>CM069524.1:167071888-169471888 GCA_035773235.1 Eospalax fontanierii
ACAGGTATATACAACTGTACATAGTTTATGTTGTTCTGGGGATCAAACTCAGGGCTTTGTGAACACTAAATAAGCTCTCTACTAATTGAGCCACACCCCCAGCCCTATCAACACTTATTTATCGACTCACCTTACTGTGTTCATCTGTCATGGTCAGGAGTAGAGCACTGGGATAGTAGACAAGAGGGAGGATTTCAGCCTATGAAGACAGAGATGGAGTCACACGTAGGTATGGCCAGGACCTCAGAGCCACACTGAACTGACTGCTTTGAGCCAAGCTGGTCCAAGCACAATGCTATGCCAGGAGCTCCCTGTCCAGCTGCCTTCCCCGTGACCTGGCACACATTTGATTCTTGCTGGGCCTCCTGCCTGTTTGTACAATGCAGATCTGGCCAGCTGATATGATCTCTAAGCCTGCTAGCTTATCCTTTAAAGGCTTCTTCCTTCTTCTCCAGACCCAGATCTTAGTGCTTTAGGGTAGGGCTCTTTTATCTGGGGTCTCAGGCCTCCCCTTCACCTTGGGAGATCTTTTGCTGACCCTAACCCAAGTTCAGCCCTGGAACCCCCATGGTAGAAGAAGAAAACCAACCCCTGTAGGCTGTCCTCTGACCTACGAGCAGTGTGCCATGCATGCACACACAGAAATGAAGAAATGATAGGAACAAAGCTCAGCTCTTCCTCTTTTCCAACCTGCTCCTCTGTCAGCCTCGGTGAGAACGCCTCCATTCAACAAGCCTCTTCTCACTCCTGCCCGCACCATTCCAATCCTTCAGGAAACCTGGGCACTGTTCTGAGGTGTTCTGGAGTTGTGTACTTTTTGTGTCCCACAGCCCTGCCCACATTTATGCTTCATCAGTCCCACTAGAACCCTGAAGGCAGAGGGCTCCCTGACACCACTCTGTCCACCTTCAATCCATACTCCATGCAGAGGAGATCCAATCTCAGGCAGATCCCAATCCCATCACTCCCTTGCTCAAAACCCTTCCATGGCCTCCCCATTGTTCTCAGGATGAAGTCTATCTGCTTGGCCTGGTATCCGAGGCCCTGCATGACCAGGGCCCTGGCAGTGTCGAGCCACCTCACACCACCTATCTGTCGACTGCTGAGCATTCTCCAGTTCCCAGCCTTGGCTCAAGGGAGACCCTGCCCCATAATGCTTCTCTTTCTCATCTTTAAAGACCTCCATATTCGAGAGTCCTTTCTAGGAATCAGCTGGATAAACAAGGTGTGTGGGGTGCGTGTGTGTGTGTGTGTGTGTGTGTGTGTGTGTTTTCGTATGTTCCATAGTGTTACTGGAGTTGTTAGGGTCACAGCCTGGGCCCTCAGCCACTCATCCTCAACTGGCCAATTAATCAAATAATGGTGAAAAGCAGAGAAAGGAGATTTATTTAATGTGGTCACCTTGGAAAGAAGAGCAAAGCGGTCTAGTGACTCTCAAGTTGCTCTTCAGGGTCCTGCCATAGGTTTAGGTTTATATGGAGGACTAGAGGTCCTGGCCAAAATTTGGTCCTGCCTGATAGAATATGTAAATTGCAGAAGAATTATGGGCTTCACTAAAGGAAGTCATAAAGTCATAAGTTCTTTAAAGTAACCAATTAGCCCTAAATTGGCCCATCTTACCTCACTCAAAGTCTTATCGACTGGTCACTCCCTGAACTGAGGGAGATTGTTTGTGAAGCCGACCTGTCTCCTTTAGGGCCTTGAGATACCAGCCTGCTCCCCTAGAAAGGGATCTTGAAAGAGGGGCTTCAATCATTCAAGGACAGCAAATCTTGGCACCAAATACATTCCAGCTGGGCCCGAAAGAATAAAAACTGTCACCTTTCCTCACTAGGACACAGAGACTTCTATCTGCAGAGAAATGCCTCTGTTCTCACTGTGTAGAGATATACATTCCTTGCCTGTTGCAGATCTGGCTCTGGTTCTTTTTTCTTATCTTTAAACTCTATTTCTTTTTCCTCTCCTGAAATCTAACACTGCCCATCATTGTCTGGGCTCTAATCTGTCCTACAAGGTAGTCTGAGAAGTTGTCAAAATTGTGAAATCTCTTCCTGGAAACGTCCTTTCCTGGCTGACACAGACTTGTGCCTCTCCCAGCATGAGATTCCTGGGAAAACTGCTTTCTTGGGAAAATTACCCTCTCAATAGTCTGACAGTCAAAGAGGAAGGCTAAAATGTCTCTTTAGAATATCTTCCTTCTTGCCAGGGTGGTTACAATCACTTGTTTCAAAAAGATTTACGGGTGACCATTAAGCATTGTTTGAGTGCCAGCTAAGTGTACATAGACTGTCCTCCATGCACCCACCTGCAGCCAGAGCCTGGGCACCAGAAGGTCCAGAGGGCAGGTGCAGCCCATAGGGGATAAGGGGACCAGAGTGAGTGGGGGTGAGGCAACTGGAAGTCTGAGGAAGGCCCACTTGGCTTGGGTGATGCAGACAGATGTGGGGCTCGGTATTCCAGGGTTTCTTGGCTACTGGAAGAGAGGGGCCTCTGGGAGATTCAAGTGCAGCTCATTGACTCCTCTCTGGCACTTAGCAGCCCCCTCAGCTGGCCCTCCTGGGGTGAACCAGCTGCGGGAGAGTGGAGATTGTTGGGGAGAGGTAGTTGGGGAGGTGGAGGTGGTAGAGGGGGACCTCCAAGAGAACTAGTGAAAAGGGCCTGGAAGGAGGCAGGGACAGGATGCTAAGACCAGAGTGGGGGAAGGGAGGAGCACAAGCTCCTCCTGAGTCCCCACACCTCCCCTCTGCCAGCCCCTTTCTGCCAGTCACAGCCTTGCTTGCAGCTGCCTGCCCTCTGCTGGGTCAGCCTCAAGATCTGTTCCTCTTTCTTGGCACCAGGGCCGGGTGGGAGCAGGGCAGGGGGAGTGGGTGGGGGAGGGTAAGAGGCTCAAGGTTTTCAGGGAGGACCCTGGTCCCAGGTAGCACATCCTGCACATTCTGAGTCCCCAACAGATTTCTAACTCCTCTCCCCTTCTTGGTCCCCCCCAGCCAGCCTAGGAGCATGCATCCCTGTCCCATTTCATAGTAGAGGCTGGTGGTACTTGCCTGACATGCACAAGACCCTGGGGTCCATTCCCTAGCACTCAGGAGGCTGGGGCAGGAGGATTACAGCAAGTTCAATAGTAAATTCAAGGCTACCAAGTGAGACCTTCAAAAAAATAAAAATGAACAAACAAAAGAAGTGTTGGGCGTGTAGCTCAGTGCTATGGTGTCTGCCTAGCATGCAGAAGGCCTTGAGTTCAATTCTCAGCACCACCTAAAACATCATGGTGACTGATACCCATAATTCTAGCACTTGGGAGGCAGAGACAGGAGGATCAGAGCTCAGCGTCATCCTTGGGTACATAATGAGTTCAAGGCCAGCCTGGACTACATGAGGCAACATAATAAACAAAACCCTCTGGGAAGGTTCCTTTGGGAAGACCCTGCGAGGGGCTTTCCCTGCCCTGTCCTTGCCCTTCTACACTGTCATCTACAGAGTCCAGCAAGGGAGGTCCAGCCCTTCATACCAGCTCTGCCATGATTTGCTGTGTGACTCTAGGCCAACATCTTGGCCTCTCTGGCCTTTGGGATCTGTAGGTAAAGCACTGAGCTAACAGGCCTTCCAGGGACTTTTCTATCCTAAGCTCTCTCATCTTCATGACTTTCAAACAGCATTTAGTTTGTCTGCCTGAGAGGCTGAGTATGTACCAGGCTGGGAGTAGATGGGTCCCTGTCCAGGCCTTCTAGTCAACTCTGAGGATGACTCCCAAATGGTGGGGGGAGGGGATGGACAGGGACATGGATTCTAATTTCATCTCTCAAGCCAATTCTGGGTCTGGCTTTGCACACTCTTCTAAGACCCCAACTGACCCCACCACTGAGTGGCTGGGAACCAACCCAGGCTGAGCTGGGAGGATGGTCTAGGAGGCCCTAAAATTAGCCCCAAGGCAAAGAGGGCGGGGGCTGGCCTCAGCTGCAGACTGCCACACCCACAGCGCCAAGGACAGAGCCTTCACCCAGCTCAAGCTGAGAGGCAAGCCAGAGCCCCAGCAGGGCCCTGTCACCATGCTGGGTGCCAAGAGCCACAAACTCCCATAGACATAGGTCAAAGGAGCTTGAAAGAAAGAGGAACCCAGGCTGGTCAATCCTTTGGGCTCTGAGTGGCTCCCAGCCATGAGTCTTTCAGAGCCCTGGACGAACCAGGGAGGGGCCTTGCTATTTATGTCCTCCTGGAACAGGGCTGAGGGGACTGATCTGTCCTCTTAAGGCTGAGTTAGATAATCTTGCGCCTTAGTGCCACCTCCTGAGAGTGCAGTAGAAGCCAGAAGTGGATCAGCTTGACACAGGAGCGGGTTGGAGACACCGGGGACCAGCACACAGCTAGCCAACCCCTTTCTGCCACCCAGGGGTGGCAGCTCCACCTACTTGCTTCTACTCTGCCTGAGTGCTCTGAGGAGCTTATGAAAATACAGATTCTGCTGGGCACAGAGGCACATGCAGTCTCAGCGGAGGCAGACGTTCAAGGTCATTCCTGGTTATACAGCAAGTCTGAGGCCAGCCTAAGCTACATGAGACCCTGCGGGGGTGGGGGGGGAGAACAGTTGAAAGTATTGGGATTGAACAAAGAAATAAAATAAACACGAGAAGAATTAAACAAGGTTGAAGAGGTAGCTCAGTTGTAGAGCGCTTTCACAGCGTTCGGGAAACCCTTGGTTCCAGCCCCAGCACTGCATAAACTGGGCATGATGCCATATGCCTGTAATCTTGGCACTAGGGAAGTAGGTGGAGGCAAGAGGATCAGAAGTTTAAGATCATCCTCAGCTACATAGAGAGTTTGAGGCCAGTTTGGGCTACAGGAGTCCTTGTCTCAAGAAAAAGGAGGAGGAGGGGGAAAGTTACTTGCAGCAGGATTTACAATCCTCCTGTGTCGGCCTCCTGAGTGCTGGGGTTATAGACGTATGCCACAGTGCTCAGCTACACATAATGTATTTTATTCTCTTCACAGCTCCGATGAGCTGTCAAAACCGATGCTCTGAGATGTTAAGTGACTTGTTCGAGATCGATCCCACATTTGGTCCGCAGCAGACAGCACCAGGCTGTCCGCCTGTACCGGTGTCCGTCAGTGCGCCCACCTTGGCTCACGTGGTCTTCACAGCTTGTGTGTAGCTGGGTGGGCTTGGGAGAGACAGAAAGGAAGCGCTGGTGAGGTGGAGTGGATGAGGTAAGGGCCTGTACAGTGACTCAGAAAGCAAGCCTTTTGAGGGTGGGAGAGGGAAGCGTGACAAGCCCAGGCCTGAGGCCTCACTCTGCTGGCTGGCTCCCACTTCCTCCTCTGTGAAGGTAGAAAGAAATCTGAGGACAAGAAGTGCCCCACTGGGGGCCTGCCTGGCACTGGTGGGTTCTCAGGATGTGTGAGCTGGCCTTTCCTTCCCCTAATGACTTGGGAGTGATTTGTACTCTGGCTAGCAGTGTCTGGCTCACTGGGTTAAGTGGAAGTGTCTGGAGGGCCCATAGAGTGGTGACAGGGTCACAGCCCAGAATCTCCCCCTGATACCCCCGCCCCCCAGGGAGCTGCACACATTGACAGGAGCTCAGAGCCTGACCCACAGCCTGGCACGGGCAGAGGAGACAGGACTAACGAGCTCTGCTCAGAGCAAGAGCCCTCTAGAAAGCAGACCCTCTTGGTCTTGAAGTGACCCTCAACTAGGTGGGACTCATCAGCCTCACCAATAGGCTGATGCCCCTAGGGACCTAATCTCACTGGGTTGGGCCGGATGTCAGGCCTGGCCTTTAGAAGTCTCTGGTGACTCATATGCACTCCATCCACCCACAGTCCCAGTCAAGACTTTGATCCTGGATCTGGTTGTCCCGAAGCTGCTCTCGTGTGATGACTCTTGAAGGACACTCTGGCAGCTTTACTAGGGAGAGCGCCCCCTTTGCCTTGCATAGGTGTGTGTTGCTGCTGTAAGGAGCAGCCTCCCCTGGGCCTCTGTAGAAAGTGGGCAGTAGTCTCAGGCAGAATGGAGGGGCTCAGGTGGATTCCTGGCCCTCCCCAAGCATATGCTGGGCAGCCAAGTCCCAACCACAATGGTGAAAGCTGGCTCCCATTCGGAGTCTGGATTTCCAGATTTCACTGAATCTATCTCCTTTATGTAGGACATGAGAAGGCCAGCATCAGACCAAGGTCACCGGGAGAAGGGACACAGAGCCCCAACCCAGCCATCAATCTTACTCTGAGAGCATCCTGGCTGTGAAAGTCTGTCTCTGGCGCCCTCCTGTGGCAGAAAGGCAGGGCTTAGTGAAGCTGTATTAAAGTCTTCCTGGAAGGGGCAATTCCTCTATAAGGGGCCCCTCAGAGTACCTGAGGCCAGGGCTCTGTCCTTACTGGTCACTCCCATTCAGCATCATTCCCCGCACCAAACTAGGAGGTCCTCCAGGACAAGGCCAGGTCTGATTCATCTTCTTTCTTGGAAGGGCATTGTGATGGTTTGAGGAAGTGAGTTAAGCTGAACTGAATTCAGCATGAATTGGAAGGAAACAGCATGCACTGTGGGCAGAGATTTCTGCACAAGAATGCTCATTGAATTAGTGTTTGCAAAAGCAAAAACTGTGCTGGTTATTGTTGTGGATGATGGGCGCAGGGGTTCCTTGTAGTGTTCATTTCTCTATGTGTTTGAAGCATTTTGAAACAAAGGAACACACTGAAAACATAGAACTCTGTCACAAATTTAAGGAAATTATGGTGCAGCTGAGCAAAAGAAAGACATCTAGAGATATTAAAAGGTTAGTGTAGAGTATACTGTTGAAATTATATATATATGTTAGTGACAGGGTCTCACTATGTAGCCTTGGCTGGCCTGGAACTTGCATGTAGACCAACCTGGCTTTGATCTCACAGAGATCTGCCTGCCTCTGTTTCCAAAGTGCTGGAACTAAAGGTTTGTGCCACCACACCAGACATTTAAAAATATTTTAAAATACATTTATTTATTTATTTATATTTATGTATGTATATTCTTTGTTGATGTGCATAATTTACCCCTGATTTATTTATTTATTTATTTATTATTATTGTATGTGAGGGTACATGTGTGTCATGGCATGTGTGTGGAAGTCAGAGGACTATTTTGTGGAGTCAGATTTCTCCACTTTTAGGTGGGTTCTAGGAGTCAAACTTGGGTCACCAGGCCCATACAGCAAGTGTTGTACCACTGAACCATTTTACCAGCCCCATCACTATATTTAAAATATATTTATTTATTTATTATTTTTATTGTATATGTGGGAGTGTATTGCCTGCATGTATGCAAGTGCACCTGTTTTGTGCAATGGCCATGGAGGTCAGAGGATGGTATCAGATCCCCTGGAACTGGAGTTAAGGATGGATGTTAGCCACCATGTGGGTGCTGGGAATTGAACTTGGGTCCTCAGCAAGAGCCGCCAGTGCTCCTAACCGCTGAGCCATCTCTCCAGTGCCCCATCACTGTTTTTTAATAACCCACTCACGGGAAGGAGGGCATAAACCTTCGTTGTTTTTTTACTTTGATTTTGCTGGACCAGTGATCGTTGGTGCAGTTGTCTTTGATTATCAAGGCTGGCTTGCTAATGACCTTTGACAGTGCCAAATGAAGGGTGACAAGGACTAACTGTGCAGGGGCTACACCACTGTGAACTTCCAGCTATACAGTAATGTCAATGAGGGTACAGAATTTGGAGGCTCAACTTATAAGGCGGTATATGAAGATCTTGACATTTCAGAGAACCTTTCATAAATACCAAGTACCAACCGCACTCTTTTTGATATCCCTGCTAGGTGTTAATTGGATCCCGTGGCCTCCATTCTCTTTTATTTATTAATTATTTTTATTTTATGTGTATGAGTGTAATGCCTGCATATATGTAAGTGTACCCGTGTCATGCAATGCCCACAGAGGTCAGAAGGGGGCATTGGATTCCCCTGGAACAGGAGTTATGGACAGTTTGTTAGCCACCATATGGGTGCTAGGAATTAAACCCAGGTCCTCTGAAAAGCAGCCATTGCTCTTAACTGCTGAGCCATCTCTCCAGCCTCCTATGGCTTCTATTCTTGCAAAAGTCAACAACTCTAGTTTAACTGAATGGGTTATGAACAGACCCTGAGGTCCACTTTGAAGTTTACACTATTTGCTCTGGTAAACTGGGAGATGACCAACATGAGTTTGCCTGGAACTGCAGGCTTACCCAAGCTGCACATGAATACAGAAGTTTGGCTTTAGTATATTTCCATGTAGTCATCAAGCTTGTCCCCCACCCCTAAGAAAGTCATCCAGACAAAGGATAACAGGCCTGGCCAGATGGCTCAGATGGTAAAGGTGCTTGCTACCAAGCCTGATGACCTGAACTCAATCCCTGGGTCACACATCATTGAAGGAGAAAACTGACCCTTGGAAGTTATCCTCTGACCTCCACACAGGCGCTGTGGCATGCCTCCCACCAAATAAATAAATAAATAAATAAATAAATGTAAAACATTTTAAAAGATAATCTAGACAAAGGTATACTTTTACTTTATTATTTTTTAAAAATATATTATTTATTTTTATTTTGTGTGAGTGTATTGCCTGCATGTATGTAAGTGCACCTATGTCATGCAATGCCCATAGAGGTCAGAAGAAAGCATTGGATTCCCCTGGAAATGGAGTTACAGACAGTTGTCAGCCACCATGTGGGTGCTGGGAATCGAACCCAGGTCCTCTGCAAGTGCTGTTAACTGCTGAGACATCTCCTCAGCCCCTATTCTTTTTTTTTTAAAAAACAGGGTCTGGCCTTAAACTCACTCTGTAGTCAAAGATGACCTTGAGCTCCTGTTCTTCCTGCCCCCACTTCTGAGTGCTGATATTACAGGTGCACACCGCCACACCTTGTTTTATGCAGAGCTGGAGATCGAACTCAGGCTTCCTGCATGCTAGGCAAGCACTGTGCCAATTGAACTGTGTCCTCAGCCTCCAAGAACTGTGTTTTAAATATTTATACATCTGGTTTCAGCTGGTTTCTAGTTGAATTGGCTTTTTGGCTGTCTTTGGGGCAGTAGTGCAGTCACTTGCACATTATTTCAATGCAGTTAACTATTAAATGTGCTACCTGAAGAAGGGGAAATATTTGTAAATCATGCATCTTAATAATTTGTATCCAAAACATGTAAAGAACTATTATAATTCAATAATACACTGACAAGTAACTCAATGTTTAAATTAACAAAGAATCTGATGAAAATTTTCCAAAGAACATGTACAAGTGGACAATAAACACATGAAAGGATGCTTTGATGATGGCTAATCATCAGGGAAATGCAATTAAAACCACATTAGAAACCACTTTATCCCCATGAAGATGGCCATAATGAAAGAGTCACACAATAGCTAAGGCTGTGAAGGATGTGTAAAAATTGGAATCCTAATATATTGCTGGTTGACATTTAAAATTGTTCAATTACTGTACTTAGAGAAAAAAATCTAAAAGTTCCTCAGTTAAATGTAGTAACCAGAAGACCCAGCAACTGTACTCCTAGAAGGATCACAAGTTCAAGGCCAGCTGGGCTATATTTTGCATATCCAAGAAAAACAAAAAGATAATGTCTCCAAACCTCTAAAAAACCTAGAATATCAAAGTTTCTAGTGACATTACTCATGATAGCGAAAAGGTAGGGATAACCCAAATAGCCATCAACTAATGAACAAATGAACAGGATGTAGCCTATCCACACGATGGAACATTATTTGTACAGAAAAAGAATGAAGTGTTGACTTGTGGTATGATGCAGACAAATCTTAACATTCCACCATGTAGAAAAGTCACAAAGACTGCATCCGCTATGATCCCATTGATATGAAAGGTGAAGAACAGGCAAATCTGTTAGAGTGGATTTGCTGTTGGTTAGGGATGAGGTGCAGGGGACGGGGCACTGTGACTTTAAACACCTTATTGATTACTTTTCTTACTTTATGTGTATGAGTGTATTGCCTGCATAGATGTCATACAATGCCTGTGGAGGTCAGAAGGGGACAATGGACTCCCTGGAACTGTAGTTATAGACAGTTGATAGCTGCCATGTGGGTGCTGGGAATCATCTGCAAGAGCAGCCAGTCCCCTCAATCGCTGAGCCGTCTCTCCAGCCCCCAATGTAGGACTTTTTTTGAGGTGATAACAATGTTTGAAACGCCAATGTAATGATGACTATGTATATCTGTGAATATTCTGAAAACCAATGAGAACTGGACATAGAAAACAAATGTAGTTCCAGTTGCTGGGGAGGCTGAGGCAGGAGGATTGCGGATTGCATAAGTCCAAGACTTTTTATTTATTTATTTATTTAGAGGCAAGGTAGTTCAGGAGGATGTTGAACTTCTGGTCCTAGTACCTTCATTTCCCAGGTGCTGGAATTACAAGCATGTGCCAATATACCTTTTAAAATCAGTCCTGGGGATAGAGTCCAGGGCCTTATGCATACTATCTGTCTATCATCCTAATTACCTCTCCAGTCCAAGCCCAAGAATTTGAGGTCTAGACAACATAGAACATAGCAAGACCTTGCCACAAACAAACAAACAAGCAAACCAGACCTGTGACCCCGACTACTGGGGAGGCTGGGCTCTGCTGCAAGTTCAAAGCCCGCCTGGGCCACGGAAAGAACTCACAGCAGGTCAACTGGCTGTGGTGGCGCAAACCTTTAATCCCAGCAGGCGGATCCCTGTGAGTTCAAAGCCAGCCTGGTCTACACAGCAAATTCCCTTCCAGCTGAGGCTACAGGAAGACCCTCATGACAATCCTCCTTCCTCAGCCTCCCGAGCACTGAAATTACTAGCATAAGCCACACATCAGCAATCTATTATTTGGGGGGTTTATTTATTTACTTTTATGTGTATTTGTTTTGCCTACATGTGTCTAAGTGCACCCATGCAGTGTGCGCAGTGCCTGGAGAGGTCAGAAGAAGGCTTCAGATCCCCTGGAACTGGAGTTACTGAAGATTGTTAGCTGCCATGTGGGTGCTGGGAACCAAATCTGGGACTTCTACAGGAACAGCCAGTGCTCTTAACTGTGCTGTGCCATCTCTCCAGTCCCCAATCTATTATTTTTTAAGTGCCTATGTACTCAATGTATTTTTATTTATTTCTTTTTATTTAGGGTGTATGTGTGCGTATGTATGTCTGTGCAAAGGTACATGCATGCATGTGGAGATTAGAGGACAATTCTTGGGAGTCTGTTCTCTTCTACCACTCTGTGGGATCTAGGGATCAAACTGTAGTTATCAGGCCCATCAGCCAGTGCTTTTACCTACTGAGCTATCTCCTGGCACTCAATATTTTCTTAGAAAAAAAGTTTGGAAATAAATACAATCATTTCTCGGTGGACATGGGGTACTGATTTTATGTACCAGTGCCCACAGGTGCTAAGTCCTTTCTAAGAACTGGTATAAGACTTGCATATGGCCTATGCACATCTCCCCATAGAACTGAAATCATCTCCAGATTATGTGCAATAAAAAACGTGGGGTCTGGAGAGATGGCTCAGTGGTTAAGAGTACTGGCTGCTATTGTAGAGGACCTGGGTTCAGATCTCAGCACCCACATGACTGAGAACAATAGTCTGTACCTCCAGTTCCAGAGGATCTGACATCCTCTTCTGAGCTCTGCTTGCATTGCATGATATGGGTACACTTACATACATGCAGGCAATACACTCATACACATTAAATAAAAATTAAAAAAAAAACATTTTAATGGCTTTTTAAGGGCTGGAGAGATGGTTTAATAATTAAGGACATTTATTGCTTTTGTAGAGGACCCAGGTTTGGTTCCCAGCACCTACACTGGGTGGTTAATAGCCACTTGCAACTCTAGTTCCAGGGGTCCAACACCCTCTTCTGGCCTCTGAGGGCACCTGCATACATGTGGTGTACATACAGACAAGCAGGCACACACACATATACACGTAAAGTTTTTTTAAATGCCAGTTTAATTGAAGATAAAAGTAAGCAATTATGTTTTAAAAGAACAGAGGGGTGAGGGCTAGCAGCTCATGGTGGAGTGCTTGCCTAACACGCAGTGTTTGATTCTTAGTACCACAAATAGATGACAAAACTTTTTAAGTTAATTTTTTATTTCTCGAGAATTTCATACAAGAGCTGTGTTTACGTTATCTCCATCCTCCTCCTTTTTCCAGTTCTTCCGCATCACCCCACTCCCTCTCTATTTCTTGACTTCTTCTTTATTATTTTGTGTCTATGAGTGCATTTCCTGCACGTATGTAAGCCATGCAAATGCCCATGGAGGTCAGAAGAGGGCATCGAATGCCCTGGAACTGGAGTTACAGACAGTTGTTAGCGAACATGTGGGTGCCCCTGCAAAAACAGCCAGCACTCTCCAGTCCCTTGACCTCTTCTTTAATTATTGTTACTTAACACACACACACACACACACACACACACACACACACACACACACATATAGCTACTGAGTCCATTTAGTGTTAGTCATATGTACCTGTGTTTAGGGCTGACCACTTGGCTTTCGGTAACCTATCAGGGAGTTCATCCCTGGAGAAAACGAATTCTCCCTCTTTCAGCAGTCCCTGATCACCTGTAACTCTTCATCTAGAAGTGGGAGCCTGTGAAATTTCTCCCATGCACATTGACATGTCAACTGGTGTCATTATTCAGGTTTTGTTTAGGCAACCACGTTGTTGAGATTTTACAGATGCCGCAGCTTCTCTGTCCTGTATGGAATATACTGTCTAGCAGCAGGTGTCCTGGCCCTCCGGTTCTTAAAATCTTTCCACCACCTCTTCCACAGTGTTCCCTGAGCCTTAGATGTAGGAGTTGCATTGTAGGTAGATCAGTTGGAGTTGAACACCCTGCAGTCATTTACTCTCTGCATTCTAACCATTGTAGATCTTTGTAATAGTCTCCATCCGTTGTAAAAGAAAAAGTTCCTTTAATGAGTGGTGAGAGCTACACTTATCGACAGATATAAGGAGTTCAAATTTACTTAAAAATTATATTGATTTGGGAAAGTGGCTGTAGTAGGTTCTCCCTTAGGGTCTATGATGTTTCCAGTCATGAGTATTTGGCTAGGTTTATAGTACCAGGCATGAATTCCCTATTAAACTGGCTTTAAGTCCAATTAGACAGCTGCTGGCTGCACCCAAGATAAAAGAGTCACCACTGTACCATTAGGGTTATCTTTCTGGGCTGCTCATTGCTTTAGTTTGTAAGCTTTACAGTTGGGTAGGACCATATTTTTTTTCTCCCTTGGCAGCTTGCGTAGCACCCTCCGATATTACGAGAGATAGCCTGTTCACTGCTGCTCTTTTCACAATAGCTAGGAAATAGGAACAACATAAATATTCTTTAACTGATGAATGGATAATGAAAAGTGATACTCATACACAATGGAGTTCTAGTTGGTTGTAAAGAAAAATGAAATCACGAAATTTGCAGGTAAATGGATGGAACTGGATCCATTATACTGAGTGAGGTAACTCAGACCCAGAAAGACAAACACCACGTGTGTGGTGGTTAATGTTAGTGTCAACTTGACACACCTGGGTTGAAGGAGCCTCACTTGGAGAATTGCCTCCATTGGACTGGGCTGGGCCATGTCTGTGGGACATTTTCTTGACTGTTGAGTGATACAGGAGAGCCCAGCCCACTGCACTGTGCCACTCCTAGGCAGGATGTTCCGTTGTAGAGGAAAGCAGGCTGAGCAGGGGCCAGGGGAGCAAGCCAGTAAGCAGTGTTCCTCCATGGCCTGTGCTTCAGCTCCTGCCTCCAGATTCCTGACCTGAGTTCCTACCTTGGGCTCTCTGATGAACGGTGTGACCTGGGAGATGCAAGCAAAATAAACCCCTTTCTCCCCAAGTTGATATTAGTCAGAGTGTTTTGTCACAGCAACTGAAAGCAAACTAGAACAACATGCTCTCTTCATGTGGATCCCAGCTTTGAATCTTTAAAAAAAATGTGTCTGAGTGTTATATATGTAAGTGCACCATGTACAAGAAATGTCTCCAGAGGGCAGAAGAAGGTGTTGGATCCCCTGAAACTGGAGTTAAGGATGGGTCTTGGCTGCCATGTGAGTGCTGGGAACTGAACCCTGGTCCTCCACAGGAGCAGCCAGTGCTCTTGGCCACTGAGCCATCTCTCTTGCCCGCTAGCTCCGAATCTTTAGGTATGAATATATAACCTCAAGTAACCACAGAAGCCAGGAAAGTAGAAAGGGGCAATGAGGGGAGGGAGGGAGGAGTTCCAGGGAGGAGGGTAGGACGGAGTCTATTAACGGAGAATGGGAAAAGTGGAAGGGGGGACTTTTAACTGGAGGGAGAAGGACGAGAGATAAATAACACCAAGGATGTCTGAAAAAGCCACGGGGAAACATTATTTTTATAAGATTATTTATGGAAAAAAAAATATATATATATAGTGTGTGTGTGTGTGTGTGTGTGTGTGTGTGGCCATAGGCTATCTGACAAAACCCCCCAGTGCCAAGGTGCCAAGCATGGAAAACCTCCCTTTGAGTTGTTGGTCAGGGTAGTTCAAGAGACTCCCAAAAACAATACAGCTCTTCCTATTGCCTTTGGTTTCCTCCTAGAACGTGAAGGTTAAGACCGTATCGGTGAAGACACCATATACTTTGGACACAGGACTAGGGAGAATTGAGCTGGAACTGATTCAGAAGCTTCTGTCTTGAGGACTAGACCGTCATGCTTTTTTTAAAAGTGTGTGTGTTTTGAATATGTGTGAGTGAATGTCAGTGTGGTGTATTCACACACACACTGTGTGGGCATATGCGTCTTCACACATATGTGGAGGCCAGAGAAGGAGGCAGGATGTCCTTCCCTTGAGACAGGATCACTGCCCAGCAAGCCCCAGTGATCCTCTTCTCTCCGCCTCCACCACAGAAGGGTTACAGGCAAGGAAACAGTGACATCTGGCTTTTTTTTTTCTTTTCTTTTCTTTTTAAATGGGTGGAGGGATCCAAACTCAGGTCATCTCTCTAGCTCTTTTTTTTTTTTTTTTTTGAGTTGGGGTTTCATGTAGCCCAGGCTGGTTTTGAACTTGCTATGTAGCCATGGATGACCTTGACCTCCTCATCCTCCTGTCTCTACTGAGGTTATAAGCATGTGCCGACACACCAGGCCCTCCTCCATGCTTTCTGCAGTCCATTCCTGAACTTGGAGTAACACCTGCACTTGCTGGGCAAATTGCCGTTGCTCCTCAAGGCCCAGCTCCAATACCCTGGCTCTGGGCCCTGCCCACCATTGCAAATTTTCTTGAGGGTCCCCATTATCTACACAGACCAGGGCCCTGAGGCTAGTCAGTGAGAGTTGTAACAACGGCAACTTCTCTCAGAGACCATTCTCTGCCGTGACCTTTCTGTAGCCTGCGTAGGAGTCCATCCAGTGCCTAGCTCAGCAGGGAACTGTGGTCCCTTGAGAGTTCAGTCTAGTAGAATCCCCAGCGGAATTCAAATCCTTCCGATTAGGCTCCAGGTGGCGCTATCCGTCCAGGTAAAGGTTGTACCTCAGAACCCAGAGCCAGAAGTGGCACCTGGTGATTAGGCTGAGTTGTCCCAACCCCAAATTCTAGACCTGCTTCTCCTCCCAACGCCCGATGCACCTGTGCTGGGTTTATTGCATCTGTGTAGGAGAGGTGGGCAAGTGTGGTCCGTTCTCTCCTTCCACCGTCTGGGTCCTGGGGATAGAACTCAGGTAGTCAGGCTTGTTAAGTGCTTTTACTTGCTGAACCACCTCACCAGCCCTTGTGTCTGATTTAAAAGCTCAGTATGTCAGGACTGGATCAACAGTGGGAGCCCTCTAACCCTTACATGTAGTAAAGAGCAAGGACCCCACAAGGCCACCCAGCTCTTCCAGAAGGGCTCAGTTTTCCCGAGAAACAGCCACCAAAAAAACCCTGTCGTTCAGATTGCCACCAAGGGCTGTATAAGGGGACAGCCCCTTCCTTCTCTGGTTCAAACCTCCTGGCTTCTGTTGATAGAACTAGAGAAAGAGTTCAACGGCTAAGAGCTCTTGCAGAAGACCCGGGTTTGATTCCCAGCATCCACATGGCTGCTAACAGCCTTTCTTAACTCCAGTTCCAGGGGATCTGACTCCCTCTTCTGACTTCCGTAAGCCTTGCTGGGGGCTTGAGGTACATGTACCAGGTGCACTACATACATGCAGGCAAAGCACTCATACATATAAAATAAAAATAAATAAATCAAAAAAAGCAAAATCAACCAACCCAAAATGTGACAATGGAGTGTGAAAGGTTCCGGTTCTGATTCTGGTCCTGCGGTGCTTTTCTGGCCTATGTTCACTCTTCCCAGCCTCAGGTACCCTGTGTATGACATACAGGCTGGCCCCAAACACTCTGAGCTGCCAAGCAGACCAGGATCCCCACTGGGTGGGAGAGGCTGGGGGTGGAGTCAGTCAGTATCTTGGCCAAGGGCAAGCTGCCCTGGAAGTTGCCAGAAAGAAAACATTTTCCGGGAGCCGGAAGGGCTGGCAGCATCCAGAGCCGGGTGGAGAGGCCACAATGGACCCTTGTGTGGAGGTTTAGCTTGGACTCGTCCGAAGGCCCAGCCTCTGGGCCCCGTGTGGGCCTTGCTTTCTGATCCGCAGCCAGACCCAGCTCCTGAACAGCCCATCCTGGACCCACAAACAAGAGGGAGAGCTGGGCTCCTCACTCGGGTGATGCTTACAGACAGGCCTCCGTTCAGTGGCTTAGTCTCCACTGCCAGCCTTCCTGGAATCCTCCTGGCTAAACAACCTCACATAAATTTATTTTGAAGGCCCATCTCCACAACCAGACAGGAGTCCCGAGGCAGGTTGCCGCCCCAAGCTGCCTCAGGTTGTTCAGGACAGACTGCAGGCTCAGCCTGCCCTGACTTTGCTGAAGATCCCTGATTAGGGAGTCTATCTAGGGAGGCTTATCATCTCCTCCTGACTGAGCCTCAGTTTCCCTCTCTGCCAGGAGAGTTGGTAATATTAATCTGAGGGACACGGATGCTGGAAAGGTGTTGAATATATCTGGCATACCCTCTGCCTCAGGAAAAACTTCACCCCAACCAGGCCAGGCAGCCTGCAGCATCCTGCTGGCTTCTTTGTAGCTAGAGCCCCAGGCCCTGAGCCTCCTCTGGGCAGCCCTCTGGAAGCCCTTCAGAGCACTCCATGGGCTTCACCCACGTCCTCTTCTCTGAGCCTTGAATTAATCATTCCCCAGACACCAGTTCTGCCCATACAATGCTCATGATCATTTTGGCAGCTATTGCTTCGGACCCTGTCTGCTGTTGACAAGATCTTGAGAATACTTCACATCAGCCATCTTTGTAAAATCCAGCAAACTGTCTTAATCATGTAAAGAGGTCTAGGATGTTAACTCAGTTGATAGAATGCTTGTCTAGCATACACAAAGCTCTATAACCAGCACTGTATGAAAACTGGGTGTGACAGTCTAAAAAGATATATATATAAACAAGGAAAAACTGTCTTAAGCATGAAAAGAGATGTGATAGAACATCAGATAGACGACCAAACATCATACACCTGTGAACTGCTAATGGTTGTTTGTTTGAGATAAGGTCTCAAGCTATCCTGGAATTCATTATGTAGCCCAGGCTGGCCTCAAATTCAAGTGCCCAGATTACTTACAAGTGTGAACCACCATGCCCAGCATGAAGTGCTAAGATTAAGAAGATGGAAATCAAGAGAGAAATACAAGATGCTACACTTGGATCAAATAAAAAAGGGTTGAGATCTGAGGTGACAGGAACACAATGAGATACACAGAGGTAGACTGCATGTCTGACTGACAGCAGAGGCATGAAGCCTAGAATGTGGGAGTGACTCACTGGCCTCTCCGATGGAGTTTTGTGCACATCTCTTAGGAATGATGTCAACCCTGTAGTCTCAGGCCCAGAGCAGATCAGAGAATCATTATCTTCCCAGTCTAACTAAGGTGATTCCAGGGCCTCATGGAGATGTCTCAGGTTAAGGTGAGGAAGCTAGTCACCCAGTAGAAGGGATTGCTTCTAGGCAACAAGGGTGTGATAGCAAGGGTGGATGAGCCCAGCTGGAGAGTCTGTGGGTTGAATTCCTTCCTAGGAATTCCTAGACCAGAGGCCAACGAGGCCCCTCCGTGTTAGGACCAGGAGAGTCTAAGATCCTAAATCAGTCTTAGAAGCTCAAGTTCTGAGCCAAGTGTACCTAGCCTGAAACTATTGGGTCTCAGCAAGCCAGGAGCCAGGCTACCACCTGTTCCATGTGGCTTTATTGCTGGGCGTGGATCAATGTACCTTGAAAAAAAAAAAAAGCTGTCAGTGGCAGGTAGAGCCCTGTTGTTCCAAGATCACGTCTGTTGATCTTCGTTGTTGGCACAAGTGGACAGCTGGAGCTTGGTGCTGGCCTTTGCCCCGGGCTTCTTCTCTCCACACACCTTTGCTTGTCAACCCCGAGGCCTACTACACCTGGGAAAAGATGAAGGCACAGGCTTGAAAAGTGGACAAACTGGGTCTGAGTCCTACATTGGCTGTGTGGCCAAAGGCAAAGTTCTTTGTCTCTCTGAACCTCTTCTCTCTGAGTTGCTAACTGGGTGAAAACATTTGCCTCTGAGGCTATCATGAGGATTAGAAAGAACGTATGACAAAGGTCTGTTGTGTGACTCAGTAAATGGGATGTCCTTTACACTGCTCTTTTTCTCTTCAGGAGACAGGACACAGGGAACAGCCCTGGGCTAGGTGTCAGGACACTTGGGTCTGGTGGGAAGATTTTGTGGCTCACTGGTTGAGACTTCTGGCAAGTCCCTGCATCCTCTCTGGTGTTCATTTTGATTTTTTGAGATCCAAGAGGCACTACATGGTCTTTCTAGGGGACATTTTCCTCCTTCCAAGATTCAGAGAGGTTGTTTCCTAGCTGGGTTTAACTGGTCTAGCCTGGTAGACAGGACTCCAGCTTGAAGCTATACCCTGCCATTGGCACACTGGATGACCTAGGACATGCCCTTCTCCCATCTAGAGCTCAGTCTTCCCATCTGTGAAGTTGGAGAGATGCAGTGGTCTCTGAGGCACTTGGGAGGGAGAGTCAGAAGGATCATTTCAAGTTGGAATCCAGCCTGGGCCACACAGTGAGTTCCATGCCAACCAGGGCTACAGGAAACTACAGGAGCTCCTGTCTGACCCTGCCCCCTAAAAAAGATCACTTGACAGAGTTGTTTCTGGAACAATGGCAAGTACTGTGGGCATATTCCTTGCATTGTCCTGCCTCTAAGATGTTTCTAGACACTCTGGAGAAATACACAGCACAAGTTGAGTAAGAGGACAGAGAAATTTAGCATGCTGTTTGCCCTTGGAGTTCTGGCATGTACGGTGAGAAGGTTTTGCTGCTTGGGTCTCATCCTGCACGGTTAACAAAGGGCAAGTCCACAGTGTCATACCTGTATGTACATGACTGAGGTCACCTGGGGCAGTGACAGACTAACAAGCCAGGCCCATGAAATATCACCTTAGTACTGTACGTAGCTGCTGCCTTCCAGTAGGGAGAAGGTTGGGCAGGCAGGAGGCCCAGTTTTATTTACCCTGCTGGACCTCTAGCAGGGTTGGTCCCACCTGGACCTGAGTCTCTTCCTGGAGTTGCAGCTGGAGCCAGAACTCAGAACTCTGCTGACCATGTTGGATGCTCTGTCCTCTAGGGAATGAGGAGAGAGAGCAGGGAGATGTAGTTAGGTAGTCCTCTAGGACATGGGTCACCCCCAGGCTGAGCCCGCCCTCCATGGCAGTCTGTATACTCCCTAGCACAAATGCCCCTAAGGAGAGGGCCTGAGTCATCTTGAGCCCCACGGTCCATTTTAGGGCTTGGCACAAAACAGATACAGTGCTTAAAAGTTCCTCTAATCTCGCTCCTATTTTGAGTCTTCCCAGCACTGACCTATAAGGGCTGTAGCAGGAACCTCTTTCCAACAGAAACAAAGAGGCCTTAGAATGGGCCGTCCCTGGCTCCAGTGGTGGAATGCTAATGTTAGCCCAGGGCGGATACTGAGGGGAGCAGGACCCGTGGGTCAGTGGACAGAACCCTGACAAGTCCTAGTTCTTTTATTTCTGGCTCCAAGCCACTCCCTGCCCGGCTCCTGGGCCTGACCATACAGACAGATGGTTGTGAATGGCTGGATTTCTAGGTATTCAGGTTGAATGCCAGGGCTCTTTAAAGGCTGTGGCTGTGGAACTCCAAAGTGACCTTTCTTCAACAAGTTCCTCAGTACTCCTTAAAAATGTTCTTTGATTTAAAAAAAAAAAAATATGTGTATGCGTGTTTTGCCTACATATAAGTAAGTGCACCTCTGTGTGCAATGCCTGTGGAGGCCAGGAGAAGGCATTGGATCCTCTAGCTGGAATTAAGTATGGTTGTTAGCTGCCATGTGAGTGCTAGGAACCAAACCGGGATCCTTTGAAAAAGCTGCCAGTGCTTTTAACTGCTGGGCCTCTCTCCGGTCATTCCACACCCCACGCCCCTTTTCTTCTTTTTTTGCAACTGGGTCGTCTCACTCTGTACCTCAGGCTGGCTGGCCTCCAGCTCATACCGAGTGATCCTCCTGCCTCAGTTGGGATTATAAGCATGTGCCATCACGTCTGGCCATTTCTGGGTTTTTGTCAGTCCACCTGGTCCTGGAGTTACTGTTGTTTTTCATCTTATGTCTTGAGCGACTGAGTTATGGGAAAGTGATACTAGCCTCTGCATCTGCAAAACAGGAACAGGTGGGGAAGGGTTCAATGATTTGAGTCAGACCAGAACCCAGGGCAGTCACCTCATGTGGGCACATGACAGGCATTAAGGAATGGCCATGCTGCAGCAAAGATGCTGGAGCCTCAGTGCTAAAGTGGAAAAGCTCCTATGAGCAGCTGAACAGCACAGTCCAGGCATGGGGAGGAGAGTCCCGGGGTCATGGGAACCAGAGGAGAAGGAAGACAGACTATGAGATGTCCAGTCACGGAAGGGGTGAAAACCACTGTCCTCCACGTGCCAGACTCCCTGTGATGTGCATCACAGACACTGTCAGCGTCACACACCTCAGGCCACAGGATCCTGGAAGGGTTAGAGTGGAGACTTGGCTCTGTCCACTGTCCCTGCACTGCATCAGTGCCATCAGGACACCTGGGGATAAAGGAGGGCTTCCTTACATTTGTAAACCCAGATATCCGCTTCTCCATAGGAAAAGCAGTCTCCATCAGCAGTGCTGGGAGAAACTGGCTTTCTTACAGTATTTATTTTATTTGTTATTTTTGTTTCATGAGAGAGAGAGAGAGAGAGAGAGAGAGAGAGAGTGTGTGTGTGTGTGTGTGTAAGTGAGTGGAAAGCCTGGCAGGTCCGAAGAGGGTGTCTGAGCCCCTGGAACTGGAATTATGAACAGATGTTAGCTGCAATGTGAGTGGGAGGAACCAAATCCCCTCCTGTGAAAGAACATCAAATGCACTTAACTGATAAGCCATCTCTCTAGCTCCCTAAACTGACTTTTTTTTTTTTTTTTTTTCCCAGATAAGGTCTCCTGCCTCTGCCTCCTGAGTGCTGGGATTAAAGATATGGGCCACTCTGCCAAGCCCCAAACAGACTTCTTAACTGAATTCTTCATACAGGAAATAGAGGAGAGGACTTTTTGTGACTTCTTTCACTTTCACAAATTCTCTTCAGGAAATCCCCATCAGACTAATCTTTTGTCCCAAAGCTGCCTAGCCCCGTTTTCCTTCCATCTTGATCCTCACCCCGGCTTTAGATCCCTGTCTGTTTGGGGGACTCTATCATTTTCCCTTTCTCCTTGGTTCTCCTTTCTTTTCAAAAGAATTTTATTTATTATTTTATGTGTATGGGTGTTTTGCCTGCATGTAAGTACACCCGTTTCATGCAGCGCCCACAGAGGTCAGAGGAAAGCATTGAATATCCCTGTGACTGGAGTTACAGACAGCTGTTAGTAGCTATGTGGGTGCTGGAAATCGAATCCCGCTCCTCTGCAAGAGCAGCCAGTGCTCTTAACTGCTGAACCATCTCTCCAGCCCCGGCTCTCCTTCTTAACTGTGGTATATCTGATTAACTGGATCTACCATTTATGACTTGTGGCTATCTTTTAAAAACTTTTTGATTATTGCTACTGTGTGTATACATGTGTGTATGATACTTGATGCATACCAACAGTATGCATATGGAGGTCAGCCCTGTGGAGTCAGTGCTCTGCTTCTGCCTTTATGTGGGTTCTGCGGAGCCATCTCAGGTTATTAGGCTTGCTCGGCAAGCACCTTTGCCTGGTTAGCCATCTCACCAGTCCCTGACTTAGGGCCATTATTATGGGAATTATAAAATATCTGAACTTTTAGTTTTAGTTCTGCTCTTCTCCTGGAATAAGAACTTGATGCTCTCAGACAAGTGATAAAGTCCTCAGTGCAGTATTCTGCCACATTCACCCCCACTTTTTTTCTCCTGAAGCCCCCACATTTTTTTTGCCAAGAACACAATAGTTTCAAAAAAGTTAGTTCAGTAGTGGACACACCACCCAAGGCTTGATCGATGGCTTATTCTGTCCTTCACCACAGTGACTGGCTAGGGGACCCTCCCCTTCTAGGCTCTTGTTGTGATCTCTTGAATACTTTTTTTTCCACAACCCTCCCCACTTGGCTTTGATGGGATAAAGAAATACATAGAGATTTTTGGAATCCTAGGTTGAAACATTGAAGCATTAGCATTGAAAGGCCAGGAGGCTGGTGGGACTTTTGGTAGAAATTTTGGGCCTAGACCTTTTCTCACACTTCCTCTGTCCTCATCTCCACATCTTTGTTTCTTACAGCACTAGCCCCTGAATCCCTGCCTGCCTCAGAAGGAAGTCCCTCTTCTTCTGTAAAGGGAAGAATAGTCCCTGGCCTAAGCTGCCTGCTGACAGGCACAGTGGCTGCAAGATGGCCTTCCTGGTCCAGCAAGTTAAATGTCAGAGAGTCCTTTATCTTTCTTTAAAAATTACTTGTGTGTGTGTGTGTATGTGTGTGTGTGTGTATGTGTGTGTGTGTGTGTAACATGCATCTGGGTACATGTGTGCATGCCAGAGTGCCTGGGTAGAAGTGGGAGGAGTTGGTTCTCTCCTTCCACCATGGGTTCTGGGTTCAGACTTATGTTATCAGGCTTGCACAGCAAGCACGTTTACCCAGAGCCATCTCTCCAGCCCTAGTTTGCCCTCCATCTACCAGCATGCTCAGGGAGGGGTCTATATACCAGCAAGTGCTAATCTTCTTGGTGCTAGCATTTCCCCAATGGAAGAGAGTAATCCTGAGGCTTTAGTCTGGCTGTAGAGACCCTCTTACTGCTTGCTGGCCTCCCATTGGTCACTGCTGGCCTTCTGCCTGCCCTACCCCAGTCTATATCCCCTTTGGCTTCTGCTGAGCCCCCACTCTCTCCTAAGTCGCCATTACCAACAGAGAGACTTTCAGTGACAGGAGCCATTCAATGTTCTTTCCCCTCAAAAGATGATGAAAATGTACAGAGGTTTCATTTATGAAGGAACCTGAAGCTCATAGTGGCAAAGCTTTTGCCCCCTCTAGATCTGAACAACCAAGGAGGGAGGACAGTTACCAGAATCCAAAATGCAGAAAGATTCATGAGAGGACCAGTGAGGGACAAAGCAGGTCCAAGGCAGTGCCCCAAGAAGCAGGCTGGGGAACAAATACGCTGATTGCATTGTGTTCCCTTCCTCCTCAGTCTAGCTGGACCTTTCTGGAGCAGAGGGAGATCAGAATATCGGAATAAATCCTCTTGCTTTGCTTGCTCTCAGTGACTTCCTTTTATCACATATTTCAGAGGGCACTGGATTAGCAGTGCATTCAAAGCTAGCTTTGCTCTAGATAATGCCTCTGACACAGGGACCACAGTGGTAATGTATTCCCGTTTGTTTTTTCAGGAATTTAGAGATACATGACACCTGTAGAATCTGCCTGCCCTTCACTTGGACCTCTCGTGTCTGATGGATGACCTTTCAGCTTCACAGGGCCCCAACTCCACCCTCCGAGCACACCGATGCTGCCGTTTTCTGAAGAGTCATCGGGCTTGATTATACATGTGCAGACCACTGATTACTTCACTTTTCCTTACCTCCAGCCACCTTTCCGCACACTTCAGACCACCCCGCTTCCTTAGCCTCTAATTCTCCTAAATCCTATCTTCAGAAAGGCAAATGTGAGGTTTGGAGAGCCTGTCTCCTCACTTTGGGCCACTTTGTAAATAAACTCTGTTTAGTTTTGTGTTGTTTTGTGTTTCGAGGCAGCTCTCACTATATAAGCCAGGCTGGCCTCAAACTCATGATCCTTATGCCTCACCTCTAGAGTGTTGTGATGATCTCTCTGTCTGTCTGTCTGTCTCTCTCTCTTCATTTTTCCCTCTCTCCTTTCTTTTTTGGTTTATTTATTTATTTATGTGTGAATGACAGGGTCTTATGTAGTCCAGACAAGCCTTGAACTCACAGTGTAGGCTAAACGTGAACTCCTGATCCTCCTGCCTCTACTTTTACAGTGCTAGGATTATAGGCATGTGCCACTAAGCCTGGCTTCCAGTTTTGCTTGCAAAACTCATTGTTTCAGTGCTTGTTGTACTGCACATTAATAACATTTCCATCAGCCAAATCCAACCTGAAACAGGAATCAAAGAACTGTATAGGTGGGTTTCCTGTGAGCCAGAGCAAGGTGGGAGGGTTGAGGATGGAAGGTGTCCAGTATAAGGAATCCAGTTTCCAGGGAATTCTGATTTTTCTTTAGGAAGGTTTTCCTATCCACTGTACCCATGGATACCTGCTCTAATTGGCCTAGACTGTCCATGCTGGAGTCAAGTACACTATGACCTCGGGCCATACAGCTCAGAGCTCAGGTTCTTAATCTTAATACATAAGGGGGAAATGTTTTTCTTTCCTGGTATCTATAAGTTATATGAATCCTGGCCTCTCCTTATCACTACAGAGTCCTTTAAGTGGCATTGGTTATTCTTGTGTGTGTGTGTGTGTGTGTGTGTGTGTGTGTGTCTGAGAGAGAGAGAGAGAGAGGATATGATGCTAGACAACCTTGGATGTTGGTCCTCACCTTCCACCTTGTTTGAGGCGGGGTCTCTCTTTGCTGTTCTCACTGCATAGGCCATGTTAACTGGCCTGAGCTTCCCAGGATTTGCCTGTCTTTGTAGTCTGTCTCCCCCGATAGGAATGCTGGGATTATAGACGTGCACTACAGGGAGTCACAGAAAGTGCTTTATCCACAGAGCCATCTATCCAGCCCAAGCACTAGCCACTCTTATATAACCATGGAGGCACTGACTGATGTCTTTGGGAGCCATGTTTGATTTCTACTATCAGAACCCAAGATCCTTATATTTCTGCTTCTTCTCTCCCACCATCATTCTGTATTATTTCAGTGTAATGCTCTTGCCACAGTTCTGTGCCTTCTCCTCTCGTCCTACTGGACTGAGTTCCTGCAAACATGCATGTGTTCTGGTAGCACGTGTCCTTGACCAGAGGGCTCAATGCTTGTCTGATAGCCAGTCCCACAGAAGCAGTTCCAACTGCAGGAAATCCTGTCTCTGAGACTAAGACCAAGGGAGGAGGGAGCAGGAAGCCAAACCAACCAAAGGTATCAGCACCTTCTACTTTACCTCTTCCTGAAAGCACATTAGTTTCTTAATAAATCATGTGTCCTTTAAGGCCTGACTGAATGGCAGTTTCCAAGCAGGGGTCACATAAGGAAGTTTGGGGGTTTTCTGACATTAGTGTTCTCTTCACTGACTGCTGTTTTGCAATTCCTGCTTCTGCTATCAGCACCCTGGTTTCCTTTGGGAGACTGCCTGCCCCCACTCTCAGTTCAGGGAGTTCCTGTGTGGCTAACTCTACCCTCTCAACTCCAGGGTTGGGGAAAAAAATCCAGTCATGAGACTCAGCCTCGGTGTTTTCCTCAGAATTATTGGTAAGGTGCTCTTTTTCCGGGAAGGCTGTGAAGACAGAACTGACGGGAGACAGCTTGTTGGCACATGAAGAGAGTAGCAACTCCAGAGAGGAACCAACACACAAAAGGCAGAGAGTGGTGAGATGGAGGCATATTCTTGATGACTGGATGTGTGGTACTTGGGTCTAAGCATTCCTGAGCCATTTTCCTCCTGGGTCTCACACTGAGGGGAATAAATAAGCCTACCCTCTCCTTTTATGTCTCTCTGTGTTATTTGCTTGATTTACTTAACAGATTAGATATGAATTTCCATGATTTGCAGCCAAAACAATAGCAATTGGGGTCTGAGAGTGTAGCTCATTTGGTGGAGTGCTTGCTTGGCAGGGATGAGGCCATGGGTTCAGTCCTTGGCCCTACATATAGACCTAGTGCTCATGCCTTATCCACATGCAGGCAATGCACTCAGACACATAAAATAAAAAGAATAAAATATTTTTTAAAGTATTGAACATAACTAAGATGCCAAATTATAATATAAAATAATTATTTATTGGGGATGGAATATAGCTCAGTGTTTAAAGGCCTATACTGTTTCTCCAGAAGATTCCACTTTGGCTCCTAGCACTCACATTGGGTGGCTTACATCACACACACACACACACACACACAATTAAAAATAAAATAAATCTCTAAAAAAAAAAATCTATGTACCTTAAAGAAAAAAATGTCAATTTGAAGCTATGTGTTGTAGCTTTACTGAGGTATAATTAAGAAATGAAAGTTAGCTGGGCATGGTGGCATACATCTTTAATCCCAGCATTCAGGAAGAGGATCTCTGTGAGTTCAATGCCAGCCTGGCCTACATAATGAATCCCAAACCAGCCAGCGCTACAGAGTGAGACCCTGTCTCAATAAAGAGACAGAATGAGAGAGCAGGGGTGTGAGAGAGAGAGAGAGAAAGAGAGAGAGAGAGAGAGAGAGAGAGCATGCAAATGGAACTGGTCGTGGTGTCACATGTCTGTAGTCCCAGTACTTGAGAGATAGGGTTAGGAGGATTAGGAGTTCAAGGTTAGCCTTGGCTACAGAGTGAGTCAAGGTTGCTCTGTCTCTAGAAAACAGTTTTTAAAAACCGAACGAATGAATGAATGTATTAATGAGAAAATGGGAGAAATCAGTTGGTCATTCCACAAAAACAGGGTGACTGCTTGAAGACTCGTTCGTTCACTGATCAGATTGGTGGAGGCTGACTGGAAGAAGGACTCAGTAAGCAGAAATGCACAGGCTGGCTGACTGTAGATGTAATGGCTAATAAGACTCAAACCCTGTTTCCTGCTCTAGTCTCTTATATTACCATGCATCCCTACTGTATTTTTTTCCCTCCAGTGTAGTCTAGTTTTTTGTGTTTGTTTTTGAACACTAGGTCTTCTTACATTGGCTAGGTTAGCCTGGAACTCCCCTACTCAAGTGATCATTCTATCTTAGTCTCCTGAGGAACTAAGATTACAGGTGTATACCACCATATGACTTAGAAATGTTCTGTCTGATGGGTGTGGAAAACATTGCAGATTAAGGATTCCTTTTACATAATCAAGATTTTATTTTAGGCAATCTGGATGCCAGCCATATGACCACAGTGACTTACTGAACCTGCTTCAGGACAGACTGGAGATCTGAATGTGGCACCTTGGCCTGGGGAGTGGAACTGAAGGTCACAGCTAGAGCTGGACCTGTCTGGCCCAGAGCCCACTCTTCCTCTAGGCTCCTTCCTGGGTGGGCAGAAAATGCTATCTTCTTTGTGGGCAAATAGACGGTGTCTGTTAGGTATGAAAATCTCCCCCTTCTCCCCAAAATATATATCTTCCCAAACATCTTTCTAAATTGTCTACAATTCCTCCAGTAGAATCATACCTTTTGTACATACAGCAGAAAAACTGTTGAGCTGGTGCATTCCAACTTCTTGTTCAGATTGCCTTGCATTTGAAACAGGCAAGTTTCCTGTTAGGAATGACGTAGTTGGAGTCACAGAAGACATGCCTGTGAAGGATTAATCAACGGTTGCTATGGGCTCTGTTAAAAGACTTTTAAAAATCTTACAGTATTATTATTTTTAATTATGTGTACGCATACCTACCTGTGTAGGTTTATGCATGTAAATGCAGTGCCCATGGGGGCCAGAAGAGGGCATCGGATCCCTGGAGCTGGAGTTGACAGGTAGTGGTGAGCTGCCTGACCTGCCTGCTGGGAATTGAATTTGGGTGCTCTGGAAAAGCAGAGTGTGCTCTTAACCACTGAGCCATGTCTCTAGACCTCTGTTTAGCTAAAGGTCCTGTACCAGGCCACAAATAATGGATTATCTTCCTTCCCTTCCTTCCTTTCTTCCTTTCTTTCTGTCTTTCTTTGTTGTTTGTTTTTGTTCTTGTTTTATTTTTTTGAGACTGGGTCTCATTATGTAGCCTTAGCTGGCCTAGAGCTTGTATGTAGACCAGGTTGGCCTCACAGAACGTATTTTCAATACTGCTCCAATCTGTGTTTTCTTGGATTGCAACCCTAATTAGTCTCAAAATAAGTGTAATTTTTTTTTCAGTAGTGGGGATCAGACTCAGGGTCTTATGCATAAATGCTAGGTATGGAATTTTTTTTGTTCTTGACTAGGTTGGTTAAAACCAAAATCTAGGCTGGGTGTGATGGTGCATGCGTATTATCTCAGCATTCCTTCAGAGGCAGGAGGCTGGAGGCCAGCCTGGATTACATAGGGAGACTCTGTCTCAAGAAAATGAAATGATGCAATAAATAAAAATAAAAATGGAGTCACACTAAAAGTCAAACCAAAGTAACTTATTGTCTGATTGGAGATAGAAATTAGAGTGATAGCAGCCAAATTTACCAAGCAGGCCAGTTTCAGTCAGTATGACAAGGATACTCACTATATTTTAACCTCAAACAAAAGAAGGAGTCTGAAATGGCCCAGATATTGACTAGTCATTTTTCTGTTTTGTTTCTCTGCACCTACCTCAGGAGGAAAGCAACTTTGAAATGACCAATTTGCCTTTTGTGCTTTGTTTCTACTTTCTTTCCTCCCTATAAAACCAGGCTCTGGGCTGGGGCTGTAGCTCAGGGTTAGAGCACCCGCCTGCCACTTGGTTCAGCACTTCTGAAAAACCAAAGAAGAAAGCTAACCTCTTCTGTTTGGCTCACTGGAACATATGATATTTTATGGCCTGGTTCTAAAATAAAAAATAAAACCAATTAAGATCTGTAAATAGAGTTATTACAATTAAATTTATTTTGCATTTATTTATTACATGTTTGTGGGTGGATGCATGCCAAAGCACATGTGTAGAGATCAGAGGACAACTTTGGTAGTCAGTTCTCTCTTTCTACTAAGTAGGTTCTGGGAATCAAACTCAGTTTGTCAGGCTGAGTTTTAAGGGCTGTTTTCCTCAGAGCCATCTTACCAGTATGAAGCTATAGTTTTAATTCTGTGATAACTGCTTAGGTCAATTCTATATGTCAACTGAGCTCCATGTCCCTAAGGGGGGAACAGAGGGACCTGGGCACTAGCTGGGAAAACTGTGATAGAATGAATGAACAGGAAGCTAGGCATGGTGGCACATGCCTTTAATCCCAGCAGTCAGGAAGCAGAGACAGGCAGATCTCTATGAGATGGAGGCCAGCCTGGTCTACATGGTGAGTTCCAGGCCATTTGGAGCTATAAGGAGACCCTGTGAAATAAAAACCGCAAACCAAAACCAAACAAGATAAAAAGAATGACCGAACAAGAAATGGACTAAAGTATGTGAGTGTATGTGTGTCTGTGTTCTCTGTCTGTGTCTGTATGTCTACGTCTGTTTTGCTGTTTTTTTGAGACAGAGTCTCATATAGCTCAGGTTGGCCTGAACTTGCAGTATAGCAAAGGATGACCTTGAATTGATCCTCCAGACTTTACCTCCCAAATTCAGGGATTACAGTGGTGTGCTGCCACATTAGACCTGGGATGAGTTTTTTTTTTCTTCTTCTTTTAAAAATTATTGTATGTGTATATGGGGTATGTGTGTGTGTGCATAACTTGATGCCTGTCAGAGAACAACTTTATGGAGTTGATTCTCTCTTTTCACCTTGAAGTGGGTCCCAGAGATGGAATTCAGATCATCAGGCCTGTGAGGCAAGAGATTTACTCATAAAGCCATCTTGCTGGTGCTCCTATGGTACTGAATTCTTTATTCTTTTTCTTTCTTTCTTTCTTTTTTTTTTTTTTTTGGATACAGGGTCTCACCATGTAGTCCTGGCTGGCCTCTAACTCACAGAAATCTGCCTGCCTATACCTTCCAAGTGCAGGCATTAAAGGCATGTACCACCATGCCTAGCTTTGGTCTGAATTTCTGAGTGCTGTCTTAGGCTGTGGCTATGGTGGGATTCTGAAGATGAAGAGCATCAGAGCCTCTTGAATGGTACTGAAAAGATACTTGAGGATTTCCAGGGAACTGAACTTCCTCCATCATTCCATGGAGTTATCTGGTCTGGTCTCCCTCATTCTGCCTCACCTCTGGGAGCTACAGAAGCACGAGAACTTCCAGTAACAGATATGATCACTTTGCTAGCTTAAGGTATGAACCATGAACTATAATCACATTCTCCATTAACTGCTTGCGGTCCCAGAGATCTTGTCATCAGGGAGATCAATCCGGCCCTAGGGAGGCCTTCTCCACTACTCCAGAGGAGTGAGCAAACCTTTAGATTTCAGTCTTCTACTTTAGTGATCAGAGCTCCAGGGGTCAGGAACAATGATCCTCAAAAGTCCAGGCACTCATTCACAATCTTTCTTTTTTTTGAGATAGACTCTCACCATACAGCTCCTGATGGTCTAGAACTACATATGCAGACCAGGCTGGCCTTGAACTTGTGAAGATCCTCGTCCTTATGCCTCCCAAGTGATGAGATTGCAGGTGTGTGCCACTTTAGTCAGGTCATCTAAAATCATTAAAATTTTTTTTCATTTATTTATTTTTATTTTACATATATAAGTGTTTTGCCTGCATGTATGTAAGTACACTCATGTGGTGCAATGCTTGTAGAGGCCAGAAGAGGGCATCAGATTCCTCCTGGAACTGGAGTTAAAGATGGTTGTTAGCTGCTGTGTAGGTGCTGAGAATCAAACCCCAGTCCTCTATAAGAGCAGCCAGTGCTCTTAACCACTGAGTCATCTCTCCATTTTGGGGACTTTTATCTTGTGCTAACTTTCTCAGAAGAGTCTCAGGCACCTCTATGTAAGATAGGGAAAGGAAGACCAAGAGAAAGTATCCTTACACATGAGCACTTCCCAAACACAATATGTACCTCAGCCCCTTGAGACTGCACCAGGCCCCCTTGCCTACAGTCAGCTACTTCACCCTTGGGGAGGCTTTGGGTAACTTTTCCTCTGATAAAAGGATCTTGTACCTAAAATATATTTGATAAGTATATTTTAAGCCAGGCATGATAGCATACACTATAATCTCAGTGCTGGGTAGGCTAAGGATCACTAGTTCAAGGTAAGCCTGGACTACATAGAAATCTCCAGGGCTATAGAAAAATGAGACCCTGTCTCAAAAACTAAAACAAGGGCTGGAGAGATGGCTCTGTGGTTAAGACTATGTATTGTTCTTCCAGACTAGAGTTCAGTTCCCAGCACCTACATGGAGCATCTTGCAACTGTCTGTACCTCCAGTTCTAGGGGATCTGACACTCTCTTCTGGCCTCTGTGGGCACTGCACTTAGATGCACAAACCTACTTACAGACACACATATACACATAATTAAAAATAAAACAAAACAAAGGACCAGCGAGATGGCTCAGTAGGTAATAAGCGCCTACTGCCAAGCCTGATGACCTGAGTTCAATCTGCAGGACTAACATGGTGGAAAGAGAGAACCAGCTCCTGAAGGTTGCCCTCTGGCCTCCACATACTTGCCATGGTACTCTCAATGCTGCTCCTAATAAATAAATAAACAAATAAAAAATTTTAAATGTAATAAAAGAATTCTAAAACCAATGAAACAAACAAAACTTGAAACATTCAGACCAAGCACAATGAGAAACCACTTCTGACCCATCAGGATGACTTTTTTTTTTTAAAGTAAAATAACAATACTGCCAAGGATGTTGAGAAATTGAACACTGTGCACCACTGGGAAATGTAAACTGGTGTAGCTGCTATGGAAACTGGTTTGGTGGTTCCTCTGAAAACTAAATATAGAGTTACTATATAGTCTAGTAATTTCATTTTTAGGGATATAACCAAAATAATAGAAACCAGGAAAATCAAACAGATACGTGGGCGCCAATGTTTGTAGCAGCATTATCTAATAGCTGAAAGTTGTAAAAAGCCCCACCATCCATCAACAGTTGAATGGACAAACCAAATGTTGTATAACTAAAATGCAGAGTATTTTCCTCATCATTAAAAATGAATGAGGAGGCTGACAAGATGGCTTAGCAGATAAAAGTGTTTACTCCACAAGCCTGACAATCTGAGTTTGAGCTCCAGAACTCACATGGTGGAAGGAAAGAATTGGCCCCTGAAAGTTGCTCTCTGACCTCTACACATATGCTATGGCATGAAGTCATACATAAAAGAAATTAATACATATGAAAGGCATTAACTTCTGATACATGCTATAATATGAGTGAACGTTGGAAACATCATGCTAAGTGAAATAGAGTAAGCACAAAAGGAAAAAGTTATATGATTCTACTTACTTAAAATTTCATGATATTAAATGAAAATTACCAGGGGCTGGGCTGGAGAAATGGCCCAGCAGGTAACCGTACCAAACATGGGCTTGGTTCCCAGCTAACAACCACCCATAACTCCGGTTCCAGGGAATCCAATGCCCTCTTTTGGCCTCCATGGGCATTGCACCACACAGATGCACTTACATACATGCAGAAAGAACACTCATGCACATAAAAGTGAGTTGTTTTGGGGCTCTGCTTTTTCTCATCCTTTTCTATCTAGAAAACCAAGCTCCTTTGCTTGGCTCACTGAAACACTTTATTTTATGAAGTGTTGCCTGAGTCTAGAATTCATAAGAACCAATTAGGATTTTGGCTTTCATTAATTAACATATCTCAGGCTAGCCTCAACCTTGCTATGTAACTCAAGAATGACTTTGAACTTCTGATCCTCTTGCTTCTACCTTCTGAGTCCTGTGTTTGCAGGCATGAGCCACTATGCCTGCTGGAGATAGAACTCAAGTCTTTGTGTATGCTAGGCAAATACATCAACTCAGCTACATCCCTAGCCCTATTTTATTTATTTTGAAGTCCTAGGGTTTGAAGCTAGTGTTTCTGTACATGCTAGGGAAGTGTTCCACCGCTATGCTACATATTCAGTCTTTTCCTTATTTTTTATTTCAAGACAGGGTCTCACTAAGTTGCCCACTTACTAAGCTTAAGGTTGGCCTTGAACTTGCTCTATGGCCCAGGCAGATCTTGAACTTGTATTCCTCCTGTGTCAACTACTTCAAGAGTAGCTGGGATTACAAGCCTGCTCTATCAGGCTTGATTGATTGACTTATTAATTGAGAGAGATAGGGTTTCACATTATAGCCCAGGCTAGCCTTGGAATTTACTATGTGGCTTTAACTGGCCTTGAACTCACAGCAATTTTCCTGCCTCAGCCTCCTGAGTACTGGGTTGATAGAAATGAGTTACTAGATTCTTTAGGTTCTTTAAGTTAAATGGTGATTTTGTCCTTTGACCATTTATCAAGATAAAAAGTAAAATAAGAGGACACCAATGGGCTAGGAATGGGCACCAGGGAGCTACTGCTTAATGATTACAGAGTCTCTGGGATGGTGAAAAAGTTTGGAAATGGTTGTATAGTGTTGTCAGTATTCTTAGTGGTACTAAATCATATATCCAAAGTGGTAAATTTTATGTTATGTATTTTAGCACATACTCACACAATGCCAAAGTCACCCTTCTTTGCCTAGAGCAGTGATTTGGCAGCTAGAGTTCAGTTCACAGGCTCTGAGGAGCGGAAGAAGCCTGTTTTCAGTTCTATGAGCTTCCTCAGGCAGAGGGTTTCCTTCTGACTCTGTAGCTGTGAGATAAGATTATGTGAGAGAGTTGAGAGTATACAGTGTTGTTCCCATCCCTTGTCTCTTGTCTCCTGTCCGTGTTCCTATTCACCCCCCGCCCAGCAACAACTTCTCACATCCTGCCCAGAGGCTCCCAGGGTTTAGAGTTGCCACTCCATCATATATTGTACAGATGGGGAAACTGAGGTCCACTCTGCCTGGGAACAGACCAGCTTGGACTGGGTAGTGTTCTCTGGGAGATACACTAATTCTAATCTCTGAAGCTTCTCCAACTAGGACAGGGACAGGTCACTGAAAGCTAGGATGGTCCCATGCCCAGATGAAAATGAAGCCCCCTCCTCTAGGTGTCATAGGGACGCCCTCCTAATTCAAGCATGTCCTACCTGCCCCTCACCTCCCATCCTGGCTTCTCCACCCACCTGACATTGTGGTCACTCCTCCAGCCTGTGTCCCTAGGAGACCTCTTAGAAGACAGAACAACAAGATGATTGATGGGCCAGAACATAAGGCTCCCAGATTAGTTTATCTGGTCAGCAAATTATCACATGTAAGCGAGGCCTTTCACAGGCACTGGTGAAAGCTCAGGTCAGAAGGGGTCCAAAGTCAGGAGGATCTGGGATGACAGATACTTCCTCCTACCTCAGGTACACTTCCAGGCCTGGAATCCCCTGGCCAAGGGACAGAGCTTCAGATCTTTCCTCAGTAGAGGATAGACAGAACCCACATCCATCACTAAAACAAACAGCAAGTTTCCTCTAGAGCAGTTTGGATGAAAAAGACCTGAGGACCAGGGTTAACTCTAGCATACTTGTCACAAAGCAGTACCCAGGCACAGAGCCTATTTCAGGAAAGTTTTATTCAATTAAACAAAACCAACCCAACCAACCAAACAACAAACAAACAAGACAAAAACAAACCTCTAGTCCCAAGAGTGCCATTTCTGTACTCTCTGAATTAGCAAAAGCATTAAGAGATGATCATGAACCAGTGGCACTGGCTCCGTGCAGGGACAGACTGAGGTCATCATAGGCTGTAGATTGGATGAAGGGCCTCACGCTGCCTGCGGTGGGGGATCTGGGACAGCTTATAACAGAAGGACTCCTAATTTGAAATCTTGGCCACCTTTGGGAGTTGGCAGGTCCAGCGGTAGCAAAGGAGGAAGGTTACTTGGTCAGAGATGGTGGCTCTGGCACTGCTGGAGCCCCAGATGTGGACAGGAGAGAGTGACTCTGGGGCTCTGGAAGCACTGAAGTGGTACTGGATGTTCCAATAGTAAACTTCAGAAGGCAATCCCACACACGTGGGCTGGGCTCCTTGACCTCCCAGCGCAATTCCATCACCCCTGGAGGAGTCTTAGGGTGTTAGGGCTGGGTCTCTGTCATCTGGATGACTCTCAACCCTCTGCAGCCTGCTTTCTTTACATCTGCCAGGCACCTGTCTGCCTGGAGGCACTGCTTCTCTGCCTTTAATCTCCATTACAGCACCCAGCCCTGTCCCTCCCCCGACTCAATTACAATTTGGAATCCTGTCATGTTGGAGCCAGAAGGGGACATAGTGGAAACCAACCTTCCCCTTTATCAGGAAGAAATTTAGATTCAGACCTAGACATAAAGAGTCAAAGTCAGTTCAGTGAGTTGGGAACAGAGATAAAATCAGAACTGGGCCTTCTTGCAGGGAGAAAACAAGCTAGAGCACTGAGTCTCAAACTTGGTAAGTCTTAATGTGAGACAGGGCCATGCAGTCAGCTTAGAACATGGACCCAGTTTGCTGAAAAGCCTAGACACGGGGAGCCGCATATTTTATAAAATACTTTGCATTCAGCCAAGCCAGAGCATTATCATATTCATAGATATCATCTAAATAGAAGAACAAAATTTAATACTTTAGGTAGAAAAGTCACAGATATCACAAATAAGGAGAAAATCTTGACTAGGGAGGCCAATTTGAGAAACCTTGGGTGGGCAGGACAGACAATGAGAAGGGGTAGGGACAGGCCAGGTCTAAGCTGCAGATGTAGTTGGGTTGGGGCACCATGTGGGACTGTACTCCTGCCCTTTGCCCACGCCACACCCTAGTTGTCTCCCTCTGATGGACAGGACTAGGAGTCCTGGGAGTATCCTTCTTGCACTTTCAACCATGTGGGGACCTATAAGTTCCAAACAACTCGGAGTCTACCCGGGCTGGATAAGCTCCTTGTAGGCTTGGGTGCTTGTCTATAATGTGATGGAGTGGACTTGCCTGGAGGCTTTGTGAAGATGGGGTTACGGAGAAGGGAACAGGAGCAGGCATTCTTTACAGTTACTAATGCAAACTGGGAAGGTTTTCTTGGTAAGAGCTGAAAAGGATCATCTTACCCTTTATTCTATTGGGTCTCCTCCTCCTCCTCTTCTCCTCTTCCTCCTTCTCTTCTTCCTCTTCCTCTTTCTCTTCTTCCTCTTCCTCCTCCTCCTCCTCTTCTTCCTTTTCCTCCTCCTCCTCCTCTTCTTCCTCCTCCTCTTCCTCCTCTTCCTTCTCTTCTTCCTCCTTCTTTTCTTGGTGTCTTTATTTTTCATTTTTATTTCTTTTAAATTTTATGTGAATGAATATTTTGACTGCATGTATGTAAGTGTACCACACGCATGCCTGGTGTGCATAGAAACAAGAAGAGCCATTGGATCCCCTGGAACTGGAGTTAAGAACAGGTGTTAGCCACCATGTGGGTGCTGGGAATTGAACCCAGGTCCTTTGGAAGAGCAGTAAGTACTCTTAACCATTGGGATATCTCTCCAGCTCCATTTTTCTTTTTTGAGAGAAGGTCTCACTAAATTACCCAGGCTTGCCTAAAACTCATTATATAGTTTAGGCTAGCTTCAAACTTATGATCTTTAGCCCCCTGGGTGCTAGGATTACAGGCATGCACCATCATGCCTGACAACTCCATTCTGAGATGTCATGTTTCGGAAACAATGTCAGATGAAAAGGCATGGTTCTGGATAGGACTGTTACTCCTTAGTCATAACTCAAGGGTTGCTCCACAGCTGGTATTTTCGTCCATAGATTATTATCTGATCTTTGAGAAGGTATGGAAGCATACCCGCCCTCCAGCCCCACTTCATTCTTTCCCACAGTGGTCTCAGGGTGCTGTCATTTCCATCACACCATTATCCTCAAAAGATTAGAGGGTAAGTCCTTTCTTTTCTATGACCCTGGGGCCTAGTAGTTCCCCTGAACCACAGCACCAAATAGCTGCATGAGCTAATCAATGGAGATCAAGTGGATAGACCATCTCCGTGAGGCCCTGTTGCATCTCTGCACCTGACTACCCAGAAGGAAGCAGAGACCAGTGCAAGTCAGGAGGGAGCTTGTATATAGCAGGCATGAGCACTAGCCTCCGGGAGCAAGGCCGGCTGACCTCAGTGAAGAAAGCACTAGGGCTCAGGACATTTCTTTTGGTTTGTCCTCTACTGGCCTCCTTGCTTTTCTAGTCCAGCAACGCCCAAGATTCCGGGCATGTCTGCCTCTGGCCTTCTAAAAATACTCAGGCTGCCCAGAGCCTCCCAGATGTCTGAGTGCTGAGTCTGTGATTTCCCTGCCTGTAATGGGACAATTCAGGCATGGACAGACTTGGGTGGCTCAAGCAGCTCAAGCCACTTCCTCTGCCTCCCACCCACCAGCCTACCGGGAGCTTGGCCCCACTTCCCTACCCTTGCAAAGCAAAGGAGGATAGAGGATTGATTGTCTGAATGATAGACCTCACAGATTGCTGACTCTGGGCTTCCTTGGGACAGATGGAGGAACTGATGGCTAAAGATTTGCCCAAAACACTGGGTGAAAGTAAGGCCTCCCTTACTCTCCTGAACATTCAGATCCTACCTGCTGGTGCCTGGAGTCTAGGTCTTTGAGCCCAGTCTGACTGCCTGGCTTACCAGCTATAAGCTCCTGACAGCAGACATGGGAACAACCCAAGTCTCCATGGTGCCTGGAAAGTCCCATCCAGAGCACACATCAATAAGTAGATATTGGTAGAGAGGGCCATGCATAGAGCCCCATTGGGGGACAGACCCTTTGCATTCTAGTTCAGGGTCAGCCTCTGTGATACTGTGTCTTCATCAATTTCTCTGTGTGAAGAACTGACTTTTGGTCCAAGGACTGAGCCAAATCTGCAATCCTGAAGCAATACCCATTCGGCTGGGTATTCCTGCTCCCCTGCTCTACTCTGGTGTGAGAGGAAACATCTGGCCAGTTCCACCTCCTCTCTAGATTCTCAGCTTCTCTTTCCTCTGAACACCCTACCTCTAGCCTCTCGGGGCCAATTCTACTAATGGTACCACCTTTGCCTCTGTTTCAGGATGCCAGGGGTGAATAACTCCTCCCTATAATTCACCATGTGACCTTGAGTAAGGAAAGCATTGACCTTTTCTGGGTTGCAGTTTCATCATCGCTGAAATGATGGATATAGGCATAGTGGCACACTCCTATAATCCCAGTACTGGAGAGGCTGGGGCAGAAGGTGTGCCATGAATGAGGTTGCCCTGGATTATAATATCAAGTACCAAGTTAGCCAGTGATGCATAGTGAGGCCCTGTCTCAAAAACCCAAAATAAGCCAGGCAGATTAGCACACACCTTTAATCCCAGCATTTAGGAGGCAGAAATAGGCAGATCTCTAGGAATTTGAGGCTAGCCTGGTCTACATGTGGAGGTCCAGGCCAGCCAGGACTACATAGTAAGATCCTGTCTCAAAAAATTTATCAATTAATTAATCAGTTTAAAAAAGAGAAATGGTCAGGGTATGTAGCTCTGTAGTAGGATACTTTTCTGAAGGTTTGAGAGATTCTAGACTTAACCCCCAATATAAAAGCAACACAGCAGGCTAGAGGGATGGTTCAGGGGTTAAGGCTGTTTTTGCAGAGGACCCAGGTTCGGTTCCGAGCATCCACATGGCAGCTAACCACTGTCTTCCACCAGCATTGCATGTACACAGTACACTTACATAATGTAGGTAAAACACTGATACATATAAGATAAAAATAAATTAAATATAAAATATCTTTTAAAAAGCAACAGAACAAAGCAAAATAATAAAGTGGGGAAACAGAACAAGAACACAGCTCAGTGGTAGAACATATGCTTAGCAGGTGAAAGGCCTAGAGTTTGGTCTCTAACATGGCAAATAAATAAGGTAAGATTCCCTTTAGAGGAATGTGGTAAGGATAAAGGCTGTTCATATCTCGAATCTTAGGTCCTTATCACCTCCTGCAGAAAACCTCCCTAGCGATTGCTGCACAAGTCTGAGGACCTGAGTTCCATTCCTGGAATCCACATGAAAGCAGTTGAAGAGAACCGACTCCACAGAGTTGACCTCTGATCTCCACATGTGTGCTGTGGTCTACACGGGGACATTCCAGAACATGAACGCACACGCACGCACACACACACACACACACACACTCAGGGGTGGCCTAGGCGCTCCAACTCTGTCCTTCCCTCTTTCCCTCCATGAACACACTACATGGTTGCTGTCTCACTATGCATCCATCTTCCACCAGGTGGGATGGGGGTGAAGGGATGGGAGGGGACCTCCTTAAGGCCTGAGGCTCCAGGGCCAAGTACTAGTTGCCTCACCTTCACAGATAAAATGCCTGGGAGGGTTTGTAGGCTGACAATGGCAGTGAATGAAGCCTGGGAGAAAGGCAAAGGGTTGTACAGAAGTCAGGCAACCGAACTGGGAGGGGCTTCATTGACAGGGCAAAGTTGTGGTAGGATATTGACTGTGGCTTTATGGCCTTCCCTGCTACTCTGCTCCGTGACTTCGGGCTTTAATCCCACGTGCGCATCTCATCTCCTGCCCTGAGAAGTCTGCTCTACTGTCTGCTACCACAGTACACTCCACTGCATGATTGTTTTTTCTTTTTATAAAGGGTCTTACTCTATAGTCAAAATCAGTCTGGAACTCCTCATATAGCCCAGGTTGTCGTCCAGCTCATGATGATCTTCCTGCTGCAGTCTGAAAGTTCTGAGATTGTAGGTATGAACCGCCGTATCCAGCACTGTAGGGTTCTTTACCTGTTTCCCTCCTCAGATGATGGGCTTTCTAAAGGCAGCACCCTGATAGATCTCAGAGCACTAAGCACTGCACTTAGTATGAGTCCAATAAAGGTTATAGAGAGAAAAAGAGATGGACAAAATGGAACACACACACACACACGTACACGGGGAGAGAGAGATTTAGCTGGTCTCCACTACGTGGTTAGGATGACCTTGAACTTCTAATTCTCCTGCTTCTACCTCCTGAGGACTGAGAATACAGGGTGTACCTCCATGCCTGGTTTACACAATGTTAGGACTGAACTCAGGGCATCATGCATGCTAGGAAAGCATTCTACCAACTGAGCTACATCTCTAGCGGAAACTGCCTGATCTTTAATGCCTCTCCTCGCCTTGGAGATAAGTTAGAAAGAAAATAAGCAAGAGAAATAGAAACATAAGCTGTTATCTTCTTCCTTACAAGTGTGCGGGGGGTTAACTCTGTGCTTTTGCTGGTGAGAAGGATTGGTTAAAAGCAGTCCTGGTCTCTGGACCCTCTTTTACTGAAGAACATTGCACAACCCAGACCCTAAACAGCAAAGGCTTCTGGATATCCAAAAGATGCCCCTCAGCCCTTGGTGGGAACTCAGGAGGACTTTAGGACTTTACACTTTCACCTTACACGTTTAAGCCTTTGGTAATTAGGTTCAGAACAGTTTAAAGGTTAGCTGGCTGGACTGGCAGCCAGTGTTGTGGGGATGCTATAGAGAGGCAGGTAGGTACTCTCCAGGGCACACGCCAGGGTAGTAGAAGGAAAATAGAAAATAAAATAACCAAGGGCACTGGCATGGGATCACTTGGGACCAGTCTGGGCAACATATTAATAACCTGTTTGGAAACAAACACACAAGTATACACACATTTTAAAAATTAGGCTGTGTGTAGCTCAATGGTAGTTAAATTGTATAAGACTTGTGAGATCCTGGGTTCAATTCCAGAACGGCAAAAATAACAAAACCACATAAATCATACAATCACACACACACACACACACACACACACACACACACACACACACACTCACCTAACACAGGCAGTAACATTGATTAGGACCACATAGTTCAAGGTCAGGCTTCCCTACAAATTAATTCCCTGGGGTGTATCCTTTGGATCCAAACAAATTCTTCTCTAAGCCAGGGTCTCTCTATTTTCAAAATCCATCCTGGTCAGAGGGCTCACAATTCTCCAATTTCCTCTGTCCCCAACTATATAGGTCAAACACAGTTTCATCAATGTCAAGATCCCACTCTCATAGACTGAGGCAAACAGGTTTCCTGCTAAAACTCCAAGGTTATCTCATGTCCTTAGAGGAGTCCAGCACCCTTGCTGTCTGGCCTGAGCCCCCCAGGGAGCTGGCACAGAAGCTCACAGCCAGCTTGCTGCCTACGGAAGAGGTGAAAACAAAGCCTGGCCCAGACTGAACCGGAAGTGCCTGAGGTCTGACAGTTGCTCCCTAGTCATCTCTGCAGGCACGGGGGAAGTAAAACCATCTGGGCATCTGCAACTTTGCCCCTGAAAGATCATGCAACAGCAACAGGTGAGGCCTGGTACAGACTTGCTGTCTGGTCTGAGTACTGGCCTGGGATCATCCCTGGCGAGGAGGCTGGCTCAAGGATTGGGGAAGAGGCGAGCAGAGGAAAAGCCCTCATCTCAAACCAAACTTTGTGCCTCTCTGGGCTCAGTTCTTCCATTTGTGGGTTTGGCTAAATTTACCTGTGCAATAAAGATTTTTAGAATAGTGAGCACCAAGGCTACAGAGACACTGTGGTTACATGGAACCTGGCCTGTGACTCCTGCCAGGGGACTCAGTGTATGGAGGACTGTTAGGGAAACACGAGATCATCATGATTTTGATGTGTGAACTGGGGATCAGTCGTCTCAGGGGGATCTCCAGAGAAGGTTGAATGACTTGCCCAGGGCTAAGCAGGGGCTAGAGTTTTGAAAGAAAGAGGAATTCAGAAAAGGATGTAGCTAAAGAGAAGTGTACTCAGCATGTGTTTAGTGCTGGCATCAAGGTTAGACACAGGGTATGTGGGGGTCGGGTAGGGGTGGGCATGACACATGACAGGGGGGACTAATTGTGAGTTGGGAAAAGAAGCCTGTAATCTCAGCACTTGGGAAGTTGAGGCAGAGGGTAGGTTTTGAGTTTGAAATCAGCCTGGGCTACATAGTGAGTACCAGGTTAATGTGGATTACAGAATGTAATTACAGAATTACAAAAACGAACAAACAAACAAAAAAACCCTAAACACCTTTAATTAATTCCAGTCACTCCAGAGGCAGAGGCAGGCAGATCTGTATGAGATCGAGGCCAGCCTGGTCTACATAGAGTATTCCTGGCCAGCTGTGGCTATAGGAAGACCCTGTCTGAAAAACAAAAACAAGAAATCTTAAAGAAAAAATTCTAATTAATAAAAGATTGGGTTTGGACTGGCATTTAAAAGACATGTGGAAACTTTGCATACAGAGAAAATGGGAAAAGGTATTGAAAGCAGAGGGAACAGAATATTCAGAAATTATTCAGAAGTGTGAAGTTGCTAAGAGAACCAGGGGAGTTGCTAAAAAATGTGTAAGTTGTGACTGAGAACCAAATAGTGTACTTGAGAGGTGAGGATGGATAGGCTGGCTGGTGCCAATCAGTAAGCTTGCCCTTGGGTACCACAACAGTATCCAAGAAGCAGCTCGCAGTGAAGTTGGGGGAAAGGAAAAAGCAGTTTCTAACCTTTATACTTGACAGCATTCCTCCCTGTAGAAGGAATCCTGGATGTGGCCAATTTTAATTCCTTTAAGAGAGAATCAAAGTGAATGGACAAGCCTGGCTCTGAGGTAGAAGGGCTGTTGTGACCGTATCTTTCCAGTCACCTTACTCCGTAAGGTATTTGAAATATGTCACCCAGAAATATTTGAAGAACAGGCTTTGGTGTGGTGATTCCTCCCACTTAGGAAGTAGAGGCAGGAGGATCCGAAGTTGCAGATTATTGTTGGCTACCCAGTGAGTTTGAAGCCAGCCTAGACTACCTGGTACCCTGTCCAAACAAACAGGATTGGTTGCCTATAGTTGCTAACAGTAAGACAGTTACACATTATGTTACTTCCAGATTAATTAGGAAAAATAAGAGGAGGAAGATGAGGATAAAAATCACTCATCTGGAATATTTTGACTGAGTTCTTGAATAAAATTCGAAAACAGAAAGCCCAAACAAACAACTAATCTCCACAAAAAATTTTGGGCTCAACTTGGAAGACAATGGGGAGTCATAGAAGGCTTAATAGAGGAGTCCACGATTAGATGAGCAGATAGCTTGCTCTAGGTGACTAGGAGGGCAGAGGACAGGACTGTGCTGCTGGGGTCAGGCAGGAGTGACAGCAAGGAGGCAATGGCAGAGGACCGGGGTGTCCAGGCCAGCGCTGATGAGAAACTGAAACTCTTCAGGAGCCTGTAGAGGTGTGGAGGAAATGAGAATTGAAACGGAAGCCCTGCTGAGACTGTGGTCTGGGCAGGTGTGGTTAGCAAGGGGAAGTGAAAGGGGCTGTATGACTGACAGACAGTCCAGCTTCGAAGGAGAGAGACCCTGTGTGGGAGTGCTGCAGGCCTGTCTGTGCTGGAGTCCTGTTGTAGGGTAGGGCAGGGTGAGGGGAGGGAGGTCATGGAGTAATGACCCCGCCAAATCCCTGCCTTCAAGGTCCAGTTTCCTTCTGCCAAGACTTAGCACTGTCTTCTGAGATGAGCTACCCAGTCCCACCCTTTCCAGTACGCTAGGGTTTCTGCAAGGCGTTGCCGGCACCCTAGAGCCTGTTTGGAGCCCCTGTGGTCCCTTGGCTTCCTGCCTGAGCAGTCAAATGACCAAGCTCTGCCTCCAGGTACGTTTTGCTCTGTGATCTCACTTCACCACCCCAGTGGCTTTTTCCTTACTGCAGTGCCACATATTATTGACTCTGCCCATAAGAGAGGTTTTTGGAGTGACAGATATGTGAGAATCAGATCCTGGAGTTCCCTAAGGAATTGTGTATGGTCAGGCATGGTGGCACATGCCTTCAATCCCAGCACTCAGGAGGCAGAGGCAGGAGGATTTCTGAGAGTAGACAAGAGCCAAACTGGTCTACTGTAGTGATTTCCAGACCAGACAGAGCTACCAGAAACACTGTTTCAAAAGACAAACAAACAGAAAAACTAAAAAAGAACCCACATCTATTTATAGGTGTCCTGAAGCAGGAATCTAGGAGGGGCTTCTTGCTTGGCTCTTTGTTTTGGGGAAAGTCTTAACTTGACTGATCTGAATGGCAGATCCAGATGGAGGGTCCTATGTTGTTAGCCTGCAAGAGACTTCAATGAAGGGATGATTGTACCATGGTGTGTGCAGACCAAGGAAATAATCAAGAGGATGGTGAGGTTGGCAACTCTTACTCAGGACTGAAGCTTTAGAATCCTGTTTCTGGAACTCAGGGAGAAGCAGGGTTGCCTGGTGGATGGTCAAGAGGGAGCAGCAGGAAAAACATACAAACCTCTCTGTCATCCTCCTTATTGTCCCAACCAACCAGAACAGAAGCCAGCTGGCAAGGAGGCTGGAGGCACAGTCTATAGGAGTCAGCCTCCCAAAGCTAGGAGTATAAGTAGAGATCCTCATCTCCAGGTATACCTAAAAGATTGTCACTTGGGTGGAGTGCTCTGTGGCTTTGATGTGGCCACTTCTGTGGGATCTGTGCTGCCTTAAGAGGATTTTTTTTTCTTGCTGCTCTAAAAAAGAAAGGCAAAGCTTCATCTTTACCATCTAGAAAGCACTGTGGTCCTGATGTTAAAGAACCAGAGACTGGCTGGGGATGTAGTCAGTGATAGAGTACTTGCCTATCACGTGGAAGACCTTGGGTTTGATGTCCAGCAATGAAAAAGCAAAGCAAAACAAAAGAATAGCAAGAGCCTTGTGGCTGCCATTGGTGAGAATGGTAAAGTTGTGCTAAGGGCCAGAGGAGACACAGTGGAAATGCTGGAGGGAGGGGCTGTGACATAGTGTCTGAGATTTACCAGTATCTTAAGTATGCAATTAAGGCTACAGACCTAGAAAGCAGCAGAGTCAAAAGTCAAACCAGTCATCCTACATTATAAGTTGACTTAAGCTCTGACCAAGCCCCTAAGCGAGTGTGCAGAATGGCATGAACATTCGTGTGACCCAGCCCTGTGCTTCTGATCCACCCTGTCCTCTTTTTATGGGCCACCTACTCACAAGTCTGTCCCTGGGAGGAGTAACAGTGACATCACAGGCCCTACACAGCAGGTGAGGAGAAGGTAGCTTAGAGTAAGGAATGGGCCTGTGGAGGTGGGGCCCCAGACACATCCTCCTTCGGTCTGCTGGACAGGGCCTCTGATTCTGTGACCTGGCTGCCCATGCTTAGTGTTCCACTCCTGGTCAACCTCTTAGTCTTCAGGCCTTCAGATCTACCCATCCAGCAGGCCTGTTCTTGATGCTATGGATACAGAGACAAATTAGATCTCACAGTGGCCTTGGGTCAGAGGGACTCTGAGAGCATGGGTGAGGCGGCCAGTATGTATGCCTATAACATAGTGAAATAAACACTTTAAGGGTCATTGCTTGTTCTGCTTTGCTTCGTTTGAGATGGGTCTCCTGACGTGGCTCAAACTGGCTTGGAATTCACGATTCTCTTGCTTCAGGCTGGCTTCGCTTTGCCTCTGCCTCTGGAGTGCTGACGTTATAGGCACGTGCCATCATGCCTAGCCAAGAGAGCTTCTATTTTTTCCTTCTCTCTCTTGTTTCTTTTTTCTCTTTCTTTTCCTCCTCCTCCTCTTTCTCCTCCTTCTTCTTCCTCCAGGTCCTCCTCTTCCTCACCTCCTTTCCTTTGAGGTAGAATCATATAATTCAGGCTGGTCTCAAACTTACCATGTAGCTATGGTTGACCTTGAACTCCTGATCCTCCATTCTCCACCTCCCAAGTGCTGGAATTACAGACATACACCACCATGTTTGTCTTCAAGGGACATTGCTTTGTAAGTTCTGGGGCAAACAACCAAGAAGGGAACCTGTTAAAATATCACTAGTTAAGACTGCACCCTGTCTCAGGCCCAGCCTTGCATTTTGTGCTCACTGCTTCTCTCTTGGGAGTACCAAGTTCCCAGGCAACAAAACCCACTTCCAGTATGGCCTTCTGAGATCCTTCCTTTACACGGAGACAGCCTTTCCTCACTGGGAACTCCCATTGCACTGTGCTTTAGAATTTCTCACTCAGACTCACACAATGGTGAGGGAATTCTTGACCTTGCCTGTCTGTCTACATTGAGAGCTTCTGTTAATTCAATTTTTCATTCTCCCTTCCATGAGCACTACAGCTTCAGTCCCCATTCGCTCAATTAAACTTGGTGCCCGGTTCCCATGAGGAGGGGCTGGGTGAATTCGGCAAGTTGGATGGAGTAGTTAACCCCAGGACACAGGAGCAGGGCCATCTGGTGGTCCTGCTTCTTACTAATTGTATGATCTCAGGCAAGTTACTTAATCTCAACCTTAAAATCAAGATCAAGATAATGGAGGTTCAGAGAATCACTGGGTGAACACATCAAAGCCCTCAGAGCTGTGTCTGGTGCTCCCTAAGCATCCAGAAAACGTTAGCTATTATTATGACAGCTATTGTTAGGAGCCAGCTGGGTGTGCTTATAAACAACTCCTTATACCCCAGCAAACTGATACACACACACACACACACACACACACACACACACACACACACACACAAGCTCAACACGCAGCCACATTTGGAGATGGAGGAGGGTGAGCAACTATAACTTCATTTTAGAGATGGGCAGGACCCCAAGGTAGTCAAGGGCATTGATTCTCTGTGTGGGTGATTCTCCACCCACATCAAATTTACTGCATTGGGCTAGGAATATAGCTTAGTATAGTAGGTAAAGTGTTTGCCTAGCATGCAGGAAGTCCTGGGTTCAAACCACAGCATGGAGTAAGTTGGGTGTGGTGGTGTATCCCCGTAATCCCAGCTCTTGGGAAGCAGAAGGAGGAGGATCAGAAGTCAATGTTATTCTTGGTTAAATGTCATGTTTAGGAATAGCCTGGAATATATGAAAGGAAACTCAAAGGAAAAAAACAAAACAAAAAACTACCGCATCCTAAAGAGGATTAAACCAGAATCCCATGTGGTTTCCAGCCTTAGCAAACCTGGCAGAGTACTTTGATTCTAAGATACCAGATATGTGATGCATTTTGACAGGTTCTGAGTGCAGATGTGGGATTTTAGGGAGAACTATCCTCCAGTGGCCTAGGAGCATATCTATGTTAACAGTACAGACTGACCTTACTAACCAGGGACACATCCCAATGTGCTATTTGTGGACCGTGTACCCTTATCAATGCCTCATCTATTTAATGGGACTAATAACAATCTATTCCAGAGACACTGTGAGAATTAAATTATTTATCTATAGGAAGTGCTTGGAATGGTGTCTGCCACATGGTAACGAGGCATTGGGCACTAGGCATGGGCTAATCTTAATATGCCCAGAGAGAAGGGGTGTGTGCATGTGTGTGTGTGTGTGTATGTGTGTGAGTCAGAGAGAGAGAGGGAGAGAGGAGATTCAATGCTCCTCACCCCAGGATTGGCTCTGCCTACATTGTGGGTGGCATCTGTCTCATGGGGAGACTCTTGCCACCTGCTCTTTTCCTCTGGAAGAGCTTTCCTGTGCCAGGGAATTCCCTCCCATGGCGACCGACAGCCACTCCAGGCATTCTGATGCCAGATGCTCTGCCTACAGTAGTACAGTGAGAATTAGAGTCTGGCTAGGCAACCCAAGCTGGTCTAGGAAGTCAGGCAGACCTAGGAGTTGGGGGTATTCACTTAGGAAGGTCGGAAGTGGGAGGGGAGTGTGGACATAGGGAGTCTGCCCTGCACAACGTGGGCCAGCTTTGGATGAGGGTGGTGCCGCAAGATAGGGAAAGGGGGATGTTTAGGGAGAACAGGCAGAATGCCAGGGTGTCTGCCAGTCTCCAGGACACTCATTTTGGCTCCCCGCCCTCCAGAAGGGAGTAGAGAAGTTAGTTTTATTTAGGCATTAACTAGGCTGGCTGTGGGAAAATAGGCGGGCAAGCTTCCTAAGCTGAACAGGGCCTACTTCCTTCATAAGGTAAACCATGTGGTTGACAGGGCTGCCACTTTCCCAACTCTATCTTTCTCCCCTGCTCCCTGTCTGACCCTCCTCTTCCAGCTCAGTCTGAGGGGAGTCTTCTCCAAGGGAGGGTGACAGACTGGTAGCACCCTATATTTCCCAGGCTGGGCCTTGGAGAAACTTCCTAGTGGAACTCCAGTGTTATAGATGAGGAAATTGTGGCTGAGGGAGAAGCAGGGACTTCCCAGGTCCCCACAGTGTGTGAGCGGCAGGCCTAGGACTCCAGCCAGGCTCAACTTTTCCTCATGGGAATTCTTTTTATGATTTATTTGTTCACTTATTACACTTTTGAGACAGGGTCTCACCATGTAGCCCTGGCTTGCCTGGAACTCCTAGGTAGATCATGATGGCCTGGAACTCAAAGAGATTTATCTGCCTCTAGCTCCCAAATGCTGGGATTATAGGCATAAGCCACCAGGGCTGGACATTTAAAAAAAAAAAAACATTTTGTTTATTTATTTATTTTGTGTGTACAATGCACAGTGGAAGTCAGAGGACAACCTGATGGAGTTGGTCCTCTCTTTCTACCATGTGCATCCTGGGGATCACACTCAGGCTGTCGGTTTGACAGGAGATGCCTTTACCCAATGAACCATCTCACCAGCCTGGCCTTCATTTTTTCAAATTTGCAAACAGAACTGAAACAACCTGGACCAGCACAAATGCAAGCACTCTGCATAAACAGTCCTTTTTAAATTCCCACCACAGCGCTGCTAACATTCATTATTCTCCTCTGACAGACAAAGGAAACCATTAGCAAAGAGACTTTAAGACTAGACCCCAAAGCTAGGCAGACAAGCCAGACATCTAACTCAGGGCTTTTGCCTGACCCCAGGCCCCAGAACCATCATGCATCCACCCACCTGGCTCTGCTACTTCTCGGTGCCTGGTTTTCAGGGCTGTAATCATATCACAGCTACTGGTAGAAGTTCCCGTTGGCACCCCACGTAGGCAGACAATCATTCAGCCTTCGCAGCTGCATCCTAGGTCGACAGTCACTGGCTTACATGCCTACTCAGCCCTTTAGAATTTCATTTAGTCTGCACAGCAGTCCTCCAAAGGGGAAGACAGAAAACATTTGTTATTATTCTACAGAATTGGAAACCAAGGCTGAAAGTGACATGCCTGGGGGCAAGTGCCTGGCAAAGATAAAGTTAGAACGTCAGTTTCCAGCCTCCTGATGTCAAAATCAGGTGCCTGCCAACTCCTACCATAGCCTGGAACTGACCATTCCTCCCTCCACCCCTAAGTTGTAATACTCCTGGGCAGGAGCCCCAACAGATCAGGTAATTCCTTGCTCCACTGTGTACACCTTGAGCACTCGCCTCTGACCTTTGATCTCGGCTACCATCTGGTAGGATCTGGGCCAGTCACTCTCCTGGCCTCGAATTTTCCAATCACTGTTGTGACCTTTGGTTTATGCATTGAGACTGAGTTTGTTACCCACAGAACGTTGGTCTAACACGTTGTGTCTAAGTCCAGAGTAAAGAGCTTGTTGAGTAACAGTGGATACGATCCAAGGCTTAGTTCTGCCACCAACTCACTGTGTGCCCTAGGGAGAGCCCCTGCCCTCTTCTGGACTGGAATTCCATCTTGAAAGCTGGCTAAAGGAGAAGACAGGGACAATCCCCAGGCTGATTGCAGAGTTATGTTAAGGAAGGAGCTTACATGCTCTTAAACCATGAGCCCAAATAAACCTGTTCTTCCTTAAATTGTAACTCACGGCCCCCAGGAAGAAAGCAGACTCACAAGCATAAAATATGGGCCAGAGCAAGGAATTTCTGTGACCCATGTAAGCCTGACTTAAAATGTACCTCTTTGAACAAGTATGGGGATCTCTAGTTTTACTTCTGCAATACAAGCAAGTCCAGTGGAACCAGTAAGATCTCCTGAGGTTCTTTAAGGGAAATGCTGCAGAGAAGCATGTTCTGTGGCCTCAGAGACAGAATTAGCACAGCCTTCTGCTGGGTATCAGGAAGGTTTTTCCAAGCAGACCAATCCCTGGAGGGAAGGAACGTTCCGTCCCTGGGGCTATATAGGGAGGTCCAGGATAGGAAAAGGTGACCATGATGGGAATAAGGTGAATGAGTACAGGGTCCTCACACTGTATCATCTGCAGCAGCATCCCCAGCTGGGTTTGGTGAGGCTCAGGGAAGGAATGACCAGCATCTGGACATGCTGACATGAATGTGCTAAGCAGCCTGTGTCAATGTAGGTGGGGGATAATGACAGAGAAGAGAGGGTAAAGAGAGCTGTGGAAGAGTGTGTGTGTAAAGCATGGGCAGGTGGGAGAGGCACCTCATGTGCCACTAAAGGGCTTTTATATACTTTGCCTCCTTACAGTTTCTTCCGGGAACCATGTGGAATATTGGAGGAGCTGGTCTTCTGGGTCTCACTTTTATACAATTTTTTAAAATGTGTATGAGTGTTTTGCCGGCATGTAAGTTCACCCAATGTCATGCAATGCCTGCAGAGGTCAGAAGAGGGTGTCCCATCTCCTGGAACTATGGATGGTCGTAGGCTGCCATGTGGGAACTGGGATTGGAACCTGGGTCTTCTGCAAGAGCAGCCAGCACTCTTAACTGCTGAGCCATCCTTCCAGCCCTCAGGGCTAGCTTACCTTTATCAGCTTTGTGACTCTGAGTAGGTCATTTCATGTCTGAGCTTCAGTCTGTGAAAATGGGGTCATATGTATTATGAGGAAATTCTTCGAGGGCGGGCAACAAGGGCAATATGCCAATCTGTGTCTAAAGGATGAAGGCGCAACACCTGGTAGCTGTTAATGTCTCTCCGGGGTAAGAATTCCACCTGTGATCTCTGATGGTAAGAAGACAGGACCTCCTTATATAGCCCCAGGGACGGAACACTCCTTCCCTCCAGGGATTGGTCTGCTTGGAAAAACCTTCCTGATACCCAGCAGAAGGCTGTGCTAATTCTGTCTCTGAGGCCACAGAACATGCTTCTCTGCAGCATTTCCCTTAAAGAACCTCAGGAGATCTTACTGGTTCCACTGGACTTGCTTGTATTGCAGAAGTAAAACTAGAGATCCCCATACTTGTTCAAAGAGGTACATTTTAAGTCAGGCTTACATGGGTCACAGAAATTCCTTGCTCTGGCCCATATTTTATGCTCGTGAGTCTGCTTTCTTCCTGGGGGCCGTGAGTTACAATTTAAGGAAGAACAGGTTTATTTGGGCTCATGGTTTAAGAGCATATAGAGCACTATGCATATCCGTGGGAGTATGAGGTGACTGGTCGTATCGTGTCTATAGTCAGGAAGCAGAGAGAGATGAGTGCTGGTGCTCAGCTCCCTTTCTTCTTTCCCTTCAGCCTGGGAGCCCATGGGATGGTTGCTCATCTTCAGAGCGGGTCTTCCCTCCTCAGTCAAACCTCTCTATGGAAATACCTTCACAGATATCCCCAGAGGTGTGTTTCCCAGATGATTGTAAATCCAGTCAAGTTGATAATGATTAATCTAGTACATTGCATGAAATATTTTCATAGAGAACAATTCCTAGTAGAATAATTGGGTTCTGATCCCAAATTCATTTCTTTAGGGCAAGTTACTTATCTTCAGTGAGTCAATAGGTCCTTATTTACAGAAATGAAGAAAATACTACTTACTACCTCACAGGGTTATAGTGAACATTATCTACTTGCCAGGTATGGTGGTGTATGCCTTTAATCTCAGCACTCAAGAGGGAGAGATATACAGAACTCTATGAGTTCCAGGCTAGCCAGGGCAACATAATAAGATCTTATCTCAGAATTAAAAAAAAAATCACAAGAAAGTTTAGGATTTGGAAAAGGCACTTGGTAAATGTTAAAACATTAAAAACTGCTTTATTCTTCAGTGCTACAGATTGAACCCAGGGCTTTATACATGGTAAGCAAGTGCTCTACCACTGAGCCACATCCCCAACACACACACATTTTGAAAAAGCAGCATATAGATAAGTACACTTGTTACACTTCTTAGCTCTTTATAAAATCTCTAAAGCAAAGCATTCAAGAAAATCACTGCTCCCCTGCTTTCAGAATAATTGCAAATCAGAGGATGGCTTCCTTAATTATACAAGAGATCCAGGATCTGCCAAGCATGGTGGCACATACCTTTTAATCCCAGCACTTGGGAGGCAGAGGCAGGCTGATCTCTGTGAGTTCAAGTACAGTCTGGTCTACATAGGGAGTTCCAGGTCAGCTGGGGCTACTGGGAGACCCTGTCTTAAACAACAACAACAACAACCAAACAAACAAAACAAAACAAAGAGATCCAAGATCTGGCTTCATCTGTGAGGAGCCTAAATTCTAGGTGCATTCATTTACTCCCCTCTGCCATTTTTCAAGATGGGGTCTTGGTATGTAGCCCAAGCTGCCTCAAACTCATGATCTTTCTGCCTTAGCCTCCTAAGTGCTGAGATTATTTTAACAGGTATTTGCATCATTTACCTTATGTGATAGATGGGCTCCAGCACCCAATGAATACCAGTAGATCAGTGGTCTAGGATGGGTTCCAAATCTGCCAACATCAGGGAACTTTTCTTATTGATTTGTTTACTTAGTTATAAATTTTTGGATTTTTATTTTGAGATAAGGTCTCACTTTATTTTCCAGCAAGTTTATATCCTCAGTCCTCACTTTCAAAGAGTGAGGCAAAAGGAGGGCCATCTCTGGGCCAGCGCAGCTGCACCCAGGACTAGAAGTTGGCAAACCCTGATTAGGTACCTGCTGTGTTCAGGGCAGTACATCTGACCAAAAGTTGTTACCTCTCCCCGTTCATGGGCTAGTTGGTCAGGAACTCAGTCATGATGAAGCCAGTCACGGTGAAGCCGAGGCTGATTCTGCTTCCCTCACATCTACATCCTAGTGTTTGGCCCGTTTCACATCAAGTAGAAATGCAGCAAATGATTTTCAACAAATGATGAGTTAATGAACATTTATTGAGCACCGACCATTTGCCAGGCCTGCAAGAGAAATTCTAATGAATATATCAAAAGGTTATCTCCTGCTTTATAATGAAGAAACAGAAGCTGAAGTGGAAGTGACTAGCCCAAGGCTCAGTGGAAAATGGAGCCAGGTTTCCCTAAGGGATGACTTGAGGGCTACTTGCTGCCCCAGTGTAGTGGTCATGGCTTTGGACTTCCATCCACCTGTTCCCTTGTCCCAGGTCTTACTTGATCTAATCGAGGACAATGGTGGAGGAATGGCCTAAAGGGAACTAGAAATAGCACGATAGGTCTTCTAGTTTAAACACAGTTCTAAATGAATCTGACACAAGCACAGATGTGACTGTTGCTTCCCTGCTAAAGAATGTAGGTGAAGTCAATCTAAAATACCCGGGTTCAGGTCCCACTTTTTCAGTTTCTCTGACCATATAGCCAGTTGGTTATCTGGCAGGTTACCCTGGTCAATCCAGACCTCGCTGACCTTTTTTGCCTGAACTGTACTTCTGAGAACAGCTATCTGTGGCTGTAACTTCTGGAGAAACTGGGCGGGGGAACGTGGAGCGGGTGAGAGAGAGCATCCAGCTTACACTCCACACAGCCCAGTGAGAGCATGTGTGAAGGCATGAGGAAGGTTTTTCTGCTTTTTCAAGCAAACCAAGGGAGCCCAGGCTGAACTCATCCAGACCGTTTCAGGGCCAGGAAAGTGAGCTGGTACCCAGAGGACTTCATTTTCAGATAAGGGCTTCCTTCAAATGTTTTCTCCACGGTCCTTGCTGTCTCTTCTACTTTTCCTCAGCGTTCTCATTCTCCACCTGTTCCTTTTTTCCTTTCCTTTCCTTCTTTCTTTTGCCTTGCTAAGGCAAACCTGGGGCCTCGATGCCTAAGTAAGGGCTCTCTAACACTGAGCAAAGCCGGCTTACCCCAGCCTCTGCATCTGTTTCTTTATTACCCATAGGACCTTTCCTGACTCAGGAATTCTACAATAGAGCCGTGTGACCTTGAGAACATCACACCTCTGCAGGCACTAGCTTCTCCATCTGCGACAAGGAGCCCCCCAAGCCCTTTCTGTTCTTTTTCAGCAGACTCCACGATCTCTGGCTAAAATACTCTGTAGCAAAGAGCCGTTTGTTCCTTTGCCAGGCAACTGGTTATTTCCACCTGTCCCCCTCCAATGGCCAAGACCAGGCACCTGCCGCTAGTTGCCAAAGAACTTATTCGCGCCCAACCTCTAAGAGAGGGAATGTTGAAGAAGCAAAATCCGGAATTCTCCCCATTGCAAACAATCTCACCGCGAGGGAAGCCCCCTCCAGCCATATCCTCACACTCATTGCTGCCGCAGAAGCGGGCAGGAGGCGGGGGCGGCCTGTGCGCGTGCGTCGGCGCAGAGCCCTCTCCCGCCCACGTGCGCGCCCCCGGGAGCAAGCGCGCGCCGCGGCGGGCTGGCGGGAAAGCGCGCGGGAAGCCCCGGGCTGCCTCCCGGTGTGGGGGAGGGGGGACGGGAGGCTTTTGGAACGTGCCACTCTCAGGGAGAACCGGGGGATCTTCACGCTCTTCCACCCTCCCCATCCGCCGGCCCATCCGTTAGTCTCCCCCACGACTCCCACCACGATGCGCAGCCCCGGCGGCTCGGCCTCCCCGCGGAGCACGGCCAGGCCCCACCGAAGCCGGCCCCGGACAGGTGCGGTTCCCTCCGCCGCCGCAGTGGGGCGCTGTGCCGCGCGCAGGGGCCGGAAATTCCCGCGGCCGGAGTGGTGGCTGGAGCCGTAGCGGGGAGCGCGGCGCCGCCTTCCTCCTCGTCCTCCTCCTCCTCCCCGCGCCGGGCGGGGGCCGGGCCGGCCGAGTGGGTGGGAGGCCCGCCGCGGCCGCCAGCTGTAGCGGGCTGGGAGCACGGACGACGCGGCGGCTCCTCCCCAGCCGAAAGGCTGAGCCCCCGGCGCCCCCGCTCGCGGCCTCCGCCCCCTGGCGTCCCCGCCTCCTTCCCTCACACACCCCCCGGGCCCCCGGCCTTCCCGGCGCTCCTCCTCCTCCCTCTCGCGCACTCGCTGCCACCGGGGTGCTCCTGCCGCGCGCTGGCCTGGCCGTCTCCGGAGCGAGTCCTCCTCCTCTCTCTCCTCCTCCGGCTCTCCTTTCACACACACGCGCGCGCCCTCGCGGCTGGGCCGCCCGTTCTTCCCCAGCCCTCCTCATCCTCCTCGTCCTTTAAAGGCCGCCGTCGGGGTGGGGGAAGGATTGATGTCCCTTCAGCATCATGCAGCCGCCGCCAAGGAAGGTAAGGGCGCAGCTGGCGGGGGTGGGGGGCTTGGAGGTGTTTGGGGGTGATGCGTACAAAGAACAGGGCTGGGGCGACCGCTGCGCCCCCTCCCCCTTCCTGCAAGGGGCCGTGACCGCTCTCGCCTCTTGGCTTGTCACAGAGTTGCCGCCTGCTCCAGGCAAGGGGTCGCGTGGAGAGGTGTCTTTGCAATCGGGGGGCGGCCAGGGCTGGTCCAGTCCACCGAGGACCACCCCCAGACCTCCGCCAGAGTTTCTCGGGTGTGCATTTGTGTGTTGTGTGCGCGCCGGCATGGCAGTGCTGCCCAATGCAAAGTGCAATCTCGGGGGCTGCACGAAGGGAGGCGGGGGAGCTCCTGTACATTTGCAGAGCCTTCTGCGTGTGGGATTGTTTAGTCTGCGCCAGGTTCGAGCCTTCCAGCCGCTTGACGACACCCCCAGCCCATTGGCGAATTTGCTGCGGGGAGGGATTTGTTTCAAGTGTAGCCTTAAGGTTTGGCCTGCTTTTCCCACGGGGCTGCCGAAAAGAAGTTGGAATGGTCACCGCCCTTCCACCCCCAGGGAAAGCAAATTAAGGATTGACGGGTCCTGCCCCCCCCTTGCCCCGCCCCCGACTGGGTGGCAAGAAAAACGAGGGCTCTTCCCGCTTGAGAGCCAGAACCCGGCAACGTGTGGCATGGGCACTAGGATCTGGGTTTGGGTGGCCTGGGTGCCAGTGACTTGTGCTCTGGGCTTGCCAGCAGCTTCCCAGCTTTGCCCTTCTCCACCTTTCCCACGGGCAGAGTTTGTGTCCTTGTCTTTTTAATCTTGCACATGGATACTAGATACCTACTCTGAGCAGTGGGTAGAGACAGTTCCATCCTCCCCTCGTGGGCAAACATTTACCGAATGACTAACTCATTGTGTGTGTGTGTGTGTGTGTGTGTGTGTGTGTGTGTGTGTGTGTATGTGTGTGTGTGTTTCCTCTTCTTTCCCTTTTTCAATCTGGATTTCTGCAGTTAAGCTATCTCTTTTCGTTCACACACGTACCCCCACTTCTCCCGGTAGCCCTGCTCCAGGATTCCACCATAATCTCAAACCCTAGGGTCCTGGCCTGGCCAGGGAGGCTTCAGCCAGCTGGCTTTGGCGGTTCTCGCTGTTTGAAGTGGGATGGCCACCGGGTCTGGCTGGCTGGGTTAGTTTAAAAGCACTGTATATGGAGGAAGGTCAGTTTTGCATTCTCCTTTGTGAGAAGGAGATTGTGATTTGATGCCCTGTCAGAGTGGAGGGCATCATCCTGCTACTGCGTGCTTTCATGCAGCCATTGTGGAATAGTTTATGTGGTTGATTCATGCATATTATTTCATGACTGTGTATATTTCAGTTGTTAGGTGTTAGATACTCCATGCTCTCTTTCATCTTGGCCCACTGCTCCTGGTGGTTAATGTCTGTCTGTCTCTCTCTATATATACATGTGTATATATATATATATATTTTTTTTTTTTTTTTAAAGAAAAGACATAGAAATGGCAATTTACTATGCACTTTTTAAACCCGTATTTACTATTTGTATATTTTCATTCAGTCCGTTTCTGGTTCTTTGACAATTTTTTCATTAAATATGCTTAGTAATAAAACTAGATGACAAATAAGGAATTTTTGGTTTTCCAGGAGAGACAAGCCAGAAGTACATATTCTAACAGATACTGTTTTTTTTTAAGTAAATTTTCTTCTTCAAGTTGTAGTAAAGCCTTCATAAATATATGCTATGTTTTAGGTGAAAGTTACACAAGAACTGAAAAACATTCAAGGTGAACAGATGACAAAACTTCAAGCCAAACATCAAGCGGAATGTGATTTGCTTGAAGATATGAGGTAAGATTATAAAAAATAGTTGGAGAATTTCTGTATCTCTGTTGCAAAGGACCTTTGAGTTGCCAAGTCCGGGAATCTGATGTTGGAATTTCCTTTTGGATTTCCTGCTTTAAGGCTGAAGAACTTTGACTCAGCTGGAAATTATAACTGGAACTAACACAATGCAAACTTTTTCCTTCAGTGGAGCAACCTTAATGTACACATACTATTAGGAAAAAACAAGGGCCTTTCAAGTCTGGCAATCAGTTTGTAATCATCGAAGTGAAAAATTCTTATTTACATTTTCCTACTGAATTGTCAGTTATTTATTGGCTTTAACAGGTTTACACAGATTTTTAAACTGACACCTGTGGTGAATGGTTAGTATCGGGTGAGCCAGTCAACAACACTGGCTGTTGACTGTGCATTAGCACTGCATATTAAAACATAACAAGTGTAACTTTGTTGTTGAATGTTCAATTCAGTGACAACTGTTTGTCATAATTTCTTAAAGCTATCCATATTCATAATCAAGGAAACTTTGAATTTAATAGATAAGACATCATACTAACATTGTGGAAAATGAATGTCAGAAATGAAAGAATAAATATGAACAAAGTGGCATACGTCTATAATCCCAGTAATCTTAGCACTCAGGAGGCTGAGCTAGGAGGATCACAAATTCAAGGCCAGCCTGGGCTACCCAGGGAAGCCCCTTTTCAAAAAAGATAAAGGGGGTGGGGGAGAGAAAGAAATGAGGATATGGTGAAAATGAGAAGAAAGTGTGAATTATTGAGGGAAATGCCACTTACTTAGCAGTCCTCTTGTACAAACTGACAGTTCAACAAATATTTTTGTAAAGGATGAAAGATAATTTGCAAATTGAAGTAGAGCCGCTGCAGTTCTTACTTCCTTGAATAATACAGTTGACAAATTGGAATTCCATCTATAAACTTCATCAATTGCTTGTTTTTTCCTGTAGTACCCTAACGTCATGTTTCATGAAAAATATTATTGTGTTATTATGATAAAGTTATATATTTTGTTTAGCTGAGTTGTTTATAGTACAAAGATTTTAAAATATTTTATTTATTGTTTTTAATTTATGTGTATGAGTGTATTGCCTGCATCAGTGTAACTGCACTCGTGTCATGCATTGCCTGTGAAGGTCATAAGAGGGTGTTGGATCCCCTGGAACTGGAGTTACTGACGGTTGTTAGCTGCCATGTGTAGCCCAAAGATATTAAAGAGTTGTTTTTCTCTCCTCATATTTAATTTAGGTACAGAAATCTATGAACATTTTTGTTGTATACCTATCTTTTTAGAATTTCTAAGGCATATAAGTCTCTTTCATTCATTTTGGATATATAAGGTTTGTTTTTCTGACTGAAAAGTACTCTATTTCAATTCTGTATTTGTTTTTCTTTGAAAGTATTAAAAATTATTATTATTATTATTATTTAAGACAGGGTCTCAATATGTAGCCCTGACTGGCCTGGAACTCATGTAAACTAAACTGGTTTTGAACTCACAGAGACCTGCCTACCTCTGCCTTCCAAGTGCGAGATTGGAGGGTACACCACTACTCTTGGCTAGCTTTGTTTTTATTGTGGGTGTGTGTCTGTGGGTGTACCCTTGGAGGCCAGAATGGGTATTGAATCTTCTGGACTTGGAGTTGCAGATGATTGTGAGCCATTGGGAACCAAACTCGGGTCTTCTGGAAGGACAGGAAGCATTCTTAGCCACTAAGCTATCTCTTCAACTCTTTGTTTCTTTTTCTGTCTTTCTTTTTTGTTTTCTTTCTTGTGGCCACAGGGAGAAAATGTTTTAAGTGATGCGGTGCATTAACCTGAGACCGTGTACACACAGCATCTGCTCTGTCATTGGGCTGTCTTCTCAGCCCACACAACTAAGCTAATTCCTGAGCAGAATACTATTATCTAGTTAAAAATTCAAAGTTTTAAGCATCTGGTAAGTAAGCCAATACAGTTCAGTAGAAATCCCTGGATGAAGGAAGTAATCAATTTTCAGAAGCATTTCAGGAAGGAAAAGTTGGTGTGTAAGTGAAGATCCTGGATATGTTGCGTGTGGTTATAATGTACCTTTGATGGTATCTCCTAAGGATTTCTTGATTATTTTCTTCTATTATATGTACCATAGTGCAAGAGCTGAACATTAAAACTGGGCATAGTGGCACAGGACTTTAATCCCAGCACTTTGGAGGCAGAGGCTGGTGGATCTCTGGGTTTTATGCCACCCTGGTCTACAGTTCTACATAGTGAGTTCTAGACCAGCAAGACTAGTGAAAAACAAAAACCAAAGAAACAAAATATGGACATTGAAGTCACGATCTTAGATTTGTATCCAGGTTCTTTCTAGGTGTGCTGACATTTTAAAAAATTGACTTAATTTTTCTAAATTTCAGTTTTTTGATTTGCAAAATGGGGCAATAGTGGCCTTCAAAGAGGTCTTGCAGATCCAAGGACAGTACACACAGATGTGACATACACTGGCTAAGTTGATGTAGGTAGTTGCTCTTGCTGTTGCTCTTGTTTGAGTTACTTGTGATTCATCAATTCTGCTTGCATTATTGCAGCAATACCCTGATCATCACAACAGCATCCTTGTATTTTCCATTCCTCAGTGTTTCTTTAGTCTGTTTTTTACATTACTGTCAGTTAGGCTTTCTGTGTGGCCTTCTAGATAAAGGCCAAATACCTAGCATAATGACTGCAAGCTTCCTTTCCTGGCCTAATTACTACTGACTCTTTCATGTCCTTGCATTCTTCCTCCTCCTTTGGCCACTCAGGACACCTGATTATTTGCATTCATAGTTTCTTTTCTTTCTTTTGGCATTTTGATACAGGTTCTCACTGGAGCCTGGGCTGGCTTGGAACTCATTGTGTAGACCAGATTGGCTTTGTGATCCATCTACCTGCCTCTGCCTCCTGAGGACTGGATTATAGACATGTGCTAGCTACCATACCTGGTTCTCCTACTTATTTACCTGATCGTTTAGCTTCCATTACCTCTGCAAGTTAATTGTTCTTTTAGATCTCAAAGGATTTTGATTTTGCATATGCTTTTGGTTTTCCCATGTAAATTCTTTTAAGCTGGAGGCTGAGTGGATATGCCTATATTCACATATGCATATATATATATATATAAATTTTTATTTTTATTTTTTGAGATAGGGTCTCACAATGTAGTCCTGGCAGGCCTGGAACTTGTTGTGTATACTAGGCTGGCTTCGAACTTGCAGTGATTCTCTGCCTCTGCTTCCCCAGCACTGGAATTACAGACATGCGTCCCTATGCCTCTACTCGTGTGTGTGTGTGTGTGTGTGTGTGTCTGTGCATGTGTGTGTGTGTGCACATGTGTATGCATGTGCATGTATGTGCATATGGAGGTCAGAGGTCAAAGTTGGGTGTCTTCTTCAATAGCTTTTGATCTTATTTTGTGTGGATATGTGTGTCGGGGGGCACATGTGTGGGTACATGTACATGTGTTTGCATGTACATTTGAAGGCCAGAGGTTGATGTCAGGAACCTTGCTCAATGGCTTCTACTTTATTTACTGAGCTTAAAGTCTCTCACTGAACCCCAAGGTCACCAATTAAGCTAGTCTGTCTAGCCAGGGTGCTGCAGGACTCTCATGTCTCTAGCACTTTAAGTGCTAGGATTACAGGTGAGCTGCCTTGCCTACCTGGCTTTTTTATATGGGTGCTGTGGATCTGAACTCAAGTCCTCATGCTTGCGTGACAAGCATTTTATTCACTGAGCCATCTCTTCAACTCCATGTTATTTTTTGATACAGGCCCTTTCACTGATTTAGTGTATATTTAAGGTACCCATGTGATTACAAAGTACATACAAGATCAAGATATTTCTGTAGCCCCTAAAAACACTTGCAAAATGTCGAAGAACCAAAAAGGTACATTTAAATATAAAATCAGTTCTCCCAAACCAAAAGTACAAAAATATAGATATGGGGCCATGCAAGATGAGGACCTGGTTCAGATCCCCACACCCATGTAAAAGCAGGATGTGCAGGGCTTGCCTAGAAAGGCACAGACAGAATCCCTGAGGCTTGCCTGCTATCTAGTCTAGCTAAATCAAGTAAAAATTTAAAAAGCCCCAAACCAAACTCAGTGAATTTTATAAAAATGTTTCAGTTCCACAAGAAGAGCTAAAGTATTATTGTTTTTATGTTGCTTACAAACTTTATTATAAAAGCGTATAAAAATACTTCAGATAAAGCAAGATATTTGTTCATCTAAACAACAACGAAAACCTCATTGTGGGTTGTTGAGTTTATTCGGTGAGTATAGGTGCTTATTGCTAAGCCTGACAACCTGAATTCGATCTCTGGCTCCACATGGTGGAAGGAAAGAACTCACTCTTGCAAGTTGTCCTCTGACCGCCACTCATCTGCTGTGGCACATACATGCTCTCGCACAAATAAATGTAATTTTTAGAAAAGTCCTCGTTAGTCTGGCATTTACTTATACTGCTGTACCACAGAAACATAGGTTTTTAAATAATTAAGAATATCTTTTCTGAGGGGCTGGAGTAATGGCTCAGCAGTTAAGAGCACTGGCTACTCTTACCCAGGACCTGGGTTTGATGCCCAGCACCAACATGGTGGCTAACAACTGTCCATAAATTCAGTTCTAGGGGAATGCAGTGCCCTCTTCTGACCTCTGTGGGCATTGCATGATACAGGTGCACTTATGCACATGCAGGCAATACAATTGCATACATAAAATAAAAATAATAATTAAGCTGGATGCACGCCTTTAGTCCCAGGCAGAGGCAGATGGATCTCTGTGCGTTCAAGGCCAACCTGGTCTACATAATGAGTTCCAGGCCAGCTGGGGCTCCAGGGAGACCTTGTTTCAAAAAGACCAAACCAAACCAAACCAAAAAATAATAATTAAAGTAGCTAAAACTAAAAAAAAGAGGCGCTGGAGAGATGGCTCAGTGGTTGTTAAGAGCACTGTCTGCTCTTTCGGAGCACCCATGTGGTGGCTAATAACCATCGGTACCTCTGGTTTCAAGGGATTCTGATGCCCCCTTCTGACCTCTGAGGGCATTGGATGACATGGATGCACTTACATACATGCATGATATAGAGTCATGCACATAAAAAATAAAAGTAAAATATTAAAAAAATAAAAAAGAATACCTTTCCTATATATGTAGTATTGGTTATATAATTTGGCTTGCTTTAATAAAACAAATATTTGAAATTGACATTTAAGTGAGCAGCATATCTTTATTTGGAATAGCAGAATTTAAAATGGCATAACTGACTATATTTAATGTATCTCTTTTGTTGTTTTTCTTAGCTGTTTTATAAGCAGATCTCCAAATAATCATCTATTTGTTTCTCCTATTTTATTTTTGTTGCTGGTGATTGAACCTGTGATTTGGGCCTGGTATGGATACATTGTGTCACTGAACTATACTTCTAACCCTTTTTCTATTTTAGGTACACTGCAGTTGAGAGTAGATTGGTAGATTGACTTCTGAGTTGATTTAGTGTAAGGAAAAGCAGTTTGTAGATTCAGAAATGATAAAAGCCAAGATATGTCTTGGGGAGAATTACACTGTACAGAGTGCTATAAACTAGGTCCAACATATCTACCTTCATTCAAGCAGTCTCAGTCTTAAATCTGCCATGGCTCCATTCATTAAAAAAAAGTGTCCTTCCAGACTCTATTTCAGCAAAATTAGCACCTAGAGCTGTATAGGGAAGTTTAAAGATTTAGTGACAGTAACAAAAGCTGTCTTTCAATATTCCATTCAAAGCATTTGAAGGTAACAAAGCGCCAGCCAAGGAGGCTTTTCTGCCTGTTGCTTTTCATCTTTGAGACTCACATGCTTTTCACTGTGAAGCATAAGAAGAAAAAAGGTACATAATAGAGAGTTAAGATGTGTATTCCTATTATTGAATCTTGAGTTTTGATTTGAAGGTGGAGAGTTGTGTGGGTTTTAGTAATTGAGCAATAAATAGCTCAGTCAGGCCTGAAAATATTATCATTTTACAAAGCATTGTTTTTTTATAAGCAAAGATACACATAAAATTCAAACTTCTGTAAATTTAGAATTATGAAAACCTATTTAAAGGCATGACTTTTCCACTTTAAACTCTTAGAAAGCGTAAGAGTATGTGTGGCTTTCTAAAAATATGCCATGTTAAATGTATCATGTTGTGGTAAACACATTAGTAGGTGTATCTCGTGGTTACATATCTTCAGATGTTGAATAGCTTGAGGAAATTTTATTTGGAGATGAATAGTATGGAAATTTTAATTTCATCTGACTTCCTTTTAACTGTGACTTGAAGCTATGACCATAAGCTTCTTTTTCAGTGTCACACTGTTCATATAAGCTAATACAGAAAAAGCTCTATATTGGCAGCAGGTGACTTTTAGTACACAGAGAGAGATGGATCTCAAAGGGGGACCACTTCACTCCCGTGTATTATAATACCAGTTGAGGCTTCTGATTTATTCCCTCCTTCGCTCCCTCCCCCCTCCCTTTCTTTTTCCTTCCCTACACTTAATGTGAGTTGACACTTCTAATCTGAAATCTGATTGTCTGCTTATAAAGTTTAGGATTTTGGAGCATTTCAGTCTGTGTGATAGTCCAAAACCCAAAAAACTCAGAACTCTGAAATTATGTTCTTAAGCATTTCTAGAAAAATATTCAGCCAGTAACTGAAAGTAGGAATTTGCTTACTCTTGGTATTTATAATAACTTCAGTTGCTTGAGAAGTGGGTGGTCTGACTTCCTATCTATCGTAGCAAGTGAGGTGACTTTTTAAAAACTCATTAGTGTGGCTGGGGATGTAGCTCAGTAGTATAACACTTGCCTAGCTTGCACAGGCCTCTGTATTTGATTCCCTGCAATGCAAAACAAACCCATTAACAATCATTGAAGTTGGATTTTTTATATAGCTATGTTCTTTTCTTTCTTTTTCTCTTTTTTTGAGACAAAGTTTCATTGTGTAGCACAGAATGGCCTGGGACTTGGCAGTTTTCCTGCCTCAGCTTCTTGAGTGCTGGGATTACAAGCATGTATATACAGGCATCTGCTATCATTAGACAAGATCCTTTTCCATCTGGGTCCCCTCAGGGTTTCACACTACCTTAAATTAGTATGAATTCATTCAGAAAAGTGCATATAGCTTCTTACTTATTTTATTTTTTGCTTGAACTCTCAGCAGTTCCGCCTTTTTTTCTCAGTTGCTGGGATTCCAGGTGTGAGCTACTATGACTGGATGCTTTTTTTTCCTTTTAATATAAAGACATGAATAGTAGGTGATTTTTATATTTGTTTTTGAGAGAGGGTCTCCTTGGGCCTTTGAGATAGCTCAGTATGATTTACTAGGTAGCTCAAGATGATCTTGAACTGATTCTCCTGCCTCTACCTTCCTAGTGCTGGGATTATAGGCCTGTACCATGTGACTGGATTATGTAGATGAAGATTATTTTAAAAGAAGTTAAAGCATGAAATATAATAAGATGTAAACAGGAGAAATTTATGCTGAATGTGACAAGTTCCTCCTTATCTTCTGGAATTTGAGGGGAGGAGACCAATTATGATCCAGTTTTTTCCTTTGCTGTCCTCCCTTCTTCAGCTCATTTTTTTCAGGGGTGATTTGGAAGCTGATGTGTTGGGAGTGAAGTATGAGAACGAAGGGAACTTTTATTGTTGATCAGGGACATTCCATTCTTTGGGGAGATTTCATACTGATGCATTTCCTGTTGACATTTTCTGTCAACAGTAGACAAACATACTTCTTTTTTTTTCTTTTTCTTTTGAGACAGGGTCTCCCTGTGTAGTCCTGGCTGGAATGGTGGTTGGTGTGTAGATCAGGCTGATCAGATTGCAGTGATCACTCACTTCTGCTTTCTGAGTACTGGGATTATTGGCATTTACCCCCATTCCCAGCCTACTTTGAAAAAGTTTATTATTTTTCTCTATATAGAGAGATATCCCCTTATCAAGTAAGTTTCTAAATTCTAGAGCCCATATGCTTTCCTTTAGGATGTTAAGTAAGACTCTGCAAGGACCCTGAATTAAAGAACTTTTTTAGCAGGCATTTTTTTGAGGTTATTATGTAGAAGAATTTTAGAGTCATACTTGTTTATTTTATAGATAAAAGTGAAAACAGACAGGAGATGAGATATATCATTTTCTCAGGGACTCTTAAACTATCTCTCCTAATTTGTAGACACTGCACTATCTCTTTTATCAGTGTTTTTCAAGCAGTTCATCATGGGTCCTGTCACTTGAAGTATTTTGCCTGTCAAATATACATTATTAACATGTTTTTCTTTATTAAATTTTGTCATACACTGAGCTGTCAGGTTTTTTTTGTTGTTGTTCTAGAGATTGAATATGCTAGGTAAGTGCACTGCCACTCAACTGTAACCCCATTGAGTTGATTCTTGTGTGCAGTAAAGGTTGAGAATGCCCAATGTAATGCAAAGAATAGGACTTGGAAGGCAGAACAGAGATGGAAACTCAACTCTACCATTTTATTATCTGGGTAATCTTGGACAAGTTTTATTTTATATATGTAAGGAAAGATCAATGCTTGCCTCTTTGCTTTTCTGTAAAATTTAATAAGATAATAGTGAGATGCCATTAAGTATGGTAGAGTCTCAGTTTTGGTAGCTACTATTATTAGTTGAAATTCAAGTCTGGGAAGAATATCTTCATGGTCACCAAAAAAGCTAGGTTTCATCAGTTGTATAAGACACCTTTTGGTTTTTAAATACTCTTGTTTAAAATTTATTTTATTTTATATGAGTGTTATATAAGTGCAGCACTTGCATGCAGTGCCTACAGAGTTCAGAAGAGGACACTGGATCCCCTGGAATTGGAGTTGAGGATGGTTGTTAGGTGCCATGTGGTGCTGAGAACTGAACCTGGGGCCTCTACCAGAGCAGCCAGTGCTCATAACCACTGAGCCATCTCTCCAACCCTATTACATTTTTTTAAAATGCATCTTTATTGTGATATCATTGGCTGTGATGCAGTTGTCATTGTCTCTTAGTACACATCATGGCAGACTGGGTGTCTACAGCTTGAGAGAACATCCAGAGACAATGTTGCATCCAATAGGTTTTTGATGGCCTGGAATACATATATGGGAAAACTTAGGTATCTTTGATTTAAAAAAGTGATTTAGGGAGCTAGGGAGATAGCTTCATCCTTAAAGTGCTTGTCATGCAAGCATGAGGACCTGCATTTGGTTCCCAGAATCCAAAACCTGGGCATAGTGGTCTGCACTTGTAATTCCAGCACAGGGAAGGCAGAGGCAGGTAAATCTCTGGGGTTTCCTGGCCAGCCAGCCTAGGTGAATTGGTGAGCCCCAGGCCAGTGAAGAGCACCCCCCCCCCCGCAAAATAAGATGAGTGGCTACTGAGGAGTGGCCTCCACATGCATGTTTGCACATATGCACAGCACACACTTGTCCCCACATGAACACACACATGTACACAATACATACACGATAAAAGAGTGACCAAATCAGAATGTATTACATATCTATGTATGAAATTGTCAAAGAATAAATTTAATAAGTGATTCAGAAAAGTTCAATTCCAGATGTGACCAGTTTATCTACCAATTTATTTTATTTCATTATATGATAAAAATATGCCTGTATGTTTAAAAGAGTTCTTTTAATAAGAATAAATAAAAAATCGACATTATTCAGTATTACATCAGTTTAACCAGCAGCATTTTTCTTAGTGGGAAATAAAATGTGCCCTGCAATCATTGGTGTTTAGATATGATGAACTTGGTGGCACATATCGGCTAGTGGAGCTAGTGGTGAATAATAATTCACCAATTATTATTGCTTTTCATTCTGTGTTCTTTCAAATTAAAAGTAAAAAATGATTAAATCCATAGAGGAAAGTTTTCCTTTTTTCTTTTAAATGTATGGGCTGCAAGGAAAAGATCACACAGGAGATTTAGTTAAATTTATTTAACTAAAACTTCATTTTAGTTAAATAAATTTAAAATTTAGACACATGCTTTCAAATTATGGTTATTCATGTAGGGAGAATTCTTAAGAAGATACAAAGTAGGCAGAGGAGGACTGACATTTTGAATGGGTGTATTTAATAAAGCTTTTTTGGTCACTGACCACTGCCTTCTTGCTTGAAAGGGTCAAGGTTTTAAACTTCTTCCTATTGCTATTTAATAGCCTATTAACTTATAAGACATCAATCATAGATCTTTTTCTAAAATTTAAAGTTCTTTGTTCTTGTTTTAGATTTTAAAAGGGGTAGTCATTGCAGCTCAGTAATTTAGGCTTGAATGGGAAATGCTCTTCTGTGCCAAGTGGAGTTTAAAGTAGTAAAGTTACTCACCCCTAGGGTAAAGCATAGATGTGTTGAATAATTTTTGGGTACACTTTTCCCTGACCTGTATTTTTAGCTATACCCAACAGAGAGGCAGTGAAGATGACTTGTGGGGTAGAGCAAAGTGATAGACTGCAACAAGCACTATGTGGAGGCTTACCATTGTACCACCGGCCCTACTGCTTAGTCGTTTATAAAATGTAGGATAAGTTACTTAAACATTCCTGAATCTCATGTTTAGTAATAGTTATTATATGTTGTGAGGTTATTTTGATAAAGTAGTACATATAACATAACTCTTATACAGTCAGTATATGGAATATAATATGCTTTACAGGCATGTGGGTTGTAGTTTGGTTGCATAGTTAAGAATATGAATTCAGAAATTATGTCTGTGATCATCCCCTAAAAAGTTAACCTGTAGGTTGAGAACTGTAATGGACCAAGAGATAAACTGTGGTTCTGCTAGCCTCACAGCTTTCTCTCTGTAGGTAATGATTCTTTTCATCATCACTGGATGACCTTTACAACTCCGGCCATTTTTTTCATTGGACAATATTAAGTAGAAGAAAAAAGGACAATTTCTCCTTATGTAGTTGATGCAGTAAACCCCGCCCCATCCTGATTTTCCTTCTTTCCTTCCATTCTGGAAGATGGTTTTTAAACAGAATATCCCAATAAACTGCCCATGATATCTCACTGGCCAAATTTGCTTCACATGCCCAGGCATGTTTTGCTGCACAGGAGGCTGAGAATGTGATCATCTTCTTAGAGGTGAATCTCTGCCAAGAAATAAGGTAATGGTGACAGTGCCAGGACTTTTGCTACATAACTGTTTTGTCCGCTTTGCCAAATGGGCCACAGGGGGCCATTTCCAATTTACTGTTATTGATTCCCATAGAAGTATTAATTTATTGGGGTTAGAATAGAAGGGGTATTGCTAGAATTCCAATTGTCCCAAACAGGTTGTGAATCATGGACTCCACATAAAGTACTTGTATCTTCTCTGAACTCCTTTTAAATTAAGTATCTTAGGTCAGCAGGAGAGTTTTGTGTTTGTGACCAATAGGACAGTGACCTTAGGAGACTCTTCCTAGGAATATAGGAGTGGTTAAATATTTTGCCACTTTTGGTCATCTGATAGTTTGGAGACGTGGTGATCTAAGAGCCTTGCAGGCAAGGTTAATTTACTGACTTTAGGTGAGAGGTTAGTGAGTAGAAAGTAGACAGAAAGCCAGGAAAGAAAAATAAAGAGCTAGAACCATCCCTGTCTGAATCATTTCTTGTCTACTAACAGAGGATTGGCAGTTCAGTCTTGAAGGATAAAGTCCTAAGCCTTTTACCTGAGGAAGCCTGTGATGGCAAGTTGATGTTTTCCCTTATAAATCCTTGAAATGTTTATCTGAATCCCACAGTTGTCATTGTGTACTGTTGGTGTCAGTCTTCAGAATGACCTGATGCATAAGCAGCAGCTTTTTTTTTAGTGACTGATGTGGTAACGAAGTACGGAAACTTGTATCTTTGTCCTTTGTTCCACTGTTGCAGATTTTCTGTCATGGGTTGGGCAGGACTAACTCAGATGCAGAACTGATACTTTTATTTTGCTTCAGTATGTTGCTTGGGCATGCTTTATTTTAATATTCCATTTTTATTTTATTTTTGGCATTCATGTATGAATCCTTTCTTCCAGATTTTTTGTTTTGTTTTGTTTTGTGAGCTTTGAAATTAAATAATCCCAGTTCAAAAGAAAATATATTTTTGGTATTGTGAAAAAGTGTTACCATGTCTGTGGTCCCAGGAAAAAATAATTGAAGTATATATGTTCTCTGGATTATATTTTTGTGCTGTTTTTCTTTTCTGTTGTCTAGAAGATAGGGAGAGTGGGCAGACTTTTTATTGTATATGCTTTTCTTGAGTCTTAAATTTTGAACTGTAAGGATATTACCTATTATCAAAATTAAAATGTATCTATTTGGGGCAGGGGGAGATTGCTCAGTGATTAAGAGCACTGAGTGCTCTTGTAGATTACCTGGATTTGAATCCCAGCACTCACATGGGGGCTAACAACTGTCCTAACTCCAGTTCCAGGGATTCTGACATCCTCTTCTGACCCCTGTGGGCATTTTACTACACAGGTGCATACACACACACTCACACTCACATACTCATACTCAGGCAATACACTCATACACATAAAATAAAAAATAATAAGACTTAAAATGTATTTGGTAATATTGGTAAATGCTTTATTAAAGCATGTCTATTAAACATAACAGACATTATAAATGTTTATAGCACTTATTGCTGAAATGTCACTTTTGGCATCTAATTAGTACTCGTGAAGGTATTTTATGTGTTTTCCTTTTTCTTTGTTCCTTTATTGGAGACAGTCCTCCTGCTTCTGCCTCCCAAGTGTGAGGATGTGCTACCATGCTTGGCTACTGAAGTTATTTTTTGATTAAAAAAATTTTTAATTGCAGTTATTTTTCTTTTCTCAATTTTTTATGTGTATGCATATATGATGTGGAGGTCCAAGGTTAATGTTGAGAAGCATCCTTGATTGCTCTTCCACCTTATTCACTGAGTTAGGGTCTCTCAGTCAAACCCAGAACTTGCTCATATGGATAGTCTTGCAAGTCAGCTTGCTATGGGGATCCTCTGTCTCTGTCCTCTATGACTAGAATTACAGGGGGACTGCCCTAACTATCCACATTTATGCGGGTTTCTGAATTCTGGACCTGACACTGATTCAGCAAGTATTTTAACTGCTGAGCCATCTTCCCAGCCATTTATTTATTTATTTACTTACTTACTTACTTATTGTGTGTGTGTGCTTGTTTGTGTGGAGGTCAGATGACAACTTGTAGAAGGAAGTTGGTTCTCTTTGGTCATCATTTGGGGGCCTGAGTATTGAACTCAGGCTGTCAGTTTGTTTGCAAGTGCCCTTACCTGCTGATCCATCTGACTGACTTCAAAATCAATTAAACAAAAAACATTTGTCATTTTTATTTATGGGTGTAAATATTTGCCTGCATATTTGTATGTGCATGTGTGTATTTGTATATGCATGCTAGTGCCTGCAGAGGCCAGAAGAGGGCATTAGAATCTTTGGAACTAGAGTTATAGGTGGTTGTGAGTCACCATGTGGGTGCTGGGGACTCAACCCAGGTCCTCTGTAAGAGCAACAAGTGCTCTTAACTGCTGATTCATCTCTTTAGCACCTGTCTGAAAAATAAAGTACCATGGTTTCCTTTGGAGATTAAGAGTGGGACTTGGAAGTGTCTTCAGGGAACTGTTTTCACCCTATGTCTTGATAGGTTTTTGGGTTACATAGGTGTGTATGATTGTCACAGGTTATATGTAATACTATTTGTATGCAGTTTTACATAATAGACTAAGAAAATATTGGAATGCATGCTGAAGGATTTCTGGGCAAGTGGTTTAATGTCTGTAGTTTGCACTAATTTGTTACAGTTTTCACCAAAAAATAAAATGTGTGAATGATGGTTAGAGAAAGGGACAGATATTGATAAAGGAATTTTAAAATAAATGTTATGTGTATGAATGCCAGTGGGGAGGGGTCTGTGGGAGGGTGCTAGTGGGGGAAGGAGTTATGAGATGATTGGGATGTTCTGTGTGAAATATACAAAACTTCAGTTACAGAAAAAGGGAAAATGTTATGGCAGAATCTCAGTGGTGGCTCTACGGGTGTCAACTGCAAAGTTCTTTGTTACATGCTTGAAATTTTTCATAATTAACTGTTAAAACTTTCCTCCTATTTCCCTGTTTGTGTTTTGAAACTAAAGCCAAAAAACCCCCATTTCTAAATGATTAAAGTAGAAATAGTTATGAAAATTACTAAATATCACAGAATGGCACTGAATGCTGTGTATAGGAAAATGTAGAGGGCCCAGGGGTAGGTATAGCTATTTATAGAACATGTGCCTAATGTGCTTGAGACTCTGACTTTGCTTCCTGACACTCATACACTTCTCCTTCCCACTTCTCTATAACCACATATGGTCTGATTAAAAAAGAAATGCATAGGTTTTACTGTTTGAGACAGAGTCTTGCCTTATTGCACAAGTGCACCTTGAATTCACTGTAGTCCAGGCTGACTTCATACTCAAAATTCCTTTACTCTTTCTGCCTCCTGAATGCTGGGATTGCAAAGTGTGCCCTATCACACATGGCTTAATGAATTCATTAGGAAAGAGAAAACATTAAACATTCTCAGGCGTTTGTGTTCATCTAAAAAAACAAAAACCCAGACCCAGAATGTGTCTTTAAAAAAAGTTACATGAACTGGCATTATGGCACGTACCTGTAATCTCAGCATGTAAGAGGCTAAGGCAGGAGTGTTGCCATTCCAGACCAACTGGACTCCATAGGGAGACACTGTCTCAAAAAATCCAAAAACCCTACTGATGAAATAAAGTAATAGGAAGAGAATAGCAGTGAAAAGTCAGGGGGTACTGTAAGGTATTTAAGAGTATCTGTTGATGCTGTTTTAGAAGATCTCCCATTGAAGTCATGGCCAAGACAAATTATAACCCCTATGGTAGTTAGATTTATGAGTTGTCTTGACTGGACTGTAGTTATTTAATCAATTATTAGTCTCTGTATTGCTGTGAATGAATTTTGTAGATGTGGTTGACATCTACAAACAGTTGATTTTAGGTAAAGACATTACCTTCAGTGGAGTTAGTGTGCCCCATTCAATCATTTGAAAGAGCTCAGGATGACTCCGATTTGATTCCCAGCACCTACATGGAAGCTCTTTCACCCTCTTCTAGCCTTTGCATTCACTACATACCTACCAGTAAATACACAGTCAAAACACTTATACAAATAAAAATAAATAAATCATTAAAAAAGAAAGGTCTCAGGAATTAAGGTTTCTAGAATAAGGAACTCTGCTTCAAGACTGTAGTATTAATTGCTACCCCAGTTTCTAGTTTGCTGTCCTGTTCTACAAATTTCAGACTTCTTAGCACCCTTAGTTGTATGGATCATATTCTCAAATCCCTGTATCTAGCTACTGTTTACTTATATATTTCTGTTTTCTCTTGTTCATTCTGTTTCTCTGAAAAACTTTGATTGATTCACTCCCCAATACCAAGAGACATGAAAAAAGAAGCAAGAGTATAGAATTATAAAAAAAGATACTAGATTTCCGTCATCTGAAACAATAAAGAGCCAGGTATAGAGGCCTGTAAGCCTAGCACTCATGATCAGGAATCCCAGGCCAGGCTGGATTATATAGTCAGACCCTGTCTCAGTGTAAACAAGCAAACATACACCAGTGAGGATTGTCTAGGTAGATTCACCTGAGAGTATATGCAAAATGTGAGAAGTAATAAGTTTGTCTCAGTTGTTAGCTATAATAAAATGAGTATCACTTGTATACACTAAACCACCAATGCTAAGTAGTAGGAAAATGACTCCACTTAGAGGAGCAGTGATAAGCATGGACTCAGAAGGATGCTGAAGATGAAATCTGAAGTGCTGTGCCAAAACCTCATGGAGAGAATTAAAAAATACTTTCTAAAGTTGTAAAAAAGACCAAACCTAACATAGAAGCATATACTATGTCTATAGATGAAAAGATACATCTAAGTATCAATTCTCTAGCCTGTTATTTTAGTGGAATTCCAATATAGATTTCAAAAAGATTTTTTTTTCTTATCAAATTTGTGAGATAGTCAAAATATCACTTATAAGAGTGGTATCTGAAAATAGTCAAGATAATTCTGATGTATCAGGTAATGTTTGGGAGAATTACTTTATCAAATAAAAACTTGAAGTGCTTTTCTGATGAAATTATTACTGTTTCCATGGGACAGGCTCTGTGGCTCAGTCTGTTGCTAGGATGCTTTATATAAATATGTTCTGTTTATTTATTATTATTGTTATTGTTATTTGATTATCTTGTGACATGATCTTGCTTTGTAGCCCTGGTTGGTCTGGTACCTGCTATGTACCTCAGGTTGCCCTTGAATTTGCCTCCTGCCTTAGCCCTCCAAGTGCTAGGAGAACAAGCATATACTACCATGCCTGGCTTTATTCATTTAATATATGAACTATAATATTTTTCAGTTTAGAATTGCACCACTGAATATGCTACCTCTCTTGCTTTGTTTATATTTAATATTTATATTTAAATATATACATTTATATAAATATATACGTATATATTTATTTTTTAGACAAGGTCTTACTGTGTAGCCCTGGCTAGCCTTGAACTCACAAAGATCTGTCTGCCACTTTGAGACAGCACTGGAAACTGGTCTCAAATTTCCTTTGTAGCTGAGACTAGCATTGAATTCCTAATCCTCCTATCTTTATCCCTGAAGTACTGAGGTTATAGGCATGTGCCACCATGATTTACTGTATTATTCTTTTGCCCTTTATCTTTTTCCTTTGTTTGGTAGAAGCAGAGTAAAGTGATATTACCTTGTGTGCTATTTAATTGCACCAGGTGTAAAGTGTACATAGTGTTTCTCACTAATGCCAAGCATCAGGCAAAGTGAACCAGACTGGAATTACACTGATAGCCACTGGCATCTATGTTTCAGCCTGCATTTAAGATGAGACCTGTGTATGGTTGGGAAGTGCGACCGTCAGGTTCTTAGGAGCTGCTTGAGGGTTTAATAACACAAGGTTTTGCATTTTTAAAAATTCATTTTTCTTTTATGTGTATGAGTATTTTGCTTGTGTGTAAGTGTACTTGTGTCATGCAATGTTCATGGGGGCCAAAAGGGGACATTGGATCCCCTGAAGCTGTGGTTATCAATGGTTGTTAGTTGCCAAGTGGGTACTGGGAACTGAACCTTGGGAACCAAACCCAGTGAACAAAATTCAGGTCCTTTGCAAGAGCTGCCATTGCTTTTAACTTCTGAGCCAGCTCTCTAGCCCTAGCTTCCAGTTTTGTACTTTTTCAAAATTGTTTCTAAATATTCTAGATATTCTGTTTTTTAATGTATATGTTAACATTGTTTTATTGATTCTTCAAAAGGCTCGAAAGAATTTTGGTTGGGATTACATTGAATCTGTAGAATATTTTGGGAGGAAATTGCCATTTTGACAATATTAAAATACTGAGTTCATGACTATGTTGTACTTCTCAGGTTTTTTAGGTCTTCTTTAATTTACCTTTGCAATATTTCAGTGCACAGCTTTTACTTAAATTTTTTCATGGTAGGGTAGATACTTGACAGTAAAGCCTGACTACCTGAGTTTGATTCCTGGGATCCACATGATGGAAGGAGTCATCTGACTTCCACATGCAGGCCAAAGGTTATGTACACACACACAAATGTGTACAAATAAATAAATAAATATTAAAAAATTTATTCATAGAGATGTTATTTTTTGATGCAGTTGCAGATGGAGCATTTAAAAGGTAATTTTCAAGCTGAGTATGTATAGCACACACCTGTAGTCCCAGTGCTTTGGGAGGTGGAAGCAGGAAGATGAGAAGTTCAAGGTCATCCTCTGTTAGATAGTGAACTCCAGGTTTGGACCATATGAAACCCTATCTCAAAAACAAAAACACCCTTATCAGATGTTTGATTTTTAAATATTTTTCCATTCTAATATAATAGTCTTGGTTTTTTTATTTAAATTTTTGGACAATTTCATGCATATATACAATGTGTTGTGATCACCTCCCCTTATTCCCTCCCTCTCCCTCTAAACCCCTTTCTTCTTCCACTAATCTCTGTCCTACTTTTCATGACTTTTTTTTTAACCCACTGAATTTAGTTAGGGTTGCTTGCATAACCATGGGTAGGAGGCTGCTTGCTGGAACATGGGCAGTTTACCAGTGGCTGTATGACAGAAGACAGAGCTTTGCTAAGTAGGTAACTTGTAATCCTCCTGCCTCAGCATCCTTAGTGCTGAGATTATAAGCATGTGCCGGGGCTATTATCATATTTGGATAATGTCTTTTATGCACAAAAGTTAAAAAAATATTTTTGATGCTAGAGTCTTGTACATTCGAGGCAAGCACTGTATCACTGATATGCCCCATCCCTCTTTTTAGTTTTTATTTTGAGGCTGGGTTTCTCTACCAGGCTGGCCTTTAATTCACTTTATAGCATAAGCAGACCTTGAATTTGCTCAGCCTCCTAAGTAGCTAGGATTATTGCCCTGTTACTACCTTCCCTGGCTAACACATGGAAATTAAATAACACACTCTTAGAAAAAAATTTTTAGGATGTGCTTTTATTTTTATGCATATGAGTGTATTGCCTGCATGTATGTAAGTGCATCTGTGTTGTACAGTGCCCAAAGAGGATAGAAGAGGGCACCAGATTCCCTGGAACTGGAGTTATGAATAGTTGTTAACTGCCATGTGGGATTTGAGCCTGAGTTTTTTTCTGCAAGAGTAGCCAATGCTCCTAACTGCTAAGGTATCTCTCCAGCCCCTAAACAACACCCTTAAAGAACTAATGAATCAAAGAAAGAATTAAATAGGGAAACCAGGATATTTTGAGACAAATGAAAATACAACATACTAGAATTTATCATATGCTGTGAAGTTAGAGTTGATGGGAAAATTTATAGCAATAAATCCCTGTTAAGAAAAAAGCTCATGGGGCTAGAGATATGGCTAAGTGGTTAAGAGAATTGACTACTCTTGCAGAGGACCCAGGTTCGAGTCCCAGCACCCATGTGGCTGCTAACAACCATAACTTTAGTTTCAGGGGATCTGACACTTTCTGACCTCTGCAGGCATTGCACTAACACACATGCAGGCAGTACACTCATATAAACATATATACATACATAAAAAATGAAAATGAAATAAATATTGAAAAAGAAGAAAGGTCACAGTACAGCAATCTAATTTTGCACCTTAAGAAACAAGACAAAGAGCAATCTAAACCCAAAGCTGGAGAAGCAAGACAAAAGTAAGGTTTAGATCAGGAATACTTGAAATAGAGAATAGAAAAAACAAGGAGACTTGGTAAACCAGAGTTCGTTCTTTGATAAAATCAGCAAATAGAGAAATTCTAATCCAGACTAAGCAAAAGAGAAATTCGGATAACTAAAATCAGATAATAAAATGGGGAAACAACTGTCTGACAAGAATTTATAGAATTGTAAGCAAATCCCAAGAGCAGTGTTCCCCAGTATATTAGATAGTCTAAGTGTAATGACTAAACTCCTAGAAACACACAGATCAAAACAGAAGAAATAGAAGTTTTCGACAACCCTGTGAACAAATGTAGATTGAATCAGTATCAAAAAAAAAAAAAAAACCTTCAACAAAGAACTCTGAGACAATAGGTCTAAGAGAAGGTGGCTCCACCAGTGGATTCTACTAATTAATGAAGAATGAACACTAGTCCTGTTCAGATTATTCTGAAAAATAAAAAGAGGAAATGCTTCCTAACATGTTCTGTGAAGTCATTATCCTGATACTAAAGTCAACTAAGGTATCAGAAGAAAATATAGACATATCTCTTATGAATATATACACAAAAATTAGTAAAACAGTATATCAATAATCTTAAGTCCAAAAACACATTAAAAGGACAAGCACTCTAAACAAGTGAGGCTTATCCCATGAATACAAAGGTGGTTCAGCATAAGAAAACCAATTAACAAAATATGCTACATTGATAAAACAAAGGAAACCCCTTCTCCCATATATTTCAGTAGAGGTTGAAAAAGGGTTTTGACACAATCTATGACTCTTCCATAATAAAAAGATTCAGCAGGCTAGGCATGCTGTACTCAGGAATCAGAAGTAGGAGAATTGAGTTCCAGGCTAGCCTGAATTAGAGAATAAGACTGTGTTCAAAAAAAGAAAACAAAACAAAACAAAACAACTAAGATTGCTCAATGGTTAAGAACACTTAACTGTTCTTGTAGAGCACCCAAGTTCTGTCCCCAACACTCAGGCTGGGGACTCCAGCTCTAGGAATCTGACACTCTCTTCTAGTTTCTGAGGGCACACCCTTCCGTCATGGTGCACCCATGTGCGTGCACACACACACACACACACACACACACAAATTTTGAAAAAAGGTAAAAATTATACTTTTCCTGTTGAATCATAGTCTACATGAGTATGTTTGCATACTTGCTAAGAACTGAATCCAGGATCTCCTGCATGCAAAGAACAGGCTGTACACCCCACTAAGACTGAGAATAGAAGGAAACTTGCTTAGCATGTTGAAGGCTATATTTGACAAGCCTAAAAAGGTGGCTGACTGATGCGTCCCCTCAACGACAGGATGTGAAGACAGGGGCAAACATTTTCACTGCTATTCTCTTGGGGTTTGACATGCTATAATTCTATTTGGAAATAGTATTTGTATCAGTAGTTTTGAAAAATCATTTGAAATATTTGATTGCGTATTCTGTCTTCTTCTTGGCAGCATTTTCCTCATGGCTGTTCTTTGGCTATCGTTTGTTTGAGACAGGGTCTCACTATGAAGCCCTGGCTGGCCTGGAACTCACAGAAATCCACCTGTTTCTGCCTCTGGGATTAAAGACTTGCTAGGATTAAAGACATGTGCCACCACACCCACCTGTTATTTTTCATTTTGTTGTGAGATAGGGTCTATCTGTAGCCTAGTCTTGAAGGTAACCAACTTTGTGCCTCTGCCTCCTGAGTGTTGGGATAACAGGTGTGCACATGCACCACCATACCAAAGCAGTGAGCGAGTTTCTTCTGCTTTTCCCCCCTTCTTTGAAATGTTCTATTTATGTTCCTTCCTCCTTTTTGCTTGTTTCTTTTTGAATGAAGTTGTTTTTCTCCTATAGCACTTTTTAGGGTATCAGATGTTGCTACTGCTTTCCAAATTTATAGTGATTTTCTTCATGAGCAGTGCTGCATGTACAAGTTTGAAAAAGCTTTTTATTTCAACTGGACATGGTGCTTATCTGTAATCTTAATAGTTGGGAGGCTGATATAAGGATTGTGATTTCAAGGCCAGTTTAGACTACATAGTGAGTTCCAGGCCAGCCTTATTCACATACAGCCCCCCCCCGCTTTCTCAAAAAATGTTTGATTTCTCTTCAGGCAGTATGTGAGACAGGACAGTAGAAACTCTTGCTGTCTTTTACCATACCAGCAGTCTGCTTGCTGCCAGAAAAGCTTGTTTGTGTGATTTCTAATTTAGTTCTGTTTCTTCTACTTCTTCAAAACATGAACAGAGAAGTGCCCTCTGCAGCCCATAGTCCCTCTTGTAGTCACAAGTGCTGATTTTAGGTTTTACATAGTGAACTGCTGTGAGGAAATTAGTTCCTCCCCATTTGAGGCTTGAAGCCTCATGTCTCTTCCTCTGGCTGTTTTTTTTTTTTTTTTTTTTAGATTTTGAAACAGGGTCTCCCTATAGAGCAGCTGGTAGCCTGGAACTTACTAAGTAGAACAGGCTGGCCTCGATCCACCACGATCTCACAGAAATCCTCCCGTCTCTGCCTCTCATGTGCTGGGATTAAAGGCATGAGTCACCACACCTAGCTTTTAAGTTTCTTTTTAAAGATAGTGTCTCTTGCTGTAATGCAGATTGACCTCAAACTTGTGGCAGTGTTCCTCCTTAGCCTCCTGAGTGCTGGGATTGAGGCATGAACCACATGCTTGACCTTACATTGATATTTATATCAAATATATATTTTTCATTGCTTTTGGGTGGTTTCTGAGAAGGGTAAGATTCTGGTTTTTCTCTATCATTTCAGGCTATAGAGGTAGGGGGATGGCTCAGGGGTTAAAAGTGCTTCCTGCTCTTACCAAAGGATCTGAGTTCAGTTCCTAGCACCCATGTTGGGCAGCTCACAGTTGCCTGTAACTACAACTCCAGGGGTGGTCCAATGCTTTCTTTGGCCTCCACAGGCACTCATACACATGTGGCACACATAGACACACATAAATAAAACTAAACTATATTAAAAAGATTTTATATATTCAGTTAGTCACAATGTTAAAACTAGATTAAATTTCTTAATACAGACTATAGGATATGATATTTTCACTTATTTAATGCATAATTCATAGCATTTACATGTGCTGTTTGTTCCAAGTGCTTTAAAAATGTGTACTTGTTTAATCTTTATAATTCTATGATGTTTAATCTTTATAATTTTGTAGGATAATCAATTTCTCTGTGTGTGTTTTTCTCTCTTTCTCCGTTTATTTAGACAGGGTCTCTTTTCAGTCTAGACTGACCTAGCACTTAGTCTGTAGCTTAGACTAGCTTTGCATTTGTAATACTCTGCCTTAGCCGCCCCAGTTCTGGGATTATAGACAGACACGATAAAGATAGTGCTTTATCTTTTCATTTTACTGTTAGTGAACAGAAACATAGTCAGAAGAAATTTGCTTGCTCAAGAGAATCTAATTCATAGGAAATGAGTACTTCCTGTTTCTCCTATCACTGCAGTGTTTGTGGGTCTTGGCATAATCTATTTATAACTTCTGCTAGCGAATCCTTTGAAAGCAGGGTTCTTATGTCTTACTCTTCTTTATGCAGATGGACCTCATTTTCTTGTGCTTCAGAGTACTGCATTTAAAAACAAATTTACGGATTGAACTTTTGAGGCTAGATGTGGTAGTGCATGCCTTTAGCCCATGTACTGTGGGGGAATCTGAGCCTTGGAGTTAAAGACCAACCTGGGCAGTATAGTGAGATTCCATCTCAAAATTAAAATGAGATACAATAAAATAAAATAAAAATAATAAATTACTTAAAAAATTTGTGACAGCCTGCTTTGAGTAAGTCCATTGATGCCATTTTCAGTGACTTGTGTTCACTTTGTATCTTTAGGTCACATTTTGATTTTTTTTTTTTTTCATTTTGAGACAGGGTCTCTCTATAGCAACAGCTAGCCTGGAAATCACTATGTAGACCAAGCTGGCCTCGAACTCACAGAGATCTGCCTGCTCTGCCTCCTGGAGTGCTGTACCAACACTCTGCCACATTTTGATAATTCTTGAAATAGTTCAGACTTTTAAATTATTTGGATATCATGCTCTGTAATCATTGATCTTTACTATTAATATTGTATTTGTTTTGGGATATCATGAACTGTACCCATGTAAAGTGAAAAACTAATACATGCTATCTGGGTTCTGATTATTCTACTGACCAGCTGATGCCAGGGCATTCTCCTCTCCTTGGGCCTATTCCCCAGTACACAATGATATTGAGATTTGGCAGCTGGAAGAGTTGCATGTGTTTCACTTCAGATGAAAAGGTTAGTGAGGAAGGCCTCTCAAAAACTGAAAGGTAGACTTTTTATGCCAAACAATAAACCAAGTTGTGACTGCAAAAAAAAAAAAAAAATTAAAAATGCTACTCCAGGGGTCACACAGATGATAGAAGAAAGGGAAAGCACAACAGCTTTTTTACTACTGTGGGGAAAGTTTCAGTTGTTTGCGTAGATCAAACCAGCCATAGCATTAGCCTATCCAGAGCCTACCCAGAGCAAGGTCCTAACTTTCTTCAAGTCTGAACACTGAGAGGGGAAATAGGGCTTTAAGCCAGCTAGTTGGCTCATGAAGTTTAAGGAAAAAAGCTCTTCCCATAGCATAAAAGAAAAAGCATTTAGGGAAGCAGCAAATCCTCATATAGAAGCTGCAATAGACTGTCCAGAAGTTATAGCTAAAACCATCAAAGGTAGCCACACTAAACAACAGATTTGTTGGAGGAAGCCTAAATCTAGTACTTTGATGGGTAGAGAGGTCAGCGCACAACTTGAAAGCTTCAGGGGTCAGGCTGACTTATTTAGGGATTATTGCAGATGGTGAGTTTAAGCAGAAGTGAACAATCATTACCATTCTAAACACCCTAGGTCTTTAAGAAATACATTATATCTACTCTGCCTCCAGTGAAGCTCTCTAAATGGAGCAACAAAGCATGGTTCACTGAATATTTCAAGCCTCCCTGTTGGGATCTACTGCTCATAACAAAGGATTTCTTTGAAAATGTCACTGCTCAGACCTAGCTGTAATAATGTACATCTGCATTTCTTTTACTTGGCAGGTAGAAGCACAAGTGAGAGTTTGAGGCCAGCCTGGGTTCCTTGACAAGATCTTACCTTTAAAAAAAAACAAAAACAAAAACAAAACCCCAAAAACTTTATGTACACCTCATATGCATATAAATGATAGATGGATAGGTAGGTAGGACCCATCTACTTATTCACAGTGCTTCTGATCATTGAAGTACTCTGATGGATACAAACAAGATCGTGCTCTTTCTTTATAAGCCTGCTAACATCCCATTTGCACTTTGGTTCATGCATCAGGGAGATATTTTGATTTTTAGGACTTCTGATTTAAGTAATAACATTTTATAAATAGTCTCTTTCTGCCATAGATAGTTATTCTTCTGATGAATCTGGAAAATATAAATTGATTCCTTCTGTGTAGGATTTATTCTACTTTTTAATTTTTTTTTCTAGTGGCTACAAGTAAAATTGCTGTAATAAAATTAATATTTTATTTTTTCAAGAAATTATCAGAGCTGCCCTGATCTTCAGCAGCCACCATTCTGATCATATCTTCCCGTGAGTTGAGCAGAGTTTCTGCCACTGAGCTGCTGTTTGCTCATTTCCAAAGATCCTGTGTTCTAGATGATATTAAGAACGTGTGTAATTGGGTGTAGTGGTGCATGACCATAATTCCATGATTCAGGAAGCTGAGGCGAGAAGATCTGGAGTTTGAAGCCAACCTGGGATACCTCAGGAGATTTTATTCAAAACAGAAACCAAAATAACAAGAAACAGAATCAATAACAAAACCCCAGGGCCTCGAACATTCTAGGCAAACTCTTTACCACTGGACTGCATCACCAACCATTTTAATTTTATTTTTAGACATTTTATTTTAAGCTGGCTACCAGACTGACTCTGAACTTGTGATCTTCTTTTTTCAGTCTCCTGGATTGCTGCAATTCCCAGCCATGTACTGCCATACCTGGTTTATTTTGAAAGATTTGTTTCTTGTATTTAACTATTAAATTACAAAAGTAGTATGGATAGGAAATGTACATTTGAAAGTCGCCTGATAGTTCCTTAAAAGTGAAACAAGGAATTACTATAGGACCCAGCAGTTCTACAGGTATGCAAGATCATTTAAAATGCATATTTAGGACTGGTGAGATGGCTCAGGAGGTAAAGGCCGATGACCTGAGTTCTAGCCTTAGAAGCCCATGTAAAGTTGGAAGGAGAGTGGTGATTCCACAAAGTTATCTTCTGACTACATGTGCCATATCCCACACAAACCAACATAACACACATAATAATAAATATATACATATGTATAACACAGAAAATTGGATGTTTTTAGCAACATTACTCATAATAGCTACGATTTGGAAATGATCCAAATGTCTATCTCTAGATGAATGAATAAGCAACATGAAGTATAATCACACAGTGGGATATTATTAAGCGGTGAAAAGGAATTGATATATGCTGTATCTTGGACAAACCTTAAATGTAAGCTTAAGTGGAACTGGGAGAATAGCTCAGCTTAAGTGGAACTGGGAGAATAGATCAGTGGATAAAGTACTCGCCTTGTAAGCCTGAGGACCTGAGTTCTGTCTCTAGAACACATGTAAAAGTACTGGGTGTGGTAACAGATGATTGTAATCCCAGCACTGGGGAGATAGAGACAGGATGACCCTGGGACTTTCTGGCCAGCCAGTCTAGTCTAATTGGTGAGTTGTAAGGGTGAATGAAAGGCCCTGTCTCAAAGTAGGTAGATGGGCTGGGCATGGTGGTGCATGCTTTTAATCCTAGCACTTGGGAGGTAGAGACAGGCATATCTCTATGAGATGGAGGCCAGCCTGGTCTACATAGTGAGTTCCAAGCCAGTTTGAACTATAGGGAGGTCCTGTCTGAAAAAACCAACAAGCCTAGGTAGGCAGATGGGACTTCCTGAGAATAACCCCTGAGGTTGTCTTTTGACCTTCACATGGACATATGCATGTGCATGTGTACTTGTATACACATACACGTAATTTTTAAAAAGTAAGATAACTGAAAGGAGCCAGGGTAAAGATTGTCTTATTCCTTTCTTATGAATTATCCAGAATAGGCAAATTTGTGGAAACAGAAAATTATACTAGTGGTTACTAGGGGATGAGAGAGGAAAGAATAGGTACACCATGATGTTCTATGGTGATGAATAATTCTGAAATCAGAAAGAGGTGCTTGTATAGCATTGAATACACTAGATACCACTGACTTGTTACTTCTGGTTTATTAGTTATATTTAATGAAAATTGTGTGAATAGGCTCAAGCTATGGTAAATTATAATGATGGACTTCCAAATATTTATTATTTTAATTTCGGGTGTAGTTATACTGTTTTTTGTTTTCTTTCTTTGGAAGAGAAAATTAGTTGGTAAACGTGTAACTGACAACAACTAAAAATACCTTGGAATATTTAAATTAGTTGATGTGCAATCTCAGAATAATAGACAGTTCTTTTATGCTCAGACTTGCTATGAATATCCTTATTTCTTTAAACAATGCTTTAAACGTGTGTGTGTGTGTACACGCGCATGTGTGGGTGTGTGTACACTCTGCCATGGTGTGTGTATGGAGGTGAGAGGACAACTTGTGCAAGTCTGTCCTTCCACCATAAAGGTTCTGGGAAATGAATTTGGGTTGTCAGGCCTGGCAGCATCCCACCCATCACAAGTATCCTTATTAGATGAGTTCATATTTAAGCTTAAAAGGGTGATACATAATTTAAATATTTGCTTTCTTTTTTGTAAAATATGAAAAACAGAGCCTTTTTGTAGTGTAGAGATAGAGTTTATTACAGACTAAAGTGAAGCAGTTTAAAGGATGAGAGAGGGCCATGACCCCAGGGGCCTCTGACCCTTTGGAAAATATCCTACTTACAAAATCTATAGACAGGTTTTCCAGATGTTTTTAATGGAGCAACTATGAACCAGTTCACTTTTGTTGGCTTCCTTTGCTTGGGCATTTACACTGAATGGGGAGGTAACATATTTGGAAGCCCTAGTCATAATAATTTCTAATCCAGTTTTAGAAAAACATGGCCTCAAAAGATACCTTCACATGTTTATGAATGCGTACTTATTTTTAAAAATGACTTATTTTTCTCATACTTAATACTGAATATCAGAAATATCTTACTGAATATCAGAAATTATAGAAAGAAAAAGCAAGAGAGGAAAACAAAAGCCTGTAATCCCTTGACCCAAGAAAGCTTACATTACTTTTTAAAATTAAAAATATTTTATTTATTTGTATTCCATGTATATGAGTATTTTTGCCAGTATGTGTGTATGTATGTGTGTATATCACATACATGTGGAGTTCATAGAAACCAGAAGAGGGCCCCAGATCCCCTGGAACTGGAGTTAACATAAAGTTATGACCTGCCATGTGAGTGCTAGGAACCAAACCTGGGTCCTCTGCAAGAGCAGTCAGTGCTTTTAAACACTGAGTGCTCTCTCCAGTTCTTCTATGTTATTTTTTGAGACAGAGTCACTGATTTGGATTAACTGGCCAGTAAGCACGAGAAATATACTATCTCTGCCTCTCTGGTGCAGGGATTACAAGCAACTATATGGATGTGCCTGGCTTTTTTACGTGGTGGTGGGATCTAAACTAAGGCTTTCATGCTTGCATGGTAAGCACTTTATTCATTGAGCCATCCTCCCAACACCCAGTTTAGTCTTTTTCTAGTTCTCTTTTTACTTTTGGATAGGTGTGTTGGGAGAGAAAGGACCTGCTCTCTCTGTATAACCCAGATTGGACGTGAACTTTCAATTTTGTTACCATATCCTTCTGTGTGCAAGGATTACTAGAATATGTCATCATACCTGGCTTATTTATTTATTATGTATTTATTTGTGTATTTATAGGCAGGGTCTCACTATGTATCCCTGGCTGACCTGGAAAGCTCTGTAAACCAGCCTGCCTTCAATGCCTTCTGAGTGTTGGATTAAAGGTGTAAACCACTGTATCTTACTCTTTTTCTTTTTCTTTTTTTTAAATGGGAACATTTCTAGTTGTAAATTTCTCATTTGTCCCTGCATTTGATTTTTTATTTTGATCACATTTAATTTACTTTTTTATGTCATCTTTTAATTTGTTATCTTTAAGACTACAGTTTTAGTCTTTGTCTAGTAGTTTTATCAGATCTAGTTTATGTTTATTTTTTCCCTTTAGTGAGTCATACTTCTCTGTATTTTTCTAAGACTGGTAATTTTGTTGAAAACTGAGCATTTGAATGTAATAATGTGGTAATTCTGCAAGTCAGATTATCCTCCTTTTCCAGAGTTCCTGTCTCTAATGATTGATTGTCAGAGCTGTCTGTGCCCAGGACTACCCTGTGATGTCTTTTAAGTCTTTTCTGAACTTGTACCTTCTCCTGGTCATGCTCAGTGACTTTCTGAATTTTCCTGACTATCCAGTTGTTTTTAATTAAAAAAAATTTTTATGTGTATAAATGTTTTGTTTGCATGTATGTATATGCACTACATGTGTGCACTGTCCATGGAGGCCACAAAAGGGCATCAGATCCTCTGGAACTGGGATTACAGACAGTTGTCAGCCACCATGGGGGTGCTAGGAATCAAATCCAGGTCCTCTGCAAGAGCAGCCAGTGCTCTTAACCACTGAGCCATCTCTCCAGTCCCTACAGTTGCTTTGACTGTGTTATTCTTTAATGTCTAGCTCCTGAAAGGAGAAAAGGAAGAATGAAGGAGGAAAGAAAAGGTGCTAGTCTTTAAAATTCTCTGGAAGTCTCTTCAGTGGAGGAAGAGGGGCTTTTATCAGTGCACTGGAAGTTCAGCAACACTTCCTCCCTTCTTTGTTTGGACTTCTATGATCAGCAGTGCCATTCTGTGATCAGAGCTCAACAGTGTCCTTTTTGACTCATCCTGACTCGCCATTTGCAAGCTGCTTCAGGATCATATACAGGGCTGCCTACCAAAGTCTTAGAGTTTGAAGTTGATGGTTTCTAGTGTGCCAGGAGTTGAAATTGGATGTTTATTATCCAGCCCTGGGAGTCACATGCCTTCTCCTGACTCCATGGTTTCAGAATGTTTGCGTGAGACTGACTGCGAGCATTTGTCTAGGTTGGTGACAGATTCCTGGTGGTTCCTCACATACTATCTTCCTAGAATCGTTTCCTGTTGTTTAACGTTTGAATTAAACACTGGAGATCGTCAGTCAGTCTGTGTGGGTGACACTGTGGGTACACATGTGCCGTGGTGCTTGTGTGGAGGTCAGAGAACTTCATGTGTTGATCCTCGCTTTATGCCTGTTTGAGACAGCATCTCTCTTGTTCCCTGCTGTATATACCAGGCTAGCTGGCCCACAGACTTCTGCTGGTTTTCTTATCTTTGCCTCCTGTCTCCCAGTTGGGGCGTTCTGGGATTACAAGTTGAATCCAGCTTTCAGATGGGTTCAAGGGATCTGAACTCAGGCTGTTGGGCTAGCATAGCAAGTACTTTACTGACTGAATCACCTCCCTTGCTCTGGAATATTCATTCATAGAATCTTGTTATTATTATTATTGGCCATTTAATTTTTTAAAAAGACTGTTATTCTGTAACCCAAGCTGGCTTGGAGCTCACTGTGTAGTCTAGGCTGGCCTCAAATTCATGGGAATTATTCACCATTTAAAGTGCCATTACATATTGATGAATCTTAAGGTTTAAAGTGAGATTTTTTTTCCTTTTGTTATTTTTAATGTTGAAAATAACTTGTTCATTAAAAACTAAAGATATTAAGTAGTCGCATTTTTAAATCAATAGTCATATTGTTTAACTTGATTAAATTTCAAGTGATAATTTTGACTTCTTGCCTTTTTTCCTATCCTAGTATTTCTCTCTTTCTACTTTTATTTAAGAGACAGGGATCTTGCTGTGTTGCCTAGGTGAATCCTGAACTTACGGGCTCAAGCAACTCTCCTGCCTCAGCCTCCTGAGTGGTTGGGACTGTAGGCTACACTGTTGTGCCCAGCCATAAGTATTAAAATATTAAAATATGAAAAATAAAATCTGAAATAACAGATGCATAGAAAGTATGTTTCTGTTATACCATAACTTTTTGTGGCCTGTGCTTTGTATTGTAACGCCTGTGAAAACTGGAATAAAGGAAATTATTGGATTATTTTTCTTATTGAGGAGCAGCTGATCAAAATTTTAATTTTAGTTTTTTGGAATATGTCACGGTATAGATATAATTTTAATTTTAGTTTTTTGAAATATGCTGATTGTTATGGTATAGACAGTATATGTTTATTTATCCATGTGTTTGTGTGTGGGCATGTGAGTGTCATGATGTTCATGTGGAGGTCAGAGGACAACTTTTAGGAGTTGGTTCTATCCCTCTACATGTCAGTCCCACAGACTAAACTCAGGTCATCAGGCTTGGTGGCAATGTCACCAGCCCACATTTTAAACACTTAATATATACTAGCCATTATTTATGTAGTATTTGTTGTATGCTAGACACTATTGTAAGCACTTTATATTTTTCAAATAACTAAGGTTTATAGAATCCCTCTTAAGTGAGGTACAGTTATCCCACTGTACCAAGGTGAAAGCACAGCAGAGAAAAATCATGTGACTTGGCTGCATGAAGCATGTGGGATGGCTGGACTTTGGATGTAGATCTCTAACTGTAGAGACCATGCTGGTAGCAGTTTCCCATATTCTTTAAGAGGAATAAAATACTTTTCTCCTCACACGTCTTACAGCCAGTATTTGACAGTGTGTTGATAAATTTGCACGATGTTTTTAAGTTATACTTTGTTAATGATTTTCTGTTTTTATTTTTAGGACATTCAGTCAGAAGAAGGCTGCTATTGAAAGAGAGTATGCGCAGGTAAGTCTGGAGTTGGAGGCCTTTTCTGGGTCTGCCTCTCTTATGTTTGGCAGGGAGAACCCTAGAATCCCTGTGTGCCCTCTTCTCACTTCTATCTTTGATTTCTTTTTCCCCATTTAAATCTTCAAGGAAGGCTTATTTTATAATATATCCTAATATTTTATCTTCTTATAAAGAAGATAGTGAATCTTTTTCAAAAAACTGCTAATTACAGTTTGCAAAGTATTTATAGGTATGACTTAAAATAAATACATTTCACAAAACATTCCTTCTTTCATATGTCCCATTCTCTGCTGGTTGTGAGAAATTAGTTTTCATATTTATCTAGTCAGGCATTTCGTTATCATGATAGTCTGCTGATAGAATGGTGTGTTTTCAGTGGATGTTACAGAGCTATTTCTAGGGAAATTTAAGAATTTCCTTCTTTGATTTTAATTAGGCCCCTATTTATGGCTAAACAGTGCAAGAGAAATTATGCTGTTATATCATTTTGTGGTTCTGTAAGAATTAGTATTCTTCTGTATACAAATCATCTTCATGGGCTCAGTAAATAAAATGCTTTATAAGGGTAAGGACCAGAGTTTGGATCCCTAGCATCCATGCAAATGTGGGGCAGATGTGGTAACCCACTGTAATACAAGGGCTCTGGAGGTTAAGACAGGGGGTCCCTGGAAGAAGCCAGCTAGGTAGACTAGCTCTTTGAGCTGAGGGTTCAGGAGAGAAACCTGAACCTTGATGTCTAAGATGGAGAGCAGTTGAAGAAGGTGCCTGATGTCAACCGCTGATGCCTACATACATGCTTATGCAAAAGCGTTCACATCCTTGTGCATGCACGTTGCTACTCACACACATGCAAAGCAAAACCAAAGAGCAGCCACCCCCTTTTTGGTATGGGTGTGGTGGTACACGTTTGTAATCCCCACACTTGGGAGGCAGAAGTAGGAGGATCATTGCAGGTTCAACACCAATCTGGTCTATATAGCAAGTTTCAGGCATACATAGTGAGCCCCTGTTTCAAAACAGAGACAAACATCCTCCGTCCCCTAAGAAAGTCTGAATCAATGTAATTTGAAAATATTTGAACAGTGTTTTGGTAGCCTTTTGTTGTTGTGACCAAAATACCTGAAATAGACAATTTAAAGAAGTAAAGATTGACTTTAGCTCATTGTTTCAGAGTTTGGTCCATTGTGGCTGGGAGGGTGTGTCAAAATAGAATGCTTCACATAGTGACAGACCAAGAAGCTGAAAAGGGGAAATTCTGATGCTCACCGCTGCCCCCAGCCTATGAGATTGTGCCATCCATTTTACCCCTCAGTTAATCGTTTCTGGAAATGAACCTCCCCATTTCCTAGGTGATTCTAAGCCCAGTCAGGATGATAATCAAGATTACTTTCTGAGTGCTAGAATTCTAAAAACTTCCCCCCATATGTTTTTAAAAGTATTTCTTATATGTGTGTGCATGCATGTACATTGTGTGCGTGCATTAGTCCTAATGTGCATGTGGAGATTAGGCAGCAACTTGGAGGAGTTAGTTCTTTCGTGTGGCAAGATTGAACTCAAGTTATTAGGCTTGGAGACAAGCAATTCCTGCAGAGCCATCTTGTCAGTCCTCTTCTCATATTTACAGTAAAAATTCAAATGCAAGAGAAAACATATGAGAGTACGAGAAGGAAAATGAACATGCAGTAAGTATTCTAATCACTATTGCTGCTGCTGCTGCTGTTGTTACAAGGAGGTGGAACATGATGTTCTTTTTTTCTGTATTATAAAGTTTTAGTCTATTCTAATTTCATTATAATTAATTAGGTAGATGTCTACTTGACAGTCTTAGAAGAGAGTTATCTATTTAAAAATTAGGCATTAGTTGTTGAATACTTATAGTCTATTCTCTTATTTGTGTTGAGCCCTTTTCTGTGCATACAGCAAATGATAGCAATGCGAGATAACATGGATTAAATCTGCCTTTGTACCAGGCTCTCAGCTAGATGATTTATACAGGTTCTGGTCTAATTTTTTCAGGAAATATGAATTTGCTATAGTGCCATTTGAATATGTAATTTCACACACATAAATATATAAGACAGAGATATTTATAAATTTGGGGTGAGAGTCCATGAGCGTGCTTTTAGAAATACACAAAGTGAAAAATTTTATGCCATTCTTTTGTAACAAGATTTAAACTTTCAATTAAGCAAATAGTTCGTTTTCATGATTAAAATGTAAAAATAGTGCACTAAGTTATATGAAAAGTAGCAGTCCTGTGCTCTGTTCCTGTCTCCTTCCTCTCATAAGACTAAAGCAGATCCTATGTGGTTCTCCTGGTCGTCAACTCCGTATCTATTAGTAGCCAGTGTACATGAGTTTTGCATTATCTGTATGAAAATTTATCTTTATTGTTGTATTGTCAGCATGCCAATTGCAGCATTTAAATTATTTCTTTCTCTTCTTTAGCTTACTTAGTATAGTTGAAGTTTTGGGGTTAGTGTTTGAAAATTAGAATATAGTCAGATATAAATCAAAATGATTTCCATTTCTTTCCTTCCCACTCCAAGATCCATCTCTCCAGACTGATCTTGAACTCAGTCTGCCTCCTCAGCCTCCCAAATGTTGGAATTACAGGTTGTGTCACCATACTCAGGTTATTTAAAGGAAAATGTTTCCAGTAAAACCAGATTTAGGAGATTTTAAAATGTTGAAAAAAATATGTATCAAGGTTTTTGTTTCTTTTTTCCCTTCTTCCTTTCCTCCCTCCCTTTCTTTCTCCCTTCTTTTCTTTCTTTCCTTCCTCTCTGAGACGGGATCTCTAATGTAGATTTAGGCTGGCAGAAATAGTATCTTATTAATAGAACTGATGAAATATGTTCTTTTTCTCCAAGCCATATAGAGATTTCATTGTTGAAGAAAAGTTGAAAATTTGAGAGGAGTCTTTAAAGAAAGGATATATCTAAGAACTTTTCTTTCCAAATATTAAGGAATATATTCTAAAATGAAATATTCAAGCCAGGCTTGGTGGTACATACCTATATTCTTAGCATCTGCTTATCTGTACTTTTCAAGTAAAGACTATTGAAGAAAAATTAAAAAATATTTTTCAAGTAAATCTTAAGAATTGGAGGGAATATTTTGGGATCGCCTATAAATGATGTTTTAAGAGCTGAAAAGGAGTTAAACTATTAATGAGCTTTCCATTTCTAAAAAAAAATAATATGTATTAAAGGACTTTGGGAAGAAGAGCACAGTCTTATTTTGTTGTTGTCTAGGTCTTTTCTTTTCTTTCTAAATATGTGAATAGATGGTTGGTTGTAGCTGAGGGTTCCAGGTTCAATCCCTGGAACCACATCAAAAAGAGATCTAATTTCTTATCTATACTTAAGGCAGTGGCCACTAACTGTATTTTTCAACTTACAGGTATGAAGCAAGGCGCATTTCTTTTTATACATTGTTAGTCTAAGGAAAGACTTTTCAGTCTGGACAAATCAAATTAATGATACTGGGAACATTACCTGAGTTTTCTGACCTTTTCTTCCCCTTCATTTTTGATGTCTCTCCTCTCTTCTTAGGCTAGTTTTAGATATCCAATGAAGTAAGGCATATGAATGCTTCCTAATCTCTGCACACTCAGGAGATGGTCTTCATTGCTTTCACTGTGTTTGTTTTCCTTGTCTTTGGGTTACTGTAATCTACATTTTTTTAGATGATAGATTACCCTAGTAAAAGGAGAGAGTGGTAAATTAAAATCAGGAACTTTGTGTGTATTAGATTTTCTAAATTCCTTTTTTGGGGGGAAGACTTATAAAGTAAGGTAATATGGGACCTTCTTGACTTTATTTTTCTTATTTTTTTTCCTCATGTCACCCAGGCTAGCCTTGAACTTGCTGCATAGCGTAAGCTGGCTTGAACTTCTCATTCTCTGGCTATACCTCCTGTCACCACACCTGACTTACTTCCTTAGATAAGCACAGTAAAACAAAACAAACAAACAATCCCCCCAAATCAAAATAAAACAAAACACAAAAACACTGAGTGTTGGGGGCTGAGCAGATGACTTAGTAGATAAGGTACTTGGTGCTCAAGCATGAAGCTTATATGTGTAAGAAGCTGACTCTTGTGAAAGTTGGTGCTTCCTTCCTTACTGTCATAGTTAGCTTCAGTTGTCAGCTGACACAAATCAATGTAGAGTCTGCTGGGAAGAGAGAACATAATGGAAGAACTGCTTTGATCAGATTGGCCTGTGGCCATGTCTGAGATCTATTTTCTTAATTGCTAATTGTTGTAAGACCAGCCCACTGTGAGTGGTCCCATCACTAGGCATGTCTACCTCAGCTGCATGAAAAAGTTAGCTAAGCAAGGCAGGAGAATACAAGCCAATATAAGCTCCCTGGTTTCTGCTTCAAGCTCCTGCTTTGGATTTCTGCCTTGGCTTCTCTCTGTGATAGACTGTGACTTGGGAAGTGTTAAGTGAAATGAGCCCTTTCCTCTCCTGAGTTGCTTTGTTTATCACAGCAACAGAAAAGCAAAGTAGAACACTCACTTAGATCCTAAGATTCAAGAGTCCATGCTTTAAAAAGGGTTACCACATTTAATTTTTTGATACTATACTATTTCATTTTATTATGTTGTGGTGCTGGGGATTGAACCCAGGGCCTCATATGTGCTGAGCAAGTGTGTTATCACTAAACTACATCTTTGGTCCGATAATATACTATTTTACAGTTATATGTTTTTTTAAAAAACCTATTTTCATATGTTGAGAAAATATTTCCTGAGTTCTCTTTTAAGTACTATGAAAATGCAGTGCTCAAAAAAGGAATGGGGTGGCCCTAGTCCTTACACTTAAATACCTTCTGTTCTGTGGGTGTATGTAGTCTTCCAGTTAAATGTATTAACCTCTTTTTCTTCAAAGTCACATGGCATTGTGATCAAATGGTAAAGAAGACCTGACAGAACTATTTCTAGTGGTATTTGCTGTCTTTCTTTATACAAAGGATTGAATAGCCCAAAAGATTGAGCATTTATTTATGAGATTCAGGGATGAGTCATTCCAACACAAAAATATTTAAAGAAGCCAGTTGTGTTGGCTCGTGCTTGTAATTTTGGCACTTTGAAGGCCTCTGAGGCAGGAGGCTTCCATGAGTTTGAGACCAGCTTGTACTACAGAGCAAGAGTGTGTTTCGTGTGTGTGTGTGTGTGTGCGCGTGTGTGTATGAAATCATGTGAGCTGGGTATAGTGGCACACTCCTTTAATCCAAAAAATGATGTGAATTTGAGATTGGGATTGATCAGAATTGATCATATATATGATAACAATTTGAAAAATGTTTCCTTGAGCACATGCAAAGTAAAAGTGAATTTGTATTATATCATTAGAGGAATGTCAAAAGAAAGAAGAAAGAAAAAAGAAATGTTGCAGAACTTTGGTTTTACTTGATGGAATTTGAGCAGTGATCTTTTTCAAGTTGCTTGGCAGTTTTTTCCTACAAGAGTATTAATGTTTTATTTTTAAGCATGGTTTGTGAAGTTCACTTTGTAATTCTTCCTGAGTAACAGATGAATTGCTTACATATTTATACAAACAGAACAAATGAATCTCTGAAAACACAGAAGCCACTGAAGATCACTGAACAGCATTAAATCTTAGGGTAAAATCAAGCTTAGCTTCTCAAGTTAGCTAGCCGCTGAAGTAAGTGTTGGTAAAATCATTTGCAACACTCAAACTGAAATTGCTGCAGGCAAGTCCTGTGTATTAATATACTTCCTGTAGTCGTTGGCAGAGTGTTGTTAGTGAAGGAAAGATACAGAAGGTTACTGTGGTTGGAAGGAAAGAGCAGGAAAAGATTGTGGACTTTTAAGGGCGGCTCCTCGATAGACAAATACAGAGTAAACAGTTATACTGGCAATTACCCTGTGGTATCACCCTGTGGTATTACCCTGTGGTATCACGCTGTGGTATCACCCTGTGGCCTCTAAAACTTTTTTGTTGTTGTTGTTTGTTGGTTGATTTTTTTTGTTGTTTTATTTTTGCCATTTTTATTCTTCTAAGAAATAAATATACAAAGAGTTGAATATTCTACCTGAGATGTTAGACTTTTGTGTATGTATGCAGCAGGGATTCTCTTTGATGCATTTCATCTGTGCAGAAGCTTAAAATGTTGCCTGATTCCACTTTATGTAGTTATAGCTTTCTGTGCTATTAGAGAGACATGTATACGGTATACTCGAAGCTCTTCTTTTTTGGGGGGCTCATCCTGTGAATAAGGGGACAGGATCACTATGGCCACTGTGAAAGCCCATCAGGACAAAACTGAGGGCATTATTTCTTGTATTTATGCTTGTTTTAAAAATGATTTTATTGTACTACTTATTTTTCTCTAGCTTGTGGTTAGAAATATAGTTGGAAAGAACAGACTTAATTTTTGTCTGAAAGTATTTTCAGTAGTTTGATTTTTAAAAATTTAAATGATTTTTAAAAATTTAAAGCTGCATTAAAAGAAGAAATGGTGAGTATAAGTAAATTTGGTATTCTAGGACACAGAGATTTGCTGGTCTTTCATCTTTCCATGGCTGTTATATAGTACATTTTTAAAGACGTGAGCAATAATTCTGACTTACTCTGCTCCCATTCTTTTTCTCTCCAGGTCCTCTCTTCTGTTCATTAGTTTAGTGGGTAGGCCAGGATGAAACAGGAATTGATGAAAGGAAGAATTCAGACTAGAGCTATGGTTTTGGAACTTCTGTAGATAATGTGCTTGTGTGCCCCCCGCTTTCTTCCTCCCTCTCCTCCCCTTCTACTGGTTTTATTGATACTGGCTCTCACTGTATAGTCCAGGTTGGCCTGGAATTCATGATCCTACTGTCTTAGCCTCCCGGCTGCAGGGATTACAAGTGTCTGCCACCATGTCCTGCTGTTTCTTTTTTTTAACATTTGTTTTTATGCTTCTAGTTTCTTATTCCTTTTATATTAAGCATGTTGGTTTCCACATGTTATCACTAATTTGTTGTTTGGTTCTACAAGTTGAGTTTGAGTTTCTGCTCTAACTGATCAAAGCATGTTTAAAAACAAAACAAAACATTTCTCCTATCTCGTCCTCTGTATATACAGGCTTCGGTTACATGGACTCTCCTCTGTAATATAAGTTAAAAATGATAGATTGAGACTTGAAGTATCTGGCACTGTTCCAAGCACTTTATAAACATGAATTTGTGTTTTCCAGTAATCTTTTAGAAATAGTTATTGCAATCCTTTTTACAGGACAGGTAAATAAAATTGCTCTCAGTATCTCATGCCCCCTCTATTCCCTTCAAATAATCTGGTCCTTGAGCACATTAAAATTTTATTTATTGTGTGTGTATTTGTGTATGGATACATGTAAGTGTGGGTGTGCAAATGCCACATGATGCATATAGAGGTCAAAAGACAACTTTCAGAGGTTGGTTCTCACCTTTCACCTTGTTGAGACAGGGTCTTCTTTTGTGTTGGATGCTTGCTGTGTACTCCAGGCTAGCTGACACTCCAGCTTTACCTCTGCTTCCTCTCTGTTGTAGGAGTGCTGAGATTACAGATGAATCACTATCTATGAGTTCTGGAGATCAAATTTGGGTCATCAGGTTTACATGGCTAACACTTTTATAGAATTAGCTATTTTCTTGGCTTCCCTGAGCACATTTTGAAAGGAAACAATAAAGAAAAAGAGTAATTTTTTTTTTCCTGAGACAGGGTCTTCTAGTAGTCCCAGCTGGCCTGGAACTTGCTGTGTAGATCAGACTGGCCTTGATCTCAAATAGATCCACCAGCCTCTGCCTCCCGAGTGCAAAGGATCAAAGGTGTGTGCCACCACCTCCAGCAGAATAATTTTTTTAAGATTTATTTTTAATTCATATCTATGTGTGTGTGGGTGTCTATCATGTGTGTGGGTTTCTGTTGGTGCCAGAAGAGGAGTAAGATCTCCTGGATTTGGAGTTTCAGGCAGTATGGGAGGTACTGGGAACTGAGCTAAGGTCCTCTAGAAGAGCAGGAAATGCTCTTTCCTGAACCATTTCTCCAACTCTGAGATAGAATAATTTTAAGAGACATTGGCAGACTGAAGTATATCCTTAAGAAGATGACCACGAATAGTTAGAAATCATACGTAGGTAAAATGGTTTGAGAAACTACAGATTTTATACAGCTAATATTATATATTTCATGTATATGTGCAGGAGTGAATCTGGCTCATGTTTTGGCAGCTCTGACCTGCAGAACTAGGAACCAATAAATGGATCAGGATGACAGCTCCAGAGTGAAAGGACTGTGTTGTCTAGAAATAGTCAAGGGAAATAATAGGTTGGCCATCCTGTGATAACAGTAGTTGGTATTTATACAGTGCCTTTTTCTTGTGTGTGCGTATGTGTATATAGTGTATTTGTGTGTACATGTATGTGTGCAGGTGAGTGTATCCTTATTTGCGTATGTGGAAGCTATAGGCTGACATTGGGTATCCTCTGGTGTGTGTGTCATCTGTCGTCGTCCCCCCACCTTCCCACCTCTTGGAGCAAGGCCTCTCACAGAGCCTACTTGGCTGTCCTGGCCAATGAGTTTTATGGATCCACTTGTCTCTGCAAATCCCCAGAACTAGAGAAACCAGGGTGTGCTGCCGTGCCCACCTCTTTACATGGGTGCTAGGGATTTGAGCTCAGGCCCTCTGCTTATATAGCATGAATTTTCCCCAGCCCTGCTTTTCTTCTTGAAAGTTTTTAGTGTTCTCTACTGCAGATAATAGCCAGGATAAATAAAACATGGGAAGGTTCTTTCCACTTGAAAGCTGCCAGTTTGCAACCTCTGCTATAACTGTTTCAGGTTTTTCTTCTGAATCAAACTGGTCATAATTTTAGATCACATTTTCATTTCCAGCAGAATTGTTTTCACTGACATATTCTTAGACCTTAAAGAGTCATCCTTCACTTAATTGTCTCAGTTTCGATCTTAAAAATTTAGCAACATTTGTCAAGTATCTAGTTCATGACTGCTGTGGATTTATGTGGCTGAATGGTGTCTGTCTGTCTGTTTCTCTCTCAGTTTGTGTGTGTGTGTGTGTGTGTGTGTGTGTGTGTGTTTGTTTTGTCAGTGTTTCTTTGTCTTTGTCCCTGTGGGGAAATGGGGAAGTTTGGTTGCTTTGAGTTGATTTTGATTCAATTTAAAGGTATATCTGTTTTCTTTTTTTTATTATTTTTATTTTATATGTATGAGTGTATTACCTGCATGTAAGTGCACCTATGTCATGCAGTGTCCGCTGAGGTCAGAAGAGGGTGTAAGATTCCCTGGAATTGGAGTTACAGATGGTTGTCAGCCATCATATAGGTGCTGGGATCCAAACCTGGGTCCTCTGCAAGAGCAGTCAGTGTTCTTAATGACTGACTGAGCCATCTCTCCAGCCCCTGTATCTATTACTTCTTTCCATCAGCAGTTCTATGTGTTTCTGTCTCTATAGCATTTTTCAGCCTCTTTTCATGAGTACAAGAGTTCTCCCTAGAACCCCATTTAAGCTGCTGACCAGGCTCCTGGCATCACTTGGAGTGTTCTTTGTCTCTTTCATGTTGCTAGAGCTTTTTTGTTGTTGTTTTGAGACAGGGTCTCCTTGTAGCCCCAGCTGGCCTGATATTTGCTGTATAGATCAGGCTGGCCTTGACCTCACAGAGATCTGCCTCTGCCTCCTGGGTATTGGGATTAAAAGTGTACATTACCATGCCTGGTTCAAGAGCCTTCTTCTTAACCTGGAGTCAAATGTGTTCATGACTTTAATTTTAGAAAATTGAATCATTGTATGTTTCATACAGAAAATCTCAATCAATCTTAATCATCTTTATATGCCTTTCCCCACCAGCACCCCTTCATACTCTCCAGCTAAAATCCATTCATTATTTCATCTGTGTTAAGGTCTATTCTGTCAAGTTAGTGTTCCCAAATGACCTCAGTGCAGGTTTATCCACTGAGGTCTAGTCAGCCTACTCAGAGTCCCTGCTTTGGGAAGACTAGCTCATTCTCACCCAACGGTAATCAGTTGCCACTTCTAAAAATTACATTTATTTGTGTGTGTGTGTGTGTGTGTGTGTGTGTGTGTGTGTGTGTGAATGAATGAATGGGTGCCATGCTTACATACTACTTTGTGTGATGTAAGGGACAGTAGACAACTTTCAGCAGTCAGTTTTCCTTTCATCCTGTGGATCCCAAGGATCAGGTTGTCAGGCTTGGTGGTAGGTAACCATCCAACTGGTCACCTGTCCTCAATCTTGCTCACATTTTTGCTTTTCTGTTTCAGGGAGATTCTTAACAAAATATTATTTATTCTGTGAGATGGAGGCCAGCCTAGTTTACATATCGAGTTCCAGGCCAGCTGGGGTTACAGGAAGACTTTGTCTCACAAAGACCAAAAAAAAAAAAAAAAAAAAAAGGTTTTTTAAAAATTTATTTTTATTTTCTGTGTATGAGTATTTTGCCTACATGTGTGAGTCTACCATGTATGCCTGGTGCCCATGGAAGCCAGAAGAGAGTGTTAGAAAATAGGAACTGGAATTAAGGATGGGGGCTAGCCTTCATGTGAGTGCTGGGAACCTGGATGCAGTGGAAGAGTAGTATGCGCTCTTAAGTATGGAGCTGTCTCTCTAGCCCATTTCCTTCACTCAGGCAAATACTCTACCAAGTGAAATACATTGCATTTCTAGCATTACTAGCCCTATGCCTTCTCTTCCACCCCCCCTCCCCCTGCCGTCCTTTTTTTTGGAGACAGGGTTTCTCTGAAGCCCCAGCTGGCCTGGAACTTGCTTTGTAAACTAGACTGGCCTTGATCTTGCAGAGATCACCTACCTCTGCTTTCTAAGTGCTGATATTAAAGGTGTGTGCCACCACACCTGGCCCTACAAAAGTCTTTTATCCTGGTACTTTTACACACTCTTGGTTTTAGAATGATTAAAATGAAATGGCATAGGATGTCTTAAGATAAATCACAGTTTGGGGGAAATTGAATTTAACTGATGGCTGACAGTAGTAAGAAATATGTAGAAATGACAATGTAAATAATGTACCAGTTTTCCAGATGCCTGCCTGACAGTGTAAATCATGCACTAGTTTCCCAAATGCCTGTCTGGTACAGTAAGGTATTTTTAAAAACGTCTTCCTTGAATGAATGTTACTTTTAGTGAGGTTTAACTTTGAACTGGTGGTTGCTTTTGTATTCTCTCAGAATCTGTTGGATGACTAATTCTTCTTGCAGTAACACAGACAAGGAGATTAAAGGTTGACTTTTAGAGGTGTAAGATTTTCGCTTCTAGGGACAGATATACCACTTAACTTTATAAAAGAAACTTTTAGTAAGGATCAGAGGTATAGAGGCTAATGTGTCGTTCACTTCCTTGTAACACTAGAAATACCTGCGAATGCACTGATGACCATGGAAATAAGGGACAGTTGACTTGAGGGTGGGAGTTTTGAGACCATAAGAAAGGTTTTGATACAATATCTGGTTAATATATGAAGACCCTTTCTGTTAGTCAAGGATTATTTGAGAGTATGCTAAACCTGTGACCTGTGGGTTTTCATATTCTTGGAAATAATTATTTCTTTCAGATTACCAGAATTCTTAAAGTGTTAGCAGTTAACAAAACAAAGAGTACAACCAAGAAACTTAATCTTTTTTTGTATTTTGAAACAGGGCCTTTCACTGTAGCTCATTCTAGTCCAGTCACTATATAGCACAGACCGGCTTCACATTCCTAGTGACCCCTCTGTCTCAGCCACCCAACTGCTAGGATCACAGACATGTACCCACCATGCCTGGCTGGCAACTTCAGATGATATTTACTACTAGCCAGTTCTGACATTTTTGTTCCAGGATGCATAGAATTTAATTTTCACACTAGATTTGCTTCTCTTCTTACCATGGAGAGAGGACTAGAAATATCAGTTTACCTTCTACAAACAACTTCGTATACGAGATAGAAAAAAGCTGAGGTGAGGAGAGGAAAAAATCCTTATTGTTATGGATAGTAACATCTGGCAGTCATGTGTATTGCTCACATACCCCTTGTAGTGCAGTATTGATATAGTTCAGTTTATTTTTATTTTTAGAGACCAGGTTTCACTTTGTAGCTCAGGTTGGTCTGGAACTCATTTTGTAGCCCAGGCTGATCTCAAATTCACAGTGATTCTTCTGCCTCAGCTTCTCACGTGTGGGATTTACAGGTATGACTCACCAGGCCTAACTATTTCATCATATTTTATGGGGACTTAGTGATTTGTGTTATAAAGATTATAGAAACTGATTTGAAGTTTGAAACTAGTTTGAAGTCTGGCTGGTGAGCAATCTAAAAAATGTAACATAAAATATTATTAGTCTTACTAAAAAAACTCCAAAACAAATATGGAAGAATTAAGTAGCTAATAACTTTTGTTAAAAACACAAATCTTGAAGGGTAGAGATGTAGCTCAGTGATAGAATGTTTGCCTCATATGTTTAAGGTCTTGGGTTTAGTCCTTTGCAGTGGAAAAAAAAAATTGAAATTCTTTCCAAATTTTCCTGCTTATGTAACTTTCTATCACATATGTTACATTGGTCATAGTCACACATTGTGTTTTAGTGTTATGTGTTTTCATAATCTGTTACTTTTAATTAATTAAGTAATTAATTAAGGAAGACTATGCACCACAGAATGCTTTTGAAGGTCAGAGGACAACTTGAGGGAATGGATTCTCTTCTTCCAACATGTGGGTCCTGGGGATCAAACTCAGGTCATTAGGCTTGATAGCAAGTGACTTTACCTGCTGAGCCATCTCACCATTAATTTTTTAAAAATATTTATTTATTTAATATGTATGAATATTTTGCCTGCATGTATGTCAGTGCCCTGTGTTGTGTAAGGCCGGAAGTTCTCCTGGAACTAGAGTTAAGGATGGGTGTTAACCATCATGTGAGGGTTGGGAACCAAACCTGGGTCCTTTGCAAGAGCAGCCGTTGCTCTTAACTGCTGAACCATCTCTTTAGCCCCTCACCATTATTTTTTTAAAAACAAAAATTTCAGTTTGTCTCTGTATATTTGTTTCAAAGTCTTTATAAGACTGTTCTATATAATTATTTTCATTTGAAGCAAATTCGTGTTTCAGTTGTTGATCTTTTTAACTGTATAAAACTGATAAAAGACTGGTAGTACAGCGCAGCCGGAGGGCACCTGCGTAGATGTACAAGACCCCACGGCGATCAGACACAAAAAAGCTGATGAAGCTTTAAAGATAAGCAAGTTTTTTAAAGTGTCTGGTGGGCAAACTGATGGTACTCAGTCATATGAATGCCACAGAATATATCATATTTTGTATATTTTCAATACTATACCACTTAATATATGCTTGGCAGTCATAGCCCTTTGTATTGTAATAACTTCAGATATTACAACCACTCTGGTTTGATGTTTATCAGTCAACTTTGCATTATTGTCATGAAATATTTGAGGAAATTAACTTATAAAATGTAAAGGTTTATTCTGGCTTTTAGTTCAACAAGTGCCAGTCCAAGATTGGGTGGCCTTGTGGCTCTAGGCATCTGGCAGCAGTACCACAGTGATGGTGAGAATGTGTGGTGGAACAAAGTAGCTTACTTCATGTGACATGAAGCAGAGACTAGGAAACTGGGGTTTCCCATAATCCTCTTTGAGGGCATACCCCCGCTGATGTTAAGTTCTACATCCTCAAGGTCCATATCATTTCCTTAAAGTGCCACCCTGGGGATTAATACATGATGGATCTTTGGAACTTGCTATCTGTATTCAAGCCGTAGTGTACTGCAGAACCTTGAAAGAATTCAGAATTTCCAACAAAGCAGGAAGATAGTTTGAGGCCAGCCTGGGCTATTTAGGGAAATCTGTCTTTAAGAAAAAAGAAAGAGAAAAGATGTTTAAAAAGAACAACAACAACAACAACAAAAAAACAGAATTGGCAGTTCTAGATTCTCTAGGTATTATTAGCTATTCTCAGGTCCCTCAAGAATTGAGGGATGTTTCGTTCCTGACATAAACATGAGATGCAATACATTGTTTGGGAAGTTCTGATATAAAAGGCTAGGCACTAGGGACCGAGCTTGATTTAGACCAGGGGCTGTATAGAACCTTTTGAAAGTAAAGGTTTTGTTGATGATGATTAAATTGGGAGTCTTAGATAACTTAACAGTGTGTGATTTTTAAAAAGGGGAATGGGGATAATGGAGTAATTCTGATGGATTTGAAGATGGTATATTCTGCTAAACATCCCTCTCTCCCATCCTCTGTTCCCTCACTCCCTCCCTCCCTCTCTCCTTCCTTTTCTTCCTTCCTCCCTTTCTCCCAGGACATATCTCCAGAAAAGGCTGTGAGGTCAGGAAGCAGGCAAGTCTGCAGATTGTGCTAGAATCACCACAATGAGGAAATGCTGATGAAATGCTTTAAGTTTCTTATCTAAAGAGAATTACAGTCATGTGTTATATAACAGTGTTTCCACCAGCATCTGGCTGCATTATATATTATATAAGTGTGAAATAGGCTGTAGCATCTAGGCTTCTATAAGTGCACTCTGTTTGTATGACAAAATTATCTGACAGTGCATTTGGCAGAACATAGGTCCATCCTTAAATGACTATACCTAGCTTTCTTTTCTTCCCTGTGATTCTCTAGCTTCTGCTTTGCTTCTCCCACTATCCATAGTGCTCATGCTTGGTCTGTGCCAGTCACATGAAGATATTATTTCATTGAAGATACAGAGCAGGTGTCACCCTATCTTGGGATGTCATCTGCTGGCAGTCTGGATCTGATGGCTCTCTAGTGTGCTCCAGTCATACTGTTTTGCTCCTATCAGTTTGTTTACTGATTTATTGTACTCCTCCACTCCACCCATTTTGCATAGACTCTGGTAAGTGTTAAATGTTCGGTGAATGTTTATTGAATAAATGAAAACATATATTTTCAGGTTTTGAAAATTGCCAGTTTCTAATAATTGCAATAATTGGGTAAACTTATTCCATTTGAAGTGCTAAGTTGTTCTATCATGTCATTGTTAGCAATCCAGATTCTGAAATGCTGAATTGACTCATTTAAACAAAGTTGTGGAAGCAAACATCCCATAGTCATAGTTTTTCACTGTGAGTGTAGATGAATTTTAGAATTCAAATTTGAGAATTTGGAAGACTAAAAATATTTTTTAGAAAGATTACATTTTAGGGAGCTAGGCAGTGTTCTTTCTTAATGTTTATATTCCCTAGGAGTAAGAGATGACTGACAAACAGGGGCTGGAGATATGGCTTAGCAGTTAAGAGTACTGGCTGCTTTTGCAGAGCACCTGGATCAAACTCAACCTTGTACATGCTAGGCAGTTACTATGCTACTGAATTGTACTCCTAGCATCCATACGTTGATTGTATATTCTATCTATGAAAGGTCTTAAGTGATATAAATATGTTTAAGTTATTTACTAATGTACTAATATGTTATGAATATTAAAAGCTGTATATAAAACTTAGAAAAGAAAAACGTCTTTAAAGAATAAAATAATCTTGAAATACATTATATCATTTGATGGCTTCCTTCTGTGATTAGTTTATATTGCAAGTATGAAGGGTTAATTGTATTTCTTGTCAGATTTTATCAGGTGGTCATTAGGTCTACTTTAAATTGCTGTTGATAAAGAGCTCTTTATAGCGGTACAAAGTATCAGCTTTGCTATGTGATTTTATTTGGATTATTAGTGTTTACTTCATTCTGTGTTTCTTTTGGAATCTTCTAAAGCCATTTATCTATTTTGTGAGTGTGGGTTCCCTGAAAGGATATTTAATCCACAAATAACTCTGTGCTTTTATGAATACTTTGAAGTTGAATGTGTAAGTGAAAATGCCTGTAATCCTGAGCCTAGCCTGCACTCTGACCACCTTGTGTATGTCCATGGGATTGGACCACATGGGAGGTGGAAATGATTCACAAGGTGCATATGTACTCAACTGCTAATATGTATTAATTGCTTTTTTACACATCTAGTTTGAATATTTTCTTTATGTATTTCAAATATTTTCTTTTAAGTATTGACCAACATATTCCTGTAGAGCAGTTCACCTCAGTTTCACTGGCCTAAAGTCATAGTCTAGCTGGATAACATCTTTTTCTTGTGGTGGCTTGCTTAATTATAATTATTTTATAATTTCATCTGGAAAGTGGAAGTATTATGGCCTCAAACCAGGTAAAGAATAGCAGTATCATTGTATAGATTTAATTTCTCTTCCTAAAATTACAGGTTGGATATTTGTTGTATAGTAGCTTCAGTAATAAGACTAAAAGCATCATGAGAGAAGTTAAAATGAGACCTGTGCTCCCAGAGAGTATGTAACCATATTTAAAAGCTTCAGTCAGAGATGACTTTGTTTTCACTTATTCTGCGTATTCTTGACAGGAAGTAAGGTTTTATGGTGGGTTGAATAGTGGGCCCTCAGGTATGAGCAGAACAGTGAATGTGAACTTTTCTGGAAGAGGGCTTTCACAGATGGGTTAGAGGATGCCTTAAGCCAGTTACCAGTGTCCTTATAAGAAGAGGGAAATTTGGGCAAAGAGAATCACAGAAAGGGAATGGCATGTGAAGACAGGCAAAAGCTCGGGGGATGAATCTGAACCAGGGATTTCCAGGGATTGCTGGCCACCACATGCTGGTAGAGATGCCCAAATTCTTCGGTGTGCGTAGAGGACTACATTTTTGGACTTTCAGCTCTCAGAACTGTGAAAACATACATTTCTCTTATCTTGAGCCATTCATCAATGGAACTTTGTTTCAGCAGCTCTATGACATCAATTTCTTATTTAGATATCAATTTGAACTTCTTAATGTACTTGTCTGTACTTCACTGGAATTAAAACGGTGGTTATACTTGTTCCTGAATTATGGCAATAACTAAGTTATTGGAGCCTATCTAGACACCATTATTGTATTTGAATTATTACACGGACACTATCAGATAGGAACTGTTTTCATTCTTGAAAATTGAAGACCCCAAGGCTCCGAAGTGTGGCCCTGGCACAATGGAGCCTTAGTCTGATAAAAAATGTCTACTCTCATAGCTATGTCTTTGTCTCTCTGTAGGCTTCGGAGAGCAGTTGTCTCTGACAGTATTTGCAGTTTCTCTTCTTTACCTCACAATTTAATTTGTAAATTCTGAGCAAGTAAAAATTGGTCAGCCCCTAAGTGCTTACTTTTTCCAAACCCTAAGTTGCATATAATTTTGGTATTCTTTTATATTTATTTTTAGCCGGAGATTATGATCTAAACTAAACTGTACCATTCTGTTCCTTCAAGATTGTTAAATAAGTGAAACCAGGAAGTACTAGAATATTCTTATGGAAATTCCAGGGGCTTTATAGGATTATGTCTAGAGAAATAGAATGGCGTGACACCCATTCTTGTCTATTAATAGTTTCAAGTAGATTAGACAAATAAAGCCACTGGCTGATTACAACCTCAGTGCACCCAGAAAATGAAATAACCACCAACAAAGACAAGCATAATTGGTAAAAATATAACATCCCATCTATCCTTTGTTTGTTTGTTTCTTTGTTTTTGAGACAGAGTCTTACTGTATTGCCAAGGCTGGCCTCAAACTCTCCTATCTCAGCTTCCTGTATGCTAGGATTACCAGTGTGTCCCACTATGCCTGGTAATATTTATGATGGTTGGTCATAAATAAAATTAAACTTATCTATTATAGTATAAGAGAGTGAATGAGAAGAGTGACAGTGCTTAGTACAATGGTTTTGCCCCTAGGGTTGAATATAGATGTTTTGGGGGATTTATGACATTTCAGAACAAATACTGAAACATTTCAAAGGACAGTTGCTCTATTCAACATTGTATCTAAGTAGTGTTTATTCACTGGATAGTTCAGCTAAAACTGAGCACCTACTTGTCGCACACACTGTCAGGTGGTGAAAATGTCATCATTGTAATTAGATCTCATAGGCAACGTGTCTGGTTTTTCTGTGGCGAATCCTTATCTCTCACGAAATGCAGACATATACAGTGCTCCTCATTAGTGCACTGCTTCATAATATTGTCCTTGGGAATAAGTTCTGCACTTCAGATCCCCAGCTCAGCTGAATTTGAATTCATATCTGAAACTACTTACTTTTTGGTTGTGTATGTTTGTGTCTGTGTGTTTGTGTCCTGTCAACAGTTAGTTTTCACAGAGGTCTCTGTGTTGTGTCTGACAATCAGTTGTTCTAGAGGAATCATGCTTCTTTGATGTGCCCCTAGAACCTTCCAGAGTAAATACTGAATAAACAACAATAGCTTATATTTTATTTTAAACCAATTGGTCCCAGTTGTAGCAATAAATTGAATAAACACAGACATTCCTTAACCTTTTAATATTATACATAGGAAAAAATAATAAACAAAAATTTAATTTAAAAAATTTTATTTATATTTTTACATGTATGAGTGTATTGCCTACATGTATATAAGTGCACCAGTGTCCTGCAGTGCCCACAGAGGTCAGAAGAGAGTATTGGGTCCCTTGGGACTGGAGTTACAGACAATTTTTAGCTTCAATGTGGGTGCTAGGAATCAAAATCCAGTCCTCTGGAAGAACAGCCAGTGCTCTTAACTGCTGAGCCACCTCTCTAGGCCCCAGAAATTTGATTCTGTTAGGTAAAGTTATTCTAAATCTCTTACCCTTCCTAATTCTCTGAGCTGAGTTGCTTTTTTGCATTTTTAAAGAAAGGAACAAGTGGGGCTAGAGAGATGACTCAGTGGTTCAGAGCACTGGCTGCTTTTGCAGGGGACCTGGGTTCGGTAGCTAACATGGTTAGCTAACAGTCATCTGTAACTCCAGTTCCAGGGGGATCTGATGTCCTCTTCTGGCCTTTTTGGGCATTTAGTATGTGTGATGCATGCAGGCAAAACATTCATACACAAAAAATAATTTTTTTAAAAAAAGAAAGGAGCAAGTGATCTCATGTTTCTATTATAACCACTGCCCAGGGAAAACCCCATGTTCACACTTTTACTCCGCACCCTATGAAGGGGGAGGTTTTTCATATTTCTTGTCTAGCTTCTAGTGTAGTGCTTGGCACATTAAAAGTGCTTAAATAGTATTTGGAGTATGAAAATTGGAGAATGCTCTCTTTGTGTCTGGGGTGTTAGATGCTCCCATTCAGAGCAGAAATTGATAAAATGTTATTTTTCACTAGAAAAAGAGGTATTACTACAAGGAATTTAAAATGTGTCTTTGATGGGGGTTGGGAGCTACAGGGATGATGGCTCAACCGTTAAGAGCACTGGCTACTCTTGCAGAGAACTCAAGTTTCATTTTCAGCACCCACATGGCAGCTAACAACCATCCATAATTTCAGTTCCAGAGGATCCAATGCTCTCTTCTGGTGTCTGTAGGCATAGTTTGATATGGGTGCACTTTTGTACATGCACGATGCAGGCAAAACATTCAATGTACTAAAAATAAATATATATTTTTTAAAATATCTTTTTGGAGTGAGATGGCTCAACAGTTAAGAACTCTGGCTGCTCTTGCAGAGGACCAGGTTCAATCCCTAGCACTCACATGGCAGCTAACAACTGTCCATAACTTCATTTCTAGGGGATCAAACACCCTCTTCTCATCTCTGCGGGCATTGTACCACACTGGTGCACTTACATACATGTAAGCATAACACTTATACACATAAAGTTAATAAATAAAATATGTTAAGGTGTCTTTTTAGCAAATAATTGAGAGCAACAGTAGCTCCTATACTATATATTACTCTTTAATAGTCTTAGAAATGAATCAAATTATCATTATTATTTGTGTGTGTGTGTGTGTGTGTGTGTGTGTGTGCGTGTTGAAGTTAGAGATTGTCTGGTTTGTGCAGCAAATACTTTTACCTCCTGAGCCATCTCACCTGCCCCAAATTTACCTTTAAATAGTTTTAAAAATCTTTTTTTCAGAATTAAACACTGATATCCATTCAGTAATTTATCTTTCTTCACTGCGATCTTCCTGTCTTGCCTCCCCAGTGCTGACATTAAGGACATGCACCACTACATCCTGCTTTCTTCAGGTTTTAAATTTTAAAATTGTATAGTGTTCTCCGAGGCCAGAAGAGGGCGTCAGATCCCTGGAACTGGAATTATGGTTGATTGTCAGCTGCTGTGTCAGTGCTGGGATTTGAATCTGGGTTTCCTGCAAGAGTAACCAGCACTGTTAACTGTGAAGCCATCTCTTTAGCCCTGGCTAATTTTTTAGTGTTGATGCACTGTTAAAAAAGATTATCCTTCAAAGGAATATAATCAAGTAGAATAAATAACGTACCTTAATGACTGTTGTATGAGGCAAAAGTAGTTTTCTCAGCCAGAATTTTATTTAATTTAATTCATTTTTTTTTTTTAAAGACAGGGTCTCCCATAACTCCAGCTCTCCTGGAATTCACTATATAGATCAGTCTGGCCTCAGTCTCACAGAGATCACCTGCCTCTGTTTCCTGAGTGCTGGGATAAAGGCATGTACTACCACACCTGGCATCAGAATTTTATTTTAGCAAGATGATAAGTATAAAGAAATAATCTATACTGGCAATAATGGGGCAGAAAGACCTTGTGGCTAGGACACTCAGGAATGTTTACTATGTGACATGGCATACCCACTCCTGTACAGCAAGGCCCTCTTTGGCCATTTGGTACAGTTCTTAAACTGTTTAGTTTAAATACTTAGACCCATCTTTGATATTTATTTTTACGTATTAGAAATTTGTTGGCTAAAAGTGGATTTCTGGAGGATAAGGAGTTTTCTAAATTTCTAATGTAGCCTGATGTTGAGGAATATTTGAATCTCACTTGTACCACTGGCTGTGTAACTTTAGGCCTTAGCTACCCTATGCTTCACTTTACCAATCTATAAGACAGGATAATTGGTATAATGCCATGTAGAATTATTGTCTATTTCTTATTAAGTAAGCATTCTTGGAATATACACTTCATAACAGAATAAATGCTTGGAGACTCTTAAGATGAACCAGGACATTGCTCATGCCTATGTGTGTCTTCAGAAAATTCTACTTGTAAAGAAGGAAAATTAGAACAGTAGCAGGAGAGAATTTTTTAGCAGGCTTTAGTTAATTAATTAATTTTTGGGGGGACAAGGTCTTATTTAACTCAGCTTGGCCTCAAACTCAGGAGTCTCATACCTCAGCTTCTCAAGTGCTGGAATTATAGTTGTGTACTATCACAGCTGGTTAGATCAGGTTTTAAACTGAGGATTTAAAATCTGTGTCCAGGGTTCTAGGCAACTGTGTCTTTGCTTTCAAAAATTTCTTTTTTCTGGGAACATTGCCTTTTAGGGTGTGAGAAGTTTTGTTATCTATGTACCTTTCCCACTTAAAAATTTCTTTTTTCATGACTCTAAGAATGATTAGCACAGGGACCAGAGAGATGGCTCGGTGATTATGAGCACTAGCTGCTTTTGTAGAAAGCCCAGAGTCTGTTCCCAGCACCCACATGGTGGCTAACAATTACCTATAACTCCAGTTCCAGGTGTATTTAATGCACACTTCAGACCTCCGTGGAAGTGCATGCACATGGTGCACTTACATACATAAGGCAAAAACACTCATGCACATAAAATAAAAATAAATCTTCTTTTAAAAAACTAAAAGAAAAGGATGATTAGAACAAAGTTAATCAGATCATATTCCTTTCTTTGTTTTATTTTCTATTAACCTTTGCTGTTAGTGACATTTTTGTACTTCTGTATTGATAATTCAGAGCATTTAGATCTGTCCTTTTTACATTTTAAATTTATTTTTATTCATATGAGTGATCTGCCTGCACCTATGTCTTGGAATGCCTGTGGAGGCCAGAAGGTGTCAGATTCCTGGAAACTAGAGTTACAGATAGTTACTAGCTGCCAAGTTGGTGCTGGGAACCAAACCTGGATCCTCTAGAAAAGCAGCCAATGCTCTTAACCACTGAACTGTCTCTCCAGTCCCTTAGATCTGTTCTTTTGAATAAAATTTGACACATTCTGAATATTTTCATATATCCAGATATTTTTGTATTTAGTTCTTCATCTGATACATTGTAGGAGGGTAATGTGTGAATATGCTTTATTTTGTTGTCTTTTGAGTATTTCTAAACCTCTTGCAAAGGTGAATGAATATGTTAGCACTCAGATATCTTTCATCTGATCTGTAACATTGCTTTATTCTTTATCTTGCCATCTGTTAATTCTTTCACCATCGATTACTTTATTTTGGTTTTAGTACATTTCAAACCACATTTTGGGAATCTGTATACTTTTGAGTATCTCAGGCATGCCCCCTGGTCACCTCTATCTTGCTGTTTTGTACAGGCTGGCCCTAAATTCCAGTAGTTGGGACAAGAGACATGTCGCTGTCCCTGGCCCCCCTTTTTAATTCCATTTAGTTAATGTTTCAATACTTTTTCTCCCCTCTGCTTTATTTTAGTTTCAAGTTGAATCTGAATAAGTATAATTCTGTTAATATGCCTTCTCATTAATATGATGCTTTTCTGTAGGTTGAACTTTTTTTAGAAAGGTGTCTGGCATGGGATGGGTGAGATGACTCAGCTGGTAAAGGTACCTGCTAGATAACCTGAGTTCAATCCCAAGAACCCACATGGTAGAAAGAGAGAACCACTCCCACAAGTTGTTCTGTAACCTCCATGGCACATATGCATGCACACATAAAACACAATAGAAAGTGGCTGGAGAGATGGTTCAGTGGTTAAGAGCACTGGCTGTTCTTGCAGAGGACCTGGATTCATTTCCCAGTACCCACATGGGGGCTAACTACCAGTAACTCCAGTTCCAGAGAATTGATGCCTTCTTCTAACTTCTGTGGGCACTGCACAACACAGGTGCACTTACATACATGCAGGCAAAACACTCATACACTATAGCTGTGTTTGTTTCCCTTGTGTCTCACCACTCGGGGCTGGCCCAAGGGGTTGAAGTTGAGTAGATGCAGAGTCAAGCCACAGACTCTGGGAGTTGGACGGGAAGCAGCCCAAGGGCGTGGCACTGCAAACTCGTTTATTGAATAGGTGTACAAGCTCTTATAGGTCTGGATAGCCAATGATCTTATGGGGTGGGATCTCAAATACAGCCAATAGTAAGTTTGTCTCCAGGTAGGCGGGTTCTTTCCAGGTGCTGATGTCACAATTAGCCAGAGCAGAACACCACACCCACAGGAGCCATTCCTCTTCCTCCCAGCGGGTGGCCTTAGACTAGGCCCAACAATACACATAAAATGAAATTTAAAGTAAAAAAAGTAGTTAAAGGTGCTTAGCCAGGGGTGTAGCTCAGTTGTAGAGTACATACTTAGCCTGTGTGAGGCCCTAGATTCCAACCTACCATCTAACTAAGTAAATAAATAATTAAAAAGATGCTTCATAATAGTTTTTACTAACTTTATTGAGTATTTTGTGGCTTATACAAATGTAGCATTTCTTACCTGTATTTTGCAGTACTTTCGGACATGATTGTTGAAGTTTTTGTTAACAAATTCCTCCATACCATTAGACATCAGAAACACTGTTTGCTTTGAAATTACCTAGAAGACCTTGGCTAGGCCATAGAGTCTTTATGGGTAGGGATTATGTATCATTTCTAAGTCACAATTTCATGATGGGAAGAACTCAAGTACTTGTTGATAGATTGATTCTTGGATATAAGAACTCAAAATGTTCTAGCATTATTCTGAAGTTGAAAATATAAAACAAATCATAAGTAATGCTTGTTAACTTTCAAGAATTTGTGTTCATTATGTATATGTTGTGTATTGCAAAGGAACTTTTAAAATCCATAGGAAATTATTCAAGAGGTATTTAATGGTGAGGTACTGTTCGCAAAATAACAAGATATCCTTCCATTTTGTAGTTTTGCATTTATAATCCATAAAGGACTGTAATGACCTAGTTCGGAAATATTTTTTCACAAAAGAATTTTATTTTAAAATAATTGAATTGTGCATATTGAAGTAGATAGCCATTATTAATGCATTTCATATATTGTTAGAGTCTAAGTAACAAGTAAAATCCAAAGCATATTCATACAATAGCATCTTTCATGCTGTTTTGATTGTTGATGCTAACTTGCTTGCTTCTCCCTCCCCCTTGTTCTCGTTCTCTCTCTCTCTCTCTCTCTCTCTCCTTCCCTCCCTTTCTCTCTCTCTCTTTTTCTCTCTTTCATTATTTATTTATGATTTTGTGAGACAGGGCCAGGTAGGAATTGAACTCCCTGTGTATCCCAGGCTGTCCTCATATACATTGCAGTGCTCAGCAGCCAGTGCTGAGATTATAGCATGTACATCAGATCCAACTGATTATTGCGTCTTGAAATAAGTGTAGGGTAAAACTTTAAAAAGTGTTGAATTAAGGCAGAGGCGGGAAGATTACAAGTTCAAAGCCAGCCTGTGCTATAGTGTGAGACCCTGACTCAAACAGACAGAAATAAATGCTGAATATATAAAATACCAGGAGGTGTTCTTCATGCCTCTGTGCTGTGCCTGTGCATGCACGCACACATTTCTGTAGCTAGAACACATTTTGTCTGAATTCTTTTGAATTCTTCATGGTATAGTGCTTCTTCCCATCTGTATCAAACTGTATTTTAAATCTTTTAAAGTCAAAAATAGAAAAATAGGAATTTTTAGGTACTAGAAGATAGAGATCATATAGAAGTACAGGTTTTTGTTTTTAAGATTCGGTCTCAACTAACCCAGGCTGGTCTCATACATACTGTGTATGTGAGAATGACCTTGAACTCCTGATTCTTCTGCCTTTGTTTCTCAAGTTCTGGGATTACAGGCATGTACCATCATATTAGGCTTTATATTGTGATGTTCCTTTTGAACTTAGGGCCTCACACATGCTAGGCAAGTGCCCTCCAAGTGAGCTATATTCCCAGCTCTCTTAAAATAGAGTCTTGGTAAGATACCCAGGCTGGTTTTGAACTTACTCTGTAGACTGGGAAGTCCTTGAGTTTGTAGTCCTTCTTCTTCAGCCTCCTTAGTAGCTGGGATTATAGGTCTGTGCCGGAGAGGGTTTGCATGCCATTTATTTCCCGTCAGTGATAAAGAGTGAAGTTTATACATTTTAAATATTATCTTTTTCTTTTTTCTCCTCCTTTCACACCTTTTTTTTTTTTTGAGACAGGGTCTCCCTGTAGCCCCAGTTGGATTGAAACTTACTATGTAGACCAGGATGACCTCCATCTCCCAAAAATTCTCCTGCCTCTGCTTCCCTGGTGCTGGGATTAAAGGTGTATACCACCATGCCTGGCTTCATCCTTTTTTATTTTAAAATAATGAGCTATTTATTCATCTTCATTCATTACTTTATTCATCTGCAAAAGCTCAAGATGATCACTTGTGGACTTGGTTCCATACTAAGTGCTGTAATGTATATTCAGACCTAGAGGTAGATCCCTGGGCTCTTATCTAGAACCTGAGACCCTGAGGAGTCAGGGAGGAGGGGAGAGCATCAGCATCAGATTGACCCCTTGTTTGCTCTGATCCCCCAACTCCAATAATTCCTACTGGAAGACTCATCCAATATACTCAAATTCTGAACCAAGGGTGTATAGTATCAGTGATATTAGCTCATTTTAGATGAAAATATGATGAAACATATTTATTTAGGTTATGCGGCCCAGTTATTCTTTCACCCAGCTGTTCTGTAATGACCTATTGGCACTAATATCTGTGAGATGTTGGCACTAACATTCATGAGAAGACTGGGAAGGTCTTTGATAGCTAGGTCAGGAGACAATAGCTGAAGGGCACATGCTTGTGTGCATGTGTTTTTTTTTTGTAGCTGCACTCCTGTTGAAGAGGTATGTGCTGGATAGCTTTAGTGTCAACTTGACACACTTGGGTTGAGGGAGCCTCACTTGGAGAATTGCCTCCATTGGACTGGCTTGTGGCCATGTCTGTGGGGATTTTCTTGATTATTGAGTGATAGAAGAGGGCTCAGCACCACTGTGGGTGGTGCCACCTCTTGACGGGTTGTTCTGTATTGTACAAGAAAGAAGGCTAAGCATGGGCCAGGGGAGTAAGCAGCATTCCTTCGTGGCCTTTGTTCCAGCTCCTGGCTCAAGGTTCCTTCCCTGAGTTCTACCTTGGACTCCCTGATGGACTGTGTGAACCAGGAGATATAAGTGAAGTCATTTCTCCCCAAGTTGGTATTGGTTGGAGTGTTTTGTCACAGCAGTGAAAGCAAACTAGGACAAGGTAGAAGTAAATGGCAGCAAAGAACAGGAACCTCAAACAGACTTCAGAATAGTAGTTGAGAATCTGCTTCCAGGTGTGGTTGGTTTGGAAGCCACCGCTGTTAAGACCTAGAAGTAGGTTTCCATCTGTAGTTCTGCCACTTCTCACCCCATGGACTACTCTTTGGGGGCCTTTCACTGTTTGCAGAAGGGCTCTGCAGTGTGGGATTCAGTGAACAAGATGTCAGTGCAGTTGATGAGCTTTTCAACTTTGGCCACTTTGAGGATTCCTGGGTTTTATTGCTTTGGGAAATCCTGTGTTCATATCTTAAGATCTCAGGGGAGAAAGCTCTCCTGGATGCTCAAGACAAGGTAGAAGGTGAGCAACACCCCTGCTGACTACAAATGCCACCTTTTCTCACTTTCTGTCTGAGGTCACAGGGTTTAATTATCTTCCAGGTTCTAATCTGCAGTGTTGTCCTTTAAAAAAAAAATCTTATTTATTATTTTTGTTTTAGTGTTTGAGTGTATTGCCTGCATGTGAGTAAGTACACCCAGGTTGTGCACTTCCCATAGAGGACAGAAGAGAGCATCAGATCCCCTAGAACGGCAGTTACAAACAGTTGTTAGCTGCCCCGTGGGTGCTGGGAATCAACCCGGGTTCTCTGCAAGAGCAGCCAGTGCTCTTAAGTGCTAAACCATCCCTCCACCCTGTGCAGTGTTGTCTTAACTGGAGGAGGGAAATAGAGAAGTTGTCACAGTAGGTTTCCAGAGCAGGGCTTGGCTACTTTTTTCCCCACAAAGGATCAGATAGTAGATATTTTATACCTCAAGAGCCATATGGTTTCTGTCAAATTAATCATCACTGCTAATGTAGAGTGAAAGCAGACATAGACAGTTGGCAGACAAATGGGTGTGACTGTGTTCTAACTTGATTTAGTAAAATAGGCAGCAGGCTTTAATTTGCCAACCTGTATACACTCAAATTATTTGTTGTGTGAGATCCTCCTCCTCACTAATTTGTGGATGAATACTTTTGGAAAATCTAGTAAGATGAATTATTGGATAAATGACATAAAAGACCCAACATATAAATGCTTAAAAATTTAAGTTCTACAGGCAAGTTATATTTCAATAGGCATAAGAAAAAAAGAAAATTGTGCAAACCTTTAAATATTGTTACTGAAAGTGATTGTCTATCATATTAGTCACTTTTTTCCCCCTTTTTGGTCTTTTTAAGGCAGGCTCTCCCTGTAGTACCAGCTGGTCTAGAACTCACTATATAGACTAGACTGGCCTTGAACACGTGGAGATCTAACTGCCTCTGCCTCCAAAGTGCTGGAATTACAAGTGTGTACCACCACTCTTAGCATACTAGTCACTTGTTGCTGCAACAAATTACCCAACAAGCAATTTATGGAGGAAGACTTTATTTTGGCTCATGATTTGAGGGTATAGCCCTTCATGGTGCAGAAAACTTGTGATCCTTCTGCCTCAGTCTTGTGAGTGCTAGGATTATGAGTGTAAGCCACCATGTGTATAGAAACTCTAACTTTTTCATCCTATGAATTGATAGCTTTGTATTTTGATTTTATTGTTCAAGGAATAGTTATATATACAAGGAATACTTGTCTACCTTCCTTACATGTCCATATCAAAATCATTGAAAATATTAAATATATAGGAGAAAAACTACTGACCAATTTACTTCATTAAACATTAAGACTGACATCTTTTTTCTTTTGAATTAATCTCTCACTGACATTAAAAATGTTTCCTTTTCCTTTTTAAATCTTTCCTTTGGTTTCTTAACAGATAGTTTCATGTATCATACGCTTGCCTCAAGGATGACCTTGAACTCCTGATCTTCCTGCCTCTACCCTCCAAGTGCTTGGTCTGCAGTTGTGTACTACAGTGCCCAGCATAGTTTTATTTTCTACAGTATAGCTCTTGGTGGTTTTTTTTTTAAAAAAAACATTTTTTTAAAAGGCAGAGTTTCATGTAGCTCTGTCTGTCCTCTAATTCATTATGTAGTTGAGGATGACATTGAACTCTTATCCTGGCTCTGCCTCCGGCAGAACATTTCTTATTAACAACCATGGAACCTCAGCATGTAGTCACAGTAGTGTGTGATCATTTTCTACATCAACACTTGGTGTATACTCATCAGTATATTGTGTTAACCTTTAGTCACCCACAATTACATTACATTACTAAGCATGCTGCCCAGTTTGATGACATTTTCCAAATCATACTGTTTCCCCTGAGATAAGATGTGCATTGGTTTATACTCTTGAGTAAACGCCTCAATCTCGATAACTTATCTCTGTCCTTGCAGTTGTACTACCACAGTGTACCTCCCTACAGAATTTAAACTCCAAACTATAGTTGCTACTATCTCCTTTATAGATTTATATAGTTAAGAATTATATTTGGTAGTAAATCTGAAAAAAAAAACAACCTTTCTCCCTTTACAACATCATGTTCAACTCACACATATACTGAAGGAATTGTTCCCTTTGCCTTTGTTAAGCTTCAACTAAAAACACTGCTAGATTTGTTAGATCTGTGAGTTGGTCTCCTGTATCATTGGTCAGTTCCTAAATGCTTTAACTGTGGTAGCATTGAAAATTGGTTCTTTGTTGCATATTCACTCAACATATCCTAACAACCAGTAACTGGTAGGTTTTCTCTCTAATGCAAGCATATGTGTGTATATGTGTGTGTAAGAGATACTTAAAAAATTCTAACATCTCAAAGAGCTGCTGTAAGAAGCTGGAAGCTAACATGTACCTGTGAAGCAATGAGCGCCTGCTGTTTTTAGTTTTGCAGCTCGATAGTTTTTAATTCATACAATTGTTTCTACGTATTTTCCTACATAAATGCTATTTTTGTTAAATGGCTAGTCTGTCTCTGCAAATCACACATTGTAGCTTTAACACTCCACTGTCTATAAAATAGTCTAACCTCTTGGTTTTCATGTCTTCAGAACAGTCCCATTTTCACTGGTTTGCTCTTGCTGCACTGTCCAGAGAAGGCATATCTTATTTCTTACTAAAGATGACCTGATAAGCTTTTTGCTATATATAAATTAGAGGTTAAAATACCTAAGTACTTCCGTAACTGAAAAATTAATTAATCAAATATAGATTTGATTAAAATTAGATGATTATAACATGAAGTCATGAAGTAAATGCTTACTTATATCTTTTGGATTGTTTTATATTTTCATTAACTACATTTGACAAACCAATTAGAGATTGCTATGCTATAAACGTTTCTAAGTGCTGATTCTCACTTTCTGTGCTTATCTGTTGTAGACAAGTGACAGCTTATTATATATAATATATATAAAAGCAAGCGTGTGTGTATGTATACACACAAACACACACACACACACACATATATATGTATAAAATCTTTCGAGGCAGGTTCTCCCTGTAGCTCCAGCTGACCTGGAAGCTGTGTAGATCAGGCTGGCCTTGAACTGTCCACCTACCTCTGCCCGCCCCACCCCCAGTGCTGGGATTAAATGTGTGTGCCACCATGTCCAGTGTTAAAATATATTTTTTATTCAGTTTTTCTGTATTTCATATAACAGAACTTAAATTTAGACCCCTCATCCCCACCCCTCCTATAGCCCACTGGATTTTATGCATTCTGTCATATATGTTAAGTCCTATCTGGTCTGGTGTCTGTACTCAGATGTCCTTCGTGCAGGTTCATCCACTGGAGTCTAGTCAGCCTATCTAGAGATCTTAAAGAAGACCTGCTCTCCCTCACCCAGCAGTGATCAGTTGCCAATAGTTAACCTGCTGCCCATTTCCCTCATTCTGTGCTGGGTCTTTATCTGGTTGATTCAGCATGGGTCTTGTGCATGTTGGACAAGTGACAGCTTTTAAGGACTTTTGTTTTGAAGAGGCACTGTGGACATGGTAGTAAGAGGAAGTAAATTTTCTGACTGATTTTCTACTTTTCATAGAACAGAACTTTCCCACCTTTGGTGAAACCAGATTATAGGTTTTTTTTGTTTTGCTTGGAATTTAGTGTGTTGATCCCCCTGATATCTGTGTCTAAAGATATACACAAGGTATAGAAAAGGTCTTTGAGAAGGCAATTTGACAGTGTTCCTATATGCATATTGAAAGACTTGTTTAAGGGCAGTGGTTGTTAATGTCTTACTTGTTCACCTGATACTGAGGTAACATCATACTGGAGCTTGGGTTTCTATTTCTATTTTCTAATTATTTCAGGATCTTACAGTATAAGGGACCTACATAAAAGCTTTATGTATTTAAAAGCTATCTCAAATCTGTTTTAATGAGAGTCACCTGTTCCATACATGTTTATAGCAGTTTTATTTCTATATTATTTATAAATGTTCATATACATCTGCATATGGTCTCTCCTACTCCATCCACCTACATGTGTTATTTCCCACCTATTTTGTGTATTATTGGATTGCTTTAGTTACTTTATGGATCCTTGGAGCTAGAAGTGGTGTGGGGTCATATGACCCAACCTGATTTGCATCTATTCTAGTTTTTCAATATAAGAAGATTTTGGCAAGCTGTTGCTGTCTGGACTAGCATCTGCTTTTGTAAGTAAAGTTTCATTGTACCTCAGCCATACTCATTTGTCTACATGTTATCTATGGTTGGCTTTTTGACATGACAAGTAGTTGCCATGGAGACCTTCTGGTCTGTAAAGCCCCAAATCTTTACTGTCTGGTCCTTTGCAGAAAAGTTTACTAATAGCTGAATAGAGGCATGATAGCCGCTAACAGAATTCCTTCAGTATTCCAGCAACTCTCAAAGCATTTTAAAGAATTTGAAGAAATTTTTCTGGTTGCTCCTTCTTTTTGCTGATCTACACCCCATTTATAGTCTTCCCAGTCTCGAAAACCAGTTGTTTATTCAGATTATGAAGCCCAGTTTAAAACTGTTTATATATCTTCTGTCCGGTCATTATTTCTCAGACATTGACATGCAGATGAGAGCTAACAGAATATTCTTGTGGGTGTGTTTGACTCAGACTTTTTTCATGTTTTATTTCTTTAAATTTTTTACTTTTTTTACTGTATCATTCATATGTAGTGGGTAGACAACTATCTTATTACTGGTAATATAAACTGTTACACTATTGTTTTAGCCATCCGTGTCAGATTAATGGCTCTTACTGAATTTAAACTGAAAACCACCGAACTGTCCACATATCTTGCTGTTAAGTCACATCTTTTCTATTTTATACTGAGCCCATAACACTGAGCCCAAGGACTTTAACTCTTGTGAGATGCCATTGTATTAGGCTTAGGGCATTGTGTCCATATTTTGAGAAGTTTTGCATCTTGATTCTGTCATATATGTATTTACTTTTCCTCTTAGCTCTTTGTCATGTGAGAATTTAATAGCAGTGAGGTTCTTCAATGCCTTGCTATATTTACATGATCATCATTGAACACAAGTGAACTTGTTCTGGAAATTTCCCACAGAATTTACTGTAAATTGAATTATCGCTCTGCAAATATTCCCCACCCGTTCTCTTGAGGTAAAATATACACCCCTGCCTTACTGACTTTGGGCTTGCTCATATGACGTACTTGGGCTGATAGAGTAGAGATGGAAGTAACAGTAGGCTATTTCTGAAATGAGGTTTTAAGAGGAATGGCAAATTCCTTCTAGCACTTTAAACATTTTTTATTTATTTTATTTTTATTTTACATGTATGAGTATTTTGCCTGCATGTAAGTGAACCCATGTTATGTCATGCCCGAGGGATCCAGAAAAGGGCTTTGGATCCCCTGGAACTGGTTGTTAGCCTTCCTTTGGGTGCCAGGAACCCAACCCCAGGCTTCTGCAAGAGCAGCCAGTGCTCTTAAACACTGAACCATTTCTCCTACCTATTTTCAGCGTTTCTACTATTTACTGTGAGAAGAAATAGTCCCAGAGAACCACTTCTCCCTTTCAGAATAGATCCTGGAATGAAAGATGTGGACTTGGAGATCTAAACTTGAAGCAGGGGTGCCACAGATAAAAGTACATGTTCACGAGCAAGGAACTAGCATAAATCTTTGGAAGTGATGTGGGCTTTGGCGTTGTTAATATAGCATTAAATTCAGGAGAAGCTGGCCTATTCATGGTTAACCAGATCATTCTGTTTTTGGAGAATTATCTCTGAAATGTCTATGAATCAATGATAACAAATTAAGCCAATATTAGACCAGCATGAACTATGAGTAAAAAGAGATCAAAGACAAGTTCAGGATCTGGTGTGTACAGAGGTGTATAGCAGGAGATGAGGAGTCTGTGAGGAATGAATCTGTGGTTACTAAACACAGAGTACAGATCCAGCCGACTGTGCTAGCTGTGCCTCAGATGCCTCGTGCAAGTTCCTTGTGGTTTGCAATTTAACTTTTTAATCAATGTCATTTTTTTTCTATTTCTTTCTGTTTTATTTTCCTGTTCTTCCTTATCTTGTGATTTTTTTCTCACTTTTTACTCTTTTGTAAATAACTAATTTTCAGACAGCATGAATTATGTTAAGAAATAATAGAGTAAGAGCATTGGAGTTCAGTTCTGGCTCTGCCATTTATTAACATGATCACCTCCTCTACGTAGTAGGATTAAGAAATAACTTACTATTATTGTTTAAGTAAGATAAAGAAGTTATTAGTTAAGGGTCATTTGCATCTATAGTCATTAGGCAAATTTAGTGAATTCTAGAAGATGTAGTACTTTGCACACTATTAAAATCTTAGTACCTATTAAGATGTTTTGATCATCATTATCTTAGAAAATAATATTTGTCTTTTGGTCTTATTGGGACCGAATCTCCCTATAGCCCCATCTGGTCTGGAACTCACTGTGTAGAGCAGGCTGGCCTTGATCTCACAGAGATCGGCCTGCCTCTGCCTCCCAAGTGCTGGGATTAAAGGCATGCACCACCATACCTGGCATATTTCCATTTTTAAAAATCTGAATTTCTTCTTAAAATTTTTAGGCATAAAACACAATTTTACTACATAAAGTTATGTAAAAGTAGAATTTTCTCTTTTCTTTCTTTTTTTTTAGGTTCTATGAATTGAAACCACAGTATTATATATGTTAGGAAAGCATTCTACTACAGCCCAGTGTATATATGAGAGAGACAGTGTCTCAGATAGCCCAAGCTGGCCTTCGACTTGCCATGTAGCCAAGGATGGCTTTGAACTTCTGAGCCCCCTAACTCTACCCTACTGAGCCCTGGGTTAATAAGCACATGCCACTATACCCACTATACCCAGTTTATAGGGTGCAACAGATGGAACTCAGCTTTGTACATGTGAGGCAAGCACTCTACCAATGAGATATATTTCCAGTCCTCCAAAAGTAGCTTATGTGAATCTTTATGCATGTGTATAGTTTTGTGCATGTGTATAAAATTTGCTCTCTGTGTATATGTATGTATGTGTATATGTGTACATGCAGAAAAATTAGTGTGTTTTATTATAATTGACACATGAAGTGTTGCGATATGACTGTTTTTCATTGCTATATAGTTTTCTAAGTATATATACAGTGGTATATATTGCTGTTGGTAGGTCTTTGTTTTTGTTTTTCTATTTATTTGGCTTTTATGAAAAATGTTGCTTTGACCCTTTATGTGTGTCTTCTGGTACACATGTGTATGAATTTCTTGATGTCCTATAAAACAGTAAAGTTTCTGAATCATAGGATTAAACATGTCTCCATTTTACTAGACAGTTTCCCAGAGTGATTGTTGCAGTTCACATAGTTCCAGGAATGTAGGAGAGTTCTCATGTTGTTGGTATATTTAACTATTATCTGATTAAATCTTTGCCAATTTGGTGGATATGAAATAGCATCTTATTTGCTTTTGATTTGCATTCCTCTTATCATAAATGAGATTGCTATCCATTTCCCCAGTTCTGTGCTGGGTTTTTGTCTAGTGAATTTGCGTAGGTTTTGTGTGTACCCAATCTTACCCAGAGAACTATTGGTAGCTGATTACTGCTGGGCAAGGGAGAGTTGAACTTCTTTAAGAGAGACACTCTTGATAGGCTGACTAGATCCCAGTGGATGAACTTGTACTGAGGGACATCTGGGTACAGTAATTTGACTCAACCTAGGTCTTAAACATGACAGAATGCATGAAATTTGGTGGTAGAGGGGATTATAGGTGGATGTAGATGGGGAGGGTGTATAAAGATGATGTTTTGTATGAAATGCATAAAAATACACATTAAAAAAGAAAATTGTAGAAAAATAAATGAGCTTGGAAGCCTTTTCAATGTTTTATTTACTTATATTTGAGACAGGGTCTCACTGTCTAGCGCTGGCTATCTTTGAACTCCTGATCTTCCCTCCTCCAATACAGCTGTGTAGCACCATGCCTGGCTGCCATTTTAAAATTTTTTAAAATTTGTGTGTGTGTGTGTTTATGGCATTTGTGTGTAGGTCAGAGGACAACTTGCAGGGAGTCAGTTCTCTCCTTCCACTGTGTGGGCCTTGGGGATCAAACTCAGGTTGTCGGGTTTGGTAGCATGCACCTTTACTCACTGAGCCTTCTCGCTGGCACGGTGTGTACATATGCTTTTAGTTTTCTTAGGTATGTACCTAGGATAGCACTAAGTATATAGTCCTAGTGATTTGGTGACTTAATTGTTTGCATTTTCAGGAACTCCAGACTGACTTTTTAAAGTGGTTCCACTATTTTTCATTTTCAGCTACAATGTATTAGGCTTCAAGTTTCCTTACATCTTTACTGATATGCATTATTATTTGTCCTTTAAATTTTTAGCCATCATTGGGATGGTAGAAACTATTTTTGAGCAGTAAATAGAATGTATCACACTCACCTTTCTATTCCCATACCTTTATTAGAATGTACCAGGAATTTTTTTCTTTCTTTAAAGCAGATACTTTTCTCACAAGAGTGTTAGTTCTTAGGCTGTGGTCACTCACCTATGTGAATTTAGAGTCAGAGAATGAATGCCTGAATGACTTACTAAACATACTGTTTAAGTGTATTGAGACATAATTAAAGTACTTTGTGAGGGTTTACCACAACGAAAGGTCGTTTCTAAGCTGGAACTAAATCATTTTGAAATGATTTTTAAAGATATTAGTCTGTTCCATGAGTAATGGAGTTAACTAAATCTCAAATTGATACCACTGCAGAAGATACTATTTCTAATTGGCTATAATATCAATGGTGTGCATGTTCTTTTTTTTTATTTTAAAGACTTATTTATTTGTTTGTTTATTGTGTATGAGTGTTTTGCCTCCACGTATGTATATGCACTATGTGTGTGTCTGGTGCCTTTGGAGGCCAAATGAGGGCATTGGATCTCCTGGAACAGATGTTACAGATAGTTGTTAGCTGCCATGTGGGTGCTGGGAACTGAACTTGCATCCTCTGCAAACGTAGTAAGCACTCTTAACCTCTTAGCCATCTCTGCAGCCCTTAGTATGTGTATTCTTAATTCAACAACTTAAAAATTGATGATGTTTATTTTAAAACAATATATTTGACACATTTATGAAGAATATTGTAATATCTATTTCTAAGCATTTTCGTAAAATTCCCCCTTAAACAGATTTACAACAGAACTTTGTGACATTTTACAGCATAAGCATTCTGGAAACTGTTGGATTCCATCATGATAAAGAGGATTTGGGTCTTACACTCTTACCAAAATAAGCAGTGTCCCTGATGAAAATAGAGAACTGGGGGGTGAGTAGGGCAAGCTAGGGAATAATGTGTATGTGCATTTATGTATACACATACACACACACACACATACACACACACAGTGTTTGAATCCTGTCGAAGCAGAAATGGAGCAGTAATAAACTGTGAAAAAACTTTATTTGTAGAGAGAATTGTTAAATCAGGTGTTAGAGCAGGTCGCTGAAAACTACCCTGTTTAGAAACTAGGAACCTGACGGCTGTACTTAAAAGTAATGTTTTGTTAGCCGTGTTGTTAGTTGCTAAAAGCTAAGAAAATGTTCTCGTCAGTGCTGCATTTCAGACCGTCCAGGTTTCTGTCTGTTGCATTATGCCCCTGATGGAAAAGAAGTGCTTCACATATATGAAGCAAGAATGCTTTTTAATCCCTCTATCCATTTGCCAGAGAATACTTATGCATAAAACAGAGTTGTCAAAAGTCTCTAAATTCCTGTTTGTCTGTCGTATTGGCAAGGGAAAAGGTACCTAACAGGTGAGACTTGGCATTGATGAGACCGGAGGAGACTTTGGGATGAGGCTGGGATAAGCTGTGCATGGGTTTTGAGAAATGTACATCTAATATGCACGTGTGTAGTGTTTATATATCTCACACATACTGAAGTAGTTCCCTTAATGAAAACACTCTGCCTCCAGCAATTAAAGGGGGAAAAAAAAAACCCAAACCCAACTCTGCTTGTTTTTCCACATGACTGCGGAACAATTGCAGCTTCTACTTGGAGCCCTTCTCCTGTTCCTGGGAAAATACCCGGGTCCCTGGCATTTGCATAATCTTCTTTAGGGCTATTGTGGGCGGGTTTGGGCTGCTGACACAGAGCTGCAAACCAGCCACCTGTCCAAAACAAATGAACTCAGCGTTTGTGCAACATTATCTGGTTCTTAAAAGTGTTACTTCTGGGCATTGAATAATTTGATTAAAATATTATAAAATTGTTATTTAGGAAATATTTGCATTGAACTTAATTTCTTCATTTTAAGTAAAGAGAAATTTCTTTTGTCTTCCACTGGCATAACTATTTATATCCGTGTTCCTCTGACTTAGTTTTGTAACTGCTTTTGTGAAATTATCCTCATGAATATTAATTAGGGATGTGAGAATTTTAAAAGAAAATTTGAAAATGATTTGTGCTCATTCATCTATAAATTACAAGTGTTGTCTAATGTTTTGTAACAGTCTACTTGTGTGAGGAACTTAAAGATTTAAGTAAGCAAAAAAAAAAAAGGCAGAATAGCTAAGGTGTTGAAATAGTAACTGATTACTCATTTTCTTTGATAAAATTTATATATGAATGTAAGAAATTTTCATCTTAAGGAGCACATATTGCTATTAAGTAGTTAATATTAATCATTTACATTCAGCTAATGATGAATACACACATGCACATTCACTTTATTTTGATTTACTTTGTGTGTCTCTGTGTGTGTACATGTGAACGCTAGAGATTGACATTGAAAGTCTTCCTCTATCATTCTCCACCTTATTGTTTGTGACGTAGTCTCTCACTGACCCTGGAGCTCACCAATTGGCTATAGACTGTGGACAGTGAACAGGGATCCACTTGTCCTCCCTAACCCAATCCCCTTCCCCTCCAAGGACTAGAGTTACAGATGTGTACCACCATTCCCAACTTTTATGTTGGTGCCAGGGATCCAAACTTCTTATGCTTATGTGACAGGTACTTTATAGACAGCACCATCTCCCCAGCCCTAAATTCATTTTATTATTATATGTGACAAACTTGCATGTGGTATTTCTTCTATATAATGACACTGAATTTTCATGTTAATATAAATGTATAATTTATAGACTCTGTAGTCATATATTACAAGTCTCATTGTACTATATTAAATAGGGATGGAGATTCATTGATTGTAATGGGAATACTTTAAGTTTTTCTTCATTTGACCTGATGTTGGCTATGGGCTTGTTGTATATTGCCTTTATTATATTGAAATGGGTCCTCTGTAGCCATAGACTCTCTATGATTTATTTTATCATGAATGGATGTTAGACTTTGTCAAAGGCCTTTTCTGCTTCTAGAAGTGATCATGTGGTTTCTGTTCTTGAGTCTGTTTATGTGGTAGATTACACTTATTGATTTAGGTATGTTAAACCATCCCTGCATCTCTTGGATGAAGCCAGCTTGATCATGGTGAATAATCTTTTTGATATGTTCTTGCATTTGGTTTTTGAGTCTTTTATTGAGAATTTTTGTGTCTATGTTCATCAGAAAGATTGGCCTACAGTTTTTTTTATTGGGTCTTAGTCTGGTTTTGGTAGAGTATTATTGGCTTCATAGAATATGATAGTGTTCTTTTTCTATTTTATGAGTAATTTGAGAAGTATTGTTATTAGTTCTTTTTTGAAGGTTTGGTAGAATTCTGTACTGTATCCATCTAGTCCTGGGCTCTTTAGTTGAGAGATTTTTTTAAAGTATTTTATTCATTATTTTTATTTTGTGTGTACAAGTATATTGCTTGCATGTAGGTAGGTGCACCTGTGTTGTACAATGCCCACAAAGGTCAGAATAGGATGCAGATCCCCTGGAACTGGAGTTATGGACAGTTATTAGCTGCCATGTAGGTGCTAGGAATTGAACCTGGGTCCTCTGGAAAAGCCATCAGTGCCAGCCCTAAGATTTTTAATTATTATACCTATCTCATTTATTGTTATGGATCTATTTAAGTTATTTATATCACTTTGATTTAACTTCAGTAGACTGTACATATCTAGAAATTTATCCATTTCTTTTAGATTTTCCAGTTTAGTGGATTATACATTTTTAAGGTATATGTTTACGGTTTTCTGAATTTCCTCTGATCTGTTGTAATATTTCATTTTTCCTCTCTGAGTTTGTTAATTTGGATCTTATCTCTCTTTCTTTTGATTAATTTTACTAAAGGTTTGTCAGTCTTGTTAGTTTTTTTTTTTTTTTTTGAAGAACCATTCTTTTGTTTCATTGATTCTTTGTATTGTTTTTGTTTGTTTGTTTGTTTCTATTTCATTAATTTTGACCTTAATTTTATTTATTTCTTCCTATCTACTCTTTTTTAAATGTTGTTTGTTCTTGGTTCCTAAGGCCTTCAAGTTGGCACTAATGCTATTAATTTTCTTCTTAGGACTGCCTTTATTATGTCCAAGATTGGCATGTTGTATTTAAATTTTCCTTCAGTTCTAGGAATTTTTAAGTTTTCTTCTTGATTTCTCCTTTGATACAATTTTCAGTTAGTATTATATTCTTTAGCTTCCATGAGTTTGTGTACTTTCCCCCATTTTTATTATTATTGATATTTAGCTTTATTCCTTCATGGGCAGATAAAGTACAGGATGATATTTCAGATTTTCTAAATTTGTAGAGACATGCTTTGTTTCTTAATATGTGGCCAGTTTGGGAGAAAGTTCCATGGGCTGCTGGACAAAAGTATATTCTTTAGTGGAATATAAATATTCTGTAGATATGTTAGGTCCATATGATTTATGATGTCATTTAACTCTAGAACTTACCAGTTTAGTTTTTTTCTGGTGAACTGTCTATTGGTGACAGTAGGGTACTGAAGTCACCTTTTATCACTGTGTTGGAGAAAATGTGTGATTTTAGAGCTAATAAACTTTCTTTTATGAAATTGGGTTCTCCTGAATGAAGTGCATATATGTTTAGGATTATAATATCTTTTTGGTGTGTTTTTTCTTTGTGAATTGAAGTTACTGCCCTTGTCTCTTCTGACTAGTTTTAGTTTAAGTATGTTTTGTCAGATAATAGAGTAGCTACATCTATTAGTATTATTAGTTCCATTTGCTTAGAATATCTTTTTCTATCCTTTTATCCTAAGGTAGTATCAATCATTGTTGGCGAGTTGTGCTTCTTGGAGGCAGAAAATTGATGGATCCTGTTTTCTAAACCATTCAGTCTGGATCTTTCTACTAGGAAGTTGAGACTGTTAATATAGAGAGTTTGACCACTGTTTATTAATTTCTGTTATGTTGGTGTTATAATGCTATTTCCTTAGACCTATTTTGATTGACTATTCTGGATTTTTATTTTTTCTTTGTTCCTTCTTTAGGGTGCTTAATCTTCTCTTCAGACTGAAGAATTCCATTGAGTATTCTCAGTAGAGCTGATTTTATGGACATAAATTTCTTAACTCTGTTCTCCTTCAATTACAACTGTTAGTTTTTCAGGGTATAGTAGTCTGGGCTAGAATCTATGTTCTTTCATGACTTGTAGGACATGAAAGCCCTTCTGGCTTTCATAGTCTCCATTGAAAAGTCACTTGATATTCTGATGGGCCTGCCTTTTTATGTGATTAGGGGTTTTATTAAAAATATTTATTGTGCCTTTGACCTGGGTTTCTTTTCTTTCTTCTGTGTCTATGATTTGGAGATTTGGTCTTTTTACAGTGTTCTGAAAATCTTGCATATTCTGCTAGATTGAGTGATCCATTTCTTCAAGTTTGTCTTCGAGATCTGTTATTTCTTTTCCATTTCCTCCACTTCCTTTTGCTTCTTTCCTCTAAACTTTTTGTTTGAGTTCCTGAGTTTTCATTTCGTTTTATTTAAGTTTGACTTTTCCTCAGAGAGTCCCTTTATTGAATTATAATTTCATGTTTTGAATTCTTTTAGTTAATTCATTCAAACTGTGTTTTTGTGGTCTTCAGTGTTTGATTCATATCCTCTTTGAGCTCCTTGAACATATTTGTAATTGATATTTTGAAGTCATTGTCTTGTCCATCTGTTAGGTTATTGTTCTCAGGAAGCATTGTGCTGGGGATACTAATTTCTGGAGTAGACATATTATCTTGGTTATTTATGTTGTGGTTTTTTTTTTTTTATGAGACCTAGGCATCTGGGCTTGTGTTGGTGGTGGTGTTTCTTGGTATAGGTAGGTGGTCTTGTCTTTGTTGAATAGTTGTTTATATCTTTGTTTGCTATTTCTTCAACTTGTCATGTTATAGCCCAGCTGGACAGTGTTTGGTGTACAGTTTTGGGGCCACTTTATGTGAATGTACTAATGGGGTATAAAAGATGATGTCATTTAAACCAGGAATAGGTGGCAACTTTTGAGTTGAAGTTTCAGGGTTGATTTCTCAAGGTTCTGGAACAACATGTAGGCTGGGTGATTGCTAGGTGATTGACTGATAGACCAGGTTAGGAGTGCTCACAGTTCTGGGGCACAATAATCATAGTAACTCAGCCATGTTTGAGAGCCAAGATGGCAGAGCACAGGGAGGTGTGGGAAATGAAAGTCACTATGGCAGGTCTGGGAAAGCTCCCAGATTCGGAAGCTCACGAGGGTCCAACAGCTGGGATGGTGGGGCACAGGGAAGTGTGGAAAAGGGTACACTGTGGCAGGTCTGGGAAAGCTGCCAGATTCGGGGACTCATAAGTTCCTGCAAGAGCAAATATGGCAGGTGCTGAGAGGTGTGCAAAAGAGGGAGCTGTTTATTTGTTTTTGAAGACAGGGTCTCACTTTATAGTCCTGGCTGACCTTTAACTCAGAGATCTGCCTCCCAGGTGCTGGGATTAAGGGCATATACCACCACACCCATCCCTACAAAGCCTGCTTTTGGGAGGATTTTATTGCTTGCTATACTTTGCTATTTCATAATTCTGAAACATTTCAGAATAATTATCTTGGTTATAATACTTGTTTGTTTTCAGTTGTGTTAATTTTTCCCTTTAAAGCTCTCGCCGGTATTCAACTCTCCCAGAAAGCTTAGAAGACCATGTGGTCCTGGTTCTGCACTGGCTCCTTCCCTTCCTCTTTAAGCTGGTCCACCATTAATCTTTGGTTTCTTCACCTAAAAGTAAATATTAGTTTAAATATTTGACCAATCTCATTTTAACAGTAGTGTTTTTAAGAACGGTAAACATTTCAGCACACAGTACATAGTGTAACATTAGCATGTATTAGAAAATTCTGAGGAAATACTTGAATGAAGGCCTTGAGCACATGACAGTGTACTATGCTTGGCTCAGCCTGTGCCTCCTTCTGTCCAACTCATTTAATTATCTCAGAAACACTGGATTAGTTCTCTTACTGCTTTTATTGAGAGAAGGAAATGCAAGTTCAAGACAAGCTGACTAATTTAGAGTTCAACCCAAGCATATATGTCTATGCTGTTAACCACTATGCCAGTGATTCTCAGTAGTGGCTGCTAACATACTGTGAAATATTTTAGAATGTCAATTTCTTAGCCCCATTTGAAAAGTCTGATTCAATAGGTAACATTTGTTCTATAGTATTTTAGATGTCTATGGAGTGATTTTGCAAATTTTGCTTTAAAAATTCTGGTCATACTTTGCACCAGAATATTTTCATTTGTAACTGGGTATTCTAGTGAACCCCTGTAATCAATCCCAATGCCCGGGATGCAGCAGCAGGAATATTGTAAGTTGAAGGTCAGCCTAGCATACATTGCAAAACCCTGTTTCAAAAACTCAAGAACTGGGACTAGTGAGATGGCTCAGAGGGTAAGGGCATTTGCTGTTAGGCCCAAAGACCTAAGTTTAATTCCTGGAATTCATATGTTAAAAGGAGAGAACCAACTCTGAAAAGTTGTCCTGTGATTTCCACTTGTGTAGCTGTGGCTCACATTAGAAAATACACATACCACTGCACCCACACACAAGTAAGTACAATGTAATAAAATTAAAAAAATTAAGGCTGGTGATGTAAAAACTTGCAACTTAAAAAAAAAAAGATTTTCATTTGTTGTTGACTGATAAATCAGCAGTGTGCTACTCAGTTCTGTGTCAAATTTTACCTGGTTCTCAATAAATAAAACATTGTACTTAATTATACTTTAAAATTTGTAAAGAACTATACTGTTTTATAATTCAGTTTATTGAAGTGGAAGAGAAGTATAAAGCTTGAGCCTGTGAATATGCAATATTTAGAGCTGACACTGTGACTTTTTCTTTATCATGAATTCTAGGATGCTTGTTTTATTGATTTGGTTCCTAGCTTGAGATGTTTGCATGAAAGTAGGAACTCTGATTTTGTTAATACAAGCTCAGACTCTGGGCACCTTATTTTAACATTAGTGGCAGTTCCTGATGAGTAATCATTTTTGTTGTATGTTTAGACATCTGGAAATTGCTTCTTTTTAAAAAAAGATTTATTTATTTTTATTTGTGAAAGTGTTTGGATTGCCCCTATGTTTTTATTTTTTTTTATATTTACTGATATGTGTATAGTGCCCACAAAGCCTGAGTTTCTCTGCTCTGAAAAATAAAACCTATTGATTAAAAGATGTGTATGCATAATTATTCACCAACATGAGGAATGATTTAGTTTGGTTATTTACTGAGCAAAGAATGTGAACTATGCCAAGTTTTTGTAGTGTTTTTCTTTAAAGAATTTTTTTACAAGGGCTGAGAGATGAGTCAGATATTAAGAATACTGACAACTTTTGTAGAGAACCTGGGTTCAATTCCCAGCACCCACATGGCTTGCTAACAACCATCTGTAACTACAGTTCCAGGGGATCAAATGCTCTCTTCTGGCCTTCTCAGGCATTGCATAACATACATGCAGACAATACACTCATTCACATAAAAATAATAAATAAAAAAGAACTTATTTGCAGGTGCCAATCAAAATACATAGTAATTTGAGATAGTATGTATAATTATGTCTGAATGAATTAAGTAGTGTGAAAGTATTTTAAACTTTGAAAAAAATGATCCATATCTGAGGCTACACTTGACTAGCTGTGTCTTATACAAATTACTTAATTTCTAAAATCTTGTATTGCATCTACTACATACGGGGGTTGTTACAAAAGTTCACACGGACATGTGACCATCTTGCACGCAGTAAACTCAAGCTTATCCACTGATAAGCTCTGCATGTGTCCATCTCACAAGGGAAATGAAGGAAGAATGGCTCTCATTTGCTTTGACTGCTCAGTAACATTTGAGTTATTTCTCCTGAATTTCCACCTCTGTTCCCAGACAGCTGTGGTAAAGCATGTGAGATTATTATTTGCTTGCTGATTAAATACATTCTGCTTTGGAGAAGGAACTGCTTTTACAACTTTGAGATCAAGCAGACAGCTCAGTCAGGTTGACTAATGTAACATTTTTTTATTGTTTGAAAATAACAGAAACCAAATTGGTTTTCCCCAGTAAAGACCTTCATGTCAGGGGGCTTACAAATAGGTATTAGCTAGTCTTTACCTTGAAAACAAAACTTTAATAAAATAAAGTTTTAAGGGGGCCCTACACATACATAGTACACTTACATGCAGGCAAAAACACTCATACACATAAAAGCAAAAAGAAAATTGTTTTGACCAGACATGTGCCTTTAATGCCAGAACATAAAAAGCAGAGGAAAACAGATCTCTGTGAGATCAAGGCCAGCCTGGTCTATATAGGGAGTTCCAGACCAGCTGGGGCTATAAGGAGACCCGGTCTCAAAATAACCCCTCAAAACAAAACAAGATTTTGTTTTAAAAGGCAGTGTTCAGGATGTTTGCTGAGTGCCTCCTCGTTCCCAGATTCTCGCCTTCAGTAGCCTTTTAAATTATTTCCCTACATCCCCCCAGTATTGATGTCTGGAAAGAGATCACTCGGTACAGCCCACTTTCAAATGTGTTGGAGGGAAATTTAAGCTCCACCTTTCTGAGAGGCAAATAGCTGTGCAAGTTACTTGAAATTCCTTTGTACAGGATACATCTTTTCTCTTTATTTACTTATTGTTTCTATCAGATGGTCTGTTTGTTTTATGCTTTAGATTGGTTATCTCCCACCAGTGCTCCATTTTGTGGTTTCACTTGTTGCATTCTTGGCTAATGGGAGACTTTAGGTTTCCTCCTGGACCCTGCTGACATCTCCTTTTTTTTTTTTTTTTTTTTTCCTGCACACTCTTGCCTTCTGGAACAAGACAGTTCAGGAAGATCCTTGTGTATTTCCTACTGTGCTTGTAGAAATCAACCTTTCTAAGGAACCTTGGTTCTTCTTACTAGAAAATGATATTGGATACCTGGGTCTTGGCATTTGACATGCTTCTTTGGTGCTACTGCTTCCAGGAATTTTCAGTGGACAGAGCTAGGAATTGTGTGTTTTTACTAACATAGATACACACTTAACCTATAATTATTGTTCTGTATATGTTGAATTAGATGTCCCCTACTCTAAGTCACTTCCTAAGTTGTTCTAATTCCCTCCTTTGGCTTGTATGTAACTTACCTTCTCCAACACTGAGCATTCCTGTTTCTAGCATCTGTCTTCCATTTATTTATTTGTTTAAATCAGCTCTACATATTTATTAATATTTTTATACACATATGTACTGCATTTCAGAATTGTAGCCATTAAGGAAGAATTTTATCCACACAGGTACACTGTGTGTGTGTGTGTGTGTGTGTGTGTGTGTGTGTGTTTTCTTTAGTATTATAATTTCTAGTTAGAATACTTTCTCTAAGCCTTCAATGCATAAGCCTTCAGGGTCATTTTAGAGACATATCATTACATCATCTATATTTCTCCTAGTCAGACTTTGTCCTTTTTTCTCAAATGCTTTGCAACCAGTGAATGAAATAGTACAGCATACAGTCTTTTAAATTTTAATTTCTTTCATGTGGATTTGTTTCTTTCATTTGGATTCAGCCACACTGTGTGAATTAATAGGGTGTTTTGTTTTGTTTTGTTTTGTTTTGTTTTGTTTATGGTTACATGCTATTACACTTTCCTCATGTACCATAGTTTATTCACCTATTGAAGGAATTCTTGGTTACCTCCAAATTTATGAATAAAGCTTTTGTAAATATTTATGCAGATACAGATTTTCAAATTACTTGACTAAAATACTACAGTGTCCTTGAGTCAAATGGAAAATCTACTTAAATTTGTAAGACGTTCCAAACTGTTTTCCAAAGTGGCTATCCCATCATCCATGAAGGATTATCCTTTAGCTCTGTCTTTAGCATTGGGCTCTATGTTCTTATTGTTAATTGTCAATCTGAAAAGATCTAGAATCACTTGGGTTAACCCTTTGGGCCTGTCCGTGGAGGATTATCTTGATTATGTCAACTAATGTGGAAAGATTAATCTCAGCTCTGGGTAGAATCATGCCTTGGGCAAGGGATGTGGACTGTATCTCACCGAGAAGACAAGCTGAGCACTGTCATCCATTGCAGTCTGCTTCTTAACTGTGTGACCAGCTGCTTCAAGATTCTGCTGCTTAAACTGGGAGCTAAACTAAACCCTTTCTTCCTTAAGTTATTTTGTCAGGTTATTTCATCACAGCCACAGAAAAAGAAACTATACAAGTAGCATCTCATTTTTGTAATCCATATTTCCATAATATGAATTGTGCTGAACATGTTTTTCATATGCTTACTTAGCATCCTTATACACCTCAATGAAGTGTCTATTCAGACACTGTACAGAGAATAAAAAGACTGTAAATTACAAAAGAGTATTCACAAGTATCTTTATTTATAAAATGAGTTAAGGGGGCTGTAGAGATAGCTCAGCAGTTAAGAGTTCTTGCTGCTTTTGCAGAGGCCCCAAATTTAGTTACCAGCACCTACATGGTGGCTCACAACTGTCTATAACTCAAGTTTCAGGGGATCTGAATCCCTCTTCTGGCCTCTTCAATTGGGCACCAGGCATGATTGTAGCACACATACATCAGGCAAGCATTTATATATATAAAATTTAAAAAATATTTTTGTTTTGATTTTTAAGAAATGTTTTATTATTTTAATTTTATGTGTATATGAATGTATTGCCTGCATGTATGTAAGTGCTCCTGTGTCATGCAATGCTCTTGGAGTTCAGAAGAGGGAGTTGTATGGAACTGGAGTTATAGACAGTTGTTAGCCACCATGTGAGTGCTGGGAATTGAACCTGGGGCCTCTGCAAGAGTAGCCAATATTCTTAATTGTTGAAACATCTCTCTAACTGCTGAGACATCTCTCTAGCCTATTTGTTTTGTTTTGTTTTTAGACAGGGTCTCCCTGTAGCCTTAGCTAACTTGGGACTCACTATGTAGACCAGACTGGCCTCTGTCTCACAGAGATCCACCTGCTTCTGCCTCCTGAGTTCTGGGATCAAAGGCTTGTGCCACCACTTCAGCCCTAGATCTTTTTTATGAAACGAAATGGTTTGGTTCTTGTCTCACTGTTGAATTTTAGGAGTTCTTTATATATTTCAAATACAACTCCTTTGTCAGGTTTGTGACTTGTGAATACTCTTTTGTAATTTACAGTCCTTTTATTCTCTATACAGTGTCTTTCCCAGAGAAAAGTGTTTAATTTTAATAAGGTTCTATATGGTTGTTTTAGGTACTTGTCACCTGTCTCAAAAATAAATAAATAAAAAGAACCAAAATAATACTAACCAAAACCAGCTTTGGGAGGAAAGGGTTTATTTGACTTACAGTTCACAGTCCATCATCAAGAGAAGGCAAGTCTGGAACTTGGAGCACAGACCATGGAGGAGTGCTACGTCCTTGCTTGCTCCCCTGGCCCATCCTCAGCCTGCTTTTTTATACAACGCAGGAACCTGCCTGGTGTGGGACCATCCAGTGGGCTAGGCCCTCCTATATTACTCAAGACTATCTTGCCCCATAGATCTGGTCACAAGCCAATGCAATGGAGGTAATTCCTCAATTGAGGTTTTCTCTCCCCACGTGTGTCATGTTGACAGCTGAAGTTCTCCAGCAGATTGCCTTTGCTGCATTACTTGTCCCTGTTTCTGTTTTGTGCTACTCTTTTGTGTCCTTTTTTTTTGCCGGTATCATGCCTTGATTACTGAAGCTTTTCAGTACGTGATGAGATCAGGTAATGACAATCCGCTGGCTTTGTTTTTTGTCCTTATTTTTAAGAATTGTTTTGATCCTTCTGCTACTTTCACCTTTTCTTAAACATTGTAAAGCCAATATGGGATCTCTTTTTAAAAAAAGGGGGGTGGGATCCTGGAGAGATGACTCATCAGTTAAGAATACTGGCTACTCTTGCAGAGGATCCACATTTGATTCTTAGCATCCACATGACAGCTAACAGCCAGCCGTCTATAATTCCAATTCCAGGAAATCTGATGCCCTCTTCTGACCTCCAAGGGCATTGTCTGACATGGGCGCATTTACACACATGCAGGCAATACACTCATACACATAAAATAAAGATAATATATTTTTAAAAAGTTTTCTTGGCTTTCGATCAAAATTGCATTGAATGCATAGATCAAATTGGGAACAGCAAGTATCTTAGCAATAGAAGAAGTCTCTCAGTCCATTAGGGTGACTTATCTTTCTATTCATTTAGATATTTGCTTTCCTTCACAGTATTTTGGAGTTTTCTACATACATATTGATTCTGTGCATAAATTATTCTGTGCATAAATTGTTGAGTTCTACTTGAAATACCTCATTTTTCTTCCAGTGCTATCATATTTTCTTTGAAATTTCCAATTCCAATTTTTTAAGGTAATCTTGCATAACTTTATCATGAGTACTATGAGTTATAGGGTTTTTCTGTCATATAAAATCATATCATTTAGTGAGAAAAAGGAGAGCTTTATATCTTCTTTCTAATGTGTGTGCAACTGTTTATTCATTTTTCTTGATTTCTTCTATTTGTTTCTTTGATTTTTTAAAAAAATCATGACTGATTAAAATACTTGACATATTTAAATTTTTCTGTTCTTTTAAATGAAATAGGAATTATAATTTAAAATGTCAGTAGATCCCATGTGTTGGTGGCAAGCACCTAAAAGTTTAGCTTTTTGGGAGGCTGAAGCTGAGACTGAAAGGTTACAAGTGCAAGTCCAGCTGCACTTAGCAGCACCTTGTCTTGAGGGGGAAGCAGCTAATAGAGTTCTTGTGTAGCATGCATAAGAACGTGTTCAGTTCCTGATATCACACAGACAGTCACACAGATCTTGTTTTTTCGTATGCAGTTAAATAAAAATTAACCTTTATTTGCAGTAATAGGAAAAGACTAAAAAATATATGTTATTTAATGTATATATAACATTTTATCATGAAATTCATGGAAAAATAAAGACTGTTTATGTTGTTTAAAATAATAGACTTAATTTTTTTCCCTAATGCAATATATGTAACACAAAACAATGAAAAGCATTTCAAAACTTTCCTTAGGAAGAGTGGGGTTAAAGTTATTTGTTACTAATAAAGTGATGTAAGAATATAGTAAGGACAGTCATCTCATCTTTCCATCAGCCTGAGAAGTATCCAGCTTATGCAGTGGGCTTATTTTTAAAAGATCATTTATAAAGCTGAGTGTGGTGGTGCACACCTTTAATCCCAGCACTCAGGAGACAGAGGCAACTGGATCTCTGAGATTGAGGCCACTTGGACTACATATAGACTTCTAGCCCAACAGGGACTACAGGGGACCCTGTCTCAAAAGAACAAAACAAAATAAAAAAAGATCATTTATGTAATATTGGGAAGTTCATGACAAAAAGACATAGCATTTAAAGAATACGATTTCCTAATATTTTAAAAAGTTACCTGATAAGCAGTCCCTTAGTAAAATTTCAGTATTGATTTCACTCTGCTGATGGAAGAATGACTGCAGAATGGCCTGTGGGAGAGTCACGAGCACACTCCAACTCAGCTTGCTGTCATGAATGGGCCAAAGGTTAAACTATCAGTCCATTTCCCAGTGTCTACTTAACAGTGGCTTTCTTTGTGTTTCTTCACTTGTTAAGGCAATACAGCAAGTGTCATTGAATGATAAAACAAAGTAAGTCTTATTAGACACTGACAGTTTTTTTAAAAAATGGGAATGGCATGCCTTTGGATGTTCCAAAGGCTGTCTTGATAGCACTACATTTTTATGAAAGTTGCTGCTCCAGTGGGAACTATATTGCAAGTCAAAGGAATTTTATCCATTTGTGGTATGCAGGTCAATATAAATAAATGTATGCCTGATAACCAGTTCATAGAGTAATACCATTCCTTTAGAGTAGTAACTGAAAAATAAAAACAAAAAATAGAAGTTGCTAGCCATGTTTATTTTCCTTAGGAAATTAATTACTGTGGATAATTTTCTTTATAAATAAGCCATTCTCTCAGATGTAGCTTTAAGCATAATATAGAAGCCAAGCCAGTTCATTTAAGTACATAGAATGCTTTCAGAGGCATGAAATGTTTAGGACCTTAATGATAAGGGCCACAGAGTACTCTGAGCATCTATGCAGGTTAGGCCTTGAACAGCTGCATAGAGCACATAGAAGTCATGATTCCTGTCTCTGTGAACTAACTTGAATCAAGTCTTTCATCTAAAGAGCCCACTGTTTGTCTAGTTCATGAATCCCCCATCTCTTCTCTGAAAGGTTCATTCAGTTCAGTACAGTCCAGCTTTGTGGTTTAGAGCTCTAGAAGTTGCTGTTGTAATTTATAATGCAAAAAAAGTTAACACGTTAATGTAATTCCATAGTTTTTTTAATTAGATAAAAATCTAGTCCAAATTATGTCTTTTTACAATGACTTTTGGTAAATGGAATTCTAGCCCAAACTTAACTAGTTGTTTTTTTTTGTTATCTTGAGGTAGGCCTATAATTTGCTGTGTAGATCAGGTCGCCTTCAAACTTGTAGCAATCCTTCTGCCTCACTTCTAAGTACTGAGATTATAGGCATGTTACCACCATGCTGGGCTCAAATTTGACTATCTGTGAACTATATCACCTTAAGTAAAATTTGAATCTTCTGAAGTGTACCACTTTCTTGCTGTTTTAAGAGAAATGGATGGTGAAACTGCCTGCTAATAATGTGGGTTTTTTTTCTGTGTAAACGTGAGAGTGCTGTCATTGTATCCTTTCGTCTCATAATAAGAGGCTTATATCTTATTCTGTGTTCGATGTGAAGTGTTCTGCACACACTTTAGAGGTGATTAAACTGAAAGTCACTGTCATATCATATGTGATTTGTTAAGAAAATGTTAAATCATTGTCTTATTTGATCACTTAGTTCTAGTAACCTGTGTGTTACTTGACATTTTGTTTCATACCTCTTATTTCTCTACAGATTATGAGTTCTTTGAATTTGGGCATCATGACTTAATTCAACTTTCGCAAAAATTAAGTGTGATATGAAATCAGTATGAAATAAACTTCATATTGTTTTCATTGCTTTGGAATACTCACACACATATTCTCTTTCAATCATGAGGATAATTTTATTGAGGAACTTATGATCAAAACCAGAAATCTAGTACTGTTTTTCCTTTGAATATATAAAAATTAAAGACCATAGAAATCTTAATTCAAACACTTCAAACCTACAATGGCAAAAGCACAAAAGATTGATATTATATACTAGAAATAGAATAACATAAATGAAACTTATTTGTGCAGTCAGTGGACATTTTAGCAACAACTAAATATTGGCTACTCTAATATAGCCTGGGAGATGTAATGCTTTATTACTAACAAATAAATAAATAAAAGAAACCTGATCCCTACCTGATGGAACTTAATTAACTGAAAAAATATTTAAATAAAACAGTAACTGTGTGTTAGGATTATAATTAAATAGGATCAATTGAGAGGGTAATTGAATAGAGGTGCGTTACTTTGTATGTAGTAGTTACAATAGAAAGGCCTTTTAGAGAAAGATATAGTCCCCAAAGAATAAGGACATGACTAACTTATGCACCCTAAATAGTTTCTTGAGAGTCCGTGGAACAAGAGTCTATCACTGGTCTGGGACAGGAACTGGAAAAGAAGACAAATCAGTCAAACTCTCTTGAGGTCATGGTGTGGGAGCTAATTTAAGAAAACTTCCTCCAGACCACGTATGTGACTACAATTAATTAGAACACATCTATTGTTTAAAATATGAGTTTATAATGGACCAGAACTGAACAGTTGAATATTTGCCCTGCTTTTCCATTAAGAATGGTACCTCAGGGAAACCAAATAGTTCAGAAAAAGAGACTTCCAGAAATTAAATACAGAAGATTATAAATTATTTTAACAGAATGAAATACCTGTGCAGTGAAATTTTGTGTATTTTCAAAGAAAGGAAAGTAAGAATTTAGGATAAAAATGCAATGTGGTAAGAAGATATTTTATATAATAGAAAGAGTATGAATGAGGTACAGAAGTAGAAAACATTGTACATTTTCAGAGAGGACTTACTATTTGGGCTCCAAAGTACAAAGCTGTTAAGTGAAAGAACTGTGATTTGTAGTTGTGTATGAGTTCACACAGTATATAGTACCTGAAACTAGTGAAACCAAATTATTGCCAAGTTCAGGAGGAATGTGAGATCCAAAGGTGTTTTAGCTGTCGCTACACTTTGAACTGAAAGAATGATATTTCTATGCCTGCATTCAACAATAAACCAAGCTGAATTGATTTGGCAGTAAATCTTATTAAGAAGGCATCTCTTATAGAGTGAAACATTGATTTCCACCTGAGCCACCTTCACTCAAACTAGCCAGTTAGTTCCTCTAATTAGTCTTCATTTCAGTGTGGTATTCTTTTTTATAGCTACAAGTATAGAAATAGGTATCTTAAAGTCATTTGGTTCTATAGCCACTCAGCTGGGTCTTGCTGTCATGTTAGAGGATGACATATGTGCTTATCTGAAAGTAGTATATCATATGGTTGGAATGAATTGTTTAACTTTACTACACAATGATCTTCTCTGTGCAAATTCCTATGCCCTCAGTATGTTATAGTCAAATATTCTGTTATGTTCAGATTCATGTTGTATGGATAATAGTGGGTATATTTCTTGGTAAAACTTTTATTTGAGGTGACTTATGCCATGGTATTTTTAAAAATAAAAAATAGCTTGAACTCTGTCTTGAGATTTGCTCATATGGAAACCAAGTTAGCTCACTAATTTTAGGAGCCAGTGTATGTCTGTTCCAAGTGAATATAGTTTCCCCCTCTTCTAGCATATGAGAGTTTGGTTGTTGGGATTAGAAATGAGTCAGTAGCTCAGCCAAGGGATAGTGGGAGCCCTAGATAGGCTGTGTGGTCAGTCCAGGAATTGGGTGAAGGGAAATGCACATTAGTAAGTTTTCATTTTCTCATTCCTCTACTCATCCTTTTCTTAAAAGTAGACAATGATGAGGGATGGTTGTAGTGTTCTGCCATTTATCAAATGTTTCTTCTGAATTGTTTATTTTTATAAAAATGAAAGTTTTTGAACTAATTTATTTTAAAGAAAAGAGCTTCTTTTATGGCATAATACTTATTTTAGAAATAAATTTATTCTTAACAGGGTATCCAGAAATTGGCTAGCCAGTACCTAAAGAGAGATTGGCCTGGAATAAAAGCTGATGATCGGAATGATTACAGGTAATATACTAAGTTGTTTTCTTTATTCTCATTCTCTCTCTCTCTCTCTCTCTCTCTCTCTCTCTCTCTGCTTGTGGTGTGTGTGTGTGTAGGCCAGAGCTCAACTTCAGATGTCATTCCTTTGGTGCCATCCACCTGTTTTTTGAGACAGTGTCTCTCAGTAGGACTTGGGTTTGTCAAATAGACTAGACTGGCTAGCCAGCAAACCCTCTTTTCTCTGCCTTCCCAATTTTGGAATTACAAGTATGTGCCACTATACCAGACTTTTTATGTGGGTGCTTAGGTTCAAACCAGGTCTTCATGCTTGCACAGCAAGCACTTTATATCAACTGAGCCATCTTCCATCCCCTTTGATTGTTTCCTTTAGAAATAGTTTTACTCAGAGGCCTAGAGAAATGGCTGAGGGGTTAAGAGCACTTGGGTTTGGTTCCCAGTACCATCCACATGGCAGCTAACAACCATCTGTAACTCCAGCCCCAGGGATCCGGTGCCTTCTTTTCTAACCTTCTCTGGCACCAGCATACACATAATGCATATACATACTTACAGACAAGATAACTCATACATGTAAAATAAAAATCAATAAATAGGTTAAACTTTACAAAAAAATGTTTTTACTCAGAGGCCTACCATGTTTAGATAATGTAACACTCTAGTTTTTAAATGAATTACTCATTTTTGTTATATGTTTAGACATAGTTAATAAAAAAAATTATATTCCAGAACATGTTTAAGTATACTATGTTAGATTATTTTAATAGGTTTTAAGCCAAAATTACATATTAATTAATTACCATATAATAGATGACAGTGAAACACAGATTTTCTCACAAACGTGATGACAAAACACATTATTTCAGTAGTGATGACACAAGATCTTACTGCTGTCATGATCACCAATTCTTCTAAAGTAAATCTTAAATCAGGAAGAAAAAATTTCAAATTTTTTGTGCACTTAACAGAAACATTTCTTAGAAATGAGTGGAAAGTTCTTCTGTTGTAGCACAGTCCTTACATTGGAAGTGCATATGTGTATACAAACAGGCTATCCAGAAGCTCAAAAGCTAATATTCCACATACAACCTTTAAAAAGAGGTGGTGACAGAGCAATACAAATTTTGTCCTCAGTGATCTACCAATATCTTTAAAGTGGTGTGATTTTGTTTAGAATTTGATGCCTTTTTTGGTATCAAAATTTGGAAGTGCTTATTAGATTTTGTGCTCAGGGATGTTGTTAGTGCTGGCAGACTGAGAAGCCAAAAAACTCAGAGTTTACTATCTGGTTGGAATTAAGACCAGTATCTTATAGCTGATCAATAGTAAAGAATCTAGGGTAGTTAGGAACTCTGTACTGAGTCCATCTGAATAAGAAACATACTATGTCAGTAAAGACAAGTCATCACAACATTTCTTAAGAATGGGGTGGGAAAACTGAAGAATATTGTTAAAAAACCTTAATAGTTACACAGGCAGACTTCAGTTTTGATAGCTATTAAATAATAGGATGGCATAATTTTAATGTTCAAGTAAAATGGAAAATAAAAAATAGAGATTTTTCTTATGGACCTTTCAGTATATAACAATCCAGATAAGGGAGAAGAAAGTGGGAGATCAAATCCTAAGTGAAAGTGACAAGTGAGTAGTACCTTGAGGTGAGTTCGCAGACTCAGAATTGCAGGTGCAAAGTCAGCCCACCAACAGACTACGTAGTAGTGACACAGGGTTAGAACTTGCAGATAAGCTATTTCTAGTTGACTTGAAATTCAGGATTCAGTTACTAAAAATTAAGGATAAAGGCTATGCTCCCAGACAGGCTTATAAAGCTTAATTCTAAAAAGTATTTTGAGCCAACATTTACTAAATATTTACTAAATGTCAGACACTCTGCAGGGAACTTTATTCATGTTCATGATTATTAAAATAACCCAGTGAGGTAAATATAATTATCCTCATTTTATATAGTAGGTCAGCTGTTAAAGTAGACTTTAGGACTAGAGACAATAAAAGATACAGAGTCTGTCCTTCAGGAGCTTACAGAAGGCAGCCACTGTGAACAGTTGCAGTGTGGGGAAGTAATAGAAGTACACAGGACAGAGAAGCCCAGGCTTGCAGAGTGTAGTTCTGAGGAATGTGCAAGATTTTGCTGGGCAGATTGGTGAAAGGAATTCTAAGCAGCAGTAACATCTTGAAGCTATAGACACAGGAAAATATGACACTAGGTAGTAGTGAGCAGTTTAGCTGGGCTGCTGTGGAATATGTAGGTTAGAGAATAAATAGAGTGGTGGAGATGAAGGATACATGAGTAAAGGCTGTGATTTGAGGAGTATCCAGAAGAGAACTTCCTGGTGAACTCTCTGTAATCACAGTGGGAAGGTAGGTTAGAGAGGCATGAGAAAGAATTACCAAAGGATAAAACTGCAGGAATCTAATCCTGAATTTACCTTCATTTGAACCACAGAAATTAACATAAAAATTAAATTGTGGGAGAGAGTTCAGAGGTTTCTAAACTGGAGCTATAAGACTTGCAGTTGATTTGACAGTTTTGTTCTTTGAGTTTGCCAGATATGTTCTAAGACAAGCTATAAACAGTGTCCTTTGTATCTAAAAAAGTTCTTGGCACATAGAAGACCCTTGATAAATATTTACTGACTGAATAAAGGAGGACGAGGGGAGGAGGAAGGAGTAACTCTCAGGTTTTTTTAATTTAGGCGATTTGAGAGGATGGCTGGGGACATTCTGGCAAAAAGACAATTGAAAGATCATAGTTGAGGATAAGAATAGCAGTTGCTGATTTTTATTTGTTCAGAACATTTTAGGTTTTAATAATTTCAGTTTCCTATTTTATATTTGGATTGGTAGTTTAAAAATTATCAAGGTAATACATTATTCTTATTAATTAAATAGCATAGAAAGTAAAAGCTCCAGCCTAATCTTTCACAGGTTTGTTCCATTCACATCTCTATTCCCTGGAGTGATTGCTGTAAAAGGCATGTTGTCTTTTCTTTTACATCTTTTTCCTGTGTGATTTATTCATGAGCATATATACTTCCATGCTCTTTTTAACATAACCTGAATTATTATAGTCATGTTTCTATAAACTGCTCTCTGCCAGCAAATGTGTGCCTATGTATGAATACATACACGAAACCTGCTTTAAACAACCTTCCCTAATAGTGTGGTCATTCTTTTTAATGACTTTTGGTTTTTGAGACAGGGTCTCTGTGTAGCCCCAGCTGGCCTGGAACTCTCTTTGGAGACTAGGTTGGCCTTGAACTCAGAGAGATCCAGCAGAAGAGATCCACATGCTTCTGCCTCCTGAGTGATGGGATTAAAGGCATGCACTACCACGCCCTGCTTTAATGACTGTTTTAATGTCAGAGTATGGGTCAACTACAGATTCATTATTTATTTCCCTGTTGGTAACTATTTAATAATTATTATAAATAATGCTATAGTGAATAAGTCTTGTGTACACAGAAATATAACTTTGTATACTGTGGAAAGTACATGTGTCTGTGATAGTTTCTTAGAGAGGGATTGCTGGGTAAAGGTTTTATACATTTAAAATACAATATGAGGAATTGCCTTCTATAATTTCTGATCAATACATTTCACATTTCTTCTAATGCTGTTTAAAATTGCCCCTTTCTATTAATTGATTAGTTCACCACCAGCAGTGTTTCTGGTCAGTCTTTTAAATTGTTTGCCAGTCTGATGATATCAGTACCATTAATGCCTGGAACCAGTGCCTCTCCTCCCTTGAACTAGAAACTAGACTTTTGTGACATTTTTTTTCTTGGACTTTTTTATTAAATCTTTGAGGACAAGTTTTCAGTTTTCACTGTAAATGTTTCCCAGAGTTTCCTCCTCGGCTTTCTAGTGATTCCTCTCATCAATCCTAGCTTTAAATATTATCTGTAAACCAGTACTACTATATATCTTTTTATTAACTTTCAGCTTGGAAAAAAAATCAGCACCTTCAGTTCCTCTCTGGGCTTTCTTTGCTCTTTTCTGAATATTGAGTAGCTGCTTCTCTGCCTGTGATCTCACCTTTCACAGTTTCATCTGCTACAGTGAAACAAACCATCTTTACTTTTCATCATAATTGTCTTTATGTCTTTGTAAAATAAGCCTTCCATACTCAACTTGCTTGAAAATCATTTGTTTTTCTGCTTGCCAACAGGAGGAAATTAAAATTTCTTTTATGATATGCAAAGCCCTGAAAAATCTTGACTGTAAATTTCCTGTCTTTCCACATCTTGGATAATGTTTCCTTTTGTCTTTGGTTCTCTTATCTTTGACTGCCTCAGCTGCAGTTTTGTTGTAGTTCTTAACATAGTCACCCAGACTGTAAGTCATTCTTCTGCTCCTTGGACTTAGGATCGTTTCCTTTTCTCCTTCCAAAACAGTAATGCATGAAAATTTACTCATTAAAGCACTATAATTATCTTTATTATCTGTTGCTATCATAAGCAAATCTTGTGAATTTATCACATTTTTAGTCATCCCAAGCTGTGGTACTAGAAGATTATATATCTAGGCATAGGGAAGATCTATGATTTTTTTTTATGGCAGGCATGGTGACATACGTGGGAGGCAGAAGCAGGTGGATCTCTTTGAGATCTAGGCCAGCCTGGTCTACATAGCAAGTTTCAGGCTAGCTGGGACTACAGGGAGATCCTGTCTCAAAAAAAAACCCAGAAAGCAAACAAAAAAACCCAGAAAGCAAACAAAACCCCCTTTTTAAGATTCCATAGCATCCCATTAAAAAAAAATCAGAGAGTGCACATAAATTCTTCATCCAGATCCCCTGGTAATAGCATTTTATAAATCTGTTATATAGTATCATAACAACTTGATACTGATGATGCCTGACAATGCTAAGTTCTGTGTAGTTTCATAACATGCTTACATGGAAGTAGTCAAAGTGCACACTACTATGTTAGAGGATAGATGCTGGGATAGGGCAGAACCAGCAGTCAGGAAACCACCGTACTACTCTAGGCACAAGATGGTAGTGGTTAAAGCAGATGGCAGCAATGCAGGGAATCATTAGTAACCAATTATATTATATTTTGTAAGTTTAAGCAAACAGAATTTCTTGATGTAACACTTGTGGGATTGAGAGAAAAAAGGAAGAATTAATGTTTCAGTAGATGGAATTCCATAAGATGGAATAAATTCCCAGAACAGAGTCTAGGGAATTCGTTCTTGGATATATTAAATATAAGATGCCTATAAATATCTAATGTGAGTATATTCAGTAAATAGTTGAGTGTTAGGGAAGCTATGTGGACAGGAATTAAAAGCTCAGGAATAGTCAGCAGAGTGATAGTATTTAAAGCCACAAGCCTGAATGAGTGAGTGTGAAGAGAAAATGGGGATAGACTCTAGAACATTCCAACATTTACTGGGCGGGAAGACGAAAAGGAACCATCAGAAGAGAGTGAAGAGTGGCTAGTGAGATGGGCATGGACCAAAGAAAGTAATGTCCTGGAGTTCTAGTATTTTTATTTCTGCATTAGTAAGTTGGGGAAATACACATGCATGAGGTACACTACACCTCATATGTGTTATTTGAGCTTGAGCTAGGCATGGTTGTGCATGCCTGCAATCTGGCACTTTGAGAGGCTGAGGCAGAAGGAATTGCTGCAAGTTCAAATTCAGCTTAGGCTACATAGTGAATTCCAAGCCATTCAGAGCTAGAGAATGAGAACCTGTCTTAAAAAATCAAACAAACAGAACTCTAGGAATTGATCCCAAGTCTTCTGACTGGTATCTGAATTCTGTGCATTTTTCAGGATATGTTTGCCACTATAAATCTGCTAATTTCAAAATGTTTCTTTTTAAATTCTCTTTTTGGTGAAAGGACCTCTCTTTTTATTACACACACCCCATGACTTATCCATCCACCCATCAATTCATCCATTTAGCCCTTTATTCATCTAGTACAAAGTATTATAACTATATTTTCTAGGTCCTGGAAACACAGATTCAGCAAGCATATACCCCTGCTTTCATAGAGTTTTCACTATAGAGAAAGGGCAAGAACATTAAGCAATTATATGAAAATATTTGTAATAGAAGGAAAAGTACTCAAGCTATGAAGAGTTAACATAGATAGGTTATTGGTTGAGCCTTGAGATTGGCTTGGTAGTGATCATGAGACTTTCTGAAAGAAGTCGCATTTAAGCTGAAATTTGAATTGCAAACAGCTGTTAATTAGGAGAAAGGGATACAAGGAGGAACATAGATTGTAGGCCATTCTTTGTCCCTCCTTTCCTACATCATAATTCATTTATTTGGTTATCATTTATTTGGTTTTCATTTTCATTGTGATTTTAAAAACATTTTAAGTGAGTTAATAACTATTAAGTATAGTACTGAGGGTTTTTTTTTTTTCCTCTCTCAGTGCTAAGGAACTATCAGTTATTTGACTGCTTGATAGTTTACATAGTAAGTCTTGCCACTTGTCAGGCAGTGTAGTCACAGAGGACACCAGTTTTGCTGTTACAAGTCCACCCACATCTTTATGCTCATGTAATACACTGAACCTTTCCAAAAGGGTAGCAGTGTATTCCTGCCTAAGTAAATGTTTATGTTAAAGTTAATTGATGTAGTATGTTATATGGAGTAATCTCTAAGACTCAGTGTTTGAAAATTATAGTTTATCAAGTTTTTCGTTTGTTGATTGGGTTGCTTTGGTTTGGCTTGGTCCTTTGAGACAGGGTTTTACTATGTGGCTTCGACTGGCCAAGAACTTGCTCTCCTGACCAGGCAATTAAACTAGAGTGAACACCCAAGCAGTTTTTCTTTTCCTTTCTTTATAATGTCATCTATTGACTCACAGTTAGTATTTTATGTACTACATAGCCCTCTAATTGCTACAGTAGAAAATCCTTTTAAATATCATAAGGGAAATTTTAGGAAATAAATATTACAATCTATCAACTTAGGTATATCTCATTTTTAAAAAGTAAGTGCCATTCATTCTTATGATGTTATAAAATATACTTATAGTGGAGGAGAATCTTAGGATTGGCTGAAGCTTTTGGTTAGAAAAAGTTGGCCAGAAAAAGTAAAGAATGAATAATTATTTGATGTCACCAAGAGGTTGCTGAGCACATTTATCAAGCAAGATGTGGGATTGCTGGGAACAACTCCAGAGCACAGTGTGATGCTGGGTAAGCACACTACAGCAGAGACAGATGTAGAGCAGCGCCACTGAGCTTTCTTTTGTTGTGTCAAATAGGCTTAAGTACATACGCAGGTTTGTTCATGATATAATTTTTTCAACCATAATTGTTTATGTGACAGTGTAGTTGAAAGAAAATGCACTTTAGAGGTGTCTAGCCTTCATCTTTATTTCAGCACTGTAACATTCATGATGACCTGCAGTTATTATCTAAATCTGAGCTTTATTCACTTTGTCTGTAAAGTAAATGACCTTAATGAAGTAATACCATTTGATTATGTTGACCCTGTTACAATGGAAGTCCTTCAAAGCTGAATTATTCACTCATTTTTGAATGTTCATTTTGTCTCAAATTGTAATGTTGTATCCCTTTTAATCCATTATTAATAATAGACAACTAATCAAAATTCCCTGTGACAGCTATGTAGGAATAGAGTATATTCTGTGTTGTGTCCTAAAATATTGCTTATAAGCCAGTATAAGATGCATTTACAAAAAGGAAGGAGCAAGTCTTTCTGTCAGTCCTTGATAATGACCAAAACTTAGCCAGCCGGGCATGGTGGCTCATGCCTTTAATCCAGCACTTGGGGGGCCAAGCCAGGTGGATCTCTGTGAGTCACCCTGGTCTGTACAGTGAGTTCTAGGCCAGCTGGGGCTACAGGGAGACCCTGTCTCAAAAAAACTTAGCCAAATTTTTCTTTATTTTCCCTGCCTAATACTTTTCTATCCCTCTTTGAATTTAGGAGTATGTATCCTGTTTGGAAATCTTTTCTCGAGGGAACAATGCAGGTAGCCCAGTCACGGATCAATATATGTGAAAACTATAAAAACTTCATTTCAGAGCCTGCAAGGACAGTAAGAAGCTTAAAAGAACAGCAACTAAAAAGGGTATTGTTTCTATTTCTGCTTTTTTCTGATATGTATTTTAATATTTACAGTCTATAAGATTATGCTACATTGCATTTACAACTGAGCTTTCTAAAAATATGGTTGCAAATGTTCCTGGATAGCATTTTACCAGTACTTCTCAACATATTCCCTTTAACTAAAATGTGTTATTAGCTGATAAAGGTGAGTGTAATTTGAATGTGTAGCAACAGAGAAAGCTCAGTAAATACTTTTTATGAATACTGTTTATGCCAGGCATGGTGGTCTATACCTTTAACTGCAAGACTTAGGAGGCAGGGGCAGGCCAGCCTAGTCTACATAGTAAGTTCCAGGCTAGCCAAGGCTACATAGTGAGACCCTATCTTTAAAAAAAGAAAAAATACCACATATAAACCTGAATAAACAGAATTACATAGTTTTAAAGTATTGATTTGATATATGTTAAAATAGTTACATTCTTAATCACACTAAGTACTGAAAAAAGTTGCATTAATCATTCTCAATTTTAGCTTGAGCCATTTAGGAAACTTAAAAAGTTGACACATTTCGACCAGATACTCCTAGTGACTTTATTTTACAGAAAGTGTAGTATACTCTAAAGTTTTAAGTATAGTTGGACATTATGAGATATACCTGTAGTCCAAACTGTTTAGGAGCTCAAGGCAAGAGCATTGTAAGTTTGAAGCCTTCCTAGGCTACAAAGTCAGTTCAGAACTGGCCAGCCTAGCAAATTAGTAAAAAGACTTGATCTTCAAACCAAACAAAGTTTAATTATATAACAGACAAGTAAATACTTTTAAAGGATTTGTTTCTTTCATTCAGTTTTTAAAATCATAAAATAATGTTCTATTTTTGCCAAATCAAATTTAATATCATTTTTATGAAAATTTTGCCATTAAAGGTAGATGTTCAATCCATGACTATTACATATGTGTAAGAGTTGTTTGCTACTCTTATACTGGGTTGTAAATGAGGTAGTTACCATTATTTTAAACTATATGTTACCAAGGAGTAACTAAGATTAGTTGATTTAAATAAATTGCCTTAAGTTATATGACTAACAGCTGGGAATACTGAGATAGAGATTCAAGTTGTCCCACCCCAAAGCCAAGTTCTTGGCCTACCGTAGGAAGTTAGGTTCATTTTCCCTGAGGTGTTGAGGATTCTCAGATCCTCTTCCCATTCTGGCTATTTTTATCTTTCTTTATTCTGGAAAAAAAATATAGTGGATCATGGGGCGGGGGAGTAAATGTTGAAATTGTGTCTCTCTTTGAAAACAAAGTTACCATGATATCTATAAGTAAAGTCTCTAATAGAAGTTACTAATACTTGAGAAGTCCTACAATGCTTTGATTTTGATTGCCATTTGGATTTTTAGAATTTTAAAAAATCATTTTTAAAATGTTGATCTTCTGTTTGCCGGAGATGATTTCATAGTACAAAATCAATGTTAAATATTTATATCTGTGCATACTCTAGAACACTCACCTAATATCATTTGGCCTAAACACATTTGTATAAGAATGCCTGTGGCTTATCTTTGCCAAAGGTGATCTCTTTCAAAGGAGACATGATAAATAAACTATATGACCACTGACTTGATTTCTAAGTAGAAAATATGTGCATAGGCGTGTGTGTGTGTGTGTGTGTGTGTGAGAGAGAGAGAGAGAGAGAGAGAGAGAGAGAGAGAAGGAGGGAGGGAGGGAAAAGGGGGGAAGGAGGGAGAAAGAGAGAGAGAGAGCATAAACATGCAGGTGGCCAGAAAGGGTGTCATAAATAAACTATATGACCACTGACTTGAGTTCTAGTAGAAGAAATGTGCACAGGAGAGAGAGAGAGAGAGAGAGAGAGAGAGAGAGAGAGAGAGAGAGAATGAGAATATATAAGAGTGTGAAAGTACATGAGTATATAGTAGGAAGAGAGGCAGGTAGAAGCTTAGAATTTATCCTGATGTCTTCACCAGGAGGAAGTACTATGTTTCCAGTTGCCATTGTATTTGCCAAATCTAATTAATTACTGGAAACTTCCATCTTTTTAAATATTACAATGTTTTGAAAGAATATAACTTTCTGGTGGTTTTTTCTTCCACTGAATGAAATAGTCTCAGACTCAAAATAACCAACATCCCCATGCAAGGAATATTTGGTTTGGGTGAAATTTGACAGTTCCCTTATATATGAATTATTCTGTTTTATACTATAGTTGGTAATGTATGTATTTGCTATACTCTAAACTGGCTTAAGCCAAGAAGAGAATATGTTAATTTATAGAGCCAAAAATTCTAGAATTTCAGCATTGACAGATCAAAGGGCTCAGATGTTTATATTTAGAATTCACGTTTTAACAGTCTATCAGTTCTACTTTTCTCAATGGCTTCATTTTTAAAATTACTTGTGTTTGTGTGTGATGTATATGAGACAATATAGACATGCGTGTGTTGAAGTACATATGTAGAGGTACATGTGTGGAGATCAGAGGTCAACTTCTGGGAGTCTATTCTCCTACAATGGGATCTGGGGATCCCAACTCAGGTAGTCAGGCCTGCACAGCCAGCGCTCTTACCTGCTGAGCCATCTCTCTGCACACATGGACTGCATCAGACTTTCTCCCCCCCGACCGCCTTCTCTTTCCTCTTACCCTCTCCCTCCTCTCACTAGGTTATGGAAGCATCCTTAGATTTTTCTTCTTTCCCCAAAGTTCCAATACACTGAATAGATCAGTGCATCATATTTGCATTCTCACCAAAAGTGTACAGATTCCAGTTTCTCCAAAAACCAGTACTTTCTATTATTTAAAAAAATGTTTAATGTACTTTTTGTTTTTTTTTCCCCAGTACTACAGATTGAACCTAGGGCCTTGAATATGCTAGGAAAGCTTTCTACCACTGAGCCATATCCCTTTCCCTTTATTCTATTAAATATATTACTCCTGATTCTATATGAAGTTTATTGTGTGCCATCTCTTCTGATTCTGTTATTTGGACCTTCTGTTTTAGTATGCCTCACAGCACTTGATGTTATGGATAAAAACTGTGGAGGCTCTGGGCAGCCTCTGCTAGAGGATGAAGTTTGGCAGGCAGAATGCTAGACCTTATTCTGTTAGGATCTGGTTTGGAAATTTTTCAGTGCTAAGTTAGTTCACTTGCTGCTTTCTTGCCAGCTTTCTCTGTCACTAAGTCTTGAACTCTGTCCTTTCTCTTCTCAGCAGCATGTAGCTGCTCTTACCATCTGATCGATGCTCAGCCATTGGCCTCTCGGATACTGTTTACTAGATTTCTTGGAGTTTCATCCCACACAACCTTTTAGAAGTCAACTGATGACACAAGGAGAAATTGCATTTGGTTTTTTGGACTTGGTCCTCTGTAGTATACTTCTTTATAGAGTTTTGCTTAACAAGTTCCTGTTCTTTGGGCAAGCTATCCCTGCAGAGTGGAGTTAGAATATGACTTTCTGTTCATAGCATCTTTATTTGTGCCATGGGTCGATAAGTGCTCCAAGTGAAGAGAAAAAAATTATAATAAGAAATGATTGTTAGAATAATATTGTAGACCTTTCCAGATGTTTTTGTTATTGTTGTTGATGTTGTGTTATTTTGTTGAGACAGAGTCTCATGTAGCCCAGGCTGACCTGGAACTCACTATGTGGCTGAGGCTGACCTTGAACTCCTGATCCTCCTATCTCTACCTCCCAAGTGCTGGGATTACAGGCTTGTGCCACCATATCTGACCCAGATCTTTTTCTGTTGTTGTTATATGGTAGCATTTGCTTATAAATCAGAACAGAAGCCACAGTAACATAAGGCCTTTTGTCATTCTTTTATTTACTTACTCATGTCTTTGTTTTTATGGTAGAGTGTACTAATCTTCCTTGTATCATTGTGATTCAGAGACTGAGATAAATAGCTCAGTGGTAAAGTGACTAATAGTTGACTTGCAAGGTCCTCATTTTGACCCCTAACACCACACAGACACAGGTAAAGAACTAATTATGACTCACATTTGTCTAGCACCTTAGAGTTTATAAACTGCCACCATATCTAGTATAGTCTCATTTGATTTTTATAACCATGTAGTTAGGAATGTATTATTATTTTATAAATGGTGAAATTGAGGCAAAAGTGTTTAAAAGATTTAGATAGTAAATAGCAGAATAGGAATTTGAATATGTTCCTTATTTCTAAACTCTATAATTTTAAAACCATTTCAAGTTTAATATTTAAACAGATTTATAGAAAAATGTATACAACTTTACCAAAATAGACTCTTTTTTTAGGTTTTCATTTGTTTTCTTGAGACAGGGCACCCTTGTATCCCCAATTGGCCTGAAACTCACTATGTAGACCAGACTGGCCTTGAACTCACAGAGATCTGCTTTTCTTTGCCTCCTGAGTGCTAGCATTAACGACCTACATCACCATACCTGGGTCCTTTTTCCCCCAAATTTTATTTGTGTGTGTGTGTGTGTGTGTGTATGTTTCTGCATCAGTATTTTCATATGAGTGAAGGTATCTATGGAGGCCAAAAGAAGATGTTGAATCCCTGAATCCCTGAAGGTGAAGTTACAGGCACTTGTGAGCTGCCCAACATGGGTGCTGGAAATCAAATCCAGGTCCTCTGCCAGAGCAGCTTAAGAGCTCATGCTCTTATGAGAGATAGCTACTGAGCTATCTCTCCAGCCCCATAGACTTCATTAAGGTGATGAAAAGAATTGCTTTATTCTTTTGCCTTTTGACATATTTGCAAGAGTGTGTATGCTCTTCTTATGCCTTATCAAAGTGTCAGCAGCAACACAGGGTTATTTCTCAAAGCATGATTGCTGGGTGAACTGTAACACTATTTGGTACAGTGCTTAAGATGGCAGTGCCAGCTGTTCACCAGATTTGAATTTACAGTCTGAAGGACACTAAATGTGCTGCTGATTCTTCTCCTACATTTCCATCCTGAAGGTATATTTCATAGTCCTTAGGGCAAACTCATTTCCTGTAAGCCTAGAGCTAAAATTATAATAATTGCACTTTTGTATTTACAGTGTGTGGACCAGTTGACAAAGATCCAAACAGAATTACAAGAGACCGTGAAAGATTTAGCTAAAGGCAAAAAGAAGTACTTTGAGACTGAACAGATGGCTCATGCAGTAAGAGAGAAAGCTGACATCGAGGCAAAGTAGGTGTTTCCAAGAAAAAGATTATGCAAACAAATGTTATCTTTGCTAATGCTTTGTTCTCTGATAATGTAAGGCCTAGACTTGTTCTTAGATTTTTGTTGGAATTCATTTGACTTCTGTGTATTTTGTGCCATGGATAATTTTCTCTTCTACTGACAGATTTTTATCTATATCAATATAATAAAATGGGAATATTTGATCATTAAATTTTATTTTGAGAAGGAAAAAAGATAAATGAACATTATATTACAGATTTGAAAGCTTACTGACAGTTTAAAATTGCTGTGGTACCTGAAAATCAGGATTAAAAAGGCCCATTTTTATCACACTACAGTAATTGTTATAAACCCCTGTTATCCTCAGGAACCCTTTGAAGGACCATGGCACATCAAGAACAAGAGCTGATCTGCATCCTAAGCCCTGTGTTTTTATTTTGCATGAAATATAGTTTATATACATAAATATTATGCTAAAGCATAAATATATGCTTTAGCAATTGGGTTAATTTCACTTTCAGTGCATATATATTATAGTGCTTTATTTTGACAATAACAAGGAAAGGAAGGCACTCACAGTAATAGGAGTTTTAAATCAAACAGCAAAGTAGAGATTTTTGCACTGACAACTTGACAGTATTTGCTATGTTAATGAGGGGAAAAAACATGTCTTAGAACCAGATTCTGAAGGCTCCGGTTCACTGTGCTGACCCCAGGAACCAGAATTCCTAGGCATGGACTCAAGACAGCCTCGGACTTATAGCCTTGACAAGGAGGGAGGTGGCATCTAGCATGTTCTTTTTTTATCTGCAAGATATTTAGTAGATTGTAATCAATTCTTTTTCAGGGGGGATCTTTTTGAGACAGGGTCTCTCTGTAGCCCCAGCTAGCCTGGAACTCAGTATGTAGACCAGGCTGGCCTCGATCTCACAGAGATCCACCTGCCTCTGCCTTCCAAGTGCTGGGATTAAAGACATGTGCCTCCATGCCTGGCTTTTAATTAATTCTTTGAGAATATCATACCTGTATACAAATGTATTTTGATCCTGTTCACCCCACTCCTCCCCATAGCTCCTCCAAGATCCATCCCTATCTCCTATCCCCCACAACCTTATGATCTCTTTGTTTTGTTAAATAGTCCAAATTGGACTGGCTGTATATGCAAGGGTTCAAGGGTTGGGACTGTCCACTGGAGTATAGTAGGCCTACAAGGGGCCGGACCCTTAATGAAAAGTGACTTTCCCCCTCCCCAGAAGCTGTCAGGCATCAATAGCTCATGAGACCTCTCTCCAGGTTGACTGACTTGATCTTATGCAAATCTTGTACAAACAACCAGGCAACCACAACTGTGGTAATTTCATGAGTACAGCTGTCCTGTCATGTCAGAAGATACTGTTTTCATTCTAATCTTCTATCTGCAAAAATTTTTAAAAATTAAGACCTTTTGTGAAAATTATAGGGCTCCTGGAAATTTAATTTAGTACAAAGAGATGGTAAATGAATGTTCAAGTTCTTATTGTTATAAGAAAACATATCTGACATTTCCATAATTTAGTGTTTTATTTTGAATATATAGTTACTTCCTATACTTTCACAAAGTTAATTGACCCATTTTCTTACTAAGACCTGAAGGTTTTTAACTGGGGCAATCTCCACAGGGAATCTCTAGTCATAGTGGGTTTAAGAACTTGTTTTTAATCTCTCAGAGATTCTAGGCTCAAACATTTATTGATTCATAGAGCTTATGTAAATGCCTAAGCTAATCATGACCCACGGGTAAAAATGAGGCATTGACTGACTTCTTGATGGGGTCTAGTACACAACTAAGTACCCAGAGCTACTTTCTAATGTAGTTGAAATTCAAAGTGAGACATTTAAGTTCAGTATGTAACTTCTGAAGAACAGTAATTCAGCTGCATAGTTGCTTCTTCATTAACTCAATACTCATTAAATAATTACTTTATGTTGGGTACCCTCTGTACACAGATGAGTATAGTAAAGTAAGCTGTGTGCCCTTGAATTTGGAACCTATAATAAGGACATGTGTTTAAGCATAGCTTTATAATTTGTTCTTGCACAGTAAACTACAAAGGAATAGTGCTTAAAATCATTCACTTAGCAACTATTTACTTAGTAATGAAAGAACAAAAAATGAATAAACTAATGTTAAGGGAAACTTCTTTTTTGTTGTTGACAGGGTCTTCCTAGTGCCATCCCAGCTGGAACTCACTGTATAGACCAGGCTGGCCTTCATCTCACAGAGCTCTGCCTGCCTCTGCTGGGATTAAGGGCATGTACCACTACACCTGGCATTGATAAGGGATACCTTAATAGAAGCAGTGATGTTTGAGCAGTCTTGAATATAGATATATGGTTTTAAGTTAAGAGAGGAAGGTCGGTAAGGGGAGTGAAAACTGAACTATATATGCTGTTGATGACAGATGGTTCAGGCACCATAGGAGGGATCACAGAAGGGAGAGGGATACAGTTGAAGGAGACCGTTTTGAGGTGTAGATTCTGAAGAGCCTGTTAGACACTGCATGGGTATATTTGGTAGGCAGTCAAATATTTGCTCTTTCATGATAATTTAGTATGGAAGATCTCACTTTGGGAGCCATTATTGCTCATTAGATGGCAGTTATGATGATGCAATCACATATCCAGTGAGATGTGAAATTGAGTTTGGAAATTTAAAGAACATTAACATTTAAGGATTGATGGTAAAGAGTAGTATTCAGTGTAGTTCAAGGTTTGTGTGTATATACTTTGTAAGAATTCTGTCTGCATTTTCTAATACCTGTCTTTGAGGACAGGTACTATCCTATTCTTTATGTGTATTTGTGTATGTACATGTGTATGCATATGTGTGTGTATGTCACTTTGGAGACCAGATGTAGATATCAGGTGTCTTCCTTACCTGCTATTCAGCTTTTTTCAGCTAGAATCTCTCAATGAGCCCAGAGCTCACTCATTCAGCTAGACTAGGTGGCCAGCAAGTCCCAGGGATCCTCCTGTCTCTAGTTCACCAGCACTGGGATTTGAATTCAGGTCTTCATGTTACAATGACAAATACTTTACCAACTATGCCATCACCTCAGTCTCAGATTGACTGACTGACTGACTCCCTGATTGATTGATTGAATGATCAGGTTGTGTGTGGTGTACCATAACACACATGTGGACATGGACATCTTATCTCTTCTCTCCTTCCACCATGAGGGTCCTAGGGATGAGACACGGGTCATCAGGCTTGACAGTAAGCACCTTCATCCTCAGAGCCATGTTGCCAGCACTCCCCCATAACTATCTTATTCTGTCACTAGTATTACTTTAATACATGCAAGAATACATGCAGATTAGCAAGTAAGCAGAAGCCAGAAACCTAAACCTTACATTGGAAGATCTAGGTGGCAGTGTATCCTGTTTGGATAGTGACTACAGAAAAAGGAAAATTCAGAATACCTTAAACACAGTCTTTCTTCCCTGAGTAGTCACTCTCTTCTCTTAAATTCCATGACCTTTGCTTTTCTAGACCAATATGAATAGAACTCTGATTAATAAAAGCTAAATCCTCATGGAATATAAATAGAACAGAGTAGGAAATAACTAAAATCAAGAGTAGCAGGCTTTGTTTTGTTGAATATTTTATTCTGGTGATTGAACCCGGGGCTTTGCATTTCTAGGCTAGTACTCCATCACTGACTTAAATACTCTGCCCTGGACCCAATTTTCTTCTTTTTAATGCAGTGGAGAAGAGTTGGAAAGTGTGAATGTTTGTCCCTCAATGTCTTATCTCTTGTTAAAGAGTTGAGTCTGCCTTTGCTGTTCTCTTCAGAGTGGCTTTGCAGGCTGGCTGCTTTGTCTTCCAATCCCAAGTGTTCTGAGACTTCTCTGAATATTAAGGCATAGCTGCCAGCACATGTGTTGAACTCTCCCATGGCAATCACCATGACACTGCAGTCAAGACAAACTTTGCAACTTCAGAAAAATCACTGGCCCTGGGAGCCTTACTTGCTCCATTAGCATTTGTCTGTTGAATTTTTCTGAGTATTTATCTCTAGTCTTAAAATATGTGAAAGATAACATATTTTTTACTACTGGTGGTTAGGTTGTGGTTCCTCTCTCCTAAATTAAGATTATCAGTACCAAGTATAATATAATTAAATAGGGAAATCAAAATCATAAAAGGCCGAGAGTCCAAAGACCTTCTCAGTAACATCAGAATACCTTAGGAATGGAGGAGACACACAGGTCAGCAAACAAATATGAACAACTTTTAATGGGAAGAAGAACTTTTCAAAGCTCGTGGGTTACATTCTGATGTTATTACAGTGCATTACAGACCTGAAAACGTGCTAACCTTTGCCTCCATAGGCTGGTTGTCCTTGGGTTTCTTGAAAAAAATTACAAAAATTTAGTAATTATAATATTAAGTCATTTTACTATGACATATCTATAATCTTATTAAGTGTTCTTTTCTATTTTTATCATAGGTCTAAACTTAGTCTTTTTCAGTCAAGAATCAGTTTACAGAAAGCAAGTGTAAAGGTGAGTTTTTGAACAATATATTACACAGAGAAGCTTTTTAACTTACAAAATAAAGAATTGACTCTTTCAAGGGGTGGAGATGGGTTATTTCTACTTTGGAAAAGTATTTTAAGGTCAGTAACTCAAGCAGGAACTTTCTCTTCCAATTCATGGGATTTTCCACATAACTGTCTATACTTTGGATATGGTTCATTACTCAGTATTATTCTAAGGATAGGTTTCTTTGCCTCACCTGCTTAACTTGTAGCTTAGGAGACACAGTGCAGGGACTTTAGGATGTGCTCAAATCCATTTCTCTCATACTTAGACCCTGAGCAAGCCTTCTGGACCAGACACAAAAGAGTTTTCCTATGACACCTTCAAATTATGTAATATCTGATAAGTAAGTTGGTGGCTTGGCTTTCCTGCTGGTCTCCCCAGGAGCAGCCAGTTCTGGCGTATTAGAAATGTTTAAATAGTTCTTGGTTGGTGAGGTAGCTAAGCAGTAAAGGTGCCTGCTGCCAAGCTTGACGACCTGAGTTCAATCTCAAGGTCCCACACAGTGAAGGAGAAAACTGACACATACGCCCTACTCCCTCCCATAAATAAATTAATAAAAATGGTTTAATTTAAATAGTTCTAGAAACCATTTTTTTGGCTCCAATAGATTTAGCAGTGATGTTGAAGGTACATGGTACTTAATTTCAGGTCCTTCACTTTCACATCTGAAAAAAATTAGCAAAATATTTTGAAGCTCTCTAGAAAGTTTCAGAAGTAGGTTAGCAAAAATAAGATACTTTAAAAATACTTTCATATGCTGGGTATAGTTGTTGCATGCCTTTGATCCCAACACTCGGGAAGCAGAGGCAGGCAGATCTCTGTGAGATGGAGGCCAGCCTGGTCTACATAGCGAGTAAAGGCCAACTAGGGCCACAGGGAGATTCTGTCTCAAAGAAATAGTTGTGTTTATTCTCTCTTCCTGATTCTCATATTCTCTCTCTCTCTCTCTCTCTTTCTCTTTCTCTTTCTCTCTCTCTCTCATCATTGCTTCATTTCTCAGTAGTGCTGATAGTTTTATATACCTAATTTTTTTTCCATAGTTGTCTATTCTTGATGAAAAGCCATTGACTGTCAGTTAAGAACAGTGTTCTCTTCCCTTCCCTCTCTCACCACTTACTCTTCTCCCTCCACATTCCCCTTCCCCTTCCTTCATTTATTTAGTTATTTTAAAAGACAGAGTCTTATTTATATAGCTCAGTCTGGTCTCAAACTCAAGATCTTCCTGCCCCAGACTGCCAAGTTCTGGTTATAAATATGTGTCAGTGTGCCCCTAAGAGCAGTAATCTTACGTGTTTTGCAGTGCAATTTCAGTTTGCATTAATTTTTTTTTTTTGGTCTTTTATTGTATTGTAGTTAAAAGCCCGGCGTTCTGAGTGTAACTCCAAAGCTACACACGCAAGGAATGATTATCTTCTTACCCTAGCAGCCGCAAATGCACATCAGGACCGCTACTATCAAACAGATTTAGTTAACATTATGAAGGTAATATAGTTAATATTGATGGTGATTTTGCTTCATTCAAAACAAAACTAGATTTGGGTATGTGTGACTAAGTTAGAGTATTGTAGATATTTTGTATTTTATTGGAGTATACTTTATACTGTTTGAGTGACCTTTGTTAGGTAACTTAGAACTGATTTTTAGTGTAAGAAAATGTTTAGGGCTGGTATTATAGCTTAATGATTGCCTGGTATTCGTGAGGCCCTGGATTTGATCTGTAACACCACTACAAAGAAAGAAAGAAAAGGAAAATGTTTAAAGCCAAATCATAGTAAAGGATTGTATTATTTGATGGTAGCAACTGCTGACACAGAAGCTAGAAGATTGGCATAGAAGATGTGAGATAATAACTCAAGCTATGACACTAATTCTGAGCCATTTCCCGAGATTGGAGTTACTGGAATCAATAAACTGTTAACTGTTAACACTAGGTAGAATCTTCAAGTATCTCCTGAATCATCAGGAAAAGATTCATATTTCAGGATATTTTTTCCCTTTGTTCAACTGTATCCATTTTTCTAAAAAGTATTTTTATTAAAATAAGTTCTATTAAATGTGTTTTTATAAAACATAATTGTGTTATGAGAAAATATGCCTTATATAAGTAAACTAAATTCTTTATTAACCAGAATTTTGACCATCAATCATGCTTTTTTAAAAAAACTTATATTTTAAAAAGTTTGTAATTTTATGTTTAAAATGCGAAATTATTATACATTAATATTTGATGATTATTTTGGTGTCTGTGAAAAGAAAATGTCTAGTGGTTATGTGGAGGTGTATCTACTCTATTATTATGAAATAAACACTGGTAGATGGTGAACCCAGACCCATCTCCCCCATCTGTACTACTGTAGCTTTAACTTTCATTGCAAAGGAAAGGGAATAAAAAAGAAGAAAACCATTTAACTTTCTGCTGACAGCCCCTTGTTGCTGACAAGTGAACTCCACTTTGAATTACGTTTCATCCTGTTCATTTTTTTCTGAAGAACTTCAGCATTGAATTATTTTTCATTTGTATTTTCAGCACAGCCTTTCATATTTTCTGTATTTTCATCTCAAATGTGTGATTCTTAATAATTGTCCGACAAACACACTGTTGTGGTTGAGTTGTTTGCTAATGAATCAACAGTGGAGCATGAGGCTGCAGCTGGCATAGGCACTCTCTCTTCAGAAGCTCCAGGAAATAGATCACCTCTGTCCAGAAACTACAAGTTCATTCCTTGAAAGAAGAGGCTGAGCATTTCCTGGAATGTTCAGAGAAAAACAAGTGTGGGAAAAGTCAAATTGAACTCAGATCTATCAAGTTGTATTTTTTTTCTTTCCTATTTGTTTACTGCTTAAAATCTCCCCCATCTGTTTTGTTGTGACTTCTGCTGGTCCGAATACAGGTTATAAAGTGAGAGCAGGGGATTATTTTGACATCCAGATGAGAGCTCTGCTTACATTTTTCTGCAGAGTACTGGACCCAGACCTTTAGGTGTTTTAGTATCTTACTAGGTATTACAGTAGTGCTTACAAAGGTTAACTCAGATTCCCATTCTAACAATGTATTTGCAGTTTCAAAAAGTATATTTACAAAAGATGATTTTTCAGTGTAGGTTACAATTAAAAGTTGTGTTTACATATTTCCTATATATGTCTACTATCAGATTGAAGCTGATAGCTACACTTGACTATCCTTTGAAATGCCTGACACTAGAAGTATTTTAGATTTGGGAGCATGTTAGATTTCAGCTAATTATTTGAACCAGGAATATATAAACATAATGAAGAGGAAATATAATCAACTAATTATGCTGCTAGCTACTTAATAAATTTCTAGGCTTGCCATCATCGTTGTTAAAGACTAAGGAATCTCATAGTGGAGTTGTTCCTGTACAAAGACAATCTTTTTACTTCAGTTTTGGATCATATCACACCCTTTGACCTTCTTGGGGATAAAAAACAATAGAATTCTGCATTCTTCTTATATTTCCTAGACATTTTGATGTTAGATTCAGAACTGTTGGGATCTTAGTGATGAGAGCTTTTCTCATGTCTGCCTTCAGATCTGAATTAGTTTCCTTCTGTGCCTGGTGTAAGAAGAATCTTGAGGTCCCTGATTACCTGTCTCCTTTTTAATTGTCTGTTTTATATCTTTTTTTCTTGGTTTACTTTGTCCTTTGGAAAAACATATCCTTCAGTACCTTCTTGGGCATAGAAGGTGCTATTTTTGAGATGCTGGGTTTTTTTTTTGAGATGTTTCTAAAAAAAAAAAATCATTATTCTGTGCTTGTAGTAAGTATACAGCTAAATGTTGGAAATTATTTCCAGCCAAATGGTGGGGTCAGTACACCATAGCTTTCTTGTTTGCAGTGTAAATATTGAAAATTCAGAATCCTGGTTCTTGAGCCTTTGAATCTACTTTTTTTTTTTTTCCTTTGTAGAAACTATGGTCAATTCTTAGTGTATTCTCAGATTTCTTAGCTCAGTCCTTTCATTTCTCTTTTTGGAACCCTTATTGTTAAGATCTTGGACCTCTTGGTCTTGTTTTTTTGTGGGGTGAAAGGAGGTGAGGCAGGATACTGCTACAGTAGCTCAGATGCCTGTCCTTAAACTTGCCTCATGCTTTTTGAGTCCCACGATTACAGGTGTGCACCCCCATGCTTGGCTTCCAGTCTGGTCTGGTTTGTTTTGTATGGTTTTATTACTTTTCTCTTAGACAGTGGATATAGCTCAGTGGTACAGTGCTTGCTTAGCATACACAGTACCCTGTATTTAGTCCCCATCCATGTATGAGAAAATGAGGTGTATGTGCACATGTTTGTGTGGTGTGTCTACTCGTGTGCCAGAGGAGTATGTTGGGTGTTCTGCTTTGTTACTTTCTACCTTACTCCTTTGGTTTGGGGTCTCTTACTGAACCTGGAGCTAGGCTAACAAGCTAGTAAGCTTCCTCCCTTTACCCACCATACACATGGTGCTTGGGTTATAGTTGTGTGCAGCATAGAAATGTCTAGCCTTTTTTTTTATGCACTGGGAATTTGAATTCAGACTGTCATGCTTGTACATGATACTGAGCTTTCTACTCAGTACTGCTGAGCTACTAAGGGCTAAGTAGCAGCAAGCCTTGCAGTGCTCAGGCAGGCATAGGTATTGGGATTCTAAAGCTCTTCTTAGGGGCCAGTTCTCTTCAGACCTGGAGTGTCTGAGGTCTGTGGTCCTAAAGACTTGACAGCTCTCTAAATCTCTTGGCAACCAGAACCTGCAGTTTCTCTTCTTTGGTTCTATCTTTTTTCAGCCTGAACCTTGCATCCTCTCTGTGTTTCTGCTGTCTCGCTTGTTCTAGCTGCTTTTTCATATTTTTCAGTTGCCTTGTATTGCTGTGGCTGCTGTCACAGTTGTCACCATTGGGACGCAGCCACTGCTTTTTTTTCACTTCTGCTGCTACTACTGCTATTAGCTACCACTCCTGCTATTTCACCTCTTTTTAAAGATATGTGTGTGTGTGTGTGTGTGTGTGTGTGTGGATCTGTGTGTGTTTGTGCTGGTGCACAGGTAGAGATCAGAGGACAACTTTCAGAAGCGACCCATAATTTCTGGGCAATTTGTCCTGTCTCCACCTCTCATTTTACCATACAGATGTGTGTCTCCACATCTAGCTTTTTAAATGTGGCTCCTCAGGACCAAACTCAGGTCATCAGGTTTGTTTCAATTCATGCAGCAAGTCCCTTTACCTGTGGAGGCATCTGGCTGACCCCAGCTCCATCCCTTTGTAGCCACTGTCTTGCCATTGTTCCAGCTCAGCCTTTTAACTCGCCCGCTGCCATTCTTCAGCTATCAAGAATCCAGCTGCTCTATTACTTCTGCACCTCAGTGTAATGACTATTCTGCTATCACTGCTCTTCTGACACCTCTGTCACTGCTCCTCTGTTTCTGCTGCTGTTTTCTTCATGTTACCAGCCAAACCAGCCTTGCTAAAAATAGTTAAGAAAAGACTCCTTGAGAGAAGCCTTGTATTGAGCCTAATGTTACAACACCAGGGGAGTCACCCAGGAAGGTGCCTCCCAGGTGAGCCACACAGACTGCTTATATGTCCAGAGGAGAGTTGTTTGCATTTTGTCACAGCAAATGTCTCAAAATGTGTGTACCTCTGTTTGTCAGTCAAGGGGATAACTTCTTCACATCTGGCCTAGGTAGAAATGGTCACGGGGTCATTTAGAGGTCATTGAAGGTGGTGATAGCAAAAGGTCCAGTACAACTGTCTAAAATAGTATTGACAGCACCTTCAGGAGCCAGATCAAGCAGCTGAGATTGTTATGTAGTTTTCTCAAGGCGCCTGTGGTAGCTCAGAACAGCTGGTGCTGGTTTAAGAGTAATCCGACTGGCTATTTGAATGACAAGTTTGTTTGTTTTTTTGGGTGGGGAAAGGTTGTTTTGTTTTGATTTTTGCTCAAGGCAGCCAGGGTAGCAAGGGAAATTCCAACAGCTGCCAACAAGGAAGTTAGATTTCCCCGTCCCTTCGTCCCTTCGTGTCTTTGCTTATTTACAGGAAAAATGAATATCAGGAACATTGCTTACAATAAGAACTTAAGGAATTTGCCATTAACAGCAGTAGTGATTTGAACAGATTTTAACAGTGATTTAATATTCTTAATACCTGTCCAATACTAGGAAGTGGTGGGTCTTCCTTTTCTGTCACAGTTTTAATATCTTATTTTACCTCTTTATTGTTTAAATCTTCCCCTTTTTTACCAGGTATCTGTGGCATATGACTATATGTTATCGTTTAAACTCTTACATCAGTAATACAATAGGGTTCATTTAAAAATTTCTTCTCCTTATGCAGCCTTTGTCTTAGCCTGTGGTAGGACTTGTCAACTTTGAGCTTTACTATAGAGTGAATCATGGATCCTTTATAGGACCCAGTGTTGTTCTTAGTTTGCTCCTTTGAGATTGACAAAAATCTGCCCTGTGGTCCTTTTGTCCTGTCTTTGGATCTCTTTGCTGTGGTTGCTTTCAGAAGACTTCCCTGACTTCCTCTTGATACCTACCTCCAATGAAAACGGCTTATGTTATCTTGGTGGCAGTTGGCAGAGCCACAGCTTTCCAAGTGTTCATGTGATAGAAACCTTGTTTCCCCTCACGTGTGCATTCCCCAAGGACAGTAGTTAGGTCTGTTTTACCAGAGAGGTTATCCTTGCTAGAATGGTATGATTCCTAATCTGTATTAAATATTTGTGAACTGATACTAAACAAAGAAATGAATAACTAATCTTGTTTTAATCCTCACAAAATAAGTCATTCCCATTTTACAAATGAAGAACTTACAGCAAAACTTAGATTTAGAGCTTTCAGGTGTCTGACAGAAGGGGTAGCATCATTAACTTATCACATGCGCAACATCCTGAGTTTGATTCCCCTTCATGAAGGGAAGAGTAAAAAGCTGTAAATACATTACTGTATGAACTTACTTTTTATTAAATGAGAGATAATCCTGAATTATCTTTCTCTTTTGGCTTATGTGAGGAGCGAATGTTTCTTTTCTAAAATGTCCCCTAATTTTAAAGCTTGTACACATATTACAATTATGTTTTTTAATTAAAAAATTTTTAATTATTTTTGTGTGTGTGTGAGTGTACTACCTGCTTGTATGTGAGTGCACCTGTCATGCAATGCCTGAGGAGGTCAGAAGAGGGCGTTGGATCACCTGGAACTGGAGTTACAGACTGTTGTTAGCCATGGGGGTGTTGGAAATTGAACTCGAGTCCACTGTAAGAACAACCAGTGCTGTTAACTGCCAAGCCACCTCTCCAGCCCCTTATTACATAGTATATTTTTAAATTACATAGATTTGAATATATTTTAATAAGTGTTGGATTTTTCTTGTGTATTGGTTTGGTTTGAAATGGGGTAGGAAGGAGAATGAAGCTTCGGCGCTGTGTGAGAATGGAGCAAACGAGCAGTGTTAGGTACTTTAAGACACATTTTTATTTAGTTTCCATAATATCTTTCCTAATAGATATTAGTATGCTTATTTAAATGATCAGACGTTCGGTGAGGCCCACTTAGAAAACATAATAGCAAGGATGGAAAGGAAGGTCTTTGTGCCTTCACAGCCCATGTTCTCTAGATCACCTGTAGTGCTTATTTGCATTCCTTTTCAGTTTCCTTGATAGTAAAAATTAGTATTATAAGCAGTAGCACACTGTGACTGTCCTGAATTCTCGAAATTATAAGATAAAATTATCTACTGAGCATTGCAAATTCTCTCATTTTGGTTACTCTGTAGGAAAAGATCATGTTGGTATTGTAATATAAATATTTAGACATGTTCTCTAAGGAATACTTTTTATTCCTTATGCCTTCACCAATTGGAACAGATACCACATATATTGCTCTGGGTCTGTATATCATCAGGCAGTTTTTTGTGGTTTTTTTTTTTTTTTTTAATTCAGCTAAAATAAAAATGACAGCTAGACTCCGAAAATTAGATGACTGATCTCATCTCTAGATTGCAGCTAGGCTGGTTGGGAAGTGAAGCTGATTACTACTTTAGTGTTTGTTTTCATAGAATATTCTTAAACAATATATGAACTCTAATTTTTCCTTCTTTGTGTGTTTTAAGACAGGGTTGTCTTATAGCCCCAGCTGGCCTTAAATTTGCTGTGTAGACCAGGCTAGCCTCTATCTCACAGAGATTTACCTCCCAAATGGTATTTTTCCTTTTTAGAAGCATGTGGAATGTTTTCTTGTGGTTTGAATGAAGAAGAATGAAATGAATCATAGTAGAAAATAGAACAAATGTCAATCAAAGGAAAGACTAAAAGCTTAATCTTGTTACTCTAAACCAGTGTTTATATACATCAGAAGTTAAACAGATGTAGACTGGTTAATAATTGGGCAAAATAAAAAAATATAAACATCTTTCTATATAACAGAAATCTAGAAAATGTAATGTTTTTGCAGACTTCCTTTTCAGAAAGAAGGTCTCATGTAGCTTAGTCTGGCCTCAGACTTGCTATGTGTACTAGGCTTGCCTTGAATCCCTGATTCTCTTGCTTCTACTTCCCAAGTACTGGGATGCACCACCACGTTTTGCTGCAGGTTTTGTTTTTGTCAAATGAAGAGAAAAATATTGGTTTACAGCTTCCTTTTCTGGCTCAGCATTAATTATTCCAAAAGCCTTTCTTTTTTCCTATTTGGATTATGTCAGTCATCTTTTGGATTTTGAGTTGTGACTCTTCTGATTTGTACTTCTGATTCACCTAATGAATTTGTTCCCGTCATTAATTAGCATGAAAATCACATTTGTTCACTAATGAATTTGCATGAAAGTCTCCAGATTTCAAGCCTGGCCCTTAGCCTATCCTGATTTACATCCTTTCTTGAAAAGCTGAATTATTTCAGTTTCTGTTGATTCTGTATGATTCTCAAGTGTGTCACAGTCTTACCCTTGTCCTTATAATTATCTTCATGTGTGCCTTTCCTTTTGGTGACTAAAACTTTACAAACTAGAGGAACCCCATCCTCTCACCTGCCCATTGTTCCCTCAGTGATCACCCCCATCTTAGATTTCAGGTGACAAGGGCTGTCTAGTTTCTAAGACCCTAAAGCTAAAATCTCAATATAATAGTCCTTAGGCACTTGTGACTGTTTAGATTAGAGATAAATGTTAATCTTCTTATCAGAAGATTAGCCACATTTCAAGTGCCCAGAAGCCAAAAGTTGCTGCCTTATTGGATACTTCTTTGATCGTATACTTCTGTCAGGAGTACCCTAAAGCTTAGTTTTTTATTTTCTTTCCATTGCCACTTGATCTGTCTGCCATCGTTCTGGCTTCTTTCTCTTGTTCTGATAAAACACTCTGACCAAAAGCAACTTGGGGAGAACAGGATTTATTTGGCATGCACTTCCAGGTCACAATCTATCACTGAGGGAAGTCAAGGCAGGGACTTTAAGCAAAACCCATGGAGGAATACTACTTCTGGCTGACTCTCTAGCTTACTTGCCCACAGGCTAACCTGGTGTGGATAGTCCCTAATTAAGGCTCTCAGATGACTAGGTTGTGTCAGATTGACAACTGAAGCTAACTAGGACAGTCATCAAGACTTTTACTTGGTTTCTAGAATAGAAAGGTTTCTCTTTTGTGTCAGTCTCTGCTGTTGTGATATAGTCACAACAAGTGAATGTGGTGATGGTCCAGAAAAATTTTATTTCCAGAAATAGATCTTGGGTTGGATTTGACCCATAGGCCTTAGTTTACTTTAAAAACTGTATTATGAAATTTTCTAACTATAGAAATTCTCTCAAAGAATAATAAATACCTATTTTTAATGGATTCAAAAAACAAAAGACTACTAGCACAATTGGAAACTTCCTGTGTGACTCCTCCCGAAACACATCCTTCTCGTTCACTTTGTAGCCACTACCCTGTTACCATTTTAGATGGTATTATACCCCGTTACATTTGCAGCTTACTTTTTTCCACTCTATGTTGATTTTCATCCGTATGGACTTTTAAACTTTTGCTTTACTGAATAATGCTTCATTCTGCATATGTCTATAAGTAACCTACCATTTTCCTAATGTTTATTGTTTTGTTCTTATAAGCCATGATGTTATTCTTGATCATACCTGTGGTACACTTATGCAAAAGATTCTTATATATCTAGAATTGATGTATATTAGCTTTACTAAAGAGTGCTAGATTCTATCATGCTTTTCCCTTACCTTTTAGCGTTGTTTGTGAATGACTTTCAATTCATCGAGGACTTGAGTTTGTACTAAGAGATAAGCACTAGGCAGTGTACAGATGAATTGGACATGATCCATGTGAGCTAGAAAGAGGAAGGTCATAAGTCTCTAAAGCAGCCCTTAGGAGTTTATGGAATCTCTCTCTCTCTCTCTCTCTCTCTCTCTCTCTCTCTCTCTCTCTCTCTCTCTCTCTCATATTCTGATTGGCTCCCTGTGACACAGAAAGAGATAATGAGTCTACTTCTTGCCAGTTTAAATCAGACAGCTAAAGCGCTTGTCTTAAAATATTTTAGAAGCCAAACAACTTTAAAAAAAAAAAAAAACTCTTATGGGGATCTTTATTTTAAAAGCAGATAAAAAGTTAAAATTTGTGAGCCTGTTTCTTTTATGTTTCCTACTTTCTACATCTGCCAGTGTAGCTCTCAATCTATTTCCCTGGGTTTCTGAAGCATTATGCCAAATGCCAAGGTATAATTTGGAATCAAATGGTGTACTGGGATTTGTGGGGGTTTTTAAAAGATTTTTATTTTTAATTGTGTGTATGTATGGGGGGGGGGGCATGTGCACATGAGTACAGGTGCCTGTGGAGGCTGGAAGCATCAGATTCTTTGGAATTGGAGTTAGAGGTGATGTGAGTTGCCATGATGTGGGTGCTGGAACTTAAACTTGGGTCCTCTGCAAGAGCTTAACCACTGAGCCAGCTCTCAAGCCCCACTGGTTTGATTTTCAGTTTTTGTTGTTGCTTTGTTTCATTTTGTTTTGTTTTGAGATAGGATCTTACTGTCTGGCCTAGAACTTTCTGTGTAGACTAGGCTGGCCTTGATCTTACAGAGATCTACCTGCCTCTGCCTCCAAGTGCTGGGATTAAAGGCTTAAGTAATGTGTTAAAAGTGTAAATCATAACATGGTCTTTGTTTGTATTCTCTAGGGTATGAATAAGGAGCACAGAGCAGAGAGTGCATAACACTGTGAAAGGAGTGTGCAGAGTAACAGGACTGGACGGAGAGTATTTGTCTAGAGTATGTCAGGTCCTGGGTTCAGTCCCAGCATCTTGAATCCAAGAGAACAATGAAGAACACTAGGGGTGAAACCAACTTTTTAAAATAAGGGTTTTTCATTTTTGTTTTGTTTTGTTTTTTAGTGTATAGGTAACATAAAGATTCTTTGTATGTATTCAATAGGCTGCATTTTGATAGATGTGTATAGCTATATAATCATAGTTAATATTTAGAATATTCCTATCTCCCCATACTTGTTCATTTGTAATTACATTTGGTTCCTATGACAATGTAGCACATTTAGTTTACTCCCCCATATATTATCTAACAGTCCTGTAAGTCAGAAGTCCAGATGGGCTTAGCTGGAGTCTAGCTGAGGGCCTCACAAGAGTTAAGGTGTTGTCTGGGCTTGGTTTTATCTAGATAGTCTAGGAAATAATTTACTCCCCATGTCACTGATGTTGGTAGAGTTCACTGCCTTATGGTTGTAGGATTTGACTCTTTGTTTTCTTGCTAGTCATAGGTTGGGATCATTCTTAGTTTCTAGAGGCTGCTATTTTGTTCTTTGCATTAACAAACCAGCAATAGCATGTCAAATCTGTTTATAAATTCCTATTGTGAATCTCTGACTTCCTGTTTTACTACTAATTTGAAAAAATCTCTGGCTTCTAAAGGGCTCATGTGATTAGGTTAAATCTACCAAAATATCTCTCCCTTCTTATTTATAATAATATAGCATAACTACCAAAATGCTATAATAGATTCACCGATCTTATCTATGCTTAAAGGAGAGGGAATTGTATAATCGTTGCATAATTCTACGTACATTGGGGATCTTGCATGTATTTTGTTAGGATAATTCCTAAGTAATATCTTTCACTGTTAGAATAACTATTATGTTTTAATTTTTTCTGTCAGTTCTTTTTGTTAGTGTATTGAAACAAAGTTGATGTTTTAAGTGTCAGTCTGCTCTAGTTTTTATGCTGCTGTTGCTAATAAATCACTGAAGAACTTAGTGGTCTAAACCAATAACACCATTTATTTTGCTGTCATATCTGTACTTCGGTTAGAGCTCATAGGGAGAATTTATCTCTGTACCACCCATATCAGCTGGAGGCCAGCAGCTGAACTCTGAGGGCTTGCTTTCACACATACTTGGTAGTGTTGCCTAATGACTGAAACTGTGCCCTGACTGTCCCGTAAAACTTCTGTTCATGACTTTGCTTCATCTCTTAGATTTTCTCATAATGTTATAGTTGGCTTCCAAAGACAAAACAAGGGAGAGTTAGATCAGCTATTATGGAAGAGTTTCTTCCTACACATTGTACCCATGGAAGCAGTTACCTGTTGAAGTTTGGCCTAGGATTCACTGGTGTTGAAGGGATACATTTTACTTTGGGGATGGGAATGGAGGGAGTTGAGACAGGTCTCACTCTGTAGTCCTGGCAGGCCTGGAACTCACTGTGTAGAACAGACTGGGTTTGAACTCATAGAGATCACACTCCTCTACCTCCTGAGTTCTGAGATTAAAGGCATGCACCACCATGCCTGGCTAGATTTTATTTTTTAATGGAGGCTGGCAGTACAATAAGAATACACGTGTAAATAGAACTATTACCATGGCCATTTTTGAGCAAATGTGGTCTGCCACATAACCTTGTATCCTGCAGACTTCCTAAATATGCGTATTTGTTAAGCTATTTTGTGGGCACTTTATAATTTTCAGTCAAATTAAAAAAGGATCATTTTAGTTCTTACTCCTGTTTTATAATTTTTTCTTGATTTATCGCTGGTCATGCTCAGTATAATGTTAAATAAAAATAGTGAACAAGCTAATTCTGAGATCTTTTATATAATCAAGAACACTAACTTTTTAAAAATTGTGGTTTAAATATATATGTATATATATAACTTGCCATTTAAGTCAGCTAAGTATACAGTTCATTGGCATTAAGGACATCCTTATTATTGTGTAACTGTTACAACCGTCTAACTCCAGAAACTTTTCATCTTCCCTAACTTAAACTCTAACCATTGAGCAATAACTTCCTACTCTTCCTTTCCTCATCACCTGGCAATTATCATTCTATTTTGTCTGGATGAATTTGACTACTCTGGGTACCTCATGTCAGTGGAATTACACAATATATGTTCTTTTGTGTCCGACTTACTTCATTTAGCACAATATCTTCAAGCTTCATATATTAGGCCTAGGAGGGTTGCTCAGTAGTAAAGTTCTTGCCTAGCTTGAGGCCATGGGTATGAGGAGGAAGTGGAAGAAGAGGACAAAGAGGAGGAAGACTGCCTCCCATTGCCTCAAAACGGTGCTTTGTTCATAGTATGTCTCAGAATTTCATCTTTTAAACTAAATAATATTCTATTGTATTTACATGTTGTTTTGTCTCTTCATCCAATGGTGAATGGAAATTTACATTTTTTCCCTACTGTTTTGCTATTTTGACTAATACTGTTATTAACCTAGATATACACATATTTTGAGTTCCTATTTTCAGTTGTTTGGGGTATATATTCAAAGATGAAGTTGCTGGATCAAATGATAATTCTGTACCATTTTACATTTCCAGCAATATACAAAGATACCAGTTTTTCTGGATCTTTTCTAACACCTAGTATTTTATCTTTGCCTTTCTCCTCTTCCTAGTTCCTTGCCCCCTTCCTTAAAAGTGTTTGATAGTGAAGATTGTCATGACCAATATTTCAGTTTGGTGGCACTGCCTAGATTTATGGCAACAGTCTACCATTGCCTTTTCTTTTAACCACTGATGTCAATGTCAATACAGCGGAAAAAGAAAATAAGGTCTTGCTATTAGTTTTAAAGTAGTTTTGACGTAATGGACCCCAGAAAACATTGCAGAGACCTTGAAGAGTTTGCTAGTTACATATTAAAAAAACTTTGATTTAATAAAAAGAACAATTCTGAGTGAAAAGTTGACATCAAAATGATTGATATTATTCTCTGCATGGCAGATAATTGTAAGTACCTCTGATGAAGTAATGAATGCTTAATGAATCCCTACCATCAGGACCTTAAAAATTAAAGCATCCACAAAAACGATTACAGTCCAAAAGCATGTAATAATAAGCAGTCATTACTGAATTTTTATTTTATACGGGTTTTATATTTTCTTATTTAATCCTCATAGCAACCCCATTTGTACACAAGTAATTCATTTCCAAGCATGCGTTCCATGAATGCAAATGCTAAAAATAACTATCAGCCATCTGCTGTCACTAGAATATAGACTTTTTAGCTGAGAATTGTGGCACATGCCTGTAATTCCTGCACTTAGGGAGCTGAGACAGGAGAATAGTAAGTTCCAGGCCAGCTCCTTAGGCAAAAACAAGAAGAATGTAAACTTCCTGTACATCAGTTATTTTGTTTTGTCCCTTATTGTATACCTAGCACCCCAAATTGGTGTTGAATGAATGAGGAGGCAGAGGTTACAGTGGCCTTGTCTTCATAGAGGAGCTGGCCTCTGTATGGCTTTGTGTGGTGAGTAGGATGTCAGCAAGTTGATTGCTGAGGATGGGACCTTACAGGGTTGGACTCTCATGAACAGGAAGTAATATAACAAGGAAATCTTGGTCTTGAGGGAAGACATGCTAGTACTCAACTCACTGACAGTATTTTTTAAATGAAGTGGAGGAGCTGAGGGGATGGTTCATTGGGGTAAAGTGGTTAGTTAGTGTTCAAGCATAAGAATCTGAATTTGGATCACCAGCACCATTATAAAAACTGGGCTTGACAGCCCATTTCTGTGTTCCCCGCTCCACAGTGGAGAGTAATAGAGGAAGGCATCCAGCATCAACCTCTGGCCTCCACACATGCATACATGGGTGAGCACATCCACACATATATGCATGTGTACACACACAAAAACACAAACTAATGTTGAAAAGCTGATTTGGCCTTGGGGAATAAATTCTAAGTTACCACTAAAGTCTACTTTTAAATAAGCAGGTTTGAATATGAATGTTTGGCTATTATCATAATTTTAATGCATGTTTTACTCACTACATTGTAGACCATTAGGTTTTTTGGCAGTCTTTCTAGATTCTGTAACATTTATTGTTAGTGGAAAACTGGAGGCACTGAACAGTAATAACATTTGGGGTTAAGAAAGGAAATGATATAGGAACAGACAAAATCTTAAGCATTCTTAGCCATTTCTGGTATTAGCAAGTTTTCTTGGCTTATCAGTGTGACTCCCTCTATTCTTTTTCCTTTTCAAAATGGTTTGAAGAGGAAAAAGCACTCATTTTTTTCCTGTGACTTTTGTTTGTGGTTATCAGGCTGACACAATGATGTCACAAAATACAATAGATCTCACTGAAGTGGTTAGACATAGTTTAAAATAGTCTCTGATGACACACAAGGGATGTCCTGAGCAATAGGCCTTGTTCTGCTAAAAGAGTCACTTGTGTGACTAGGTAGGTGTTTTACCTAGCATGATTAGTGGGTAGGTTTAAGTTTCATTCAGTCAAGTATTTAAAACCTAAGTGTTTTATTTCTGTATTGCAGATAACACTGGAGTTCACCAAACTCCATTTCAGACATAACTAAGTAATTTCTTCATTTCATATCAAGGAATTTTAAATGTTTTAGTATAAGTTAACCAGTCAGAACTTGCCAGTTTTGATTCCAAGGCTTGAGTTTTTTCTAATCTTAAGACAGAGACTGGTCTTTCTCAGTTTCTTGCACTCTTACAAACAGATACTCTGTAAAGTTAACTGACAGCAGGTGGTGGTAAAGCCTATTCAGCTTTTCTACCCAATTCATTAATATGATTTTTCTTCCAGATATAAATAACCCAAAACCAAATTAAATGCAATGGAACCATTGTCATGTGATCCAAGAATGAGAGGTCTATAGGTGAAGATAATAAGCATTGCGCTGCAGTTCATTCTGTCATTAGGTTTTTGAAGGGAGTAAGAAGACTTGTTATTACCCTTGAATTTAATATTCTTCACCAGAGAGTTCCAATATTAACTCTGTGACCATGAGAATAAGGCTTAGGGGATTTAAGCAAACCAGGTGCCTAATTGATACCCTTGGTATACTATTTTAAGTTAATTTCAGAGAAAATCTATTTAAAGATAGTTATATATGTACATATACATGTGTTTAATAATTATGTTTTTTATGTAAGATGCATCCTTGGACAAGGTCTTGAGATTAGCTATCAATTTTTAGACAAAAGAATAGTTGCAGTTCATTTTGTTTACTAATGCGTAGAGATATATTTTAACATTATTATAAAACTTAAGCTCCAAGGAGAAGTATTAATAAGAGGGCACTGGGCCTCCAGAGTAAGGATGATTGTCTAAAGCATCCTAATTTTTGTGAGCAGGTCTTAATGCTCATGAAGAGGCTCAGAACATTTAATCCTGTAAGGAAAGGAAGCAAATCATAGGGATTTCTGGAATTCTCATCAGCATTGTCATTTCAGAAGTCAGAATAATCCTCCATTCATGGAAATTATAATTTACCATATATTGGGATAATTAAGAGATAAATACCATAGAGGGCAAGAAGGGTTCCCACTCAAGCCCCTTTCTGAACTACCTAAGGCCACAGTGCTAGTCCTGAATATTGTAGTCTGGCCCTTGATCCTCATGGGTTATCCTTACAAAAATAGCACATCTGGCAGAAGACATTCCCTAAAGGGGCATACCACTTTCTGAATGAAAACTTCAGGCCTATCTGAAGGGATTTTCTAAGAAGCAGAATGTTTTAAGACAGCTGAATGTCCAGAACTGATCTCTCTGCCAGAGCAATTGTTCCATGACTCTTACTCATCTACTGAAAACTTGACTGTGTACTTCTTGGGGAACTGAGAGTGGAAAAGGTTAAGAATGCCCTAGTAATCATGTAAGAACAATTGTGACCTCAGCGACTCTGTAAAAGGGTCTCTGAGGTCTTCCCAGTATTCCCTTGACCTCACCTTGAAAACCTTTGGTCACCTACTAAATATTACTAGCTTCAGTTGGAAAAGACTTTGAGTAAAACTTAAGATCTCCTTGAGTATTGTCAGTAGCATTCTGAAGTCTCAGCAATAATACTAATCATTGATCTTGTCAGGGATTTGACTTCTTCCCACAGGCAGCTGAGTCTCATTAGGAAGAAAGTGTTTATACGTGGAGTTGAACTAGAGAGACAACGACAAGTGGTGTGCTGTTCATCTCAGTAATTGGTGATTACCACCAAACCAAGCTTTGCCATTTATAATCCAGGTTGCAAACTTCTTTAAGGTGTGTTTGTCTGCTTATGGTTTTCTTGACATATAATTGACTGTACATAAAAGTGACAGCAGTTTAGAGTTTTAGCTTGTGTTTTACTTTGTCTGGTGGATTTAGTAACTTGTTCTTAAAGGTTTAGGTAAATGGAGAGCTGAGATTTTGTTATTGTTGTTGCCTTCAAGTCACTTAAGATTCAGTTCTCAAAAGTTTTTATTTCTCAACTACACATGCTTCCTCTATTTAACAGCACCCAATATAGACATCAGAACTACCCGGAAACACCTGGGTTTGTTCTACCTATAGAGCAACTAAGAGTTGGGAGGGTAGTGGCCACGTTTTAAAATTGTACATTAAAGACTGCCTTCCCAGTCTCAGGTCACCGTGTATTCATTTATTCCATAATGGAACCAACAAAGTATTTTAGGTCAGAGGTAGGAAAGAATGGTGAGAGGTGTGTGTGCCTTGCCCTCCCTGAGCACAGCTCACTGTCTGAACATTCACACTCAGATTTCTGGTTAACCCTCTACAGCTTGGAAATTCATATCAAAGCCTTTCTTACCTGCATCTTTATCAGAATATATTTCAATGCTGGGGGTTTCTTCATTTTCCTGTCACACACTATTACCCATCCTCTGTTCCTACCACCAACTTCAAGGCAGAGAGAACTTTTTGATGGCTTACAAAATCAATGCTGCTTTACCGAGAATTGTAACTTTAAAGGAAGAGGAATGGCAAATAGATTTCACTTAAGTGCAGTTGTAATAAACTAATAACAGCTGCTTAGAGTATGTGAGACTGCTAGGCCAGATCCACCAGCAGTCTCTGTCATAGGCATTTATTAGAATGTTAAAATAGTACTCCATTAATATGTATAATTTAAATTTTTTATTTTTAAAATATTTTCTATGTGCACCTGGGTATGTCTTCTGGAGGTCAGAAGAGGGCATCAGATCCCCTGGAACTGGAGTTAAGAACAGTTGTTAGCCACCAGGTGCGTGCTGAGACTCTAACCCGTGTTTTCTGCAAGAGCTGCCAGAGCTCTCAACTAATGAGCCATCTCTCCAGCCCCAATATGTATAATTTTTATGTATTAGTTGTTGAATGGCCTTTTTGGATTCATACCTAAAAAGTTTATTTGGGTGAATTTTATTTGGGTGATATGTTAGTATTTATTATTTTTTGTTAGCATACAAAATAATAGATTTCACTGTAACATATATATCATTCATTATATGTCATTATACCTTATTTTCCCCCTACTGCCCTCCCCGCTTCTTTTAGAACCCTTCCTCTCCTCTCATAGTCCCCTTTCTACTTGTGTGTATGTGTGTAAATTTAAATCTAGATTCCAATATGAGGAAAAAAACACATATTTGTCATTCTGAGTCTGACTTATTTTGCTTAACATAATGGTCTCTAATTACATCCAGTTAAGACATGCAAATGTCATAATTTCATTCCTCTTACAGCTGAATAGGATCACAGGACAACTTTCAGGAGTTTTTTCACCCTGTGAGTTCCGGGGATTGAATTCAGGTGATCAGGCTTGGCAACAGGTGCCTTTTCCTGCTGAGCCATCTCACTGGACCTCTACATTTTTTTATTTATCCTTATGTTGGTAGTCTTCTAGACTGATTCCATATACTGGCTCCATTTTTTATTGATTTTTGTGCATGTATAAATCAGTTTCATTCTTTTACCTGTGAATACCCAGTTTTCCAAGCTCTGTTTCTTTTATGGCTTCTTTTTTTCAATGTATATTTTTGACACTTTTGTCAAAGAGACGGTGACTGTAGATTATTTATTTCTGGATTTTCTATTCTGTTCATTGGTCTATGTGTGTTTCTGTACCAGTACCATGCTGGTTTTGTTATTATGATAGTATCTTTTATACAGTTATTAATGTAGTGTTTTACAAGAAGACTTAGTGTCAAATAAGCTCAAAATTGATGTTATGAGGGGGTTAACCTTCAAAGTTTAGATATTTCAAAAAATTGAATTAGAAATTAGAGATCTTAAAACAGAAACTGTTAATGGGATTTGTGACAAGTTTTAGGAGCACTAAGATCTGGGGTTCACCTTGCTTTCAGGCATTCTCCACACTGTGAGAATTTCATTCTTTTATAACCTTTCTGATCTAGGACTGTCAGGCATCTTAGTTTTCTGAAAAATTGTTTTTCTTAAATACTCGGTACCATATTTGTTTCATCTTCTATTGTAAGACCATAATTTCATAAGTTCCTCTTGTCCTTTCTACTTTCGGTAATCCAGTATGTGAAATTTCATGTATGTAGAACCAGTGAAAGAGTGAGGGTGTCTGACGCCTGAGAGGGTGAACTCTTAATGGTAAGAAAAGTAAGGTGAAGCCCAGGTGATAGAGGGAAGAGAATCACCGAGGGTTCGAGGCCAGCCTAGGCTACATAGTAAGTTCCAGGTTAGCCTGGGTTACAGTGTAGACCTTTTTTTTCAAAAATCAAGAGAGAGGGAGAGAGAGAATGTTATTATGCCAGTAAAGCCTTCCTGTAGAGTAGATTAGCATTGCTTTATTCTGCTTCTTCATGGTTGAGATCTTGTTTGCTCATCTACAGAATCAAGGTTAAACAATACCCAGTTCATGAGTTGCGGTAGAAGGAATTTTTTTGGTCATTTTTTGAGACAGGGTCTTCCCTGTGGCTCCAGTTGGCCTGGAACTCACTATGTAGACCAAGCTAGCCTCAGTCTCATAGAGCTCCACCTGTCTCTGGCTCCCAAATGCTGGGATTAAAGGTATATGCCACTAGGCCCAGCTAAAAGGGATTCTTGAAGTATTCGTTTTTGTTTCTATTTTTTGTCATTTTCTAAATGTAGCTTGGTGTCTTATCTCAATCAATAAGGTCTTATACATATTAATTAAATTCTCTTACCCAAGTAAAGGTGATGATATAAGTAAACAGCAGCAAAAGGTGTAGAATTGTCTTTGCTCTAAACTACGGGAAGCTAAAATTAGGTTCATTTCCCCCTTAGAGAGCTTATATATCTTTCTGGCATTAAAATAGAGCAGTTGATTCATCTGAGTGACCAAGCAGGGACCGGCACAGCTGCAGTTCAAGCAGAGTTTCCAGCGCACGCTCCCAGCACTCTTCCTCCCTGCCTCTGTCATCAGTGGTAAAACACGTACAGAGGTACCGGAAACTCAGGGGATTTTTTTGGTTCTTGCCCCAAGTAGAAGTTCTAAAGTGTAGCTGCTACGAGAGCTGGAACCACGTGGATCCAGAAAGTTCCCTTCTTAAGTGAAAGACACACATGATTGTTACAGTATTTTGTCTACTAGGATTTTTCCCTTAGCCTTATGGAAGTGGGAGTTTTATCTGCTCTCCTGAAAACTCAACTTATTTCTCTGAAAGCATGATTAATTGCAGTTAGATATTAAGAATTTATATAATTTATGAAAAGGTAGACTTCAAACCAGTAGGAAAGTAACATTATGAATGATATGATGTTGAGGCACTTAAAAAATGCTTTTTACATTATGCCAGACTAAAGTTAGTGATAGGTTTGTTAAAGACACATAGACAAAATTGTGGCTGAATATTTATCCAATCTTAGTATTAGGATGAGATTGTAAAGCATTCTAGCAAAGGCAAATACTATGTGAGATAATATAGATTTGACTGTTCCAATATTTAAAATGCATGACAATAACAGCAATAGCTGGCATTTATTGAACTAAATGCCAAGTCTTGCATTTTACATCTAAGGGAAAGTCCCAGCAGTGAGGAAGGTTAGAAATGCTGCCCTAGAGCACATGATCTCCGATCCTGGCCTGCTTCCCTGTTACCACGGGCAACAATATTATGGTATGGTAGGCATTACTTGCTTCCCAATCTGTAGCATGTTTCCTCACTGTTTACTGTGTTGTTTAGCAGATACAATCTACATTAGTCTTCTCTTACAGGGCTCCCCACTGCAAGATACTAATTCTATATCACTTCAAATGAAAACTTAACTAAAATAGGGAGACCTCTAAAAACAGTCTTTCATACAATATAGATTTTAATTACTTCTCATGCAGTAGTTAAGGGTAGATGAGTGGGTTCTGCTTCATGAAGTAATTCAGGGATCCAAGTAGCAGGGTAGCTTCCACGTCTTCCTCGTCGTTGATGTGACCAAAGCTGAGGCATTGACTTATTTGGATTCTAGCTAGTGGGTAGGAGAAAAAAGAACACGGAGAAGACACATGTTTTCCTGAGCTCTAGTCTGGAAAGTGTCATGTTTTAATTATCTTGCTCATGTTGTAATAGTTGCATGGCCATACCTAACAATATTAAGGAGGTTAAGAAGTGTAGTCTCACCAGGTATCCAGGACGAAAGAACAGGTTTTCATGGACACCGAAAATAGTTTCTGTCACAGCTACTCTTTGTGCTGCTTCTAAGTAGCTGTTAAGTCACATGATAGCATAGGACTTAAGTTCCCGTAAGTCATTGTGAAAAATTAAAGCACCCAAGAGAGATAAACTACAAATTCAATTTTTAAAAAAGAAATATACAGGGCTGGAGAGCTGGCACAGCTGTTGAAGGCTCAGGTTCAAAACCCAAAAGGAGAAATAGAGAAAACTAGTTAATGGTTAATTGATTTTCAACAGAATACCAAAACCATTTGATGGGGAAAGAATGTTCTTTCATCAAGTAGTACAGTCATAATTGAATGTCCACATGCAAAGAGAATGTCTAGACCTCTTCTATTATGTATAAAATTTCAAAATCAACCTAAGATCTAAAGGTCAATGCAAAAACTATAAAACCCTCAGGGAATAAAATATAAGTCTATATGACTTGTAAGCAATGCTTTCTTAAATATGAAAAGCACAATCAAGCAAAGGCGGCAAGGAGATTGCCATGTTGAAAACATTTAGACATAAAAGGAATCTATGAAGAAAATGAAAAGACAACCACAGAATGGGGAAAAAAATTCCAAAATCATGTATCTGAAGGTGTGCGTGTTGGCACATACCTATGATCCCAGCATTTGAGAGGTAGATTTAGGAGCATCAAGAGTTCAAAGCCATCCTTGACTACATAGTGAGTTGGAGGCCAGCCTGAAGTGCATGAGACCCTGTTTCAAAACACACATATCTAATATCTATCATATAGAAAAAAAGACTTCTAACTAAATAATGAAAAGACAGTCCAATCTTTAATACAGAAAATGGATGAATTTTCATAATTTTTTCAAAGAAAATATGGAAAGATGCTTAGTAACATTAGTCATTAAGAAAATACAACTCAAATAGAGCAGAACACTACTATATATACCCTTCAAATAACTAGAATCTTTTAAAAAGAAATCACAGCAGTTGACGATGACATGGAATAATTGGGTGAGAATGTAAACTTGTGCAGCTAATACAGATAGGCAGTTCAGAAGTATCTCTAACTAGTGAATGGAATTGTTTTGTGACCCAACAATTCTACCCCAAGAAATTCAGAAGCAGATGTTCAAACAAAACTGTGTGGTCAAATGCTCATAACAGCGTTAACAGTCACCAAAAACTGGAAACAACCAAAAAGTCCATCGACTAGTGATTGAATAAACAAAATGTGGTATGGGCTCAGCCACACCATGGAAAATGGAATGGAAAGATTTAAGAGGAAGAGGACCAGGACACTTGCTACTAGATAGTGTCTTCCAGACATGACAGAGAAGCTTCACCCGTGACATCTCAGCAATATTGCCATTGTCCTTGGTTGTTCTCCAGAACTTGAAGGTAAAACCCTATTGTTGAAGACACCATACACTTTAGACACAGGACTTGGAAGAATTAAACTGGAACTGACTTGGAAGCCTCCTCCCTGAGTACCAGCTCTCATAGTATTGGAAGGTGGTTTGTAGGCTGCTAAAGGAGAAAAGCAGTCAGTAGTCCAACCCAGCTGTAAAGCCTGAGCTGCGTACGACTGGACTATCAAGATATCCCTGATAGTGCAGTATGTCACTTTTATCTTGGAGGTAACCAACAACTGTCTAATTGGACTTAAGGCTGGCTGAATAAGAGAGAAAGCAAACCCAATACTATAAACATTGCCAGATACTCATGACTACAGAGGTCATGGACCCTAGAAGAAAACTTATTACTGCCATTTTCCTAAAGTAGTATTCTAAGTATTTAATATTATTTTTATTTATTATTAATATTTAGAATTAATATTCTAAAGTATGTATTCTAAATATTTATCCTATGACCACAAATAGTATAGCTCTCACCCCTCATCAAAGGAGCTTCTTTTTGCCATAGATGCACAGTATTACAGAGTTGTAATATACTGTAATTGTACAGTTGTAACAACTGTAATTCTACAGTTGGCCATAATGTAGAGAATAAGTGACCATGAGGTACCCAACACCGATTTAAATCTACAGTGCAACCCTGACACCTAAGACTTAGGGAACATCATAGAAGAGGGGGACAGAAAGATTGTAAAAGCCTGAGGACCAGGACACCTGCTACTAGATTGTGAATTCCAGACATGACAGGGAAACTGCATCCATGAAATCTCAACAATATGGTTGCCTAAACAAGACCTGCATAGTGACAACACCAGTTGACAGGCCAATGTGGAGGGGAGAAGTTTCACAAGGTCCCATCCCTAGATGAAGAGCTACAGACAGTGGCTGCTGAGAGAGAAACAGAATCAGTTTTCTCCAGGGACGAGCTCCCTGGTAGGTTATCCAGTCCCAAGTGGTCAACCCTAAGCCCATGTACTTACTAGCACCACTAAATGGACTCTGTGGGCTACACACACACCAATAGTTAAGAAGAAGAAGAAATTGAGAGGGAGGGGTAGCATAAGTGTTGGAGGGAAGAGAGGAAGGAAATGATGTAAATACAGTATAGTACTTGTATTTGAAATGCTCAAAAAATTAAATTATATAAAACTGAAAGCAGCTAAAACATTTGAAAAATATTCACTACTTTAAAGTGTACTAATAGGCAATAGATAATTTATGCTATATACAAATGATGTCAAGAAATATATTATTCAAGATCTTTTTTATTTTATGTGTAGAACCTCAAAGCACAGTTTAAGCTTCCATGACTTTGGGGAGTCTTTAAAGTATACATTTTTAAGTATATAGCTCTGACAGTTTAGGGATTTGTTTTTTATTTTTTAAGATACTGTTTTATTTTTAAGATAGAAAAATTTTAAAACATACATGATTACAAGTCAAATCCCCTAAGTCGGGCATCTGACGTCCATAGATAATGCCTCCTCCTCACCTAGCCCCTTCCCCAGTCTGTCACTTTGTTTCCTCCCTTTTCATTAGAACTATTAATCACTAACCCAGGGTGATGTGAATTTCACCTCTACTGCCTTCCCAGAATCACAGTTAAACCCCTTAATGATTGGTGAAATCATAGAAAACCAAGAAGCAGAGGGAACTTTTAAAAAGATTCCTAAGTTACACATGAATTGGATTTATTTTCTACAGAACTACTGTTCTCTTCCCGAGATTTTAACCATCTGTGCTTATGTATCCTATGACACACCCTTTTACCATTCTGTGCTGCTTGTCCTAGTTCAGACACTTACAAATCCAGTTCCTTATACATCTTTCTGAAGTGAGGCATGTTAGACTAATACTCAGTAGTCAACAAATTCCCTACTTAATTCCTCAATCTAAATGCATAGAAAATATTTTAAATATGGAAAAAAATTAAGAAATTCCGATATCCATCATTTAGAATTTATATAACTTTTTCCTTTTGGAGACAGGATCTCACTGTGTAGTCCTGGCTAGCCAGGTGCTCACTACTTAGACCAGGCTAACCTCAAACTCACAAAGATCCTTTTGCCTTTGCCTGGAGTCCTGAGATTAAAGATGTGTACCACCACAACTGGTAAAGAAATAGAGATACAGGGTAGAGCGAGTTTAGTCCCAACATTCAGAAACCAGAGGTGAGGAGTAGGAGAGGGGTTGTCTCTATAAGACTGAACTCAGCCTGGTCTACATAGCGAGTTCCAGGCCATCTGGGACTACAAGAAATCAAGATAGATTTCAAGGCCTGTGAGAAGGCTCAGCAGTGAAGGCACTTACCACGCAAGCCTGGTAACCTGTTTCAATCTCCATAAGCCAGGTAAGATGGAAGGTGAGAACTGACTCCACAGAGTTGTCTTCTAATCTCCATATGTACACCATGAAACACCACTACCCCCTCACCAATAATTTTTAAAAGGAATTAGAATAGCTAGATATAAAATAATACTTTTTTTTTGAAACAGGGGTTTCCCTGTCGTTCCAGCTAACCTGAAACTCACTATGTAGACCAGGCTGGCCTTAAACTCACAAAGGTCTGCCTGATTTTCTCCCTCTCGAGTGCTAGAAATAAAAGCATGCACCAACATACATCTAGCTGTATGTTACTTTTAAAATAATGCTGATAGGAACATCTCTGTATACATTTTCTAATACATTTGGGTTGCTACCTAGAGCTGAAATTAGTGCCTCAGTGTTATCTTCTGACTTCACACCCATTCCAGGAGTGTGTTCTCACCACATCCTCTCTTTATGCATAATAATAGCAGAGTTGAAAATGATGTTTTCTGTTCTCATTCTCCTCGTCACTGTGACACTGAGTGACTTTATCAGTCATATTTCTTCCACTGTGCACTGCCAGCTCTTGTCTTTTGCCTATTTTTCTATTCACTGTTGTTTTTCTTACTGATTTGCAAGATTGTTTCTTATTCTAAATACTGATATTTTTAATTTATTGCTATTATTTAGTGTTGGGAATTGAACCTGCAACCTTTTCACATTCTAATCAATCACTACCACTGAGCCCTTAATCCATTTCTTGTTTCATGTTACAAGTAACTTTTCCAGCTAGATGCTTTTTAATTAAATATAATATTTTTGCTTATGTCATTTGATTTTTAAATTTAAAATTAATATAAAAACAAAACTATCCCTTTTAAGTTACCATGCAGTGTGTTAACACATTGTATATTCTTGACATTTTGAACTTTGATACTCAGAAATTATCATTCTTTTTTGTTGATACTTTCTTTGTTCTTACCCAAGTATAGTTTGATATTTTTATTTTCTTTTAATGATTCTATAATTTTATTTTGTAAATTTAGGTTCTTCACAATTTACTTTCATATGTGACTTCAGGTTGGGATTTCATTTTCGCCCCCTTGTTCCAGTAGTTTGTTAAAAATCTAGTTTCAACTAGCCTGTTACAACCAGAACCTGCATATGTGCAGATCTGTTTCTTCATTTGGTATTCTGTTTCATTAGTCTCTTGTTTTTTCCTGTGCCAACATTACTGCATGCTTTGAAATTGTATTGGTGAATAATGATCCTTCTCTTAGAATCAACTTGCTTATCTTGTGTGTGTTTTGTTCAGTATTACATTGAATTTATGTTTCTTTGGTGCTACTAAATGTTTTTTTTTCATGTCTGAATATCATTTTTATCTGAAAATGTATAAACATGCTCTTTTCTTTTTTAAACTGAGGATTGAACATAGGGCCTCATACATGCTAGGTAAGGATTCCACCACTGAACAGTAACCCCCAGACCTCCAGCACCATTTTCTTTTTGTTATTTTGAAATAAGGTCGTAATATACTTGCCAGACTGGCCTTGATCTTGCACTATAGTCCAGGCAGGCTTTGAACTTGTAGCTGTTTTGTCTCAACCTCCAAAGTAGAAGAGTTGGTATAAATGTTTAAAACAGGCCTGAGCCCTCAACTGTCATTTAATGAATCTTTGCATTACACCATCCACTGCAAAGACAGGCTTCTTTGAATGAGACTGAGAGTAGCTTTCATCTGTGCTTATAAACAGGTATTTAGAAGACACACTATCAATTTGGTTAAACAACAGTAGTTAGCTCCCACCTTAGGCCTTTGACCACCCCACACATGGATTGTCAGCCAGGGTTACAGTATAAGGTATGGATTCCCTCCTGTGGAGTGGGCCTAGAGTCCTGAGGTTGGTTAGTTGCCCCCATGGCAGATTGGTTTTGTAGTTTGTAGGGTTCACAGTGGGATAAGACTATTGCCTTTCTCCCCAAGATGTTTACGTTGCATAGTCCAGGGCTTTAAAAGTTAGCCGGCAATGAGGAAGTTTCTCCTTCAGTTCTAGCTTGCTTTTTCTGTGTTTTACAACCAAAGTATGTGGTGCTGGGCATTGAGTTCAAGATTTTATGCATGCCAGACAAGCACTGTAGCATTGTATCCACCAACTACATCCCTAGCCTTGATTCTATATGTATTTTTAAATTTTTTACTAGATACTATTTATCAATTTATTGTGTGTGTGCACACGTGCTTGTGCTCCAGCATGCATGTGGAGGTCAGAAGACAACTTGTGGGAATTCCATTTTCTTTTCTTCTACCATGTGGGTTCTGGAGATTGAATACAGGTTATCAGGTTTGGCAGCAAGTGCATTTCATTGTCTCTCAAATCTATATTTTTAAATTTTCATTATCTTTATTTTGTGTGTATGAGTATATCGCCTGCCTGCTAGTGTAAGTGCACCTGTGTCATGCATTGCCTTTGGAGATCAGAAGAAGCCATTGGATCCCCTGGAACTGGAGTTAAGAAGAGTTGTTAGCCACCATGTGGGTGCTAGAACCTGAACCCAGGTCCTCTGCAAGAGCAACCAGTGCTCTTAACTGCTGAGCCATCTCTCCAGCACCAAGTCTATAGTTTATACTAAGCAAACTGACATCCAAAATAATCTATTAAGTACTTAACCTCCTCTTTGATACTCTTTGTAGACATGGAGGATATAGTGACTGTTAGCATTTTCTTTTCACTAATTCATAACTTGACAAATATCTGCCAGGTGTCATTTGCATGCCATTCACTGAGACCATGGTAGCAGACAAAGACGCATTAGGATTAGAAGCTTTAATATTGCATATTTTTTGCTTGCTAATCTTATTTCATCTATTATTTCCTCTAATTTTGTAAAAGATTTACTTATTTTTTTATGTGTATGCATGTTTTGCCTGCGTGTATGTAAATGCATTTGATGCATTTGCCACATGGAAAGAGGGTATCAAATACCCTGGAGCTGGAGTTACAGGTACTCGTTAGCCACCATGTGTGCATGTGTGTGTGCAGAGAACCTAAATTCTCTGCAAGAGCAGCTAGTGCTTTTAACCACTGAGCCAACTCTCCAGCCCATTTCCTCTAATTTTAAAATGATATTGATAACCAGATTTTATAGATTAGCATATTTCTAATCAAACCTGTTCATATTGACTAAAATAGTCACATGCTTCATAAAAGACCTGTTAGGATTGAAAGTGTAGTATTGTGATGAACATAACACAAAATTTCATTTCAATACTGTTCTGGGACTGTTGTCTTTGGAGTCTTAATAATGATGTGTTTAAAAGACTAAGGCTGATATCAAAACTGTTTCCTACTTATTGCAACTTATTTGTCTTGCTTCTATGAACTTAGAGCCAACAGTCATCTGCTTGGGTCATAAATGCTTTTCAGTTTGGACTTGCTTGCGCTTTCTATGTGAAGGTTTTTGCACCATTCCTTCAGACACTAGAAGCTCTTGCCAGATGGGCTGTGTAAGCAGTTCACAGATGTTCTCAAAGAAGCTCTCTGGAACTTTCCTGCTTGCCTATGGGAGGAGTCACCAGCCAACTTCATAGTTTTCCTAAAAGCCAGGGAGTTTTCTCCAAGAAATAGAAATTTAACAGAGAAACTGAAGAGTGTTTTTTTTAGCAGTTGAACCGCCAACTTTTAATACTTGAATAGATCTCTAAAACCCTTAAGAGAGAGAGAGAGAGACATACCTTAAACTTTGAAATATGGAAACAGAACTTAATTTTTGTTTTATAATTTTAAATACATTTCTTAGATATTTGAAACCCAGTCTATACAGCCACAGTCTTAGTAATGTGGCAGGGAGGATAGAAGTTTTTAGGCTACTGAGGAATGAATCTTATATTTCTTCCTTCTTAAATGTCTTTAACTTCTGTCTTTTCCTTTCTGTAGTTCAAATATTGCTTAGCTCAGCAAAAGTTTTTGTTGGAATTGACTTCAGTGTAGATATGTTTATAAAAAGGAAAGCCAAGATTTTTCTTCATAGATTATTTCTACATGAAAGATTTAATATTCTGAATAAATATCAAAAAAGTATAATTTGGCTGTAGTATTAAACTTTTAAATACCTTACATTACTGCTTTGTAGTGTAGTCAGTTTTTATTAAGTATAAAGACCAAAACTTTTGTTACTCTAACTGCATTATATTTTTAAAGAAAACATTATAAAAATAATTTTTCTGAGTATGATGATTCACCCCTGTAATCTCAGCACTCAGAAGGCTAAAATAGGATTATTGTGTATTTAAGACTAGGCTGTGCTACATAGTGAGTACCAGGGCAGCCTTGGCTACAAAGTATGACCTTGCCTCAAAAAAATCTTTAATTACTTTAGAGGCTAACTCAAAGGCCATTTAAAAACCTCTGAGTTGATTTACTAGGAAAAAATTATCATAAAGGTAAACTAATCTTAGATTGACTTTAATAACTACTGACGTAAGTGGTAAAGAACTGAACTGTACACGGACATGGTGGCTTGCTCCTTTGGATATCTATGTGATTCAGACCACCCTGGTCCATATCATGGCTTCCGGGTAGGCTTGGACTGGGGAGACCCTGCCACGAAACAACAGAGAACTGAGCTGGATTGTTCTCTGGAAACAAGGAGTAGCTAATGCAATCCTGAAGGACTGTGAAGGCAAAGCTCCTTCCCATGCAGTTTTGGTAGCATGTGAGCCTCTGCTGATACTCCTGAGGATACTCACCAGCTACCTGCTAGAAGATCCTTAAATTGCTCTACCTGGTAGGATGCTGTGATCTGCTTGTCCTTCTTGCCCTCCATCAGAGAACACCCTGCAAGTCCCTAATGAGTGTTGTTATTGGGGGCACACCTTGACACCTGTAGAGAGTATAGGATACATGGCATTGTGTTTGGGCCTTTCCAAACCTGCTACTGCCATTGGCCCTCCTAAGCAGCATCATGAACTGTTCTTGTTTAAATCTTTGAAACTTCCTCAGATCTTCAAGCCATATCAGGTTTCTTGGACTTGTGAGGATAGATTTGTCTAACAGTCCGCTATGCTAACATTTCAATTCTGATACAAATCTTGGGATTGAAAATCTCAGCATGTTTTTTTTTTTCACTTCCTCAGCTCTACCTTCTGTACTCTTATTTTACTTCTGATAACTGAATTCTGTCATTGAGGGTTCTGGGGATGTCTTTCTCCACCCAGAATGTGTTTTCTTCCTCTCGATTCATGCCACCTTTGGATGTCAAAGCCAGCTTCAGTTACATAGCAAGGTCAAGACGGCTTATTCAGTCTTGGCTACAGTTAACCTTGTTTTTTTTTTTTAAAAAAAAAAAAAAAAAGGTCAGTGCATAAAACAGTAACTAGAATATTTTGATGGCTGTATAATGAATAAATGTGTTTTGCATGACAGTATTAGCACAGAGAAGGGAGAGACAGAGCAGTAGAGGAGCAAAGTTGTTGTATGCTGTTAAAGTTAAGCTCTGTTAATTAATCCAAACCAGATTGTTTTAAAATAAGGTGTTAATTGTAATCTACAGACAAGCATTTCTAAAAACATGGTAAAATAAACAAGTACATTAAAATGACACCTAAAAATACCTATTTAGCAGACTTCATGAGAAGCTACTGTTTCAAAAATAGACTAAGAGATGACACTTTACAAACATAATGGAATCAGGCTCCAAAACCAAGCCCATCCCTAAAATCCTTTACTGTAGTAAAAAGGAATTGAGTGAGGTCTTCTGGTAGAAGTGGTTAGGTTTTGTCATTATGATAGCCATCTTTTACAAGTAACATACTCTTTTGACTCCCATCAGATCAGGAAAGTCCAGCAGGCTGAGTCTTCCAAGTGGTGTTGCTAGAAAGTGGTGGGGACTAAGGTGCAAGTGTGAGTATGTGCAGCTCAAGGCTTCTCTCGGCCCATGCTGCAGTGACTCTGAATCCACGTCAGAACTAGAGGACCATGAGTAATTCTGCAAACCTTTCTCAGTCTCTTACTGTCTTGTGGGCTAGTAGATCTTAAGTGGACAGCTTGGCTTTTTAATTCATGGCTAGAAACTGTCTTATTTGCTTCCTATTTCACAGAATCTAAAGTAACTCAGAGCTTTTAAATAAAACAACCAAGTATAAAAGCAGATTAAGTGTTTCTAATTTTACTTTGTAGCAGTTGGCAGATTCAGTCATAGGTTAAGATATTTAGTTAAGCAAATGAGGCCGAGACTTGCTTTGAGTTCTTTAATTTTTTTTTAAACTCCTTTTTCTTTGCTGTTACAACTTGGGGGCTTCTGAAGAAGATAAACAAAAGCAAGCTGGCAGTCAGTGTCTCCAGCATCAGCAAAGGAGGACTGTAGGGTTTCATGATTTAATTTTAAGATAGCTCACATTTATCATCTTGATATTTATTTCCTTGACTTTTACCCAGGACTATTTTGGAAATGCCCACTGCTCTCAGAGAAAGAAGAGTTTGTTTTTCTAGGCTGTATTAAGGAAGCTCAGGAGATTACAGTACAACTCTGAGTACAGAGTCTATGGCCTTCCTGAATCTAAATAAGGAGGCCACTGTTTAAAGTTCTCTCTTGAAAGGAAATTGCATCAAATACTTAGAAAATGACATTTTTTTCCCTCCTAATTCTTAGCTCATCATGATTTTCCTCTTTGAGCAAGTTTCAGGGAATTTATACCTTTTCTGTGGTGTAAATGTTGAGTAGAACACTAGAATTCTAAGTTTCTGAGCTTGCCTTTAGGATACCCCCTTTTTTTCTTCCTATTTTGAGTATTTTCCCTTATGGGCGCAGGTTTCATACTCAGTGGATTTTAGGAATCACAAGGCTATAATGAATAAAAGAGGCAGAACACAAGTGTATGGAGATATTTCTATTTGGTCTGTTGCTAATTGGGGATGGACAGACTGCTTAAAGGCATTCAAATTCATTAAAAACAACAAGACAAAAACATTTCTGAACCATTCAGATGTTTTAGATAAAGGCCCTATTATTTCTCAACTTAGATATTGCCGAAGTCTTTTCTTTAAAAAATTATGTTTAAAGCCAGACATCATGGCCATACACCTTTAATCTGAGCACTCAGGAGGCAGAGGCAGAGGCAGGTGGATCTGGTCAGCCTGGTCTAAATAGTGAGTTCCAGGCTAGCTGAAGCTACAGGGAGATCTGTCTCAAAAAAAGTACAATTATTTACAGTCAGTTATCTACATGATCAAAGTTTTTCTTAAAATGTAACCAAAAGTCTCTTGGTATATGGATAGGAGGACTACAGTTACCCTTTTGTAATGATAGAAGAAGTAATGCTAAGTTATGTATGTATTATGTCTTAGAATTCTACATAAGAAGATGCCTAAAAGATAGAGTTTAAAAACTGGACTTGTAAGATAGCGCAATGAGTTTTTAAAGGCACTTGTCATACAAGCCTGGTGGCCTGAGTTCTATCTCTGAAGCCCATATGAAGACATAGGAAGGGAGCACATTCTTGAAAGCTGTTGTCTGACTTCCACACGCACACATGCACACACATGTAAATTTTAAAAAGTATTTGAGGGGGCTAGAGAGGTGATCAGTAGTCAAGCTGAGTGCCCTTGCAAAAGACCCGGGTTCAGTTATCAGCACTCACTTGGCAGCTTATAACTGTCCATAACTCTAGTTCCAGGGGATACAGTGGCCTCTTCTGGCCTCCATGGGCGCTGCACAGATGTGGTACGCTTATATACATGGATGCAAAACACTCAGACACATGAAATAAAAATAATAAAATATTTTTAAATAAGCAAAGGAAAGACAGACAAGTGTCATAAGCACAAGGTTATGCCATGAGATAAAATAACAAGAAATGTCTAAAGTTCATCGTAATCCAAGGAAACTCTTAAGGATGAATAAAAATGAGTAAGAGAAAGAAGAGGGCAGAGAAAGGGTGTTGCGAAAGCTCAAAGACAATAGAAAGAAGACTGATAGAACCAAAAGATGCACACTTAGGAAAGTGCAACAGGGAAGGGAAGTAGAATGGGTGAGTAAAGAGCCTCAGGGGTCAGCCAAGTCCAAATCATACAAGCCCATAGGAAAGTTCAAGACAAACAGGCAACCCTTTCTCCTGAATGTGGTGGGTGGCAGTGGACAGTGTTGAACAGTCAAGTAAAAGACGCAGTTTAGAAGCATCACCCAGCTGCAATGTGAAGTGGATTGGCAGAGACAACTGAATGGATGTAGGGCCATAGGAGATGCTGCAGCAATCCAGAAGAGAAATCACAAAAGGACTCTGAGGGCTAGGAATGTACCTCTGTGGTAGAGTGTGCTTTGCATGTGTGAAACACTGGGTTTGATCCCTCAGGACCAAGTTAGTTAACTGATTCATTTTTTAAAAATTTTTATTTATTTATTTTTATGTGCATGAGGGTATTGCCTGCATGTGGGTAGATGCACCCTTGTCATGCAGTGCCTGCAGAGATCAGAAGAAAGCATCAGATCCTCTGGGACTGGAGTTACAGATGGTTCTTAGCCACCATATGGGCACTGGGAATTGAACCTGGGTCTTTTGCAAGAACAATCAGTGCTCTTAACCACTGAGCCATCTCTCCAGCCCCAACTGATTCATTTTTAAAGGCGTTGATTTTTATTTATAGCTTCTCATGCCCATCTAGGTACCTTTGGCATTCAGTAGCAAGATCATTCAAACTTGGGGGCATTTGGGTCACCTTAAAATACATGCCTTCAGGGGTTTTGTTTTGTTTTGTTAGTTCACAATACCTGTATTATCATGTGTTTCACATAAGTCAAGGTTTTAATGGTTTCCTACAAAGTTATGAGGAGCTACTGAGAATATTCCTAAGCCAAATGTTTCCTATAACAGGTGTATAGTGTTCCTTTAAAAATTTGGGGGGGCAGTATTTTTTTTAATTGAATGTGTATGAGTGTTTTGCCTACATGTGTATTGATGCACCTCATGCATACAATGTCTGTGAAAACCTGAAGAGGATGTCGGGTCCCTTGGAATTGGAGTTAAGGGTTGTTAGCTACCATATGGGTGTTGGGAACCAAACCTGGGTCACCTGGAAGAGCAGCCAATGCTGTTAACCACTGAGCCATCTCTCCATTTCCTACATGTTTCTTTTAAAAGCAAGATCATGAAAATCATGATATAAGGTAGGAATTCTTATTCCACCCCAACACAGTGTCTGGTAACATTTCATAACTACATTGAAATTTTATTTAAGGCACTTGTTCTGCCTGAATTTATAGTGCTCAATGGTGCCATCTAGTGACACAAATACCATAGAAGGTGCAGCTTTATTATCCAATGCTTTGGAGACAGAATTTTTAAAATCAGTTTTATATTTAAAGCTTTATGCAATGGCCAAGCTCAAAATACAGAAAGAATTAAGTGTAAGTCTTCTGTAGATGAGTCTTATAATAAAAAAGCAACACACACGCAATAAAAATATAGCAATATTAGAGAACATCAAAATTTAAAACTTTCATCTTTCAAAAGATACTTGAGAAAATGAAAAGATAGCCTACAAAATGAGAGGAAATATTTATAAATTATATATCTTTCAGAAATCTAGTATCTACAATATATGAAGAATTGTTACAGGGATTGGAGAGATTACTTAGCAGTTAAGAGCACCAGTTACTCTTTCGGAGGACCCAGGTTTGGCTCCCAACACCTATATGGCAGTTCAGAAACCATCTGTAACTCCAATTCCAGGGAATCCAATACCCCTTTTTGGCTCCATGGGCACCAGGCATGCACATGGTACACTTATATGCAGACAAAACACTCATACACATAAAAAATAAAAAATTTTTTATAAAGAATTCTTGGAACTTGAGAGCAGAAAGCCCAATTAAAAAATATGAGTCAGGGCTGGGGATGTAGCTCAGTTTTTAGAATGTTTGCCCAGCATATACAAAGCTGTAGGTTTGATCCCCATTACAGCATAAACCAGGCATGGTGGCATATGCCTGTAATCCCATATGGAAGCAGAGGGATCAAAAGTTCAAGTCTTGCTAGCCAGCATGCTCCTGGGATCCCTTTTCTACCTTCTGAGCTACCCACATGCTGCCTTGCCATCTAGCATTTTTATGTGAGTTTCTGGGGATTTGAACTCTGGTCCTCACACTTGCAAGGCAAAAGCTTTAACTGATGAGTTACCTCGCTGGTTCCATTTTATTTGTTTTGTTTTATTTTTTTAATTACTAAAGAAATACATATGGGTTGCAAAAATTAAAAAAGATTAAAGCAGGGTCTGGTGGCTTATACCCATGATCCTAGCACTTGGGAGCTGAGGAAAACTGGGTTGGACCAGCAAGTGGCTCAGAGGCACTTCTGCACAGGCCTGACAGCTTGAGTTTGATCCCTGTATCCCACAGTGTAGTAGGAGAAAACCAACTCTCCACAGTTGTCCTCTGACCTCTCCCCATATGCCATGGATGTTTGTGCCTACACACACACACACACACACACACACGCACTCAGAGTCACAGTGAGATACTATGTCACATCCACTAGAATGGCTTTGGTGACTTAAAACACAAAGCAGGACACACACACGAAAAAGAAAAAGTACTGCCAAGAATATAGCGAGATCAGAATCTTCAAGTATTATTGGTGATAAGGTATAGCCACTGTGAAAAACATAAAATTATCATATGACCCAGAAATTCCACTCCTGGATGTATTCCCGAGAGAAATGGAAGCTAAAATAAAAGTAGAGGTGAATCTTCAAAACAACCACATTTTATTTGGGAGTGATATTTTTTTAAAAAGATTGTAATCCAGGACATATGCACATGTGATAGAATGCCCCTGGAATGTCCAGAAACAAAAGAAAGGTGGCAGTTTTGTGGGGACAAAGAAATGTGCTCGTGCCATTATGAAAGAAAATTCATTTGGCACTTTGTGTGTTTGAGGGAGCTGGAGAGCTCTGATTGGTAAACAGCAATAGTCACTATGCAAAGCTAGCTACATGCCAGTTCTGTCAGTTGCTAAGAAGGAAAAATATGGACTTTAAAGATAAGGCAGCTGTTTTGTTGGTTTGCAGTGACTGGAAAGTTCCTGGAACGATCATTGAGACCTGAGTGCTTTTTCCCCATGACCTCTTGGCTCTGTTTTAGATATGTATGACAGGACTGTTTTCAACTGTAATTTCCACACAGATATTCAAACAAAAACTTAGGCATAAATGTTCTTAACATTTCCAGTATTTTTTTCTCTGACTACTCCTTAGTAAATATATACTAATTTATAATTCTGAAAATCACGGATGAGAAAATAATGGAGATTATTATGTTTTTTCCAGGCTCTATGGCCTGAATCCATTATTTATTATTATTATTATTATTCCTTGTAAAATTCCTATACCTCACTGTCATGAAGTAGACAGCAGGTTATAACCAAATGGCCAAAATCAGAACTCATATGTTTTTGTTCCCAAAATGTCCTATTTTTTTCCAAACTTTAGCAATACTAGACTTTACCTTTGTTAGTTTCTATTCATTAGAGAGATACAGCATTTCCCAAGTGACTGTTCATTGTTCATTACTATTCCATAACAGTCTGTCTGTCAAATTATTAATAGATTTTAAATGGAACTTTCCTGCTTTTCTTGTAGACAAAGGAATTACATGCCAAAGCTTCATTATAACTTTTGAACTTTTATTTATTCCTCTGTTCTAGGCTCTTGATGGAAATGTGTATGATCACCTCAAGGATTATTTAATAGCCTTTAGCCGGACAGAGCTAGAAACTTGCCAAGCTATACAGAACACATTCCAGTTTTTATTAGAAAACTCCAACAAGGTAAGGTATCTTTAATGCAATGAGTGTTATTACTATTTTAAAATCTAAAGTGTTTCTGCATACATCACAAGTTACCAATGGTATCAGAAGAGTGCTTTAAAGGGCAAATTTCTAGAAAGAGCTTGCATCTTAATAAAACTGGAGAGTGTTCTGTTCACCTTCTGAATAGGTTGATAAGATCAGTGTCATGCTGGATAATGAAGACGGGGGTGAAGCACAGGCACCAGGCTAGCGCAGATACCAGTCCATATAAGCAAAAAGTTGCTGATGAACTTTGAATTTGCCCAACTCTGTCATTGGTACAAGGTCATACAGGGAATGACCTCAAAGGGAATGCAGCCTTTGAGAGTAACTTTAAAATAAATTCCAAAAAAGATAACTCAATAAAAGATATAAAAAATTGATGTGTAGAAAGATGGTTGGATAGATGGGATGGATGGATGGATAAATATGGTTTTTGGAACAGAAAGTCGAATGTTTTGTGCACTTGTAATAAGTATGCAGATGTATTACATAACACAATTCTTTTCATTGTAATGTATATGTTTAAAGTTTTAATAAGAGAGTAGTGGGGGAGGTCTATAAAGATTATCGACTTTGTTCCTCCTAAGGAGTAGTTGATTTCTGACTACTTACTAAACTTTTATGTTTAATGATTAATTCAGATTTTCAAGAATGTTTTCTTTTTAATTTTGGCAACTTCTATTTTTCTTTTCTCTTCTTTTTGAGACTGGGATTTCCTGTAGCCCCAGCCGGCCTGGAACTTGATAAATAGACCAGGCTGGCCTTGAACTCATAGAGATCAGAGATCTGCCTGTCTCTGCCTCCTGAGAACTGAGATCAAAAGGCGTGCGCTACCACACCCAGCTGCTGCGCACGTCTTTTGTAAGTTTGTCTGTCTCTGTGGTCATCTTCCTTGTCATTTCCGTGATTATATTTTAGCACTTGGATGAAGCATGCCAGTCTGTTACTAGTTTTGCCAGAGCCATGTTTTGTTCTGCTTTTCAGTGTTCTGTTTCTTTCATTATTGCTTCATCTAAAGTATTTTTTCTGTCTTTATGTTCTTACTATTTCTCAAAAAACTTATTTTTCTTATTTGCAAGTGAACCTACTCAAGACTAAAAAAAATCTTTTCTTTTTACTTTACTACAGTCTGTAATGTGTAAGGAATTTTTTTTATTTCTACATTTTCTTTTCAGTAACCTATGAATTATTTGTAGTTTTTATTCAGTGGAAGTATGTGGTGGAATGATGTTTTTTTTTTCTAACTTTACTAGAAACTTTGTTTTTATTCTAATTTTTCAGGTTGTCCTTGGGCAAAATTCTTTCAAATTTCTTTTTTTAAAAACCCATTAAATTAGATACACTATTTTTAGTTTAAAACACATTGCCATAAAAAATAGCGAATATTGTGCATGTATTTTACTTCAGAGGCGTTTGTAGTATCTTATCTGGTGAGTCTCATGAGGTTGTTATAATCACAATGCTCATTTTATGGAGAGGAAAAGACTCAGCCTAAAGGTGTGTTTCTCTCTCTCCCTCCCTCCCCCTCCCTCCCTCCCTCCCTTCTTATCTCCCTCCACCTCCCTGTTCCTCCTGAACACTCAGTGTGCATCCCATACAGTAGTATTCTTCTGTACTATATTATCTCTTTAGCTTATATTATTTTAATTGAAAATGAATTAAGAATTTATGAGCTACTTTGGACACAAAGAGATAAGCTTTCATTTTCTACCTTCACTAATAGGTATGTCTGTCTCTGAGGATGAGGTATAAATGAGATGCTCACATGTTAAGACTGAAAATGGCAGGAATAAAACTTTAATATGAATAATGTGTCTGGGAGATGTGCCCTGTTGTTTCAAGTAGAAGAACTCACACCTACGAGTTTTATGCCACTTACTTTTCTGTTACACTGAGTTCATTCCACTACTGTTGTTATGCTGCCAAAAGAAGCCTGGTGATACGAACAAAATGAGAAGTTAGAAAAGGTAGACTTGATTCTACACCACTATTACTTTGTTCGGGTAAAAATCTGTTTTTCCCACATGCTTAAATGTAACATATTCACAAAGATGTTTTGAGGGTAATTCATGCAGGCACAACATACTGTAAATGTGCTCTCTATATCTTTCATTCCTAAATGGAAACAGCTGGCTCTAGAAGCTTTTATTAAACTTTAATTATTTATGAAGCATCTTTTCTCCTTAATATTTTATGAAATGCCCTGTATATTTAACTGAAGCAGCTGTTAGCATAGATATTTTCTCTGTTGTATTGTAGTAACTCTAAAAGATAGCTCTGCTGTCCCTTATAGTAGTTTTCTTTATGCTTCATTTCTGTCTGCATAAGAAAACCTGTACTGACTAGTAGTGTAGCTCTTTGAACAGTTTATAGTGTGACAGTTTTATCCTGTGTTTCTTGAGAGCCAAATTGTCTGGTGTTACCATTCATAATATCTTGAAGACTAATCCCAAAAAATGAATTTAATAAAGAAAAAAATATATGATCATTTCAATGGATATGGAGAAGCATTTGATAAGTTTTATTACTCCTTTGTGATTGAAGAAAAAAACGCAGCAAGCTAGAAATGAGAGGGTGCTTGCAGAACATGATAGCATTTGTGAAAAACCTGTAACTAATTTCATGTTTGATAAGGAAAGGCTGGAAGTTTCCCAAGGTCAGGAACAAGAAGAATGCCAGCTCTTCCACAGCTAACCGTTCTTTATCTGTTGACTAAAGTCCAACTGAAACAGGTTAGGAAAAGAAGAATTAAAATTACTGTGTTATGGGGCTGAAGAGATGGCTCAGAGGTTAAAAACATGGGCTGCTCTTATAAAGGATCAAGTTCGGTTCCCAGCACCCACATGGCAGCTAAGAACTGTCTGTAACTCCAGTTTCAGAGGATCTCATGTCCTCTTCTGGCCTCCATAGGCAAATTGTATGACAGCATGCACTTGCACACAGGCAAGTTAAATAAATAAATACTTAAGTTTGCAATGTCATGATTATATATAGACATAAAAACAGTATAAAAACTACCCCCCAAAAGATAACCTATATAAAAAAGTAATTCAACAAGATTACAGATACAAGATCAAAATCCAGTAACCTTTTATGTGTGTTTCTATGCTCTTATTAATTAATGAATGATCTAGAATTTTTAAAATAATTGCAACTGTAGTAGTATCCAAAGAATAAAATACCCAAGAGTAAATTCAACCAAAGAGTTAAAGACTTGTACAATGTTAAAAAAAAAAAGGCAGAAAAAGTATCTAAATAAATAGAAATAACAGATGTTCATAAGTTGGAAGATTTCATATTGTTTATTTTATAGTGTTATCCAAAATGATCTACAGAATCAGTGTACTATCAAACCTCCGGTGACCACTTTTGTAGAAATAAAAAAGCCAATCCTCTAATTTATATATAAGAAGCCATAAATTGCCAAAATAATATTGAAAAGGAAAAGCAAAATTGGAGAACTCACACTTCCAAATTATGAAACTTACTGTAAAATTACAACAGTTGGGCTAAAGATGGCTCAGTGGTTAAGAACACTTGCTGTTCTTACAGGAGACCAGGGTTTGATTCCCAGCACCCACATGATGGCTAACAACCATCCATAACTCCAATTCCAGGAGATACAACACTCTCTTCTGGCCTCTGAGTAGTGCATGCATATGATGCACTTATATAACATGTAGGCAAAATCTCATACACATAAAATTAAAATAATAAAGAAAATATTTTAAAAATTACAACAATCAAGACAGTTTGGTATGGGCATTAAGATAGACATAATGACCAATAAAATAAAATTAAGATAATACATTTTTTAAAGTACTAGTAGTAGTTGTTTACCATATGCATAAGAATGAAGTTGAACTTTTGCAGTTTCTAATGAATGTATTTTTACATTTTAAAATTATTTTATATGCATGAGTGTTTTGCCTGCATTTATGTAAGTGCACCGTGTGTGTGCAATGCCCATGGAGGCTGGAAGAGTGCCCTGGAACTGGAGTTACATGTGGTTGTTAGCCAACATGTGGGTATTAGGCCTCAAATCCATGCTTTCTAGAAGAGTAGCCGGTGCTTTTAGCCACTGAGCCATCCCTCTGGCCCCTCTAATGAACTTTAATGTATAGCAAGTAGAAGAGTTAAGGGTAAGCAGTGTAGCCAAACAGAATTCAGATTTCTGTTCAATTGAATGCTGTGTGCTCCTAGTCTTTCCCAGGGTATCTTATGCAGTGAATTCATTTCTAGTGGCCATCTACCTGTGCTGTTTGTTTTTACTGCTTTCTTCAATTGCAGAATTCTGTGTAAATTTCCTCCTTGTCTTTCTGCTTCATGTGCTTTGTGATGACATTTAGAATGCAGCTTCCTTGAAAAGATACAAAGAAATACTCTAAAAGTGCTATTTTGTGCCAGGGGCGTGGTTAACTGAAGTGGATGGCGGTCTCTATAAAACAGACTCCAGAGACCTATAAACCTTTAGAGCTTGGAGAAACCAAAGGGACTATGTGCTTCCCTATTCATACTCATATTCATTCCCTCCCATTCTCATATTCTCTCTCTCTCTCTCTCTCTCTCTCTCTCTCTCTCTCTCTCTCTCTCATATAGCTTTGTGAAGTTACTGTCTTTGGCATCTTAAAATATTGTTTGTTATCTAGTATTCTAATCTGGGATACTGTCTAAATTAGTGCTTTAGACTCTTGAGAAAATGGGACACATAAGCAACAATTCTTATCTAAATGTAAAATAAGATGTGAAACATTTTCATTTATTTTAACCACATAGTATTGAAAGGTTTCTTGATTGTTAAAAAAAAATTGATTAAGGCTTAAACTTTAAATGTTTTTAACATTTTATTTGTGTGTGTGTGTGTGTGTTCATGAGGGGAGATAGCACACATGTGTGAAGGTCAGAGGACAACTTTATGGGGTCAGTTCTCTTTCCACCTTTATGTGGGTCAGGTGATTGAACTGGGTCACCAGGCTTGTGCAACAAGCACTATATTTTAACCTGCTTAGCAATCTGGGGTGACCCTGAAACTTTCAACTAAACTTTAGAGTATAATGACTGAACATTTTAACCTTATTTAAGACTTAACAGATCTTGTTTTGTCTTTAGGTGGTACGGGACTATAACCTTCAGCTGTTTTTACAAGAGAATGCTGTGTTTCACAAGCCTCAGCCCTTCCAGTTCCAGCCCTGTGACAGTGATACTGTAAGGGAATTCCACATCCTCATTTCATTTATTGTCTGTGCTTGAATAACTGTCATCCTTGGAATAAGCAGCAGAAGCCAAGTGTATCTCAATTTTCTGTGAAGATACAGAGAAACCATGGCAGTTCTTCTTAAATGTGGCTAACATCCAGTGTCTTTATGCTAACAACTTTCCACTAAATAGGTTCAACTAGAGGACAAGTTACTGAAAATCTGAAAACAACCAAGAAAAGAAAAAGTATTCAATGCATTTTTCCATAATAAATTATGCTTTCTATCCATGAAACTCTTCCTATTATACCCTTTCAAACCAACCAGTGGTTAAATTTTAGCCAGAATAGAATTAATAAATGGAATGATAAATATGTGAGTGAAAATACTTTGATTGGCTTTGTACAGATCACAGGCTTTCGACAATTCCCTTCATTTTTTAGATTGTTAAAGTATTAATGTAAGCCTCAGTGGGAAATTTTTTTTAAAAGCAGACATTAATTATACATTTTTTTCTGCATTTATGAAAAATGTTTTCAGTTATTTGAATTTTGAAAAGAGGCAAAAATCTTGGTTTGGTAACCAAAATAAAAGTGAAATTTAATAGTATAAAATGAGGAGACACAAGTAGGCATTTGTAGCACACTCTCTTAATGCAGGCAAGCTACAACAGAAGACAAAATATATTCATATCTTTTGAGAAATTTAGGATCAGTACTGGGGGAGCTTATATTATAGTTCCAGGGTTTGATGGTATCAGTTTAATACAACTATATTTGATCTTTCTTTTTTCCTTTCTTCCTTCTTTCCTTCCTTCCTTTAATAAGGTCTCAACTCTACAGCCTTGACTGGCCTCAAACTCACAGAGATTCTCTTGCCTCTGTCTCCCAAGTACAGAGATTACAGATGTATGCTCCCCAACCCAGCCCTTTTCTTATATTCTAAATTGCTCTGTTAGATATATTTCTTACAAAACTAGGAAAACCTTGTTTTTCTCTAGATAATAATCTTTACCCTTTACATAAATGTCTCACCCTTTTAATGTTGATTTATTTTCTTTTATTGTTTGCAGTGTCAGTGATAGAACCCAGGGCCTTGTGTATGCTAAGCAATCATTCTACTACTGAGCTGCCTCCCCAACCCATCCCCCTTTTAAAAGCAGACAGTTTTTGCTTAATGACTCAGTGACATTGTCTTATAATTTGACTTCTTTGAAGCCTGACATGAATAAGTAGAACATCATAAGTTATAGGATGTGAAACTGAGTGTGGTGGCTCATTCTGGTGATCCCAGCACTTAGGAAGCTAAGGCAGGAGACTTGCTTTGAATTAAAGGCCAGCCTAGCCTACAAAGTAACTTCCTGCCTCAGATCAAACAATCCAAGAAGAAAAAGAGGGTAGAGGGCATAGACAAGTTTACCAAGCTTGACAAACTGAAACTGTGACCAATTTGAAATTATGTTTGCCACAGAAAAATCAAAATAGTGACTTATATCTTACTTTTCCAAAGTCCAGCTATAGCCCTAAGTCCTTTCTTTGTTTCTAGACACTGTATTAAATGTTCTTAGCTGTTATGTCCCTGTTTGCCTTAAAATTCTAACTCTCTGCTGTTTTCTGTCCTTGCGCAATCTTTACTGGGCAGAGTTTAAAAGCCGCCCAACTGGTGGATATTGAGCTCTCCCCTGTCAGTGCCCTGAGAATGACCATAGCTGAGGTATATGGGGGTGTGGGCCAGGGTGGAGGGATGGGTTGTGTGGGTTTGCATGTCACTGAAGGGTGGGACCTGGTGTTGGGATGAAAGTCATATATATGTATAAGGGGCCCTTAAATGAATCAGCCGCAGCTTTCTGGTTTTGCTTTATAAATGAGAATTTCCTTTACTGTGTGTAATCAAGAGACTGAGCTGCCCATTCTTCATCTTGTCTGAAGCTACTTAATTTTCCTCAACACAGAGTACTGAGCTAATCCTGCCTTTATTAAAGCAAAACTGCAGCCCAAGAAGTGGTTCACCAGAGTCCTTTCATTCCTGAGCAGTGCATGGCTATTGTGATGGTGGCATTAATGTTCTTTCTGCTGTACATTTTGTCTTCTGAAAAGGAAATGTTCAGTGCTCAGGGAGCAGTTTTTTATAATGAAAAAAGACAAATATGCTTTTATAAAAATCAGTCCAGATTGTTAACTTTAAAGTGTTTTGTGTATAATTTTTGTCTTGCTATACATTATTCTTTCGACCCACAAAGAACAAAATCCCCTTCCCCTAAATTTTTTTTTCTCTCTGTATAATCTAGTATTGTTTGTAAGAATGGAGCCATTGTTTACCTGCTTCCTCTTGGAGTAGCTAGCACCAAGCCTACTGTGGTATGATGATTTCCAAGTCAGTGATGTTAATTGATCTCCTGCCAGCTGAACCTTGGTCATGCAGGAGGAGTGAATTGCCTCAGTCCTCAGTTACATTTCTGAAATTTTATATTCCCATCTTGCTTTGAAGCATATATCATTTCAGCAAATGCTGGTCACTCAATTACATTCTAAACCTCAGACCCTGGACTCGATGAGCTCACTGTCGTGTATATGAAAAATAAGACATGTACTACTCCATGGAATAGAGTTCTCTTGGTGCCCAGTGACTGGTATAATCAATAAATACTGATGTGATATAACTTTTAAACAGATTTAAGGAACACTTATGTATGGTGTAATTCACTCATTTCAAGTATACACAATAATTTTTAGAAGAGTTACTAAATTATATAAGCATCATTATAAATAAATTCTAGGACACTTACATGAGCATGAGGTCCCCTCATTCTCTTTCCATTGCCTGCCACAAGCAGTTTGTACTTTCTGTCTCTATAATTTTACCTCTTTAAGGCATTTCACATAAATTAAATCACACAGTATCTGCAGTCTTTTGTATCCTACTTCTTTCATTTAGTTTCTGTCTTTGAAATTTATGCATGTTGTTGATTGTACCAACATTTGGGGTTAAAATTTCTGATTAGTATTGCATTGTATGAATCCATCACATTTTGTGTATCTGCTCAACATTTGATAGACATTTAGGTTATTTCTCATGCTAGCTCTTTCCAGGTTGAGGAAGTAACTCAGTGAGTAAAGTGCTTGCCTTGTAAGTATGGTGACCCGATTTCAGTTCCCAGAACCCATGTTTTTTAAAAGCTGGGCTTGTTGGCATGTTTATAGCCCCAACACCGTGGAAGGTGGAAATCGGCAGATCAGTGGGCAACCAGAGCAACCTGTGTGGTGAGCTCTAGGCCATTGAGAGAGACCATATGTCAAAAAAAGGTGAACAGCACTTAAGGAACAATACTCAAGGTTGTCGTCTAACAGAGAGAGAGGAAGAGGGAGGGAGGGAGGAAGGGAAATTATATGAATCCTACACTATATAAATTTATGCTTTCATTTCTCTGGAGTTAATGAGGGTTCTTGTCTCTCCATATCCTCACAAACATTTGTTGTCATACAGTTCTCTAGATTTTTTTTTTTTTTTAATTTTACAGAGCTGGTTATCAAGCCTAGGGCTTTATGTATACTAAGCAAGCACTCTACTACTGAACTACATTCCTCCCTGTCTCTTTGATTTTAGCCATCTTTGTTGTTACAAAATAGTATTTTATGATAGTTTTGATTTTTATTTACTAATAACTAGCTGTTGAATGTTTTCATGAGCTTATTAGCCATTTATATATCTAATTTTGTAAAATGTCTATTTAAAATTTGTGTCCATTTTTAATACATTGCTTTTCTTGATATGGATTACATTTTTAAGGAAATCTTTTTAAACATTTATTTACTTGTGTATGAATGTACGTGTTCATATGCAGAAGTCGAAGAGCAACTTGTGGGACTTGGTCCTCTCCTTCCATGTAGGTCTCAGAGACTGAATTCATCAGACTTGGTGACAAGTGCCCTTACCTGCTGAGCTATCTTGCCAGCCCTTCTTATATATTAGATCTTGATTTGAACTAAAATTTTTCCTGCAGAGATGAAGAAACAAGGAATTGTTTTGTCAGAATTTAAAAATAATAAATATAACTGATGGCATTCTTTGAACATTTAGTTCATATTGGACACTTTTCTGATATCACAACCTATTATTAACTCATTTAATCTTCAGGACAACTGCATCATAAGTACGCTTTTTAAAATCCTTACTTTATAGTTGAGGAAGTTTATGCAGGTCGCTCAGCTAGGAAATGTTGGAGCTAGAAAATCTTGAAAGTGTGTGATCTGTTCCTAAAATGGCAAGTAGCCTTGTGAAGATGAGAGAGAAGCTGAGTAATACCACGAATGAGGAGTGCAGCCAGCTTTATGCTGGGAGTTTTATATATAGTAGTAGATGGAGAACTATGGAATTTATTCAGATAGGACAGTAATACGAGATTCCTTGCAGAGGCGGGACAGTATTTATTGTTCCTTAATTTTATTTTGAATTTTATAGTTTGAATTAATAATTTTGAACTACTAATATTTAAATTTAGGTGAGATATATTTAGTGTCTGAAGTTCCAACTTTACTACTCTGATAAAATATAAGTCTTCTGAATAATTAATTCAATATGCTATCATTAATTTTTTAAATGTTTTTCCTGGTGAGGTAGCACATGGCTGAAATCTCAACATTTTGGAGGTTGGGATCGGATTGTGAGTTTGAGGTCAGCCTCAGCTACCTTTGTCTCAAAGAGAGAGAGAGAAAGAGAGAGAAAGAATGAATTTTTTCATACATAGCCCATTTGAAATTTCAGCATGTTCTTACATAAGTCTAAAACATTTACATGAAATACATAGTCATATTATTATTATTATTATTATTATTATTGAGGCTTAGAGTTATTGTACTTTCTTTTTTATTGTTTTTACTTTTAATATTTATTTTTATTTCTGTGTGTGCCCACCAAGGCCAGAAGAAGGTATCAGAACCCCTAGAGCTGGAGTTACAGGGTAAGGGGATTATGATCTAACTGACATGGGTGCTGGGAATCAAACTCGATTTCTCTACAAAAGCAGTAAGCACTCTTAACTGCTAAGCCATCTCTCCAGTCCCATACCTTCTTTTTAGCATATCTTTTTTTCCCAATAAAACTCTATTTCAGGTTATATTTATATATTATTTTGACTCATGTTTTAAAATGCTGTAACAAAAGTAACTGACCAAACTGATTTTTATGTGTGTGTGAGTGTATATGTGTTTGTGGATATAGATGTGTATGTGGGTATATGTGTCCATGCCTTTAAGTGTGTGCCTGTGATTGATCCTGGTGAATTAATTTGGGTCCTCCTGTTTGCAAAACAAGCACCTTACTGAGCTGTCTTCCCATCCCTCAAAATGAAATTTCAAAGCCTTATTTGTACATATTTGTTACTGCCATAAACTAGAGCATTATAACATTAACTATTACATGATTACAAATGACACTGACCAATGGCAAGTTTTGTGTGGTATAGTAGCCTAAGAGCTGATTTATGACCAGTACTAAAAGAGACTTCCTTATCTATATTTCCTTATACAGCTTTTTATTTCATTTTTTAATATTTTTTTACTTTATATGTATGAATGTTTTGCCTGCATGTGCTATTTGTATTGTGCAGTGCCCATGGATGCCAGAAGGGGGTGTCAGATCCACAGAAACTGAAGTTTCAGATAGTTCTTAGCTGCCATGTTGGTGCTGAGAACCCAGTCCAGGTCCTCTGCAAGAGCAATCAGTGCTCTTAACCACTGAATCATTTCTTCAACCCAAAGGCAATCATTTTTTAACTTTTTAAAAAAATATTTGATTTATTTATTTTTATTTTATGTTTTTGAATGTTTTTGCCTGCATGTATCTAAGTGTACCTGTGTTATGCAATGCCTGAGGAGACAAGAGAGCACTGGACCCCTGAGGAGACAACTGTTCATTGGAGTTATGAACAGTTATTAGCCCCCATGTGGGTAAACCGAGTTTCTCAAGAACAACAAGGTCTCTTAACCACTGAGGCATCTCTCCAGCCCCTTCATTTCTAAAGTATTCTTTATATCTTTATATTACCATTTCTTATATGAAATCAATTCAAAAGTCCTTCTAAGCAAGCGTGGTGGCACAGGCCTTTAATCCTAGCATTATGGAGGCAGAGGCAGGCAGATCTATGTGAGTTTTGTCTACATAGTAAGTCCAGGCCACCTGGAGCTACAGGAAGACCCTTTCTCAAGGAATCAAAAGCAAAACCACCACCACCACAACATCCTTCTAAAGCCATATGTGTTGACACATACCTATAGTTCCATCCTTTGGGAGGCAGAAACAGGAGGACCGCCACAAATTACAGACCAGCCAGGTCTATATAGGAACACTCTGTCCCAAATAACTAGCTCCTAAAATGAGTAAAATATACCTTCTTTTTGGTGAAATTAGTTTTTAATGCAGAATTATTCTGAAAAGGATATGGAATACACACACACACACACTCACACACACACACACACACATCAATACACCAATATAGCACATTCTGTGGAAAATTGATAAGTACATTTAATAGGATCACAGTGTCAGAGAGTCATCCTGCTGTCATGTGGGACATTCTGGTGTTAGATATTCATATAGGTGTTGTAAATAGAGAAGACATGGGTTTGATTTCCAGAACTAACTGCTTTGTATGTTTTTAACTTTGCCTTTTCAGCTTCCTCATTCTGAAATGACTACCTTATTAGGTATGAAATTAAACATGTGACTCAGTGCCTGGTACATATTAATAGATACAGAATAATGTTGGCTTCCCTTTTTGTTATCTTCACATAAAGCACACATATTTTTCCTTTTTGTTTTAAATTTTGCCCCTAATTGGTACAGGAAATACCAAAATATCAAATGTAGAAGAGATCACAAAGATTATGAAACCCTACAGTATTCAACTTCCTTTTGGGGCTGATAACTATCAGTCTCTTGAGATTTCAAAAAGGAGATCCCATCACTGTCTTCTTTGGCATTTTATAACCCTGTAACGTAGATGAGATAAGTAGTAGTCAACTAAGCATGATGGCACATACCTGTAGTCCTAGCTCTGAGGAGGCTTGCAAGTCCAAGAACAGCCTGGGCAACACAGAAGGATCATCTCTGACATGTCTACCTCTGACATGTCTGTTTTTAACCACTTGTAAGATTTTCACTTTTCAGCACCTCTGCCCCGTATCCATCTCAATGTGTCTTACTTCCATTACCAGAACTAGTAATGGATGTCCTTTGGGATGTTGCTGCACCTCCTTGAAAAAGCACAGGTCAATATCCATAAAACAGATGAGTATGAGAGGCTTTCTGCCTCTTGAGTACTAAGACTGTAAGTACATGCTACCACAAGCAGCAAGAATATTATTTATTCTTTTGAGAATAAATAATAATTGACTTTCTTAAAATAATTTATACTAGTACATTTTACCAAGAATGAGTCAAATATTTAATCCAGTAAAGTACAGATAAATTAAAAAAATACATAAGTCCCTTGAATGATTGTTAATGAGATTTATCATGGCGTGTGACATGGGCATAACAACCCTAGCATTATCTTTTTCTGAAGCTGGTTTGTAACGGTAATGTCTCACTGTGTTAGTGATTTTCATCCACTGTAGATGACCATTACTTTTTTTCTTTTGAATTGTTTGGCCGCAGTCTCAAAAAGCAATGACTGTGTTCTTCTCATCCAGCCTAGAATGGTCTCAAGGATAAGTTAATGGGGATGATAGAGTTAAGTCTTTTTAGGAAACAAATACGCTTTACATTTCAAAAGAACTAATAAATTTCACAGAATCAAATTTGTAAAAGTTTTCCTTCTTCATTTCGAATGGATTTTATAGTTTTGTTTGGTTTTGCTTAGACTTTTTTTTTTTTTTTTTTGACAAGGTTTTTCTGTAGACCTGGCTTGCCTAAAACTCCATGGATAACCCTGGTTGTCCTCAGATTCCTGACACTCTTCATGCCTCAACCTTCTGAACGCAGGGATTACAGACATGAGCACCACACAAGACATGCAGTGGATTTCCCCAGTGTTGGTATCTAAAGCACCAGTCATTCTGTGGCAAGTTGGATTATGGCCCAGATGCAACCAATGCACACTTTAAATTCCTTTACTCTTTCCTAAAATGATGCTCAGCTACTAAAAACTAAATCCTCTATCAGTCACCTTCTTTCCTATTTAATCCCTATAAAGTCATGTTCTTGAGATCTGCCTTAGTCTTTCAGTACAAGTTTGGTCTTGTTTGACTCATTCTTTGAACTATTAAGAACAGAGGAATTGGGCGGGGGACATGGCTCAGTTGGTAAAGTGCCAACTGCACAAGCATGGGGATCTGAGTTCAGATCCCTAGGACCATGTAAAAAGCTGCTACAGCATATAGTAGTGCACGTCTATAACCCCTGTGGGGCAGAAACAGGGATTCCCAGAGCTCAGTGGCTGGCCATCCTTGCCAAATTGATGAGCTCCAGACTCAGTACCTCAAAAACTAAGGTAGACAGCAGTCAAAGGCCCAGAACATCAAATTTAGCCTCTACAGCATGTGCCTACCTACATGTACTTTGCACACCCACACAAATATCCACATATACAACATAGGAATTATCTGGGTGATTTTTATAAACAATCATTAGAAAAGCTTTTATTTTAAGTAATTTTAGTTGGATCTTTAATACTAGCATTGAGGGTGTTAGACATTTGACATAGAATGTCTAAAGTAAACATCCCCAAATCATAAACTTGGTAAATGTCAAACTGTAATGTCTGATTTAAAAGCCTGCTCCTGAGCTCTTCTTTCTACTTTTCAGTCAGATTCTTCTGGGTAATGCACATTAATTATATTTGTACTTCGTGAAAGCTTTTAAAAATTTTATGTGCATGAGTGTTTCACCTGCATGTTTGTAACTGCACCATGTGTGTGCAATGTCCATGGAGACCAAAAAAAGGCATCAGATTCCCTAGGACTGGAGTTAAGGATGATTGTTAGATGCCACGTGGGTACTAGGAAGGAAGGTGGGTCCTCTGCAAGCACAGCCAGTGTTCTTAACCTCTGAACCATCTCTCCAGTCTCCTGTGTAAAAGTTTTTTAAGGTTTTAATTTTCCTGACTTCTGAACCAAGAGTGCCTAAATTCATTTGCAAAACAAAGCATACTAATAAAATCTTTTCTGGATTCCTGATAACATAAAGAATTATTGGAATACAAAATGTTAATGTAAAGTTTGGTTAGATTTGAGCCTTGATTATTTTTCAATTTATTGTTTTTTGGAATAATTCATATTTTATAAATTGTTTTCTTAGCTCAGGCCTTTAATCCCAGCACTCGGGAGACAGAGGCAGGCAGATCTCTGTGAGATGGAAACCAGCTGGGGCTACAGGGAGACCCTGTCTCAAAAAAGACCAAAAAAAGAAAAAGAAATTATTTTGTGATTCTTTTAACAAAATTTGGTTGTTCACGGGTTAAGAATGTAGAGAGATTTAAAACAGTTTGGTGGTTCATGTCTCTGACCCTGCAGTCAGTGGGCTTATTTAATCAGAGATTGTAACACAATTTCTAGGGGAGACATTTTTAAAATTACTTGACCTCTCTGTCTCTGGGGCTCACTGGCTCAGCATCTTAGACTGATCAGTGAATCCCACATCTGAATGAGAGACACTCTCAAAAAGAGAGGCAGGTGCTCATTTCGGCAACACATATACTAAATTTGGAGAAGATTTAACATGGCCCCTGCACAAGGATAACACAAATTCATAAAATGTTCCATATTTTCTATTAAATGAAAAAAAAAAGAAAAGCAGGATAAATCCAGCTCCTGACAAGATATACAGAGTTGACGTCTGGCCTCCCCGTACACATGCACATATGTGCACACTAACACCTTAATTTTTTTTTTCTATAAAATGGCTCTGTGGCCCACTTTGTAAATTTGCTATAAAAGGTGGGGAGGGATGGAGAAATGGCTCAGTAGTTAAGAGTGCATCCTGCTCTTTTCAGAGGCCTAAGTTGGTTGCCCAGTACCCATTTGAGTACGGGGGCTCACAGCCACCTGTGACTTCAACTCTAGGGAATCTGATACCGTCTTCTGGATCCTGCAGGTACTGCAACATATACCCTGGACACACACACTTTTTTTCTTTTTTAAGTTATGCAGGGTCAAAGAAATGGTTTAGTGGAAAAAAAAAAAAACATTTATTTGGTATTTATCACACAAATCTGACAACCTGAATTCAATCCCCAGAACCCACAATGAAAGGAGAGAACTGACTTCCCAGAGTTGCCATAGCCCATGCACACCCACACTCACAAACATGTATCATACACACATTATACGTTTAGATTCCAGTTGTATGAAACATTTTCCATAATACCTTACATAGTAGAGGTTAGTTACTGCTGTTGTTTATTTAGATTTCGAAGTTTGTTCTTTGTGAAGTACAGTCATAGCACTTTAAAGCTGGAAATAACCTTTTGTGATCTTTGACCTAGCACCCTTGTCTTTCACATTAGGGACAAAAGCTCAGAGAAAATCAGCACTAACTACAGGTTTGGTGGCAAGTTGTTGACTGGCCTTCTAACTGACTTAATTCCAGTATCTTTGGGCAAGGGTTCAGGATTGTGTTGCTGTTATGCTGTTTTATTTTGTTCTCATTTCTATTCAACATTTTTTTCTGTAATCAACTGAAGCTGTTCAGTTGTTTCTATTTTTATCTGTTCAGTGTTGTAATAGGTTGGCATAAATATTTTTTCCTTCCTTGCTTAGCTTAAGTAGCTTGACCTTAAAATCAATCCCTGGTTTTAGAGATGAAGCTTTTGTGTTCCACAGTATAAGGTGGATGACCTGTGCTCATTTATGGCTCTGCACTGTCTTCATAGTCTTATGGTGATGTTACCAAGGAAATTGGGGTTCCCACTTTTGAGTTCTTAGTCTCAATAAAAGAATTTAGAGACAGAAGGAGGCTCAAGGACAGTTTTATTAGCACTTGACAGGAAAACACTAGGGCAGGCAAGCTGTAGGTCTCAGCAACTGCCCCAGGAAATGAGATGGAGAAAAGGAAGACAGCAAGCCATGCCTTTTGAGTTAGGGTCCAAGAAAGAAGATAGGGTTCAGCAATGGAGGTCAGCAAGCAGTTGCGTGGTGGGAAAGGGAGAGAAGCTTTAGAGAATGAGTGGGAAAGCTGAGTGGGGCTGGGGAAAAGGCTCAGCGGATAAAGGCACTTGCCACCAACCCAGACCACCCGAGTTCAATCTCCAGGACCCACACAGTGGAAGGAGAGAACCAATTCCTGCAAGTTGTTCTCTGCCAAGATGGGGGCAAGGGGAGTGCACACATGTCATGTGCATCTATGAGTGCAAAAAATAAATGTAAATAAAAGCCCAGGGTGTCCAGGAAAGCATGCCCAGGTTTGGACCAGTATCTGAAAGAAAAGAAGGAAAAGAAAAAAAGTATGTTATTCTGAGTAATTCAGAAAAGCAAGTAGGCCGCGAAGTACTACGTGATGGAAACTATGCAAGTGGCTGCGCAAGGCTGGGGTTTCTAGGGAAGATAAGGATTCATTAAGGACATAATTATTCTTCCCCTCAGGTTAATCAACTTTTCTGCTGGGATGGATTCTTGGCCAGGTGATTGACAGGCCCAGCTGGGTTAACTCTTAAGGAGACAATACTATGTAACGTTCTAATCCTTGGAACAGATTGGAAAGTCATATCTCCACCCTGGGCCAGAAGTATTCTATTCTTTTGACTGAGAGGCTTAAGGAGTAGCAAAGCTGATGCTTACCTTTCTAGTCTTACCTGGAAACAGGAGATGAGGCCCAAAACTGACCCTGAGGGAGGGAAGGGTTAATCCGAAGTTACCTCCAAGGCTACTAATACCTGTGTAACGACCTAACATTGATTTTTCGTGACATGAGACCTGGTTTCCCACAGTAGTAAGGCATACCTCTAATTTTCAGTGCCGATTAAGGAAAGGCCCTGTGGTCCAGCTACAGAGTGATTATTGCAATGAGGATAACAGTACTTTCCTCTCTGTTCTCTCTGTTGTAGAGTCGACAGTTAGAATCCGAAACTGGGACCACAGAGGAACACAGTCTAAATAAGGAGGCTCGGAAATGGGCCACACGAGTGGCACGTGAGCACAAAAACATTGTTCATCAGCAGCGGGTAAGTGTTGTGGAGAGCCCTGGCTACATGCTACTTAGGTCAGATGTCAGACAAAATTAAGAGTTGAATTTTATTAATGTGAAAAATACCCTATATATGTTTTTCCTGTACTTTCTCAGCAATCAGCATTATGCTCTTAACTGTACTGAAACTTCTTATTAAGTCTTTTGGTACCAACATATCAGTTTATCTGTTTGCCATAGAATTGTCCAAGAAACATGCGTGTGCTGGGCATGGACGCACACACCTTTAATTCCAGCACTTGAGAGGCAGAGGCAGGTTGATCTCTGTGAATCAGAGACCAGCATGATCTACTTAGAAAGTAGGATTTAGAAATCAAAACAGCCAGAGCTACATATGGAGACCCTATCTCAAAAAGCCAAAAGAAAGGAAACATTGATGTGTTGGATTAAAGTAGACTTTCAGTCCATGAGGGAAAGATTTGAAGACACAGTTGTAAATTCAAGGAAAATACATTTCAACAACTAAGCTCTTAAGCATAAAGCAGTTCTTATAAGTATAGTACACTTTTTCAGTTTCATTCATTTGTATCTACATCTTCTTTCTTTTCCTTCACATCCAGCTGCCCATACTTAACCTCTGGCATCACTGCCCACTGATTTTCATCTTCCTCATTCAGTCTTTCCTTTTCTTCTTTCCTTTGTTCATTTTCCATTTCAAAAAGACTGATTGTAAAAATCACGATGATATTTATGTTGTATGATCTATATGAGAATTTTTGTTTCTCATTTTCTTGTTAGCAATTTCATCACAGTTGACAGCGCCCACCCTCTTGAGACATTCAGTTCTCTGGTCACTGGTGATCAACACAGTCCTGATTTTACTGCTGCTTCTCTGACTACTCCTGTATGCTTTCCTGAGTTTCTTTTTCTCTATACAATTAATTAAACTCTTAGTTTTCTATACTAGATTATCTTTACTTTTTTTATTCTTTATCCTTACTACGGACAGTCTGAACCACTTCCATGGTTTCACTTAGTAACAACAAATCGTATTTCCAAAACTGGGCTTTAACATCTTCACTATCTCACAGAGATCTCAAATTTCATGTTCATCCTGTCCAATGTTGCATTACAGACCATCTTAATGAATACGAGTAGTTTTTAATATTGTCTCCTGTTATTCTGGGAATTAGGCTTGGCAGTTGGAGTCAACATGGTTGCAACCAGATGATGGCCAGTGCTGGTGTCATCTCACATGCTTCTCCTCTGAAATAGGTCATACTTAGTTTGGGAAGATTTGAGCAGTTGGGAATTAGGACAAGCTGGGGCTTCTTATGCACTTCTCTCTCTATAATCTTTCCACATAGTCTCTTCAACATGGAAGCTTCGGTTGGCTGTTCTTCTTACATACAGCACAGAGCCCCAAAAGTGTGCATCTCCAAAATGACATACATATGAACCTGTATTGTCCTTTTGATATCACCTAAAAAATATCCTACTGATATTTTCATCATATTTTATTAATTAAAGTAATCACAAAGGTGAAACCACAGGTTTTGGAGAGCAGACAAAATGTATATTCCACTTCTTAGTGGAAAAATAGTAAAGTTCTACAAAAGCACATAGAATGGGAAATACTGTAGCAGCTACATTTTAAAAATGTAATCTACCTTTAGCCCCTCTTGTAAAATACGCTTACTTCTTCACCCAAAGTCTTCCCAAAACCTGGTTTTGCTAAAAGTTGGCTAAATGCAATAAAAACTATAAACCAAGATCTGGAGCAGAGCAAAGCAAGTAAGATGAGAGATGCCATTTTCGCCACATCTCTTCATCATAATGGCTCCAGAAATCCTAGCCAGGACAGTTAGGCAAGAAAAAGGATGTTTTAAAAAGCATCTACCTTAAAAAGGAAGAAACATAATTATCTGCATTACAGATGCAAGATCTTATTTGTGGGAAAACTAAAGATACACACACACACAAAGATATACACACACACAAACAGACACACACATACAAACACTGTTAAAGCTAATAGAGGTGTAGAATACAAAATCAACACAAAAAGCAGTTGCAGGGGGTTAAGGAGATGACTCAGTGGGTAGAGTGCTTGCCATGTCAGATCCTCAGCACCCGTGTAAAAGCCTGGCATGTGTCTATGTAACTCAAGCCCTGGGGCTGAGGAGTACAGGAAGAAAGAGGCCAGCTCTGCCAAACTGGTGAGCTCCAAGTTCAGTGAGAGACCCAGTCTCAAAATGAGGCCAAGAGCACCTAAGGAAGACACCAGTATCAGCCTTCAGCCTCCACCTACCTGTGTATGTATACATATACCCATGAGCACATACAAATACCCCTCCCCGACCCTGCACACATGCATAGAACCCAGGAAAACTTGTGGATGTTTTTTGGCACAATATAAATAACTCTTAACTAAGACACAAAATCCAATGGAAAAAAAAGTGTGTGTGTAAAGGGTTAACAGATGTATAGTGGCACCTGTAATCCTCAAACTTGGGAGGTAGAGGCAGGAGGATCTGAACTACATGGAAAGTTTCAGACCAGCCTGACTCCAGAAAAGGAGGAAATAACAGAAAAAGGACTAATATCTAAAGAGAAATATATTTAAATACTACTAATAAAAAAGACTAAGTAGAAAAATGGATATTTATAGAAGTAGAAATCCAAGAGACTTGGGAAAGAAACCTGAGTTTTGATCCCCACCACCCACATAACAACTAGACATAGTGGCCTACACCTGTAAGCCAGTGCTGTGAGGCAGAGACAAGCAGACCCCTGGGCCTCACTGGCCAACCAGTCTAGACAAAATGACAAGCTCCAAGTTTAGTGAGAGACTCTGTCTCAAAAAATAGATGGAGAAATGGTTGAGGTAGAACCCAGTGTCAACCTCTGGCCTCTATTCATGACTACATGGTTGGAGGGCATCCACACCACACATGTATACACCACACATATACAATGAAATGGAAATACAGATAGATACCAATGTATAAAAGGATGCTTTCCATTAATCATTGTCATGAAAATGAATCAATTTTCAAAATACTGTGTCAGAATAATTTTAAGTTCAGCAGAATCCTGCGTGGGTAGGATATAAGAAAGAGAAGGTCCAACCTTGTGGGGAAATTTTGACAATGTCAATTAAAATATGAAGCTTACTAGTAGAGCACTTGCATGCATTGTGCAAAGCCATTGGTTTGATCACCAATGCTGTAAAACAATAAAGAAATAAAACAAATAACAGGTACAAATTACACTTTTATGTTTTTTCTTGAATAAATACCCCAAATGTGTTCAGAGTCATTACTCAGGTACTTTGAATAGTGCTATTACAATGTTGAGAAGTTTGAAAATTCAAGTAGTAGTATATTAAGTATAAATGTGGTACAGTTAAACTCTTAGGTCTGTGGTTTAAAGAAAATGAGGTCAATCCATACAAACATGATAAGGTTTCTTAGAAATATTAAAGGAATTATATTATTCTTTTTCCTCCCCCAAAAATAAGGTCTTCAAAAAATGGTTTGGAAAAATACATATAAATTGATAGATGGTAGTTATCTTAGGGTTCAGCACATGTGATGGATTCAGTGCAGAATGGGGATGTTTTGTCATTTGCATTGTCTTCTGAGAATACTCCGTAATCAGTCAGGAGTAGTGGTACAATGGTCATTCCAATACTAGAGAGGTAGAGGCTAGCAGATAGGAATCCAGGGCCAGATACATAGTGGATTTGAGGCTATCCTGGGCTAAGTAAGACCCTGTCTCAAAAAAATGAAAAAAGAACACTCTATACTTATATAATTTTTTAAAATATGTGTTTCCACTGTGCAATGGCAATATGGCCCTCGATTGTGTATGTCAATGTCTTGGCTTTTGTGCCCATTGCAGTAGACCCCCCCTTATTTAGAGTTTTACTTTCTGTCATGGTTCCAGTTGCTTAGGTCCAGAAATAGCAAGTGGAAAAATACTGAAACAAACACTTCATAAGTTTTTAAATGCCCACCATTCTGTAGCATAATAAAGTCCCACTCTGCACACCTGCAGTTGAGGATCACTTTATCCAGCATATCCACACTATACACTATTTACCACTGAGTTACTTAGTAATCACCTCAGTTGTCAGATGAGCTGTCACAGTGCTAGTGTCAGGTGGGCCCTAATCTCACTTAATAATGACTGCAATGGTACGAGGAAGCACACAGATACAAAAAGTGGAAGGACAGCTTAACTCTGGTACCATGTAGACATGTTGAGGACATATAGAAAAACCACAATAAATGTGGGGTTCTGTGCTGCAGGGGCTTGGAGCATCCACAGGAAACCTTGAAATGTATCTCCAAAGGAATAGGGAGGTACTGCTGTATAGTTTTATAAGTTCTTACTGTCAAGGTAAGCTAAGGGAAAGACCACATGTTTTACAACTTTCTATAATTCTTTTCAATTTTTAAAAATTAAATAAATAAAAAGTTTTTTAAAAGTCATAGCTTTAGCCACTGATCCCGTTTGAATTAGCTAAATACTGTAGGAAATAATCACAGAAGAAAAACAGTCATCTCTGTTTTCTTTGATAGGTTCTGAGTGACCTGGAATGCCATGGAGTTGCTATATCAGAACAAAGCCGAGCAGAGCTGGAGCAGAAAATCGATGAAGCTAGAGAAAATATCCGTAAAGCAGAGGTAAAGTGGCAGCCAGTTGTGGCCTTTTGCCCAGTTCCCATGACAGTGTCAGAACTATGATATGTACCTTTGAAACTCAGTTTGTGCATGTATATTACATTGAAGACAGTGTACCATCTTTGTGTCCATAGGAGTATGTTTTAAGATTTTCAAAAAATTTATGTGTAATGATGCATGGATGTATGTATTTTTGAGAATCTGTAGCACTTAGGAAAAAAACTCTGAACCTATTGTGAAGAGTCTATACTCACAACACATTAAATAGCAAAAGAATTGTCACAAATCAGATGTTATCAAGTATATAATAAATCAGTCAAATTAGTAGTACAGAAATTGACACATTTATGTTTAGAACCTAAAAAAAAATAAACCGCCATATGGAAGGTTCCCTAGATCCAGAGGCATGAGCAAAGATTTAGTTAAGAAAGGGAGAAGGGCTGGAGAGATGGCTCAGTGATTCAGAGTGCTGCTGCTGATCTTGCAGAGGACCTGGGTTTGCACATGGTGGCCAGGGGATCCAACTCCCACTTTTGGCCTCCATGGTCTTTGCATGCACATGATGCATACATGCTGGCAAAATACTGATAAACATACAATAAAACTTAACGAACCAAAAATATAAATAAATAAGACTTAGAGAGATAGCACAGCAGTTAAGAGCAATGGCTACTATTGCAGAGTACTGGGCCTCAATTCCTAGCACCCACATGGCAGCTAACAACCAACTATAGTTCCAGGGGATCCAACACCCTCTTACCTTTGTGGACATTGCATGACACTGGTGCATTTATGTACATGCAGGCAAAAAACTCATATACATAAAAATAAACAATTTTTTAATTTAAAAGAAAGGAGAAAAAAACATGTAATGGTGGATTTTAATATTTTTTGGAGCCATGGACCTTTTAAGGGTTATATGAGCTGTGAAACCTCTTCCACAAAAAAGAACATGTGCCAGTGACGAATTTTCTCTGACCTAGAGAGGGAAGTCAAAGTAAGAAGCAAGGCAGTGGTAGAAAAGAAGGAATACACAGGGTGTAGTTGGCAGTTGGAAATATAAAGAGGAAGATCAGCAAGGCAGTGTAGTTGTGGAAAGAAGGTAAACTAAATTGTGGTTAAGGCCAGTTCCAGAGGACCTGTGCGCCCATGTGAAAAGAAACTGAAGCGACTTAAAAACAAGCCATGAAATTAGGTTCTTGTTAAGAAGGCATAAAACCAAGGATTCTGAACACTGTAAAGCTCAGATGTCAAGAAGTGGTCCACACAGAGAACCAGAGGTGCTCTGGGGAAGATCTGTCAGGGCAGGGGTGGGATTTACACTGGGTAGTGGCTGATAAATAGTATTTATTTGATTACTGAGAGCAAAGATGTGTGCCGTGCGGCCCCAAGAGGCAGAATTTGAACCAAAAAATGAAGGTAAGAAGGAGGCAGGTTTGAATTTGGTATTAGGAAATGTTTTCTTTTCAGTAGCCAAATATACACTTCTGGGGACCTAATTCAGCACTCTAAGTGACAAAAAGATTCTGGGTCAGCAGAAGCCAGCACCTGTATGGCAGCAGTTTCCAGAACCCATATGGCAACTAAAAACTATTCTCTTCTGACCTCTGTGGGTATTGCATGCATGTGGTGCACTTGTATATATGCAGACAAAACACTCATACACACAAAATAAAAAATACATAACTCTGTATTTTTTAAAAGATTCTAGGTGAGTTCTGGGAAAATGGCTCAGTCAACTGCTCACTGTGCAAGCATGATGACCTGAGTTGTCAGTCTCCAGTACTCATGTGAAAAGCTAGCCTTGGTGGCTTGTGTCTGTAATATCAGCACTGGACAGATAGCAATAGATAAATTCTGGAGCTCACTGGCTGGCCAGCCAGATTGGTGAGCTCCAGGTTCAGTGAAAGACCATTTCTAAGAAAAGTGGGCCAAGCATGGTGGCACACATTTTTAATTTCAGGCACTCTGGAGTCAGAGGCAGGTGGATCTCTAGGAGTACAAGGCTAAGCTGACTTACATAGAGAGTTCCAGACCAGCCAGGGCTACAAAGTGGGACCCTGTCTAGTGGTAGTAATAACAACAATAATAATAATAACAGTAATATGGAGGGAAATCAAGGAAGATATCCAATATGGACCTCTGGCCTCTAAATGTACACAAACACAAACTTATACATACACAAGATTCTGAGCCAGCATCTATTAGGGACTCTAAATCAGGAATTCTTGCATTGATTGAGGGTTCATATAAGCTAAAGACTTTGAAATACCCCTTCAGAGGTTTTAAGAAAGTGCTTCGGTGATTATGGGGTGAAGGGAGAGGGGCTTAAGAATGCTCAGGGAATGTTAGCGTGTTTTTGGCACAGTTCCATGGAAGTCATCTGAGCCAGAACTGGCTTGTCACTTGTCCCTGTACCCACCTCCACATTATTCCTGGCACAATGTGGCCCACAGCCTCCAGGATGATGAGGAGGGCAGAGTGTACAATGAATAGCCTTTTTCCTCTCTAGAATCAGGGTCACAACTAAACTGCTACCCTAGGTGGCTGGCCAAATACTGTTGGCAGCTGTTGCCTCGTGGTAAACACTGACTTTTGGTGGAAAAGGTTTTCTTTCTTACCCACTCTGGATGAAGCCTTAGAGAAGCCAGGAGCAGTTATTTTGAGACAAATTTCAAAGTTATTATAGTTTCCATTTCCAGACGCCACCATGGTGTCACAGCCTAGTACCTTAAGTCCACCAAACTGCCCCACCCTCATCCTTGACAGAAGTAGGTCACAGTCTTCACCTAGACAGAATGAGTTATTATCTCCATTAGTGTGCTAAGCTATGCTGTTTGTTAGTTTAAAACTAAAAGTACGAAGTAAGATTCCCACAGCAGAATGTCTTACCTTTCCTAATACAAGCAGTTGTCTTGATTCCCAAAGATAATTTTCTTACTAAAAATATAGAATCATGACATCAGATATTTTATCTCAGTTTTGATTATCTGTAAAAATTATCTTCTGATGATCTTTCACTTTAGTTTCCACTTATCAGGGAAGAAGAAATAGCCAAGCTAAAATTACCTGGAAAATGCAAGTACATGTTTACTAGAGCAGTAATTCCAAGGTGATAAGATTGAAATTTTTGGATAGACTAGATCGCTAGACTCTTCAGAGAAATCAACAGTAATCATCTCCCTTTTCCTTTTGTCCTGCCTGTACTATTTTTGTATTTTTTGTTACTTACTTTATACTTATAAAAAAGAGAAAACTGGTTAAAATTTCATCATATTCTTCATGTTTGTCATTTCTGCCAACATGAATGGTACCCTCCCTTGCTTATTGATCTGTTTTGTCAAGTATCTTTTCTGTTAATGATTCCATTCTATTTTTATTGCTAAAAACCATCGTACTCAGTAATAACTTTTTTCACTGAGAAAAAATTAAAAATATAAATGCCCTGTTTTTTCTCAAAGATTGGGGGTTATATAATGATTGATTAATTCTTGGCTGGTTAATTTGAGGCAAATTCACTCTTGATTAATGAGTACTTATTAAGTGCCAGATACTTGTAAAGAAACCAGTGTCTAGCAATATACCATTATTACATTGTTATGATTTCAGAGATTGTCACAAAAATACTTGTACTAACTGTGGCACTGTTGGTAGTCTCATTAAAAGTCAGGATGAGACCGTTGCTTAAATGAAATAATAGTCATATTCTTACCCTGGAATTTAAGTATTTGAATTTTTTGAAATTCTTTTTGTTGTCCACGAAAACACACAGAAACATACATTCATCTTCTAACATACATTAGAAAAGTAGTTTGAAGAGGACCAGAGAGAGAGAGAGTTCAGCAGTTAAGCGCACTGGCTGCTCTTGCACAGATCCCAACACTCTTTTCTGTCCTCAATAGGCATTGCACATACACAGTACACTTATATGCATGCAGGCAAAACACTTATACACATAAAATAAAAATAAATAAAATTTTAAAGTAGTAATTTGGAGTGCTACCTCATTAAGATATTACATGTAATCTCCATGTAACACTATGAAAATGGCTGTATAATGTACACATACTTGTGAAAGAAAATAAAAAAGAAATTAAAACATCTCACTGGGGGAAATAAACTCAAAAGAAGGCAGTGCTTCAAGAATCAAAGGACAAAAAGCTATAGGCATATACAATACAAAACAAATGGCCGGTCACAGAAGGACAAGTAATGTATGATTGCACTTCTCTGAGGTGCCTAGAGCAATTAAATTCATAGAAACAGAAAGTAGCATGGTAGTTACAAAGGACTAGGAAGGTGGGATGGGAAACAGTTATTTTGTATATACAGTTTTAGTTTTATATAATGAAAAAGATCTGGAAGTGGATAGTGTGTAATGTTGCACACAGTGTGAATGTATTTAATATCCACTGAGCTGTACACTTAAAATAGTTAACATGGGAAATTTTAAGTTATATACATTGTACCACAATAATATGTGTGTGTTTACAATCCTATAACTTGGGACATGGAGGCAGGAGAATCAGAAGTTCAAAGTCATCTTCAGCTTCATAAGAAGTTTGATGCTCCCTTGGACTTCATGAGGCTATACGAATCAATAAATGAATCTTAATGAAAAATAGACTACTTGACTGGGCATGGTGGCATATGCCATTAATCTCAGCACTCAGGAGGCTGAGGCAGGTGTTTCTCTGTGAGTTCAAGCCCAGACTGGTCTACATAATGAGCTCTAGGCCAGCTGGGGCTACAGAGAGGCACTATCTCAAAAAGACAAAAAAAAAAAAGAAAGGTAGAATACTTGACATTGAGTTAGTTTTCCTCATTCTCAGCTTGAACAATTAAATGACTTACATTTATGATTTCTAAGAAAGATCTTATTGATTAGCTTTGTTTCCCACACAGGTATGTGTGGTGTTCATGAATGTATTTTTTTATTTTTATGGGTATTTGCTTGTAGTTTAGGAATAAAAGCTAAAGAATATCCAGTTATTCTCTGTCCTGAATTTGGTAAAGAACAGCTTTTTATTCTGTTGCTATTGTTTCTGACAGCTACATCACAATTTAATTTAAAATCAAAAGGATTGATAAATCAACAGTCACCAGTGGCAGCCAAGTCCAAGGCACGGTTCTTCAAGCTTATGCTGCAGAATGGTGGTATTATTAGAGAGATACTGCTAAACTATTATTAAAGAACAGGAGTGCTTTTGTGTGCTATTCATTCCAGAAAGATCATTAAACACATATTAGAATAGCACTGAGTATCTGTGTACACCAGTCCTAAGGAGGCCAAATTATGTTAAAAACAAAAGACAGCTGAACAGCTAGTCATAGTTTAATGCCTCTCAGATAATGACCAAATGTGTATAACATGCTTAAGGACCAGAGACCAGAGAGAAGGGTGTGATTAACTATCTAAGGAAGGAGAATAGCTAGAAAAATCATCATAGAAAGAGTGTTTGAACTTGCTCAAAGATTGGCAGGCATCACCAAGTGTGGCTGGCAGTCCACACAGAAGGACTGGCATCAGCAAGGCTTGAGGTACCGAAGAAAAGTGGAGTGGAGTGGGAGCATATAGGGTGTGGAAAGACAGTGAAGAAAGTATTTCAAAGTGTGAAAGACACTTTACTCTAGATTAAATTTAACTAATTCTTGGGGACTGGAGAGATGACTCAGCGGTTAAGAGCACTGGCTCCTTTTGCAGAGGACCCAGGTTCAATTCCCAGCATCCACATAGCTGCTAACAGCCACCTGTAACTCCAGTTCCAGAGGATTGGACACCCTCTTCTGACCTCTAAGGGCATTGCATGACACAGGTACATTTACATACATGCAAGCAATACACTCTACACATATAATTAAAAAATAATAAATAAGATATATTATTAATTAACTAATTCTGTACTCAGTAAGCAGTCCAGAATCATGGCATTTTAAAGCAGGGTTATGCTGCTCACACACCATGAAAGATGGACTGTGAAGGGGAAAAAAAGCCCAGGGTTAAGTGAAAAGGCTTCTGAAAATAGATTCAGTGTTCTGAGCCACTCTTACTAGCAGGAAGAAGACGACTTTATGGCATTCTCGTCTCTTCTTATTTGTAAGTTATGTTTGATGTGTCATCAGTACCGTGGTCTTGTCACAATTCAAGGATAGCAGGCATAGCTCAGCAGTAGAGCACGTGCACTGCATGCACAAGGCCTGAGTCCAGTCTCCAGTGTCTCCTCAGTCCGTCCATCAGTCAGTCAATAAGATGCAAGTGTGCCGTCTGCATTATCAAGGAGGCGTTCTTGTGTGGACGTTCCTCTGCTTTCACTTCTTCTCTGTAGGTGAAAAATTAGAATCTAACAATTGCTGGGGAATATCAAGATTGTTAAGTGGAAAATAACTTAATTAGTATGAAGAGAAATTGCCTTCATCCTACCTTTTGGTTTTATTTTCTTAGATAATTAAGTTGAAAGCCGAAGCCCGGCTGGACCTCCTAAAGCAGATTGGTGTTTCTGTGGACACATGGCTAAAGAGTGCCATGAATCAAGTAATGGAGGAACTGGAAAATGAGCGGTGGGCCCGAGCTCCACCCGTGACCAGCAATGGCACTCTACACTCGGTACGGTTTCTTTTCTTGGATGTGGTGCTGACTGATCCTCACTGCTGTGTGACTCTTTGCCAAACTTAGTGAAAGTTTCAGATAAAAGGTTGTGGTTTGAAGTGTTTTTTCCTCAGCCTGTCACCTGAGTTAAACAGTATAGGAAAGGGAAGAGGGGAGAAAACAATGTGTTAGTATTATATTTTAATGCAGTGAAAACTACTTCATCAGTAATTGAGTTATCAGTACCTGTCTCCCAGACTCTATTCCAGTTATAAGATAATTATGCTTCTTAGCTGAAAATAGCAGAATAGAAAAGTGTGGTATTTCCAAAACTCTCAGAGGTCTTTAGTGAAATGAACATTTACAAAATTTTTAATTATCTTTTAAAGTGTAGGGTCAGGGCTAGAGAGAGCTCAATCAGTAAACATGAGGACCTGAATCCAGTCCTCAGAACCTCCATGAAAAAGCCAGGTATGATAGTGCATGAGGAGATAGAAATTGGCAGATCCCTTGGGCTCAGTAGCGACCCAGCCCACCTAGTCTAATTGGCTACTCCCTGTCCAATGATAGACTTTCTCATAAAACAAAGCAGGTGGCATCTGAGGGCTAACACTCAAGGTTGGTTTCTGGCCTCCACAGGTACCTGCACATACATATTTGCTCCTGCACACACACAAACACACGTATAAATGTAGGCTTAGTCTAAAGATGACTTCAGTCATCAGGGGCTCTCCTAGTCTTTGTACAGTAAGCCAGTATAGGTAAGGCTTGACAGGGAGTACCAGCATATAAGCTTCTTTCTTACTTCAAGTACAGGAATCTTGCCACTCTGGTGTCTTCTATTCAGCCTTGTCATGGTGGATAACTTGGTGCCAAAAAAAGTTCAGTGATTTCCCAAATATTATGTAGGAGGGAATGTGATACACACTGGTCAAACTAATGTAATTCTTGCTGCCATCTCCCTACCTGTTAGCTGCCTATCATCCTGTTAATTTTCTTTTTTTGTTTGCTTTTTTTTCTTTCTTTCTTTGTTTTGATTTTGGTTTGTTCTTTTTTTGTTGTTGTTTTGTTTTTTAAACAGGGTTCCCTGTAGCTGCAGCCTGCCTGGAACTCACTGTGTAGAACAGGCTGGCCTTCAGCTCACAGAGATCCACCTGCCTCTGCCTCCTGAGTTCTGAGATTAAAGACATGTAGCACCATATCAGGCTTGTTTTTCTTTCTTTCTTTCTTTCTTTCTTTCTTTCTTTCTTTCTTTCTTTCTTTCTTTCTTTCTTATTTATAAGTGTACTGCTTGCATGTATGTAAGTGTACTAGTGTCACGCAATGCCCTCGGAGCACAGAAGAGAGCTTTTGATCCCCTCGAGTTACAAACAGTTGTCAGCCACGGTATGGGTGCTAGAATTTGAACCTGGGTATCTTTCTAGCCCCTTGATTTTCTTTTTTTTTAATGTATTTTTAAAATTTATTTTTATTTTATGTATATGAGTGTTTTGCCTACATGTATAGAAGTGTACCATGTGCATGCAAACCCATGGAGGCCAGAAGAAAGTGTCAAATCCCCTAGAACTGGAGTTACAAATGGTTGTTAGCTGCCATGTTGGTGCTGGGAACTGAACTTGAGTCTAGCTGTGCTCTTAACTGCCTAGCCATCTCTCCAGCCTCCTTATTTGTTTTCTTAATGGTATTTACCAGTCTCTGTTTCTCTTTTGCTTGTTTTTCATGTCTTCTCTGGAATGCAATTGCCATGTTGTCCTAGTTCCTGCTCCACACAGCAAAATGCCTGATATACAGTAGATATTTGATAGGTGTTTGTTGAAGGAGGAACTGAATGGATGAATGGAAGGGTGGAATAGTAGTAAATAAAAATTCGTAATGCCCTTCCTATGTAAGGTGGCGCCACACAAAATGACCATAGTTTTAGAGCATTCCTGGAAGCTTTAGTAGTTTTTTTCACACAGCACTCTGATTTTCCAATAAGAATATATTTACAAATTCTATAGAGATGTATATTATTTTTATTTATTTTTATGTGTATGAGTGTTTTGCCTGCATATAAGTAAGTGCTTGATGAGAATGTAGGATCCCCTGGAACTGGAATTATGGAAAATTGTTAGCCTCCATGTGGGTGCTAGGAACTGAACCTGGGTCCTATATAGAAGCAGCTGGTAGTCTTAACTGCTGAGCCATCTCTCCAGCCCATATTTATGCATTTAAACAGTTGTATGGAGGTACACATTTTAAGGTAAACAATCTATTGAAGGTTTGTTTTGTTTCACTATTAATGATAATCTGGTTTGGGAAGTTAGAGATCACACACTTTATACATTTGACTTTGGGGTTAGAAGAGCTTGTCCTTGTCATCAGAGTAGAGCTGCTCCATGTCATAGAGCATCTTACTATCACATTGTTCTAATTATCTGCTTCAGGCTGTTGTATAGTTTATTATGTAGCAAATTCCAGGTACAGACTTGCTTTGAGCTCTCCAGAAGCCCTGCTTCCACTCAACCAAACCTACTGTCCTTGGGCTAACACCTCCAGCTGATCACCTGAGCAGACATATGTCACCTGATTTTTGCTTCCTTTTTGAACATGTGAAAGATGAGCACAGCTTGTTCTCTCCAGAATAAACAAACCTTCACATATTGTAGTGGTACATGGTTGTATATGAATCGGCTGCTGTGGGACACATGTGAAGATGCTTACTTCTAGTTAATCGACATGCCTTGGAAAAAGTTACTGCTTTCAGGATTTCTTAGCAGATGCTACATTAACTGATTCTAAGATCCTCACTAATCCCCAAATCTCCTGATTCTGTGGCACACGATCAGAAAACCTCAGTACCGACTAGGAAAGAGATTGCCCCATGAGGGAAATGTCATATGAAGTAGTCCTTTATGTAAAATCCATAACAAGAACTAAAGTACTGCTCCTGAGTGTGAAAGAAGGGAATTACTTGGGAGACAGAGGCAGGAGGATCTCTGTGAGTTCAAAGCCAGCTTGTTCTACATAGCAAGTTCCAGGCCACCTGCGGCTATAGGGAGACCATGTCTCAAAAAAAAAGAGGAATGAGGGGCTGGAAAGATGGTACTGCAGTTAGGAGCACTGGCTGCTTTTCCAGAGGACTGGGATTCAGTTTCCAGCACCCACAAGGCTGCTAACAATTGTTCTTAACTCCATTTCCGTGTTCCGACGCCCTCTTCTGGCATCCAGGGGCACTGCATATACAGCATGCACTTAGGTACATACAGTTAAAACACTCATATACATAAAATAAAAACAAATTAACTTAAAAAGAAAAAAGGAAAGGAATGAAAGAGATATGCCTAGGGGCTTCTAGGCATGAGATCATCAGGAGACGCATCAGCCTCTGGGAAATGGGATTTTGCGATCTTCTCTAACCCGTCCCTCTCCTCTAGCCAGTCTTACAGAGCCCTTTTTCAACTTAGAGGTTTTATTTTATGGAAGATCTACCAATTATGCTAATAGAGGAAAGATTGAGTCACAAAACAACTTGATGAGACCCCAATATTTATTTAAGCTTAAAAAAAAATTTTTTTTTAGGTTTTTTTTGGTCTTTTTGAGACAGGGTCTTCCTGTAGCCCCAGCTGGCCTGGAGCTCACTATGTAGACCAGGCTGGCCTTGAACTCACAGAGATTCACTGCCTCTGCCTCCCGAGTGCTGGGGCTAAAGGTGTGCACCACTACACCTGACTAGATTTATTATTATTTTTATCTTATGTGTATTAGTGTTTTGCCTGTATGTAAGTGTATCCATGCATGCAGTGCCTGAGGATGCCAGAGGAGAGTATCAGATTGAGCCACCATGCTGGGAATCGAACCCAGGTCCTCTGCAAGGGCAGTAAATGCTCTTAACAACTGAGCTATATCTCCAGCCCCATAACCTTCCTTTAAATAACACCAGAATCATTTTGTATCCCTTCACAGAGACAGCTAGCTGCAGAGGAACAAGAAACAGAAGTACACATTCTTGTGACCAAATATTTTCTTCCATTGTAGATGCCAATGAAAGCATTAGTCATCTGGAAAACATGATTAATTTTACTGTTAGATATTAACCGTATTTATTAAAAAGTGCCTTATGGAAGATGAATGTTTTAAAACTGTATGGTCTGTTTGCCTTACAGAACTATACCTAGATGTTGACTCTGCCTTCTGTCTCATGCTGTCATACAGAATATAGAATTGGGAGGAGAATAGAAAAGAATCTCAAATGTACTGACTTTTTTTAAAAAGAGAGAGTCACAGGACTGGGTGGCACATGCCTTTAAATCCAGTGCTTAGGAGGCAAGAGGCAGAGGCCAGTGGATCTCTGAGTTTGAGGCTAGCCTGAACTTCATAATGACTTCAAAGCCAGCCAGGGCTACATAGTGAGACACTGTCTCAAAAAAAGAAAGAAAAGAAAAGAAAAAGAAAATAGAGCATCTGCTGCTATCTATTTCGTTGTTGGGTAACTGGAGACTACAGACTGCTCATGGCTACCTGAGGCTGGATTCTTGACAGTGACCCCATGAACCTGCTGCTACTTTCTTGCCTTCTCATACCCAATTTATAACCAACCTTTGAAATTACAGTAATTATTATAAGTTAATTTTGCATATTGTTTCTAATGTAATATTCCTTGTCACTTGATAATCTTCATAATTATCCTTTTAGAATCTGTGTGGTCATTTTATATAACATTTTCATACATACATTTGGGTATCCATATACTTGGGTTTCAAATTCATGGATTCATCTAAAAGTTTGTTTTTTTTAATTGTATCTGAGCCAGGCTTGGTGGCACATGCCTTTAATCCCAGCACTCAGCATGAGTCAGAAGGCAGAGTTAGCACTTAAGTATAGTTCTGTAAGGCAGGTGGATCTCTGTGAGATTGAGGCAAGCCTGGTCTATACAGTAAGTGCCAGGCTAGCTGGAGCTACAGGGAGACCCTGTCTCAAAAAAAAAAAATTACGGACCATATGCAAACCTTTTCTCTGATCAGTATTTCCCAGACATATATACAATATAATAACTATTACATTCTATTATATAATAATAATCTGTTAGAACTATATGGGAAGATATGTATAGGTTATATTTTAATACTACTATGTTTTATATAAGGGACCTGAGCATCCGTAGAATCTGGTATCCACAGAACATCCTAAAACCAATCCTCCTTGGATTCTGAGAAACAACTAAATTTCTTTCTTCCTTTTTTTTTTTTTCCATTTTGGGGATTGTTTTCTGTAATACAGATACCCAGAAGTAGGACAAAATAGGATCTGTAATCCTTCATTTGAGATTGATTTTATTTTTATTCTTTCTATTCTCCTTTTTAAATTTTTTTAAATTTTTGTGTATAAATGTATTGCCTGCACATATGTAAGTGCACCCGTGTTGTGCAGTGCCCGAAGAGAGTGTTGTGTCCCCTGGAACTGGAGTTGTAGGCAGTTGTTAGCACCATGTGTGTGCTGGGAGTCAAACCTGGGTCCTCTGCAAGAGCAGGCAATGCTGTTAACCACTGAGCCATCTCTCCAGCCCCTATTCTTCTTTTTTACTAGATTTTCTGACTATAGCTGACACTGTTCACATGTCTTCCTTATTTTCAGCCATTCCCCCCAAAACTATTGTACTAAGGCAGTCTGATGTCTGCTTTGTTGTGCAGCCTTCCTAAGAGTCTGACACTTGCAGTATTGCAGAGAAATAAATCCTGACTCGGTCAGCTTGAAAACTATGCTAAATAACATGGTTGACAGGCAAAGAGGTGAACATTTTCAAGTCTGAGATAGAGCTTGATCTTTAGCTCCTCAGTACTAATAGCTTTTGCAGTCCAGTAGTTTTAAATATGAAAACATATTTGTTGACTTGGGCTAATCTCAATTAAAAGAAAGAATGGGGACCCGGAGAGATGGCTCAATAGTTAAAAGCACTGACTGCTCTTGCAGAAGACCTGGGTTCAGTTCCCAGCAACCATTTGGTGACTAACAACCACCTGTAACTCCTGTTCTGAGGGATCCTATATCCTCTTCTGTTCACCATGGGCACTGCACAACACAGATGAACTTACATACATGTAGGCATAACACCCATACACATAAAAGTAAATAAATAAAAAAATTTAAAGAATGAATTTCTTAATGAAACAAATAGAAACTGTCACAAGAATGTACTGCTTTCATATTTACAGTCAGTATTTACAAATGGGCAGTGGTCTTTTTTACTGAACTAAGCTCCATACTCAGTAGTGAAACTGACATTCCAGATTTCTAGTAAAGTCAGTTTAATTCAATGCAATGAACATGTATTGAGCCAACTCTTCTAATAAGACCCTTTGCCAGGAGCTATGAATGAGTTAGTATCTACGGATTTAGGGAACCCATCTCAGTTGCCAAGACCAAAAGAGAGAGACTGAAAATTTTCACCTCTGAGAGACATATCACTAGCCCTACTAATGTATTTTTTGACTGTCAGCATAGCCATAATATGCTGTTAATCCTAAAGGGTATATAGTATGCAGAGGAAGTGACACTATTTTGTTGGAGACATCTGCATTCCAATATTTATCAGAGTAATAGTCACAAGAGCCAAGATTGGGAATTAGCAGAAAAATGAATTTTTAATGTAATATATATATATATATATGGGAATAAGATGCAGCTATTTAAAAGAATAAAATCTTGGGCTGGAGAGACGACTCAGCAGTTAAGAGGACTGACTGCTCTTGCAGAGAACCCAGGGTCAATTCCCAGCACCCATATGATGGCTAACAACTGTCTGTAACTCCAGTTCCAAGGGAATCCAATTCCCTCTTCTGACCTCCACAATATGAGTACATTTGCATATATGCATACAGTACGCTCATACACATAAAATAAGAAATAAAATATAAAAAATAATGAAATTTCCTGTTCATGACAACATGTATGAACCTGAAGAATAGTGAAATTAGCAAGGTACAGATGGGCAAGTGTCAAATGATAGATATAGAATCTAAAATGTTCATTTGTGGGGTGGTGAGATGGCTTAGTGGGTACAGGCACCTATCCCCACAGCAATGGAGAAGCAAACTAGGGCACTCTATGTTGCAAATAACTAACAAAAACTAATGCTTTACTAATGCCTCCCATGCGCCACGTATGTGTTAGGAATTTAAAATGCATTACCTCATTGAATCCCTAAGATAGCCCAGTGAAATATTGAATCCCTAAGATAGCAAATAATGTGTCTTCATTAGAGAGGTGAGATCACCTAGCTTTAGAAACTAAGTGGTTTGCCCAGAGTCACATGTGAGTGGCCCAGTCGGCATTCACTGCCAGACCCTCTGTTTAGGACTGCACTTGAAGCTGAAGGTGCACCAGAATATGGCCACTGAAACTAACTTAGTAAATTCTTCTTACTATCCCTGCAGTAAGAAAAAGCATTTTACAACATATAAGGAAAGAAAAAATGTTAATACAACTAGGAAGAATTGTTTTGATTAAAGGGAGAAAAGGGTTGAGGGGGTAGTCCTTAAGAGTAGAGACTAAGAAGCCAGGTATGGTGGTACACACCTTTAGTTCCAGAACTTGGGAGGCAGAGGCAGATCAGTCTCTGTGAGATCAAGGCCAGCCTGGTGCTACAGGGAGACCCCATCTCAAAAGACCCAAAAATTTTTTTAAAAGATAAGATACAAAGGAAGAATGGGATTTTAGAAATGCTAGGTCGAGAAAACATAACAGTTGAGAGAGGGAGGGAAGAGGAAGAAATGATTCTGAGAGGACATGCTTTGGAAAGCTGCTGGAGCTGAGCACAGCACCCGGCAGTGGTCCAGGTCATCACTGAAACCTTCGAGTCCCTTCCATGAGAAACAAAACATGGACCCAGACAGAAGAGGTGAAAGGAATGTTTAGTATCAGCCCATGCTGGCAAAATAAAATGCTTTGGACTAATTCCCAGTACCAAAGCACAGTACATGTTAACATTCCATATATATTTTTGGAAAGTAGTTCTACCCGCATTTTTATAAATGTTGGAGTATTTTGTTTTATTTTTTGTAATACCCACAGTAAAATGTCTGTAACCTCGCTAGAATGTGAAAGCAAAATCTTCTAAATACATAAAAATATGTTTAGGGACTGGAGAGATGACTTTGATTAAGAGCATGTACTGCTTTTGTACAGGACCTGAATTCCCCGCATCCACATCAGACAGCACACAATCACCTCTATCTCCCAACTCCAGGGGATCCAATGCTCTCTTTTAGCCTCATAAGGGTACCCCCCCCAACACACACATAAATAAATAATATAATAAGTCTTTAAAAAATAGAAGAGTCAGTTTTAAACACTTATCATAATTACTCAAGAGAAATTATTTAGTCCATTAAAAAGTGAAACTTAATGTTAGCAAGTCCTGTCAGTGGAACTTGGGTTGCTGCCACCTTGGGCTACTGTAATATTGCTACAATGAACACTGGTTTGCAAACATCTGTTCAAGTCCATGCTTTCAGTTCTTTTGGGTGTGTATACTCAGGGGAATTTCTGAATTTGATGTAATTCTATCTTTAATTTATTGAGGAAACGTCATACTGTCGTCCATAGCAGCTGTGCCATTATATAGTCCTAGCAGCGCACACGAGTCCAGTTTTTCTACAACCTCATCAACAGTCTTCTGTTTTCTTGATGAAGATCCTAAGGAATGTGAAATCATATCTCATTGTGTTGAATTTTGGTTTGTTTTTTGTTGTTTTATGTTTGGTTTGGGGGTCCTTGTTTACTTGTTTGGCTGTTTTAGGGTTTCATGTAGCCTGGGCTGGCCCTGAACTCACTGTATAACCAACAATGACTTTGAACTGCTAATCTTCCTGCCTTCACCTCCCAGGTGCTGAGATTACAGACATGTGCCTCCAAGTCTCTCTCCATAGCTCATGCTGGCCTCAAAGTGAGAGCAGTTGTCCTGCCTCAGTCTCCTGAGTATTGGTATTACAGACATGATCCATTACACCTGATTTCATTCTGGGGAGAGTAGATTTGTTTGGTTTTGTTTGTTTGGTTTTGAGAGAGTTTCTTGTATCCCATTTGGCCTCAAACTTACTATGTGGAAAATAAATAAATAAATATCCTTGAACTTCTGATCCCCGTGAGTGTGGGATCGCAAGCATGCATCACCACACCGGTTTATGCAGTGCTGGGATGGAACTGCGCAGCCAGGCAAGCTGTAGCCTCTGCCCTTGTTTTGGTTCAGATTTTCTTTTTCCTAAGGAGTAATAATGAACTCTTTTCGTGTGCTTGTTAACTGTTTATGTCTCTTCTTTGGAGAACTCTCTATTCAGGTCTTTTGCCTCTTTTTAAAGTTTTTTTTATTTTTAGTTGTGGGTGAGTCTTAGGCATTATTTATCCAGTCTCTTACAGGATATATGATTTTTCATGTGTTTTCTCACATTCTTTGAGTTGCCTTGTCACTCTGTTATTCTTTGATGCAGCACAAATTTTTTTACTTTCACTACCTAATGTATCTTTTTATTCTTTTATTGTGTCTGATTTTGTGTAATATCTAAGAAACTGTGGACAGATTCATTATCTTGAAGTTTTCCCTTTGTTTTCTTCTAAGAGTTTAATAATCTTCGCTGCTTTTTAGAACCACTCATGCTGGCCTCAAACTCAGACTCCTGCCTCAGCCTCCCAGGGGCTAGGACCTGGGATTGCAGTGTGTCATCATACTCAGGTCACATTTTCGCTCTTAGGTTTAGGTCTTTGATCCATTTGAATTGATTTCTGTTCATGATGTAAGGTGCTAGCCTCATTCTTTTGATATGATTGTCTAGTTTTCCCAGTTGGAGTTCTTGAAAAACTTTTCTTTGTCTATTGAATGGTCTTAGTACCTTTGTTGAAAATAATTTAGCCATATATGTGAGGGTTAATTTCTGGTCTTTCCTTTTTATTAGTAATAATATATTTTTAGTTGCCATATAGAATACTAGGTTTCATTCTGACATTTTCATATATATTATTATTATGACTTGTCACCACCCCTGTCACCCTCTATTGTCCCCCACCCCTGGACCTCTTGTTCACCCTCAGGGTCTCCTTTCTACTTTATCTCTGGGCTTTCTGTTCCTTAATTTTTTAATGCTTATTTATTTATTTGGGTGGACACGGGGACCATGATGTATGTGTGAACTTCAGAGGACAGCTTGCAGAACAACTTCTGTCCCACCACCATGTGATCAAATTCCGGTCATCAGGCTTAGTAGCAAACGCCTTTACTCTTAGAGCCATTTAAGCTTTTCTCTCTGAACACTTTTATTTTTATTTTTAATTATATATATATATGATGGAGAGTATGTGTACGTGAGTGCCCACAGATCTCCTGGAGTTGGAGTTACAAGTGGTTGTGAACCACCCTACATGGTTATTGGGAACCGAGCTCTGATCCTCTACAAGAGCAGTACAGACTCTTAACCACCGAGCCATCTATCCAGCCCTTCCCTGGCACATTTGTGATGGATGATATTTATCTTTAATATAGATTATTTAAATATTCCCCTGTTGAAGAGCAGATCATTTGTGACTAGGCTTTTGCCACTACATGCCGTGTTATAGTGAACAATTTAGAATGTAGTCCTACAGTGCTTTTATTTTTCTATGATGCAGTCACAAAATTATAACTGCTTGATGAATTCTTAAATTTTAGTTTTGGGCAGTATATTTTCTTTTTTAACTGACAAATATACTCCTTTATATTGTTATTTAGACTTTTCTCCAATGTCTTTCACTAATAGGGAACTTTATCTTATTTAATTCTGCTTTGGTCATGGTTTGAGCACTGCAGTAGGAAGTATATTTTCTAAAACAATGTGTGAATTTACATTTATACCTGCCACAGATTAAAGACTTTCTCACATCCTTAGTAGCATGCAGGAACCTTTTAATATTTCTTCATGTTATCAGTTAAAAATAATAAGAAGCCTTTGTCAGTTACTATTTAACAGCAAAACGTGAAAGAATATGATCACCTATTTTCTACGTATTTGAAAGGGCAGGTTGGTTGGTTGGTGATAGGGTCTATGTAGCAGTAGCTAGCCTTGAACTCCACACTCCAGCCTCCATCTCCCAAATACTTGGATTATATGTATGTACCACTAAAACACTGTACTTTTTAATTGTTTTATTTTATTTATTATTATTGCATGGGGAGTATGCACAAATGTGCCACAGTGTGTATGTGGTGGTCAGAGGACAATCTTTGGGGAGTAGGTTCTTTCTACCATGTGATGTGCGATTCATACTCAGGTCATCAGGCTTGAGTGGCAAGTACTTTTACAAAACCACCAACCCAGAATTTGATTTCTTTTTTTAAACAGGGTCTCCCTGTATCTCCAGTTGACCTGGAACTTGCTATGTAGATCAGGCTAGCCTCAATTTCACAAAAATCCACCTGCCTCTGCCTCTTAAGTGCTGGGATTAAAGGCATACACCACCATCCTGAACCCTAGCATTTCACTTTTGATTAAAAATATAATTCTCTTGAGGCTGGAGAGATGACTCAACTGTTACGAGCACTTGTGGAGGACTGGGATTCAGTTCCCAACACCCACATGGCAGCTAACAATTATCCCTAACTCCAATTCCAAGGGACCTAACTCTCCCTCTTTTGTTCTCCATGGCATTACATGACACAGATGCATTGGCATACAAAGTACTCATACAACAAAATTTAAAAATTAATAAAATAATTCTCTTTTAATATGAAAGATGCAAGTGAGAACAATCATGTCAGTGTACAGTTGAATAAATGAATTACTATATTGAAGTAATCAGGTTTTAAATGTTTTTCCTATTTTCTGCCATTTTCATGAAATAAGCAAACTAGCCAATGCTTCTAATCTTTCCTAGCTTACTGCAGATATGGAAAGAGAAGAAGGAGAAGAACTTGAAGACAATATGGATGTTTTTGATGACAGCAGTTCCAGCCCTTCTGGTACCTTAAGAAATTATCCACTCACCTGCAAAGTTGTTTATTCCTACAAGGTTTGTGTTTCCACCATGTATTGATGTTAGTAAATTGTGACAACTCTGGGATGCATGTGACTATGTCTGCTCACGCTGGGCCTACCATAAAGTGGTTTGGTTAATAGCAGAAGCAACATAGCATGATGATGAAGAGTTTAGGCTCGGGCATCAGATCCTAAACATCCTGTCTCTGCTGCTTCCAACCTTAAATAGTCTGTAAACCTGTTTTTTAATCTTTATCATAGAGCCAGTACTACAGGCTTGCTGTGTAGACCAGGTAATAACTTCCAAATTAAAGCACCAAGCACAGTGCCTAACATCCCAGGCATCCTATCAGTTTTCACTAGCAAAAGTCCATACTTTGCTTGACATAAACTCTTCATTAGGATGACTGTCGAGATTGATAACAAAGGAAATTTTTTTACAGAGTAGTTTTTAAAACTTTGGCCATCCTAATCTAGCCATCTTTTGTTAGCTGTGTGAAGCAAGGACTTAGGGAGATACTACAATTTCCAAGTCTGACTTGGCATACTAGTTCTTAATCTCACTTCTGCCTTCATTTTCCATTAACTTTTTAAAAAGATTTTTTTGAGATGGAATCTTATTCTGAAGCCTATGATATCCTGGAACTCGCTCCTGCTGTGTAACCCAGGCTGGCTTCAAGCTCGTGATCCTGCTGCTCCCATTTCACTACTGCTGTATTGCAGGCATGCACTGCTCTGCCCAGCTGTTCTCTGTCAATCTTTTACTCAGCCCTGAGTAAACTGAGTTTTCATTCCCTAGTTGCCCTTTCTCTCCCTACCCTCATCTATCCATTGGCCAGTCCTGTTGAGTCCCCCTGCAAAATTTGTTCTGAATCTGGCCTAACAAGAAAGTACTTTTGTGCCCTGGGTTTGATCCTGGCATTAGGGAGAAGGGAGAATTCGTTCACTTTTTACTGTGTCTGCTGCTGTCATTCTGGTCCAGGCCATTGCTTTGATTACTGTAAAATGAACCACTCGGCTGTCAGCAGTCCATTTTCTATTCTGCAGCCAGAATTATCTTTAACACATAAAGCTTTTATGCTTTCTGTCACATGTGGAAAAAAATTCACTCTTCCCTAGGATCAGTAATATTCAACTTGATCTGGCTGCAGCTGCTTCCCCCACCTTCATGTTAGACCATTCCTAACACAGATATTCATCCAGAAGCACCCAACTCCTTCCTCACCGCACATTTTTTGTACTTTTGCTACTCCTTTTGTCTAGAGCTCTTTCCCCAAATCTTAGTTAGTTGCCTACTTCCTGGGAGCTCAGCTCAAAAAGTACCTCCTGGAGGTGGTGCATATCTTTAATCCCAGCACTTGGGAAGCAGAGGCAGGCTAGGACTAACAGGGTCCTGTCTCCTCCCCCCTAAAAAAGAGTACCTCCTTGGCTGGAGAGGTGCCTCTGCAGGTAAGAGCATATACTGCTCTTGCAGAAGACCCAAGTTCAGTTCCCAGCACCCACACTAGGTGGCTGACAACCACCTGTAATTCTAGTCCACGGGGGATCTGATGCCTTTGGTACCAAGGGCAACAGCACTCATCTGCACACACCCACACACAGAGACACATATTATTTTAAAAGTCCCTCCTAAGGTCATTCTAACCCACATAAGCACGTAGTCAACTCCTCAATCACTACTCTGACACATTGCCCTCTTTTATTTACTCTACACAGTCATGTACTGCTTAACAATGAGAATTCATGATGTCTGCATCATGCCGACATCACAAAGTGAGCTTCTACGGCCTGATGGTAGAGTGGTGCTCACTGGGCTGTGTGGCATGTATGTATTACTGTTGCTCATTGGGCTGTGATGAGCAAGGCACCACAAAACTAAATCAAGCACAAGAGAAAACTGTGCCATCAAGAGACAGAATAAACATGAGATGTACCAGGCTGCCATCAGCCAGCTCAGTGCTGTACAGTAAACTCTTTTCTTTTGGGGGGAGGGGTCTAGCTTTGAACTCAAAGTCACAGTGTAGCTGAAAATCATCTTGATCTTTTGATCCTCTTATCTCTACCTCCCAAGTGCTGAAATTGCAAGTGTGCACCTCTACACACAGATCTACGTAGAAGTTTTAATGTAAATGGGAGAATTAAGTAGAATGTGGTAATGCATCTGTAATCCCTGCACTTAGGAGATGGAGGCAGGAGGATTGGGAGTTTAAAGCCAATCTGGGCTATGCAGAGAGTTCCAGTCCATTCTGAACTTTAAATAAAAATAAAACATAGTATAGTAAGTTCATAAGCCAGTGCCATGGCCATTTATTATTGAGTATTATGTACTACAATAAGTATCTGTGCCATACTCTTTATAATTGGCAGCACAGGTGTGTACACCAGCATTGCCACCATATGGTTAATGTGTTGTACTATGACATGATGGCTTCAACATCATTAGGTGACAGAAAGTTTTTGATTCCATTATAATTTTATTTTTGAGACAGGATCTTACACTGTAGTTTATCTTCAAACTTGTGGCAGTCCTCCTGCCTCAACCTCTCAAGTGCTCTGATTACAGGTATACACTACCCTACCTGGCTTTCACTATAATCTTCTAGGACCCCCGCAATGGGCATTGTTGACCAGATTATCATCATGCAACACATAATTGGATAGTATTTATGAACTGCCAAACTTAATCTTACTTATTTTCCTATTACTTTGCCTGGCTCCCTACTGAAGGTCCATAAAAGCAGAAAACTATGCACCATGTCTGTGTGTGTTCAGCACCTGTGACAGTGCCAGGGCCTAGGAGATCTTGAGAATGAGTAAAAGAATGGTGCAAGAAAGGCATGAAAATGAGTCCCCTGCCCCACCGTGAGGAGCACCGGAGGAGGAGCTAGTGCCCAAGAGGACAGGGGAGGAGCTGGGGAATTGTCAGCTGCTGTGCACTGACATTCTCACACCCTGACCCCCAGCTCAGTAGGCTGCATGTATTCCTCACTACAGTAATTCCTGGAGTTTTTTTCATTATATTTAAAATACATAATACTTATTTTCTAAAAGAGTTAGGACTTGTTCTAATTGTTTTAATAATCTAAGACTTTGCAATCATTCTGTGAGATACTTGGAAGGGTTTTAGAAGGTATAAAACTAAAGCTCAGAGCATTTTCTGATGTTACTTCTTATTGTTATATTTACTTAGAAGTTCCAGCAGTTCAAGAAGGGAATAATAGTTAATTAGTCAGCCGTTGATGAACCTTAACCGTAACATATACAATATTATCATACAAATCATTGAAATACATTTGTAAAATTTTTATATATGAACGCTGTTACATTGTAAATGTCAAACAAAAATGTAGACAAATTGTATATACCTCAAAGATTTGTATTTTTCCAACTTTTCTACAAGGAATGTGCATGACTTTTAAAATCAGGAAAAGCGTATTGTTTGAAATCAAATACAGGGAATTTGAAGACATAGAGATGGGAATGGACTTCTGACTGAGTGGATATTAGGACTCAAAGGACACAGGATTAAGACCTTAAGTGTTCTTAGTAACTGTTTATTGACTACTTGCTGTCTGTAGTCAGAATGAGAAAAGAAACACAGTCCCTGCTTTAATAAGTCATTCTTTGACAGACAACTAACTGGAGTGTCATGGAAGTCATTGTGTGAGGGATGCACAAAGCCTTATGGGAACAAAACGGGGAAGAAGCAAGTAGCTCATGGTGGATTTTCTGGGAAAATGTATGAGCTAGACTACAAACCATGAGTAATAATAAGAGCTACTCTATAATAAGGCTTCTTCCACAGAGCCTTTCTTTGCTTATTTCTAATCTCTTCAATAATCCCATAAGGAAAAGATTATCAAACATCTTATTCATTCAACAAATACTACAGGAACACCTCCATGTACCAGATGACTTTTTCTCTTGGTTGTAGACTATGGCACTAATCAAAATAGACAAAAATATCTGCCCTCATGGACCTTACATGCAAGTAAGGGAAAAAAATCCTGAGACTCAAAGATACCTTTTGATCACTTGCCCGTAGAAACAGACTGAAACTGGACTTACACCCATGGCAGTCTAACCTAGTCATCAGAAAGGAAAAGTGGAGCGGAGCATGCTAGACAGAGCAGTGTGGAGAAACAGGCAAGGAAGAGCATGGTGTACTCAGAGAACGAGGAAGAGTGTCTGGTTCAAGGCTTCAAGAGACCCACAGGGACCAAACCCTGGAGGTTTTATATGCCATGACTCTGCTTGCTTCTGTTGGATGACTACAGCCTGTTGCAAGGCTAGACAGCCCACATGGACATCCATGACTTGTCACAAAAGCAGCGATGTGTTTAAGGTGCTCTGTCCCTCCTTCTTTGCCCTCACATGTATTAAAGTCTGGTTGTATTGATGCTGGTTAAGTCTTGCCATATAATGAAGAAAATGTCTCTTAGGAAAGTACCTTTTACTATAGTATGTTCAAGGCACAGTATAGTTTTATTTGGTGGTTTGTTTTTTGTTGCTATTGTTTTTGAAACAGGATCTCAATTTGTAGCCAGGCTCAGTTTGTAGCTATGGCTCATCCAGAATCCACGTATTGATGAAATGTTTTAATGTTTGGAAAATGGGAAATGGGTCTTAGGAAGTGACTCACTTTCAACACTGGGAGTGATATTGCATACCTGTGTCCTTAATGCTCAAGAGATGGAGGATCAGAAGGTCATGGTCTACAGGGACATCCTCAATTACATAGCAGCTTCAAAGCCAGCCTGGACTACATGAGACCTTGTCTCAAAAAAAATAAAAATAAAAAAGTATCTCACTTGTTTATCTTCATTTTGTGTGTAATTCAAAGATATTTTATACTTTGAGGTGGTGAGATTTTTAAAAATGATACAGGTTTATGTGGTTGTTTTAACTGATCTTGGGACATGGGGAAAGCTTTGAAGACATTTTACCAGAGAACCAGAAGACAACTGTCACATGTGACAGACAAGGCTCTTCAGGAAGGCACTCTCTATGGTACTCGCTCTGATAGCCTCTTAAGTTTCCTCCAGGTTCTATGTGTGAAGGACCAGCATATTGGTGGGTGCTGGCTGGAACAATAAATCCACTGCGGCTAGTACAGAAACTCCCCTCTGGATCAGCCCAGGCTCCACATTCAAGTTGGGAAAAAAACCAAACCTCTGTCATTGCCTTGTCATAACCTTCTTCTTGGGACACCATTTTACAGTGATTCCAGATCAGGCCTAGGCACTGCTCTAGCTAGACTCTAATCCATGTAGACTCTAATCCACACAGTGCTTTGCATTTTCACTGCGTGCACCTCCATGAAAGCTTCTGGTAGCAGTTCCATTCAAGTGCCTTCTCCTTTATTGATGCTTCCCAGATCATCTTAGTTCTGTGCTTATTCATCCCACAACCTACCACCATCCTCCAGAGAAGGGCAAGATTGTCATTTGGAATAAATGGAGTCTTCATGTCGAGTAACTTACAGCAGATAAATGAGCTGAAGCCGACCCCCAGGTCTCTCCTTTCAGCGTGGCACTCTGCTCTTGAGGATCCAGTTTCTGTTGCAGTTTTATTTTAATTTTCTAAAGTAAAACCACCTCATTATGATAGTTTTACAACACTAAAATTTTTGTTTCTCAAAATCATCTCCGTATTTTTATCCCCCGCTTTTGTTATTACCAACTCACATCCGCTCTCTATCTAACCTTTTTAATTTTGTTCATGACCACCCTACATTGCAGGCTTCTCAACCAGATGAGTTGACCATTGAGGAACATGAGGTGTTAGAAGTGATTGAAGATGGAGATATGGAAGACTGGGTAAAGGTATATTCCTTTGCTCATATCGCCCCTTCTTGTGACTTTTTCAGGCATTTATTTTGGTTCGTGGTATGTACTGTCCAAATTGTATATACAAACCTGTTTTTTTCATGTCTTTTACCCAGGCTCGAAATAAAGTTGGTCAAGTGGGGTATGTGCCAGAGAAATACCTCCAGTTTCCCACCTCAAACAGCCTCCTGAGCATGCTGCAGTCCTTGGCTGCTTTGGACAGTCGGTCACACACGTCCAGCAATTCCACAGAAGCAGAACTTGTTACAGGCAGCCTCAATGGAGATGCCAGTGGTAAAGACTAAAAACAATATCCTTTATCTGATCATAATTAACCTAAAGTAGTGCCTGGGAGTAGGCCTTCCATCAGTTTAAAAGCACTTTATGTCTTATAATATTTTCCTGTGTTTGATCATATTAACCGTGTACAGCAGAACCATGTCGTTGATATTCTGTGAGTCAATACTTATATCTTAATTCCTGTCCTGTTTGGTTTTCCCTGGTTGTCATATTGGCACTCAGTGGTTGCAGAAGCAGTCCAGCAGGCTGGACATGTATGATTGTAGCACTTGGTAGACAGAGGCAGGAGGATTGCTGTAAGTTTTAGGCTAGCCTAGGCTGTAGAGTAAGACCTTGTCTCAAAAACAAGAACCAAAGCAGTCCGTCAGTCCAGGTCCTGACCAGCTTTGTCTCGCCCTTGTTCTCCAGTCTGTTTTGTGAAAGCACTTTATGATTATGAGGGCCAAACAGACGACGAGTTGTCTTTTCCTGAGGGAGCAATCATCCGCATCTTGAACAAAGAAAACCAAGATGATGATGGCTTCTGGGAAGGAGAGTTCAACGGGCGAATTGGAGTTTTCCCATCGGTGCTAGTGGAGGAACTCTCAGCCTCGGAGAATGGTGACCCTCCATGGACAAGAGAGATTCAGGTACATGAGCGAGGACAAAGCTGGAGTAGAAGACATGAAAGAAAACCACTTCAGAGCTGGGTGTGGTGGTGCACGCCTTTAATCTCAGCACTGGGAGGCAGAGGCAGGCAGATCCTTGTGAGTTCAAGGCAAGTTAGGACTTAGCTCTAGAAAAAGGGAAGGTGTGCTGAGCAGCGAAGCAGGCTGTCTTTCCTGAGGTGAGCACCTGGTAACCCTGCCTCCCTTACTGCAGATGAACAAAACGGAGGTCCGATGGGGTCTGTATGTGAATATTAAACCGTTGGCTGAGTTTATACAGCACATTAAAGATGAGTTTGTTGGAGAGAAGGACGCTGGGGAGGGAATGGGTTCGTCTTCGGCTGGCTTCTGCAGTGCAGCTCTTAGCTGACTCCTTTTCCTTCACTGTGAGAACCCTGCCTCACCCAAGCTCTGCCAGAGCTCTCGGTGGCTCAGCTTCGCTCACTATAGGGAAACCCTGAATTCCATCCATTTGAGTCGTGCACTTTGGGGAGCTGTGCCAGCGGGTCTGACAGGTGGAAGTGTAAGGGATGTGTTCGCTGGCGTTATGTGCATGGTAACTGTGACAGCTTAGCCCGCCATGTAGGAAACCTAGGAAAGTCAGAAACTCACATGCAGACACCATTTGACCTCCATTTTGTTCTTCACTGGTTTGCTGAATTGCTAGTAGAAGAGCCCTAGAGAATGGTTTGTCTTGGGGAAAATTCAGGATGAACTAGAAATAGTAGGATAATGAGACCTGAGAGGGGAAGGTGTGCTGAGCAGCGAAGCAGCCTGGCTCTTTCCTGAGGTGAGCACCTGGTAACCCTGCCTCCCTTACTGCAGATCTCTCCATCCCCTAAGCCACACACATCCCTGCCTCCGCTGCCGTTGTATGACCAGCCTCCCAGCAGCCCTTACCCCAGCCCAGATAAGAGGAGCTCCCATTTCTTCCCCCGGTCTCCTTCCACAAACGGTAAGTCCTGGGTACTTGCCCTTCAGATGCCCGCCTGCTTGGCCCCTCAAGGCAAGCATCTGCACTGGCGTCTTGACTGCTCAGTCAGCAACCTCTTGGGTTCTCTCCCCTAGAAAACAGCCTCCACGCCGAATCGCCAGGATTCTCTCAGGCATCAAGGCAGACTCCGGACACCTCATATGGCAAGCTGAGGCCTGTAAGTGTCTTATCTGGCAGGGTTATAGATTGTATAGTTTTTCCAGGCTGAAAGTGAGAAACACATGCTTTCCCATGGTCCCTCTGTAGTTACAGACCTGCAGAAGGTTTGGGTAAAAAGGTAAAAAGAGCTATTGGAAAGGAAGGCCATAAAGTGACTCACTCAGTATGCTGGAACTTTCTCACTGAGCCAGGGTAAGATCAGAGGATAGCTGTGCAGTGTTTAAGTATGAACACTATAGTAGCATAATTGTGAAATAAGGAAAAAACATGTTTTTATTGTTCTTTTTGAGACAGGGTCTCCTTGTAGCCCCAGCTAGGCCGGAACTCACTACATAGACCATTCCAGGCTGGCCTCAATCTCACAGAGATCTTCCTGCCTCTGCCTCCCAAGTGCTGAGATCAAAGATGTATACCACCCAACCTGGCACTAAATGAAGAAATTTTTAAGCAGGTCTTTATTAAGACCTATTTTTCTGGCTGTGTTTGCCTCTTTGAGGATATTGAAGTACACTTCATGACCTCAAAAAAACTTTTGTTCTGAAGGATGAATTCTGATGAATAGTCACTTGCTCACCCTTCACTCTGCTGCCATCTCAGCCTCCCCGGCCGCCGCACTCCCAGGTCACAGCTTGTCATTCTGTGGGAAGACTTGGCAATTTTATTTTATCATTCCTTAAACCATTGGCTTTATTCGTTCAACAGATGTGCGTTGAGAACCTTGCTGGTGACAGGAAGCAGGACCATGTTTTTATTAGTTTTGAATCTTTAAAGCATTGCTACTAGCTGGGATGGTGGCACATGCCTGTCCTGTCAGCACTCAGGAAGTTGAGTAGGGAAATCCTAAGTTCAAAACTAGCCTGTACTATGTAATAAGAAGTCCTTGTCTCAAAAAAAAAAAACTTTTGCTGAGATATGGGGATCCGCTTAGGACGCTAAAGTAGGCAGTGGCCACGAGGCGGTGGGGCGAAGCGGGTGAAGGACGCCCATTCTACTCCACCACTCTGACCTGCCTCTCTGGCCCTTCCTCCTCATAGACACTGGCAGAATCCTCGGCCTTCTGTGCATTTCTGTAGATATTCCTCATGGTTCTATCCCTAGGCTATTCCTGTTGAAGTCACTGAACTCACTCTTCCCAAAGGATTTCATAGCCGTGAGAACCATTTCCACACCAGCAACTTGCACGTTGACTCCTCTCCCCTGAGCTTCACACTGGTGGGCATCTCAACTTATGTGTCCCAGCCCTGCAAACTCAGCAAAAATAAGTTAGTTGATTTCCCGTCTGGACGTGTCCCTGGACATTCCCGTCTTGTGTGTGGGTGAATGGAGGCTCGGTTCCAGCACCCTGGAATCATTCTGTGCCTCTCTGGTCCTAGCTTCCCCGCCCCACAGTCAGTCATCACTATATCCTGCTGAGTGTCCCTGGAGACATTCTCAGAACCGTCCACTGCACTACACTGCTCATGCTGACATCGGTTCTCATCCATGTGGCCAAAACATCCTAGGTCATCTTCCTACTAAGTTCACTTGGCCACCTACAGTCTCTTCTTCAACCTGTTAGGAGTCACTTTTCCCACCTACATCTGGCTACCTTATAACCTACTGAAACCACTGTCTATATTATAAAGCCCATGTCTTTTTTCTTTCTTTCCTTCCTTTGTTTTCTAGTGCTAAGGATTGAACCTAGGGCCTTGAGCCTATACTAGGTAAGCACTCTACCAGTGAATGACATTTCTAGTCCCAAGTGGTTTGGGACTAGAGTCTCACTGTGTAGCCCAGACTGGCCTAGAACATTCTGTGTAAACCAGGCTGGCCTCTGATTACAAGCGTGCACCACCATGCTTCTCTGACCCAAGTTTCTCAGTGTAACTCAACAAAGCCCTTCACAACTTAGCCCAGCCTACCTTTCCATCCTTCCTTGCCCTGGCTTTTCTTCAGAATGTAATAATGCACTTCAGTTCTTGACATATTGTCCTGTTGCTGCCAGCTCTAAGCCTTTGCTTTGGAGAAAGGTTTTAGGACTTGAGTGACTCTTAATGCTCATAAGACTTAGCCCCTGAAGCAGTCTGATGTGCCATTTCATGCAGAACAGCACTGCTTCCCAGGGTAGGGAACAGTGCAGAACACATGGACATTTCCTAGCCCCCCAGGTGCTGTCATCCTTAAAGAGGGGAGCATTGGGGTTTGCCATGCCTCAGGCTCAGAGTCATGAAGCTGTCTAACAGGCCTGTCATTGTCTCTTGCTCAGGTCCGGGCAGCTCCCCCGCCACCCACACAGAATCACAGGCGGCCAGTGGAGAAAATGGAGGATGTGGAGATCACTCTGGTGTGACAGTGGGTTCACCATCCGTTACTGCTACAATCAAGGCCAGGCTTGGAGTTTGGCCAGTCTTGTTTTTAGGCACCTTTGCATGATGATGACTGTTCAACAGAGCAAAACCAAGGAGGATTCTGTGTGACTGGTTGGCCTGATTGTGCCTTTTTGTTGTCATTTTCCATGTCATCTCTCTTATCATAGCACAAATCATAGCAGGTCCTAGAAGCGGAGAGGGGAGCAGCTCTCATGCCTAATGGTGGTCTGTTTTTAATATGAGACTCAAGGCCAGCCTGGTTCCAGGGCACAGACTCAGAATTACCGATCATGTGCACTCGTACAGTATATTACTGTGGCCACAAGGCTGTGGCAAAGATCTCATCTTTCTTCAAATGGCTTTTGCTCATCTGATTAAGTATTAATCAGATTGTCTTGGCTACATAAGGAAACAGGAGGGATTCAGGAGAGGCTGGCTCCTCCCCAAGGTTTATCCCCAGACTGAAAGTGAAGCCTTACTGGGAAGAAAGTGAACTGCCTGAGCTTAGCACCAATTGCATTAACGCACATCTCTGCCACAACTAACAGATTCAAAACGATAACAGTGTCCTTTGTATTAATATTTATGCCATTCATTTAGTATTAGTGAGGCTAACCTGGAGGGGCTGAACTGGTAGCCACATCTTGCCCATCACGTAGATTAGTAGAAAGGAGTCTACAGCAGAAGCAGAAATGGAGCTTCCAGATCTGAAATGAGCCACTCTAATGTTCTTTTCCTCTTTGGGTATTTTTCCTCTAGTTTTACAGCTTATTCTCTTTGGACCAGTATCCTTAGAACTCAAGTGTCTGGGTAAATTGAGAATACAGATCTCCATTACTGAGCCTCTGCTGGGGAGGCTGTTACATTATTTTATTCCCAAGCCAGAGCACTGGCCAACAGCCAGGTTGTGGTTGGTGCAGGCCAGCTGTCACCTTCAGAACATGCAGCTTCAAGTTCCACTGCCAACATTTGCCTGGGGTGAAGAACCTGTGGGCTCTAGTTCCTTTGGGTGAGTACTGAGGACTGTAACTGCACAGCTGCACAAGTGAGACCACAAGACCAGGACCTCCTGCAGGTCACAGGAGAGCCACATGGTGTTCCCTGTGGTGATGTCAGCAAAGGCCCATGAGTCTCTCCACTACAAGGACAGTAGGTCTGAGTGACTAGGAAACTAAGGGATATTTGCCAGTTCTCTTTCACCCTGGTTTTGAAATCCAATCTTCAGAATTTAAAGGTTGTATGATGCTTTGAAATTCTGTCCCTCCTGAAAATCTTTAAAAACTTGAAATGTTCACCAAGTGTCCCCGTGGGATTTTTGATTGTCAGAGCCGAAGGAATTTCAGTGTTTAATCATTTCAGTAATGACATATCTGATGAATCTCCTCTATGACTCTGAATTTTTGTTTTTGTTTTTTTGCTTCTCTTAATCTGTTGATCTATTTGAGGTCTTTTATGTTTATCAAACTTATTCTTAAGTTTAAAAAATTAAAAGGGTGGCTTTTAAAAGATTTTTAAATTTGCCGATGTTACAGGTCTTCAAAATGCTTATTAAATAGAGCAGTTCTTGCCACCCAGTCTTGTATTCTCTTTAGCTAGCCAAATTGTCCTTGAATTTGAGTTTTCCACAACCTCAGAGTTATTTCAACTCTTTTGTTATGTTTTACAATATTTTTGAAAGAGCTGCTAATTTTATTTTAAAAAACAAAGTTGTAAAAATATGCCTTCTTTTTAAAAAGTAACCCTTCCCTCCAGGACACATAACCCAGCATCACCATGCACAGGTTGGGGCTCAGAGGGAGCCTTCGTGCAGATGCGCTTTCTTTACAGTGGCTGTAAAAAGTTTGTATTTATTATGTATAAAATGTTGAATAATAAAAAATGGAATTAAGTTTTCTAAGTGTCCTTAAAAAAGAGTTGGTTAAACAGACTTTGAGAGAAAGATAGGCAGGCAGATGAAAAAACATACTTCTTTCTTACAAAAACCCTCCTAGACAGTCCTTAAAACCACTTCTCATATATAGAGGGCAGGAAGAAAGGCCACCCAGGCAGGAGAGGCCCTGATGCCATCACGTCCTCAATGTGATGTCCTGGGTGCTAGACACGAGTAAATAAGTAGTGGTCTTTGCTGTCAAGGCTCTTTTCCGGGCGGGGGAGGTGGTGAGGAGAGTCAGGTCTCTGCATGAGGCAGGACTGTGAGACAAGCTGGTGACTGAGGAGCTCCGATTCTGCTGCAGGAGGGGACACAGGAGGACCACTGAAACAGGACTGCTCGCTTCCAGGAAGTGATTGCCCAGGGTGCCTCTCCTTCCTAAATCTCCATCCTGAAGACCAGTGAATTCTGTGAAGGAGGTCTCTCTGGTCCCTGGGTGGATAGGGAGAATTTCTGGTTACAAGCTGAGTCCCTCTGGCTTCCAACCAACCACACACATCAAGGACTAGAGCCTAGCCTGGGTGTGGAGGGACCTACAAATTCACCACTTACTTGAAGCTAGAAACATGATCACATACACTTCCAGACATTCTTCTGTGTACATGTGCATACACTGCTTATTGATAGCAGGGTTGTATGATAGTCTGAGACTCACATCATTCTTTTAATCTTTGCTTTTGTCAACTTAATGTTCATTGTTGGGGTGTGTGTGTGTGTCTGTGTGTGTGTGCCACAGCATGTGTACAGAGGTCAGAGGACAATTTTTAAGTTGGTTTTCTCCTTCCACTTTGTTGAGGCAGGGTCTCTCTTGTTTCTGCTGAGCTGTGTACTCCAGACTAGCTGGCCTACAAGCTTGACCTCCCATCGTGTAGGAACACTGGGTTACACACACACCCAGTGCAGTGCTTCCTGCTTTTTCACATGGGTTCTAGGGGTCGAACTTGGGTCATCAGGCTGGTGCAGCATTTTTACCCACTGAGCCATCTCACCAGCCATATTTTGTCATTATTTTTGACAGCTGCATGATAGTCCATTGTTTGTCTATATAATAACTCAAGCATTCCTTTAGTGAAGGGCATTTAAGTTGTATATAGCCATTGCTTCTAGAAAATGGAAGTTAACATTTTTGTACTTATTTATAAATTTGTTCTACTGTGAGTATTGAGCAAATTCATAAATGTGGAATTTGAGAGACGGAAAAGGTATGTATTTAAATGCGTTAGATTTTGCCCAATGGCTTCCAAAAGAGTTGTATCCATTTGCATTTCCACCACCAGCATATGAAGTAACTTGGACGTGAGATCTGAGCTACTTGATCCTGGCTGAGCAACTTGACAGCCGTAAGGACTGATACTGTGTTCTGGAGCCTAGATCCAGAAGCTGAACAACAGGGCTACCCACCATCATCTCTTAGCCTTTAAGGTCATCTTCAGAACTGAGGTCCTTTGCAGTCCCCTAGCCCCACAGTAACCCACAGCAAGACCAGTGTATAAAGTGCCATAAATCTGGAAAAGGCTGTCAGATCACCTTCTTTCCATCTTCTGAATTTTCTACAGTGAAAGCAGCAAACTTTCAAGGCTGGCATTCGAGACCAGGGCAAGAGTTCAGCCAGTCACCCCACCCTGGTGTCACTTGGGTTGGTTTTCTTTGTCACTGGACTCGACCATATAATCAAACCACAGACTGGTTCACCATCTGCTCCATGCCTCTCAGAGTCCATGTCCACAAACTGAGTGGGAGGTGTCATGTGACCTCAGCCTGCCACTGCTTAACGGAGCAGACCTCCCCCTGCCAAACCGCCTCCGCTTTAGACGGGAGGGAGGGCCTATTCGAGTCTTCTAGATGAATCCAATTATTTTAGATGCAGAGTGAAGGCATCGCACAAAAGCTCAGTGTTTTAAGAACAGACATGAAATTCCTGGGATGGCAAGAAAGGAAAAATCCAAGTCCCTGGACTTATTCCCAGGGACAACGCAACCACTGTGCTCCACGTTCTGATGCCACCCTAGGCTGCACTAGACACACTGTCCAAGGAGTGCAGCCATAGCTTTGAGATTTGGTTCTGCCTGGCTCTCCAAGTGGTCTGATGACAGTATCTGGCTGCTCCAAATTTCTACTTAGTTAAGTAGGTTTGTGGGGGGGGAAAGGGATTGAAATTTGTCCTAAAATCCTACACAGCTTAACTAGTTAAGTTTCCTCCTGGACGCCTGCTGGGTTTGCTTTGTTAATGCATGATGTACCAAGAACCACAGGAATACCAAAGAGCATCTTGTTCCTGGACCATTTTCCTTGGAGCCAGTGGCCAAGAAAATACACAGGACTCCTTCATGTCTGTTCCTGAGAGCTGTGGTCGGGGAATGTTTTGGGAATGCTCCCCTGAAGCGTTACAACAGGAAAACACATCAGCATGGTTAGAAGGCCATCAGAAGGCCTATCATTCACAGGCCTTCCACACTGTGCCAAGCACACCAGTGAGGGACAGGGAAGGAACTAGGTGAAGACCTGTGGCTAACCCCTCGCCTGCCTCAGAGTCACCTGCCTTGACCTTGGTCTCAGCCCTTCTTCACCTTTCTGGGCCTTGCCTTCCTCATCTGTAATGTGGGGTGATACTATAAACTGCCTCAGATCCAGATCAACAAGATAATGTACAAATGAACAGAAGACAGAGGGTGCACTTTCAGAGCAGTCTCGAACACAGTGCCCCTGGTGTGGCTGAATCTCACAGGTGGGCCCATGTCCGTTGTCAGGATTCCTCCAGAGGCCACCTCCCCTCCAGGGCAATGGAGCCTAGTCTGTCACCAAGGGCTCACATTTTGTCAAGAACAGCAGGCTCAGGCCAGGACTGGCTGTGGCTCTCAGGATGAGTGCTTGTCATTTATTCTCCGTGAGGTCTTAGGCTCAGTACAAGTCAGGCTGCAGCTCTCACCCCTACAGATCAGCCCAAGAGAAGTTCCACAGGTGGTGACAGAGTCTCCACCCACTGATTTGTCCAGGATCTCCGAACTGGAGCAGAAGCTAGAACTGGTCCTCTACAGACCAGGCCAGCCCTCCACAGAACCTGAGTCTCACTTTCTCCGGAGAATCAGAATCTTCATCATTTTGTTGTTTTAGGGTTGTTGTTCTTTTGGAGTGGGGGGGCAGGGTTTGATGTGGCCTAGGCTAGCCTTGATCCCATTATATAGCCATGAATGACCTTGAATTCTGATCCTCCTGCCCTTACCTCCTAAGTACTGGGATTTCAAGCATGAGACACAACATCCAGTTCTTATTTAATATTTTATTGTTTTTACTTTATATGTATAAATTGTGTTGCCTGCACATACATAAGTGCACCATGTCATGCAGTTTCCCCAGAGATCAAAAGAGGGCATCAGATCCCCTGGAACTGAGAGTTAAGGATGGTTGTCAACCACCATGTGGATGCTGGGAACCTGAACCTGGGTCCCCTGCAAGAGCGGTCAGTGCTTTTAACCCTGAGCCATCTGTCTTTCCAGCCAACAACATCTAAGTTTTATATGATGTTGAATCTGGGATTTCATGTACTCTAAGCAAGCGTCTACCTGAGCCCTCCTAGCCCCTCTACCTGTTTCTACTACGTGACCCTGGGCAAATTCCTGCCCCTTCTCTGGTCCCTACTCCCTGCATACAATGACGCAGGCCATTAGTTAGGTACCCAAACTCAAGTAGCCCTTGAGCACCGACTGTTCCCACCCCTATGCCAAAAAGGCCCAGGAGCCTCTGGGTATCTCCCTGCTGGCCCTACTCTTCCCAAGTGATTCATGTGTTCCCTCAGGAGATTGCTCCACCCCACAGACTCCCATAGGAGGCAAAAGGAAAGCTGGGGGGGTCGGGAACGTCCCAATCCCAGAAGTGATTCACATTTCCTAGGCACTTCTGGGTCATCTGAATGTGGTGTCCACTACAGTCCTGTGACGTGTGACAAAAACACCTTCTGTGAGGAACTTGCCTCAGATAACATGGCTGTAACAGCCTTTCAGAATCACAGTTCTCTCACTCTGATCTCTCACTTAAAGAGACACTAACTCTCAAGCTCAGACCCGGTGAACCCCTGTGAAAAGAACCCTGCAGTCCTGCGCAGATTTTGTTAAGAGGATGTACACTGAAGACTAGCTAGTAGACTGCTTCACTAGCATGAATGAAGCCCTGAGTTCAGTCCCCAGCACCATGCCAGAGCTGGTGGTACAAACCTGCACGTGCAGGCTGAGAGGTGGCAGTCCAAGCAGGAGGGTCTGCTGAAAGTCATCCCCAGCTACAGGTGGGTTCTTTTGAGGCCTTGTCTCAAAGTTCAAGGCAGCAGGGTGTGATGCAGTCACCACCCCAGCTAGGTAATAGTTCTGTAGCTTGAATGGGAAGATCTAAGCCTCACTCTTCTCACCTGAAGAATGGGTGACAGTGACATCATGGGTGGTCAGGAGTAACAAATGATGCTGCAGAAAACACAGAGCAAGGCTGACACCTAAGGGATCCTTGTAATGGTGGCCACTGGAGTGTTGGTCTTCCCAGCTCTGGTGGAAGGCAGGGGGAAAGGCCTCTACTCACCAGGCAGCTGATGACCCCTGGTGGCCATTGAGAGCTGGACAGAAGGCAGAGCTTAATCTGGAGGATCATGTTCCATTCCTGGAACCTTAGACTGTTTCACTTGCTGAGCAAGAGAATGTTACTACCTAGGAAGCATTTCCTGTGGTTTCACTGAGCCAGGCCTGATCCCAAGGAATACTTTTCTCTCTTTCCTCTTACAGCTGCTCCCAACTTAGGAAATAGAAACTGGGAGTGGGGGACCAACTCGGCGAGGGCAGGGCTGTCAGTGGAGGACCCCAAAACAATCTGAATTGCCACAGGGAGGAACAAGAACATTCCACAGACATAGAAGGGAGTGTAGAACACACTAAAAAGAGCTGGGTGCGGCCAAAAGGAGTTCTCTGAGGGCAGAAGGGGAACCTCAAAGGGCAGGCGGCATCGATATAACCATGACACCTTAGAAGCTAGGCTGGTAGGGTTGTAAATGCTCCGGGACTGAGGCAGGGATTATTGAAAGTTCCAAGGCTGCCTTGTACCAGACTAGCCAGGGCTACATAGCATGACCCTATCAAAAGAAGAAAGAAAAAGAGGATAAGAGAAAACCACCCGGGATGGAGAGATGGCTCAGCATTTAGGAGCACTAGCTGCAAATGCAGAGGGACCTAGTTTCAATTTCTAGCACTCACATGGTGGCTAACAACTGTCTGTAACTTCAGTTCCAGGGATCTGATGCCCTCTTCTGACCTCTGCAAGCACTGCATGACACAGGTGCACTTAAGACATTTGTATACATAAAATAAAATAATAAAGTATATTTTTTAAGAAACCACTCTGGTGAAGAAAAGACTTGGGGTGAACAGGCACCTTTAGTGGCAGCAGGGATGGAGAGGCGACCAAGGGTGTGGCACTGTGTGGGTGGAGGTGACAGGCAGGGAGGGAGACAGTGGCAGGAAGCAGACAAGCATATCATCCAGAGCACAGGCCTGGCAGCCCAGACAGGACCCCAGTCTACACATGAGCCTAGAATAGCAAGTACTCTTATTAGGACCCTTCCCACAGGACCGCCAAACTGCCTCTCCTGCTCCCTCCTCAGCCTTGCTCTACCCTGGATACCTGAGCCACAGGGCCCACTGGGTTGGTTCGGCCCCGGGACTGTGTTGGACCAAGTATCACACTTCATGGCCCCAAGAACTGTTGCTCACTGCTGCTCCTGCCTTGGCCTTTCTTCATGTGTTTCCATGAAACAGTCCATCTTCCGGGTAAGAGGCTGGACTGCAAAGCCCCAGCACTGTAGAGAGAAGGGGCTGAGCCTAGGTCTCCCTGTATCCCCAAATGCTAAAAAGAGGCGAGCATTCCCACTCTGAAGAAAGCAAGTAAAGAAAAAAAATTTTTTTAATCTATAATCCCTAACCCACTCTGGTTGTAATCGCTGGCCAGGTCCTGCCAGGCCTTCTTCCCGTGCAATCCGCAGTCTGCCCCATCCCCAGCTCTGGAGTCCTGAGTAGAGGGAGGTGGTTTGCTGGCCTCTTCTGGCTTCAGACCAGAGCTCAAGCACACACAGGGGAGTCATGACCCTAGTGCCAGAGCACCAGCTTCCTGCCCTGGTCCACGCTTACAACGTGGCTCCCAGAGAAGCACCAGGCCACGGCGTTGACAGCAGCACTGGAGGACAAAGCAGACAGGCCTCAGGAGAGCAGCACAAGAGGCCTACAGCCCGGCTCGGCCTCACCTCCCAACCTAGGCCATTTGAGGCACCTGTCTGAGCCCACTTCCTCAAGTGTAAAATAGGCTCCCACAATTGTGAGGAGGCTGGACCCAAGTGTACGTGGAAGGTCTGCGGAGATGTACAGGGGACATGTCAGAGCCTGGCAGGCAGGCAAGGTGGTGTTCTACTCACCAGTGGGGTCCCCACAGGCTGCTCTCCAGTTTCCCACTGTCCACGTCCCAAATGTACAGGACTCCATTTGAGGAGCCTACGAGTGCATAGCTTCTATCAGGACTGCAGTGGCCACAGAACAAGAGAAGGGGGCTTAGAGGTGTGGAAACACACACACACACACACACACACACACACACACACACACACACACGAGGCCAGACACGCATGCCCTCCCAGAAGCACCTGAACACAGCTTTGGTCCAGTCAGAACCGCACTTGAAGCCATCTGCCCTGAGGATAGATGGGGCTGGGGTCAGAATGCACGTTGCTAACAGAGTGCGTCAGTCCTGCCTCTAGACATGAGAAAGGCACCTAGGCAGGTCCTGGTCTAGAGGGGCTATCAGGTAGTCCCCCACCCCAAGGCCTTGCACAGGAGAGGCACAGCTGGCCGTCTGGTACCTGAACACCTGTCGGATATTGCTGACACGCAGGTCGATGACCTTGAGTGTATTGTCTCGGGAACAACTGAGCAGATGCAGCTGGTCATGACTGAGGCTCAGTGAGGTGACCCGGCCTTGCACAGGGATGACCTGGATACAGTGGGGGCCCCTGAGGAGCAGAGACAGAGATGGGGGTGATGATGAACCCCCCCCCCCCCAGGGCACTCCTGACAGACTGGGTATGACCACTTTCCCCTAACATAGTCCAAAGGCACCCAGGATCTCGATCCCTACGGCTGAGTTTGAAAGCAGCTACTCTCCCTTCCCACTTGAAATCTTTGATTTGAGAGCTGGAGCCTTCAGAAGCCTTTCATTGAGGAAAACAGTAAAAAAACTGGTCTTCAAAAATATGAGAGCCACAACAGGTAAGAACACGTTCTGCTCTTGCAGAGAGCCCCAGTTTGGTTCTCAGCATCCACATGGCAGCTAACAACCAGTTCCAGAGGATCTGACACTCTCTTCTGGCCTTTGTGGGTACTGCATGCATGTGGTGCACATATACACACGCAGGTAAAACACACACATAAAATTTGTTTTAATCAATTTTTTAATGTGAGAGTCAGCTGTGGTGGCACAGGCCCATAACCACAGCTGAAGTAGGAAAAGCCTAAGTTCAAGACCAGCCTGGACAACTTTATTGAGACTTTGTCTCAAAATAAGAATATAAAGGGTCTGGGAACATAGCGGTGGAAGGACATTCACCTAGCAAACACAAGGCCCTGGGTTCAATCCCCAGCAAAGAAGCAATCCCAGAAGACAGAAGCTGCCGAGCTGCTTGGCTCTGCTTGTGACCATCATTTGTGCCTAACCTAATGCTGGGATTTTCACTTTAAAAAGCAATTATTTTTTGCTGTTTTTGACTATAAAGTGGTCATGAAATGGAAAAAAGGTGTTTGTTCATGTTTGTGATAAGGTCCAGGAAGAGCCAAGTGCTGACTGACAGCCACTAAGAAGGTGGCTCAGCTCCCCAGGCACACTGAGCCTTCAGAGACCATGTCCAGCAGACCATCCCACAGCCTCACTTCCCCACGACCCCATGACCCTTCCTGCCACAGCCAGAGAAAAGAATAAACACCCAAGGCCCTCTGCCACCCACAGCCCATGCCTTTCACCTGCTGTCCCAGAACCGGATCTTCTGGTCGTTGTGACCACTGATGATAATGTGGTCCCCACAAACCACGTCATTACAGTACGAAAGGACGTTGATGGTTCTGGAACCTGGGGCCCAAAAGACAAAGTCTAATCTCAAAGAGTCATTAGGAACCACTGAATATGGCGATTCTAAAGTCCAGTTGGGCAGTGTCTTCTTAAGACTGGAGCCTAGGTCTTCTCGGGACAGGCCTCATCCCACCTCTAATTCATCTACCCAAAGCCCAGGGTCACAAAGAAATCAGAAAGAGATTACCACTGAGGGACAGAGGTTTGATCCCCAATGGCTGTGAATCCCAGTGCCTCTCCCAAAGAAAAGGTAGGGTCCCTTGTGCCTAGGGCTTAGGGGTGGGGCCGGTGGGGCTGGGTCTCACAGGAGGCGCGGCCAAGGTCCCACTCCTTCACTGTCCGGTCTCGGCTCCCAGTCACTGCCTGGTGTCTGGTTAGCTTGAATTTGGCAGCTGTCACTTTGTCCTTGTGTCCAGACAGCGTCTCCTGTCCCCATCACAGGTATGGATTCAGCCAAGACCCTCCCAGTCCTGAGGCATGACTCGATCTCTAAGCCATCTCCCCAGTCCAGCCTTACCTTGGACTGTGTCTCTCCCACCTTCCAAAGCTGTGCAGCCTGGTTGTAAGTAGCTGCCAAAACCTGAGAGCCCTAGGGAGAAGGGGCAGGAGAGGTGCTGGCCACGCTGAGCCAACGGCACCAACGGCCCTCAGACCGGCCAGCACAGGGACTGTGTCCAAGCCTCCCAAGTCACCAAGGCATGTGGGGATTCTGCCACTCCAGGGAGGTGAGTGAGGCTCCTCTGAGGCAGGTTCTAAGATACCCAAGATGTGCCCTCAGCCCAGAGCCCACCGCCTCGTGAGGAGACTGAGGTGAGTCTCCTTACTGAAGGATCAAAGTCCACACTGGTGATACTGCCGCCAGCTCCTTCAAGGGTCTGGTTGGCCTCCAGGCGACCTGACAGAGCAGTGGAAGGACCAGTGAAATGAGGTGACTAGCCTTATGAAGTAGAGGAACTGGGAGAGAGATCAGGAAGGACGGGAAGCCAGAAGGACAGGAACGATCTCAAGGCCTGGGATGGAAGCTGCACCTCCCCTAACTGCTGGTACAGCCCCAGGGGCAGCTAGGCAGTTCACACTGCTAGACAACAGAGGCGGGACTGCCCATAGGTCACACAGCAGGAGTCTAGGAAGCCTTCAAGGGCCAGAGCTGAGTCCCTAGTACATGAGCACAGGGCGAGGAACAAGGTAGACAGTCAATGTTGGCCACCTCATTAATTTCTGGGAGCTCAAGTAATACTAAAAAGGTAGCCCGGTGGACCCACGGACTAGCTTCTCCATGCCTGGCTCTGTAAGCCCTCAGGATCAGGGGTCCCTCTCCTAATAGTAAGCATGGCCTGAGCCCTTCCCACCCTGCAGGTCTGGACCCAAGGAGCTGCTCCTCCCAAGCACCAAGCTCAGCCCGCCTCCTTCCCAGTTCTCTAGCCCCTGCTCTGGATCATTCTACATGAGGAAGCAGAGGTCTAAGACCATGGCTTACCCAGGAGCAAGCCGAGAATGGGTTCTGTGCTAGGTTGGCTTACCAGAAGGAACCCTTACCTCCCACAACATTCCAAAGATGGATAAGGCGGTCAGCCCCGCCAGTGGCCAAGAGGCTGCTGTTGGGGCTAAAACAAACAGCATGGATCTCAGAAAGATGGGCTTCCTATGGGAAAAGCTGTGGTCAGTACCCCGGTCTTCCCCACACATGCCTCTGTGCTCACTCAGTTCTCATACCTGCTCCTGGCTTGGTAGCCTCACCCTGGGTAGCCCTTTGAGTCCCAGGAGATCTTCCTACCTCTGCCTAGACCCCTGCCGCCGCACACCCCATGCTGGGTGCCTGCCTCCTGGCTCACCCTCTCTAGTCTGTACCCCATTTTAAAGTGCTTGTGTGACTCCCAGCACAGGCTGTAGGCAAACTCCTCCTGTTGGGGCCCACTTGGATCATCGCTGAGCATTTAAAAATTTTTATATTTTATTCTATGTGTATGAGTGTTTTGCACATGTGTATGTAAGTACACCAGGTGCATCAGATCCCCTGGAACTGGAATTAAGGATGGTTGTTAGCTGTCATGTGGGTGCTGGGAAGCAGATCTGGGTCCTCTGCAAGAGTAGCCAGGGCTTTTAAGCATCTTTATCAACACCCCAGGCATGTGGCCCAGCTCCTTCCTTACCAAGATATCCCGAGCCTGGGTGGGAATGTGGGCGGCCACACACACAGGGATGCTTTGGTAGTGCTGCTCAGGAGCACCCCCGACTGAGTGACCTCTCCTCTTCTTGAAGCTATAGGGGTGGGAAGGAAAGGTGTTTAGCAAGGCCTGCTGCACAGGGGGCTGTAAGCTCTCCCGAAACAGCAACAAAAAGCAGCCATAGCAAGTGGCAGAACATGGCCCTGAGGTACAGTGAGCAAGGTCCTTATAACACAACCTGACCCCTGTGGAGACAGTGAGACAGGCCGGTGTAAGACAAAGAGGTGGGTGCAGAGCAACGTTGGGGCTATAGTTTCAGTTATGGCATTACCACTCTAGGCCCTGTGATCTGAAAAAAATCTTAGGCATTTCTGAGTCTCAGTTTCCCACTTGAGTAGAAGTTCCCATCCAGCCTGAGGCTGGAGAGCTCAGTGCCGTGAGAACCTTGCGTGAGGACAGAGCACTGGAAACCTGGAAACAGTGGGCAGGAGTCGGTCATGAGGCCATCCACTAGCTCCTGCCTCTGGAGCCCAACAAGACACACATACAGACAAGGGATGGGGGTACCACATGGATGGACAGGGCTCAGACAACCTGACAGGGGACTTGAACCGTTTCACACACATATGCACACACACTTACTCCAGTAGCCCCTTCACCACATCCACACAGCGGGGCAGTGTCAGAGAGGTAGCCGAGGCAGACCTGGTACAGAATGAAGAGACGGGCTAAGAGACCGGCCACGGTTGTGCGATCATTGATCCCTACAACTTGTTAGAGACCTGGAAGAGTCTGGTGACCACTCAAGGCAGGAGACAGACCAGGCTCCTTGAACACCAGGAGAGACATGACACAGACCGAACCAGTAGGGAGAGCTCTGGCGAGGAACGCCTCCAAGTCTCCACCCAGATGGTAGGAAGTGCCTCACTCCCAAGCACTCACCAACAAAAGCCCCTGAGAGACTACCCAGGCCTGTAGGGAAAGCTCCGAGGAGGACAGTGCCCCCAGGCTGACTGCAAGTCTGGGGTGGCGGGCAGGGAACTGCTTGCCTGTTGAGCAGCCCCAGAAATGCCCAAGAAAGTGTTTATCTCATGTCTGAATCCATCCGGAGCTGCCAGCACTCCAGGACCTCGTGCTCATGCGCTGGTAGAGCTGCGACATGGGAGCTCGCAGGAAAGACGAGGAAAATAGTCTCCAGACTGGCCAATGGAGCAGAAGTGGCAGCCCAATGACAGGCCGGGCTGACCAAGATGTAGTAGAAGACCAGCATGCTGATACATGCCTGGAATCCCAGCCCTTGAAAGGTACAGGCAGGAGCGTCAGGAGTTCAAGGTCATCCTTGACCACAAAGAGAATCTGAGACCAGCCTAGGCTACACAGAGCACTGTCTTAAAAAGAAAAAGATGATGTGATGAGGACTGAGGCAGCCAGATTCAAGCTCTGCTGAGATCTCAAGTGTGAACACATCTACACACGTTCACAACTCAAGTATGCTCGCCAACCTTGCATACACATGCTCATGTCCGTGTGTGTGCACACATGCGCTCTTGTGCTTACATACACTATGCCTGGGACAGCTGAGCCTTGGGTCTTGTACACTTTCTTGCTGGTGACACCCTTTCCTAAGCCTTAGACCTCACCCACAAAGCCCAGGTCCTGGGAAGGAGAGAAAAGGGCAATACCGCCTCCAGGCACTGGAGGTCCACCAGTAATGGGTTGTACATAAACACCAACCTCTCCTGGAGCACACCCCCCAAATCCCAAAGCTAGCCCCGAGGTCCTAGAAGACATTGGCAGCCTCTGGATGGGATCTGGCTCGATGGGACAGCACCAAGCCCCTCACCTGAAGGGCCGCTTCCATTTCCCGCCAGCCTCACTCTCCAGGAACTCTGACTCTGTGGCAGAGGCCAGAGTCTCCTCCCTGGTCCCATCTTCTAGTGTATTTGGGATCCTGGGAGAGAAAAAAGGCTCAGGAAGACCAAAGAGGGCCAAGCCCTACCTGCCCCCGCACTAGACACGGTTAAGAAGTGAATTCCCAGCGGCTAGGGGCCATGTGCTGGCTCCCATGATCACACATCTCTCTGCACGTGCCCAGGGACCTCGGCTGTACACACAGGCACTCAGATATACCTGTAGACACTGGGAGGCCAGCAAGAATGGGATAGAATATGGATCATGAGCAAATCCCAGGGTAGCTCCCCATACAGGGATCCGCGCTGGTCCCTCCCGGTTCTTACTCGCTGATGCTCACAGTCCGTTTCGCCACCTTCTTCAGTTCCTGGGACACCAGAGCCTGGTTGGCCCTGGCAGAAAGAAAAGCATCCTAAAGGCCGGATGCGGCGCCTAGCAGGTAGGGCATCCCAGTTGGAGCCAGACTCTTCTTCCCAGGAGTAGGTTCTGACCCCTCCCTTCAGCCAGGCTCAGTCCAGACTCCTCCCCAAGGGCGTGGCCTATCCTCCAGCGGGTGGGGCCCTGCGCCCTTACCTCGCCCACCGCTCATTGCGTAAGTTGCGCTCGGCAGCGGCGCGCTCCTTATGCTGCACGAGCTGATCTAGCCGGTCGCGCACCTCCTCCTGGCTCCTGCGCAGTGAGGCCTCCTGGTCCGCGGCGCGCAAGCGCAGCTCCTCGTAGGCCTCTCGCAGCGCGGCGTTCTGTGCCCGCCGTTCCTCCAGCTGCCGGGCCTGCCGTGCCCTCGCCTCCCGCAGCTGCGCCACGCAAGCCTCCAGGACCACCAACCTGCAATATGGGGACAGCTGGCCGTGGCCCCGTGAGTCCTCTGACCCCCACCAGGTCCGGGGTGCGCTTGGGGGCCAGGGAAAAGCTCTCGGGCCGTGCCATGCCCCCCACCCTCACTTGGGGCAGAGACCGCCCTGTCCCCCTCGCCTCACCTGCCTTGCCGCTCCTCTAGCTGTGACTGCAGGCTGTCCAGGGCTGCGCCCTTCTCCACCACCTGGTAGGCCATCTGGGAGACAGGTGGGCATAGGAGCCTCTGTAGGGTGGACCAAGCTGGCCACTGCCCCGCCGCCCCTTTCCCGCCAAGGAAGCCGAGGCTAGATCGGTTTGTATCCGGCGTAAGAATGTTCTGCAGCTTCATGGGCAGTGGACAGACTGGGAACTCTGAATCTGGTCCCTAGGTGTCAATCATACCCATGTCCCCCATTTTCTCAGTGACCCTGCGCTAGTTATTCAACCTCTGCAACGTGAGGAATCTGTTGTTTCCTAATCTGTACAATGGAAATTCGAGTGCTTAGCTGATCACAAGGCAACCAGTAACTATTACCAATCACTTAAAATAATGGCAGACGTGTAGTTAGCACGTACGTGTTGCCTCCTATTCCAAGCACTCTCCACAGATTAATACTTTCGTTTGTGCATGGTTTTTGTATGTGATTTTTGTTTTGTTTTTCACTTATTTTTAATCTGTATGAGTGTATTGCCTGCATGTGTGTAAGTGCACTCGAGTCATGCAGTGCCCATGGAGGACAAAAGAGGGCATCAGATCCCTTGCACTGGAGTTACAGACTGTTGTTAGCTGCCATGTGTGTGATGAGATTCAAACCCTGGTTTTCTGCAAGAGGTCTTAACTGCTGAGCCATCTCTCCAGCCTCTGACAGTGACATGATTTTTGATTTTTGAGGCAGGGTCTCACTATGTACCCTGGCTAGCCTGACACTCTGTGTAGACCAAGCTGGCCTTGAACTCAGGAGAAGCAACTGCTTTTACTTCTTGAGTGCTGAGATTAAAGATGTACACCAACACATCTGGCTTACATACTAACTCTTAATCTCCATAACACCAAAGGGAAGCATGCCATTTTCAATTTACACATGCAGATGCTGGCACACATTAGGCATCTTGCCCAAAGTCACACAGCTAAGTGGCAGAGCTGATACTTGAACCCAAGCCACCTAACATTTGCTAACATGTAAAGTGCTGGTCTACAGCAAGCATGTCAAGAGATGTGAGCTGTCTTTCCTACCTTGCAATAACCAGCTTCCTATATGATCCCCCACCACAGACCTCAGAGAATTAGGTACACAAGACTAAGAACGGGAACAGGACCCAGACTGAATCCTGGAGCTGTGGGCTGAGGGTCATCTCTAAACCCCAACCAGTATCTCAGCCTTCCTTCATTTGAGAGCCAAGAGCTGGGAAGGCCACAATGATGCAACCTCATTCTCTGCTTTTAGTGCTGAGACCCTGGGAGTAAGATCCAGAGGCAAGGCTATGCCCACTAGTGGCAAAAAGACCCTGAGGATCACAGCCTGAACACCTGTGGCTCAAGAAGTCACGAAGCTAGGGGTTCTTGTTGCTAACCTGTTACTGGTTACTTCTCCCAGGAGCCTGGGAAGGGTGCACTGAGGAGAAATCTGGGGCTACTCACCTCCCTTGACACAATTCCCTATGTGAGAGGCCTGGAGAGGAACCCCGCACAAGCAGGACGGGGTACCTAATTTCATAACTGACACATTATAACATCATTGTTTTCACCACTGAGCAATCCAATCACTGTCTCCACTTCCCTCACCTGTCACTCACTTTCAATTATGTTATGCTGTTCAATGCATTTGATACTTTTCAAAATTCACGTGGTAGACAGAAGTGGAAAACAACTTAGTGGTTGCTAGGAACTGGGGATGTTGGGGTGTGACTAAGAAGGGACAGCAAGAGATCCTGTGGTCACTAAACACTGCAACATCTAGAGGGTTACAGAAATCTACACGTGATAATGTCACACCACTGTTAGAAATACAACCTCATAGCACCCTGGGGAGAGGCTGCCAAATATCTTCATAACCCATTCCCACCCTGTGTCGGGTAGATGACAAGGCACACTATGGCTAGACATGTAATTACTGGCTCGTCACAGTCTCCGTGGAAACCCATGGATCTAGGTCTAGTTTATGGCTGTACTCCCTGATCCTTGGCTATAGCAATTGTCCATAAATAGTTGTTGAAAGAATGGAGAATCACAGAAAGTAGATTTATGTGGGTAGAGGTTCAAGTCCAGGGTCCACCTCACTAAGCCCAGTATATTCCTCTGCAACTATAAAGTTGTGGAGAGCTGGTTGAGATAATGCAGCAAACACAGTACCTACCACTTACTAGCTGGCTTTGGGGCTCTTGTCTTCCCACCCCACCATTCTCCAAGCCGGCCCTGCTCACCTCACCACAGACCAGTCGGAGCCCCTCCTCCTCCTCCTGCCACTTCAACCTCAGCGTGACTTGTGAGGATGTTCGCTCAGAGACAGTACCTGAGAACTCCTCCCTGCCAACCAATCAGAATAGAGTTCATGGCCCTTCCACTCCCCCTCCCACTGCCCAAAGTGGCCCCCAAGGGTGCCCTATGAAAAGCTTGAGGAGCCATCAGCTTTCTCGAAGAGAAGATGGAAAGAGCAGGCTCTGTCTGTGACCCCCTCTGCCCTAGGACAGGCTAGACCTTGGGCTTCCAAGCTAGCGACCCTCCTCAAGAAGCACCTGCCAGCTGGGCAAGGTTTGGAACACCTTAATCCCAGCAGAGGAAGAGGCAGGTGGATCACCGAGTTCCAGGCTGGCCTGGTCTACATAGCAAATTCAGGCCAGCTGTGGCTACATGGAGACCCTTTCTCAAAAAGAAGAAGAAACACCTGGCAGCACAATGGCTATGGCTTGTGCTATATTAGCACAACATGAAGGAGGCTAAGGCAGGAGGCATCTAAATACAAGCTCAGCCTAGACTACATAACAAGACCCTGTCTCAAAAGAGAGCTTGGGTTGGAGAAATGGCTCAGTCAGTGAAATGCTCGCCACATGAGCATGAGGGCCTGAGTTTGGTCCCCAGCACCCACAGAAAAATCCAAGCACAGTGCACCTGTAGCCCCAGAGCTGAGGAAGTGGAGACAGGAGGATCCTCGGGGCTTGCTGGCCAGCCAGTTTAGACGAATCAGCCAGCTACAGATGCAGTGAGACCTCACCTCAAAAAATAAGGCGGAGAGTGATTAAGGAAGATACCTGCTGTCAACCTCTGGCCTCTACAGGCATGCAGCGCACATATGTGCATACACACACACAAATGAACACATACACATGAAAAAGAGAGCTGGGTGTGATGTAGCATACACCGGTAATCCCAACACCCAGGAAGTGGAGGCAGGAGAATCAGGAGTTGAAGGGCATCTCAACTAATATCCAGATGAAGGCCCACCTGGGCTCGGTGAGATCCGCCCCCAAAGAACCATCTGCTGCCAATTCTGTCTCCAGCTCAGTCCCTGCTCTTGTCTTAGAGGGAAGTAGCAAGACCCTGTTTGTAGGCATCAGGTGAGGGCCAGGAAGGAGTGCAGGATTGGAGGAAGGCAAGCAGAAAAGGATGAGGAGAAAGATTCTAAGCAGCAGGCCTGTGGAGGACTCAAGGGGCTATCATCTCCCCTGCCCTGCACCCCCAGCAGCCAGAGGCTGAGCTGCCAGGACTGAGAACAGTATAGGAGAAGGGGGCAGGCCCTGGCACCAGCAGCCCATTGTCACCACTGGCGAATATACTCACCAGGAGCCCTGGTGGGTGGCAGGGGTGACATCCTTTGACTCTGACTTCAGCTTTTCTGAGAACTCGGCTAGCAGCTCAGCCTTCTCTAGAAGATGGTTATCTGGGGGTGCAAGAGGGTTAGCCCTTAAGGTAGAGACAGATACTGGCTAGCAGACCCCTGGCACACAAGTTACCCCTGGCTGAGAAGGCTGCAGGAGCTCAGAGACACTAGGAATATAAGGAAGCTCCTGGAGGCTGGCCTCTGCCCCTTCCTAAGGGATACTGATACCTGGCACAGCCTCTTCACAGCATTGGCCCACAGGCTCCCCCAGGAAAGATGACTTAACTACTCTCCCAAGGACAGACGGACCCCCACTGCTGGAGACAGGGATGACTGGTACCACACACTGAAGGACCCTCAGAGGGAAGCAAGGGGACTGGGATTAACTCATCTCTGCCAGGGGCAAAGCCTGATTCCAAAGCACAATGAAGCCAACAAAAATTGCACCTGCCTGTAGCCCCAGCAAGTATGTCACTTCCCCTCCAGGACTTTGCAGTGAAGTAATCCTAACTTCCCCCAGTAGGTTCCCCCAGGTCAGAAATGAAAGTTCTTTCGCAGTTATCCAACAGAGTTTCTTAAATTTGGTGGTTTGACCTTGGAATACCATCCTCCCACCCCTTTCCAGTCACTTTTTTTTTTTTTCAACCAGTCGTTGAGCATGCTGGGGGTGGGGGGTGAGCTTAGGCCTAGATCCTCATCTCCCTTCCCTCACCCAGTACCCCACCCTTCACCTTAACTAAAGTTCCAGGGCCTGCCCTAGTTCTCAAAACCCCACCCTCCAAGCACATTGAAACAAGGTCCCAGGATGCCCAATTTAAAGAAATCTGAGGTTAGGGATATGAATTATCCAGGACCGCAGAGATGACTTCGTTCTAACTTTAGTCACCTGGGTCTCTCCAGGCCCCAGACTTGTAACTAGCTCCCTGGAGGAGGGGGTTCCTAGAGTGGCCCCTCACTCAAACTGGATTGCTCCACTGCTCATCAGAACAACCGGAGAGGTGAGGCTGCCTGGAGGTAGAAGGATACAACCCAAGGGAGGATCAGCCCCTAGAAGGTTCCAGAGAGGTTTGCCAGGACAAGGGCAAGTCTGTATGGGTGTATCAACCTTAGCTCCAGTGAGGCAGCAGCGGCGACTGTGGTTAGACTTTCAGCCCTAAACATACAACCACAATGACCAGAGACTGAAACACAGATGCGCCTCTGTGTAACCCAGCTTGAACTGCCACACCCCCTCCTGACCAAAACTGCCCAGAAGTGACTGGCAGCGCCCTTCGGGCTACGATCTAGGCACTGAGGCGCTGCACGAATTGGATGAACCATAGGTGGCAGAGCCTAAGATCGGCAACAAGTGGCTGCTCCACACACGCCCGTCTTCCTTGACTGGACTCTGGGCACCAAAGGGACTGGCCAGGCGGGGGACCGCCAGGGAGGGCTGCTGGGCAGAAGCTACCGGCCAGGATGAGGCAGTACTGCCTGGAGGGGTTCTCAGCAGAGCTTGGGAAGCGGCACAAACCCTCCCAGTGCACTGGGGCGCCGCGGGTTCCCCGCTCTGGGAGGCCAGAAGGCGCAGGGCGGGCGAGAAACCCTGTGCCCGAGCGGAGAGCCCCGTCTTCGACGCCATCCCCACAGTCCCCCGGCCGCACTCACAGGCAGGCACCAGCTCCACGAACAGGGCCTTCTGCGTGCTGTCCCGCTGCCGCAGCTGCCGCACGATGTGGCGCTTCCAGCGGGCACCCGGCGCGCGGGGGCCGCAGAGGGCGCCGGGCCCAGCCATGGCCGCGAGTCCGGCGCGCCGCGCGCTCCGCCCGCTTGGCCAGGCCGGGGCGGGGCCTGCCAGGGACTCCATGACGTCAGGGCGGCGGCGGGGAATCCCCGGGCGGTACCAAGTACATGCGCGGGGGAAAGCTGGACGCCTGGAGACTCCTGAAGCCGCGGGCTCCTCCTGCGCAAGGGGCACGAGGGACGGGAGGAGGACCGGAAAGAGGGAAGCGGGGAGACGGGAGGGCAGTGACAAGCGGGATTGCGGCGTCCCCGCTGCCTGTGAGCGCGCCTGGGCGGGGCCTCAGGGCGGGTTCCTTAACCCGCGGAGCCCGAACTCAAGTGGATGGAAGCAGAGGATGCTAAGTCGCCTGCCTACCTGGAGCATCGCACGCTGCATCCTAAAACCTGGACGAGAGACGGGATAGACACACTCAGAGTGACAGAAGCACAGGGGAGGAAGAGACTGAAATAAAAGGGGTCCCACTGTCGCGAGATAGGGACAGTTTAAGGTGGGTTTGTCAGGGGTCAGCCAGAAAACCTGGCCAGAGAGAAGAACAAAAAGGATTTGAAGCCCCGGAAAGAACAAGGGCACAGGTTAGACGACATAGAAATTACCAGCTTGGGGGGGGGGGTCGCACACTCTTGCTTAGTCTGCGCGAGAACCTGGGTTCAAACCCCAACACCTAAGCGGAGAAATAGCCCTGTGCTTCTCGACTGGCAGGACAGTCCATGGGAGGAGGAAGATTTAGAGGCTCCCTTGGTTGCAAAACAGGTTTTTAAGAAAAAGGATGCAGGGGACTGGAGAGATGGCTCAGCAATTAAAAACCAACACCCATCCGTTACTCGAGTTCCATGGGATCTAACGCTGTCCTCCGGCCTCCATGAGCATTGCACACACGGGTGCACTTACATACATGTGTGCAGGCCATATTTGGAGATCAGAAGAGGGCATCGGATTCCCTTGGAACTGGAGTTATGGAGGTTTGTTGCTGCCAAATGGGTGCTGGGAATCAAACCCGAGTTCTCTGCAATAGCAACCAGTCTCTTAACCACCGAGCCATTTCTCTAGCCCTCCCCCAATTTTTTTTACAGAAAAGAAAAAGAATGCTGGTATGTGTAGTACATGTCTGCGATTCTGATGGAGTGGGTTATAGGACTTAGAAAGCAGTAAGGTAAGTGATGAGCCACCCCAAGACAGTATCTTGCTGTACTTTGAAAACAGTGAAGCCAAGCCTGGTGTTGCATGCCTATAATCTCAGAAGTCAGGAGGATTGGGAGTGTGATGCTAGCCTGGGGTGCACAGTGAGTTCCAGGCCTGGATTAGACAAGGTCCTGGCTCAAAACACAATGAAATGGGCTCAGTCCTTCTTGGGTTATTGTTTTGGATGCTCAGGGCCTTTACATAGGTTGTGCCTAATGTTTAGAGGGCCTTTCCCTCCAGGAAGCCTGCCTCTGCTCATACAGCAATCCAGGAGCACGTCCTGTGCCCTGCACAGAGCTAAGGCTTCTGTGACACCAGCTGGGGCCCCCATAGGCCTATAAAATGTGCTGTTTCTCTCACATGAAGGTCATATTGAGGTCAGGTTTCCTCATACTTTTTTGACTCACAAAATACAAATAGGGCACTTTAAATAATTTTGTTGCTTTAAATATATATTTATTTTTATTTTATGTATATGAGTGTTTTGCCTACATACATGTAAGTGCATACATATCATGCAATGCTGGCAGAAGCCAGAAGAAGGCCTGGAACTGGAGTTTCCAACAGTTGTTAGCTGCAGTGTGGGTGTTGGGAACCAAACCTAGATTCTCTACAAGAGCAGACAATAGAGACTGGAGAGATGGCTCAGCAGTTAAGAACACTGACTGCTCTTGGAGAGGACCCAGGTTTAATTCCAAGCACCCACATGATAGCTAACAAACTGTCCATTACTCCAGTTTTATGGGATCCAACACCCTCTTCTGACCTCTGTGGGCATCGCACAATACAGGTGTGTGTGCGCGCGCACATACAGATAGTACATCATATACATAAAATTAAGATAATAATATATAAATAAATAAAATTTTTTTTTAAAAGAGCAGCCAGTGCTGTTAACTACCGAACCATCTCTTCAGCCTCAATTTTGTCATTTTTGATTAAATGACATTTGATATGATTTGAAATCATATGGAGTGGAATTTGATATGATTTAAAAAGTGTGATGGTACACACCCACCTCTGAAGTTTTATTTACTTTTTAAATTGTTTTATTTTTTTAACCCACTAAGTCCAATTAGTATACCCGTATACACATAGTTGTGGGGTCATCCACTGGGGCATAGGGAATCTACCAGTTACCACATCCCTAAAATTTTAAGTGAACTTTATATTTTTATACATTCTAAATATAGAAGATATTTTTAGTCATTCCTTTTTTGTGCTTTATTTTGTTTGAAATGGTGTAGTTACTTTTCTGTTGCTGTGATAAAACACTGTGACCAAGGGAACTTACAGAAAGAGGAGCTTATTTGAGCTTACAGTTCTAGATTCCAGAGGGATTAGAGCCCATCATAGTGGGGAGGCGTGGTGGCAGGATGTGGCCAGAGCAGAAAGAGGAGTGCTCACATCTTCAAGCGAGTACCAGAAGCAGAGAGCAGCTGGAAATCTGGAAAAGCCTGAGAACCCTCAGAGCCCACCCACCATGATGTGCTTCCTCCAGCAAGGTCACTCCTTCTAAGACCTCCCAAAACAGCACCTCCAGCTGGGGACCAGATGTCCAGGTACTTGGAGCCTATGGGGGACACTATTCAAACCACCGCACGGGGTCTCCCTGTAGCTTCGTCTCGCCTGGAACTCACTATGTAGCCCAAGCTGGCTTGGCTCTCAGTGCTATCCACCTTCCCCGACTCCTCCAGTCATTTCACAGTCATCACTTGAAAGGCTGAGGCAGAAAAATATGGTCAATGTCAGCCTAGGGTATACTATGAGAAGATCTTGTCTCCATAAATTAGGTAAATAAATAAATAAAATTTATGTAATACTATTTGAAAACAAATTCCTATTTTTCTGATCACTTTATCTCTATGTAAGGGAAATATGGTTCATTACATATAAAAATTACAGTATCATTATTTGAAGACCTAATGTGCTTTTGTTGTTTTGAAACAGATCACTATGTAGTCCTGGTTGACCTGGAACTGGCTATGTAGACCAGGCTGACCTCAAACTCCCAAGTGCTAAGCTTAAAACACTGCCTCTAATGTTCTTTAAAACATAGTTTTGAAATTCATACTGGGGTTGTCTTCTCACAGCAGTAGTAATTATTTAAAACAAAGGTTTAGTTAAAACACTGTGGTAGTGGCCTATGGATAGACATATAGACCAATGGAATAGAACTGAAACCCAGAAATAAGCCCATATGTCTATGGCAAATTGATTTTTTTTGTTGTTTTATAGAGGTGTTTGGTGTCTGCTTTTCACACAGGATCTCACTATGTAGCCTTAGCTGACCTGAAACTCATTATGTAGACCAGACAAACAATGAACTCACAGAGATCCTCCTGTCTTTGCCTCCAGAACTGGGACTAAAGGCATGTGTAATCATGCCCAGCAATTCTGATATTTTGTTGGTAGAAATGCATGGTGGTACAGCTGCTGTGAAAAACTGTCTAAAAGTTTTTCAAAAAGTTTAGTATAGGACAACGAGTCACATGACCCATCAATTCCATTACTAGGACTATACTCACAAAAATCAAAAGCATATATATATATACATATATATATATATATATATATATATATATATATATATAAATTTTTTCACAATATCCAAAGGTAGAAACAATGCAATGTCCATCAACAGATGGATGGATAAACAAAGTGTGACATGGACATAGAGTGGAATATTATTCAGCCTCAAAGAGTGAAATTGTCATAGAACATGAATGTACCTGGAAAGCATGATGACTGAAAATAAGTCAGACATGGGACTACAGAGATGGCTCAGCAGTTAAGAGCATTGGTGCTCTTGTAGAGGACCCAGTTTGGTTCCCAGCATCCACAGGGCAGCTAACAAACCTTAACTCCAGTTCCGGGGGGGAACCAATGCCCTCTTCTGGCTTCCATGGGCACTTCATGCACATGGTGCACTTATATACACACAGACAAAACATACACATAAAAAATAAAAATAATTTTTTTTAAGAAAGAGGTCAGACATACGGACATTGGGCTGAGCATGATGGTGCCTGCCTTTAATCCCAGCCCTCAGGAAGAATAGGCAGAGACAGGCAGAGCTCTGTGAAGCTTTCTTTCTGCCGATTAACCTTCATAGTGTCAGAAGGTCCTATGAAAGTTGCTGGGGGAGAATTGTAATCAACAGTCTTTCTCAGCTAGGGGACCCCACGTGCTACACTACAGACCTATCAAGCAAGATGTGCCACTGGTACAAGAGTGGCAAGTCCATCATAGGGGCAACCAACTGTGTTCCAATCAGGTTTGAGGCCTGCTCAAAACTGGCTGTGGAGGTCATAGGCCCTATCAGGGAAGCTACAGCTTGTGTTTTACTAAATGGGCATAATGTGCCCGTCGAATTGCCTTCTAAATAATGTTTATCCCCGTAGATGAGTGCTGCTGCCAGTTTGGGTCAGTTAAGCTCCTATTTGCTGTGAGCTGTAGTTAATGCAGAGAATCAAAACTGGTTAAAGTTTAAAGCATAAGAGACTGTGGAATTCTCAGCCTTAAATGGAATATCTGTGTCAGTCTCAAAGATTTTCCAACCTTGTGGAACAGGAGAAGGAAAGAATGTAAGTGTCAGCATGGCTGTCAGCCATAGTGTGGCTGACTGACTTGCTCCCCTGGCCTCCTCAGCTACCTTTCTTTTAAAAAAATTTTTTTCTTCACTATTTATTTTATGCGTAGGAGTGTTTTGCCAGCTTGTCTGTAAGTGCACTGTGTTTGTGCAAATCCAATGAGGTCAGAAGAAAGCTGGATTTACCAATGGTGGTTAGCTGCCACGTGAGTGCTAGGAATGAAGGTAGGTCCTCAATGCTCTTAACCACTGAGCCATCTCTCCAGCCCCTCAACTACCTTGCTTCCACAGCTCAAGTCTACCTGCCCAAAGATGGCACTGCCCACAGTGGATTGGGCCTTCCCACATCCATCAGCAATCAAGAAGACACAGACAAGCCATCTGATGAAGGGAGTGCCTCATCTGAGAGTCTTTCTTCCAGGTGACTCTAGGTTTGTGTCACATTGATAACTGAAGCTAACTGTGACAGATCTGATCATCATGTCTCCTTTTTTTCTTTTTTCTAGTCATGGCTCCATAGTCTGGGTGACATCTGGATGTGTGTTGGGTAAAGGGTTTTATTTTTTTTTTTTAATCAGATAAACTAAAGAATCTGGCATTAATCTTTTTTTTTTTTTTTTTGAGACAAGGTCTCTGGTCTCTCTATAGGCCCTGCTGGCCTAGAACTCACTATGTTGACCAGGTTGGCTTTGAACTCACAGAGATCCATCTGCCTCTGCCTCCTGAGTGCTGGGATTAAAGATGTGTAGTCATCTTGAGGCAAATTTACAAGTTTATTTTATTATTTAAAAAAAAAATTTTTTTTAATGTGGTTGAGTGTATTGCCTATATGGATGTAATATGTCGTGCAGTGACCATGGAGGTCGGAAGAGGGTATTGAATTCCCTGTAACTGGAGTTAGGATGGTTGTTAGCCATCATGTGGGTGCTGAGAATCGAATCCAGGTCTTCTGCAAGAACAGTTCTTAACCCCTGAACCTGTTCTCTAGTCTCAAGTTTATTTTATTTTTATGTTGCTGAGAATTGAACCGAGGGCTTCAAACATACTAGGCAAATGCTGCATCACTGGGTTACATTCCCAGACCCAGTTTTACAATTAGGAATCTAACCCAGGGCCACAGATTCGTGGCAGTCACTCTACCACTGTGTTATATCCTAGCCCCACCCTACTTTTTTCCTGAAATAAGTTGGCCTCAGATTTGCCACCCTCCTGCCTGTGCCTTCCAAGTGCTAAGATAACAAATATGTGCCTCAAGTCTTCTTACATAGGCACTAATTACACCCACGAGGTTGCAGCCCCATGTGACTCACCTCTCAAAGGCCTGACCTCTAAATACTATCATGGAGTATTAGGCCGCAGTTTAAATTCAGGGCCATGTCCACATCCACACATCCATACTGAGCACAGGTGCTCAGTACTGACAAGTACTTTAAAGGGAAAATTCCTTGGTGTGTGGTGAACTCAAATCCCCTTTCACCTCTTCCCTCCATGGGGAAGAGCTTAAGATTTCAGCATTACTTCATAATGGCGAAAGCTTCGAAATGGGTAATAAAGAGAAAGCTGACTCCACATTGTTCTAGAAATCCAGGGTTAAAGTTATGTGGGTGAGAGGAACGCAGGCCTCCAGCCCAGGAGATACTGCGGCAGGAGAGTGGGATGGCGCACAAGCGGACGCTTCGCAGGGAAGCCAAACCCCCAAGTTGTTGAAGTGTACTTTATTTCAAGAAGTGTAGAGAGGCTGGGGACGCAGGGCTGGGGCAGAGCACCGGCCTAGCAGGGACAAGGCCCTGGCTTTCAACTCCAGCAGAAGAAAACCAGGGAGAGCCAAAGAGACGCTTCCTTCCGATTCCACCCCCCCACCCCCCACTGCATACAAGCCACGTGTCTCTGCAGACCTCCCAAAGAGGAAAGCTGCGAAAGTGTGAAATTTCCAAGACACCAGAAAGGTGGAGGGTGAAGGCCTTCTAGGATAGTGAGAGCGCGCGCGCACACACACACAGTGACAGGGGAATGGATTCGGTAGAGACCCGGGCGAATGAACTTCAAGGGAGAGGCCCATGGGAAATCAAAGGAGGTAGACACCTTCACTTTGAACCCTAATCCTCTGTTGAAAAGATGGAGATGGAGACGAATCAGGCCACTACCTTCACTCAGCCTCAGTCTCACTAGCTTTCTAAGGTCTTAGGGCATTGAAAACTCAGTGACTGGGTTGCTGCAGTTTAAGTACAGTGGAGGAACGGCTACCTGGCCCTGGTGAAGCATGTCTACAACCTATCTCATAGTCAGTGCTTCATTCCTGCCTGGAACATAGCGAGTTGATGTCTTCCTCCAACCAAAGAAAAGGTCAGTTAAAGAGAGCCCAGATTTGAGCACACCAGGGAAACTTGTGGGCTGATTTGAAGATGTCCTCAATGCAGGAAAAAGGCTTGTGCTAGGGGTTTGAGTCATAAGCAGATGGAAGTAAATGAGGTCATCCAAAGAGAATGTGCAGAGAGACAATGGGCTGTGACAGAGCCTAATGAATGCCAACATTTTAGGTTATCTTATCCCAATCAGATAAAGACTATCAGCAATAAAAACAGTCCAACTGGTTATGATGGCACATGTTTGTAATACCAGCACTGAAGAGGCAGAAGCAAAAGAATTACCACAAGATTGAGGCTAGCCTGAGCTACATAGCAAGACCCTTTCCAAAACAAAACAAAGTAGAAAACATTGCCTGCAGGTCAAGTTTATTGTTTGGATGTAGTGTTATACTTATGTAATCCCTCTGCTTGGGAGGCTGAAGCAGAGAGATCACAAGTTCAAGGCCAGCCTGAGCCACATAATGAAACCCTGTCTTTAAAAAAAATTGGGGGTGGGGCCACATGTCTGTATGTATAGCACTTGGGAGATAGAGGCAGGAGAACCATGAATTCACGGTCATCCTCAGCTACATAGTGAGCCCCAGGGGTATAAAGTGAGATTTCATCTCAAAATACAAAGAGCAGATTCTCTTTTTTTTTTTTTTTTTTCTTTTTGATTATGTAGCCTTGGCTGGACTGGAACTGGCTATGTAGATCAGAATGGCCTCAATCTCATGGAGATCCACTTGCCTCCCAAGAGCTGGGATTAAAGGTATATACTACCACACCCTGCTCAAACAGGGTTTTTTAAAAAAAGATTTATTATTTTTTAGTTTATGTGTATATGTGTGTGCTTTGTGTGGATTTATGCCACACATGTGCAGGTGCCCTCAGAGGCCAGAAGAGGGCGTTGCATCCTCTGGAACTGGAGTGACAGGCTGTTGTGAGTCACCCTGACGTAGGTTCTGGGAACTGAACTCTAAAGCAGCAAGTTCTCTTAACAGCTGAGACATCACTCCAGCCCCCAACAGCAGTTTCCTGATCGAGGAATTATATTTTTCCTGATCACTCTCCTAGGAACAAGAACACATTTTTAGTACAGCAAACTTTAATCTTTTCATTGCCCCTAAGTTTAAAAATATTTGCATTATAATAGTTTACAGTGTTCTATTGTAAAATAATTTGTCATTTTCTATCATAACAAATTAAGACTCTTAGAAACAATCAGTCTTCCAGAATCCATTACTCCATAGAAAAGCTATATAGAAGCATAAAAATGTTTGTCAGTGCTTGGAGCCTGCTAATGGCATGTAAATACTAGCTTGTATGTGCAAACTCCAGGGAAGTGCTCAAAAGAGACAGCCACACGCCGATGAGGTAAGCTGTTTGTCATGATTACTCCTGAGTGTGACCTTGATGGGATTTAGAATCAGCAAGAAAACAAATCTCTGGACTTGTTTGTGAGAGATTATCTAGATTAGGCTAATCAAGGTGGAAAGATGGGCTGGAGTCCTGGACTGAATAAAAAGAAAGTGAGGGAGTTGGAGAGGTGGCTCAGTGGTTAGGAGCACTGGCTGCTCTTGCAGAGGACCCAGGTTGGGTTCCCAACACCCACATGGTGGTTCAGAATAACTGATACCCTCTTCTGGCCTCACAGTTACTGTATGCATTTGGTGCACTTACATACACGTAGGCAAAACAATTATACTCATGAAGTAAAAATAAATACATTTTTTAAAGAAAGTGAGCTGAACACTAACATTCTGCTCTCTCTGCCTCCTGACTGTAAATACAGTGTGACCAGCTTCCTCACACTCCTGCCTTCATGACATCCTGACCACGATGGACTCTGCCTCAAACTGAGTCAAAATGAGCCCTTTCTCCCTTCAGTTACTTTTGTTGGGTCTTTTCACAGCACCAGGAAAAGTGACTAATGCATTGTATTTTACAATGGCATCAGCCAGGCATCCCCTGTCCTCTTTCTTCCGTTCTTCCTTCCTTCCTTTTTCTTTCTTTCTTTCTTTCTTTCTTTCTTTCTTTCTTTCTTTCTTTCTTTTTTGTGAGTTTGTGTTGTCCCCTACAGGACGCCAGAGCTGAGGTCATAGGCCACATCGAGAGCAGGCTATGTCCCATTTTGCCCTTTCTTACTTTTGACATCTAGCAGAGCATATACCTGGACGTGATTTTGTGAAAAGTATAGCAGAAGTCTCCATGCAAGCAGGCATGAACAGTGGGATTGACAGTTGAGTTGGTGTGTGACAGAGAATGGCCATATTCAGGGCCCGCTTGCATCTATCTTTAGCCTGAACTGATGAAAACGGGAGATGGACACAGCTGATGGCATACATTAGTAACCAGGCCAGAGCAGATCCCACAGTCATGGCCAATGATTTGGCCCCATGATGACCCCTGCATGGTCATCATCTCAGTGTGCTGCAACTGCCTGTGGACCACCAGGAAGATCTCGATTAGCTCAATAGCACTGTGGGCACTGTGGACAGCACCCACTCAAAGAAATTGAAATGTACCACATAGTTCGTGGGGACTACTTTTGAGAAGAGGCACTTCCAGACATGGTGGTTTTCAGCTGTGGCTACATTACAGGTTTCGGTGACACTATTTTTGTTGTTCATCTGGAGGAATAAAGTCAATGTGAAGCCAAAAGCAGAGACCCAGAGGACGGCAATAAATCCTTTTAAGAGCTCAAGACCCAGGGACTGTTACATAACTGAGTGGGTTGCTACAGTGGCTCCGCCAGAAACACCACAAAGTAGCTGGTGGGTGTCTGCAGCACGCTCAGCATGCCGACCGCAGTGCACATCAGCACATTGCCCACCATCACCAGCACACTGTCAGCTCAGAAAAACAGCTCTCACCTTAGAGGGAGCAAGGGAGTGCCAAATACGAGTGACATGGCACAGGAAAATAGATTAGGCTACCCCAAATACCATGTTCCAAAGTAGTAGTAACAGCATGAAACTTTATAGTGTAAGGACAAGGAAAGTTACGTAGATTAAGACACTTTTCAAATACATCAGTGGGAACATCCAGTAGGCTGATAACAGCAAAGCAGAGAAATTTCTGCTACGGGCCTCATATGCTATCTGATGACAAGTCTTAGCTTTGGGGTTGGTGAACACTAGGGGTCTGTTTATACATTCCAAAAACTATTTCATCTGATAGTCACAAGGATGCCAGGTCAAATACAGAAGTGAGTAATCCATGGCAAGTTAAGGGGCTAAAGAAATAAAGATACCCCAAGATACTCTTGTTCTAGACCTGCAACACTCCAGCTGTCCACAGTCTTTGGAGTTTTTTGTTTGTTTGGTTTTTGGTTTTTGAGATAGGGTCGCCCTGTTATCCCAGATAACCTAGTTGTGTAGACTAGACTAACCTCAACCTCCCAGAGATCTGCCTGCCTCTGCCTCTGCCTCCTGAATTCCGGGATTAAAGGCATGCACCTCCATGCCCAGCTCCACAATCATTGGAGATTTTTTTGTTTATTTTTTAAATTTTTATTTATTTTTTATGTGTATCTGTTTTTCCTCTACGTAAGTGGCGCACCATATGCATGCAATGCCTGTGGAGGCCAGAAGGTGGCACTGGATCCTCTGGAACTGGAGTTAGAGGCTATTGTTAGCTGCCATGTGGGTGCTGGGAACTGAACCTGGGTCCTCTGACAGAACAGCCAGTGCTCTTAACTGCTGAGTCATTTCTCCAGTCCACAATCACTCAGCTTTGTAGACTGTTTAACATGGGTGTAGCTTTTTTTCTGAGAACTTCAGCTCAGCACATCAATGGCTAACACCAATATGGCGTACAGAAGCACATCCTACATGATTAGCTGCACAGCCAAGCACCTAGCCCAGCTTCAGCTAACTTAGTATGGTGGTCTGGTGAAATTTAAGCAACACAATATTTTGAAAGCCTCAAAACAACGTAGAGCTGTGTGTAAAGGGGTTAGCCTCAGGCCTGGACTGCTAAGTGAACCCAGGATCCTGTTTCCTCGGAAAGAATAAAGATAGATGTAATAATGTTTGTTCAGAATCCTTTATCTGATGGCAGGAGTGGTGGCACACGCCTTCAACTCCAGCACTTGGGAGGCAGAAGCAGGCAGAACTCTGTGAGATCAAGGCCAGTCTGGTCTATACAATGAGTTCCAGGCTAGCTGGGACTACAGGAAGAACTTGTTTCGAAAAAACAAAGAAAAAAAAAAAAACAAACAGAAACCCTTTATCTGGATCTCTATACCTGAGTTGTAAATTCTGTCCAGTCAGTGTTTAGAATTCCCCAGGCAAGAGTTTTACTCTTGTTCATATAATTTTAAACAGTTAAATTTCTGATAGCCTATGATTTCAGAAAACAAGCCTGCTGGGTTGATAAGAAATAACTGTCACTCAAAAGCAGGAGGTCATTATAACATTTTATAGCTGCAGTATGTCCTTGGGAAAAAGATTATTTCCTGTTAATTTTATAGCTTTCTCTGTGCCTGTTTTCCAGTCTAATGGACAGCAGAGAAGGTTTTTACAGTCCAAACTAATTTTTAGGGACACACAATGGAGAAGGAATCTGCAAAAACCGCTAAAAGTAGTGAGTAGACAGGAAGAAACTGAATTGCAGGCCTCAGAGAGCAAGGTGGTGTTGAAGACAGTAACAGGTTTAATTTATGAAGCTGTCCAACAAAGTAGCCCTATCTTCAAAGTCACCATTTAAATTAGAATTAATTACATTTAAAATATATCCAATTATGTTTTTAGGGTTTCCCGCCCCTCCTGGGGCTGGAGTTTAATTAAACTCAGGGCCTTGTGTTTTATAGGCAAACACTATCACTGAGATACATCTCTAGCCCTTGGCTTTTTAAAGCAGGGTCTGGTTATGGAGGCTGGCCTCAGACTCCTGTTCCTTCTACTTGCAACTCCTAAGAGCAGGGATTACAAGAGTGGGCCACCATATGCGCCAAACATGTTTACTTCTTTCATGGCATTTAGCCATGTTTCAAGTGTTCAGTAGCCACAACTAGAGGTTACAGTATTGGATAGTGCGGGTACAGAACACTTCCATCATCGTACAAAGTTCTATTTAAACTGGACGTGGTGGCACAAACCTGTAATCCCAGAACTCAGAACGTGGAGGCAGGAGGAAAAAAAAGGCATCCTGAGCTACATACAGAGACCAGCCTGAGTTACCCTCTCAAGCGCTCTCTCTCTCTCTCTCTCTCTCTCTCTCACACACACACACACACCTTCGCGATGTGTTTAACAAGATAAAGGAATCCAAGCCCGGTGGTGAGGTATTGGTGGTGTAGGCCTTTAATTCTAGCACTTGGCAAATGGATCTCTATGAGTTCGAGGCCAATCTGGTCTACATAACGCGTTCCAGGCCAGCTAAGGATACGTAGTGAGACTCCGCCTCAAAAATAGGAAAATAAAAATAAAAAGTGCAAGGCAATGGTTAATAACCTCTGTGAATGTAGACAAATCAAGTGACAGGTGCAGACAGCAGCTCAGTACTCTTTAAAGCCATCGCCGAACTCCACCTCCCAACATGCTTTTCTGCGACACTGCCTGTTGGTCTTTCGGGAAATGTAGTTTTTACAACGGTCCAGCCCCAGCGAGGTCCCAGCGGCGAACTACTGCGCCCATGCTGCAGTGCTCCGCCCCTGGGGGGGGGGGGTGAGGACAGACTCGCTCCAGGCTAGGCCTCCACTGCGGTGGACGAAAGAATCCGACCCCTGGTTTCGGGGAGCAGCGGCAGATGCTGGGACCCGGGTGAAGAGTTGGGCGGATCCGGGACGCTGCCGCTCCGGGCTGTAGACACGCCTCAACACCCGCGCAGCTCCGGGGGACAATTAGAGGGTTGTCCGCCGCTTTTAGTCTTTCTGACCGACGCGCGCTCCGGTGGGTGGGCTGCGCATGCTCAATCGCGGGTTTCAAGTCTGGGTAAACACCAAAGAGCGTCTGCGCGGTGGAAGCGGCTTGAGATGGACGCGCGGGGGCGCCTGAGTAAAGATAACAGCAACGAGCAGTTACGGAATTGTCTACTCATCTTTCCGTGGTCTTTTTATGGTTTGCAAAGCACAGTCCCCTCGTTGCCTCGATCCTCACGCAGGACTTTTGCAAAGAGCGTAAAGGACCAGAGAAGGATTCAGAGCTGTAGCCCAGTTTCTACTTTTTACATGCTGTGTGACTTGGGTCATTGTTTCCTTAGTAACTTACTTAAGCTTTCTCATTTATAAATAAATGGGATTGGCTTGTAGAGAGGAGCAAATGAGATCCAGGGATGAAAATGAAACCCTCTAGCAGTCTATAAAGGGAAAGGATTATTACAGCCATGTAATACAGACTGAAAGACCCATTTCCTCTTTCTGCAAATTGCAAATCTGATAGTTCCAAAGAGGCCTTGGGCTAGCACAGGTCTCAGCGGTGTGTGAACAAAGACTAGAACTCAGCCCTTCTGCCTTTGGAAGCTCTTCCTTTCGCTCCAAGGATCAGCATCTTTGTTGGACAGATGGACTGGACCAGGAAGACCTGGGGAAGTAGCTGGTACAATGGTTCGGCCCTAATTTGGCCTGATGCCGAATGCCTGGTCTGCTGAGATGACCATCAGATGCAGGAAGCTAAGGCGAACCCTGGAGGAAAAGAACAGTGCTTTGGAAACAGCTGTACAAATGCTGCTTCTCAAGACAGTAGCCCAGGTGTGGCAGAGGGGCACCACTAAGGGAAGCAGCTTTGAGTGGAAAGGAGTGGGCGGGCATCCGATTCCTGACCCTAGGGGCACTGGTGCCTTGACTACTTAAGTTGGGGCCAGCAGCAACCGGAAGTGACAGTGGGATTAGCATGGGTGATGAGGAGAGGTCATGATGTACACTGAACTGAGGCTCTAGGAGCCTTTGAAAAACTAGAGGAATAAGGTGGCAACATGGGCACACCGTGCCACCCTCAAAAATCAAGCAGCTGTCCACCAGGAAAGTGAGCTTTTCCGATTCTCTGTGCCTTATAGTAGTGGAGTTGGGCTTTATGCAGCTGTTCCTGGAGTGCTTTTAGCGGCTCAAGGGTAGATGAGGGCAAAGTTTGAGAGACAAGTCTGGTTGCATAAGAATCTTCTTAGGCACCTCAAGGAAACTGGTTGAAAGTAGAAATAGAAATCCACGATCTATCCCACCTTCAAGTAGCTGATCTTCTGCCCTCACTTATCATTGATATTTTTCAGCCAGGGAAAACTATGGCTAAAGACAGGAAAGGAAGGCTGGGTATGTAGCTCAGTTGGTAGAGTACTTGCCTGGACATGCACAAAGCCCTGGATTCAGTCCCCAGTACTGCATAAACTGGGCATGGTGGTACATTCTTGGAATCCCAGCATTCTGTAAATAGAGACAGGAGGATCAGAAGTTCAAAGTCATCTTCAGTTACATAGTCAGTTTGAGGCCAGCCTGGGATACATGAGACTCTGCCCACCCCCCTAAAAGATTTGTGTATGTGTTGATTTCTTTCCTTTTTTGGAGGAAAAGGTTGAGACAGGGTCTCCCTGTAGCCCCAGCTAGCCTAGAACTCACTATGTAGAGAAGAATGGCCTCAATTTCACAGAGTACTAGGATTAAAGACATACCCCACTATGCCTGGCTTGATTTCTTCTTTTGAGACAGGGTCTTGTGGGTTGGAGAGATGACTCAGCAGTTAAGAGCACTGGTTGCTCTTGTACAGGACCCAGGTTCAATTCCCAGAACCCATATGATGGCTAACAACCTTCTATAACTCCAGTTCCAGGAAGCCTTTTCTGATTTCTGTGGGCATTGCATGACATGGAAGCACTTACATACATGCAGGCAATACACTCACACATGACATAAAAACGAAATATTTTTTCAAAGGGTCTTGTCATGCAGTCCAGACTGGCTTCACACTTGAAGTAATCCTTTCCTACCAAGTGCTGGAATTCCGGGCATGTGCCACCATACCAGGCTTAGAAAAGGACTGTCTTAGGGACACAGAAAAGTTGGAATAGAATTGGATTAGTATACGGATCTTTCCATTACATGGCAGTGATCAAACATCATCAAACATTTATGGAGTGTCTAATGTATACTCTGAGAGGATCTTTCTTAAAGTAGCCAATGGATACCAGGATTGTAGTCCGTCTTGGTTTTTCATCAGTCCTCACAGTGTCAATACTGTGACCCTGGATAAGTCACTGCCCCCCTTTTTGTCTTCAGTAGTCTCTAAAGTGGAGGCGGTAAGCATTACCCAGAGCGATCTAGAGGCGTAACTATAAATTAAATGAGTTATGACCTGTCTAACACAGAGAACACCACCAGACATGTGGTAAGTGATAAATGCTGGCTATCACTGCTTCCGGGAAAGACAGGTCGAGACAGGCTACAAATGGGGTTTTTCTCCAGCCAGGAAGCAGCAGCACCAGGTCTGTCCTTCTCCCTAAAACCTCCTCACCATGCCTCTGGGGCACGAAGCAGGGACCCAGTCTCCATCTCCTCCAGCCCAGGGAGCCTGGCAGGAAAGAGTCGTTTGCCATGCTGACACCACTGCATGTACATGCTTCTCCTCCCCACATCCCGAGGCCCAGGTTAAGGGGAATCTTGTTCCAGGTTGCACATTACAGCCCTGGACATATAGAAACCAGACTCTGGGCTCATTCTAGTTCCTTTGGAATGTGGGGCGCTTGGAAAGTGCAGGGCGCTTCTTCCCTACAGGACAGAAGTCTAGGAAGGCTGACAGTAGGGTTTTTGGCCTGTTCTTTCCCTGAATGGAGCAGACATTGGGGTCAGAGAAAAGATCTGAATGGGATACTGTGCCCAGTAGACATTAGATACTACATCGCGGGCCCACCCACTGAGGCCTGGCCTAGTGGTAATTTCAGTTTTGGTCCGGGCCTCCATAATGGTGTGGTTCAAACTCCTTACTTGGGGTGGGGGGGGGTGTAGTAAGGCCAGGAGAGAAGGAGTCTGGTGTAGAAGCCTTCAGGTGTGGGCTCTGTCTGGCAGCCAAATGGCAGACAGTCATTCTTCCCAGTCATTCCGGTCCCCCAGGTATAGTGGCTCTGGCTGGAGAGGAGAAAACTGGGAAGACATATAAGCGAGTTGGTGTGTAGGAGCTGGTCAGAGAGGAGCCCAGAGCTTCTAGTGAGAGCAGGGGCTCCCGTGGGATTCTGGGGCCAAATTCTTCAGTCCTAGGCAGCAGAGGATAAAAATACTGTGGGAGCACACTCCTGGAGGAGGGAGCCAAGCAGATTCTGAAATGAGTCATGGAGCCAAGCCCTAAATTTAGAAAGTGCTAAAAGAGGCAGCCTCCCCCAGGGAGGACTTGGAGATGCCCACTGACCCAGCGTGCCAGAGACTTGGGGCCAGAAAACTCTCCCAGGCAGCAGTGCCCCGAGGCAGCTGAGCCTGTTCTAAATTTTTGACCCCAGAATGGACTTTGACAGAACCTTGTTCTCAGAGCACCATTCTCTGAGCGAGGCCGCAGAAAGCCCTCTCCCACCAGCCGTTCGACTCAGTCTGGGAACCAGGCCCTCAACGTGGCCAGCTTGAAACTGCACTGCCCTATGGCTTGGCAGGGCCAGGCTACCTGTGCCCTACTGGAAGGAGCTATGGGAACATAGCTGATGCCTTCAAAAGGTGACATAACCATGCCATTGGCAGTTCTAGAAACTGAGGTGCTTTGTTGGGGACACATGCCAGACCTCAAGGTAAGGAGGCCTGGGAGATAGGAACTCATAACAGCTGTGCATATATTGAGCACTCACTGCAGTCCAGGCACTGAGCTCAGCACTCTATGCACAGTGACTCAGTTCTCTCCCTTGTAATGATGTAAATCCCAGCAATCTACAGTCTTATAGTCAGGACAGTCTGGACACAGGTCACATGGGTACTTCTAGAGCCTGCACTGAGTATTGAGGTTCAGCCCAGCCAGCTTGTCTCTCTGACCCAAGCTACTGTCCTAGACTGCTAAACTGAGTTCTTCACTCCATCTGCAGGCCTCCTTGACCATCCTTCCGGATCCATTCTTCAGTTCTTACACCTGAATCCTGGGCTTGCAGGCTCCTGCTGCCCAGGGCACACCCAGGCTCTGGGGGAAGAGAAACCTCTTCCCCTCACTGAAGGATCTCACAGTAGATAGGTCCCTCCCTGGACTCTACTGCCTGTCTTGTGGGAATGCCCTTGAGACGGGAAAACAGGCCTAGAGAAGTGCAGCCAGGTAGGGCTCCAGCAGAATCTTGGTGATGCCTCCCCTATGCCCACCTCAGGAAGGATCCCAGAGCCTGGATGGCCACCACATACCCTTGTGTGCTGGGACCCTGCTGACAAAGTCTGTAGGTATTGTTGCTCATAGGAACTCAGTTTGATTGATGGCTGGGTCGATGCAGCCTTCCAGAAGCCCTTGAATTTCCTGTTAGAGGCACCGGAATCATCTGCTGACTCTAAGCCCTCCCCTGGGCTCTGTGCTCAGGCTGGGTGGTTAAGGAGGTGTCTTGAATGTCTTCATGAAGAACAAGACCTTCTTCTACCAGGGTGGGCAGAACTCCTGGGACTCCCTGTGACAGTGGCCCCTTTCTCACAACCCATACAACTTCCTTCTTTTGGTTCCTTCTTTCATCTCAAAGCTAGGCCCTTAGAGTCCTGTGTCATTACAGTCATCACTTTTTAAAACTACAGGGACCCGTGGGGAGAGGTCAGGGTGACATTATGGGTGTGACCCTCATTGGACTTCCCATATCCAGGGGACCCCAAGATGGGACACCTGTGGTAGATTCTATTTCTCCTTTTTTTTTTTTTTATGAGACAGGGTAGCCCCTGTACCCTCAGCTGGCCTGGAATTTGTTATGTAGACCAGGCTTGCCTGACTCTCACACAGAAATCCACCCACTTCTGCCTCCAGAATGTTGGGATTAAAGGTGTACACCACCGAACCTGGTTAGGTACTATCGCCTGCTTTGTGAACTGGATTCTTAGGGACTGACCACGAGGATTGACCTCACCTGTTAAAGGGGCTAAATGGCCCTGCCTAACTATTGGCCTAAGGTTGTTATGAGACAAGTCTGGAAGACATACCCTAGCCTTGTGCCTCCTAAAAGGCTGTGCAGAGAGCTGTGTGCATTGCTGTGACTTGGATACAGTGTGCATATTCCCCTGACACAGCAGGCACCTGAAGTCCGTGGGAAATGGTGTATGGCTATGTGGCATTGTGTGGTTGGGAGTGTGGGTGTGGCAGTACCTTTGCCGTATGGTTTCCAGATTAGCAAGTACTCCAGACATATTTGCAGTAAAACCGATTCATCTGATATGTGCTTAAAATTCAAATTTAATTAAGGTATCCTGCATTTTTTAGCTGGTAACTTCACTGTAGTGCTGGGTAACCACGTATATACATGATCCTGTGTCAGGATGGCTGTGTGTGTAACCAAGATGACGTGTCTGTGTGGGACTGGAAAAGGACATCAAGTGACAATATATAGCTATGAGTGTCACCATGAACAAGGATGTGGGTGACCTTGAGTACTGGCTTGATGGTTGTGGCTCCTTCAGGGTAGCTTTAGGCTGTTTGCTCTGGGAGGCCCAGTAGGGCCATGAGACCCACCCTGAGTAAACACTTAGATCCTGGGCCTTGTGGAGCTAGGATATAGCTCCTACTGGCACTGTTACAAGACATGGCTCTCTAAAGGCCAAGCCAGCCTTGGAGAGCTTGGAGGCCTCCAATCTGAGGGCACAAAACCTATCCACTCTGTTTCCTGGTGACATCACACAAGTCACTGTCTAATCTTCTAGAACAGTGGCCCTAGGATTCTGTCATGTGTTGCCCTGGACAACTTGGGAATTTGCTCTACTCATAGTGGCAAACAGGGTTACCCTGAGGAGGGAGGCAGGGGAAAGGGGCCCGTGGGGGCATAATTCATCATCCAAAGGCCGCCATCTGTCTGTCTGGCTAGATGGTAAGTAGAGATGGGCGCCCAGGAGCAAGTCAAGAATGTGTGTGCTGAGCGTGGTGACTCCTTCCTGCAATCCTATTACTTGGAGGCTGAGACAGAGGATTGCCTCAAGTTCCTACTAGAATACAGAGTTAGACTGTCTCAAAAAAGGAGGGTGTGTGTGTGTGTGTGTGTGTGTGGCAGGCACTGTTGGGGAGGAGGAGCTTGTTAAAGGAAAGGAGTAACTTGCCAAGGTCCCCACAGACCCACAGCAAGTGCATGGTAGGTAACAGGGTGTGTGTGTGTGTGTGTGTGTGTGTGTGTGTGTGTGTGTGTGCGTGTGTGTGTGTGTATGGGGAGCAGTCTCAGGCTAGCAACAAGGAGAACTGAGTTGTTTTTTTTTTTTTATTCTGTGTAGCCCAGGCTAACTTCAAACTCCTTATATAACTGAGGATGATTCTAGGCTCCTCTAGAACCTCCTCTGCCTCCCAAGTGCTGGGATCACAGGGTTCCACCATGTCCAGCTTCTAGGTTTTTATTTCCCACAGTTCCTTCTAGCTGGGTGCTGGTTCCTTCACCTGTCCTAGGGTCTTTAGATCTGTGCAGGAAGTTGAGAGGGTTACAGAGCAGGTAAAGGGGTCGCTCTAGGCAGGTGCTCCATGACTCCTGCTTCAACAGCTGTCCGGCATAAATCTCAGTGACCTCTGCCTCCCGAATTCCAGGAATCACAGTGCAGAGGTTCTAGAGGCCTTCTTAAGGGGTTTCTGTCTTTGTGAGGGTACATGGAAGGCCCAGCTTGCTCGGTGCCCCAGGTCTTAGTCCTCATGTTCCCTGAGTCTCACTTTGATAAGCACTCTTTCATACACACTTCTGCCTCTGCAGCCCCATGGTGTCTGCTCAGTGCCACCCTTTTTGGAGCTGGGAGCTATAGAGGAGCCAGACCAGCCTCTGCCTTGAGACTTGCAGACACCTTATCCGCCTCCTGTGGAGGGGCCCACTTTGAAGCGGGAGGGCAAATGGGCACAGCAGTGGGTTATGCTTTGCCAAACTTTCCACTCTCTTTTTTGTTGGAAGCACAGTTTGAACAGTGCATTCTTCTTTGTTCTGCCTCATCCTTAGTTGCATTTTTCATTCCTTGTCTGGGGGTAATGTGCAAGTCTTCATTGTAGTAATTCTCAGAGGGTAATGCCAGATGAGAAAACAGGCTGAGAGAAAGGAGAGAGAGGGAGGGAGGGAGGGAGGGAGAAAAAAAGGGAGGGAGAGAGGGAGGAAGAGAGGGAGAGAGAGAACTGCAGCATCTGGGCACACAGCTAGGAAATGGTAGTGCTGGATTTGAACCCAGATCCACAGTCAGGCCTATGGGAAGCAGGGGTAGCTGGGTCCTCAGACTCCTGTCCAGACTCTTCTGCCAGGCTTTTCTCCCTACCTCCTGGGCTCACTCTCCTGTAAGCAGCCTGCCTTTATCTCTGCCTCTCAGGGATGTGGTGAGACATGATTTGGAGCTACTTTGTCATGTTCAAGAGGCTACTAAGAGCTTTAGAGCCAGGGACACCTAAATTCCCATGGAGGTAGCTTACAAGAGCAAATTTATAGTAGGATAAAGTGATACCCTTCTGATCATCCATTGGCCAGTTGGCCTGGTCAGAACCCAGGACCCAGGGATGAGCCCAGGGGTGCCAGGTCACTCACTGTTACTGACCCAAGACCCAAAAGTTTGTTTGTTTTTTTTTAAATCTGGGTTATGTGAGTGACAGTTTGGCTCCTGCCATCTGTTCCTTACTGGCTGGTTGGCTTCCCTTCAGATTGGCAGCCTTGTGGCTGGGAGGTCCTTCTGTCATTTTGCCCTCACAGCCACCTTCTGCTGTCACCACAGCCTTATCTTTTTCCCCTAGACTGGAATGTGGGCATGAGAAGTTCAGTGCCCTGCTGCCCGATGCTTGCCAAGATGTGCATTATCAGGGTTCCAAAAAGGCAGGAGCCACTAGGACACTGCTGCCATGTCTGTTCCTCGTGGTCAGTCCCTAAGGATCCAGTTCACAAAGCAGGTTTTGGCTGTGCTGAGTTCCCTTTGGGCCTCCCACCAGCCTGGGAGGGATGGTGTCAGAAGCACACTGAGGCCTAGGGAAGACAGTACCCTAAATAGAGTGGACTCAGGCAGAGAAAGTCCAGAGACTCAGAGCCTGGGCATCCTGAGTCCAAAGCCAGCCTCAAACGCCACCTACTCATTCCTAGACACTTCTAAAGAATATGGGTTTAGAGGGTGTGTGTGTGATTAGCTGACACTACCGCCCACACTAAAGATGGGAGGCCTGGAGATCTAAGATCATCACATAGGCCTGATGGAGACCTGCAGCTTTTTTAAAAAAAAGGACTTGATTTGTAGAATGTCCTTCAGAGACACTTGCCACTATGGCTGTCTGTTCACCCCTGTTCATTTTGATTTTTATTATTTTTATTTGTGATACTAAGGATTAAACCCAGGGTTCTACCACTGAGTTCTATCTTCAGTCCTTATTTTTCATTTTGTGTCAGAGTCTTATTAAGTAGCCTGGGCTAGTTTTGTATTTGCTATGTTGCTAAGAAAGTTGTGAACTTTCAATTGTTCTTCAGTGAGCTGGATTACAGGCGTGTGCTACCACATCTAGTTTCCTGCTCATTTTTTAAATTGGGCATAATTTACAAACATCTCAGAGCCCTAGGCACTTCAGGAAAAAACACCTCTATTTGTGAACCCACAGTGCTGATTCCATAGTTTTCTCTTAGCACCTGCAAGAAAAGCTCTTCTACTCCAGAGCTTTGTATGCCAAGGCTGGGAGGGAACTTCTGACTCCCTCCTTTGGGTAGATGGGGAGCCAGGTCCCAGGGAGGGGATGCAGAGGGCACAGCAAGAGCCCTGGGTGGAGGAGGCTAAGACTCCAGCTTGTATTGGGGTACCATAGGCTCACTCTGATACTGGGCCAATTGTGGGCACTTATTGAACTCTATTAGCAGCTAGCTCACCCAGAAGAGTTCACCAAAGGCCCTCCCTGTCCTGTGGCCTAGGGCCAGTGCCAGGGATAGTCTGCCACACTCATACTGGTCTGTCTTTAGAAAAGTTTAGCTCCTGGCCTCAGTTCACCTTTAGTATATTAAGGTAGAGCTGGCACTCAGACTCAAGGGGCAGAGGCTCCTGGGCTGGGCTGGAAAGAAACGGTGGGCAGAAATGTTAGTGGATGTATCTTCCCCGAGGATATGGAGCTAGCTCTGGTGCTCCATGTTCTACTAAGGAAAGGATGGGAAGCCCCAGAGGCCTGCAGCCAGTGCTTTTGAAAACCGAGGGTAGAGAGTGGGAGTCACAGGCGTGCTGAAGACGGGTGGCTTGTGGAAAATGGCTAGATAGGCTACCGCTATAGGAGGGTCCTGGTTACATCTCTCAGGCCAAGTTGAGACTGGAATGGAAATTTTGCCGAAGTCTGACCAGCCTGTGAACCTTGAGCTTTGCTAGTTGGATCAACTTCCGGCTGGGTTTGTACACCCCAATAGGAATTGATTTGGGTATGTGTAGGCTTGTTATGCTCTTGGTTGTTGTGGGTTGCAAACTGTGGCCATTTCTGAGTTACTGAGGGGCTGTCATCCCTTTGCAAGTTCGTCTCTCGATGGTCACGGGAGTGTATGCCCACCTTTGAATCTCTGGGGCTTTGTGGGGAAGGTGTGCTTGAGCGTAAATAGGCTGTTGCAAAGGTGCGTACCTGTGAGGGTGGGAGAGAGGAGAAGAGAAGGGGCTCACAGTGAACTTCCAGAATCTCTTTCTGCACCTCGTCCTTCCCCTGAGAGCTCACGCTCCCTCAGCCACTGCTCCGCAGCTCCGCAGTGCCTGCTGGAGGGCAGCCCCTCCCGGACCATGCCCCCTCCCCGGGGCGTGCGGGGGGCAGGCACTAGGACCCGGCGGGGCGGGGCGGGGCGGGGCCCGGCGCTCCCGCAGCTCTTACCTCCGCAGCCTGGAAAATACCGAGCGAGGCGGCCGGAGCCCGGGAGCCCGAGCCGAGCCGGAGGGAGGAGGGCGGAGGGGGCGCGCGGGGCGGGGGGCGCGGGGCGGGGCGGGGCCGGCGGCGGGACCCACTGCTCCTCCCCCCAGGGCCCCCGCGCGGCCCCCGGTCGCCCGGGCAGCGGTGGCGGCGGCGGCGGCGGAGGCGCTCGTACCCCGGCCCCGGCGGGCCCCGGCGGAGCAGCGGGCACAGGTGAGCGACCCGGACGGCGGCCGCCCCGCCCCGCCCCGCGCCCACCCGGCCCCGCGCAGCCCGCGCTCGCCGCCGGCTGCCGAGTTAGTTGAGCCGGTCCGGCCAGCAGTGCGCGGGGACTCGGAGCCCGAGCGGCCCCTGCCATCCCTCGGGGTCCCAGCGGGCACCCGCTGCGCAGCAGCCCCGCTCCCCTTCCCCCGGGGAAGTCTGAGGTCGCTCCTTGGGGGGTGGCCCCAGGGACTGTCCTGCACCCCGTCCACTCCCGCGTCTGTCCATCACGAGCTCTCCCGCCAGTCCGGGACCCCGGGCTGCCCCACCCGCGCCCCCAGCGCACTGACTCCCGTCCCCCAAACCGGTCTTGCAGGTCCCAGGAAGGTGGCGTCAGCATCTGCAGCCGCGTCGACGTTGTCGGAGCCTCCGCGGAGGACCCAGCAGAGTCGGACTAGGGCCAGGGCTCCGGGCCTCCCCACGCTCCCCATGGAGAAGCAAGCTGCGTCCACAGAGCCCCAAGGGCCTCGGCCCGTCTTGGGTCGCGAAAGTGTACAGGTGCCCGATGACCAGGACTTCCGCAGCTTCCGGTCAGAGTGTGAGGCCGAGGTGGGCTGGAACCTGACCTACAGCAAGGCCGGAGTGTCTGTGTGGGTGCAGGCTGTGGAGATGGATCGGACTCTGCACAAAATCAAGGTAGGGCTGCCCTACTCTACCTGCCACCTACAGTGCACCCCAACTGCCTCTCACATGAACCTCCTTGGTCCTGACTCAGGCCAGGGACACGTGGGAGGGGGGCATCTGGGCTGAGTTTCCTGCTAGGAACCAGGAGGAAGTATGGTCCCCCATTATACAGTTGGGCCAGCTGAGGCTCAGAGAGGGGATTTGGATGTGACTTAATCTGACTGTCTGAGCTGGAACCCAGACATGCCCCTGTCTGGGAGGTGGGCTGATGCCAGGCCCCTCTAGGAAACTGGCCTTCCTGAAGAACTCCCACCTGGCCCCTGACTTGATTCACACCAGGTGGGAGACTGGCCTGTTTCTCCCTGTCCGAGGTTCTCTTAGCCTGAGATAAGTCTTCTGACGTTCGGTGCCAGGGATGTGATTTCTTCCTGCCAGCTCCTCTGCTGTTCCCTGGGAGTCCCCAGCTGCTCCACCTTGCTCTGAGTCTGCAGCAGGCCTTCGGGTTTGTGACTGGCAGCTCTCGAAGGCAGGGCCTGGGTATCTGTCCCTTGGAAAGAGCCACACTGGGGGTGAGCTAGGGGAGGTGGTTAAACGAAACCAGCTGAGAGGACAGTTGCATACACATCAGCCTCTCTGGCATCTCCCCTCCTCCCAGCCTAGTGATTGTCCTGTCTCTGCCACGATTAGATTCTGCAGGTTTGCGGTTTTATGAGGCAGAGCCTGGTGAAGACACTGGCCTAGGGACCTCAGTAACTGTCCTTAACACATCTTTTGTTGCTGTGAGTACATTTCAGGATATGTACCTCCCTTCAGAGGGCTCCTGGCAGGCCATTTCGGTGCTTCATGCTGCTGCCCTGGAGCAGGTGGGGAGTGCATGTCTGTTGTCAATTGGACTTTCTTGAGAGGAACCCTCCTTCAAGGCGTTGGGTCTGGGCATCCTGGCCCTATACCAGGACCTTGGGTGCTGACCTTTCCCCTCTGGCTCTATGCTTTCTGCCTTGCCTTAATCATTTACAGTTTGGTCCATCTGTCTCCACATGATTGAGTTGCTCCTGCTGCTGTCCCTTTGCCCTCTGTGATAGTCTCTACATACCCTCCCTGGCCGTCTGACTCTGGGTTTCTGTGCAGCACCTCCTTGGAGTTTCTGCCTAAGCTTGAAGACCCTGGGCTAGGACTTATTCAGGGCCTAGCATGGGTCTGCACCTGAGGAGCAGAGAAGGAAGGGCAGCTGATGGTGCCAGCGTGTTGCTCTCTACCTGAAGAGTCCTCCTCACCACACCCATCAGGGCAGGGGTGTTAGGAGAAGGAGGGGACCAAGGAACAAAGTGATTGAAAAGTGAGCAAGGAACCAGATTGTTACTGAGAAAGGCTTAAAGCTGGCAGCGTGTGCAGGGGCTGGGCAGTATGGCCTCCCCACGAGGCTGGCCCTCCAGAGGTGGGGGGGCAAGTACTCCCACCCTCTGTCAACAGGGTGGAGCTGCCATCTCCATCTGGGTTGGTTAATAAATAAACCCAACCTAACCCAGGTCTGGAGTTGGCGGGTCTGGGGGCCAGACTGCCTCCACAGACCCTTTTGTCTAGATTAGACTTGTTGATGGGGAGGATTTGAAAAACCTGGGGTGTTGTGGGCTTCTGGGCAGGGCATATGCTTTACCAACACACAGGACTCAGTGAGGCCGATGGTGCCAGACAGCTCTTTGTACAACTGGCTTTGTATTCTCTTCCTCCCACATGGGGTCCAGGTGAGGATACTGAGGCCTAGAGAGGGGCAGGGGCCAGCCCATGGTCACATGACTAAGTCCCAGGACTTAGGGCCTGGAGCCCAGATGGGTTAGCTTTCAAGTCTAACCCTGTCTCCCCACACTGCCTCAGCCCCATTTCCCATACCTGAAGAGGTAAGCAGAGCCTGGGCTCAGAAAGGAGGCTGGTGCCTTGGTTATGGGCATCACCAGTGGTCAGCTTCCATCCGTGCTGGTCCTGTCAGCACAGCAGATAGAACTCTGGGAGATAAATGGAGGCCTCTGAGCTTTCTGTCCCCAAGATTCCAGGACTTCCATGTGCCACACAGCTAATCCTGTTTCTGATAAGAGCCCTGCTCCCAACCAAGAATTTTTTCTTGGTTATCTGATTTAGCCTCCGGCCAGTCCTGGGGAGTAGTCAGTCTCTGTGTTATTGAGAGAGAAACAGACTAAAAGAGATTACCCAGAAACTGAGGCAGAAGTGAAACCCAGGCCGGCCTGGCTCCAGATTCCTGGCTCTCTCTGCATGGATGTACATCCTTAGGCAACACTGGCCTTTAACCCCATCAATAACTCTTTGAAGAACTGAGGGACGCAGTGTTCTCATCATCCCATTCTTGTTTGATGGATGACAAAGCTGAGGCTTAGAGAGGGGAATGACTTGCCAAGGTCACAGAGCAGGTCAAAGCCAGAGGCCCCAGGATCATTGGGTCACTTCAGGAGGCTGGGACTCAACTACCAGTGTTGAGTTTCTGCCCCCTCCCCTCTCCTCTCTTGCACCAGGCTATGCCCCGTGTTCCGTGATTGTGTGTGTGTGTGTAGGGGGTGGCACTTCCCTATTTACCTGATTGATTTTCTCCTGCTCCTCTCCCTATCTCTTTGTCCAAAGGTTCCTGGAAGCCACTGTGGCTTTGGGCCCAGCAGTCAGAGGTAGGACAAAGGAAAGGGGCTGATAAAGGCTACCTCTGCCATTTTTCTCCCACCTGACCTGCTTCAGGCCTGCACTGGGCTCTGGGTAGTGGACAGGAGGCAGACAGTGCATCCTGCAAGTCTAGGCCCTATACCAGAGCAAATGCTGAACATGGATCCTGGAGACAAGGCAGAGATGTAGAACCCAAACCCAGGGCTCACAGCCCAGGCCAGCCTCCTTGCAGTGGGCCCCTCACAGTATGAGAAGTGGGAAATCAACAAGTTTTATTATTCATCCAGGGGGCCATCTAGTTGTGGCTGTGGTGACTGCCCCTTGTGATCTGTGACTGCCCCTCTCTGGGCTATTCATCCATCTGCCATTGGGCCTTCCTGACTCTGAGGACTTCTGAACTTGGTGCCTGCGCCAGAGCCCGTGGACAGAGATGAAGGGCAGCTCTGGCAGCCCTGCCCTGAGTCCTGTGCTCTGATCTCCTCATGCCTACTGCATGCCTACCTTTGCACATGCCTCGTCCTGTGACAGGCAGAGGAGTCCTGGACCCTTCTTGGTTTTTCGGACCCTGTTGGAGAGAGGACAGACAATTCTAGGTGACCTGGGGCCAACTGCACAAGACACAAGTTTGTGAACCTGGTAGGAACCAGGGCCTGTGACAGGAGCAGGCCGGGTGGCAGGGCCTCGGGGGCACTGTAGTTAGAGCAGGTGTGGAAGGGCTCTGGAAAGAGTGTGGTCAAGAAGCTGAGGTTCCTCTTGCCACAGGAAGCTGGGCAATGGGGACCTATCTCCTCTGACTTCCTGTCCTGTAGTCCCTCCCCTTTCCCTTGGAGGAAATTCTAGCAGTCCTCCTGGCTCTGGCTCACTACTTGTCCTTTGCCACAGGCACCTGTGGTGCAGCCGTGTCCAGATCTTAATCCCTACCTTGTGAACACTGCATTCTCTCTCCTGTGTGGCGCACATCACTCGGATCTCCAAAGGCCTTTATTATTCTTATTAAAGAGTCTGGGACTCAAGGGTGTCCTGGGGAAAACAAGGGGTGGGCCCTACGTCTCGCTTTATGTCTTGCTGAGTCTGGTACTGTCTTGTGGGTAGGACTCATTAACCTCATGGAGCAAATGTGGAAACTGAGGCTCAGAGAAGGAGTTCATTTGTGCAAGGCCAAACAGAAGTGGTTGAAGCTGGATCAGAACCAAGGTCCCTGCCCCACACCAAAGCTGCCTTTTCTCTGCTCCTTAGTGTGGTTGTCAGCACTTTGGGAGCCTTTCTGTCTCCAGGACCCTGTGGAGCCTTACCCTCCATCCTTGGGTGTCTCTGTGCTGTGTCATTGCATGAGGACATTTTGGAGGGGGACTCAGCTGGGCAAAAGTCCAGTACTCACTGTGTGACCTGAGGGTCACTTTACCTTTCCAGGTCTGTTTTCTTATCTGTGATGGCAGGAACAGGAGTAGATCTGCTTTGGGGGCCTTGAACTGGAATTCAGGTCCTGGCTTGGCCTTTGCCCCTCTGAGGTCAGTTTTTCCATCCCTGTAGGAAGTTGCCAGGCAGGTGGTTTATAGAGGCCACCCTAACCTTGGGCCTGGGTAGGGTGGCAGGACTGCACTTTCTGGACATGGGGTAAGGATGGTTGACTAATACCTTGGTGGTCTGTACCAGTAGAGGGACCTTTAGGTGAACACCCTGAATCCAAGGGTAGGCTCTTAAGGACCCCTACCCTGGCTCTAGCCCTGACCTAGCATGGGACAGCTGGAAGAAGGGGCTTCGAGAGCTATCCTGGGGAATACAGTGCTGGAGCGATGCCCCGGGAAGTTCATGTCCACACTATGTAAAAGGCACTCTGGAAAGGAGAAGGTCAGCATTGGCTGGAGGTGTCAGGGAAGCCTTTGTGGCTGAGGTGCCTGCTTGAGTTGAGGCTCTAGGAGTGAGAGCAAGGAATTCAGTTGAGGCCGTGTGGGCCTGGGCAGGCTGCCCCTGCTTGGGCTTCCGCTTCCCAGTCTGTTAACATTGATAGACATGCCAGCTGACCTGTCTTCCCATACCTCGGTTGTTCATTGCTCATTCAGTGAACATCACTCCTTTCTCCTGGATGCATGCTGGAAGTGGGGGACAGCAGGGGATCAGGGGCTTCCTGTTGGGTTCTGAGGCAGACATTTGTCATAGGAGCAGTAGAAACTCAGCATGGACACTGAGATGGCCAGTCTTGGGGGTCAGGGAAGGCTTCACAGAATTGTGTAGAGAATGACGGGAAGGAGCTGGCCAGCGTTCTGTACAAAGGAAGAGGTGTCAAGGTTGGGACAGAAACTAGGGGTGGAGGAAGAGAGGGCAAGGCCTTGGGAGAGGCGTCCTGGCTGAGAATGGTGACTGGAAGGAATCAGAGAGGTAAGCCAGGCTCCTGGCTTTGGGGCTAGAGGTCTTGGTGTGCGAGCGTTTAAGCTGTCAGGAGAGGCTGACACTCTTGTGTCTGGGCAAGGGCAGCAAGTCAGCACTGGCGCAGGGGCACTGGGGAATGGACCTAAGGATCCTGTCCAGAGAAATTAGGAAGGATGATATCAGAGACATGGTTTTACAAACTGTGACGTTTGGGGTGGGCTGGGATGGAAGGTGGTGGGATGCGATGCTCCGTGGCCCCTGCCTTGATAATGGTAGGGTGCTTCCAGGCTGGGTTTATGCTGAGAATAGGGGAGCCCTCAGCCCCTAGGCTGGCTTGGTGCCTTCTGCACCCAGCTCCCCAGGCTCCAGCTTTTAAACTTTAACGAGCCTCAGCTCAGTTTTCACTCAGTTTCCAGCCGAGAGTGTTTAAAGTTTCAGGAGATGAGAGCAAGGAGGAGTCCTGGAGACAGCTGGGTTCTCTTTCCTTGGATCTGTATACCTGGCTGGACCACCTGGAGCCAGAGCTGTGGGTGCTATGACTCCAGAGACTTGGTTCTCAATGGGGGTCTGGGACCTAGGCTGGGCTGTTCTAGATTGTTCCCTTAGAGGCCAGTGGCCACAGGCCTGGGAACCAGTTGCTAATGAGAATAGATGGAATAGAACCCTAGCCACACACACAGGTTAGTGGGGGGCGTGGCTAGAGCATTGCCAGGCTGAACATGTTCTCACCCTTCTTGGTGCTCCTGGTGCTCCCCCCTAGCGCTCGGAATTGTATAGATGCTATGGGGCCCCATGCAGACTCAGACCTAGGGATGGAGGGTCCCGTGCTCAACGCACACTCTTGTCACTTGCCATTAAATGGAGCGTGGGTCCTGTGGTTCAGGGCAGCGTGCGCACACACACACAGCGCATACACACTTACATCCATGTGCCAAGGCATGAGTGTGGAGGTTAGAGGACAACTTGCTAGTTGGTATTCTTCTTCTACCACATGGGTTCAGAGATCAAACTCAGGTTATCAGTCTTGGTGGCAGGTGCCTTCAGCCCTCTGAGCCACTTGCTGGCCCTCTCTGGGGCTTTAGCACATTACTGCCTTCTTGCTTCTCATCCTGGGCTCCCAGAAGACAGGCACATGCCATGTCTCTAGAATCTTCCTGTCCTGGGGCAGATGTATAGTGTCTGCACATATGGGAAGTAGGATCTCCTCATGTCTCCTTGTGGCACCTGGGCTATGTATTTATGTTTCTGTCATAATGCCCATCTGAACTGGTTCCCTGAGGCCCCTCTATCATCTCCTGGACCCCTGTCTCTGTCTTCGAACCTTCCAAATGTCCTGGAAGCTGGGATGGGTGAGGGAGGCAATGAGTCTTGAGACAGAGGCCTGGTAGCCAGAGGAGATACAGCTCCCTTGTGGAATTCCAATATGCATTTGTTTATTCGTGCATGCATGCATTCATTTACGGGGTCCATACATTTATTGAGTGCGTACTATATGCCAAGCTTTGTGTTATGCAGGAATCTGGCATCAAACCACACACATCAGACCCTGTTGTCGTGGGGTTCACATCCTGAGGGGGAGCCAAACAAAACAGAAGCAAACAACCCAAGAAGACACCAGAGAAGGGCTGTGTGTTCTGAGGACAGGGTAATGTGAAGGGGGTGGAGGATTCTATGTCTGAGCTTCTGTGCATGGAGCTGGGCTGTGGGCGGCTATGTGTGCGACACAGCCCTCAACTGAGTGCATTGGGAGCCCCCACCAAGCAGGTACAAGGTTCCCCAAAGTCCGGCAGGCACCTGACATGGCTGGGTTAGTCTACCTTGAATGCATGTGCATGTGCCAAGTGTTAGACCATGTGTGTTTCTATGTCTGGTGTTACTCTGTGTGTGAGTCACACCCCCTCACTGCAGGAGCAGAGTTGTCTTTGATCCAATTATGTCTGCTCAGCTGTCTCCTGGCAGCTCCTGCCTCCTGGCTCAGCTCTGGCTCTGCCATGGCTTCCCCTTCCTGCCTCCTGTGCCCACCTCTTGCCTCTCTTTGGGTCTCAGAGTCTCCTGTTTCCACGCCATCTCTGTTCCTTTCTCCCTCCATGGTTGCATGGTCACTGCCCCTGTCCCCGTGCCTCTACCAGTCTCTTTTCCTCGCTTTTCTTGCTGTCTCAGTTATTTATTCATTCAGCAAACCTCTTGGTGTGCTTTCCTCCCACTCTGCCAGCTGTGGTGCTGGTGTTGGGGACTTGGAGACAGGCCTTATTGTTAAAGACTTCAGGTCTGGTGGGAAGACAGAGACAGAGATAGCTCTTCACAGGGGTGCTGGGGTAGCCTTGGGTTGAGATTGAGGGAGGATGTGAGGCGGGACAGGACTTAACCAAGGAGTGGTGCTTGGGTGGGGCCTGGGACCTAGCCAGAGCCAGGAGGTCTGTGAGTTCCTAGATGGGGCAGGGGTACAGGCTGAGGCTGAGAAAACAGGGAAGCAGGACAGTTGTTATCCTGAAGGGGGAGGGCAGAGGCTTCCAAGCTGGGCAGTGCCACTGTCAGCGCCTGGATTTAGAGACCCGCTGAGTTCAGGAGACCGCTGGGCCCGGCTGCCTGGAGACCGGAGAGGAGAGTGGGGCTGCAGACTGCAGAGACCAAGCAGTAGGACGGAGAGGCTGCCAGGAAGGCTGTGGTTCAGCAGAGCTGGGGGAGAAAGAAGAGAAAGGGGTGAGTCCAGAGCCAGCCTCGGGTTCCAGGTGCAGAGGAGGAGCGGGCGCTGTGGACCGCCCATATGGTGCCCTGGATATGGGAAGCCCAGTGGCCTGGGGGCTCTGAGGGGCGTCTTGGTCGGTCTTAATAGCCAATGGCAGCCCTGACCCCCTCGCTCGTCTCACTGATTCTCCATTCTCTTCTTTGCCCCCCACTCTTGTCTCTCAGTTCCTCTTCCTCTTCCTGCCCCCCCCCGCAGGATAGGAGTAGGGAGGGGAGGACAAAGCAGGAGGTCAGCCCCTGCAGCTTTCATCATCGCTGCTCAGAGGTGGGCCTGCTGCTGAAGCTTGGGGAGGGTGTGTGTGCGCGCGGGGGGGGGGGGGAGGGGGGTGAGGGGTGTCCCGGGAAGCTGCTGGAGACCAGGGGGAGGGAGGGCACGGGCAGAGCAGGGATGAGTCACCCAGCCCTGGATGGAGAGTGGCAGACATGGGCCTGACTGGTTCATCTTAGGGGGCTCTATTGGGGGAGATGTGGAAGGATCTCCCGCCAGTCTTGGGGGTACCTTTTTGGAGAAAAGATGAGTTGGGGGTAGCTACTTCCAGAGGCCCTTTCCCTCAGAAGAAAGGCCCATGGGGATCACTAGCCATTTTCCAGGTGGGAATGTTGAGCCAGGAGAGGGTAAGACTTTGTATCAGGCCCATGGCATCCGTGTTCCCCGTGTCTTTCAGTTCTCCAGTCCCAGACAGAGCCAGCCCCGGGATCCCTTCCCACTCCACACACACCCTAGAAATCCCACCTTAAGGACAGTCCTCACCTGGCTAAGTGCTGGCCCACCTGGTATTCCTTAGGTCCCTCACAGAACAGAGCCAGATTCTTTGGGAGCAGACTCAGGGGTGGACTTTGTGTCACACAAGCTCTTAAGGTGGTTCCGCCACTTCGTTTTTCTGAGCTACCATTCACCAAGGGGTGCTATCTTTCCCTCCCACATAACTAAAGAGAGGGAATGGTTATCAACACTAGCATGAAGGCTGGCACAGCGGGCACCCCGTTAACACTTGCTGAATGGATGGATGAATGAACAGCTTGAGTACCCAAGGGACAGCTCCATTTCCTGCCTTATCCTTGTTCACTCAGGGTGACTCGGGTTACCTCAGACAGCTGCGAGTACCCTCTGTTTCCCCAAGCCAGCCGGCTCTGGTTCCCAGCTCTCAACAGCCTCTGCCAGGAGCCTCTTCCCTCTTTCACCTAGGTGCCACCTGCTCTTCTGGCCTGCCTGTAGGTTCAGCTCTGATGCTCTCTCTGCCCTTCTGTGCCAGCCCTGACACTGTTGGGTCACCACTGCTTGTGCCATGCCCTTTCCCAAGGGTGGGGAGCCTGAGCCCCTGGCTCCCACTCCTAGAACAGCGCCAATCTCCTCGGAGATCAGTGGCATGAAAGCCAGATGCTGCCAAGCATTTCCAGGTTACCTAGGTGTCGGCCCAGTGTCAGTCCTCAGTCCTGCTGAGCCTGAGCTTTCAGGTCCAGGCAACAAGGCCTTAGGGGTTTGGACAGCAGTCTAATTGGAACATGGAAGAGGTTTTTGTTTCATTTTGTTTTGAGACAGGGTCTCACTGTATAACCCAGGTTGGCATCAAACTCATTTATTCTTCTGGCTGAACCTCCTATGTGCTGGGATTACAGGAATGCAAGATGAAATGGAGTTTGCCATATTGCATAAAAATTGTAGGAATAGTAAGGAGAATCTAAAAATGAGAACCTGGAGAGGTAGCACATGCCTGTAGTTCCAATTATCCTGAGGCAGGATATTCAAGAGTTTGAGGCTAGCCTGGACTAAACAACAAGACCCTTGAAAGAAGAAAGAGAGAGAGAGAGAGAGAGAGAGAGAGAGGGAGAGAGAGAGAGAGAGGAAGAAAGAAAGGAGGAGGAGGAAGAGGAAGGGAGAGCTGGAGGGAGGAAGGAAGAAAGAAAAAGGAGGAAGAAAAGAGGTATGGTGCTCAGCTGGTATGGTGCTGGCCTAGTGTATCCAAATGTGAAGGCTTGGATTTGATCTCCAGCGCTGGGCAGACGGGATGTGGTGCCCCATGTCTATAGTCTCTGTACTTGGGAGGTGAAGACAGAGGGAGCAGAAATTTGAGGGCAGCCGGCCATGGTGGTATACACCTTCTATCCCAGCACTCAGGAAGTAAAGGCAGGAGGATCTCTGTGAGATCAAGGCCAGCCTGGTCTATATAGCCGCCTCTAGGTCAGCTGGGGCTACAGGGAGACCCTGTCTCAAAAAACAAAACAAAAAAGAAATTTGAGGTCATCCTTGTCTACTCAGGAAATCTGAAGTCATCTTGGGCTACGTGAGACTCTGTCTCAAAAAGAAAAAAAAAAAATATATATATATATAAATTAAAAAAAAAAAAGAATGAAAGCAAAGGCCAGGCATAATGGTGCATGCCTTAATCTCAGCACTTGGGAGGCATAGGCAGGTAGACCTCTGTAAGATCAAGGACAACCTGGTCTACATAGTGAGTTCTAGGCCAGCTGGGGATACAGGGAGACCCTGTTTCAAAAACAAAAACAAAAACAAAAAAAGAAAAGACAAATCCTCTCAAACACTGGTTTCCTGAAGAGAACTTCCCCTGGGGCCCTTTCCCCACTCTCTTTGAAAGGTGAAGGTAATTTGTGCATAATTGAAACCATGGGCACAGGTAGTTTGTATCCTGTTTTGTTCATTTAAATTTGCATCTGTAGAAGTTGCTCATATTGCTGGAGTTATTAATTCATGAACATTTCTGGCAGCTGCTTTCCACCAGGCCTGCTCTGGGTTGCAGAGCTGGCTGAGTGACTGCCCTGTGGGGGGAGGGGCACAGTCTTGGATGGCTGTGGAGTCATCAGGGTGATGTGCCATTATGAACTGGACTAGGCTTGCTGATGCAGTTCCCAGTATAATTTGCTAATTACAATGCAATAGTATACTCATGAATATGGTAACAAAACTTTTTTCTTGTTTTGCTTTTTCTTAAGCATAATTTTGTTTTGAGTACTGAGGACTGAACCTAGGCCTTCCTGTAGGCTAGATAAGCATTCTACCACTGAGCTACATCCCCAGCCATTGTGTGTGTGTGTGTGTGTGTGTGTGTGTGTGTGTGTGTTTGTCTTTTGAGACAGGGTCTCACTATGTAGCACTGGCTAGCCTGGAATTCACTATATAAACTCACAGAGATCCACTTGTGAACTATCTTGTTTTTAAAAAATATTTTATTCGTTATTTTAATTCTATGTGTATGAGCGTATTGCCTGCATGTAGGTAGGTGCACCTGTGTCATGCAGTGCCTGTGGAGGTCAGAAGAGGGTGTCAGATCCTCTGGAACTGGAGTTACAGATGGTTGTGAGTTGCCATGTGGATGCTGGGAACCAAACCCCTGTTCTCTGCAAGAGCTGCCTGTGTGCTTTGAGCCATCTCTTCAGATCCCCTACTTTGGTTTTTTTGGTTTTCCTTTAGGCCCTGCTCCTGCCTTGTTTTTTTTTTTTTTTTCATAGTGTCTCTCACTGCCCCTGAACTTGACAAGTAGGCCGGGCTGTCTGGCCACAAGCCCCAGAAATCTGTCTCTGCCTTCCCAGTGCTAGGATTCAAGCATGTACCATCATGCCTTTTTTCTCCAGTGTGGGTTCTGAGGATCAAACTCAGGTCCTGATTGATACTTACAAAGCAAACCCTTTACCAACTAGCTATCTTCCCAGCAGCCCCACCCCCAGCCTTTTGATTTAGCATGTATGTGTGTGGGGGGGTGTACATGGGTGTCTGCGTGGGTGTGCATGCAACTTGGAGGTCAGAGGGCAATATGGGGTATCTTCCTCTATTGATCTCCACCGTATTTTCCAAGACAGAGTCTCTCACCACATCTGGAGCTTGCTGTTTCAGCTAGGCTAGCTGGACAGAAGGCCCTCAGGATCTGCCTGTCTCCATCCCTAAAAGCTAGGGTTACAGCTGTGTGATTCCTGCCTGGTTTTAATGTAGGTGCTAGGAATCTGAACTCAGGTCCTTCTGCCTGCATAACAAGCACTTTATCCGCCGAGCCCACTTCCCCTAGCACTTTTTGTTTTACTTTTTACTTTGAGATAGGGTCTCACTAAATTGACCAGGCTGGCTTTGAACTTCTTTAGCTGAGATTAGAGGCCTGTGCCAATCAGACCTGGCTTGCCAAATTATTTTCTAGACTAACACAACTAGCCATTGCTGCCACTATGTAACGTTCTTTGTCTTGGAGTGGTGAGGGCGAAGGGTCTAACCCAAGATCTTGTACTTATTCCACCACCAGTCTGTACCCCAGTCCTATGTAACTGTTTTAGCATGTCCTCCTAAATAGTGGGTATTTTACATCTTTCTGTTATTGTATGAAATATACATAGGTATTTGAGTATTTTTTTTTTTTTTAGATTTTTTTGAGGCAAGAGGCTCATAATGTTGCTCAGGCTAGCCTTCAAAAGACTCCCACTTCCTTAACTTCCCAAGGAGCTGAGACTGTAGGTCTATCAGAACTATAAAAGATCTTAAAACAAGGGGCTGGAGGGATGACTCAGCGGTTAAAAGCACTGACTACTCCTGCAGAAGATCAGGGTTTGAATCTCATCACCCACATTGTGGCTAACAACTGTTTGTAATTCCAGTTCTAGGGGAATCCAATGCCTTCTTCTGAGTCCTTGGGCATTGCCTGACACAGATACACTTAGACACATGCAGGCATTACATTCGTATACATAAAATAAAAATAATAAACAAAATATTTTAAAGAAGATTGTAAAGATCTTAAAACAAGTTCCAGAATTTCCTGTGCACCTGCCTCTTGCCTCTCGGTATTTCTGTTCATTCTAAGTTAGAGAAGCCCATGCAGGCAAGCATCTCCGTTGACTCCATCCGGGTAGCTGGTCTTAAGTGAGCACTTGCTCTCTGCTGCCATGATGACCAGGGCCACAGCACTATAAGGCAGATTAATAAGTAAGTGCTTGCTGCTGATAGAACCATTTCTCTGGGTCAAGGAGATTAGGAGGTGTGGGCTCAGCCCAGCCTGAAGAATTTAGGGACAGGACAGAAGACATATTAGGAGAGGAGCCGATGAAGGGTGCCAATCGGGACAGACCTAGAAGAGGAAGTGCCTCACCACCCATCATGGCAGGACTGACAGGTATCTTTCCTCTTTGTCTTCCCTGATCCTTCATGACCCCTGGAAGAGCTCTTGGGGAAGTCTTGGTAGTTTCCATTGTGGGGACCTCAGAATCCTAAGTCAAGGGACAGCTCGTTCCTCAGATTGACCTTGAGCTGGCCTCCTAGGACTTGAGAGGAGAGTTAGGACAGTGAGGGCCCTGGTGCAGTCTGTGCCCCTCAGATCCTCTTGACTTGTTCCAACTCAGTGAGGACAGGGCCTGGCTGTGGATTGTGAAGGGCAGATCTCTGCAGGAACTGCTGTAGACAACATTTGTCCCTCCTGTGAGGGGGAGCTTGATACTTTGTGTGTATGTGTGTGTGTGTGTGTGTGTGTGTGTGCTCACGCACGTGTGTTTTGTGTTTTAACTTCTTGTCTTTGTATATTTTACCCTATAAAGGTTCACAGGAAGGTACTCACTGGACCAGGCCTGAGAACTCAGGGAAGACTGGGGCTTGGAGCTGGAGGAAGGCAGCTGCCATTGGAGACTTTCCGTACAAGCCTCCTTTAATCCTCAGCTCTCCTCCAGGGACAGATCATCCCCACTTGACAGATCCCCACTTGAGGTTACAGCTTCCTTTGCCCACGCTAAAGCCACACAGCCAGACTGTGACAAGGACAGGTCTGCACGACACAGACAGTTCAGAGCTGCTAGGTAAACCTAGGAGTTTCAGCTGGTCCTGACAGGGCACTGTGATGGCCCAAGGGTTCTTGGAGGGGTTTCCAAGTGCAGAACCCACCCCAGTTCTGGGTTTCAGAAAAGCATGGCCTTGCCTTTGAAGTCAGGTGAGCAAGTCCGAGGAAGAACCTGTGAACTGAGCCTGGTCAGCCAGGCCTCCTGAATGCTGTGGGCACTGTCCAGGAAGTACCCTTAACCAAGAATCTCCAGTTGCCAGCATGCTTGTTGTAGCTGAGTAAATCTGATACTTTGGAGTTTGGAACACCTGGACTCTGGCTCTCTGCTCTAGTATTTTGTGACCTTGATCCATCATTGGACCTCTCTGGGCCATGGTTTCAACATCTGTAAGATGGTGATTCCCCTGTCCAGGGGCTGGGAGAGAAGGGGTGGTATCTACAGAGGACACAGTGCAGTGCCTTCAATATTTGCTGAATTTGAAACACACGCACACTCATACACCCACACACCCCAGTCCTTGTCCGTGTGCTTCTGTCTGCTTTGTGGATGATGTATTGATCTGTCAGTGATTCAGAGCATATAGTAGTGGCTACTCAAGTGATTAATTATTGGGCCTCAGTTGGGAAGCCTTCTTCTGGTTTGAACCTATCTCTGTTGTGAAGGGGTGCCTGCTTAATGGCCACTCCTCTCAGATGCTTTGTGCTGAGAAGTTAGTGGGATCTTTTCTTACCTTTCTCTGGGTCTGTTTCCTCAGTGGTGGTCTGGATAGTGGTGGTCAAAGACATCATCTTGGGGTTTTCAAGGGCAGAGATACTGGGGACTATGTGAGGTCTGCAGGAGAAACCATTTGTCTCTGTCTCCATTTGCTTGTTATTGGCCTGGCTGTTGGCTGTCAAGGACAGGACAAAGTCCCTTAGAAGTGACCTGACTTCCTTTCCTGTCTTAGGTTGGCAGCTGAGCTTAGGATAGCTTATTACCCAGCCAGTGGGGAGGTGTGCATCTCCAGTGCTGTGAGTTCGGAGGAGGGGTCCTCTTCTCTGCTTTGGTCATGGGTAGAAAGAGGTGACTGACAGTAGACTGAGGCATGACCTGGACACAGCCTCTGACCTCCTCCTGCCTGGAATAGCCTCCTGGGCCCTTTCAGTGGTGTGACAGTCTCGGGCTCAGTCGCTCCAGCTCCGGTGCTCCCCCGTTCTGTCTGTACTGCAAGTTTGTTTTCCAGCCTCTTTCACCACTCTTCTTGGTGGTGTCTCTTTGAGGTAGGGCTTGGGTCTGGCTGGCTTCTAATTGGTTCCTCGCTGGCCACTTGCAGGCCTGGCACACAGTAAGTTTCAGGGAGTGGTGCATGGATAAATGGAAAGGCAGGGACCGGGACCAGGCAAGAGAGGTGCAAAGGCACAAAATAGAAGGAAATGCATGCAAATATGATCTCCAGGTAGAAATAGCTATTTTTGAGCAGTCACTATATGCTAGATACATTTCATATATTATCTCATGTGATCATCATATCCTTGGCAGGCAGATGCTATTACTGTCCCCATTTTTCATATGAAGAAACTAAGGTTCATGCATGAAGTCTGTGCCCAAGGGGAAGAGCTGGGCTTGGATGGTAGAATTACCTGCTCAGAGCTGGCACGAGTGGGCTTCCTTCCTTCTTCCATCCCTTCCTTCCTTCCTTCCTTCCTTCCTTCCTTCCTTCCTTCCTTGTCCAGTTCTTTCTGCCTATGGCTCTGTGGACTTTGGGTGCTGAGTGAGTGCTCTGCCCAAGAGTCCTGGGAAATGCCACATACTCATGGCGATCTCCACATCAATAGAATTTAGAGAGAGTGCCGGGAACACATTGTGTAGTTTCTCTGGTGACACTTGTTCCCTCTGGTCCTCAGTTGTCTCATGGCTACAGCATAGACACACTGATGTATCCAGACTTAAAAGGCTTCACATCCCAGCAGGGCTCCTACGGAGGGAAAGCCTCCTTCGGTTCACCTTTCAGGGGAGAGGTCCAGGGTCCGGCCGGATGAAGGGGCTCACCCAGAGCCCAGTGCCTGTGGGTTCCTGTAACAGACCCAATCACAGGACCCAGCCTTACCCTACTACCACTTGTCCCTCCCAAGGCCTCTTAGAATTACACCTTGTAGGGGTGTGGCCGCTGCTGCCAGCCCACATAGGAACAAGGCCAGATGTAATTTCCTCTGCTTGGCATTGTGGAACTGCCTCCTGGGGCTGTGGAAAGAAGCCAGGCCTGCCGCCACAGGCTGAAGATGCCCATGGACACTCACGGGACCTGATCACTCAGCCTGCCTCAGTTTACTCGCCTGCAGCCCACACCCACCCCTTCCCCACAGAACCCCTGCTGCCACCTTCCTCCACTAGAGTCTCTACTAGCTGGGAAGCTTTGAAGCTTCTCCCTTTATCATCAAGATAAAATACCATGCAGTGTTTATGCCAGAGGGACCTCTCCTGTCCTGTGGCTCAGCATGCTGTGCCTACTGTGTACTGCCCCACAGGGAGACTTTTGGGTGCTGGAACCACAACAGCACTTATCTCAGAGTCTCTGGCAGGGATATGGAACACGGTTTCCAGGCAATGCGGGTCCTTCCCAGCATGCACCCAGCTCTGGGGTCGCAGGGTCAGAGAGTGGAAAGATAAGCAGGTATAGTCCTGGGTTAGATTCTAACTTCTCAAGGTGAGGTGTATAATCATTACTCCTTCATCCTCACCGTCCAGGATCACATGTTTGAGGACTTGCAAGGGAAAAAACAGCTTCCAGAGTTGATTTGGAAAAGTCCTGGTTTCCTGCATTCCTTGATGATTAAGTGTATAGGAGGTGGAGACAGTAAAATGACTCAACAGGTAGAGGTGCTTGAGGCTGAGCCTGACAACCTGAGTTCAGTCCTTGGAACCAACCTGGTTAGGAAGGAGAGAATTGACTCCTATAAGTTATCCTTTGATTTCCACTAGTGTACACACACACACACACACACACACACACACACAATGTTTTAAAATTATTCAAGGAAAGTCAAGCATGGTGGTGCATTCCTATGACCTAGCACTTGGGAAGCTGAGGCAGGAGGATTTTGAATTTAAGACCAACCTTGGCTACATAGCAAGACCCTTTTAAAAAAGGAGAGGAGAGGACTGGAAAGATGGCTCAGTGGTTAAATCTTACAGAAAACCCTGGTTTGAATCCCAGCACCCATAAGGTGGCTAACAACCATCCGTAACTCTAGTTCTAGGGGATCTGATGCCCTCTTCTGACCTCCGTGGGCACTGCATGACATGGGTGCATTTACATAATGTAGGCAATACATTCATACACATAAAAATAAAATTTAAAAACTGGGGAGGGCAAAGTCAGGAGGAGCTGGCTTTGAGTCCCAGCCCTGCTGCTTTCTTGCTGTGTGATATGGGCAGGTTCCTTACTCTCCTGAACTCCAGTGTTCAACTTCACAGCACAATAATGATGAAGTTTACCTGGACCTTCTGAGGCTTTTGAAAAGAAGACTGGATGCTAACAGTGATGCCCATCTGGTCTCTGCTGACTTCTCCAGTCCCTTTTCTCACCATCAGATCACTCCCATCAGCCTATCTACTCATTCACTCATATATTGGTAACCTCCTTCAGTCTGACACTGTTCTCAAGTCTTTCCTTGACTATCACAGTGTGACACCTTTAGGCCAGTTCTTCTGTAAAATTCCCTCAGTTGGGGTTTGTCTGTTTTCTTATAATCAGTGTAATGCCTCCTTGTTGAGTCTGTGTTCTTTACACTGCATCACTCAGGGAACACACAGTTGCAACTTGTGCTATTACTAGTAATATTCATCCATCTACCAACCTTTTCTTTTATTCCCATGTGTGTGTTATGTATACTGTGTATGCATGCATGTGGTTGAATGTGTATGTGTGCACATGTACAAATGGAAGCCAGAAGTTGATGTTAGGTGTCTTCCTTGATCACTCTCCACCTTAGATATTGAGGCAGAATCCCTCACTGAATCCAGAGTTTTCCCATTCACTAGTCTGGCTAGCCAGCTTGCCCCAGTGATCCCCTGTCTCTGCCTCTTGAATGCTGGGATTAGAGGAGGCTGTCATGCCTACCCAGCGTTTATGTGGGTGCTGGTGATCAAATTCGGGTCCTCACATCATCAAGTGCTTTATTCACTGAGCCATCACCCCAGGCTCTTATTTTCCCTTATAATGAGGAAGTATTTGACAGGAAGGTACCTTGAGACTATGTAAATACTCTATTCCTCATCAAATATTGCATTTATTTAGCCTGTATACACTTTGGTTTCTTTTTTGATTTAGTGGACTATAATCTGTTGCTGTCACTGTTTTATTCTTTCTTCTTTTCATTCCTCATTTTAATACCGTTTGTCCCGGATGTCGTCCATGATAGAATGATCTCCTGGCCTAGTTTGCTTGGAATTGAGATCTTCCAGGACTTGTACTTTCTGTGGTAAAACTGGGGGAGGCCTGGTAAACCCTGAGGGGTTGGTCACTCCTCAGACCAGCCCTTGTGTCTGCTGGAATGACAGACAAGGCCTCTGCCATTCTTCCTCATTTTCTAGCACAATAAGATGCCCCACATTCTTCCTATATTTCCTCTGACCCAACCCTGGAATCACCCATTTGTCCAAGAAGACTTGGAACTAGAGACATTTTGAGTACTAGGCTACATATACCACTCTGCAGAGACTCAAGTCAGGTAGACTCATTCAGCCACCCTGTATGCTCAGTTCTTGCCTGGCCTTGGCCCCAACTGTGCTCTCTACCCTAGCACTTGGCACATAACTTCCTCCTAGACTGGGCTTCTCCAGGAAGCTTGTTCCTACCCACCTGGAGCAGCTGGACCTGAGCCAGACCAGGCATGTTAGAGGATCTTCCTTCCCTGGAAGGATTAGCCCAGGCTTCAGATTCACCTTTGTCTCAGGGTGCTGGAACTAGAGGTGGCTAGTTAAACGGTGGGTCCATTCACACCCTTTCATGGAGTAGAAAGGCAAATGGGGCAGAGGGAGGGTGACTTAATCAGAGTATTGTACTCAGTGTGTAGGCTAGAATTTGTCTTTGGAGATTTTGGGGGTGCTGGTAGAACCCACAGACTCAGTCATGCTAAACACTGGGTCTTCCAGTAAGATCCACTTCTAGCCTGACCTTTAGAACTGTTTTTCAATATTAAGAATTTATTTTTATGTGTATGAGTGTTTTGTCTGCATGTATGTAAGTATACTACATGTGTACCTGGTGCCCAGAGAGATCAGAAATGGGTATTGGATCCCTTGAAACTGAAGTTACAGACTGTTGTGAGCTACCGTGTGGGTGCTGGGAACTGAACCAGGTCCTCTGAAAGAGCACTTTCCATCTTCTCTAGAACTCTTTTTTAAAAATTATGTACATGTATATTTGTGTATGTGTGTTGTGTGCAGGTGTGTGTGCAATGCACATGTATGTGTGTATGCATGTGTGCATGTATTCAAAGGCTTGAAAGTGGGGGAAGGCTGAAGAGATCAACGAAATCTAGAGATCTGATGTCTTTTTTCTTTTCTTTTTTTTTTTTTTTTTGAGATAGGGTCTCCCTGTAGCACCAGCTATACTGAAATTCGCTATGTAGACCAGGTTGGCCTTGAACTCACAGAGATCTGCCTGCCTCTGTCTTCTGCATGCTGGGATAAAGGTGGGCAAAAGCTAGAACTCTTAATTCTAAAATGGAGCTTACCCCTCAGAACATTGCTATCACCTGGCAGACCCTTTCATTTGTTTCATTATTGCAGAAGCACTACTATAAACATTTTTGAAATTAGAAACAGGAACTGGAGAGATGGCTCAGCAGTTAAGAGCACTGGGTGCTCTTGCAGAGAACCAGGTTCAGTTCCCAGCATCCACATGGTGGCTAAAAACCATCATTTCCAGGATATCGGATGCCCTCTTCTGGCCTCTATGGGAATTGCATGACATGGGTACACTTACATAGATGTAGGCAAAACAGTCATACACATAAAATTAAATAAATTTTAAAAGAAAATTAGAAATAAAGACAAACCCATTACATTCTGCCATACAGACCACTACTGTTAACACTTTCATGATGTGTGTTTCTTTTTCTAAGCAAATATTTTCCGCACTGGACTTTCCATTTTGTAGTGTGCTTTTGCGGGGGAGAGGAGCAAAAATTCTCTACCATTTTGTTTCTTTATTTTAACTTTATCTGTTCATCTGTTTAATCTATTTATTTGTATGAGTGTTTTGTCTGCATATGTGTAAGTGCACTCATCTCTGTGGAGGACAGAAAAGGGTATCAGATCCCTTGGAATTGGAGTTACAGATAGTTGTTAGCCACCATGTGGGTGCTGGGATCCAAACCCAGGTCTTCTGTAAGAACAGCCAGTACTCTTAACGGCTGAGCCATCTCTCCAGCCCCCCATTTTGCTTTTATAAATTTTCAGTGTATCTAATATTCTGATATCTTCACATTTCTCTAGTTGCCCCAAAAATGTCCTTTATAATCTGGGTTTGGTAGTGTCAGCCTGTCATCCAAGGTACTTGGAAGGCTGAAGCAGGAGGATCACAAGTTCAAGGTCAGCCTGAGCAACTTAATGAGATCCCATCTCAAAATAAAAAGTGAAAAGAGGGCTGCGGATGTAACTCAGTGTTAGAGCAGGTGTCTTGCACGCATGGGACCCTGGATTCAGTACCTCGTGTACACACACACACAGTCCTTTATAGCCGGTATATACAAAGCACACTTTGTATGTGGTAGTTATGCCCTCTAAGTCTGTCTTGTTGCCTTCCTATGTGGTGATATTGAACTGCCAGTGTGAGACTGGTCTACAGAAGAGGCGAGGCTACCAGCTCCTTGCGGTGCTCACCATCTGGCTTTGTCTGCTTTTGTGCTTATGCTGTCACTTAGCTTGTTCCTCTGTCCTGTGTATTTTCTGTAAGCTGAAGTCCTGCATCTGAGTTTCTTGTGTTTAGAATCCCTAGCCGGGAGCAGTCATATGCCTCAGGGGGTGACGAGGCCTGTCCTGGGAAGGAGGGGGGTGCTGCTGCTCTTCTTTCCATGGATGTACATAGTCCCTGGGGAGCAGAGAGTAAAATGTGGGTTCCCTGTGTTGGCTGAATGCCTGTTCTGGGAGAGCATTGTAGACTACTCAAGAAATCGGGTCTGTTTGCTGAGGAGGAACTTGATCTTGAGGGTTGGGCCCTAGTTGGGGAGAACAGAACAAGGACATCAAGTTTCACCTTTGTGAGTACAGACTTGGGGAACCCTGCTTTTGTTTTTGCTTTCTAGACATGTGAGCTGGGTTAAATCACAGTCCTGCTACTTAGCCAGCCAGGTGACCTTCAGCAAGTTACTTTACCTCTTTGGGCCTCAAGTTCCTCCTTGGATTTCTTACCTGAGAGTGTCATTGGGAGGGCTAGATGAACCAGGGGTGTGCCTAGCTGTTTTCTCCACAGATGGGAAGCTCTTTGTGAGTGTAACTAACAAATAGTAACATATTTAAAGATGTTTGTTTTGAGGACTGGAGAAATGGCTCAGTGGTTAAGAGCACTGGCTATTCTTGCCAAAGACTTGGGTTTGAACCCCAGCAGCCACATGGTGGCTAACAACTCCAGTTCCAGGGAATCCAACACCCTCTTCTGTCCTCCGTGTGCACTTACATACATATAGGCATAACACTCATACATGTAAGATAAAAATAAATTAAAATTAAACTTTTTTTTTTAAAGTAAAGATGTTTGTTTTGAGATAGTCTCTTAGCCCTGGGATTCACTATATGACACAGGCTGGCCTTGAACTTGGAGTGATCCTCCTGCCTCAGCAGGAGGACCTTTTTATAAAGCTGTTTATTGAAACACACGCGCACGCGCACACAGTGCAGCCAGCTGATAAGCTCTTTAGGCATTTGTTTTCTCATTTATGCTTTCATTTAATATTTATGCATCCTAGGCCCCTTTCTGAATCAGCCATGAGCCTCTGCCCATGGGCTGCTCCCAGGGGATGGGGAGGGACAGACATAGATTCAATGTGGGGGCGCCTGGAAGGTTTGTCTGAGGATTCATGAAAGAGGAAACTGGTCTGAACTGGCGAGGTCTGTGTCTGGATATAGGGAGGTTTCTTGGGGAGCTGGACCAGGCTTAAGATAAGAAGTGAGGTTATGCTGGCTTTAGAGGTCCCTGTTCCTCTGTCTCCTCCTTCCCCTCATGCCTATGTAACTCTGACAACTTATGTCTGTCTACAGTGCAGGATGGAGTGCTGTGATGTGCCAGCCGAGACACTCTATGATGTCCTGCATGACATAGAGTACCGAAAGAAGTGGGACAGCAACGTCATAGAGACTTTTGACATCGCACGCTTGACAGTCAACGCTGACGTAGGATATTACTCTTGTGAGTACACGTAGTACATAACCCCGACCCCCTTGGCCATCATCCGTGCCTCCTCCCTCTCACCCTCCTCCTTGTGGCCAGGCTACTCGGAGATCTGCATGCTCAGACAGAGAACTGCCCTCTCCTTGGACACACTCACATTTTCTGACACACACATGCTCATGAAGATACCACACACAAACGTGTACATAGTTGCATGCACAACTCACAGACACATACCACCTATTCACAGAGACACATTTCATGCACCCGCATTCACAATACTATCTTCCTTCCAAATACATTGGCATGTACAGACAGACCAACAAGGTAAGAAATGTGTGAGGCCCTGAGGCAGGGTAGGCAGAGACACTGGGAACAGGGGTTCTGTTGTGTCTTCCCTGATTCCTCTGTGGGTCTGTGGTGGGATTTGGGCTGCCTGGATCCCTGCGTCTCTGGCCTCCACCTCATCCTTCCTTACAGGCAGGCGGGCCAGTAGACTGGCTGAACTGTCCCTTGCCCTCCACAGGGAGGTGTCCCAAGCCCCTGAAGAACCGCGATGTCATCACCCTCCGCTCCTGGCTCCCCATGGGCGCTGATTACATCATTATGAATTACTCAGTGAAGCATCCTGTGAGTTGACCTGCCCTTTCTCCTGGGTGGGCAGGGGAAGGCCATGGGTACGGCGGGCTGTGGCTGTCACTCAGGCTTCCATGTGATTTCAGGCTGGCACAGAGGCCAGGTTGATTCCTGCATGGTAAGGATAATGACTTTCCCGTGGACACTCAAGCAGCTCAGAAGAGGGCAGTGCGGGTCATCTCTGCAGTGAGAGGGTGGGATGAACTGATGTGGTTGACTGGGCCTTGGGGTGAGACTGACCAAGAAATGGAGGAACAAGGGGTGAGCAGAAGGGTCCTGAGGCAGACTGCCTGGTCTGGTCAAGGGTTCAGTGCCCACAAACACTCATGAGCCTTAGTCCAAGCCTAGTGCTTTTGTGAGGGCACAGGGAGAACTGCAGGATGGGCAAAGATGACCTTGTTTGACTTTTGCTTTTTCCCTTAACCTTTATCAGGCATGGCCTGGCACAGACACCAGGTTATATGAACTCTGTGGGTGTGTGCGTGTGTGTGTGTGTGTGTGTGTGTGTGTGTGTGTGTGTGTGTAATACAGAGACATCTCCTCTGTCCCTACCCAAGTCTCACCTCCCTATACCTTCCATCCCCAGAAATACCCACCTCGGAAAGACTTGGTCCGAGCTGTGTCCATCCAGACGGGCTACCTCATCCAGAGCACGGGGCCCAAGAGCTGCGTCATCACCTACCTGGCCCAGGTGGACCCCAAAGGTGAGGGCTTGGCCCTGCAGCCCATCATGGGATCCTTCCCTATACCACAGGAGATAGACTTGATTTGCCAGAGATCCATCTGGTAGGAGCCATTCGGTACTGGGAGCATCTCTAATCAAACCTAGTGGTTTGAAAGGAATGGACCAGGGCAGCAGTCACTGCTTCTCTCAGGAGGCTTGGACTATCTTCTCGGTGCTGGCACCCCTGGCTTGAACTTGCTCCTGCCTTGTTTCCCCAGCTGCATTCTGGAGGGCCTGGGTTTTTAAACTTGTCTTCTTGTTCTTGGGCTTAGCCATTTCCATGGCAGCCAACCGCTCATCTCTGATGACCTCTCCCTCAGGATGTCTTCTAGGTACCTATGACTCACTGTGTCCATCTGTGGACTCACTGCCACCCTTCCCAGATTTTCCCTTTCTCCTGATCAATGGCTTGCCTTCTGCTCACCCTGCCCAGCACCTGCCAGTTAGCTGGGGCCAGCCCCTCTTTCTCAGTTCCTAATCCAGTCCTTAGTCATTCTTTCCTTTTCCTTCCTTCCTTCCTTCCTTCCTTCCCTCTCTCCCTCCCTCCCTCCCTCCCATCCATCTCACCATGTAGCCCAGGCTGGCTTTGAACCCCCTTGCCTGCATCTCCTGAGTGCTGGAGTTACAGGCAGGTGCCACCACACCCAACCCCTGATTTGTATAGTTTCACTCTCCAACATAGCCTAGACCTGTCATTCTTTCGGTAGACTGACATCTTTTCTGGTTCAAACCAGCTACTAAAGGAATGAATTTGACAGGGTCTCTCTGTAGCTCTGGCTGGCCTGGAACTCCCTATATTAAACCAGGGAGGACTGGAGAGACGGCTCAATAGTTAACAGCACTGGCTGCTCTTATAGAGGACCTGGGTTCAATTCCCAGCACCCACCTGGTGGCTAACAATCATCCGAAACTCCAGTTCCAAGGGATCTGACACCCTCTTCTGATCTCCTTGAGCACTGCACAACACGGAGCGGGGTACACTTACATACATGCAGGCAATACTTAAAAATAATAAAATATTTTTAAACAGGCAGGCCTTGATTTCATAGAGATCCACCTGCCTCTGCCTCCCTAGTACTGGGATTAAAGGCATGTGTGCGACCACGCCCAGCTGAGGAACTTTTCTCTAACACTTATTTCCTCATGGTCTCCTGGCCTACTTGGGAAATGTGCTGTGACTCTGTTACCCTCTGACTGCAGTCTGAGCCTCTGCTGGGAATTTCCAGGCCCTCGGCACTCTCCTGGTTCCCACCTCACTGTCCTCGCAGCCCACTATCCACGCAGCCCACTATCCACGCAGCGTCCCCTCCTCTTTCCTTGATTCTCAGAGTGAGTGCCTGCCCCCTGCTTTGTGGACCCATTCCTCTCTAGCAGAATACAGTTGAGACCCTAGACACTGAGTTCCTCTTTGGATTCCCTAGGCTGGTCCAGGATGGATGTCATAGTGAATGTGGAGTGAGTGGGTGACTGAATGAGTCGCTAGACTATGGTTAACCCTCAAGCATCTTTGACAGGTATACCCTAAATCCCTTTGGGCACAGTGGTTCAGGTCAGGGGTCCCTAAGTGTGCTAAGTGTGCTCAGATACTTGGGGATGAGATAAGTGGAGAGCTGGGCTGTGGATTCTGGGTCATGCCAGGCTGGGGTGCTGGGCTAAGGGGTCTCTGCTGTTGTAGAGGGGGCCCAAAAGGACAGGCAGGGGACAGGCTGAGCATCAGGGAGTGTCTGCAGATGGGTCACAGTAGAAGGGATGTCAGTGGGGGCGGGCGGAGCAGGGGAAGTGACAGTCTGGAGTTTGGTGGGTCAGAATGTCAGCCCAGTAAGTTGCTTGTGATCACCTAAGGACCCTGTGGTTTTCTTTGCAGCCCTGGGGCTGGGGGATGGGCAGAGTTGAGCCCAGGAATCTTGAGAACTTCAGTGGAAAGGGGAACTGGAGTCTTCTAGGATTGCCTCACTCCTTTCCCGCCGTGAAGGCGGGGGGAGGGGCCGGCAGTGGGTGGGGCTGGAGCCTGAGGTCTCTTTCCAGCTCATCTTCACTTCCATCCCTGCCTTCACAGGCTCCTTACCCAAATGGGTAGTGAATAAATCATCCCAGTTCCTGGCTCCCAAGGTGAGTGGCTGTGGGATTCGGCAGTAAAGCGGGGGAGGGGTGCGGGGGCCAAGTCAAGGATGGAGACCCACTGGAGAAGAGATAGGGTTGAGTTAGATCAGGTTGAGAAAACTGGGACAAAGTTGGGACGCTGGGGACTGCTCTGCACCGCTGGAGGGAGCCGGAGGGGCGCGGAGAAGCCTCCCGCGCGCCCCTGACTCTACTCGATCTGCAGGCCATGAAGAAGATGTATAAGGCCTGCGTCAAGTACCCTGAGTGGAAGCAGAAGCACCAGCCACACTTCAAGCCGTGGCTGCACCCGGAGCAGAGCCCGTTACCTAGCCTGGCACTGTCGGAGCTGTCGGTGCAGCACGCGGACTCGTTGGAGAACATTGATGAGAGCGCGGTGGCCGAGAGTCGAGAGGAGCGAGCCGGTGGTGCAGGCGGGGAGGGCAGCGACGATGATACATCGCTCACCTGAGTGCTGCCCCTCTGCCAGGACCGAGACTGAACTGGGGTGGAGCCCTGAGGGCGGAGCCTTCTGCACTTCCTCCCTTCCCCCACCGGCCTTCTGGGGGCATGGGGCTCTTGTTCAGGTGGCTGTGGCCTGGCTGGACACAGCCCCAATAAACGATGCACAGCCCCAGCCTGCTCTTCCTTGTGCGTTTCTCATTTGCCTGGCACCAGGGCTGCTCTATTCTACAGTTAATTTCCTTATTGCCATTATTGCTTATTAGGTCTTTGAACCTTCAGGCATTTTATTTCTACTTGTGTAACTGCTGGAGGGGGTTTCCTTTTCCCTGGCCCTTTGAACATTGATTTTGTTGGTCACCAGGCTATTTCCTTGATTTTTATGGCTCTAGGTGAAGGAGCAGGTCTGGCTAGAGATCAGGTTCTTCTGTGTGACTGACCATGGTCCAAGCCAGCTAGGGACTGTTGGTATGGCGTTCCCTGACAGGCTCCCATTATCTCAGAATTGAAGGGAAGGGATCCATAGGCCAAAGGCTGAGGGCCTCAGATCGGAGGTGGGGCAGCCTGTCCTGGAGGAGAGAGGGGGTCTTTGGGACTATGTTAACAGGAACTGTGGGGCCCCTATCCGCTGACCAGATGCCAGCCCTCATCTGTGTTATACCTGGCTGATGTGACATCTAGCGGGAGGCCTGGGCCGTCTCTGGGCCTCCTCTGCTGCCCAAGCATCACCCAGAGTCTCAGATTTGGCCATAGACACTGCTCTTCTTCAGTGTTTTTGGCCTTGTGAGAATTTGAGGTCTGGAAGTACTTCCCAAGTTCGGACCCTGTTCACCCCTCCTGGAAAGCTGGTGGCTTTAGACCTGCTGGTGGAAGACAAGTCTGCTCAGTCAGGTCTGTCCCAGATGAATGGTTTCAATAGCCAGAGGGTATGGGCAGGAAGTTCTGTCACCCAAACAGTTCAAGTTGTATTTTGCCCAATAATAGTTTTGTAACTTTGGGGAGGCCCTGAAAATTTTCAGACCCTGGTTTCCGAATGGATAGCCTAGAGTGATAATTTTTACCTTCAAGCAAGTGTGGGAACTGGCATAAAAGGAACAAATTACCCATCACTAGGCCTGGCATGGAGTAGGCACTCAAAAGCACCTTCCTCTTCCGAGGGCAAACCCCTTGGCCCACGCTGGTAACAGCTGTTCTTCCAAAGAGTCCCATTGTACCCGTGGAAAACGGAAGCCTAGAGAAGTTAAGGTTTCTAGCCGGGTTGCTCCCAAAGCCTGGCCACAGAACCTAGAAGGGCCTGCCAGGGGACTTCAATGTACGGAGGAAGAGGTGAGAAGCTCCCAGATTCAGGCAGGACTTCCCCAGCATTCAGTGCAGGGAGATGAGGTCTGGGGGGCAGAAGTGGGGTGCTCTCGAAGGGCGGTGCAGAAGGACTCCCAAAGGAGGGAGGTGGTCACCGACCTCCAATGGCTCCACGCCGCCCAGGGAGGGTTGTGTGTGTGTTTCCTCTCAGGGGTAGACTCATCATAACCCTGGTGGCGAGGGGTGACTCAAGGATGCGCGGAGCTCAGCAGGGGTAGCCCTGGGCCTCAACTCGCTAGCAGCGAGAAGGAGAAGGGCGAGGGAGAGACAAAACCCGGAGGGCGGGTCGGTCGAGGGGACTCCGGAGCGCTACAAGGGCGGGGGCGGGGCCGGGAGGGCTCCCTGCCCCTTCCCCCGCCCTCTCATCCCGGGGCTGTCACGTGGGGCGGGCGGAAGCGCCCCGCGGGGTGGGCGCGCCGGCCGGCTGCCGCAAGTTGGCGGCTGCGGCGTGAGTCAGAGGTGGTACCGGGACTCCGGGTCCCCCGCGTGGAGTAGCCTTCGCTCACAACAGGTCTGGGCTGCTGCTGGAGCCTTCCCCTCCGCAGCCCCCCTTCGCCAGGTGTGCTCTGCCGTGTCCCCATTCCGCAGAAGGGAAAGGTGAGGCCGCGCGGTGCAGGGCACGCTTTTCCCCGGGTCATCTGGTCGGTTCTCCAGCCTAGGGGTGGAGGTGGGGAGGGGTCGCCTCCGGAGGATGAGGCGACTGGCCTGAACAGTAGTGAGGAGGGTGAGCCGGCGGCACGGGTTTCCAGCGCTCAGCTCTTAGGCTGCCGGCTCTCAGGCTTTTGAGCCAGTGCGGCCGGGGCGCCTTGCTCTTCCCCACCTGTGAAATGAAATCGCCCGTCCGGTTGACCGCGGGTACCCTTACAGCTTCGCAGATCCGAAGGACCCTAAGTCCTGGATCTGGGGCTTCAGTAACCTTGGCAGGCTACCTCAGGTCTCTGTACCTCAATTCCCCACCAGTTATTGGGGGCATGGTCTCCCAAGAGCCTACCTGGCCCAAATTTCAGGAAAGGGAGGGGTGTGTTCACTGAATGGGGTCAGACTGCGAGTGGGTGGTTGGGCTTAGAGAGAGAGCAGCCTTGGAGTGCCAACTCCCGATGGCTGGGGTAGGCCCAGTGGGTGTTTGGTCTCAGATCTCCAGGGGTGGCTTTGGGTGTTGGGTGACTCTGATCAGGAACCATCACAGGAGGTTTCTGTCATACGTTCTCCCAAACCCAGTGTGCTGGGGAGCCTTTCCCAATGCCCAGATTGAGGGGGAGGGATTCAGGACTGGACTTGGGGGATGCTCAGGAAAGGTTTTGACTGCTGCCGGGCCCTAGAGTCTTTAATGCCTGTCCTTGGAGAGCTGGGAGCATCTAGCTAGGGGAACCCTTCATTATAGGTACTGGGCTTGCAGCAGAGCCGCGGAGACAGGTGTGGACAGGTGCAGGCCCAGGAGGAGGAGATGCCTGGAATGAACTTGGCAGTTAAGTGGCAGTTTGCAAGAACTGGGCCCCCAGGTGAGGGCAGAACTTGTGCAGGGGCAGGAATTCCGGATAAACTGAGAAGTGGCAAGGACACGGATGTGGCTGCAAGGGGTGGCCAGGGAGGCTGTGGGAACTCCTTGGGGCTCCTGTCTGGTTGAAGTTTATTTGGACCCTAGGATAGGGTGGGAAGGAGTGTCCAGGCAGACTGCTGCCCCATGGCTGGTGAGGTGGAGGTCGCCTCAGTGGTCCTCAGGTTTTTATTTGGGCATGCAGGCCTCCTCACTTGACCGCTACCACCTGGGCTCCAGCCAGCCTTCTTATACTTCTCCATGCTTCAAGAACCGACTTTTTATGCAGATATATGTCCCTCTACCCCCTAAGTTTTCACCTCCTTCACATCCCCAGGTCCTTTAGATCTCAGGGTTCAGAAGTGGGCTTATTACAGTCCTGCCCAGCCTTGTTTTCAGCCCTGGAAAATGGCACGCTGGGCTTAGGACGTTTCCTTAGTGAGTTCTGTAGAGATGGGGTGTGGGCTGCCTAGGACTGTGCAGCCTGGGGTCGCAGTACTGCCACAAGTCCTGAGTGAGTCTGCAACTCTCAACCCTTTTCAGAGCCTCCTTCTCCCCATCCATGGAGTGGGATGATAAGCTTGGCTTCATGTTCTATCCGCTAAAGGAAGAGTCTGGTCTCTGTGAATCCTATCCAGAGTTAGAGTGAAGGGAAAGGAAAGCCAGGGCAAGGGGCAGTGCAGGGCAGGGGGCTCAGAGTACTAGGGCTAGTGGTGGAACAGGCCTAGCCTCTGCGGGAGGGTGGGGAGTCCCTGCCACTCTCTGAGGCCTCTCCCCACCCGACTCTCCCTTGACTGAACTCAAAGCCAGCCGCCAATGCCCAAACAAGTGGCCTCTGTTCCCAAGGGGGGAGGGGAGGCAGGCTCTGGGCTCCAGTCCCGTCTCTCCACCAGTACTGACCCCCGCATCTTAACCCTTGGGAGCCTGGACCGGGTACTGGGAGGTTTGAGGGTTGGTACCTCTTATCCTCTTGACTGTCTCTTCTACCCTGCTCTGGATTTTCAGGCTCTGCCACTTTCAAGGGGGATTGGAGGCGTATCCTTTCTCAGTACTGTGTGTGCTGGGGAGTATGGGGCAGCTCCTTTCACCCCCTCCTCTGGTTCTTCAGGCCAGGCTTTGCCCCTTCACAGCATAGAAGTGTTTTGTGCTTTAGGAGTTCTGTGCTAAGGGTGGCTCTCAGGAATCTGAACAGTGGAGAAATGTGGGGGTCCCAGAGTCTCTCTCCAATGTATATTCACCACAGAGCTCAGCCCTGCAGGTGACTCAACACCAGGACCCCCAGCTCTATCAGAGAACACATGACCCCACCCCCATCAGGCCCCAGGGCTTTGAGGTGGACAGTCCTGGCCCAAGGAGGCCCCTGGCCCCAGGCATCAGGGGTGGTGGGGGACCACAGTGCAGGTTCATCGTCTGCACAGCCTTCTCTAATGTCTCTCTAATCCTTTGGTCACAGGTCAGAAAGGAAAGCCCATCCTATAGTTAAGACATCTGTCTTCGGTGACTGGGATTGAGTAGCTGGGAGGAGATATGGAATTAAGTGTCCAGTTCAAACATTATTATTTAACCATAGTAATGATAGCAGTAGAAGCTGTTGTTTCTTGGCATTACCATTTTACAGGTGAGCAAACTGAAGCCAAGAGGTTAGGTAGTTTCCCAGGAATCATTCATTTCTTAGACTAGTTGCAGCTCCAAATCCAGTTCTACCCTGGGGATTCCCTGTTGCAGTAACTGGCAGATATTAGAGGGCTGCTTGGTCTTTGACATGTTGGTGACCAGCTCTGGAGTAGGGGGTACCTGAGAGGGCATTCTACTTGCAGACTGGCCTAATCGCATGGATTCCTGAGCCCCTGGGGCCCCGCCCTATAATGGGCACCTCTTTGAGGACTAATCCCCTGACTTTTCTAGACCCCATTCTGCTGCTGGGGAAACTGAGGTGACATAGATGGTCAGTGACATTCCTGGGGCAGGAATGCCGGCTGGGACTCTGAGTGTGCTCCCCCGTGTGCCTGGGGCCTGGTTAGGATACCAGAAGCCCTGAACTTTCACTGCTTGATCACAGGGTCCAAGTCTATCACCAACAACCTGGGAGCCAGTTCCTCTTAGATTCCCAGAGTCAAGAGACCAAGACACAGAGGTCAGTTGTTTGAATCTTACGGCCTCAGTAGGCCAGGAAGAGAGGGAGGAAGGACCTCTTACAGTCACTCTTGTCATCATCTGAGGATGGAGACCAGGGACTATCCCCGGAGTCTTGACTGTTTCGGGCTACAGGAAGTCTGGTGTGGGCCCATGTCCTTTGGCCAGGCTGGTGTAGGTAAATCAGCCCCTAGGACAGGGCAGTCCAGGACCGAGCTGCCAGAGCTCTTTGACTTCTTGGGTACCTGGTCTCTCCCACTGGCATCCGTCCACCTGGGTATCCCTTTTCTCTTTCCCCAGGCCTTCCTACCCCAGTGTGGACAGCACTGGACAGGAAGGAACCAGACTGGCCAGGTGAGGGGTAATGGCGATTGGGAGGAAGACCTCTCCATCCCTTCACTCACTGCCTCTCGACCTGAGCGGTCTGGTAGGATTCCAAGCATAGGAGATTTGAGAGTTCTAGTGTTTGCTGTGCAGTGATCCCCAGTTTTTGAATTCCCCAAAGCCTAGGTTCCAGGGGCCTACAAAGCTTGGAGTCGGGGTGGGTCACCCGAGGTGAAGTTGAGCCTTGTGCCACACTGTGACCAGGTCGTCATTAGACTGAGGCCTATAGTTTGTGGGATACTCAGTGGCTCTGATGTCCCTGTGGCCTCCAGGCTTATGCAACCACACAGGCTCTGCTGCTTCCATTTCCAGGAATCGCCACAGCTGGCCTTGAGACCCAGTGGTAGCAGAAGGGAGCCACAGGGACTGGACCCACCACATTCACTGAGGAGAAGCCCCATGGACTCCTCGGTGTAGCTGTCGAGGCACCCAGAGAAACTAGCGGCTGACTGGGTTATAGAACGAGGTCAAGGGTCACACTGTAGACATCAGAGACGTGCTTTGTTATGCTCTTGGGTACAGGAGGCTGGGTCTTGGCCAGTGACCTTGGATTCTTGCCACACCTCTCCCAGCGCTTTCCAATGTCCACCTGGGAGCTACCCCTGCAGAAGGAGACCTGTGTTCTGCAGGCCACTTCCTGGAAGACCTCCTGACTGACAGGGTCCTTGTCGGGGTTGGGCATACTTCTAGCACCTTCCTGTGCGACCTACTTCTGTGGGGACTCTGTGTCATTAGGCTCAGCATTTGACATCCTAGCAGGTAGGGCCCTGCTCTTTGTCCCTTGGTATATGAGCTAGGTCAGACTTTCACCCATCTGAACAGTCCCCATGGGCCTTACCATCTCTTCGGTGGGGAGCTTCAGTGGATTGCTATATGGTGTTTTTCTTTCCTTTTTAAAAATTTGTTATTTTATTTTATGTGTATGAGTGCATTGCCTGCATGTGTGTAAGTGCACTAGTGTTGTGCAGTGCCCACTGAGGTCAGAAGAAAGCACTAGATTCCCTTGGAACTGGAGTTACTGACAGTTGTTAGCTGTCATGTGAGTGCTGGGAATTGAACTTGGGTCCTCTGCAAGAGCGGCCAGTGCTCTTAACCGCTGAATCATCTCTCGAAGCCTATATTTTTCTATTTTTTGAGATAGGGTCTCACTTTGTAGCCCTGGCTCACCTGGGACTTGATGTGTAGACTAGGCTGGCCTTGAACTCACAGAGATCTGCCGGCTTCTGCCTCCCAAGTACAAGGATTAAGGGCGTGTGCCAGAACTTTCGGATGCTTTGTGGTTTTGTAACTGAAATGCAACAATTTTTCCCAGAGACCACCCTGTACCTGACAGGGAGAAAGGGGAACCCCTGAAGGGCAGGGCTGGGGACTGATGCTTTTTCAGATGATATCATGGCAGTTTTGGGTGGAACCCCCTTGCTTGGTGAAGGGATACGAGAATATGTACTAAAGGTCCTCCTCCTCCTCCCCTCTGTCCTCCTGCTCTTTTCCCTTCTCCTTTCTGCTCTAAAGATGACACATTTAGCCCAGGGAATCTGAAGATCTAGGGACCTGACCAGGATACTTATTTGTCTGTACTGCCTGTGGCCTGAAAACCCACATTTTGGACTAGGGATGAGCTCAGTTAGTAGAGTGCTTGTCTAGCAAGCAGGAGGAGTCTGTGGCTTCTATCCCCAGCATGGCAAAGACTGGACGTGGTAACACACGTCTCTAATCCCAGTACTTGGGAGGTAGAGGTAGGAAGATCAGAAGTTTAAGGTCAGGCTGAGGAAATGGATCAGTGGATATGCCATCACCATGAAGTGGAAGGACCTGAGCTTGGATCTCCAGAACCTACGCATTATCAACACATCTGTAAGGCCTGCACTCAGCACATCTGTAAGGCCTGCACTCAGCACATCTGTAAGGCCTGCACTCCTGCGGGAAGATGGGAGGTGGAGACAGGCAGTTCCAGAAACTTCAGGCCTGCTAACCTGACATGTACAGCAGTGAACCACCCTGTCTCAGGCAAGGTAGAAGTCGAGGACTGACACCTGACCTCTGCATCTGTGCCTCTGCATGCATACCTGCACTCAACACACAAACATTCACACATACATACGTCTTACACACGTGCATACATACATCATATACACATACACACACATACCACAAACAGAAGTTTAAGTTCATCCTCAGCTATGTAGCAAGTTTGATGCCAGCCTGGGCTACATGAAACTATACTCAAACAAACCAACAAGAACACCTCTACCCTGTTTTTTTATGCAGAAATGCCTGGCCCAGTTTCAAAGTGTTTACTCAGCATTTTGCAGGGGGCAGGGGGGTGTCTTTTTGAGACAGCCTATCTGTAGTCCCAGCTGTCCTGGAACTTACTGTGTAGACCAGGTTGGCCTAGATCTCACAGAGGTCCACCTGACTGTACCTCCAGAGTGCTGGGATTAAGAGCATGTGCCACTAAACCTGGCTTTTTTTTTTTTTTTTTTTTTTTTTTTTTAATAGACAGGGATTCTCTAGTAGGCCAGGCTAGCCTCAAACTCACAGAAATCTGCCTGCCTCTTCTGCCTCCACAGTGTTGGGATTATATGTGTACTACACCTGGCTTGCTCCAGCATCTTTGACATCATCCTAAGGGACACTTCTTATCCAAGTCTTCTAACAGGCCAAGGAAGAGACTGAGCTCTCACTGAGATTAGGCCCAGGTCTTGCCCCTGATCTGCTGTGTGGCCCTGGTTAGGCTCTGGCACTCACTTCCCTTCTGAAAACGGGGTGGGTTGGTGAGGTGCTGCCTGATAATGGAAGGAGCAGGTGGCTGGGGACTGGGTGGTACTGGGGAGGGCGGGACAGAAGATAGAGCTGTGGTGGGCATTAGTGGAACAGGAAGCACCTGAGCTGGGAGGCCACTGACCTACAGTGTGACCTGTGTGAGGAAAAATGTTTATGTGGAAGCTACATGCACTGTGAAGCCTGTTGTGGTCTGGGAGTCAGAGTCTCTTTAGGAGGGTGGGCTGAAGAAGACAGCTAGGTAGAGCAGCATAAGCAAAGGCCTGGGAGGAAGCGAAAAGTATCAGGGAATAGCTATAAAGGAAATGGGGCCAGTGACAGGTCACTCTGAGCCCCTCTGGGCAGTGAGCTACAGAGACTAGTGTAGGCAGGAGATAGGTGGATCTGCGTTGTTGGGGATGGCTGGTCTCAGGAGCCAGGGGTGGTTGTCTGCTGAACTGGGGACCTGTTAAGTCATGGGCAGCCTTAGGGGTCTGAGCCAGAGCTAACTCTGTGTGTTTAGACGTGTCAGAAGTGTTTATCAGGCCACCCAGCAGGATGTGACTGAGGCAGCCCCACGAGTTGGGAAGAAGGGTTGGACGCAACTACAGAGAGAGGCTTCAGGGAGCCTTAGACCCTTAAGTCTGGGGAAGCTTCTAGACTTCTGCCTTGAACTTCACAGTAACTTTTGCTCAGTTCTCCGTCTGCCATCTTACCAGGTGGCTTCTGTCCTTCATTCAGCCACCTGCAGATCCTGTCTTTCCCACACCTTTCTACCTCTGTATTTGTGAAGTGCTTGTGTTCTGGAGACTGAGGCAGGATGATGCTATGAATTCAAGGCCAGCCTGGGTTACATAGGCTATTTTTCCAAAAACCAAAATGAATTGACCCACAAAGAAAGAAAAGAAATTGGAGAAACAAAAACAAAACCCAGAAGATTGAGGAAACAGCTCAAGGAGCACTTAGGAGTTTCCTGGGGCCCGGGGAAATGGCACAGTTATGACACACAATCATGAGGACCAGAGTTTGGATTTCCAGCACCCACATAGCAAGTTGGGCACAATGCTGCACATCCAGTCTAATGAGTTTGGTAAACTCTGTGACCAGTAAGAGACCCTGTCTTGAAAAATAAGACAGAGAGTGCTTGAGGAAGACACCTGATATTGACCTCTGGCCTGAATGCACACACACACACAAAGGAAAAACAAACAAAAAAGCCAAGTGAATTCCCGAAGTGTCCTGGCGGGAATCCCAGTCCGAGGCCTGTCACTGAATGCTTTGTATGCGTCTCTCCTCCTGCCATCTACAGCCTCCCATTGTCTGAACAGCAAGGATAAGCGTCTTAAGATTGGCCTTCAAGGCCCTGCTCAGACCACACTTACCTTCCCTGCCTGCCCTCCCCGTGTCTTCCCTGGGCCTTCCTATCTTCACACATATTCTCCCTCACAAGGACTTTGGAAGCCCTTGGTTCAGTTCTATCTCGTGTGTCATTTTGGGCAAGTTACTTGACTTTCCTGAGGCTCAGTTTACTCATCTGTGAAGAGGACTACACCACCTGCTTTCTAGGTTGTGAGGATTGTGGGGTAGTGCATACTATCTACTAGGGGGTACCTGTAGATCGTGAATATGCTGTAAGCCAAGGTTCTGAGTGCTCTAAGCAGGAGGGCTGACAGAATGGGATAGGATGCCCCCTCTGGACCTGCTGGACAAGGGCTTCAGGAAGGCTAAGCAAGGAGTCTTCTTGACATTTGTCTAGTTGTAGAGTTAGGGGAGGTAAGTTCATATGTCACATTGGAGCCCAGAGCTCGTGGGGCTGGTCCCCAGCTCCCATCAAACCACACAAACATCTGGTCCTCTTCAATATGGCAGTATCCATTGTCAGGTGTCAACAGCAAGGGACCCACTGATCTTCCAGCCTCTCAATTCCAGAGGCCTTCTAGGGACAGGGGTCCCTTTTTCCCTTTTCTCCGGGGGTCACTGGTGCTGGGAACAGAGAGCCTGCTGAGTTTCTTCTGCATAGGCAGGAATACAGGTTGGCTGGCTTTTCTCTCCCCAACTGGCCAGAGCTGGTCTTCACTCCCTGGGGTGCATAGTGAGGGTCCTGTCACATGAACATTGGTGACCCTGGTCTGTCCCTTCCTGCTGCCAGTGATCCTGTGGTCAGCCCTGTACTTTCCTGGCCTCCTGTGGTCAGTGACTTCCTGTTTTGCCCCATTTAGTTCACAGTCCCCTGGGGGAGGGAGGGTAGTCACAGAGGATCTTTCTGGAGCTGAGCTGTGGTACCTGGGACCTCCCCCTTGCTCAGAACGTGCTCCCTGTGGTAGCAGGAAGTCCCAGTCCCTGGGAAAGCACTATGTGACAGGGACAAGGTCCAGTCCAGCACCCAGTGGCACTGGACCAGGCCCTTGGGAGTACTAGGGTCTCTTCAGGTGTGCGCTGGTGGCAAGGGCCTGGGGGGCAGAGAAGAGAGCTTGGGCTAGGACTGTATGGAGTCAGGGTTAGGGGACCAGCTCTTCATGGTATCATGTTGGCCCAGTGGTATGCTGGGCATGCTGGCTGCGGGGGCGCAGGGGCAGGGACAGGGCCCAGGTACAAGAAGCCAAGGGCTGAGACTGTGGTTCTGGTAGAGGCATTAGCCAACGTGTGTGTACCATGGGTTCCATCTCCAGCAAAAACAGGACTAGGCAAAGATCATGGAGGGGCATGAGCCAGAAATATATCTGTGAGGAATGGCTTGGGGTGAGGAGTGAGAGAGTAGACCCATTTAGGGAGTTCATGGTAGAGCCAGAGTTTGTAACACTTTGTCACAAGGCCTAAAACCAGCTCTTTCACTTTCTGCTTCCTCGATTTGCAAGTGAGGACCAGAGAGTCACACCTTGCTCCCTGAGTAACCTCCTTCTGGGGTGGGGCTTAGGCCTGAGGGGGCCGTGGATGAGAATTGAGACTATGGCCAGTCAGATGCTGTTCTGGAGGACAAACCGTGGGCTCCCAGAGTCTGGTGTTCACTAATGAGCTTCTGTACTTGCCTGTGGAGGCCAAGCAGATCCCAGCCTTGCTGTGCTGGCGCCTAGAAAGGAAGCCTTATTTGATTAGCTGTGTCTGAGACCCTCAGGAGGGCAAAGTGGAGTGGGAGGGGCCGTGGGTCTCCTTTTCTAGGCCAGATGGCCCAGGACAGTAGCAATTTCATTTATGATCGTTCCTTTAGTGAGATATATTTGCCTGTGGTGGCATACTTATGTAATTCCAACATTTAGGAGGCAGAGGCAGGAGGATTACTGAAAGTTGGAGGCCAGTCTGGAAAATAGCAAATTCCATGCCAGGCAGGCGGCTTATACGGGGAGACCCGTCTCAGGATAATAACAAAAATCTATATTTGTTATCTTTAAAATCACTGTAAATTTGGTACCAGAAAACAAGCTTCCATAAACTAAATTTTCTCTCTCCTTTTGTGTTTTTACTTTAAAACTTATTTATTTATTTATTATTGTGTGTGTATGTATGATATTTGTATGGGTGGGTACACATGCCACAGGGCTCATGTGGAAATCAGAGGACAGCTCTATGGATTCAGTTCTCTCTTTCTGCTTTCATGTGGGTTCTGGATGGCCAGTTAAAATAAGCACTTTTACTCAGTGAGCTATCTGACTGGCCCGCTGTCTATTGCTTGTTTGAGACTGTAGCCCAGCTGGCCTAGAACTTGCTATGTAGATCAGGTTGACCTGGATCTCACAGAGATTTGTCTGCCTCTGCCTGCTAACGACTGGGATTAAAGGCGTGTGCCACCAGACCCGGCTGTTTGTTACCTTTTTAAAAACTTAATTTTGGGGTGTGTGTTTGTATATCTGTGTGTGTGTATGTGTGTGTGAGAGAGAGTGTGGGCATACATAGGACACAATATACATGTGGAGATTAGAGACATGTCCACTTTGTTTGAGACAGCGTCTCATTGTTCACCACTGTGTACACCAGGGTAGCTTTCAGGAATTCTCCTGACTTAGCCTTTCAGTTGCACTTAGCTTTACCAGGGCTTGGGAAGTTCAAATTCAGGTCCTCATACTTCTGACAAGTACTTCACCTGTCAAGTCATCTCCCCAGCCTTGTTTACTTGTTTTTGAGACAGCCTTGCTGTGTATGTAACTGAGCCTAGCCTGGAACTTATTCTGTAGCTCAAGTGGCCTCCAACTCTGGATTATCCTACGTCAGTTTATAGAGTACTGGGAAACTGCGCTTGGTGGCACATGCCTATAATCACAACACTTAGGTGGTAGATTCAGGAAGATTAAAAGCTCAAGGCTACATAATGAGTTTTAGACCAGCCTAGGATATATAAGACCCTGTCTCAAAAAAAAAAAATTCCTAATTGTGGATCAAACCCAGTGTACCAAGCAGTGCTCTACCACTGAGCCACATCCCAGTCTCCTTTCTTTCTAATTACAGAAGTGATACACAATTGTAAAACCTTCAGACAATACAGATATGAAGTTTATAGAAAGTGGAAGCCTTTTTTTAAGATGGAGGTAGGAGGTGGAGGTGTAGCTTAGTGGTAGAGCATTTGCCTAGCATGTGCAAGTTCCTGGGTTCAAATCTCAGCAGTAGGGCTGGGTGTGGTGGCACACACCTTTAGTCCCAGCACTCTGGAGGCAGAGTCATACAGATCTCTGTGAGTTAGAGGCTAGCCTGGTCTACACAGCAAGTTGTAGGCTAGCCATAGTGAGACCCTGCATAGAGCTGCATAGTGAGACCCTATCTCAAAAAGCAAACAGAAAATAAACCCCACCAATACATATGTGTTCACATGCACACAGAAATGGGAATGTTAGAGCTAGGTCTGAAATTATGACCAGGGATTATCCACTGTCTTTTAGCGTTTAGCTTCTGGTCATTGACAAAACTGTGACTTAACATTTTATTAGGGTGATGTAAGAAGGTTGTGAAAATATTGTACCTCACACCTTGGCTAGCTTGTGTGTGGGGATTGTCCAGTGGAAAAGGTAAAAGCCAGGAGAGAGAGAGGACTCATACCCAGCCTGTCTTCTGTCAGTTTAGCTACATGGCCTGGTGTTGGGTTCTGCAAGCATCTTTTTTGTCCAACACTGGGGCTGGTCCATCCAGGACCAGTCACAGCCTTGCAACTGGGGGCAGGAAGTGACTGCCTTAGCTGCGGAGGAGTGAGCAGAAGATGAAAGTCTGGCCTCTGGTACACATGAGGTGATGTGTCAGTCATCTAGGTTCTGGGCTCTGTGGGGCAGGGACAGAGAACCCTTCTTTGTAGAGGGGAAAACTGTGGCTTAAGATAGAATGGGATATTCTCAGGGCTTCGGGTGAGCAGTGGTACAGCCAGGCCGGAGCTGGGTTTGCCTCATACCTCAGGTGGGGATGAGGTCCAGGCTTGGAGCCTAGGGACTTACTGCCAGGCCTCTAGCCTCCAATTCCCACTAGGTACCTGAGGCAGTCCTTCATTCATCCAGGCCTCAGAGGCACACCAGCACTCAGGACCTCCAGAAGGGATGCTTTGGAGGCCAGGAGAATCAGTGGGACAGGAGCATAGAGTGGTGTGGTGCTGGAAGCTGTAGTAGGCCTTCATGAAACCTGTGTGTCACAGCTTTCAGTCCCTAAGTGGCAGGAAATACTCTTGGCCTAGGGGTCCATCAGCAGTCCTGTCCCACCCACCTTGCGCTTGGTTCAGAGGGAGCTGGCTTGGCAGGGTGGGAGTCATTTCTGCACCCTTTGGACTAGGAACCCAGCCCCCACCTAGTTCCTCATAGCTACAGGAAGTGTCTCCAAGGCTTCTTGCCCACAAGCCATAGCTCACAGAGTCCTGTGGACGCCCAGAGGTGCCTACGAGGTGGCCTTGCTGCAGGTACCACCTGTCTACTAGGCCAGGCATGGGTGGGGCCGGATATTGGGTATGTTGGGGCTCAGGGGCAGCTGTGTGGGACTCTTGTCATGTACAGTTGAGTTGTTGGTGGCAGCATGAGGCCTACAGGCTAGTGGCTGGAGGGCAGCTGTGTTGTGCAGCCGCTGGGTGGAGAGGCAGGCTGAGGTGTGCATTTTGTGGTGCCTTGTGGGGTGTGGTTTGTAGACCCAGGTAGTTGTGTGGTTGTGGTTCCTGTGTGGAGAACTTTGAAGGATTTCCTGAGGTATGGGTCCTGGGGTCTCTGCCTAACTGTCTGGTTTTGGAGACTTGGGGCCATGGGCAGGGGTTGGACTATGCTGGGGCAGGAAGGGACAGCTGAGAACTCAGCTGGGCCTGGGCTTGCCTTGCCTCCTGCTTCTTCCAGAGCTGGGTCTCCCTGTGAACCTGGAGTAGAACCATGTGTGTAGGGGATGCAACCTGGCAGTCTGTCTGGCTGTGGGGCCTCCTGAGAGTGAGAGGAGAGAGGACCTTTAAGGCTTTCCCGTCTGCTGGACTCACTCATGCAAATCAGAATGCAAAGAAGGCAAGGGGAAGCCTGCAGAGAGAGGCATACCCATAGGGCCAGCAGGCACTACAGGTGACTGGGCAGCTGCTTCCCAAACCATTGGGTGGCCTCTTTTCCTGCCCCACTGGACTGTCCCATCTCCGGAGTACTCTGTCCTTTCCTGTGTGACCCTGGGTTTTGCACATTCAGTTCCTTTTGTATGAAACAGTGTCCTTCCTTTCTCCATCCGGCAGCCTCCTCTGTGTGCTGGGAGGCCCAGGGCAGGAGCCTTCTGGAAGCTTCCCTGCTTGCTTCACAGAAGCAGTTCATTCTCTGAAGGCCTGTGGGCTGCTGCAGAGGGTTTGGGTAAGTGTTTACCTCATGCCTGTGACATGGGGTAGACACTGCAGGCTCTGGGACTGTTGTGAGGACTAAGGGAATAGTGGCTCAAACTTGAGTGTGTCTGACACAGCCAAGACTCTGGGTTGTCTTGTTGGGTGGGTGAAGTTCATGTCACTATGCAGTAGTGGGTCCCGATGCCAAGAAAGGGATGTTGAGCTGGGATAGAAATGGGACAATGAATTCAGACTCTGGAGTTGGTTTAAAAAGGTCATTAAAAGGATTAAAGCTTTGACTCCAGCAAGAGAGAATTAAACTAGACCCCAGGAGAACTGGCTGGTAAGGATTAGAGATTCCAGATGACTCTTTCCCTCTGAACTGGGACTGAATGCCAGACCTTGGGCTCTACCATGAAAGATAAGGGGATAAAAAGAGATGCAGACCCAGACATGGTGGCAGTTTGATACAGGTGGCCTCCCACAAACAGAGCAGCTGAGGAAGGCGGGCAGAAGCAGGGCTGAGGGGCAGTCATAGATGACTTTCTGGAAAAGGCGGCCTGGACGGGATCTGGGGTGGTTGATATACTCATTGTCAGCCGACAGTTTCGGAGGCTTTCCTTGCCACGCTGGCAGTTGTAGGAAATGACACAAAAGGAGTTGGGAACGTGGCTGGCTCTGCTCTGCTGGGCCTTGGGTATGTCACTGAGCATTTGGGCAAGCCACTTCCTCTCTGTGGTGTTTGTTTCTTCATCCGTAAGTATCTGGACTGGACTGTAGAAAATGACAGGCCAAGGATCCCTCCTGGGCACAGGGAGCCCCACCAGGACTTTGGGCAGCGAGGCACCATGGCAGGTAACAGGCCCAGTTGAGTGGTGCTGGAGAGAGGACCTGGCTGTCATGCATGACTGAGTCTTGCTGGGGTGAACTCCCCCGCACTTGTGGTTGTGCTATTGCAACATGGTGCCCCCTCTGCTACCAGAGGGTGAGGTCAGGGCTGGCACAACTTAAGGAGGCACCCAAGAGCTCAACCAGCAAGATTGCCATTTAAAAAGTTAAAACTAGGCCTGGAGAGATGACTCAGCTATTAAGAACACTCACTGCTCCTGCAGAGGACTTCGGTTTGGTTCCCAGCACTCACATGGTGGCTAACAACCATCTGTAACTCTGATTCCACAGAATCTGACACCCTTTTCTAATCTCTGAGGGCATTGTACACATATGGTACACTTAAATATGTGCAGTCAAAACACTCATACACATAAAATAAAAATAAGTAAGCTGGATGTGGTAGCACATGACTTTAATCCTAACACTTGAGAGGCAGAGGCAGACCAGCTGGGACTATAGTGAGACTGTCTCCAAAAATCAAAATAAGTAACTGGAGAGATGGCTCACCAGTTAAGAACACTTGCTGTTCTTCCAGAAGACCTGGGTTCGATTCCCAGTATCCACATGGTGGCTAATAACTGTCTGTAACTCCTGTTCCAGGGGATCCAACAGCCTCTTCTGGCCTCTGTAGGCATTTCATGTACACACGTGGTACATTTACATGCAGGCAAAACACTCGTATACATAAAATAAAAAAAAAACAAATAATAAATTAGAAAATAAAAATTTATGTCAAAAATCGATGATGAACAAAATGTAAAATACCATGATTTTTGCTAAAGAAAGGATGGTATTGCCAGGATGCTCTGGCCTCAGCAGTGGCTGCCATAAACTTCAGTGTGGAATGGCCATCTCCAGGAAGCCACCCTGATCGTGGAATGGCCATCTCCAGGAAGCCACCCTGATCCAGCCTGGTGATGTCCCTGGGCTGTGATCCCTGACTGGTGGGGTCCAGGCTGAGGTTCTTGGGAGGCATCTACATAATGCTTCTAGTTCCTTGAATAGCAGTCCCTAAGACTGTCAGCACTGGGTCCCTGGGTCTCTAACATTGGCTAATGCCCTTTAGTGAAGGAATAGGAACTTGAGAGAGGCCAGGCTGTTCCCAGGGAGAGCACTGGCTTCCTGTTTCCCATACATGTCCAGCAGTGAGGTTGACCATCACTGTTCCTCTCGTTTTACTTCAGCTCCCTACCTGGCATCAACAGGCTCTCCTTCACATTTGCTCTAGTTTTGAGAGGGCAGCATGGTTAAGAATAGAGAGCTGTCCTGCTCAAGAGTAGACTGGGAAGATGGCTCAGTGGTTAGAGCACCCACTATACAAACTTGGTAACATGAGTTAGGATCCCCAAAACCCAGATAAAAAGCCAGTTGCATGGGTTGGCGAGATGGCTTAGCAGGTAAAGGTGCTTGCTGCCAAGTCTGATGACTTGAGTTCAATCCCTAGGCCTCACAGAGTGAAAGGAGAAGACCAATTCCTGCCAGTTGTTCTCTGACCTTCCAGTACACATATCTGTATTGCTATGGTCCTACTAGAAGATGGGAGGTAGGGACAGGAGACTCCAGAGGTTTGTAGAGCCTAGGCAGAAGCAGTGCTAAGCTGTGGTCTGGTGTACACAGCAGTAAGCGATGAGAAACCTGTCTCAAACAAGGTGATGGGTAAGGACACATGACTAAGGTTGCCCTCTGACCTCCACAGGTACATCTTGGTATCCACATGCCTGTGGTCTCTCTCTCTCTCTCTCTCTCTCTCTGTCTCTCTCTCTCTCTCTCACACACACACACACATGTGCAAAAACTGGCATGGTGGCACAGTCTGTCATCCCAGCATTCAGGAGCCTGAGGCAAGGTGATAAAGTGTTCAAGGCCAGCTTCAGCTATATAGCAAGTTTGTGAAGAGCCTGGGCTACATGAGACTCTGTCTCAAACAAAACAAGAAAGGAATGTAAACCCAGTGTTTTAATCTCAGCATTTGGGAGACAGAGGGAGGCTCTGTGAGATGGAGGCCAGCCTGTTCTACATGGTGTGCTCTGGGACAACTGTGGCTATAGGGAGACCCTGTCTCAAAAGGACTAGGGGGAAAAAATAGAAAAGAATAGTTCAAGCCACAGATGCGTTGCAATTTGCTAATAGGCACATTCAGAAAGAAAGGAAGGTGGGCTGGGCGTGCAGCTCAGTGGTAGAGGGGCTTGCCTGGCATGTGCAAGGTCCTGGGCTTGACCCCAGTACAACAAAGCAAACAAGAACGAATGAATTTTAGCAGTTAATTATTTGTTTTTGTGTGTATGGATGTTTTACTTGCATGTGTGTATGTACAGTGCATGTGTTCCTACTGCCCAAGACCGGAAGAGGACGTCAGTTACCCTGGAACTGGAGTTAAAATGACGTGGGTGCTGGGAACTGAACCTGGGTCCTGGAAGAGCAGCCAGCGCTCTTAACTGCTGAACCATCTAAGTTTTCATTGTATTCCATTTATTTAATTTTAACTTTTCTCTGAGTCAGGGTCTTATATAGCTCAAGTTAGCCTCAGACTTACTGTGTACCCAAGGCTGACATTGAACTTCTGTCACCTGGTGTGATTTGTTTTAATAGTATTTTGAACCTGAATATCCCCAATATTATCATTCATTATGTAATCAATAGCAGGAAACTGAAATGTTTTACATTTTTATTTTGTACTCTCTTCCAAAGTTTCCAAAGTTCAGAATCTAGTACACTTCATTTGGGGGGTGGGGCATGTTTCCAAAGTTTAAAAGCCACATATGGCTCTGCCAGCTCTTGGATTGGACAGGGCAGATCTAGGCTACATTCAGTGTTTCTTACTAGTGTGACTTTAAGCAAGTTACTCAACTTCCCCCAGCTTTAGTTTATTCATCTTAAAATCAGTATAAGTTGCAGACTGGAGAGATGACTCAGCAGTTAAGAGCCCTGGTTTCTCTTACCGAAGAAGCAGGTTTGATTCCCAGCACCCACGTGGCCAACAGCTGTCTCTAACTCCAGTTTCAGGGGATCTGATGCCCTCTTCTGGCCTCCATGGGCATTTTATGATAGGGTGCACTTACATACATGCAGAGAAAACACTCAATATATAAAAATAAAAAGAAAAAGTTTTTAGATATTGGTATATTTGTACCCTAAAGGTCATAGTGAGTATTAAATGAGTTAATATAAAATGCTGAGGGTCTAGAGAGATGGCTCAGCGGTTAAGAGCACTGGCCACTCTTGCAGATGACCCGGGTTCAGTTCCCAGCACTCACATGATAGCTAACAATCATCCTGACTCCAGTTTTAGGGGATCCGACACTCTCTTCTGACCTCTCTAGGCATTGTACAACACTGATGCATTTCCATACATGTAATACACTCATACACATAAAATAAAAATAAAAAAGACAAACTGCTTATTCTCAGTGTCATCACTATATATATTATATATAATATATATACATTATATGCGTATGAATGTTTACCTGCATGCATGTAAATGCACCATAATCATGCAGTGCCCACACAGGTGAGAAGAGGGTGTTGGAGTCCCTGGAACTGAAGTTACGTATAGCTGCTAGCCACCATGTAGATGCTGGGAACTGAACCCGAGTCCTCTGCAAGAGTGGCCAGTGCTCTTAATCACTGAGCCATCTCTCCAGCCTCAGCAGTTTGTCTTTTTAAAATAATTATTTGAGTAGCCCTGCCATTTTTGGCAATGCTTTCATTCAAAGTACCAGGTACATTAAATTTTTTTTCGAAAAATATTCTAAAATCACATTCCTGGGGCTAGGAAGATAGTTGTCTGTAAAGTGCTTGTTGTTTAGATATAAGGACTCAGGTTCAATCCCTACCTACCTAAGAAACTGGACATGGTGGTATGCACTTGGGGACAGAGAGAAGAGGATCTTTGGTGCTCCCTGGCCAGTCAGTGTAGCCTAATTAGTGAGCTCCAGGTTCCAGTGAGAGACTGTCTTAAAAAGCGAGGTGAGTAGCTCCTGAGGCGTGACACTTGGGGTGACCTCTGTCTCCCACACATCCCTGTATACTCGTGTGCCAGCACCCTCAGATTCATGCATCCCCATGAGCACCCACAGACACATTCACACAAAGCACCTTGCTTTTTGTGGGAGGCATTGATTTGTTTGCTTTTTTGAGGCAGGGCAGGGGGTCTTGCTATGTAGCCCAGGCTGGCCTGGTACTTGCTATGTAGTCCAGGGTGGCCTCAGCTTCCTAAGTGCTGGAATTCTAGGCGTGCACCACCGTAACTGGTTCCAGTCCCTGTTTTAACCCTGCCCTAAGCAGTGAAAGTTATAGTCTGTTTACCATAAATAAATAGTTGTGAGAGCTCTTAACGCCAGTGTACAGAGCCCAGGAGTTATTGGGTTACCTCTGTCCTGGTGGCAGGGGTCTGACTTTCCTTTGGGTTCCGCGAAGGGGGCCTGTCCATTACACTGCCCACTGTGCCCCATTCTGCAGAGTCTGGGCCATCTGAGTAGCAGGGTTGTGGACCTGTCGGCAAGCCTGCTCTCTTCTCTCTTGGAAATCCTGCTTGGCTCATTTTCCTTGGCCCTTGGAGTCTCATGCCCCTGCCTCGGTTACCCCACCTCTGCCCCCAACTTACTGTGTGGTTCCTAGACTTAGTGGACAGGGTCCCGTGCCTCCTCTCAGAAAAGCACCTTGTCCAAAGAACTGCATCCTGCCCCTTTGTATCTCCCTGGCTCAGTAGTCTTGGTAACTGCTCTCAGGCATTCCTGCCACTCGGGGGCTAAGCCTGGGGGAGCTGAAGATCTTGAGCCCCCTTGGCACCTGCAGACCACTCCTTTAGCAAGCACCCTACCCCCTTAGGACTTGCTGGAGTCAGACTCCACTGCCAGCTTCCCAGTGCCCTGAGCCCTCTCTCTCCCTGCTTCTCTCTTCCTCCACTTCTTCCCATCTCTCCTGTCTTCCTCTTTCTTTGGTTCCCCCCACCCCCACCCCGCTTCCTCCTCTTTGGCATCACTTACCTCCTGAACTTTCTCCTTCTCTGTCCCTGCAGCTTCCACCTAAGAGTGCCATGCAGAGCCCTTGGGAATAGCTACGACCTCCCGGAAGGACCAGGTGTCCTTGGTAGTCTAGCAGGTGAGTGGGGAGCTGGGACCTTGGGGTGGCAGCTTCATAGAGGCTAAGACTGGGGGTCCCGTATTGTGTTTGCGTAGCTGAGGTTGCGAGAATGAGGCTTGAGAACTTAGTAAGGCTTCCTGGAGGAGGAGGGCAGGGTAAGACCCTAGACTGGATTGCATCTGATTTGTACCTTTTCCTTGCTTGGTGGGTTTTGGTCTTTTTTCATTCCCAAGCACTGTTTATAATGATTACATTCTCACTCTGTGTCTCTCTCTCTCTCTCTCTTGTATTTACTTTTTGTGTGTGCATATGTGTGTGTGTGCATACGTGTGTGTGTGTGTGTGTGTGTGTGTGTGTGTGTATGTGTCCCACACATGTGGAAGTCAGAGGACAAGCTTGTCAGAGTCTGTTCTCTCCTTCCATCCCGTAGGTTCTGGGGATTGAACTCAGGTCGTCAAGCTTGTTAGCAAGACCTTTACCCACGGAACCATCTTGCCAGCCCCACATTTTCCTTTAAATTATGGAGCTGGTGAGGGCAAGAAGCGTCACAAAATTAAAAAGAAGGATCTAGCATCCTTGTCTTTCCAGCTGCCTTTTCTCTCCCAAGAGCTTCTTGTATATCCACCTGGAGGTATGTGTGTTCATGAATCTTTTTCTTTAACTCGGGTGTTTATATGAGGGGGTTCTGTATCTTGCTTTTCCACATCTCTGACATCAATATATATAAACTTCAGAGCCTAACCCAATTCCACCTGGTATTTCAGTTGGGAAATTACCTTCAAGTTCTAGATCCACTCCAGAAGAACCTACTTCTTTCTTCGGTCGGGAGCCTGTGTATCTGAGAATACCGAATTCATTTGTTTATTTCTATCTTACTGCTTACTTATTGTTCTTTAAAATTCACATACTTCAAAATTTAGGTGATAGACTGTAAAGTGAAATCTCTTCCTCTACGCTGAGGTGGATTTCCAGGGAGGTTGAATTTTACCGAAGGCCATTCTAGGATCTAAAGAAGGGCTCGAGCAATGTGTTTTGTGAATCTTCCAGAACTTCTTGAGCCCCCTTGTCACCTGGAGCCCACACCTCTAGCAGGTCACCTTCCTCGCTTGGAAGGACTTCCTGGGGTCTGGTTTCACTGCCAGCCTTCCAGTGCCCTGGAGCCTCTTCTCTCCCTGCTCTCTCTCTCCCTCCATCTTCCCATCTCTCCTTTCTTTGGCTTGCCCATCCTCTCTCGTCGTCTTTCCCCCTCTGTTCCCCTTTCTCCCTCCCCTCACCTCCTCTTACCTCAAGGACTTATTCTTGTTTTCTTTTCTCACAAATGATCATCTCAGTTCCATAAGCTTCAGGTTCGTGATGGTATTTCTGTCCCTCTCAGCCTCCGTTTCCTTCCTCTGAGGAGAGTTCCGCGGTGTGGCCTTGCCTCCGGTCCCCGTCGCCCTGAGGAATTCAGCCTTGTGTCCACACTGGCCCTTGCCTTCCCTTCGTTGTCGCTGTCGCTGACTTTTCTTGTGCACCACGGCAGAATGTTATATCCCGTTCTGCACATTTTCTTATTTATGATTCTTGGAGGCCATCGTGACAGTGAAAGGAACTTCCTCCTTTTCACGATCATTCAGTATTGTTTCGCATGACTACTACCCCATCATTTGGTCATCCGTTCCCTAAGTGATGGGCACTTTGGTTATTTCCATCTTCTGTTAGTATACCTATATACCAGTGAGGTGGCTGATAACCTTCTATAGATATGACTTTGGATGGATGCCAGCAACCCTGCACGAGAAATGCCAGAGGGCAGAAGCAGAGGGCTCTCCTAGTGAGGGTGACATTGTCCTCCCTAGAGGCATCCCTGCCGGCTAGGGAGGGGGTGCCCCACCCCATGACCAGTGCTGTATGTTTTCAGCCTTTTTATCTTTGGCAGAGTGACAGGTGGAAGGTGGCATCTTACCTTTGTACCTCGTTTAGTTCCTTGTTATAGGTTTTAGGACTGTGTATGTTTTCTTTCCTCTGAGCGTCACTGTATCCCCCGCCCCCTTTTAGGTCAGGATCTCAAGCAATCTAGGCTGGCCTTAAATTTGATATGTAGCCTAGGCTAGCCTCCAACCAACTCTAAATCCTCCTTTCTCAGCCTCCTGAGTCCTGGGATTATAGGTGTACACCTCCACGCCCAGTTAATGTCCTGTTTCCAGGAGCTTTCAGTGGAATCAGAGATAGTTCCTAAGCTGTCATGTTCTTTTTACTTGGCTTCTGATGGTTTCTACCAAATGTTTACATGTCTGATGTATTGCCTGCATGTGTGTAAGTGCGCCTGTGTGGTGCAATGCCTGTGGAGGTCAGAAGAGGGTGTCAGATTCCCTTGAAACTGGAGTTACAGACAGTTGTTAGCTGCCATATGGGTGCTGGCAATTGAACCTTGGTCCTTTGCAAGAGCAGCCAGTCCTTTTAACTGCTGAGCCATCTCTCCTGCCCAAGTAGCATAATTTTTATGGGCTGTCATGTGACATTTAATGACAGGGACACATTCTGGGAAAAAAAGTGTTGGGGGGAGGTACATATTGGGGATGTGGCTTCATTGGTAGAGTACCTGTCTTGCGTGTACAGAGCTCTGGGTCCAGTACTCAGCTCTGCATAAACTGAGTGTGCTGGTACATGCCTGTAATTGGGAGGTAGAGGCAGAAGGATATGAAGTTCAAAGTCGTTTTCAGCTGTATACTGGGTTTGAAGCCAGCCTGGGCTACATGAGGCATTATCTCAAAAAAAAAAAAAATTAATACTGTTAATGACATCTAAGACATCCTAAGAACTTAGGAGACTTTCTATTTGTACAGGTTTTTTTATTTTTTATTTTTTATTTTTTCGTCTTTTTAAGACAGAGTCTCCCTGTAGTCCCAGAACTCACTATGTAGACCAGGCTGGCCTTGATCTCACAAAGATCTGCCTCTGTCTCCCAAGTGCTGAGATTAAAGGCATGCACTAACACACCTGGCAGATTTCTCTATTTCTTAAGTTTATTCTTGTATTTTCTGTCTTGTGAGGCTGTTGTGAGGTCTTTCATTCTGGTTTCTTCCTGGTTACTGCATAGAAACCTCATTTTTGTCTCATTGACTTTGAACTTAGCAGTCATACTGAACTCTTAAGTTGCTCTAGCAGTAATTGCTCAGTTGGACTGCTTGGCCTTCCCATCTCAAAGCTCACATTATTATGGATACTTTATCTGTCTTAATTTTTTTAAGTTCTTGCCTATTTGTGTTGTCCAGAACTTCCAGAGCAATGTGCATCATAAACACAATGATGAAATGAACACCACTGTGTTATTCCTAACTGTAATGGGAATTTCCTAATTATACAGGATTTAAGAAAGGGGCTGAAGAGATGGCTCAGTGGTTAACAGCACCAACATGGCAGCTAACAACCACCTGTAACTCCAGTTCCAGAGGATCTGATACCCTCTTCTGACCTCCATGGGCACTGCAGGACCTGGGTGCACTTACATACATGCAGGCAATACATTCGTGTACATAAAATAAAGATAATATACAAAATATTAAAAACAAACAAGATTTAAGAACGTATCACTCTGTTGAGTAAGCTAGGCATTGAGTGTTACAGTTGCCTCTTCAGTGCTATAGGGACGTGGCTTTGCCCTTTGGATCTGTTAGTCACCTTTTCCCATCATCCTTAGATTCTAATCAGGCCAGAAAGGAGCACTTGAGTTTTCTGTGGGAATCCCCATTATCTAATGCCTGGCTATTTTGTTCTAATTAATTATTATCTAAACATTTTTTATATGTGTAAGTGTTATGCCTGCATGTATGTAATTGCATTCCTGTTGTGTCATACAATGCTAGCAGAGGACAGAAGAAAGCGTCAGATTCCCTGGAACTGGAGTTATGGACAGTTGTTAGCCATCATGTGGGTGCTGGGATTTGAATTTGGGTTTTCTGTGCTTTTAACTTCTGAGCCATCTCTCCAGCCCCTCTCTTCAAAGCATGGAGATGGGGTATAAAGAGTGGCCAGCAGTAGTGCCCTTTGACCCAGTACACATGTGCTTGCCAAGCCTGGAGCCTGGCCTTTACCTGGGCTCAGAGGGATTGGGCCATTTGCCAGTTTCATAGCAGTAGCTGAGGCTGTGAGTAGGGGGCGTGGGTTCCCATCCTGGCATTCATAGAGGATGTGTTAGAGGAACCATGAGCTAGATTCTAAGGCCCCAGGCACCCACAGATGGGAGAACCAACTGTGTATTCGGACCTGGTGATACTCAACCTTGTCTAGCACATGGACACAGGGTGGAAGCTCAGGAGTAGAGCATGGTGGTGCAACCCTGTAATCCCAATACTTAGGAAGCCGAGGCAGGAGATTTGCTACAAGTTTGAGGATAGCCTGGGCTACATAATGAGTTTAAGGCTAGTTCAAGTCCAGGGCCAAAGAGCCAAATAGTGGTGAAACCCTGTCTTCAAAAATATCAAAACCACCACCAACAAAATAGAACTTTAGTCTGTGGCATGAATCTGAGGATTTCAGATGTCAACATTCAAGGTTTTCATCTTTGGGGATTGTAGTTTCTGAGATTTTTAAATCTTACAGGTTTGGATCATTGGGGATTCAGCATTTGGGATCATGACATTCAGGCTTATGACTGGAACAGCACAGAACTGCGGCTCTTGTTCTACGGTACCTCTAACCTAACCCCTCTATTCCAGGTCTAAGCCTGGCCCTGGGCCTCTGCTGGCAGGAGCCATGGCTGGCAGCAGGGATGAGGCACTGTCCGTATCTGAGTGGCTGCGGGCACTGCACCTGGAGCAGTATACGGTGCTCTTTGAGCAGCATGGGCTGATGTGGGCCACCGAGTGCCAAGGCCTCAGCGATGCCCGCCTGGTGGACATGGGCATGCTCCTCCCGGGCCACCGCCGCCGAATCCTGGCCGGCCTGCTCCGCGCCCACGCGCCCCCAGCTCCTGTGCCTCGTCCTGCACCACGGCCTGTGCCCATGAAGCGGCACATCTTCCGTTCACTGCCTGTGCCCGCCACTCCGCCTGAGCCATCACCCACAGCTGGAGAGGAAGAGGGACCGCCAGCCGCTCCGCCTATCCCGCCGCGGCGGAGCTGCCTCCCGCCTACGTGGTTCAGCCCCTCATCTGCAGTTGCCTCAAACCCTGTGCTGCCTCCACTGCCTGCCAAGCGACACTTGGTAGAACCGAGTGTTCCACCAGTCCCACCTCGTGCCGTACCTCCCTACCCAGCGGCAAGGTGAGCCACCAGTGATGGGTGGAGGATCCTAGAGAGTAGATGGGGCCAAGGCTGGAGGGATGACTGACCACTGTTGGGGAGCAGGCTCGGAGGTGAGAGATGGGCCGCAGGGCCAGGCCAGGCAGAATAAGACACAGTAAGGGCCCGAGGAAGGTCAGGACTCAGGTGTGCATGAACATGAGCAGAGAGGGCAAGGGAATCACAGTGGCCCCCAGGTTTCCTTCCCAAGTGGCTGGGTGGGCAGTAGTGCCATCATTGAGAGTGGCTCAATAATCGAACAATGTTTGGGAGACATCTGAGTTCAGTGGGGGACCTGGCTTCTGTGGGGATCAGGGTATATCCTGATACCAGGTGAGGTGTGGTAATAACTGAAGCCCTAGATGGTGGCTCCAGGGTTGGGGAGTAGAGGTGCTTCTGTTCTGTTCCCCTCACACTGTGCTTGACAGATTTCACCAAGTCCCAGGACATCTGTGAGGTCTTGGCCCGCTTACTCTCCCCCTCTTCAGAATTCCTTCCTTCTCTCCTGGGCTCCATTTCTTCTTCCATGGACATTTGGTGTTTTCTTCCTCTCTTTCTGCTGTTTGCTCAGATGCCAGCGAGAAGGGGCATCTACAGACAGGACTGCTATTTGTTCAGGTGTAGTGGGGATCCATTGGCTTCTTGGAGGGTTGAGTGGAGAGAATGCTCTTGTCCTGGTCACTGCTGGACAGTGGGGGGAGGGGGGCGGGAGGTTGTTGATCTCTGCGGCAAGCCTTCTGAGGAGGCAGAGTTGTATTCTGGTTTCAAACTGGGAAACTGAGGCTCAGGGCATGGAAAAGCGCATTGGCAGGGTCCAAGCAAGTGGATACTGAGGGGGCTCCTGGGGTGAACGTTTGGGATGGTCTGCCCACCCAGAAAGGAGCACTGAGCCTTGGGGGTCAAGCAGGGTCTAAGGTCCTGAGATTCAACGTATGGAAGCACAAAAAAAAAAGGCCAAGCTTAAATGGGCAGTGCCTGGTGCTTTCGCGCCCTCTAGTGGCCGTACTCTTGCATGCAGGAGTTATATTTATTTGTGAGGGTCATATGATTGAGAGTTGAGAGATTTGAGAGCTGGAGTTTATAGTACCCGAGCTCATCACTCTCAGTCTCTTCTCTCTCCCTACTCCCCAACCCATGTCGCCCTCTGTGGATGTTTTGGGAAGGGAGAGGCCTTTAGAAGAGAGGCTGGTGGGAAGAGTGCAGCTGGGATAGGAGTCTAGGCTCTAGACCAAGGTGTAAGCCAGGGGTGGGGGGCAAGGATGGAGTTCCTGCCCTCTGCCCTCTGGGCCGGATGCCCTGTCTGGGGCTCTCTGTGGGCCTCTTGACACTCATCTCTGTTCAGGGGACTTGCATAGTCGAAGGAAAGTCCTCTCCACAGCCCTGGGCCTTAGGGAACAAGGGCCCACTCTCAGAGCCACAGTTTGAACATAGGTGCGTGGCCGACATCTGGAGGAAGCTAGGCCTCCAAGGTGAAACATCTGACCCTAAATCCATTTTGTGCTGAAAGAATTTGTGGAAAATTACAGGAGTCCCTTAGTAGCCATAGGAGGATTGGTTCTGGGTCTGATCGTGACATGTTGTATTTGCAAGAACCTGTGTGCATCCCCCCGTGTTTTTAATCTATTTTCTGTGGTGCATGGATCAAACCCAGGGCCTTGTACATCTAGGAGCACTCTACCATTGATCTACATCCCTGGCCCCCTCCCATGGATCACAGATCATCTGTAGGTTAACTTATGGCATCAAATATAATGTAAATTTTGTGCAAATTACTTATACTGAATTGTTCAGGGAATAATTAGAGGGGAAAAATCTGTATATATTCAATATAGAGGGGTTTATTTCAAATATTTTGATCTGCAGTGTATTGAATCTGTGGCTGTAGAGCCACAGGGTGCAAAGGGCTTTCTCTGATCCTCATGGTTTGGCATTGTTCCTTAGGGCACAGGCATGCCGGACCTAGCTTCCTGTGCTGTGGGATATAGCATTAGGAGTCAAAGGCATCTGTAGTCCTCAGCTCATGGGTATATAAAGTTTAAAAGTACAGGGTTAAAAACAAAAGATGGACCTTGATAAGTATGTCCCAGGCTTAGACCAGGTTCTATGCCCATCAAGGTGGGCTCCACTCTCCCTGCTCCCTCTTCTCCCCTCCATGTCCCAGCTCCTCGGTGTGTGGTGGAAGACTGTTCCTGCTCCCTCGCAGCCAGTTCCTGCTTATACTGCATTGCACCTTTAGTCTTGAGGCCTCTCACCTGAGATCATGAGGTGACTGGGCGAACCGGCCCCACGCTCCCTCATGTCCTGCGTGCATGTGTGAGGGCATGCCTGGGCCAGTGTGTGTATTCACACTGTTCTTTTGAGACAGTCTTCACTGTGTAATTCTGGCTGACCTGGAACTTCCTCTATAGACCCAGCTTTCCTTGAATTCATGGAGATCCACCTGTCTCTGCCTTCTGAGCACTGAGATTGAAGGTGTGCACCACCACATTTGACTGTATGTGTACCTTATGTCCAGGTGTCCATATGCACAGTTGGCTACCTGTCAGGGTGACAGCGTGTCTGTGTACTTGTGTATTTATGCAGGTTCTGGGGATGGTTGCACCTGACCTAGTAAGTATGGGATACAGACGTCTACAGTTTTAGGCGATAAGACCTGTCTTCAAGAGTTCATTAGGGCTGAGTTTACACATGCATGTGCCCATGGGTGCTGCTGTGGGGACACTCGTAAATAGTGTGCAGATGCTGTTTGGGTGGTAAATTGGCACAAATACTATTTGTGTACTGTCAAGTGTGAGTCATTGTGCACATATGTGTGTACATATCCTGCCAAGAGCATAAGCCTATTAGAATGTCAGCTCTCCTAGGGCCATAGAATCTGTCAGTTTTCTTTACTGTTGAGTCCCCAGCTTCTGTCAGGGGTGCTGGTAGGCCCCTCCATATTTTTTCTGTGTGTATGATGAGTGCTGTCAGGGACATTCACAGTGCAGGTGGTGAGCGCGTGTGCAGCACCAAGGAGAACTCAGCCCACGCTGTCTGCAGAGCTAAAGCGCCCTGAGCTTATCACCCCAAGTCCTTCTCTCCAGTTCATGTCATCCCAGATGTTTGGGGAAGGAGAGGCTTCAGATGAGGCTAGTAGGAAGCTAGGCTAAGATCCAAGGCCACAGACCAAGGCATAAGCAACCAGAAAACAAACAAGGACAGGCCTCCTTCCTGCCTGCCTGGCCCTGTTGAGGGCTCTCAGAACAAGGCTGGCATTTGGCCTGAGAGGCCCCCTCTTCACCTCCACATCTGCAACATACTCCATTTTTTAAGTCTGTGGCAGTGAACTTGCTGAGGGGGCCAGGAATGTTGAGAAACTTGCCGAAGTCACCCAGCCCTGAAGGAGAAACCAGCATTCAGACCCTGCCTCCAGTCCTTTTACCTGTCTACTCAGCTTAAGGTTACAGAGACAAAAAGCAAAACAACATGAAAAGCCCACAGAGCTTGCTTCTCTGGATCACACAGGCATCGTTTCTGATAGAGGGTTCCAGAGTCACTCCGTAGAGAATGATAGAGGGTTCCAGAGTCACTCCATAGAGAATGATAGAGGGTTCCAGAGTCACTCCATAGAGCCCCTTCCAACTTGCTCTGGGTCTCAGCTTCCTCATCTGATACTTGAATGCCTAGAGATAAAGTATTCACCCAGAGTGGGCAGTTACTGGTTGGAGTCAGGCTGCAAGGTCTCCCTGCTGTGCCCCAGTGCCTTGCAGCCCAGCCAATCCCTGGTCTTTCTGAAGGCTGATCACTTGTTGCTGGGGCAGAAGCTGCTCCCTTCAGAAAGTCTGTTTCCCGGCCTCTTTGGGTTTCCTCCAGTGGGTGGGGAAGGGGAGAGGTGACCACAATGGCTAGCCAGAGTCCGGCCTTCCTGGGCACCCACCCTGTGAAGCCTCACGGGACTGGCAAATAGTTGATTGGTTTTAGCTCAGACCATGCTGGTGCAGCCTGAGGGGCGGGGAGGAAGTGTCTGCCCCAGGGAATTCTGGGTGACTTTTCTCTTTTTCAATGTTTTCAGGAAGTGTGTCTGTTGGCCTGGGCTGCAAGGGGTGGGGGTAGGAGAGGTGGAGAGCAGGAAAGCCAAGGAGACCGGAGCTGGACACACACACGCGCGTGCGCGCGCACACACACACACACACACACACGCTCCAACAGATTCATGGTTATATTCTGCAACACACACTCTCAGAAGTGATTTTCACATACTCTGAGATGCCACTGGCAGGCGTGTAAAGACACCTGGGGAGGGCCCACACTTCCAAGGGAACTGGACTCAGACACACCTGGTCACGGGCTCAGCTACGAGACCAGCCCGGGCAATCACACAATACCTGGGCACACACTAAATCTACGTGGCTGGAGTCGCAGGAATTCTTGGGCCCAGGAAGCAGCAGACCTCTGAGGGTGAGCAAGGGGCAGTCCTACCTGGGCTGCTGGGCAGGTAGAGGGCTGAGAGGGCAGGAATTTCTGTGTGCCTGTGTCTGGCTGTCATTTCTGGGCTGGTTTGTGGGGTGCTCTGACGCCCTTTCTGGGCTGCTTTGTGGGGTCCTCTGACACCCTTTCTGGGCTGGTTTGCGGGGTGCTCTGATGCCCTTTTCTCGTCTCAGAATGTTCTGGCTGCTGCTACTTTCTCTACTTACGGTTTTTCCACTGCCCTTTTTTTTTTTTTTCCCTCTCTTCTTCCTTCTCCCTGAGCTTTCCAGGTCTCTGTCTCCCTAGTAGCCTCTCCTGGATCCACCAGGAACCCCCAGTAACTGTTTTCTGGACCTTTCTCAGACTCTACCTCGTAAACTTTTCTGTTGGGTCTGTTTTGGGGGGCCCTGGTGCCCCAACCATTCCGTCTGGCATCCACTCCCACCCGCACCCCTCAGGAGATTCCCTTGTAGAGGCTTAGGTTGGCTTGTCTCACTATCAAGGTCAAGGTTTCTGTGTTTCTAAACCCCTCACCCAGGGACCTGCAGAGGGCTGACATTTCATTGCTGTGGCTTCTCCCCTGCTGAGCATGGCTGGTAATGCCTGACTACACACTGAGTATAGGATTGGTCTCCTGTCCCTCAGATTACCAAGATTCCTAAGGAACCCAGCACTTTCAGGTCACTGGGGACACGAAATGGCCTCTACCTTGGACTGGGCACCAGAGGTGGGGGGAACCTGTAGGGTCAGACCCAGGAGGTTCACAGAGCAGAATAGCAGAAAGATCCCAGCTGCCTCCAGCCCAGTACAGCAGGACTGACTCTAGGGCAGCTCAGGAAGAACTACGTAGGGCTGCATGCCTTGGCTATGTGCTGAGCTCTAATTGGGGCTCTAGGGAAGAATGGGGACTTCAGCCTTTCTAGATCTGGATGCTGACAGGGTGGTGGTCATCAGTTGTTTGGTGCATACTGACGCTAGCCCTTCTGTTGGGTGATGAGTAGGCCCCCCGGAGAGGCAGACTGCAGATCTCCACCCTGGCAAGGGAGGCCCAGCAAGAGCTTTGTGTACTGTGGCCTGGAGAGAAGTGAGCAGAACAGGGCCAGGGGTGTGCTGGAGTGGCCCCGTGGTGAGGAGGAAGGACAGACAAGCATGGGGAGGCAAGGAGTGCAGCGTGCAGCTGCCGAGGAGGAAGTGGCAGCTGGGAAAGCTGACATCAGGGAAGAAGGCCAGTGTCTCTGGCCTCCCCTTGCAGCTGTGCTGGTGAGAGTCCTGTGATCGGCCTTGGTCCCTCCAAGGCCCATCAGACACTTAAGGGGGAAGGTCCTGACTCCAGAGTGGGTTGTAGGCTGGGTTCTTTGTCCTCTCAGGTCATCTGGGTGAACCAAACATTGAAGGAGTAACCTCTTACACAGAGTTATTAGAAGTGTAGAGGTTAGGGGAGCCCCCAAGGAGGCCCCCAAAGAAGCCAGAAGGGAGGCCCACAATAGAGGGAGAGATGTGAGGTGTATGCTTTTTAAAGGCAGAATAGGAGTTTGACTAGACAGGAACAAGTGTTTGAAATTAAAGGAGCAGTATATGTAAAGATTTGAAAATATTTGTTTATATACTGCAGCTTAGAGCTGGCTCAGTGGCTAAGAGCACATGCTGCTCTTGCAGAGGATCCATGTTTAGTTCCCAGCACCCACATCAGATGGCTCACAACTGCCTGTAGCTACATCTCCAGAGGATCTGGCCTATGTAGGCACCTGCATTCAGATGCACATACCTCCCCCCTATAGGCACTCACACAGAAATAATTTTTTGTTTGTTTTTGTTTTCTGAGATAGAGTCTCACTATACAGCGCTGGCTGGCCTGGAACTCGCTATGTAGATCAGGTCTCAAACTCACAGAGATATGCTTGCCTCTGCCTCCCAAGTGCTGGAATTAAAGATATGCACCACCATGTTTGGAACACAGACATAATTTAAAAATAAATAAATAAATCTTTATAGACTGCAGCTTAGTCAAGGAGGGCTAGAAAGTGAGTGGGAGGAGGGACAGAGGTCAGTCTAAGGCTAACTTGATAATTGGGCTTCCCCTCTCTGCCCTCAAAGTGAGCCCTAGTTCCTCTGGCCAGAGGTGGGTCCAGACAGAAGTATTAGAAGGGAAGCCCAGGGCATCTAGAGAAAGAGGAGGCTGTGAGGCAGCTTGCTGGTCTAGCTTTGGAGGCTGAGCCTCCTTCAGCCACTGTTGGGTGAGAAGCTATGCTGGTGTAAGCCTGCAGGCAGGTTAGAGGGGAAACTGAGGCTCAGAGGGAAAGTGATTGGCTTGGTGCTAATTGAGCTGGGACTCAAACTGGGACTCCAAACTGAAGCAGACGCATCTCTCCTTGTGCCTGGGACAGGCCTTCTTCATACCTGTTTCCCAGACATGGTTATTAGAAGAGCTTCTTCTATGTTTCTGGTTTATATGATTAGTGACTGGGTCACTCTAATATTACCCATTCAGACTTCGGGCTCTCTTCTGTTCCCCATCCCTGAGTAAGGTTCCCTGTGTATTTTCTCTAAAAATAACAAGGTGGACCCAGGCTGGAGTGGATCACTCCCTGTCCTGGTTGCTCAGTCCTGCTGTGGGTGGCAGAGTGGGTGGAATAAATGGTGCATGTGAAGGCTGAAGGACAGAAGAGCTCAGGGAGAGGGGACAGCAGGTCTGCCCTGCTGGGTACCCTAGATCAAGGCTCATGAAGCTGCGTTTTGAGGTGCAGAGGGTGCTTCCTTAGGCTAAGAGTAGAGAGAAGGGAGAAGAGGAAGAGGCAGGGTGAGCAGAAGCTTGGAAGGGCCATTCAAAGGGCAGCAATGGACCAAGCTGGGACTGTTCATGGGGGGCAGGCACCCAAGGACTGAGCCAGGGACACTCCCCACGCCCTGTTCTTGGTAGGGGACATTGCCCCCTGCTCTGGGGATTTCCCATAGGCTATGCCTTCCTGACCCCACTTCTCGTTTCCTGACCCTGGCCCTGACTCAGCATTGCTAAATGCCCTGTGCTAGGCAGGCAGGCTGTTGTCTTGGAGGCTTCTTGGAGGAGGTGGCTAACGTGAGACTGAGAAGGTTGTCTTTCCTCCTGGGAGCATCAGGATAGTGATGAGGGTAGACTAGGTGCCAGACGAGGGCTCCTTGAGCTGTCAGGACCCTGAGGATGAGGAGCAGGTGGGTGCCACATTGCTACTCTCTCCCACTCAGACCTGGGAGAACTTTGGGAGTCAGGACCACTTAGGACTTAGGTTTGCTTGGCCTTGGAGAATGGGAGTCCTCACCTTGCCACAGTTCAGGTCCTGCCCTCCACTGACCCCTGGGCATGGCCACCACAGCTGTTGCTTCCTGGCCTCCGAGAGGCAGCTGTGACCTGTATTGATTTGCTTGTCCAGAAGTCCAAAGACTGGCCAGTCTCTCCAGGCCAGGCTGTTGGGCAGGTGAGCACTCACTCAGGCGTTCAGTCATCCTTTGCTCATTCATCTGCTTTCCTTGCAACCCAGAAGGCTAGCTTCTGTGCCTACCTACAGACCAGCGTGCCTGGTCCCCACCTGCCATTCCAATGCCCTTTTGCAGTCCACTCAGCCGCTCCTGCCCTAGGCTGTGGGATGTCAAGTCAGACACTTGCCCTGCCCTGAAGGGACTTAGGATCAAGTCGGGGAGACAACCTGGTGCAGTGCCCGCCAGGGGACATTAATATTCCCAAGACCACCTCCCCTTGGCATCACTTCCCAGAGGGGCAGACAGGGTAGGGAGAGCAGCTAGCCCCCAGGGCAGCAGCAGGGGTCATTGCACGCCATAGTCCAGGGGTAGTCCTGTGAGTGATAGCTCAGAGGTGAGGGACTGAGGATCAGAGTGGGCAGGTGACTCACAGGGAACCAACTTAGCTTAGAAACCTCTTGTCCAAAGGGGCCAGGATACCTTCTAGCAACCCTGCATGCACGGGGAGTGCCCAGTTGCAGGTCACCACTCTTGGGAGCTTGTGCACTAGAGGTTTCTCCTGGTCCTGCTGCAGTTCCCAGGCAGGCCACTGTTGATGAGGCAGCACTGTGCAGTAACTCAGACTGTACAATCTCATGTGGGTCGGACTCCACAGCCAAGTTCTCTGCCTGTCCACATGGCTATACCGTGAGAGGCATGGAAACAGACACATTCTGAGAAGCACACGGTAGTGCACCAGGGGTCTGATCCCAGCTGACATGCTGGCAGACTACATGGCAGGAGGGACAGAAATTGAAGAATGTCTTTTGGAATTATTTGCATGAGGAGAGGAAGAAGAGGGTCAAGGGGAGCAGCAGGAGGTTCTGGGGAGTCTCCGAGAAGGGGCATGTGGGCTAGAGGCAGACGTGCTCCCAAGACAGGGAGTAGGGAGAAGGGGAACTAGTAGGCTCAAGAGTGTGATCCAGTTACATCCTCCCGGATCTCTTTGCTTTCATGGCAAGTCACATACTGCCACTCAGTGATGGGAACACTGGGAACAGACCAGGCCAGAGGTAACCAGGGTGCGAGGGGTAGCTGGCCACTCCATTGTGTCTCCTCTGACCCTGCCAGATGTTGACAGAAATAGCTGATGGAGCTAGGCCTCCAGTGCTTGGTATACATTCTAACTGCTGGGCACTGAGGATCCTGTGTATTGGCATGTGGCCCACTCTTCTTAGTTACTCCCCACCCCCTCTGCCAGTGGAAACAGCCTCTGCTTTACAGAAGAAGAAACCCAGGGTCAGAGAAGCTAGGAACTTGCCCCAGGACACACAGGAATGAAGATACTAAGGTGGGCTTCAGCCCTGTGTTTTGAATGTCAGAATAGGACGGCAGGAACATGCGACAGGAAAGCACAAGGGGCCTGGAGTCGGCCCTGGATTAGTGACAGCAGAGATGACAGTGGTGGGGTGAGGGGCCTTGAAGTGTCCGTGATCACAGGAGGTGGTGAGTTTCGAAGTGTGGACAAGAGAGACCCACAGTCCCAGCCTTGTGAGTTGGTCTCTAAGACTCCGGTGTGTGTCATCAGCCTTGGTTTGACATCTGTTTCAATCCTGTCCCATCTCTCTGCCAGCACGTGCTCTCTACCCTTCCCAGCACAGGCCAGGACTTACTTCCTCCTTAGAAGCCTTCCCTGTCCTGTTCTGGTCTTCCTTCTCCTTCAGTGTGGAGGCCTCACAGGTCCATGGCTAAAAGTTGGAGCACTGGGGCCAGGTGTCCAGCGCATTTGGGCTGGAGAGGCACTGCATCCTGTGCACTGTGGGACACGGTGGGTGGGTGGGGTTCAGTAGGAGAGTGGTGGAGGACTGCAGGAATCAAGTGGGAGTCTGGGTAGGGGAAGGGATTTGCTGAAGCCCAGGTGAGCAGGGCCTCAGTGGGTTGGAACCGTGCTGTTGCTTAGTGACACCTGACTTTAGTTCTGTTTGCAGCCTTCCCTCCAGGGAGGAGTTATTACTGCCACCACTGTCACCTGGTCCCCAGTCAGATCCTGCAGAGAACCTGTCCACTGTCCTGCCTGCCCTCCCTCGGGGGCCTTTACAGCCCCTGCCTTCATCTCCCAGTCTCCCTGAGGTCCCTCCCAAGCCTCTCCGCCTGCTCCCTGAGTTTGGTAAGTAGGGATGGGCTCTAGTGGTCTTCCAGGACCAGAGCATGCAACAGTAACACTCCCTCCCTGCCCAGCGGCCAGCAGTGCCCTGTGTGACCTGAGCCAGTCTAGGGCCTCCTTGAGCAGAGTGCTCTTCCTTCCTTTCCTGCTTACCAGGCAGACAAAGTAATGAGGTTCCAAGTCTGGGGATGCTGGCCTAAGGTGCTCTGGGCTTATTTTAATTCTTGTGGCCTTGTGGGCCTTGCTTAGATAGTCTCCACCCCGACCCCTAAGCTTGCTTCATGGTCAGCCTCCTTGTGGTGGCCCTGCCTCTCCTTCAGTATAAATAGCACTTCCTGTCTTCTGTGCCTTTATTTTGAAAGCCAGGCCTGGGTGGGGGTGGGAGTCTTTCCTGGCCTGGGAGTGGCCTTTGTGAAACCAAGCCCCAGTGCCCAGTAGAGGTAGCCAACGTGGCCAACCAAGTTCCTGGCTTCTGAGTCCCCCATGCCCTTCTCTCACCAGACGACTCTGACTATGATGATGTGCCAGAGGAGGGGCTGGGGGTCCCAGCCAGCGTAATGACCAAGGTAGGCAGTGCAGTGACTGGGGTTGTGGGGACTGGCTGTGGCGTGGAGGGAGGGCTGCTTAGTAGCCTTGGAGACCCCTGCCTCCCCCCAGCAGAATGGGCACCCCTTCTTCACTGTGTTGCTGTTCACGGGTCAGGGTCAAGGTCGGCCTCAGAACCTCACGCCAGCATCTGTAGCTCTGGTATATGACTGCTCCCGGCTTGGGTTGCATCTGACTGGGTGTATGTGGCCTCTGCTCTGTTTCTGTCTTGGAATGGCTGTCCTTATGTCTGTTTTACTTTCTGTGTCCCCATGTCACCCTCTTTCTTGAATGCATACCGTATCCCCAGTCCGGAGTCTTTCTTTATCCTTCTGTCTTTCTGTCTTTTCCGGTCTTAGATCCATGTCTGTCACCAGTTTTCCTGTCCCTGTCACCCTAACCCCCATGTGGTCTCAGCTGGTGGGGGAGGGTCACAGAAACAGAAGTAAAAGTGCTGAGTTGTGGGTTCAGGATGGCGTTGGACAGGTGGGCGTGGCAGCCAGGGTGCGATCTGGGGCTTCAAGAGAAGCATGGCACTGAGTGGGCCTGGGATGCCAGGAGGAGCCCCCGCCAAGCCGCGTCCCACGGGCTGTACGTGTGGCCAGTCTGCTGAGTGAGGGTGAGGAGCTGTCTGGGGACGACGCTGAGGATGAGGATGACCATGACCATGCCTATGAGAGTGTCCCCAAGTGAGTGTCCTTGCCACCTAGCTACTCCCTTTCTCAAAACCCAGCCCTGCCCGGCCTGAGGGAGCCCCAGCCTGGCTGCCCTCCTTCTCTCCTCTTGTCCTAGTGGCGGGTGGCCCACCAGTGGCCTGAGCTCCTCCTTCCGAAGCCTGATTCCTGATCTCCCGCCATACCCCATGGATGAGCTGCCGGGGGGTTCCACCCCCATCACACCCGTCATCAAGGCTGGCTGGCTAGACAAGAACCCACCACAGGGGTGAGTGAGGCCTGCTGCTTCCTACTGGTGTTTGCATGTGGTCAGGCTTTGCTCCAGGATGCAGGTGTCATGGGTCCAAAATCGGGAGGGAAGTCCAAGAGTATTTGAGCATTTTCCATCCCAACACACTGTAACCACTGAATTATCCCCCAGACTATGTTCTCTTAAAGTTGGGTAAGCCTACTTTGAATCTGACTTCAGTCACTTTCTGTAGGTAGTCTATTTTCTCTACAGTGGCTATTTGGAATTGTCTTCCTTTGAATTTGGCTATGTCAGCAAGGAGGGGGCTGTGTATAATGGTGGGACCTCTCTCCTAATCCCCAGCCTTTTGCTAGTCCCTGCCTTTCTGTCCAGGTCTTATATCTATCAGAAGCGATGGGTGAAACTAGATGCTGATTACCTGAGATACTTTGATAGTAGCAAGGTGAGTCCTCCATCAGTCCCTCATCTAATTCCTGCTCCTGCCTAATCTGAAGCTGAACCCCCGACATTGTTTTGGGTTAGAGTCCCTAGGTAACCCTCAGTGGGGATGTAGTATGACTCACCTAGCAGTATCCTGATCTGTAGACTGGCTGAGGGCAGTAATCAGGGCCAGCACAGGACGATCCTGGCTACCTACAGGAGATAGCTTTGCAGCTTTCACTTTAAGGGAGTCAGGGCAGGGGGGCTGTGGGGCTCCCACTCTGAAACACAGCTCTTCTCTCCCCTAGGATGCCTACTCTAAGCGCTTTGTCCTTGTAGCCTGCATATCCCGAGTAGCTGCCATTGGGGACCAGAAGTTTGAAGTGATCACAAACAACAGGACCTTTGCCTTCCGGGCAGAGAACGATGGTGGGAATTGGGGAGTGTGTGTGTGTGTGTGTGTGTGTATGCACGCGCACATTCTTGTATATGCAAAAGGGAGAGGATTGAAAGTTGGCCAGATTTGGGGTCAGGGGGAGAACAATGCATGCTCTCTGACACCTCATACCAGGGAGGCCTTGTCCCTTTGTTAGGCAAAGGAGGAGAAGGAAGGGCTTACTCTTTGTGGCCAGTTCTGTTCTACATACTTCCCAACTCACAGAGACACACCTCACCATGCACAGGGGACTCAGGCTCCAACAAGTGTAGTAACTTACACAGTGTAAACTGGACAAGGTGGTACTGGGGCCCAAGTTGTTCAAGTTGGAGAAGTTGAGCGAAGAAAGTGACGGGCCAATCCAATATGCTTCCTGGAAGAGGTGTTTTCTGAAGGGCCTGGGGCCAGGAGGCCCCTCAGGGTCCTGCCAGATGAGTTCATTTGTCACCATTCCCCTTCTCTCACAGTGGAGCGGAATGAGTGGATGCAGGCCCTGCAGCAGGCGGTGGCTGAGCAGCGAGCCCGTGCCCGACTCTCTAGTGCTTCCATTTTGGGAGTTCAAGGTGCTGAACAGCCTGACCGTGCTGGTAGCCTGGAGCTTCGTGGCTTCAAGAATAAGCTGTATGTGGCTGTAGTTGGGGACAAAGTACAGCTCTATAAGAATTTGGAGGTATGAAGGGCTCTGTCAGGCCAGTGGGTTCTCCTTGCTCCATACCTGCTCACCACCCCATGCTCACTGCAGTTCCCTTCGTCCCATACCTGCCCAGATAGTCTCTCCCTGGGCCTACCTGGGACCTGAATCTAGTACTTTCCTTTTTTGCCTTCCCTGAGCTGAGTCTGTTCTGTCCTCTACTCTCTCCTGCTTCTGATTTTGCCCCATCTGCACCTAATCCTGAGTACCACCCTCCAGTACCGTCCTCACCCGACCCCAGTTGCTCTGTTCCAGCCTGTAGCCCCGGCTCAGATTCCTGAGTCCTTCCGCCTTCCTAGGCTTTCTGGTCCCTGAGTCCTTCCCCCTTCCTAGGCTTTCTGGTCCCTAGGGGCCACGTTTCCCTCCTCTCTTGGGCCTCACACCTTGCTGCCACAGCCTTGCCCTCGTTCCTTCCTGTCTTCCCATCAGGAGTTCCATCTGGGCATTGGTATCACCTTCATCGACATGAGCGTGGGCAACGTGAAGGAAGTGGACCGGCGCAGCTTCGACCTTACCACCCCCTACCGCATCTTCAGGTGAGCTCTCCCTCCCTTGGCCCACTGTCATCCTCCCAGTATTTCCTTTTCCTTCCCGGCCAACCCCATGGTGCAGGTCTTCTGCCTGTGCTCACCCACTTGCCCTGGCCTCTCGGAAATCTCACTTTATCTGCGTCCCTCTGGCCAGTTGTGTTCCCTGTGTCTACCACGATGTTCACAAGATGTCCCACCCGACCCACTGCCCTCCTGCCCTGCCTCCTTGGACAGTATTCTAGGTGCTATGAATGCACTGTTGTCACAAAGGCCACTCTTCACTCCTGTCTTGGTCCTGTTCGGGGTGCTTCTTTCTTGGTCTCTGCTGACTTTTATCTGTCTTCTTTGCCCTCTCCCTGGGCAGTTTCACCCAGTTCCAGGCCTTCAGCCACCACCTTTCAGACATACATGCACTGGGCCTGGGTCCAGCCCTGGCTGGCTATGTGAGCCTCTGTGGACACTCAGGATTCTGTGACCCTGGGAACTGCTCTGTAGTACCATTCCACCATCTTCAACCCAATCCTGTGGGTTCTCCAGCAGAACCTGCTTGCTCTCTAGGCTTGTGTGCCTGCTGTCTCTATGGGTATCACCTCTATGGCCCTGCTCTGCCCCCCACTGTGTTCTTTTCTGGCTATGCCTTCCCTGTGTCCCTCACCCTCATGGCTAAGACCTGGCAGGCCCTCTGGCCCCCTGCCCCTTTCCTCTTTGACTGCCAGTCTCAGCGGCTTCCCACTCTCCACTGTGATTGCAGGACAGTGGCCTTTGACCTTGAGAGCTAAGTTGGTATTTGTTGTTTTTTTACATTTGAAGCATTCTGTGACATCTGGGCCTGTGTTCTTTGCCCTAATCCTTCCTGATCACCCAGTCACAGCCAACCACTTCTGGGTTTCCTCTCTGTGGGTTTCAGAGGCCTTTCTGCTTAGTTACTGTCACCAACCTTAATGATGCCCATATGATGTCTAGCAGAAAGGGCCTCTACTACCTGGGCGTTCAGGGCTTGCCACTGGGAGATGTGAGTGCTTGGTGCTTGTCTGAGGCCCTGGCAGGTTTGCAAGCTCCTCTGCTGCCCGTTGTAGGGGGACACCGTCTTCAGACCCTAACCTGAAGTGCTCATAGCCACTGTTCCTCCAGCAGCAGTCCCTTCCTTGGCTAAGCTGATGGGCTGTGGGTGGTATGGACTCTTGCATGCTCCTGTGTGGCTTATAGTCGGTGGCAGAGGCAGAGAAAGAGCCACTGGAGTGAGTTTTTATGGGGATAGGGACAGCCTGAAGTTAGTCACCAGGTAGGACTTCCCACTCTGGGGAGCAGGAGGTGGTGACAGAGCTGCGGGTGTCTCTGTGTGTCAGGCCTGTGGAGTTCTTTGTGGGGCGGGGTTCCAGCTGGCACTGGGGGAGGAAGGAGGTTGAGAGTGGGGCTGCCACACACCTCCATACTCTTTCCTCTGTCCTACATAAACTTGACAGGCGGCTCATTGTTGTCGGGACGCACGTTGGCCTCCTCTGCTGTCTCAGGCCTGCCCGACTCTGTTTCCCAGCGTCTTCTCTGCCAGTCTTCCCTTCTGCTCAGGGATCCTGGAATGCCTCCATGCCTTGCCCCTAGGTCCTGAACACCCTCCCTCCATTTCACCCGGTTCATTTCTCCTCATCTGTCATCATTTCTTCCTAACCCACCCTGTGTCTCCTATTTTCACAGTCCCTTTGTCCACACCTTCCCCACCAGACCCAAGGAGTTCTATCTGCTGACTCAGAGCTCCCAGATCCACGTCCTCCCTTATGCCGACCCTCAAGTTGCTCCAAGCCCTTTCCCATTGGTTCCCCTGCTTGTGTGTCCCCAGCTTCTCAGCCGATACAGAGCTAGAGAAGGAGCAGTGGCTGGAGGCCATGCAGGGAGCTATTGCTGAGGCCCTGTCCACCTTGGAAGTGGCCGAGCGCATCTGGGCTGCAGCCCCCAACAGGTTCTGTGCTGACTGTGGGGCTGCCCAGCCCGACTGGGCCTCCATCAACCTCTGCGTCGTCATCTGCAAGCGCTGTGCAGGTGTGTACAGGGCCATGGGGCTGGCTGTTGGGAGGCAGGTATCCGGTAGGGCTGGGAAGCTAGAGCCACTGTTCCTGACCTTGCTTCAGTGTGCCAAGGTGTTCCTCTGGGAGTGACCTCTGGTCCTCACATCGCAAGGGATGGCTCTCCTCTCTGTAGGTGAGGTAGGAAAAGGGTTTCTTTGAGGGCTGCCTGGCAAGTAAGTGAGTGTGGATCGGGTTGTTAGAATCCAGCATCTCTGTCACATCAGAAGCCTAAGGGAGGCCAGGCCCACCAGGCTCTGCATGCTGAGGGAGGAGCTGGCATTTGTTCAGAGGGGTTGCAAGGCAGGAGACCTAAGGACATAGTCAACTCTGACAGCCAGATTCTGATTTGTGGGCAGAAGCTGAGATTAGAGACCCTAGGGAGCCATTGTACCATCCACGAGGAAAGGGAGAGGAAGTACTGAATCTCCAAGGTGGTTTGGGAGTCATGTATAAAAGTCTCCATGGGCTGGGCATGGTGGCACATGCCTTTAGTTTCAGTGTTCAGGAGGCAGAAGGCTGATCTTTGTGAGTTTGAGGCCAGTCTGGTCTACATAGTGAGTTTGAGGCCAACCAGGGCTATATAGTGAGACCTGGTCTCAAACAAACAGTCTCTATGAGGGTGAGAATGGAAGAAGGTGGACCCCAACCTATATTCACCTGTTCACTCTATACAAGTAGTAAGGGCCTAGCATGGCCCAGCTGTTCACCACATTCTGGGCATTGGGTTCTCCTGAGAGCGACAGTGACCAGGGGGTGGTTTCGCATGGCTCTGCGGGGAGGGAGTGTCCTCTGATGTTGGAATTCAGAAGAAGTTCAGATCTAGGGAAGTCACTGAGCTCAGGGAAGAACTTCTAGGCCTGTGAGACTTCAGGGCAAATATCTGTGTGGGTCTAGGGCCATGACGTCTGAGTGCTGGGAAGTGGCAGCCTGGCTAGCGACCACATGAAGAAGGCATCAGCTTATGGAAGCTGGCTTAGACTGACTAGAGTAGACATGGTTCTCTGTGGGAGGCTGTGCACGAATGCAGGACCACAGCTGCCCTCCCCTGTCCTGAAGTCCCTCATTAGACCTGTCACTGGCAGTTTCAGTCACTCTAGCACCAGTCTTAGTCTGTCCTTTCCTTCCACAGACATTTATTAGGTGCTTACTGTGTGCCAGGGTTTGTTCTGGGTACTAAGGACAGAAACCTAAAGCTCAGTCGGGATTCCTGCTCATAGGCAGTTGGCATTCTATTGGGAAAGACAGAAAATACAGGTACCAGTAGAAGTCAATGAAATGTCAAGACCTGGAGGGAGAATGTGCTGTTTGAGGCATTGTCTTTGAGGAGGTGATATGTCAGAGGCCACAGAGGATGGGGATTAAACTTAGCACTCCGGAGTTAGAGGCAGGAAGATCTCTGTGAGTTTGAGGCCAGCCAGGTGAGAGCCTGTCTTGAAAACTAAACAGAAGAAAGCTAGGCAGGGAAGCAGATGAGGAATCTGTGTCTATTGCTGGGGGGCAGCTGAGAGTTCTGTACTTCAAAGCATCTGGCGGAGCCAGTAGACAGTGACCCGAAGGGCCCAGTGTGGCTGGAGGGGGCCACCCTGATGAGGTGTGAACAATGACCAAATTCTAGAGCTGTGCCAATGTGGAGCTGCAGGCTAGCTTCAGATCTGCTTGAGGGGCCCTGGGAGGTAGATGAGTGCTCCCTGGAAGAGTGACACCCATTGTCTGCAGGGGAGCACCGTGGCCTGGGTGCTGGAGTTTCCAAGGTACGGAGCCTGAAGATGGACAGGAAAGTGTGGACAGAAACACTGATCCAGGTGAGCATGCCCTGCTTGTCACCCATGCTTGCAGTTTGTCCCCTCAGCTGTTGTGGGACTTGGTCTCACCTTGCAGTTTGGAGTTAGGGGACCTCTGTAATAATCTAGTGGCTGGGAATTTTGGAAAAGCACTGTGCTAAGAATGTGTTTACAGTTTTAAAGGGTTGTAACAAAAAGATGTGACAGACTGTACGTGTTCTGTAAAGCCTGAACTACTTACTAGTCAACCTTTTAGAGAATTGCTGACCCTGATATAGTTCAGATGTCATCCTGTTGTATGGATGTGGAAACTGAAACCCTGGATTGGACTGTAATGTGCCTGAGATTGGTAATCACTCAGCCAATATATTGACCACCCAGCCTGCCCCATGTTCTGAACTTGGGTCTTCTTCCCCGCCATTCCCCCCGCCACCCCTCGAGCCTCGAGTTTTCACTGCACCTGAATTCTTGTACACAGTGGGTATGAGATGCATGATTTGGGGCGTGCACATGCGCATTTACACTTGTGTGAATCACTTTCCCTGGTACCTGTGTGCGTGGTAGTTGTGGGGAACTTGCAGCAAGCTGGATCCAATGGACCTGCCATATTAGGAGTTCCAGAGCACACCCATTTCATATGTCCACACTCTGATTGGCACACCAGTGCTGAGAACTTGGCTTTTGTTCATGAATTGACTTTCAGAAAAATCCTGAGTTATAATGCCTAGGATACAGATGGGAATATTGAGGCCCAGGGAAAGAAAATACCTGCTGAAATCTGAGCAAGTCCATAGTGTTTTTGCTTTGTCCTCTCTGTGACTCCAGCACTTTAAAAGAAGGGAGTTGGGGACCCAGGAAATGGCTGTGGGGTAAATGCTGAACAGACGGCTAGAATGAACTTGTTCCTCTCAGTGCTGCTCCCCTGCACCTCCTAGAAACTGCCCCCCACTTACCCAGAGAGGAGTGTCAGGAACAGATACTTCCAAAAGTCCCTGCCTACCACCACCCCTCACTGGGACAGCCTCAGGAATGCAGAGCTCCAGATGTGAGACTGGGTGGGGCAACAGCAAAACCCCCATAGACCGGGCCCCAGGCACCCACCTATCCAACTGAGATGACCTGGGCTCGGAGCCAAGGACTGGAGTGGGTAGTAACACAGCCGGCAGCAGACCCAGCTGCTGCTCTTGACCTTCCCCCTTGGGAAAATGGTGGGTGGCCTGGCTACCTGAAGACCCTTCACTGCCGGCTGCCCCTCTGACCTCTTGCCTACGTCCACAGATCTTCTTACAGCTAGGTAATGCTGCCGGGAACCGCTTTTGGGCAGCCAATGTGCCCCCCAGTGAGGCCCTGCAGCCCAGCAGCAGCCCTGGTGCCCGGAGGCACTACCTGGAGGCCAAGTACAGGGAGGGCAAGTACCGTCGCTACCACCCGCTCTTTGGCAACCAGGAGGAGCTGGACAAGGTCAGGGCACTGCGCCTCTGGATCCCTTAGCTTGCTGCCTTGTCTGCACAGTGTCAGGACCCCTTGAGCCCACATGTCGTCTTCCTATAGTACGGTTCCTTTGTCTCAACCTATCTCCTTCTCTAACTCAGAGGTCTGTTAGCATGTGGGGAAACTGAGGCCCAGAGGGTAGCAGGACCTGCCTAAGGAAAGCTAGGACAGTGCAGGGAGGGGCCAGGCCTGGTCCTTGGTCCAATGCCATGTCTCCAGCATCTGGTTGCCTCTTCCTGATTCCTCTGTCTCCCGCACCCTGTCCTGTTCCTTCAGAATCCAGCCAAAAGGAATGAACTTGACGGGGATGCTATTTCCTGTCAGGCTCATGAAAAACAGCTGGATTGCTCTGACCCACCCTATCCACACCCCACTCAAGATGAATGGGCCCCAGGCCCTAGCAAATTGGAAGCCAAGTCTTGGGCCCTGATCTGGTTCATCCTGAGTAGGAGACAGTTTGGTCAGAGGCAGGGGGATGGTATTTGTGACCTCTGTGTAGCCTTTCACCCTTCCTTCAAGCAACCCTATCCAGGCAGGCTGAGTGTAGCTTCCAGAGACCAGTAGGAGCCAAGCCTCCACCTCCCTAGGACCCAGGCGTCCACCCCACAAGCTCAGCCCCCCCCCCCCTCCAGCTCGGCCCATCCCAGTCTGGCCTGCAAGTCAGAAGGGCGGTGGCTCCCATTGGTTGGGAGGGCTGGGCCAGCAGTGAGGAATTCAAATGTGGGAGGAATTAGCAACAACCCCCCTTTTGCCCCGCCCCCTGCCCCCACTGCAAGGCAGAGGGAGCCTTGCAGGCTGGCCAGCAGCTGTGCCCCAGGACTCACAGGGTGAGACCTGGGGACTGGGGCTCTAAGCCTTGGCTAGCTAGGTAGCCTCTGCCCACCCTCCCTGGCTTGCCTTTCTCCTCTTCTCTTCTGACTTCATGCCTTTCTTTTCTTCCCCTCTGGCTTTCCTAGGTCCCCCATGTCTTTCAATCTGAGGATGGGCCACCCAGATTGGGGTGACTCCTTCCTCTTGCACCCCCCACTCCCACCCCTGCTTGGATTGACCCTTCCCTCTCCTCCAGGCCCTGTGTGCTGCAGTCACCACCACTGACCTGGCCGAGACCCAGGCCCTCCTTGGCTGCGGGGCTGGGGTCGGCTGCTTCTCGGGGGATCCAGCGGCCCCCACACCGTTGGCTCTCGCCGAGCAGGCCGGGCAGAAGCTGCAGATGGAGTTCCTTCGGAACAACCAGAGTACAGGTGAGAAGCCGGTGGTACTGCCCTCTTCAGGAGCTAGGAGTCACTGTTGACAGGGTCTGGCCTTTTGGAGGGGTTTGCAGGGTGGGGGCCAATAGGAGCTGTGTATCAGCTGGGATGTTGAATTTACAGGCCACTCCCAAGCTGCAGTCGCAGCTCCTTGGTGGCCCCTGGGGCAGCAGCGTGGGACTTGGGTCATGTTTGAGTTTATGGGTCATTGTACACTTGTGCTTCATGTGAGTATCCCTTTGTGTCTGTGTCTCTGACTATTTATGAACCCCATCCTCACAGTGTGACTCTCTTCGGGTGGCATCTGTTCTGTCCCAGGCTATGCATGCCTTGGAGCTGCTTTGCCTCTTGTTTCCTCACATTGGGGCTCTTGGGTGTGTGTATGTCTGTGAGTTGGGTCTGTCCTAGGGCATGCATACCACGAAGCTGTTCTGGTCGTCTCCTCACAGGTATATTGAGGCTCTGAGGCGTGTGTGTCTGTGCAGTTGGGTCTGTGTTGCATGGAGAAGGGTATTGCATTCCTCCATGTGTGTGACCTGTACAGCAGCTCTGTCATCTGTTCTGTCTGGGTGGAGTGCCCCAGCACAGACCTGGGTCGGATCCTGTTTGGCTCTCATGCTTGGGTGGGTGAAGAGGGGGTGGCTGGGGGAGAGCAGGGCTGATCATGGCCCAGGCCTGGTCTCTGAGGCCACATCCTTGAGCAGAGGGTGGAGCTCAGTGGCTGGGACTCTGGGCTCTGGGCCACCAGTGGGTGGGGTGTGCTAGGCTGGAGAGAGCCCAGGTGTCCAGGAAGGCACAAGAGACCACCCAGCTGGCTTGGGTTCGGGAGCAGGACCCCTCAGTGCTGACCTCTGGAGCCAGGCTGATTCATTGGACTTTGTGCTGTCTGGGACAAACCTCTCTCTAGGGACTGGTGTTAAGTTGGCCCAAAGCCCCCTCATTCTAGCATGCCTGGCTCTGTGCCTCCAAGAGGGAGTGTGCGGTGGGCTGGGTGTCGGGGAGGCTTCCTGGGAGGAGAGGGACTGGAGCTGAGCCCTGAGAGTGGAATGGCCTTCCCACTGGTGGGCAGAGGTGACTTTTCAAAATCCAGAAGGTGGCAGTAGGAACCTGAAGGTATGATAGGGACCTGAGGAGCAGGACTGTGACCTGAACATGAGTCCAGGTACCCTGCCTCAGAGGACTTATGGAGGGGACACCTGGACAGCCAGCATGACCATCTTTCTCCTATTCTAAAGAGGTCCCTCGGCTGGATTCAATGAGGCCCCTGGAAAAGCACTACTCAGTTATCCTGCCAACTGTGAGCCACAGCGGCTTCCTGTACAAGACCGCTTCTGCCGGCAAGCCTCTGCAGGACCGCCGTGCCCGGGAAGGTGGGTGCTGCGCCATACCCTGCTCCAGACCGTGGTGCTCTGGCATGGCTGCAGGGCTAGGAAGCTAAGCCTGGCCATGCTGGTGGACCCATGAGGGTGCGAAGTGAACTCTGGCAAAGCCACCTGGAAGGTCTCTTGGATATGACTTCTTAGCATACTATAGATGCTTAAGAAATGGGCTGGTGGACTGGAAGTTGGGCATGGCACTGAAGAAGCACTTTGAACCCAAAGAAGCCTTTACAATGCCTCTGTTATGGGTGGTCCTAGCCTGGGCATCTGGTATATGCCAGATGTGGATGGAAGGAAGTTTGGGGCTTGAGCTTGAGCTCCATCCCTCTCAGACCTCAACTGTCTTCTGTTTACTTCCTGCCTCAGATACAACCTTAAGTCCTCAGACATCTCCCCAAGAGCTGTCTTCAGCTGCCCACTCCCTACAGGCCCTCCCCATTCCCCACTCTGCCCCAGCTCTGGCTTTCTTGCTGTTTGTCACCCTTGCCAGCCTCACACCCTCTAGGACCCTGCATTTGCGTTTCTCTCTGCCCCAGTGCTTTTCCCAGACTTCTGCATGGTCAGTCACCACAGTCAGGGCTTCCTTTAAATGTCACTTCTGCAGGGATGCCATGTCAGCCCAGCCACGTTATAAAAACTGTGTTCTATGTTTCCTTCAACCCTATTTTTGTTTCATGCTTTTCATCTGATTTTCTATCTTTTTGTTTTGTTTTGTTTTGTTTTTGAGACAAGGCCCAGCTGGCCTGGAACTCTCTATGTAGACTAGGCTGACCTTGAACTCACAGAGATCTCCTGCCTTTATGCCTTGAGTGCTGGGGTTAAAGGCATGCACCATCATACCCGCCCAGTCCTTTATAGATATGTTTTTAAATACAGGGTCATCTATTCTTGAGCGCCTGGCTATCTGCCCTTCTCAGCCTCCCGAGTGATTGGGACCCTAGGCTGTTCTACCACATCTGGCTCTGTTGTCTTTCATTGTGTGTGTTTGTACGCAGGACACTACTACAGCCCAAGCATTTCGAAAGTGCCAGCATCCAGTAAGCATTTGACACATATCTGTACCATGAAGGGGACTGTGGCAGGGTGCTTCTGAAGAGCACATGCTTGGGGACAGGCTTGGGGACATTGCAGGCACACAGGCTGAAAGGCAGTGTGCTGGGAAGTACGGAGCCATTATTGATAGCTTCTCAGCAGCCCCTGCGTGAAGCACCCCAGTGAAGCTCTCTGGCTCTCAGATGGTTCTTTGGAACTCTGTGCTGTTCCTGGTCCACCTCTCTCTGCTTGATAATGTCATTTATGTAACCCCTTGAGTCATCCTTTTCATCTTGGCTGCCAGGAAGCTCTGAGCCACTGTAAGGCCAGTGTTTTGTTCTTTCTGCTACTTCCAGATTCCAGGTTCTGTCTTCTTTGGGGATCTTGTGTATCCTCAGACCCATTACAGTGGAGGGGGCAGGTGCAGAATGAGAGGTGCATCTGGCAAAGGAGGGTGGGTCCCCAGGGCATCCTGTGGCATTCGGGCTACAGACAGAGGGAGCAGGGTAGGTAGAAGCTGTGAGTGGCCAGAGAGGCAGGCAGGAGACAGACCCAGGTTGAGAGGCACAGGCAGCCCTGAGGACAAGGGGTCGGGTAGGGTAGGTCTGAACAGAAGTAGGATCAAGACTGATTTTGGCTCCATCGCTCTTGTTCTCAGAGTCCAGGCCAGAGGCCTGAAGTTCATGGAGAAGCTACTATAGCGGTCTGGGGAAGAGGTGTGGGCTGGGCACAGAGGGCTGTAGCTTGGGGAATGGACTGGGGGAAGCTGAATTAGAATGAAGAGGATGCAGGCCGGGCAGGAACAGGGACCCAGGGAGAATGCACATGTGGTGTTCAGCTTCCTTACGGTTCCCGCCCAAATCCTCTCCAGAGTTCAGCCGGCGATGGTGTGTCCTTAGTGACGGGGTCCTGAGCTACTACGAAAATGAACGGGCAGTGACACCCAATGGAGAGATTCGGGCCAGTGAGATTGTGTGCCTGGCAGTGCTTCCTCTCGACACCCATGGGTGAGCGAGCATTCCTGGTCATATAACCACATAGTGTTGGTGTTGTGAAGTCCAACCTCTGGGGAACAGAGAAATAGGCCCAGAGAAGGGCAGGACCTCCTCAGGTCCACACCAGAGAGTGACTGCAAAGCACCGACCTTGTCTCCTGAGACTGTAGCCCAAGGCTGCTTGTCTACCTCCTGGGGGTCAGGGGAAGGATACTGACAAGAACAGGGGTTGGTAAAGAGTGGAGGTTAATGGGAATCAGGGCCAGACTAGGTAGGTGAATCCTGATTCATGTGTTTTCAGCTTTGAGCATACCTTTGAAATATACACAGAGGGAGAACGCCTGTACCTGTTTGGACTGGAGAGTGCAGAGCTGGCTCACGAGTGGGTCAAGTGCATTGCCAAGGTGAGCCTGGATTAGCAGGGCAGTTGTGTAACAGAAGCAGGGTGGGACTTCTGGCTGACCCATGGACTCAGGACAGACCTCTCAGGCCAAGGTTGACATAGATTAGAGCCCTCTGCTGCCTCATGGACATTTGCTGTAGTAGGGCCATTGTAGAATCGATAGTGCTGCCTCCAGGGAGTGAGGTCCTTGCTCTTGTAGGGGTGTAATCAGAGTAGAGGGAAAGCCAGGAGGCTGCAGAGGAGAGCTCTGCCGTGGGGACTAGAGATAGGTGCCCTCAGGGGCCCTCCATACCTCGAGAGCGAGAGCTTGTGCCTTTTCATCTGTCATTTGCTCATTTGATGAGTTCTCAATGCATTCTGAAGATCAGTGCCCAGAGCCCTGGGACCCAGGTGAACCAGTCCTGGTTCCTCTGTAGTTCCCAGGTGGCAGTAAACGTAATCAGAGCTGTAGCAGATGGCCCAATACTCGGGCACAGTGAAAATCCAGACAGTGTATCACAGGAAGAGGACACATCCAAACGGGTGCAAAGCAGGAAAAGACACCAGTGTTTATGTGCTAGGTTCTGCCCTGGGAAGGTGAAGAGGTAGGAGCTAGGTGGGAAAGAGCCCTTGTCCGTATGCCAAGGAGCCGGGGCTGTCCCCAGCAGGCTGTGCCATGGGCTGATGTAGTCTCCCCTGGCTGTCTCTTCCACCAGGCATTTGTGCCTCCTCTAGCTGAGAACCTGCTAACTCGAGATTTTGAGCGGCTGGGGCGTCTACCCTACAAAGCTGGCCTGAGCCTCCAGCGGGCCCAGGAAGGCTGGTTCACCTTGGCAGGCTCAGAGCTCCATGCTGTCTTCCCAGAGGGGCCCTGGGAAGAGCCAGTGCACCTCCGGAGACTCCAAGAGCTTTGTGCGTGGATCCTGGCCTGGTACCCCAATCTCTAGGGCACCCTGTCCCAGTCCCCACACCTATATCCCTTGTCTGAAAGTCTGAGTTCGATTCTGTCCTGACCAGATGACCCAGCCTGCCCTTTCATGTCCTCTCCTGACCTTGGGGTACATCTCAGCAACCCTCTGGGTTGGTGGGTGGAACCTAAGGGTGTGAACTCAGAGGACCTCAGGAAGAAGCAGTTAGGGGTCATGACCAAGGCCTGAGCCTCACCGTGACTGCTTCTCCACAGCTATCCAAGGAGACGGGGAGAATCAGGTGCTGGTGCTGGTGGAGCGAAGGAGGTGAGCCTCCGTCTCCCTGAGGGACCTGGAGAAGCCTGTAGTCTGACATACCTGGGGAGAGGTGGAGGTGGAAGGTAGGGTCCGCAATGCAGCAGTGACTCTCCCTGGTCCAGGACACTGTATATCCAGGGCGAGCGACGACTGGACTTCATGGGTTGGCTGGCGGCCATTCAGAAAGCATCAGCTAGCTTGGGGGACACACTGTCAGAGCAGCAGCTTGGTGACTCAGACATCCCAGTGATTGTGTACCGCTGTGTGGACTACATCACTCAGTGCGGTGAGCTGTGTCTTCAAGGCCCAGGCCTTGCCCTTCTGTGGTGATACCCAGCCCCCCGCCCAGTACCCAGGATCCCTCTGAAAGGAGTGATGTGATTCCCTCCTCAGGTCTGACTTCTGAGGGGATCTACCGCAAATGTGGACAGACCTCAAAGACCCAGCGGCTGCTGGAGAGCCTGCGGCAGGATGCGCGCTCTGTGCACCTCAAAGAGGGCGAGCAGCATGTGGATGATGTCTCCTCTGCACTCAAACGCTTCCTTCGAGATCTGCCTGATGGGCTCTTCACTCGTGCACAGCGCCTGGCCTGGCTGGAGGCCTCTGGTGGGCCCTGTACCCAGCCTTGTCTACACTACCTCAGGATATCCTCAGCATGCTCTGGACTAGGCGTGCCCCAGATCCCTTGCCTCCTCTGCTTCTCTTGTCCTCTTGTCACTCTGTACAGAGATGGGTCCCTTGGAGGTGGAGCATGGAGAATGCCTTGTCCCTGCTAGGTGCCTGGGAATGCTGTCAGCATGAGAGGCAGAGGAAGGGTGGGACTGGGAGGTGGGGACCAGTTTCTGACCCAACCCATCTCCGCCTACCCAGAGATTGAGGATGAGGAGGAAAAGATCTCCAGGTACCGAGAGCTCCTGGTGCATCTGCCCCCTGTCAACCGGGCCACTGTGAAGGCCCTTATCAGCCACCTGTACTGGTGAGGGGCCAAACTGGTGTGAGGCTCTGGGGGGATGGGGTGGAGAAGAGTCTTCTGCTCCCAGCCTGGCTGACTGCCTTCCCCTGGGAAGCAGGTAGGCTTGGGAATCCACGAGTGACGATGAACTGCCTTGATCCTATCTCTGCTTACTTCCTGTGGGGTGGGAGGGTGGAGGATTTATCAGCTTTGGGCCCGGGTGCTGATCCAGAGCAGATCCTCTAGCTTCCCAGCCCTGTAACTTGCCAGTAAAGGTATGTTCCCTTTACTCCTTAGCTAGTGGTTCACTTTGACCAGGGTGTTCCTTGACCTCACTCTTATGTCCAGTCTTGGGCCTATCGGAAATTAGGAATGTGGCTTGGGAAGCTCTGGGCCAGACTCCTCAATTATAGCTTCTTGTCCCCTCTCTAGTGTCCAGTGCTTCTCAGACACAAACCAGATGAACACACACAACTTGGCAATTGTGTTTGGGCCTACACTCTTCCAGACAGATGGGCAGGATTACAAGGCCGGCAAGGTGGTAGAAGACCTCATCAACCACTATGTGGTGGTATTCAGTGTGCGTCCCAACCAGAGGGGTGGCAGTGTTGTGGTGAGAGAGGAAACAAGGCTGAACCTCTCAGATGGCAGTGACAGTCTGGCCCTTCCTAGGTGGATGAGGAAGAGCTAAGAAAGCAACGGGAAGAAGTCACTGCCATTGTGAAGATGCGAGTGGCTGGCACTGCCAGTGGGACCCAGGTGAAGACTGAGGCCTGGGTGGGGCGTGGGCTGTCTGTCTGCGTTGCTGCTACCCAGATTCTTGCTGATCCCCATCTCACCGGCAGCATGCTGGCGACTTCATCTGCACGGTGTACTTGGAAGAGAAGAAGGTGGAGACTGAGCAGCATGTTAAGGTAGGGGCTGGGAATTGAACTAGAAGCCAGTGGGCCCATTGAGCCAGGCTGGGCCAGCGCAGGCCTCAATGGCCACTTTGGAATATAGCAGGACCCTCAGAGATGTCCATCTGCACCTCAGGGCTCAGAAGACCCTGTGAGGAGTGAATTTGAGACTTGAATTGTAGGAGGTTGTGACTGAGCAAGAGCTGGGGCTGGGGTTGACTCATCTTCTCCTGGGTCACTGCAGATCCCAGCGTCCATGACAGCCGAGGAGCTTACCCTGGAGATCCTCGACCGCCGCAATGTGGCCATCAGGGAGAAGGACTACTGGACTTGCTTTGAGGTGAACGAGAAGGAGGAAGCAGGTGAGGACCATGGGCAGCCTTTAGCCCAGTATCCTTCTCCTGCCCCTGCAGTGGGGGCCTAGGGCCGTGAAAGGGTTTTGGATGGTACCTATTGCTGACGCTCTGTTGGAGATTGTGGTCTCTGTGCTGTTGTGACAGGCAGCCAGCAGGTTGCGGCAATGTCTGTAATAGGGTTCATAGGGACAGGAAAGTGGGTAGATGGTGCCAGTCGTGATAATGCTTCCCCATGTGTTAGATTGGTGTTGTCTGTAGAAGTGATGATGCTGAATTCAACGATGGGATGGTGGGGTGATGCCATTTTTGGAGTGAAGAGGATGGTGGGTGGTGATCATATAAGCCTGTGATGGTGGTGTAGAGGGCCTGTGATCAGTGGGCTGATGGAGGCCTTTTATGGTGAAGAAGGTAGTCTTGGGATGAGAGGTGAAAGTATTCATGACATCCATGGACACTTTCATGTCACACTGTTGTTGAGTGGCAGGCACTGGGTTGAGGAGTCAGGAAGTGGTCCCTACAGGAGTCAGTCTTGTAAGGGATAGAAAAGTGAATCCTATGATCACACCAAGAAACAGGTAACTAACATGGTGTTGGCTAACTACTGTGAAGGAAGGGCCCAAGGTACCACTAGAGCCTGTGACAGGGCCTGTGGCTTTGGAGTTGCTGAGCCTGCTATGGAGAAAGAGTAAGGGCTGCTTGGTGAAGATACGAAAAGTGTTCCCAGGAAGCAAGTATAGCTCCAACGCTGGGCTGGGTCCTCTGAGAGGGAGGGTGGGGTTGGAGGTGGAGATAGCCACACAAGGCCTGGTGGTAATGCAGGGCCATCAGGGGATAGTGAATGGGCTTTGAGAAGATGTTCCTTGCTGCTAGATGGGAAGAACTGCCATTAGGGAAGCTTAGTTCATTCTGGAGGCCATTTGAAGATCCTAGTCTTAATCCAAGTAGAAGCAAGACAGGGTGTTGTAGTGCAAAACCACATCAGATTTGACCTATGAGACTGGAGGAATCCAGATTATTTCAGGTCTGAACAGTCTGGTCAGGGAAGATCTGGTTTGGGGCATAACCAGGTGTGTCAAACCAGAAGCTGGCTTCTGGAAAGGGTGGTCATGATGATAGTGTGCCATGCAGTAGTAGACATTCAGGTGTGTAGGTGACGCCTGTCCTTGAGCTGGCCCTTGGTGTCAAGCCCTGGGGTCCTAGTGACCGTGAGTGTGGCCTTTCCCCAGAACGCCCCCTGCACTTTGCGGAGAAAGTACTGCCCATTGTGCATGGACTGGGCACAGACAGCTACCTGGTGGTGAAGAAGTACCAGTCCATGGAGGCCATGCTGTTGTACCTGGGTAAGTGGTGCCTGGGGGGGATCTAGGCCAGGTGGGTTCCTCCATCCTGAGCCAGGGTAGAACCTGGTGTCCATAGGGTAGAGTAGCTCAGGTAGAGGGAACTGGTGACCTCCGTGGAGTCTGGAGCAGGAAGAAGGACACTAGGGTCTATGGGCGAGGGGTGGTACATCCCATGCCCACTCCAGTCCTCCCTTAGCCAGCCGTGTGGGTGACACCAAGCATGGTATGATGAAGTTCCGTGTGGACCGCAGCCTCCTGGGTTTGGGACTTCCCTCGGGCGGCTTCCATGATCGCTACTTCATTCTAAACGGTAGCTGCCTGCGACTCTACAAGGAGGTTCGGGTAAGTGGCCCTGGGGGAGGAGTGGAAGACTGCCCGTGATGGGCACTTGTACGCCACGTGTGCTCAGGTACTCATGTACAAGCATTGCCCTTGGATTGCGTGAGTGAAGTTCCCATCTGAGGGTCTTGGTGGCGTAGAGACTGAGGATAGCTGAGTTCTCTCAGGGAACCATTCCATGCCTCTAGTCCCATGAGGTCTTGGTACTTGAATGCTATAACAGCATATACATGCTCCATTTTCTGTGTGCCCGTGATTTGTCATGGTGCCCACAAGAACATGTTCCGTGATGATTGTCCTGAGCTGCACAGGCCTGCCTTGCCACTTCCCAGGTTATAGCCCTCCCAGCCCACTCTACCCACACGCCAGGTGTTCTAGACCAGACTCCTTGGCACCCCCATCTTTTGTGCACGCAAGTCCTGTCCCCCACATACCACTGCACAGTCTGTCCTGGCTCTGGACCTGGGACGACGTCTTCCATAATTCTGATCCTCTATCAAACAGAACCAGAGGCCATGGAGCGGGGCCCCTGAGACCGTGAGTAGCTATGGGCTGGCTGCCTGCTGCCTTGTCTGACACTCCCTGGGGCGAAGCTAGCCGGGTGGAGTGTGGGGACGCAGTCAGGGCTTCTAGCTGTCTCCAGGCATGGTTTCCTTGCCTTCTGGCAGTGATCACTGATCCCTACCCTGGGAGCCAAGACCTAAACTCCCGCCCTCCTTCCCTAATCCTGACCCAGGATCATTTCTCTAAGATGGGATCCTTCATTGGTGCGATGCTAGAATTTTCCACAGCACCCAGGAAGTTATAGAGCCAGTGAATAAACACCCTGAGGTGTAAGTTAGGGCTCTGATTCATTTCCTTTATAGTTTCTAGAGCTGTCCTCTTCCTACCCTTGGAGAGAATGCTAGGGCTGCCTTTGTGTCCTTGCCACCTTGATCTAAGGTACCAAACTGGGACAAGAGGCTGTGACACATTCCCCACCAGGAATGACAGTGCCCTTCCAGCCTCCCCAGCTGGCAGACCAACTCTCCCTTTGCCTACCCCTGGAAATAGGAGCCCATCCACTCCTCCCTTGGGGCTGCCCAACCCCGGCAACTACTTCTGTCTGGAGGATGCCCTGACTCAGGTTCAGCTGCGAATCTGCCTCCCACGGTACCCTTGTGGGGCCCAGCTTTGCCTCAGAGTCCTTAGAGTATAAATGCTCATACAGACAGGCAGTAGACCCATGATGCCAAGCTCAGTGTTCATGAACCTGAGTTCCCTCTGATTCCAGCATAGTCTTCAGCCCCTTCTTGCCCCTTGCATCTCTCAAGGGCATCTGAACAGGTTTGGCTGCCATGATGGGAGCAGAACGGCAGGTGCTTTATTTCCTGTTCTTTGCACATTGTAACTCTGTTAATACTGTCTGGACTCATGGCAAGCACCTCCGTTTCACTTTTTCTCCCTGTGTAATCTCTTTACTTCTGAGTTTATTCACCCCTTGGTCTTCTGTAGTTCTGAGATGTTACCTCCCCTGGGCCTCTAAGGGTATTTCTTTAGTCTCTTAGAACAGAGCAAGATCATCTGTGTGGGCAGAAGGGAGGGAGGGTAGCCGAGACACCTGGAAACGCAGCTGCTGTCTTGGCACGGAGAAGGAACGGGTCTGATGGTTATTGAGCTAAGCTTGGCACCTAGCCCTACTGTTCCCGGGAGGAGGAAGTTACCTTCTTCCAGGGTAAGAAAAGGCCAAGGAACCTACCCAAGGCCACTTGCACATAACTGACTGGGACAGAGGCCATGATGTTAGCATTTGAACGCTGGCTTTGTGTCCTGGCAGTTTAAAGCTCTAGCATGCAGGAGAGAGGCTGTTGAATATGAGAACAGCACTGTTTTCACTCCAGTGACAGTAGTGTCTCTGGTCTGGCAGAACTCCCAGCAGGTATGGCACAGCCACTGAATTGTTTGTGGTTTTGACGTCATTTGGTTTATGGGGCGACAGGATAAAATATTTGAAATTAGGACAGTCCTATACAAGGCAGGCTTTGTGTCCATTCAGGCTGCATCCCAGGGCCTCCTGTCATTAAAGACCTGGGAAAGGCATATTATAGAAAGATCGTGGTGCTAGCAGAGGTCCTTGAGCATTGAGTATATACTCCGTTTCTTGCCCATGACCTTGGACCTCAGAGGTGCTAGAACCCTGAGCTGTTTGGTTGGAAGCAAAGTCCCTGTAGGATTTGTTACCCAAAGCGTGTGTGTGGCTGATGCTGTCCCTCTTGGTTCTCCCACCTCTCCACCCTCCTGTTCACGTGTACAGCCCACACACCAGCTCTGACGCAGTGAGTCCTGAAGCTTGTGTTTCCAGATGCTCTGGAGCTGCCGTTTACGGGGCTGTTCCGTCTCTCCTGATTGTTCACCCTTCAGGTTCTTTCCCCTCCCATCTGCACACTTCTCCCAGGCCCTTCTACCAGCCCATTTTCCCTGTCACACAGGGCTTCCTCCTGTCTCCATCTCCTATTCCTGCCTCTGTCTCCAGGGTGCAGGCTGTCTTTCTCAGTGCCTTGACCTCTGCCTGCTTGTGGGCAGGTGCTCCTCCTGTGTTCCGCTCACCCTCCATTTCTCTCACATTCCCAGCTTTGTTGCACATCCCACTGCTGGGTTCCCACACCTACAGCACTATGTTCCAGGCTGTTGGGATGTGTGATGATTGTTGGGTTAGGTGCTCTCTGTAGAGGACAGGAGCTCCTCCATTAGGCCGTAGGTCATTTCAAGGTCCCTGAGCCACATCCCTGTGGTGACATATATCTCCTCTGGTCCCAAGACAGTTCATCTTTTTTTGTGATGCCAACAGAAACTCATCCAAATCCTGAAAGTTTTAGCTCCTCTGTCCATCCCAGTCCTCTCTGCCTCTGCAAAGGAATCATGCCCGGGGGTGGCTGGGAGCAGTGGTGGGGACCCAGGTAGAAAATAGCTCGGTATTGGAGTTTGAGTTGTGGTTGTAAGTGCGTCCCCCTCCCTTACCATCCCTCCTGGCACTCCCACTGGCTCCAGGAATGGGTGGTAAGGGGATGGCTCCAAGCAGATGGCAGATGGCAAGTTCATTAGCTTGATCTCCAGCCAGCCTTTTTCTGGGGTGGGGTAGGGGGTCATTGCTCCCATCTCTTTGTCTCCAAGCTAGTCTGTTCCTTCCAGACCCAGACCCATATATGCAGAGGCAGGAGCCAAACGAGCAGTGATTTGGTTCCCTACCCTCATACATGAGTCTCTCGCTTCCTGTCGTAGACCACTGGGAAGTTCTCCCTCTGGTCTATTGCACAGAACAGCTGTTAAGCTTCAGCTTGAGTCTTTGGCCTTCTAATGGGACCAAAGAGTTCGTGACTGCTGGTCCCCAAACTTCTGTTCACACGGTCAACCCTGGAGCCTCTGAGGGCAAGAGAGCAACCAAAGTTCTCAGATGGCCCCACCCCGTTTTCGAGTGTTGCAGAGGATAGCACCCACAGTTCTCCCACCAGTTTCCATCAGAGTCATGTCGATGCTGGAGCTGAGACTCCAGTTTGTAGGGAAGCAGGAGCTAGGAGTCATTGCCTTGGAACTCCTAGCTGGAATCTCGGGGACTGAGGGTTGACTGTCTGATGCTGCAGAGGGTCGGGGCTTTGGTGGGAAGCCATCCTAGAGGCAGACAAGCCTGTTCTGGATGAAGAGAGGCTGGGAGTGGGAAGGCAGTGCATAGGCAGGAGATCTGCTTCCACCTATGCCCCCCTGAGTGATAGAAATGTCTCCTCCAGAGTCACCGACCTGAGAAGGAGTGGCCTGTCAAGAGCCTCAAAGTCTACCTGGGTGTGAAGAAGAAACTGCGGCCACCTACCTGGTAAGCTAGGACTGAGGTGACAGGCCTATGGCTAGAATCTGTGGGGTCTCAGAACAGATGGAAAGGCACAGGCTGGACTTTGAATTTGATAGGTGGTATCATAGTTCCACAGTTGGTCCCCTTGGCCAGCACCATTGCCTGGACATGCCTTAGAAGCAGTTTCTCAGGTGCCACCACGGGGCATCCTCAATCGTGAGTTCTCTGAGTGGGGCCTGACACTTGGTGTCAGCCCATGCTATCTAAGGAACAGTGTTTGCTCATATCTGAGAAGCACTGGCCTAGGTTAAAATCCTACCAGCATCTCTCGTATCTTTTTGTACCTTAGTTCCTATACCTACAGATTAGGGGCAATAATGGCACCCCCTCTTTCTGAGGGTGAGTGTGTGTGTGTGTGGTTACAAATATGGGTATATGGATGCATACCCCTATGTGTGCACACAGATACCAGAGCAGGACATCAGATGTCTTCCTCTATTGCTGTCTACCATATTACTTTGAGACAGGATCTCTCAGTGAAGCTCATTGTTCTGGGTGGTTGTCTGGCTTGTAGGTTCTTGGGGATCTGCCTGTTTCTGGGTTAGGGTTAGGTTAGGTAGTGTTAAGGTTTGTGGTTAGGGTTAGGGTTAGGTATAAGAATAGGGTTAAGGTTAGGTTAGTGTTAAGGTTTGTGGTTAGGGTTAGGGTTAGGGTTAGGGTAGTCAGGCAGACAGAAACGGCCCTGAAATGCTGGGGTTCAGGCATACAAGGCCATGCTTGGCTTTTTATGTGAGTGCTAGGGATTCAAACTCGGGTCCTCATGCGTGCAGAGGACTCTCTTACCCACTGAGCCACCTCCCCAGCCCTAAGTGTATTATGTTTTAGGATGCTGAAAAGTGATGCATGCACTATGACTGATATTCACTGCAGTCATTTGGCTTGGTTTTCTTGCTATATTTTAATTTTTTTATGTGTATCCTTGTATTGCATGCATGCATGTGAGTGCATCCACGTTGTACAATGCTGGCAAACGACAGAAGAGGGGGTCAGATCCCTTGGAACTGGAGTTACAGATGGTTATTAGCCACCATGTGGGTGCTGGGCTTTGAACCTAGGTCTTCTGCATGAACAGCCAGTGCTCTTAACCACTGAGCCATCCCTCCAGCCCCTTGACTTGGTTTTCTAACTTTAACTGTTGGCTGTGCAACAGTTGGTCTTGGACAAGTGTGGACAGGCATCAGTAGGGTTAGGTTGTTCTTTGTCTTTGGTTTTGTATTTCACTGCTGGGGATAGAACCCAGGGTTTCAAGTATGCTAGACACATCCTGCATCCCTAGCCCAGGCCCAGGGTGGTGGTGAGGTGGGGACAGGAAAAGACAGCCATGATATGGTGCGCTGAGAGAAGGAACTAGCTCTGCCCGTGCTTCTGGGCTCTGTCCTGAGAGCTTTGGCAGGTGTCAATTGATGTTGCTCTGACTCTCCTCTGCAGCTGGGGCTTCACGGTGGTGCACGAGACAGAGAAGCATGAGAAACAGCAGTGGTGAGACAGGGCCTCTTCTGAGGCCTGTGTGGAGGGACATGGTGGCTGGGATTGGATCTCCTCTGCCCAGCTCTGTGACCTGTGGAGAAGTAGGCAGACTGCTCTCTCAGCCCAGCCCTTGGCAGCATCCTGACCTGTGCCTTCTGCAGGTACCTCTGCTGTGACACACAGATGGAGCTCCGGGAGTGGCTTGCCACCTTCCTCTCTGTACAGGTACTAGGCAGGGTCCCGAGAGGGTCTTCCATGGAGAAGGGGGCATTTCAGGTTGTTTTTCACTGATTCTCCTGTGTCCTTGTCACTACTGTAGTCCTGTTCTGAGCCAAGCATGACTGACAGAGAGCACACAGACTCCTGCCCTTGGGGATAGCCATGGGGATTACAAGTAGACTCAGAAGTGGCCTTTTCTAGCTAAGATGATCAGTACTTTGGTGACAGAGGGAAGCCCCAGGGACCTTTGCGTGGGATGGGGGGGGGCGGCACAGCAGCAGAGAGATGGTGTCACATGAGTGCACATGAGGGGACATTAAGAGGGAATGACTTCCAAGCAGAGGGAGCCATAAGTGAAGAGATCTGGAAGAAAGAGGGCCTTGCTGGGAGTGTGTCAGGGGAGAAGCCAGGAGTGCCAGAGGTCCCGTTGCTGGAAGACTCTTAAGAGCCTTGAGGACCAACCCAAGAAATTGATCTTGATCTTGAGAGTTTGAAGCAAGTTAGAGTAGCGTGTGGGGGTTGAGCCTGAGAAGGGTTGCTAGGCCCCCTCAGCACCCATGTGTGGGGAGCAGAGTTTGGAGGGCAGCACCCATGGAGAGGAGACTGCTGCAGTGCACTGCAGGGCCAGAGACGGGTTAGACTCGACACAGATGAGTGAGAACAGATGTTCTAACAGAGAACTAAGAACTGTTAGGCAGAGTCAAAACTGCCAGGGGTGTGGGTCAAGTTCTTTCCCGTAGTTACATTCTTTGAATCCTGAGCCTCCTGGTAGTCAAAGCCTAGATGGAAACAAGGTAGATTCTGTAGTTCTTGGTTGCTGGGAAGAGGAGGCACAGTCAGGTTCCTTTGGGAGACAGGTTTTCTTGGTGCTGCATTCCTGGGGAACTTTGTGGATCTGGAGATGGGAATCACTTAGCAGTGCTGGCTGCCTGCGCTGGGATTTGTGAACAGCTGCTTCTCGTATCAGCCATGATCAAAGCAGAAGGGCGTCAACTCGGATCCTAGCTGGAGGCTTTTCTGGGAAGGGTGGGTGGATCTGGTGCAGAGCCTTGCAAGCTGAGGTATGGCCCAGACTCCAGTAACCCATTCCCCTTGCTCCCCAGAATGGTGGCTTGGTATGGCCCTCTGAGCCCTCACGAGTGTCCCGGGCAGTGCCTGAGGTTCGGATGGGCAGCGTGTCATTGATCCCTTTGCGTGGCAGTGAAAATGAAATGCGCAGGAGTGTGGCGGCCTTCACCGCAGACCCTCTTTCTGTGAGTGCCTCCTGTCCCTGCTGGCAAGGCTGGGTCCTGGCTGGATGCTTACCTTTCTCCTGTTATTCATTCTCTAAGTGCCCGTAGTCCCTGCCCTGAGTTTCCAGAGCCCCTCCACCCAGCCCTGGATAACCTAGCTGCTGATGGCTTCTGCAAGCCACTCTTTTGCTGCCTAAACCACTGGACTAACACAAAGCACTTACAGGATCTGGGCTTCTGTGCTTCCTACAGCTCCTCCGTGATGTCTGAGCATAGGAGTCAGTCTGGCTCTGGGACACTGCAACTGCCAGCAGGAAGCCTTCCTGTTCTGAGACCTTCGTGCTCGGTGTGCCTGGTGTGGACCAACAGGGTGCATGAGGAAGCCTTGCTTATATCCTACATCCTGACTGCAGCACAGGCTCCTCAGCTCCTCCCTACTCTTCAGGCATGCACCACTCACCCTGAGTTTGCAGGATTAGAGGCATGGGCAGAAACTAGGAGGCCTGTAGGAGAGGCTGGAGGCCTTGGAACCCCGCTGGGAGGGAGCCCACCCCCTTGCCACAGACACTGGAGCTGGTACCCCAAAGGAGCTCTTAGTGGGCCTGGGAGGGATCTCGTGGGAAGCTTCTGTGGGCTGGAAGCTGGACCTTAGGATGTCAGCCGCCTTCTAGTCTGGGCTGACTGGGAGGCCCAGGCTGTCTGCTGCCCCTTCCCCACTTTGGGGACTTTTTGATAATATAAATATCTGTATATTTTACCCTGTGGTTTTGAGGCCTCTGATTGGTGTCCTGGGCTGGAGGATACAGTTGCTTATGAAACTTAGAGTCCCCTGAAGCCAGGAGCCTGGATTCTGCCTCTCCGGGCCCTGAACTGTTCTCTTTCCTCTCTGTCCTGACAGAACCCTAGCCTGGCTCCACACCTGTTGTGCCACTCTGCAGCCTAGCTAGGGAATGCTTGCTGTGTCTGGGGCAGGGAAGACCCTAAGTAGGACTGAGCCCCTGTCCCTGCAGCCATCTGAGCCAGGGCCTGGGTATATATGTCTGACACAGCACAGGTCTTTTATCATCCTTGCTGGAGATACAAGGCCACAGCTCACAGGAGCTTTAGTGGACTGGGAAGGAGGCCTTTGGGTTACCCTGGGCCCCATGCATATCCCTCCAGACTGGAGTCTGCCTTGCATGGGGAGCTGCCCTCCATGTGAACTGCTGATCTGCAGAGGAGGTAATGAGTTATTCAGAGACAGGCTGGGCACTCCCTGGGAAGGTGCCAGATATTCTGCTCTTCCTAGAGCCTCTACCACTCTAGCTCAGAGACCCAGTGATCAGAACTACTGCTCTCCCATTCCCAGCCTTGAAAGTGGGACTGGGCGGAGCAGGGGGTCCCTGACCTCTGATGCCTGCGGTCCCCATTCAGTGGGAACCTGGATGCTGTGGAGCTTTGCAGCTCTGAACTCAGGTTCCTCTTCTCCCAGGAAGAGGGAGGTGTTTGCTTAGAGACTATACTGGTTGCTTGAGCCCTATTGGCCTGTTGCCTAGGCTGGGCCTAAGTCCCTTCGATCTCCCATCACTTTGCCCCACCCTCAGTGGGCTGTTCCAGGCCAGAATGCCAATGGAATGTCTGGCCATTCCTCCAGGCTGGATGGAATTGGTGAACTCCCTTGTTCAAGGTCTCCTTGGAATCCCTCCCTGGATCTGCACCTACTCCAGAGGCCCAGAGTGGGTGACACTAGAGGTGCCCTCTGCTGGACTAGCACGGCAACTACCCAGGCTTAGAGACTTGCGGAAGCGGCTGCATTTGGCCACTAGGGGGCAGCCAAGGACCGTTGCTAGGTGCTAACTTGGAGCACGGTCTGAACGTGGTGGTCCTGGCTCTGGGTTTGCTCTGCTGTTGGCTAGACCACCCAGCACTGCTCCTGGCCCAGGCTGGTGCTGAACTGCAAGGTGGCATGTGAAGGAGTGCACTTTGGGCTCCTAGGCCCTAGGACCTGGGGGAGATAGCAGAGCTTCAGCTAGTGCCTACTGTGAGTCTGTGCCTGTGCTCACTCTGTCCACTTTGGGGGACTTCAGGCCTAGAGAAGAGTGGTGCCTGTCCCAAGACCACACAGCTGGGGCCTGAGGTTCATTCCTACTGCCCCGCATTGAAGGAGACTTCTCAGCCTCCCTCCTGATTCTAGCTCTTTTCCTCTCATGAGTTGACCATGCTTCCTGAGAAGAGGACAGGAACCAGTGCTGTCAGTGACACTGGAGAGGGTTTTCCATTGGGCGGAGGGTGCATCCGTGCGGGAGCCTTCCTGACTCAGCCTTCATGAGAAATGCCAGTGACTGAGAACAGTGTTGGGGAACCAGGCAGGAAGTTATGCTGGTCCCAGTTGCAGGGATTTCTGAAAACGGGACCACTGGTTGGACAGGATGGATACACTTGTTATTTTAGGTTGCTTGGGGTGGGAAGAGCCTAGAGTTAGTGTGTGTGGGGGCGCATACTTGGAGGAGGAAAGACTTTCTGGAGGAGTAGGGTTGAATACTGGTGAGGAGAACAGGGCTTTGAAGGCCAGCCCCGTCTAGGCCTAACCTTACAGACCCCAGGGATCCCTGAGAGAGAAGGCTGCAGCAGGTCAGCTTGGGTACACTGCTGGTGGAGAGGAGGATGGGAGGGAAGCAGGAAGGGCTTAGTGGTGGGATGACTGGGAAGTCTGCCTGCTTCATTTCAACCCTCCTGCTCTACACCACGGCCAGCAGTAAGGGCTGAAGAGCCCTGGTTCCAGAGAGCCCTGGGCTCGTAGGCAATGGTGGGCAGAGGAGGGAGAGAAGAGTGGGGCCCTGCTCCTGGCCCTGTGCTCGTGTGGCTGTTTGCCCACAGCTCTATTTTGGAAATCTTGGGTGTGGAGGCAGACATCCCATTTACAGACTGTGTGGCTTTGGCAGTTGCTTAGGTCTGTGATCCTGGTCTTCTCCTGTGTCTTCTGGAGATGTTAATAAGAGCTGCCTCCTGGTGAGGTCTCAGGAAGATTCAGTGATTAGGTAAGTGTGAAGTGCTAACACTGCTCCTTGGTAGTCTTCTCCCACATATGTCTGCAGAGACATCATGACATCTAGGCCCAATATTGGAGGAGAGCTCGGGAGGTTGCAGTTAGCACTTATTGAATACTTACTGTGTTCAGTTCCCATTCAACAAGCACTTGTTGAACACCTGCTGTGTGTTGAGCTTTGCCAAACACTTGGGGCAGATGAGGAAGTGGTGTAGGGGAGGAGGGGGCTTTGAAGGACATGCTGATCAAGGAGGGCTCACGGCAAATGTAAGTGCAGAAGACAAAAATTGTGTTCTCAGAGGCAGGGTTGAGACCGGAGAAGACCCTCCAAAAGGGGTGGCCTGAACATGTGACCTGCAGTGGGGGCTTGTAGTGGCTGGAGCCTAGGACCCAGGGGTTCCCCCTCCACATTTTGTGGTACCCTGGGGCCCCCCATCTCCAGGTACCCCAGGGCTCCTCCACATTTCTGGGTATTCTGGATGCTCCCTTTACATCTCCAGATACCGCAGGATCCCCTTCCACCTCTGTAAGTGCCCCAGGGTCTCCCCCATCCACATCTCTAGACACCCCTCGCCCTCCCCCCATCTCCCATTACCTCCGAGCCCCCTTCACATCTCCAGTGCACCCTTGGATCTCCCACATCTCCTGGCATCCCCAGGGGCTTCCTTTCCACATCTCCAAGTACCCCGGGGTCTTGCCCTCCCACATCTCCAGACACCCCTGGGCCTCTCTACATCTTCAGGCAGCCCACAGCTTCCCCTCCACACCTTGGCTGTCGGGTCTTTGCTCTACCTCCTACCCAGGAGATATGGCCACATCCTGGTCAAATTGGCCCCTTGGGATCTTCCCCCATCAGAATATGGCATCATTTCTGCCTCTTAGCCACTTAGTGACCTGAGTGAGCCATGCCTGCTCTGGTACTGCGTGACTGTTTCTGTCTCACTGTCACAGTGAGCACAATGGGGTTAGACCTCCCTGTCCTTCCATCAGGAAGCTTCTTTAGCTTTCTCGTCCTTCCCAGTTACCATGTTCACTGAAGGTATGGTGAGAATTTGCATGCTGCTAGCCAGCCAGGGACTGGCCCTGGGAAGAGCACTAGTCACAAGGAACTGTGCTTCTGGTCAGCCCGCACTGGCCTGGCCCTGACACGTCCCTTCTACACCACTTCCAGTCCATGGAAATTTCCGTACTTTCTCTGCCCTGGTTACAGCTCCTACTGCTGTATTTATCACCCTGGAGACACAGTGACACAGGCGCGCGTGCACACACACACACGCTCTGCACACACGTGCCTGCACACCTCAGCCTGCACCTCTCTCTCTCTCTCTCTCTCTCTCTCTCTCTCTCACACACACACACACACACGCAGCGTGTGGAAGAACACCCCTACACAAAGCTCTCTAGGAAAATTGTTCTCCCTCCTGCTGCTCTTCCTCCCCCTCTCATCCTCCTCTTCTCCCTCTGTTCTGTCCGCCCACTACCACCTACAGACCAAAGAGCTGGGCTGGACGGCGCCTCCCATCTCTTGTCAGCTGGGAGGTGCTCCCCCTGGCAACTGCCGTGTGCCCTCCCTCTCCCCCTGCCTTCCCTGTATAAGTCACTCTGAGGCCCCTCTCTGTCACTCTTTTGACCCTGAAGTGGAACCTGTCATTCTTCCTTGTTCAGTCTCCTGAGGCTCAAGTAGGCACCCTTAAGGACTGATGGAGTCAGATAGGTAGACCAGGAGAGGTGCCAGAGGGCCTGAATCTCCTCAGCTCCTGTCACCTTCAGTTCCTTCCTGGTGGGGGGCTGTGCTTGGCACCATGGAGACCAGTGTCATGGTAACGAAGGCTGGGTGGGCACAGCCTTCCTCTTCCAGGGAAGGAGCTCCGTAGACCTGGAGGTGTTGGGCTTGTGCTGGTTCCGAGCACTGGTCACACATCCACCTCCAGCTTGTTACAGCGCCACCCCTCCTTAACCCACGCCGCACTACAGCCTCTGGGATCCTGTGTGGAGAATGTGGCAGACACAGGCTCTGTAACTATGTAGGGGCTTGCCCAGAGCCCTACAGCAAGTCTGACTGGGCCCCTGTCTCTTCTGATCTTCCACTTTCTACCCAGGTCAGCAGTCACTCACGGTAGAGCGGTCAGTTTAGTGTGAATTCCCTCTAAAGCTACTCTTAGTCTTGGCAGTGACGAGGATGCAGATGACAGTGCTGGTGACCCTGGATGGAAGCCCATACCCTCGAGCTGTGCTTCACGCATTATCTTCAGCCATAGGAGACCTATGAGTAGGATGACCAGTATGTGGCCTGGCAAGGGTGCAAACACAGGCTCTTCCTAGATGGAACAGGCCTGGGGCAAGCGGCCCATTCCAGCAGGTGCTCTTTTCTTAAAGGGTCAGCTGTCTTCTGTTGTGGCTTCCTTGCTAGAGCGCTCATGGGGAAGATCTGCAGCTTCATCTGGGTCTGGCCTTGGAGTTTCTAGAAACCTGAAAGCTGGTTTTCTAAGGAGATAAGGAGGGAGTAAAGCCTCTCATGTGGTTAGACTTGGGGAAGGTATGCGGCCCCACCATGCAAAGCAATAGCTTTGGATCCTGTAAGAGTTGTCTCTGGAGCCTGGCCACAGTAGGGAGGAGACCCCTGTCTCCCGGCTCAGCCTCAACTTGTCTCCTGACCTCTGTGCACTCACATTGCAGCTGCCTTCCCCCTGGCTTATGTAATCATTCAAATATAGCAGCTGCCTTTATCCCACTGAGTCACACCCCCTCCCTTCCCCCTAGGTGCAGGCAGGGAGAAGTAAACCAGGACCGAAAAGGAGGCTCAGGGACTCTGGGCAAGGGAGGGGGTCCCGAAATGCTAGACTGGAGGGCAGTGGGAAGAGAGCTAAGGCCCCAAAGGCAGCAGAACTTTCTCAGGATAGCCATGGGGGCCACCTCTGCCCTGATCTATCTCTGCTAAAACCATAGTCCTGGGAATCTCTCCCGAGGTCTTAAGCTCTGTCCACAGCCTTCTTTCCTGAGTTCTTGTCTCCCCTGGAAGCGTGGTAAAATTTGAAGAACAGGAAGTAGTTTGGAGCACACTGGCCAGGAGTTGATCCATCTCTACTCCGGTCCTTTGTGACCCAGCCTGAATTCCCCATCTGTATGGACCCACGGGTGCTAGCCTCTTACGCTCCCTGAAATGATACCAGTCTCGGGCATGCTTAGTCCAACTCCGTTCCAGGCTGGCCTCCTTGTTTCCTTTTTCTTTGCTCAACCCAAATCTACCCAGTCCCACCCATGAGGCTTTGGCATGAAGGAGGGCGGCCACTGGATTCTGGGTTGAGGGACCCAGTAGCCTTTGATGAACTGCCTCCTAACTTGATAGCTGCTCCATTGCCCCATCCCCAACAGTAATGGGAGGTCACTACACTTATCGAAGGTCACCGACACCCCCCCCCCCACAGCTGACTGCTGCTCTTGGAACTGGAGCTTATCTCCAATTCTTCAGCTATGATGTTTGGACCCCCAAAGCTGCTTCCTGAGATGCTGCAAAAGCTGCTCCACCCTAAAGCTATTCTGGAGGCTCTGGTGGCCTTTCATTTCCTTTCAAAGCAAAGGCTTTGTTAACTAGTGGTATGACGGGATCCCTGCTTAGTGTCAGAATACAAAGAACCATGCCAGGTCTTTGTCAAGGACGTGTATTCTGACAATCCTGGGCATCAGACCACAAGATACAGCTTCCTGGCCTCAAGAGAGAAACGCACTGTGAGGTGGCTCCCTGGGCTGCTAGCTCATCCCCCCTAACCCTCCTGGGATCCTGTTGCCAACACCCAAGAGTGAGTTCACTCCTGGCTCCAGCCTTCGGGAGTCATCCAGAGTGGCCAGGCCAGCCTCCCTGGCCATACCTGAAATCCATGTCCTGTCACTGAGGGCACTGCATCAGCCTGCCCCAGGGGCTGGGGTAAGCCCCATCGCCTGTGTCCTTTACCCTGCCTCCTGACAAGACTCACTTCAGCATGATCCTGGACTGAGCTCTGGCTCTGATGGACACCATCATCTCATCTCTCTCTTGACTCTCCCATCAGTGTTCCTTCCTTGAACCTTTGGGCTGCCCAAAGGCCAGGCTGAAGCCGAGACAAATGGGACTCAAGGCCTATTCTAGAGGAAAAGGGGATTCAGTGAACCAAGTGAGATGACCCTGGGCAGGGGGAGGAGGAGGTGGGACAAATGCAAGGCAGGGTAGTAGAGGCAGCCAAAGGCTGCTCGGTCCCTCAGCCTAGAGGCCTGTGGGTGAGGGGTAGGGTGTGTGCTGCACCGGCTCAGAAAGGGTGAGCCAAGATGTGCAGAGGGCACACAAGGAAGAGGGGAAGTCAGCCAAACAGAAGGCCGGATTGCACAAACAAAGAGCAGGAGAAGATTATAATGTATAGAGACCTGCTCTGCCTGGAGCAGAGAGAAAATGAAGTCAGTCAGGGCCAGCCCTGAGAGAGCTTAGATTCCAAGCTGAGGTGCTTGCCTCTGACCCTGAGCGCCTGAGAACCCTTTGAGGGTTTTGAAGAGGCAGGAAGAGGCCACTGAAGCCTGGTAGATGTGGAAGAGAAGGGTGAGCTGGAGAAGGGCGAGGAAGGGCTAGGCGGAGAGGGAGGGAGCAGGGGCATGGTGTGGAAGGGTCGGATGGATGTGGGGATCCACAGGCTTCTGGGGACAGGATACAGAAGGGAGGGGAGGGGAGGGGGCCAAAGAGGTTCACAGCCTAGGGATTAGAAGCTTGCTGGTACCTCAGACACAGGCACCTGTCAGAGGCGGGTGTTAACTATTTGCGTGTCAGGGCTCACTAGGATGTTGTTAGAGAAAACGTTCAGGAGACTACTGGCCACTGGCACTCCCCAGAGAATGCTGGGTGGTGGGACTATTCACTGGGTGTGTTATCTGAGGAAGGTGTTCTGCCCTGTGAGTGTGGGGTGAAGAACGAGAAGATTCCTGCCCCAATGAGAGGATCTGCATTGTGGGGACTAAGATAGGATAAGCCTGGGAGGGAGACAGAGGAGGGTCCGTCTGGAAGGTGGGAGAGAAACAGCCGCGCTGGGGGAGGCACAGGCTGGCTCTGAGAAGTCTTGGGCATGGAGGAGGTAGCTGGAGCCTGGCAGCCTGCAGTCCTCCCGAGGCAAGAGGTGGCAGGCAGCATGGGGACTGATTCCAGAAAGACATCCCCCATCACCCAGCCACCTTGCTTCCCACGGGTGCCCCTCCTCCTCTAATGCGAACCAGCTAGTCTCCCTCCCCCAACAGCAACAAAAACAAACCAAAAATGCTATCTGCTGACCCTGGTGGCAGAGGCCTGGCTCAGCACCCTGGAGAGCGGACGGGGCGGGGCCTGGGGGCGGGATCTGTGGCGCGGAGGGTGCTCCAGGCAGGGAGAGTCATCTTAGGACTATCCACTCCCCTTTTGTGCGTCTCCCTCATCCAGATACTGCCCTGTGGTTCCGGCCCAGCGCCTGGAACTGTCACCGCCTGGGCTTCAGTCTCTGACTACTTCCTGTATGGGAGGGAACTTCACAGATGCTCTCCCTCAAACTTCACAACCCTTTGAGTTTGGACAAACCTGTGACCCGTCTTTCATGTGAGAAAACTGCATTGGAGTTCAGAGAGGTGAAATAACTTCATTAGAGTCTTGGCAGAGTTGGGGTTCAGACCTTGGTTGTTGTTGACCTTGTTCCTGCAGACTCTGCATCTGGGTAACTGTAAGGTGCTAGGTGGGCCTGGGGTGAGGAGGAGACTCTGTCTTCCTCTCTTCCACTGTGTTTCCAGGAGATTTCTGGGGATGAAGCCACCTCTACTGTTTCCAGGATAAGATAAAGGGTCCTGGTGAGACTTCATGCACCCACACCTAGGAGGCCCTCTCGTTTGAACTCTTCCAGCTCAGCTTTTTACTGACAAGCTTCTCACGCCTATCAGCAGATTCTAGGGTGCAAGGGGAGCTGTGAGAAAACAGCCATGGCTCAAGACCTCGGAGAATGTCTTCCCAGCTGGCAAGCCTGCGACAGTGAGGACAGGGGTATCAGGCCGAGGAGGAAGGTGCCAGTTCTGGGCTGTCTCAGGACCAACCTGGTTCTTGCTCCCTCTGAGTGAGAAATCACTTTGCCCAGGACTTTCGGATCTGTAGGTCCACCTTTGGGGCTCCAAGGAGAAGCAAAGTCTCCGTCACATCTCCGATGTCCCGGCCTGTAGCACCACTGCCTCTGTAGCTCTGTGGCTGGGCTGCCTGCGCAAGCTGCGCTGTTCCTGTCCATCGTGCCTTCAGCTTGGCTCGGGTTTCCTTTCAGTCTCAGGGGCTTCTCTGCCTGGAGTCCGGGTGGGGAGCGCTCTCCCGTAACTTGGAGAGAGATGAGGTCACTGGTGAGAGCCACTGGAGCTCCTTGTTGAAACAGATTCCCTCTTCCTCTGCTTTTAAAGACTCACTCCAGAACCTTCTCCAGAAATATTGCCAAACTCCTGGTTGGGTCAGGGTAGGCACTTCTAAGGCAAGGGGCAGTTCAGACTATGGCTGGTGGGGCTGGCCAGTGGTAGGTGTTCGTAGATGGATGAGTAAGTTGATGGTGGTGTCGGGTCTCCACCTGTTCATCTCAGCCGTCTCCCCCATCCCTCTCCATGTCTTCTCCAAGGTGTGCCGTTTTCTCTGACACAGCAGGAGCTCTACTGGGACAGTGTCCTACTTGTCCCTTTGCTAAGTGCCCCCACTCCACTGGGTTAAAGCTTTGTTTTAAGGAATCTTCTCTGGGGATACAGCAGAGATGCAGCAGGCCTCCCCCGAGTCAGTGAACACTGAAGATGGGGGTTGGGGGCTGCAGGCTGTAGCCTGGGAACTCACAACTCCTAGAAGTTTAAAATCAGCTTCTATAGTAGTTGGGATAAGCACTCACCAAAGGTGAGCTCTATGACAAGACTGCATCCAAAATCCCGTCAGAAAATTTCCAAGTCTGCTGTGTGACAATTCACGCTGGGATGTGCCCTAGGATATAACACAAAGACAATAAGGATGCTCAGAGGGGATGGCCCTCTCAGATTCAGGAGGCACTGGAGTGTTCCCACCCCGTGGGACTCTAGGATGGGGTATCAGAGAGTCTGGGTTATGTCCTTTTGTCCCCTGGGTCATCTGCCTGATCCTTGCCCTCCTTGCTTTGTGTCTGTGTATTTTTGCACGCCTTTCTGATCGGTTCCATCTTGGTCTCTCTGAGGCTCAGCTCTCCCCTCTCGTGTGTTTCTCTCTTCTCTGTGTATCTCAGTCTCTCCCTCGGTGTCTTTTTCCTCCCTCCCTCTCTCCCGCTCTGTCTGGGCCTCTCCCTGTTCCTCCTCCCTCCTCCCTCCCCCTCCTGCTTTATCAGACCTGCTCTAGCCTCCTCCCAGAGCCAGCCTAGCAGCAGAGGCAGTGGCAGCCTGAGAGGCAGGCAGAGCAGCCCTAGCAGCAGAGCTGGATCAGGGTGTTGAGTCCAGCTGGAGTCAGGAACAGGCCGTTGCTCTTGGTCCCCGTGCCTGCTGGGGGTGCCCCGTCCAGAACTTAAGATAGGGAGGACAGGGTGAGGTGCCACCTTAGTCTGGCTGGGGAGGCAGACGATGAGGAGTGATGGGGCAGGCATGCGGCCACTCCATCCTCTGCAGGAGCCAGCAGTACCCGGCAGCGCGACCGGCTGAGCCGTGAGTACTAGCGGGGGCGGCTGGGGTCTGGGCGGGCGGCAGCCAGGGCACCACAGTTGGGGCTGGGGGAGTCTCTCCTGGAACTGGTTGACATGGAGCTGGGCCACGGGGGAGGATCGATCCTGTTTCTGGGGACCTGGCTGTGGGACTGCAACCTAGTTAGGGGTTTCTGTGCAGGGGAGGGATACCTGGCATCCTTCCATGAGGCAATGAGGCTGGGGTCCCAGAGAAGGGCTCCTGGCTGGGGAAGGGGTGGTGATGAACCATTCCTGGGGAAGGGGTGGAGGAGTTTGGCAAAGGAGTTGCAAGAAGCTCTGGTGGCTGTGGTGGATATTTCAGGACCCTGGAGAGGGACAGTGCTGACTGGAGGGGGAGGGGGATGGAGTGGGAGTGAGAGAGTTGTGTGAGAAAGATTGTATGATTGAATACAGGAGTCAGGACCAATACTCTCCACAGAATGGGGAATTGGGGTTCAGGACATCACTTTATGCAACTTTACCTCAAAGCATCTGTCCCAGGATAGAGAGCCACGGAACTCCAGCTTGCCCACATGCAGGGGCTGCATCTATAGGTAAGAGAGCCACTCGGAGGGATGGCTAGGTGGCAGGCAGGTGATGCTGTGTGTCTGTGTGTCTGTGTACCTGTGGGGTGTGAGGCATGTCTTGGCTGTGGAGTGGTCTTTAATGTTCTGGGATTCCTGGGGGTTGTAATGTGAAGCAGTCTGCACGTGTAAACACCAGTGTATGGCTGTGGGAGTTTACTGCCCATGTCAGAGGGGGAGTGCAGGCCAATGGGCATATACATACGTAGATGTGCATGTGTCAGGTTGTTTGCGTGTTGCCCTTCCTCCTGTGTGTACTGTGTCTGTTAGAGTGACTCGGTATGTATGTGACTTGATTGCTTGCATGTGCAGTCACGTTTCTGTGTTATTAATGGTTGAATAACAGTGTTGTTTTCTGTGTGTAGGTGGATACGTGTGTTTGCATAATTGTTCTGGCGTGGGTGTGTGGTCATGTGACTGGTGTGTGAATATGTGTGTATCTTGGTCTTTGTGTGGCTGGTGTGCATATGTGTGTATTCATTTATGTGGGGCAGATGTGTTTCTTTGGTGGTTGAAGACCCAGCTGGGACACTGTGACCTACCGAGGAGGGAGCTGAATATGTGACCACCTCTGTGAGCCCAGGACAATTCATTCTATACCCTGTGGAGAGATGCAGGAAAGAAATTGGCAATAATGGCTCTGCCCTCTGGGGCCTTCTAAGCTTCATAGACACAAAATAGCTCGAGAATAATGAAGCAGTAAAGAGCAGCACAAGCTAACAGGTGGGGCACATGTGGAAACAGCATAAGCAAAGGTCCTGGGGTGGGATTGGTCACATGTACAGATGAATAATGGGAAGTGGCAGAAGGTGTAGGTGGGAGCTGCATCCTGCAGGACTCTGAACTCCAGGTCCCTTGGGCTTTGTCCAGAGGGTCCAGGGAGCCTGGGGAGGTTTTAGGCAAGGGAGGGATATGGTCAGATTTGGGTTTAGAATCTTACTGTGGTGGCACTATTGAGTTTGAGCTGGGATGGAGAACTGATGTCAGGAAGGGAGAGTCAGGGTCAGGTCTGGGGCCAAGTCAGCCAAGGGGCAGGTGAGAACGGGACTTTATGAAGTGGATCTTCAGGGACTGAGGCTAAGAGAGATAGGGAGAGGAAAAAGTGTTTTGGTAGCAGAGGCTTAGACTAGGGTGATCAGAAGGTCAGGGAGCTAAAGGTCTTGGGCTTAGGTAAGAAGGTGAAAACTCAGGTACTGGGTCAGACCCTTGTGGAATTCCTAACTGAGATACACAGGGGCAGAGATACAGAACCACCTCCTGCTAGCCAGGGAGACTGTCTGTGGCCTTGCTAGCTTCCCCTGGTGAGGGGCCTGTGACTGGAACTCTTAATCAATAGCCTGGCAGCCTCCTTGAGTCCAAACAGAAACTCCTTGCTGGCAGCGCTAGGTCAGCTCATCAAGAGTTAACTGCCTCTCTGCTCTCTGTACCCCGACCCTGGCTCCCCTTGCCCACCGAGCAGCTCTTGCCTCTCCCTGCTTCCCACTCCAGCTCTTGTCCCCAGAGACTGCTGATGGCTTGGCTGGGATCTAGCCAAATGGTGTTGGGGGGGCAGCAGTACCCCTTTCCAGTCTTAATGGGCTGGAGTCTCGCTCTGAGCCCTCACTGATGTCAGACCTGAGCCTGCATTCCCCTGGCTTCTGCTGATGTGGCTTATAAAATGTACCCTCAGCATGATTCCCTTACTCACTCACTCATTGATCAGAGACTCCCTAATGCCTGCTTGGTACCCATGGCCTGGTCATTGGGGACAGTTACCCAGTGTCCAGAGGTGACACCACACAGTGTCAGAGTGTGTGGGGAAGAAAAGACATTGACTAGGCCTTGAAAGACGGGTGGCAGTTGCCCAGACATAACGCAGAGGGAATAGCACATACATATGACAGGTATGGAAAGGCCTTGTATGTTTGTCAAACAAAAAGAGCTTAGACTGGCAGGGACCAGAAAGGATATGGAGAAGAGTCAAAGGTCTGAAGGGCCTCTGTGCAGTCTCCAATGACCGTCAAGGCCCTTGGGCTGTAGGAAGTGAAGCTAGGGAAAGTTGTTTTTTTTTAACAGATGTCCTCTCCGCAGGAAGCTCTAGATGGCCTCTTCCTTCTGACCCTGTGGCCCATCCTCAAGTCTTGATTCCCTCCTGGTCTAGTATTGAGAATGTGACTCAGACTTGGCCTTGTAATATCTCCTGTGTGTGAGTCCTGTACCCAGTCAGCCAAGGAGTTCCTCAGTGGCAGGAGCGGCTTGGTCTTACTTCCCGCTCTGATCATGGTACAGGACTGGGCTCAGGCCAGCACAGATTCCAAATGGGAGAAGCCATCCCAGATGTCGGGACATGCTTGAGGCAACTGCTTTCTCCCTGTGCAGTGCGCCTGTCGGGCCGTCCGGTCCCTGACTTCCACCCCTGAGGACGGCACATGTGTTCTTTGCTTCCTGGGCAACCCGTTCCTTGAGCCCTGGTCCTTTTCTCCGGGGCTCACTCTAGGCTACCTGGCTCAGCCCTATGTCCTTTCTCCATCCTGTGTCATTGTCCTTGGAGGGGCAGATATCCCAGGCAGAATGTGGGAAGCGAGCAACTTCTATTGCAACTACACACAGAGAACTGAGTGGGAGGCAGGCCTGGACTCCTTTTCAGAAACCACGATAAAAAAGCAGGCATGGGTGGGAAAAGGGAGTGAGGATAGACAGTAGGAGGAAGTGCTGACATGGAAGTGCTGTGGAATCCTGCCTGAGTGAATGGGCTGATGAAGGTGTCTCAGGATGTGAAGGAACTGGAGGCAGAGCCTTTGCCCATCCCTGACCCTCCTGCAAGTGACTGAAATGAGCCAGGAAGAGGGAGACTGGGTTGAAGATGGAGGTAAGATCATTCACTGAGCCCCGTTTCATGGTGCTGCTGTCTAGCTGGATGTGGCAGCCCTGAAAGGAGATGGACAGAGGCAACAACCATGGCAGGGGGGCGGTGTGGGGCAGTAGCTGCCTTCCCTAACTGTGCCATCGTCAAAGGATGGCATTAAGAAGGTCCACTGATGCCCACCTTAGAAGAGTCACATCTGGCTGAATCACAGGACAGCTCTGAGAAGAGTATGTACCATGTGCAAAGGCCTGGAGCAGAGCTGTCAGGGTTCAGAGTGACCCAGGTATGAAGTGCGTGCTGGGAGGGGAGCACTGAGAGAGAAGCAGGGAATTGAGGTTAGACTATAGGAAGCACTTACAGTTGTGAAAGTGTCCCTAACAGCTCAGACACTGTAGCTACACTGGAAAATTTGCAACATTCTTGGTCTCTTGCAGTGGCCTTGTCCAGGATCTGCCAAGGGGCTCCACCCTACTTGAGAATGGGTGTTTGGTGAATAAGCAGAGACCCTAGAAATGAGGACAAGGCAGCATTTGAAGAATACAGTCCCTTTCAGAAAGTAGCATGCAAATGAATGCAAAACAATATGTAAATCAGCCAGTTGGGCTTGGCAGCTTAGGCTAGAAGAACAAGACATCACCTACTTCCACACTGGTCTCCTGCCTCTGCCCCAGCCCCAGACAGCCACAATGGCCTTGCCTGCTGCTCCAAGTGCCCTGGCTTATCTGAGCCAGACTGGAGACCACAGGCTCCCTGTCCACACCTCAGTTCTCTTGGGATGCTGATATATTTAGTAATGAGGATCTTTTCACACATTTATCTCCCATTGTTCAGCTGCCTGCTCCCTGGGATAGGCCAGCTCCCTAGTGATGTGACCCACTTCTTGAAGTCCCTGAAGTTACCCTCTCGCCCTCTTTGAAAAACAGGAGGCAACTGGAGCTTGGTGCAGCAGGAGGGATTTGTGTGTGATATCTGGGAGGAGTTCCTACCGGCCTAACAGCAGTGCTGAGATGCAGGAACCTTGAGACTTCTGGGATCTCCCTCTGATGGTTACTCTGGGTCCAGAAGAGGCTTTGAAGGCAGGACAGGGGAGGTGGTAGACATACAGGTTACTCTGGAGCCACTCAGACCTCAGAAAGTTGCTTGACTTCCCTCTGAACTTCAAGCAAGCTTAGTGGAGAAAACCCTACTGTCTTCACAGGATGGTTGTGAAGAATCTAGAAGTGCAAAACTTAGAGCCAGGCATGCAGCAAGTGCTCATAGAGGCTAGTTGTTGCTACTGTGAACCACCCACACTCACCTACACTTTTAGACCACAGCCAGGAGCCCAGAGACTGTCATTGTGTGGGAAAGGCAGGAGGCAGTGGATGTAACGCGAGGCACAGACGTACTGTGGGCAGACAGAGGGGTTTCAGGAACACGTGACCACCTTGTTAGGCTGCCTCTGTCTGGGCTGAGAGCAAGCTTCAGAGAGTACAGTGGAAGAAAGCCTGTGATGAAGAAAGGGTTAAACCTGTGACCACAGCCACGGCAGCATGGGAGTTGTTCTGGGAGTTGTAGTCTGGTGTGAGTTTGTAGTATGTATAGTTCAGCCGCTTTCCATCCAAATCCATCCCCTGCTGGTACGGCTGGCTGGTGGTGGACCCTAGACGGGGCAGGCCCAGAGATGAAGCAGCCTTGACCCTTTCCTGCCAGCTTGCTGTGTGCTGGAGGACGGAGGTAGGAGCAGGGATCAAAGGATTAAGACATAACGACACATCCTTGCACATGTACACAGAAGTTTACAACTGCCTGAGCTCCTGTTTCCACAGCTATGATCTTATTTAATCCTCTCTGCAAACCCAAGAGGCCGCTGTTTTCTGGATGAGGGAGCAGAGGATCCAAGAAGGGACCTACTTGCCCCTTAGTGGGGCCAGGCCTAAAGCACAGAGCTCTCACGCCCCCAAAGTTTCTGGCAAAGGCCTAACTTTGAAGAGTAGGAAAGATATGAACGATTCAAGGTGGGAGTGAGGAACAGTTGCGCAAGAGTTGACTCTGACAAAGGCTAAGAGGGGGCCAAGCTAAGGCCCCTAGAGACCTGATCTCAGGCTGAGAGTTTGGACCTGGGGCTCTGGTTTACCAGGGCTACCTCCTTCCCACCCTAAGGTTTTGTGTGAGAGTCAGACCTAGCCAATGTTGGGGCTTGAGGAAGGTTGATCTTTTTTTCTTTTATTTTTTTAAGATTCATTTTTATTTTATTTCTGTGTATGTGTGTGTCTATGTGTGGGTATGTGCACATGAGTGTGGGGGTGCCTGAGGGGCCAGAAGAGGGAGTTAGATCCCCTTGAACCGAAGTGATAAGTGGTTATGAGCTGTCCACGGTACTGGAACCAAACTCGAGCCCTCTGGAAGAGGTGCTCTTAAACACTGAGCCATCTCTGAAGCCCTGGGAAAAGCTGATATTAAAGTCTTGACTAAATGAATTGAATTGGAGAGACCAAGGCAGCCTGACTTCTGAACTCCACCCTTGGAGTGCTCAACTGCTGCTCCTCTTCCTCTGCTGCTTTTCCTCGCTGCCCTGCTCCAATTTACTCCAAGCTGGGACACAATCACTATACCACAGGGCTGTGCTGTAATGCCACATATATCCTGCAGGATGTGCCGTATATAGTCCATTCCAGCCTGGACCTTCTTTGAGGATCCAGAAGAGATGGTGAAGAGACGGCAGCCCAGTGCTCCCCACCTCCCTGAAGTGCTCCCCACCTCCCCTGAAGCCTATTGCAAAGGCTTAGTGGGAAGTGAAGGTCAAGCATGGTTCGGACCCCACATAGCAGGGACATACTGAAGGAGTGAAGCCCAGGAACAAGAAATTTCCTTCTCACACTTCTGGGACAGGCTGTGATTGGGACATGGACTTAGAATGACTTCACACTTGAGGCCTAGGTTCCTATTGGATCCAAATTTCCTTGAAATTTGTCTGATACTGAGATGCAGTGTAATATTGTTGTTATTGTTGTTGTGTGTGTGTGTGTGTTTGCACATGCATGTGTAGGCTGTTGTGTTTTAGTGAAACTCTGGGTGTGTATCTGTGTTTGTGAATACATGGTTGTGGGTGTGCACACACCCGTGCTGCTGACCCAGCAAGGGCTCTCCAAAATCTGGGCCCTCATTACCCTCTCTCTGGAGGTTCCACCTGCAAGAGGTAGAGACAAGAAGGACACGAACTTGGACTTCAGGGGCTCTCATGCCACTCATGCATATAGGGGGCTGGGTTCCTCTCAGGGGACTCTGTAACCCCCTCCAGTCTGTGAAGGCCTTGTAAAACAGGGTGCCTTTATGTTCAGGTTCAGGTTGACTGGCCATTAATTGAGATGTGGTTAGATGTGCAGGGGAGTTCCATTCTTCCCAGGAACTCCTAATAACCATATCTGTACCCCATTCAGAGTTTTGGAGACTCCAAGCTCAGTGCTCCTTATAGAAGCAACTACTACAGTTGAGAGAGGAACAGTGATTTAAGTCATCCAGTGGGATCAGGGTGAGAGGCAGGGCTTGGAGCAGGGTGAAGGGTGTGTCCAGGCTGGAAGGCCTCTCTCCCTCAGCTCTTCAGGCAGTTGGGGCACCCTGAGGAGATCCAAGGTTGTGCTTGCACCCCCCTGCACCTGGGTGCCTTCATTCCTCTGTGCCTCTGGCTTTGAAGTGTCTAGCAGAGCTTTCTGCGTGCTGTGAGATGCCTTCTGAGGGCTTGTGAAGTCTGTCATCCTGCAGAATATGGGGACTCCGTGAAGGGAGTTCGAGGGTGGGTGGGAGCGGGGGAAGGGCCTCATCTTTGAGTGGTGCTTTTATTTTAGGTTTCTACTGTTCCGACATTCAAGGCTTCCCTATAATCTCTCCATGGGCTTTTGGTGCTGAAACAATGTTGGGCTGTGTAGGAGTTAGGAAAGTCAGACCCACTCAGGCTCAGGATGCAGGACTGGACCTTGGGCAGGGACCTCCTCAGGAAGGAAGACTGAGCTTCCTGTCTGTCCCTGAGATAGCTGTGAACAGGGATTGGCCTTCTTATACTTCAGGGGGCTGCAAGTGGGCTCCACCTGCAAAGAATGTAATTGCAAACTTTCTGAAGTAACCTTTCAGCCATGGCAGCGTGGAGGAGCCACGGAAGATTCACAGGGGGTGTGGAACCACACAGAACTTTGTCTTCCTGTGGGTTTGGGCTCAAGGCAGGAATGTGAAGACACTAAGGAGGGGTTGGGGTGACCAGGCAGGATCTGACACTTAGAGGTGGCTTTGCTGCTACGTACTGGCAGGGAAGGAGCAGACAGATGTGGGGAACACTGGCTTGGGATGGAGGCAGGGAGGCCATTGTTGCGGGGAGGGGGCTCAGGTGTAGCTCTGCCTGGGGCACAGGAGAAGCTTCCTGGAAGAGCCTAGGGTGGAGCGGTGAGGAGCAGGCGGTACAGCACATCCTTCCTCCTGTGAGAGGATTCAGAATTACACTAAAACTCTGAGTGGGGGCCAGATGGAGTGAAAGAATATCATTTTGAGATAGCGTCTCACAATGTAGCCTTGGCTAGCCTGGAACTCGCTATGTAGACCAGGCTGGCCTAGAGATCCACCTGCCTCTGCCTCTGCCTCTCGAATGCTGGGAGTAAGGGTGTGCACCACCACCCTTATTGAAAATGAATATTTTTAATTTTTTTCCTTTTCTGATCTTCAGTTTAGTTAACTTTATTGTTAGCTTGTTGAGACAGAGTCTCATGTACCCTAAGGTGGCCTGGAACTCACTAGGTAGTCAACTTTTGGTCCTCCTCCTATCTCTGCCTCTTGGAGTGCTGGGATTACAGGCATGTGCTGCCATACCCTGCACAGAAAAGGAATAGTTCCAAAGCGTCCTTTATAAAGTCTTCGAAATTACTTTGTTTAATCACCTCAACAAGCCTTCAAGGAGCCAGCACCATTTTGTAGAAGGGAACAAAACAAATGCCACTCAAGCTGGTTCCCTGCAGGCAGTGTGATGAGGGAGCGCTTCTTGAGTGTGGAAGGAGTTAGAAGCCGACGGGGCTTGCTGAGGTACCTAGACTAGCCGTGGAGAGGATCAGGGGCAAGATGAACGCTGGACCCAAGATCCAGGGCCCAGGCCTGGAGAATGGGCTACCTTGCAGGAGTGTGGCTACCCACCTGCCCACAGGAGTGAGGTACTGAGGGGTACTCTCCTGCCAGCACCCTGCAGTCTTTCCAGAACCTACCTGGAAGTGTGTGTGTGCGCGTGTTCATGAGGGCGCTAGATGCCAGCCTCCAAGGTTGAATAAATGACAGGAAGACAAAGCCCAAATAGGGTACAGACTTGCCCATAGTGACACAGCTGGTTGATCTCAGAATTAATGCCAGAGCCTGGCCTGGCCTTCAAATACTTGCTTGTCACATTGGCCGAGGTCTAGTGGGTGTGTCTAAAGCATCCATATGTGCGTAGTTGAACATTGTCAGCCTGGGAGCCCTCCCTCCTGTCTTCACAGCACTCGCACTGCTGAGCACAGTGTCTTTCTCTGCACCCCATCACACCACCTGCTCAGGCATCCTAGTTATCTTTGGTGGTGTCCTGGTGTCCTCTGCCTGTGCTCCTCACCCAGGTTGTGCAGTTGGACTAGATGGTCCTTGCCTTGCTCTGTTAGCAACAGGCATGTCCAGATATAGACAGTCTCGCTTCTGGGGTGAGTATTGGGATAGTTCACTAGGAAACTTCCTGAGCAGTGATGCTGGAGGTGACCCTCGGCCTTTCAGAGGGATGGAGAGGCACATGCAGGGCTCTGGGGAAGAAAGAAGGACCTGGTGCTGGAGAGGAAGACCTGGCAGCTCAGCTCCCATCAGGAAGCAGAGGAGGGTTTCGGTGGGGCCAGGCTGAGGTTAGCTTTGGGGTTAGGTAAATTTCAGGGGCAAAGAGGAGGTGTTGTGCCAACCCAGATAAGAGGCAAGAGGTACCTTAGGGGTCACTGAAGACATGTGAGTTGTCTAGACAGGTCAGAGGGGCCATGTCAGCCCCACCCTGGCTTACAATCCTGTACTATGGCTCTTGTTCTGTGTCTGCACATGGATGCTCCATACCCTCCAGGGACAGCCCTCCCTGCCTCATGCCGCCTGCACTTTCACTGCTGGGACACCCATTGATTTTACACCACACCCCCAACTTTCACCCTGAAAGCAAAGCTGGGTCACTGTTCTTTATCTCTTGATCACACTTGTGACCCCTGCAATGCCAAATCCATACGAAATCCTCCCTTGGTTTCCTTCTGGCTGAGTCCCCATCTTCCTTGCTGTCCAGAGCCCTGGCGTTGGGCCTTCTTGGAGATGAGTCAGTGAGGACAGGCCCCTTGGGTACTGAGGGATTAGGGACTCTGGCCCAGCTAGCTCATCCGTGTGGCATGCTCACTGAGGATCCACTTTCAGCCTCTGTGGGACCTTGAGCCCTGACTCATTATCAGTGATAATTAACATCCTGGAACCACCTTCCTACCTCACTCAGTGCCTGACAATCATTAGGTACTATTGTGGGCAGCTGGGTCCATGCTCCAGCAATCCCTGACTAGCCTGTGTCTTCAGTCCCAGCTGTGTGATCTGAGGGACTAAATGCCCTGGCCACAAACATACAGTGAGTGCACTGGGACCCAAACAATCCAGACATAGGGACACAAACACCTACAGAGGGAACTGGAGAGATGACTCAGTGGTTAAGAGCACTTGCTCTTCTTGTAGAAGACCTGGGTTTGAATCCCAGCACCCACATGGTGGCTAACAACTATCTGGAACTACCGTTCCAGGAGATCTGATGCCCTTTCTGTCCTCCTTGGGCATTGCACAACATGGGTACACTTACACACATGTACTTAATGCATGCATGCACAAAATAAAAAGTAAAGCAAAGGAAAACAAACAAAACACCAACAGGGTATTCAGAAAGAAACAAATTCAAAAGCTGCAGAGCCTTCCACACTACACAGCCATGGAGAGGCCACCATGCACAAGAGAGTCATCAGTGTGTACCAAGCCACAGATAGATCTAGAACCAGGAGACAGAGAACGACCAGAAACACCCATGCACACAGCACAGGGTCACTGACCCAGACAGACAGCGTGGGTGGGATTCAGGAAAGCACTCATGCTTGGCATGGACACACCACTGCCAGCAGTGAGGGGAGTCACCATGGTTCCCATGTGTGCAGTGTCTCTCACTTCTGGATGGTTGAGCTCACAGCCGTACTCTTCCTTGATGCTCCCTGCCCTTAACTCAGGTCTTAGTGTCCCCTCTTTTAGGGCACTTCAAGGCTTGATAGACTTCTTGGATAATTTTGTAAACGTATATGATGCATTTTGATCATCTCTACCCCCCAGTTGTTCCTCCAGCTCCCCATGGACTCCAATACCTCCTCCCCCAGACTTCATGACCTCTCCTTTTTTAATAACCCACTGAGTTTACTTAGTGCTGCCTGAATGAGCATGGGTATAAAGCCATCCATTGGTGTGTGGCAGCCTACCTGTGACCATACCCCCACGGAAACATGACTCTCCCTCCGTAGCCGGCCTGATAAGCCCCTCCCACATCCATGCTGGAATTTTGATTGACCTGATTTGTACCAATTTGCTGTGAGTTCACGAGTGCAGCAACCATGTCCTGTCTAGAAGACTGTAATTTCACAGCACTGCTCCCCATCCTCTGGCTCTTGCATTCTTTCCACCTCTCTTCTGTGATGTTCCCTAAGCCTTGGGGTGGGGTATTGATATAGATGTCCCATATAGGGCTGATTACTCACAGTCACTTATTTTCAGTACTTTGACAGTTATGAGCCTCTGTTTTAACTGCTACCCACTGCAGAAAGAAGCCTCTCAGACCAAGGATGAGAGCAGCACAAGTCTGTAGTTGTAAACATAACTGTTTAGAAGGAAGTTTGACAACATGTCCATTTAGATAAGCAACAACAGTAGGCTCCCCTCTAAAGTCTATGACCTCCACAACCATGGGCTTTTGACTAGACTTACAGTACCAGGCATGAATTTTCTCTTGTGGAGCAGACCTCAGATCCAACCAGAAAGCAGTGGGCTACCACATAGTCATGCAACTATTGCACCCGTAGACACATCTTGCCTGGAAAGTCAGTATTGTAACATGCAGGGTCTAGCCCCGAAGAAGACTCATTCCAGCATAATGAAAGCTAGCTAGCAAAGAGGAAGTTCCCTGGTCAGTTCCAGATTAATTTATATATGTTCTGCAGCTAAGTGTGTGGTATCTTCAGCAATAGAATCACATCATCTATATATAATGGGGAACCAAGAGCAATGGCAGTAATCTATGTTGTTCGGGGGCCTCTGGAGCCTCTCTGAGCAGTAACTTCTAGGGAAGTGTCTCATGCTTGGCACTGAGAATTTTAGTTTAGTAATCCATGTCTTCTGGAAACAATGTTGTGTGCCCATGCAGGGTACCTCTATTTTTTTTTAAAATGTGTATTTTAATTAGCTTACAAAGTAGTGGGTTTCCGCAAGGCTTTTCTATATAGCCTTAGTTTTGGTTATTCCACATCTCATGCCTCCTCTTTCCCGGTCCTGCACTTCAGTGCTGCCTTAAACCTTTACTCTCTAGGATCCTCTTCTTCCATATCAGATCTGTTCTGCTCCCCAGTGAGTGCCTCCTCCCCCTCCCCTTTCCAGCTCCTTTCCCAGCTTGGTCAGAGCCTTTATATGCTCCCCAGCCTTGGAGTATTATTAACTATTTCCCACCTAGCTTTTGTCAGATTTGGGAATTAAAGATTTCTTTTTTACCTTTACCAGTGAGATAGTGACTGAGGGTGTGCACGGGCCATTAGAGCCAGGAAACTGGATGCTCCCAGTTTCGGGGAATGAGTCATAAACAGCAGTGAGAGACCCAGCTTCTTGGGGCCTGAAGAGACACTGGTACCTCATTCTCTCAACTCTGTGGATTTCTTTTATGTTTCTCTCAAGCTTGCTGCCTGACCCAGTTCCCTCCTTCCTTAAGCTGACCTTGCCTCTCGCCACCTCTCTGAACTTACACCTGCTCACTTGTCTCCTCTTGACTGAGCCTTGATCGCTCCTCCACTCTGCTGTCCTCTCTTCCCCTCTTCTTCCTCCCCTATCTGCTCCCCCTTTTTCTTTTTTTTCCCCACTATCTTTGTATCTTGAGACAGCATCTTTCTGTATTGCCCAGGCTGGCCTTGAACTCACAGTCCTCCTGCCTTCACCTCCCTGTGTTGGGATTACAGCAGGTACCACCACTCTAAAACCCAGTGAAGTACACTCTTCAGTCAAACTGTGGGCTCAGAGGGCATGCCCTTCATGGACGACTGCCTAACCCATGCAATTTAGAATCGCCAGGGGAAGTGGTGGGGAGTAATTATAACCTTTGAGATGGCCTGAGTTTCTCCACATCTTAGCCGCAGGACTTGGGAGTCCTGCCACCTTTGCCCTGTGTCTGTAGAGGGGCAGTCATGGAGCCCACCTCATTAAGGCTGCTATGAGGATGAAATGAGACAGTGTGTGTTGAGCCTGGCACATACTTGGGCTCCCTCTTGGACTGTAGAGAGTGGGGAACCAAGCTAATGAGACTTAAGGGTGTGCAGGTGTGCACAGGTACCTAGTGCCACCTTGCTAGTTAGCACACAGCAACGTGAACCTCTGCACTGTGAACACCTATTAAGTGCACACTGAAACTGCCCCACCCCTCAGTCTCAGCATAGTTATTCCTGCTGTGGAGGGTATTGAGGGTGGGGCTCTGGCTTCTCTTTTTAAATGTATTTTTATATGTGTTTTATTATGTATAACAATATAATAAAACATCTAGTTTAAAGAGTATAATTTTATTAATAAATCTGTAGTCATGTAACCATCATCACAATCAAGAAAGGAATTCTTATCTTACATAAGTTCTCTTGTGCCCTTTGTAATGAATCATGTGTTTGTGTGTGTGTGTGTCTGTGTGTGTGCCTCTGTACGACTGACTGTACACCTGTGAGAGGTTCTGGGTTTTCCTTGCATTGGTAACCTGGCCACACAGAGCAAAGCTGCCCTCAACAGGCTGGTGTGTGCCAGGAAACTGTTTGCCCTTCTCTGGGCCTTAGCTTTTGCTGTTGGGCCAAGATGATGAGGCCAAGCAGGGAAAGGGATGTGAGGGCATGGCTCTCGATGGATGTATCCACCCCCTGGACTTGAGGGATGTATCGGTTGGAAGCAGTGGCTTAGAAAGGCACAGACTCGGGGACAGGGAGTACAGAATTGGCACTTCCAGAAACCTGCCTTTCTAGGTGTACCCCGAGACCTGGTGGAAACAGCCATATGTGGGTCCAGATTAAAACAGGGCTCTGACCAAGATGACTCTGCTTTTCTCCCCATCTTTCCCCCATCTAGGGGCCACAGGCCTCACTCTGTGGATTGCCAATTCCCTAAAAAGAAGGGGCACTTTTGCTCCCCATTTCTAGAACCAAATATTAAAGCAATTATGTAACTAGCAATAAATTACTTAAAGTAGTGACTCACTCAGCTTAATTAGAGCGCGAGCAGGGAAGGATTAAGGTATTTTTAGAGCACACACCTCGCTCCCTCCTGCAGAGGGGTAGGGGGAGGCCTCTGTGCAAGGTGGGGGTGGATTAAGGGCTGGGAGCTCATGGGAGCACCCCAGGTGTCTACAAAGAGATGAAAACTGATCCTATGCCCCACTGAGGGCCCTAACAAAGAGAGGCCAAGTCAGAGTTGCAGCCAGAGGGATTCAGGGCAGAAGCAAGTACCTCTTTCAGTGGAGTTTATTGTCTAGAGGGCAGGGACAAATAGATTATACAGTTTCGGAAGACAGAGACTAGTTCCTTGATTCCTTTCCCATCCTGGGGGCAGAGTCATCTAGCTTTGAGTCCTGTCTTTACTGGTCACTAGCTGTGTAACCTTGAGCAAACCCTTTTACCCACCCCAAGCTTTAAACCCAAGCCTTCCAAGTGCAAGAATCAGGAATCAGATCTATTTTGTTACTTCTGTCTTCTGTGCTTTGCCCACAGGACTGTGTATCCTAGTGCTCAATAAATGCCTTGTTGTGTGACTGAGTTCTGATTTTGTTCTCATTCTTCTGCTCCAAATAGATCCTTTCATATGTTTATTTCATTTATGTTATATATGTGTGTATAATGTGGGGAGCCTGTGTGCCACAGTATACGTGTGGTTATCAGAGGACAACTTTGTGGAGTTGGTTCTCTCCTTCCACTTTATATGTGGGTTCCAAGGATTGAACTCAAGCTTCCAGACTTTACCCACTGGGCCATCTCAGTGGCACCCTCTTGAGACTTTGTGAGTGAAGGAAGTAGAGTTCATTTGAGGTGCGTCATGGGCTGAGGAGCTAGTGAGTTACAACGGGCAAAGCAGACTTTTAGGTGACCGGCTAGGAGGGTTCAGCACCACGGACAGCTCTACAGTAAGTAGCTAGGGCTCATCTGGTGGCTAGCGGACTGGGTGTGATGGGAAGAGCTGCCTGTTGTGATCTCCATGACTCAACGTGGGAGAAGGAGGAGGATACCCGGACCCTCTCCACTCACAGCTGGGAGTTCAGAAGAGATGGGATAAGAGTAGGTGGGGCATTGTGCCCACAGTGGGGCACAGGGAGGATTGGCTGGGAGGATTCAGACAGAGAGAACATCCAGGCAAACTGTAAAGAGGTAATAATTCTGATCCTTCAGGTTCTCTGGATTAAAGGAGTACTTTTCTAGTGGCCATGCATGGGTGCCTAGTACATGCCTGACACGTGGCTCTCCTTCCCCGCAAGCCTTCCTCAGTCCCTGTGACATATGGGGAGAAATCTCCCCTGCCTTATTCAGTGGCGTAGGTACCCAATAATAGAGGCTGGAGCAGAAAGTTTTCCCACCCTCCCTGACCTCAGGTGGACTGGTGCTGGGCACACAGTAGGTGCTGTCACAGACCGGGGAAAGGTGTGTGTCCCTCCTCACCTGAGTATGCTGAGGCTGAGGGCAGGAGACAGCTGAAGTGGGGTGGGGTTTAATCCTTGCCCTCCCCCAAACCTCAGGACTCCTGCTCCTATTAGCTCTGGCCAGCTGTGACCCATGCTGCTCACACCTTGCTGGCCTCCTAGAGCTCAGGAGATGAATTTGTGATGACAGCATCCAGCATCACTATGACGACCGTGTGCTGCTCTTAGTCTCCATTGGTGCTGAGGCAGAGGCCAAAGACCCCTTTGGCTCTGGGCTTTTGTAGTGCTGTTCTTGACAGGGACTGGAGCCTTGAGGAGTCACAGGGGAGGGGAAATGGAGTCTGGACCAGAGAACAGGGCTCCAGCTGGAGTGGACTAGAGTTGGTGGAGATTATGAGAGTCAGAGAGACCTTGGAGACAATTGCCTCTCTCCGTTTCATTCCTTCCTACTTTACCTTTCTCCCACTTTTTCTGAACTCTGCTCTTGATTCAGCTCTTGAGGTAGATACCTAGTCTTTTTCTCTATTCTGGGTAGCTGATTGACATGGGGGGACAGTTGTATCTTGTCCCAGGCCTCAAGGAAAGTGCTCAGTGGACAGCAGGAGGGTCTGGTTTGGCTGTGCCAGGGACTGTGCCAGCATCTGGGCAGGGTAAGTGATACCTCTGGCCCTGATAAATAGGTGGAGTGCTATTGTCCAGAGGTGAAACATGGAGGGGTGGGTAGCAGTCTGAGGGTTGGAGGTAGAACCGAGAGCGTGGAAGAGTAGAGACCCACGGGAAACGTGGAGGAGGAACATGCAGTTACAGTAGAAGGAAGAGCCTCGCAGGTTTTCATTGTCGGTTGCTTTTTAAATGGAGGAATGAAGTTCATTTTAGAAATGGGAGAACTGAGGTCCAGAGGGGGAAGTGACTTGTTCAAACTTCAGTCACTAGAGACAGATCGTAGGCTCCACTAGTTCCCTGATAGAAGGTCTGGCCCCAGCATTTTTTCCTGGTAGCCACTGCCTTTTCGGGGTAGGCAAGGTTCATAGGTCACTTTGCTCTGAGCTTGAATGAAATTTGCATAGACTAGGGCTCTGCCTGGGCCCTTACTGCCTGTGTAAGCCATACTGGCTGGGTGTGTATGTGGTGGCAGCAGGACACCCAGGGAAGTGTCTAGAAATAAAAAGGCTTGGCTATGATCAAGAAGGGATTAGGATCAGAAATGGATTCAAGCTGGGTCTTTCAGCTCTCAGCCTAGACCCTACACTATATCCCCTTCTTCCCTCACCCCTAGGGCCTTTCCACCGGGCTGGTCACTTGTATGAGGTGAAGGTGTCCCCGAGCCCTTTCCTTAGGGCGCTTCCTGGACCAGAGGCCTAATACTGATCCTGTACAGAAAGAGTCCTTTAGCTCCACTATCTTGATGAAGAAACTGAGATCGCAAGGTAACGGGTGACTCGTTTAGGGTTACATCATGACAGAGGCTGGGCTGGCCCGGGCTGCCTGGCCCTGGCTTTCTATACTTTTCCCCATCTTGCAGTTCTCTTTGCTCTCCCCCATCCTGCTGTGCAGCATTACTGAGCCTGCCAGCCTTGATAGATGGCCCCGCTCAGCCTCCCTCCCACTCCTCTCCGGATGTAGGGCTGTTAGCCTCCTAATCACCAGTCCTGCCTGGTGGCCGCCAAGCCATTCATCTCTCTTTAGGCTTGCTCAGCACAGGTGTTTCTTTGTGGGGGTGGGTGGGAGGAAGCACGGTGAGTCCTCCTCTGTTAGCTGAAGCTGGGGCCAGGTAGTTATGGAACATTGTCTAAACCCCCTTGACAAACTGTCAGAAATCCCTCCTGGGCCTCGCAAAGGTACCTACACATGCACACCCACTCACATACAGTAATACTAATGAAAGCTTTTGTGTATCAAAACATATTGTGTGCCAAACATTGTGCCACAACTTTGTATGTGCAATCTCAGACATCTAGTTATTTAGCTATAATTGCTAACACCACTCTATCTATAAGAAAGCTGAGACCCAGACAGGCTAAGTGACTTGCAAAGCACAGGTATGTAGGGAATGGAGGATATAGGATTTGAACTCAGACCAGCATAGCCACATCTTACGTTCACAACTCCTGCTCTACCAATGTGCATGTGCACACATGCACATATGCATTATGAACATGATCTGCCACACCAGTCTGTGCAGCATCCATCCACCTAGGACAGATTCCTGAGCAGTGAAAAGGTTGGACTACAGAGGGGTTGTATCTCAGCCTTCTCCTGTGGCACAGACTGTCTAGGGGGTCTTCATGGAAGAGGCAGCCTCCAGTCGGCAGAGGGCAGGCTGGGAGACAGATCGATCATCCTCTCAGCATTGTCTTCCAGGAACTGGGGCCCAGGGGAGTGTGGCGCCGTGGGTCGATTTTCTGGATTGTGGCCCAGACCCAACATACGGCATGTGGGGTGAAGCTGGAGTGCAACCCACTGCCACTGGCCTCTGCCCCTGCACGGTTTTCCACTGTCAGCCCACACCTTCCCCTGCTCCCTCACTGTCCCCCACTGCAGACAGGATAATAACCTCGCGTTCCCAGGCCCACCATCCCTCAAAGGCTGCTCCTGGGGTAGGTGCCATGAAAACTGCCCTACAATGGTGATTATGGGATCAGGAGGGCAGCCAGGGCCAGGAACTGCAAAGAGGTAAGGCCAGCACAGCTAGTGGCCTCCAGAGACCTGTGTGGACAATTTATTGAAATAATTAATGGCAAGTGTTCCACACCATGGGGCACATAGTAGGCACTTAATTAGTCTTCATCTAGTTCTCCAGGAGCCTGGAAAGACGGAGGCTGGTGAGGCCATGGGTACCTCGGAGGGTACTGAGCTCCCAAAGGCAGGTTATCAGTGCCCTCTACTGTAGAAACAATTAACACAGGTATGTGTGTAGTGGACATTAACATCTGACGGGGTCTAGCTAATTGCTGTTACATCCTGATAAGGGAGGTGGGACTCGGGTGGCAGAAGGAGTAGTGGCCTCAAGCAGGGTTGGAGATCTTCCCAAGCTTCCCACATTCTTCCTGAGAGGCAGTTCTGGGCAGTTCTGGGTTACCTTCTTCCTGACTGTCCTCCCCACACCATGGCTTCTACCAGGCCCGTCCACTTGTATGGAGTTAAGAAGACCTAGGCTTGAAGCCTGACTCAGTGTCTGCTGGCTACTGGGGAGGCAGCTTCCCTCTGGGGTTCATTCTCTTGTACCTGCACCCAAGGCACATCGAGGATTAAATGAGATGCTGCCTATCAGGTGCTTGCCACTTCCCTGACCCCCCAGCCCAGGATGCTCTGCCTCGCCCAGTCATAGCCTGAGATAAGCAGCTGTGTTTGTCTCTCCACCAGCTGCCTGCCTCATCCTTGATCCCCAGTGCCTCCAAACAGGGTCTGCTGTTTCCTTCCTGTGAAGGAAACCATCCACTAGGGCAGGAGCTCTGTCCCCATCTTATGCCATGTCATCTTGTTCAATCTGGTCGGGGGCGGGCAGATGTACCCTCCATGGGTACCTAGAGTGGGCTGACTTGGGGAAGAATTCTGTCTTGGATTTAAAAGCCGGACTTCTTGCTGTTTCTGATGCTGCATCTCTGTGGCCGGGTAAGGACAGAACCGACACTGGCCCGTGCAACCTAAAGGCAGACGGAGAAGGAAAAGCCCAGGCTAGGGCCAGCTCAGTACTCTGGTGGCCTCAGTGTCCTTGTCCTCATATATTTCTGCTGTCTTGTCCCCACTGCTGTCTGCTCTGCCTCCCGGTCTGGTCCCCGTTGGCCTGCCTACTCCTCTGTTCCCAGTTCTCTCTTCCTTTATTACAGTCTTATATTGCCTCCTGCCTCAGGCTTATCTCCTCCTGTCATGAGTCCATCCATCTCTGTCATTCCCCGGTGGCTATCCCCTACTTTCTGGCACCTGGGCCCAGGGCTGGGAGTAAGGTCTCTGTGGGAACTGGCTTCTGTCTCTGCCCACATCTGGCCAGTTTTTGTCTGTTTCCATCTCCCCTGACCTGTCTCCCGGACAGTGCCTCTGCCTTTTAGTCTCAGACTCCCTTTGTCTCCTCACGTTTCTCAGCCTTAATCTCTGGGTTTCCTCTTAGGTCCTGCTGAGCTTCACCTCTCTGACTCCTTCCTCCCTTTACAAGCTCTGCACAGCAGCAGGTCCCAGCCCTCCAGCCCTCCAGTGAGTGTAGTCTGCCCTTGCTCTCTTGCTGGCTGCCTCCAAAGCCCCTGACAATGCCCTCCACCCCACACCATGCCTTGTTGCTAGGCCTTGGACTGGCGGCACCTGGCTTCCATAGCGACGGGTGCTTAGAAACGGAACACCACGTCTCCTAGTCCCACTCCGGGAGCCTGGGCTGAGTGAGACTTTGGATCAATCAAGAAGTAGGCTGTTTCCAGCCTAGGGAGGCAAGAGAAAGGAGGACCGTGGTTTCTGTCTTCTGGAGCTTGGGGACCACTGGGGTGTGAGAAGGAAGGTGCCAGGAGCGAGGCCCCCATCTTTTTGGAGCAGGGGCTTGGAAACTGGAGGCAGCTGTGTGCAGATAGCTGTCCTTCCCTTTCCACTGTGACTTTAGACAATGACCTCAGTCCTCTCAATTGTAAAATGACACTAAGAGCATAAAGATGAAATGAACCCCGGTGGGCCCGGGGTCACTGTGTCCTGTCTCTTCTTCCTCTAACTGGAAGAGAGAAGTTTCACAGGTGTAGGGAATGGTACAAAGAGGGAGGCTGAAGGGCCTCATCCACGCAGGGCGTTCAAGGAGGGGCCGTATCTGAAAATGATTCTGCCAGAGTAGCTCTGCCGAGGAGGGATATAGTTTCCTGGTGGGGCAGGGTGGTTCCAGGTATAAAAGGGTGGCTTGAGGAAATTCTCTCTAGCCTTTAAGACTCCTAGGGTGGGGAGCCACGTGGGATCCCCTAGTCTATTCTCAGCCACTCCCTGTGACTGGGTCATGTGAGATCTGCTGCTTCTTTCTCCTGGCCAAGGCCTTCCCACAGAGGCCGCCATGGCTACCTAGACCGAATCCTGGGCTACAGACTGTTAACCAAAGGCCTCACATTGTTGTGGTACAAATTAGAGACTGAGTCTCAGAGTGTGGGAGGCTTCTGGGGAGGTTGAGGCAAATTGGCTTTCGTCGAGTGTTCAAGTTCTTGTACCTGCACCCCAGGCACATCATCTTTCGCCAGGCACATCTTCTAAACTAAGAGCTGTAGGGTTCTGGGGACTATGTGATGGGAAGAGGGGAGCGGGGATGGGCTCGGAGGAAGCCCAGACCAGAAGGTGCATGTCCCTCAGGCAAAGGGTTAAACATCCTGTGCTCACACCATAGACACTGACACTGCCAGCGGACTCTGCGGCCTGCTGGGGAGCAAGGACAGCAAGTGTTGTCCTTTTCTGAGCTTCTGTGCATGCTTGGATCCGTGTACTGCACACCGTATTCTCTCAGTCGGTCTTCACAATCTCCTTCTGGTCAGTTGACCTCCAGTTGCGAAGTGAGGCAAGGGACTGGGTCGAGTTGGTTCTTATCTAAGATTAGACAGAGCATTGGGGTTAGGCCAAGTCACCTTTCTTGGCCCCCACACTCCAGGGCTTCCCACGGCTCTCAGCACTGCCTAAGAGCAGGTGTTCATTTTCAGGGGCTTCCAGTCTCCCTCCCCTGGCATTCATAGATTCAAGTCTACAGATGATCAAGATCCAGGGGCCACGGAAACGTGAATGTGGACGTTCTGTGTGTGTCCCTGGTAGTTAGTATAATAGAGTGCTAGGATCATGGACTCCTGTACTCTGAGAACTCCGGGTCCCTGAATTCACAGAATGTGAGAGGTACAGACTCTGGTTTTTCTTAAAACATGAGTTTGTGGAAGTTCTTGCAGTCCTGAAGCCACAGACCAGGGTCTTTCTGAAGGAAGGTTTCTGAGTTGCTGAGATTGAGGCTTTGGGTTCCTGCAGCTTAGACTGTCTTGCTTCAGCTTTTCTTAGGTTCTGTTCAGACTTAACCCAGGGATAGTGAGGAGCAACAGGTTAGTAACTGGTTGTAGCCTGACACATTCCTGGGAATTGCAGCTGCTTAGATGGGGTTGGGTAAGGCTTGTGGGCAGCTACTCTTGGGCGAGGACCAGCCATCCCTTTTACTCTGCATTCTGGCAGCCTGGATTCAGGAGGCCACATCTACATGGTCCTTCTTGGGGCAAGAGCAGAGGTGCCCTGACTCCTGTTACTGTGGGCTAGAGAACAAACGTCAGGAGGGGAGGAGTCAGGAGGGAAGGAGCCCTGCATGGCAGGGATGTGGGGGGTATGGGCTTGGTGGACCTCCGTGATGAGCATGGAGGCTCAACAGGGGGACTCGGTGAAGGCTGAGCTATGTGAAAAGATAAGGGCTCTGTGGGGACTCTGAGCTTTAAGATACAATGAGGCCCAGGAGAGGCTGCCTAGGAATCTCTGTGGGCGGCCTCAGTATTTTATCAGGCTCCTGAGTGATTGGAATTAGATGTTTGAGTACCCTGAACCCACTTGCTGACCTGGGATAGGCCAGAGCTGAGAGCGCCCCTTCTTCCTGTGTCTGTCCAAGGCTGTCTGGAAGGTGGCCAGGGCTGCTCTGAAGGAATCTGCTGCTTCTCCTGTCTGGCTTTCTTCCTGCTTCCCATGGGAAGTGGGGCCTCAGGGGGGTCAGGCTGACAGGATGATGCTATGGGAGGAGCCATCTCCCTCACATGGGAAGGAACTGGCTGGGAGGGGTAAGGTCCCAGTCTCTAGGTCTCTGGGTATATATGATCAGGGGGCAGAATGTTTAGGAATTGGTTACAACGGGGAGAGGGCAATTTAGAGGTCTCTTCCCTGGGACATCTGGGCTTTGAGTAATTAACCTTGATGGCCCCACCTTCCCAGACACGCCTAAACTTCATAGCAGGATCGTCAGACTCGGGGCTCTGCCATGCCCTAGGCTTTACTCTCTGTGCCTGGCCCCATGCTGGGCATGGACCCCTGTAGTTACGTCAGACCCAGTCTGCCTGGAGGAGCTCTGCCTGATTGGGGAGGCGCGTAAGGAAATGTATAGTTAAACAAGGCCCACTGAGGAAGGCTGAGCAGGCTGGGAAGAAGGTTCTACCTGATTCCTGAATGTGGTTTTGAGCAATGTTAGGGTGAACTTTGCTCTAGAGGTTGTGAGCAGGGGCAAAGCTGGCGCTGACAGTACAGTGGAGCAGGTGGTAGTGGAGGGGACCAGTAACTCCAGACCATCGGGAAAAGCCAGAAGGCAGTGTAGGCCCCATAGAGGGGAGGTTTCTCGAGCTTAAGAGCCTGACATGGTTTCCAGACTAGGAATGGGCACCCCCTGAGTCCTGTAGGCGGTAAGGATCCATGTGTGTGTGAGGGCAGAGGTAACCTGGGTGTGGGAGAGATGACTGCTGCAGCATTAGGCAGACAGAGGCTCTGAGGCAGGGTGCCTATTTGTGTGTGTGTGTGTGTGAGAGGGGGGGGGAGAGAAAGAGAGAGAGAGAGAGCTCTGGGAATATGATCTTATTTCTGTAGAAGGATTGATAGTGTTTGGGTGTGATTGTGTGGTGGTCAAGGCGGCATAGCTAGAGGAAGGATGCTGGGGTTTGTGGATGATAAGAGAGCAGATATCAAGGTCTGAGGTATTCCCCTGCCCCCGTGTGAGCCAGCAGGTCCTGACTAGCATCTCATGCCTCCCTTCCTCCTGGAGGGTCATGGCATTGGCCAGCTACATACAAGAAAGATATGGATGCAAATGACATTGAAATGAACAAGACTCCTGGTTGACCCACCTCACACCTAGGAACAGGTTCCATCCACCTCAAAGTTCAATCCTTATGGTCACCAGCACCTGTCTGTGGTCAGATCATCTTTCTATAAGGGCCACCCTACATCTGGGGCCACAGCCAGTGGACACACAAACCTGGATCTAGAATAGTGGCAATAAGTAGCACCTGTGTCAGACACAGACTCACACACACACATTTATACATAAAGGTACATACAAGACTTATATATACATTTGTGTGCATACACAACTGCACACATGTGTACATACAGTCAGACACACATGTTTGTAGACACATACTTCTGGAGACACATATGCATACACACAGGAGCTCAGGTACCAAATGGAAATATTACCCATCCCTCCCAAAGCATAAACTTACATATTGCAACTTGCATGGTCTCCCACTTCCAACACACTATGTTCGTACACCTGGATGCAGAGGCTTGCCCTCCCTCTCACATAGCCTTTAGGTTGCTGGGCTTGTCCTCATGTGTATCTATGCTCCTCTAGGGTTGAAGTATTAGGATAGGTCCCAGGTGGAGCAGAACCTGCAGAGATGTCAGCTTTCTGGGGGTAACTGCTAGGACTTTTACTGTGTGAAATTCCTAAAGAGGATCGTGGAGCCCTCTTTCAGTCCACAGACTCTTTCTTGGGTCGTGAAGAAGCTGAGTTTCTCTCCCAAGGAGCCTCCTGTATTGATCTTGGTGTACCACCCTTGGCCTGGGCATGTCTGGGCAGGTCTGCCTTCCCAGAAGAGCTGCTTTCTGCCCAGCTAGGACTCTGTGTGTTCTGCCTCCCTCCACTTCAGCTGACAGGGCCTTCAAGAGATCCAGGCCAACTTAGCTGCCATTGAGAAGCCTGAGATCAGAGAGGGCCAGAACCCACTGAAGTTGCCCAGCAGGAGTTCTGTCTGAGGTCACCCAGGGAAGGCTCACCCAGTTGAGGCTTCGGGAGTCTGACCACAGTCCACAGAGGGCAGATGCATATTTGGCAGCCTGGTGAAACATGGTCCTGGAGGATAGGAGCAGATATGGGCTCGTAGAAGGTCTTTCAGGACCAATTATGGGAAACTGAGAGAGGTTGGGATGGAAACCATTTTCTCTGACTTAACTAGACTTCCCCGAGCACTATAGTGTTTCCATCTTGGGATGGTCTGTAGAGACACAGAGAAGGATCTAGCAGTCCCTGTCCTTGCTGTAGGAGGGCTGGAGATATGTGAGGGAAGGAGAGGATGGTATCCACTGGGGACATCTTGGTAGGGGCCACTTCTCAGTGGATGGGAGTTTTCTTTCTGTGGCTGAGAAGATGTGCTTTAAAAAAATATTTTATTATTTTATGTGTATGAGTGTATGGCTTGCATGTATGTAAGTACACCCATGTGCACTGCTCATGGAGGTCAGAAGAAGGTATCAGACCCCTGGAACTGGAGTTATGGACAATTGTTAGCCACCATGTAGGTTCTGGGAATCGAACCCAGGTCCTATGTGAGAGCAGTGAGTGCTCTTAACTGCTGAACCATCTCCAGCCCCAAGATGTGCTTTTTAAAAACATTTTTATCTTCAGTCATGGAATAATTTCTCAGCCAATGCCTACAGGCAGTCTGCCCTTAGAAGGGCATTGGACATGGATGGGGACTGAGCAAAGGCAATAAGGTTGAGGAGAAGCCACAAGGTCTGGGTCAGGCGAAGAAGCAGAAGATGAGCCATGAATGCCATACTGAGAGTTTGGACACCACCCAAGATGTTGGAGCCAGAGTGATTGGTGGGATGTGTATAGGCATGTCGAGTGGTTGCCCTGGGGCCCATGTTCCACAGACACAGATGCTCACTCACAGTAGCACTGGGTGTGAAGTTGCAGTCTGATCCATGTGGTTTCCTGACCAGCTGGTTGATCCAGAGCAATAAAATGTGGCTTGTAATACATCCTATCTCATGTTACTGTTGGAAAAAGAAAACACGAAGCACACAGTAAGTGCTCACTAAATGTTGAAGCCTCCCAGGCCTAGATAATGCAATTCAGATCTTAGGAGCCAATCCTGGTCCTTGCCTCCATGGGACAGGGAGCATCCTGTATCTAATCTCAGGCTTGCAGACCAGGCAGCAAATTAGGATCATGAAGGAACAATTAAAATCATGTGTCAACCAGGCTTGGTGGTGTAGGCCCATAATCCTGGCACTTGAGAGGTGGAGTCAGAAGGATGATCTTCAGTAGGTTCAAAGTCATCTTCAGCAACATAGTGTCTGAAGGCTACATATGACTCTGTCTCAAGAAACCCAACCCAACCCAACCCAAGACAAAAATCATATGAAGGATTGGTTCCTTGTGGGCACCAGCAATGTAAATGCTCCCTGGTGCTTCCACTGTGAGCCAGGATGAGGAACAGCACAGGTCACAGACTGTAGACTTAGGGGGAGAACTGGGATCTGCTCGTGGGAGGATGAAACCTAGCCCTGGAAAGGCATCATTTCTTAACTATGAGAGCTTGGCAAGGCCCTTCCCCTTGCAACTTGGCAGAGCCTCTGTTGCCCTCATTGGGAGGGGGGCTGGTTGGAGAATTTCAAGGACTTCAGGAGAACTCTACCAAATGCTAAAATAAATGTCTGCCTGTTTATTGAATCTAGAATTGCTAACATTTCACAAATGAGAAAATTGAGGCCAAGTCAAGTACAGTGGAAGGTATCCCTTCCAGTGAATACTCACTCAGCCCCTCTGAGGAATGCTTGAATCCAAAAAGCTGACACGCAGGGAATCTTTTTGAGTTGAGGAGCTGAGAATCCTAGCATGGAAGCTCTGAGTTACTGGGATAGCCAGGACTCTCCCAAATACGTGCCAGGTGCCTGGACTGTGTCCAGCACTGGGCTCAAGTGACTCAACATTGAGGAAATTGCTCCCTAGGGAGAAAGGGCCCACGTGAATCACCCCAGTGAGGTGTGGAGGCTGGGGGCTCACTGAGTCACCCTCCAAAGGCTGGGGAGGGGAAGGTGTAGACAGAGGAGGAGCAGTGTAGAGGGGAGTGGAGCAGGCCACAGGGAGGGCTGTCAGGGTGTCTGCCTCTCCACTTCAAGTTTGAGCTTCCTGGAAATCTATGGGACAATTGAGGCCCAGCAAGATGAAGAGGAGATCTGGCCAGGATCACGTAGCAAGTGACTGGCAAAAGCCAGGAAGACTCAAGTTCACCCTTCAGAAGTTCAGACACATCACACGCCCCAGCCACTCTTGTGGCAAGTGGAGGCTAGAAACTAAGTTGGTCCAGGCAGAGTTTGAGCCAGGTTACACCCCACCTGTCTCTCCCTTCAGCCCTCCAAGCCCCCAGCCCACTGCGGCTGGGGTCGGGATGCACTGCCAAGATAGGACACCAGGGGGCGCAGGAGCGTCACGGCTGCCGCAAGCGCTAGAGCGCAGAGGCCGCTCTGCGGTGCGCGGGGTCCCACCGCAGAACTGTGGACTACGTAGCCCTGGGGCTTGCATCCTCTCCGGCCTCCTGGAGCGCCGATTGCAGGCCTGCAGGACAATCACAGGGACCTAGTGCCCCTACCCCACCCTTGGGAATGGTGCTCCTGTGTGTATCTGGGTGCACGTGTCTGCCTCGCAGATCTGCTTCTGCTCCAGGGCTCTGGCGACCTCTAAAATTCTCCCTCACTTCTCCTTACCTTCCGCGCGGGAGGGAGAGGAGCCGGGCCAGGGTTCCTGGACTGTGACTGTGGCCCTTTCCCACGCCCCACTTCTTTTGCCTTCTATGCCTGCACTGCGCTGGTCTCGGCCTCGGGGCTCTGACCCGGCCACTGGAGTCCAAGTGCTGGGGAGAGGATGCGGTGAGACTCTGGCCACGGGGTCTGGGAAGAGACCTCTGCATATTGCAGGGTGGCGATGGGACCTGAGGAGGCAGCGAAGGCTGAGAGGAGACGTGGGGTGGGGGGACCCCATAGCCCATGCACTGGAAGAGTCCTGGGAGGGGAGAGGCCGGCAGGGACAAGCGGGCGGGGACCTCCGGTGGGGTTCGAAGATCGGGCCGGTGGCCGAGTGGTGGGCGGGGCCTGGAGGCCCGGAGGCGGGGAGAGGGCGGGGCGGGGCGGGGCCGGGGCGGACCCTCCGGCGGACCCGGCGAAGCTGTGGCGGACGCGCTGACCGAGCGCAGCGGCCGGGCTGGTGGGGCGGGCAGGCGGGCGGCTAGCATGGTCTTGGTGTTGCACCACATCCTCATCGCTGTTGTCCAATTCCTCAGGCGGGGCCAGCAGGTCTTCCTCAAGCCGGACGAACCGCCGCCGCAGCCATGCGCCGACAGCCTGCAGGTAGGGCCCCCCGTCCCCCCCCGCCCCCGTTCTGGGTAACACTGACAGCCGGGTGTCCGGGGACAGCCTGGTAGGGCCGGGTCCTCTGCGCAGCGTGCTGTCGCCCATCCCACAGTCCACCCTCACCGAACCCTTGTACTATCCTCTATGATAAGACCCTTCTAGTTCTAAACCCCACTCTTGTATTGGGACTGCATACCTGAATCTCGGAGTCCTTGGAGCTCCAGCACACAGACCAAATGCCATCCTAGATTCTGAATCCCCTTTGCATCCGAAACTCCTCCCCAAACCCTGAACTCTTAATCCACTCTGGGACCCCAGTCCACGTTGACAGCTCTGTACAAGCCTGGAGTTCCTCCTCCGAGGTTAATGGAGACCCCCTTTCTAAATAAACCTCTGGCCCTTCACCATGCATATCAGACTCCAGGCACACCTGCACCACCTGAACCCTTAGCAGCTAGGAGAGCTACCGCAGAGTTAGGACCTCACTCCAAGACCCAAGCCTACTCCATTCCACAGGGCCCCTCATCATTTCCTACAGAATCATCTAGAGTCTACCGCGCCCCCGCCACCAGCTTCCCTCTCTGCCCAAGGGTCCAAACCCCTTTGCCCATCTCAGCTTCTCTCTCTGCGGGACTGCTGATTCCCAGATTCCTTTCCTCTCTCCGTCATAGGAGACCTCTAGTCTTCAGTCTCCTTCTGCCGCCCCCTTCCGCCCCCATTTCTCTCCGGGTGTGTCAGTCTCACTTTATTCCAGGTTCTCAACTCTTGGGCTCACTGTCCCCTGTCCCTCTGTTGTGTCCTGACTTGGTGTCTTGCCCATTTCTCTTGGTCTGTTCACCCTTCCATTTCTCTAGGTCTCCATCTTCGTTGTAGGGTATTTCTGTGACCTTTCCTTCCCCATTTATGTGCCTCTACTTTGGGCTGAGGAAGGGACAGGCTTGAAGGACAGGGCTGAGGTGCTTAGGACCCAGCCCTTGCCTGTGTTCTTCCTCATGGGATGGGGTGGACAGGAGTTCAAAGGCTTAAATATGGAGGATGCTGCCCTCAGGGGTGCTCCAGATCTGAGGTGGGTAGAGATCACAAGGTGGGACACTGACATTTATTACTTATAACTCTTGATGTCCTGGTGGTGCCTGAGGCAGCTAGGTTTTGAAATGGGAGAGAGGTAGACTGGAATCTGTCACCTGTGGAGGGAGCTATCTAGGGCTGGGTAAGTCTGGGGTGTATGTGCTTGTGTGAGTGTTTCTGAGTGTGTGTAACATACACTGAGTGGCACGTGTTGGATGTGCCCTTGTGTGTAGTCATGTATGTTGTGCCATGTACAACCATGTCATATGAATGAGGTTAGCCATAGGGGCTTTATGGTGAATGTGTGGGTACTGGGTCTATGGTGTTAAATGCTGTGTATGGCTAGAGAGGCAGAATTGCCAGTGTGGAGTTGTAGCACAGAGCGTGACTCTTGTGTGTGCATGTGGTTGTGTGTCTATCATGGTGGTGTGATATTGTTAGAGGAGCAGCTTGCATATTAAAGATTGAGTATGTGACTGTGGATGCTACTTGACTGCTGCAGCCAGGAGGATTCCTAGTATGGTCCTGCTGGTTTTGAATGCATGTTTTCTGAGAGAGGAATGAGGCAGGATTGTGTATATCTGAGTGCGCTTGAAGCCTAATTGGTGGCATAGAGTCACTGTGGTACATTCTGGGTTTGCTTGGAAACTGTATTCAGATGTGTGTTGATGTTTGAGTGTGGTGTGTCTGTGGTGACTGTTCATTTAACTCTGGACAGGAAAGGGTGCAGACAGAGCCAAAGGGTCCAGTTAACTGAGAATCTGGCTGTCCAGGTTGCAGGAGAATAGGACGCAGTTTGCAGGCAGAGTTGTCTGTGCCGAGGGGCTTTATGTGCCCACAAATGTGTGATGTTTTGGTGTGATATCAGGTTTGTACATTATATATGCATTTCTATGTCTGATCAGTGTGTGTGATGTGTGTGTGTGTAATTTAGTTAGATGCATGTATTTGTGGCTAGGAAGGCGAGTGTGAGGTGTGTGAGGAGCATGAGGAGAAAGGAGTGAGTGTGATGTGAAGTGTGGGTGTGTGAGCTGTGTGACTTTTCAGTGTGAGCTGTGGGTTCTGTGATCTTTTCTCCCTGTGAATTGAGAGAGAGAGAGAGAGAGAGAGAGAGAGAGAGAGAGAGAGAGAGGAGGTGAGAGGTGGAGAGTGTGAGAGGTACGCAGTGAGGGTGAGTTAGTGCATGGGGGCTGAGGTCTGGGTAGTAGAGTGTGTGTGTAAGGTGTATGATGTGAGGAAGGAGGATATTATGTTTGGCTGTGTGTGGAATACAGCAGGTGCCCCATAAATGTTTGTGAAATGACGTATGTACTCAGGGAGGGCTTGGCTGCCTTCCTGTCCTTGCTTTCCTCCTAATCAGGTCCCTGGAGATGCCCTTGCTCGCCCCCCCAACCCGGGCTGCCCTACCCTTTGCCCTTCATCCTCTTCACTTTGACCAAAGCCTTTGTCTTGAGTTTCCTGCTGAGCAGGCGCTGGACAGGCGGGCGGCGGGTGATGTCGTGGTCCAGGAACCTTTGTTCTTTTCCTCTTAGCTTGTCCCATGTTTGGGGCCAGGGTTTGGAGGGGGTGGGGAGAGGATACACGTGTGAGCAAGGCTACTGTGTTTACTACCACCTCAGAGGAGAGGATCAGGCACTGACCAAGAGGTCAGTGGTGTCTCTGGAGGTACCTCTCCAGGATAGACTTGGAGTTGGGCAAGTCTGTCAGCCATATGCTTAGAACCGGGGTGGCCCAGTGTTCTCTCTGGATCATATCACCTTAGAGGTGCTGAGTTGCCGAGTACCCCTATGTGCCCCCGCCTCTCTCTTTCTCTGTGTCACCAAGCTGGGAGGCAACTCAGTCTATATCAACCTTTGTTGATCCCACATCAAATGGAAAAATAGACCCTGTCCTCATAGAGACCCTTATCATAAAAGGAAGACCTGATCACACCTTTGGAGATCCTGTAGTCTAATGGTGGGGGTCCCAGGCAACAGAGGACTCAGGCCATACTGTCCAGAGAAAGCTCTGGAAAAGCCCTTCTTGACAGCTTCTGGGCAGGCATCAGTGTACAGGACTCTTAAGGCTGGAAGAACAGAGACAGTCCAGGTAGTCAGAAAGGGGCTACGGATCATGCTTCAGCATCATCTTCCAGAAGGTTCTTCAAAGTGAGTTGGCTTGAGCTTAACCTTAAAGACAATGTGAGGTGGGCAGGGAATTAAGGTGCAGGAAGATTCTGACCCAACTACAAAAGCAGCACCTTGTGGCTTCGGGTGACCAGTCCTTCTCAAGCTCCCTATCATCCTTTCCTAACCTATTTATTGTCTTTGGCCAGAGTCACTGTCATGGCTGTTGTCATCACCATCATCGTCCTTTAGGTAGTTTTTTCCAGTTCTTGAGTTCCTTTGACAAATACCTCATTTAACAGGTTACAAGCATTGCAGAGTCCCTGCTCTGTGCCACACAGGCACAGTTTGAAGTGTTAGGATCATTTAATGAAATTCTCACTGTGTGCAACAGCATTGCCCTCTCCCACCTGTAGCTGCGGGTCCTTCCCTTCGAATTTCCTCAGCCTCATTGCATCTGGGTCTTTGCAGAGGTAGGGCTATGTGCACCCCATGGGGCTCTGTCTCCTATTTCTCATCAGATGTCCATGGCTGCCCTGAAGGGTTGGTCACTCAGCAGTCAGCTAGAGAAACTGAGGCCCTGAGCAGGGAGGGGACTCAGAGCAGCTCTGCCCAGAGGACATTTACTAACTTACTTCCCAGAGACGAAGGGAGACCGGATGACTGGGCCAGGGCTCACAGCATGTGGCAGGGCCGCTACCACTACCACTGTCCAGCTTTCCTGGCCACCATGCTGTTCCCTGGCTGGCCTCTGTGCTGCCTGTGGCGGGTAAATGATTATTAATGACCCCCCTGGCAAAGAGACAGGAAATGCTTCCCAGCCACAGCTGGGGCACTGCTCCCTGCCAGCCTGTGAGCCGTGCCTGCCCCAGCCACGTTGTGAGCTTCGATGTTATGCCCAGTCCTCAAGGCTGGCTCGCTCCTCCTCTCTCACTTCCCCGACTTTGACCTCACAGGGGTAACATGCAGAGATGGGGCTTTCTTTTCCACATTTCTGTCCCTCACCAAGTCTTCCAGCCTGACTCATTTTGACCTCCTTCCTTGTCTCAGACAAGCCAGAAATAGCTCCTCCTCCAGGAAGCCTCCCTTGAATGACCCACTAGTTCCTCCAAATACCTGCTGCTACGGGCCTGAGGAATACTGAATCTCCTTAACTGAAAATTCGGTTCTTGCTCTCACAGCTGCTCTGATGCTCTAAGACTAGCCTGAGTGGTTTCTGCAGCCTGTTTCCTCTTCCTCCAGGAAAACTCCAGCCCAGCCCCCTGGAATTCTCACCTCCTCTGAACACCCTGCCCTGCCTGTCCTAACCACACCTTGGTATTGCTAGGCTTTAGTAGATGGACGTTGTGCCAACAGGAAGGGTGGGTGAGATGAGCAGGAAGCTGACCTTCAAGTTCTCCACACCTTCCCCCAAGCCTAAGCAATACCACATCATCCGATATGTGGCTGGTAGCTCAGACTCAGGTGCCAAGGCTGAGGAGGGTAGGAACTCAGAGGCTGATGCTGGTGTGGCATGTGGCTGAGGCAGCGCCAGGGAGCCCCCTCATTTAGCCTAGAGTGAGAGGAAGGGCAGGTTGGGGAGCTTCCAGGAGGAAGCAAATCTGAGAACTGAGGGATGAGCCTTGAGACCATTCTGGATAGAAAGGGGACTGGTAGCTGTTACTGCTTGTTGGTGGGAGACAGAGGAAGGAAGATGCATGCTCATAAGTCCCATGGTTCTGTTCATGGCAATGGATCCTGGACCGTGGAGATGGCCAAGTTGGTAGGATGGGAGATGGGGGAGGGCCATCAGGAGACAAGATGTGGCTGGGGAGATGGGCCGGAACGAAAATTTCCAGGGCATACAAACCATGTTGAAGACTTTGAATGCTTTTCAAAGAACCAGTGTAAGAGGAGGGGTTGAAACGAAGGATGAGATGTCAGACCTGGGTGTGACAGAGCTCTCTGGGCCGTGCGGACCGAGGCCTAGGCTAGTGTGACCCAGGCCAGTGGCGATGAGGCCTATACAGGGGAAGGGTGGAGGCAGGAAGGGAGGGGACTAAATGGTGGAGGGGGCACAGCTGCAGGGCGTCTGGGTGGAGTCAGTATCCTCTGAGAGTTCAAGATGGAGGACTGTATGTGGAGACAGAACTCTGGGCCTGTCCTTCCATGGATTGGAAAGGTCTTAGCAAGGCCTCCCAGGCAGTCAGCAGCTGTGAAGCTTAAGCTGACCTGGATTCTGCTCAGGTCTGCTTCGTCCTCACCTGTATGTGGGAAACTAGAGATCTGCCCTGGGCAGAGAGTATTCAGAAGTCAAAAAATTAAAACAAGCTGCGAAAGTGCAATCCTTAATAAAATCCAAAGCCAAAAATGCACGAGTGAGTTCCAGAATGAGTAGAGATGGAAATTTATGAAAATGCTAAACGTACATGATCTTCCTCATGTAAATCATAGGCCTGGGCTGCTGTCTTGGACTTTAGATCCGGCTCCTGTGAAGTCTCTGATGTGGCCACCCCCCAGGGCCTGGGCCTTCCTGTTCTGAGGAGCCTGCCCTTCCCTTCCAGCTGGTGCCTGGGGTGAGAGAGGCATTTGTTTTTCCTGTTCCTTTAGCTCAGCAACCCTCATCCATGGTTGCTTCTACTTGGGGTACCCAGAAGGGAGGGGGAGGCAAGCTGGGGGGTGTTGACAGCAAAGAGGACTGCGCAAGCCAAATGGAGAAACAGAGCGACAGAGGTGCGGAGGCAAGCCACCCTTTACCCAGCACAAACACCAGAGCTTCTAATATCAGAGTCCGCAGTTCTCCAAAATACCAGCCTATGCAGGTTTGGTCTTGCAGTCTTGGGGTTGACCACTGCTGGGTTCCTGGCTTTGTCGTCCTCTTGCACAAGACCATTTTCTACGCTGTATTTTCTCACTTATAAAATGAGGAAGTTGGAGGCCCACAGCTTCTAGGGCTGTGTGAGTACCAGCTTGGGGGAGTGGGATTTGAACGTCTGGGATTGTCAGCTTGGGATTCTCACTGGAGTGATGCTAGCCTTCCACAGTTCTCAACTCTCAACCAGGGCTGGGTGGGTGTGTGGCTGTGTGATTCCGACATTCTGTGACTTTAAGATGCTGAGATTCTGGGAGCCCAAGATGTGGACATTGTGTGCATCTAGGATTCTAGGATTTGATGATTTGATGATTCAATGATGCTAAATGGGACTGCTGGGAAGAGCTGCAGCCACCTGCCTTGTTAATGTCAATGTTCAGTTATTAAAAAACATAACAAGACGCAATAGAGACAGATAGCTTGGGGTGGGATGGCTGGCACCCCTCTCCTAGCAGTGAGGGCGGGAAAGAAGAGTGCCTTGGTATCAGAGGAGGTGGGAGACCCAGTAACCTGGTCACATGATCTCTCTCCTGTCACAACAGACTTGGTAAGTGTGCATTCCCTAAGGTTTCGAGGCTGGGGAGTTGTTCAGTCACCCCCTGCCTCCATTTTTTACCACTGCAGACCATGGTAGAGAAGCATCCCATGGAAGACCAGCCCCCAAGGTCTCTTTGTAGAGCTGTAGATGGTAGAGATATGCGGTCTGGGGGGAAACAGGACATGAGTGCTTTCCTGAACTCGGGTGTGGAGACATAGGAACCCCTGCATGTGAGGGCTCAGGCCCCAGGGCTCAGACAGGAGACGTGGCCAGGGTAGCCACTTAGCACATGCTATGGACCTCACTCTGGCCCTGAGGATCAGGGGTCTTGGAAGAACCAGTGAAGCCTGGCCTGGATCTCATGTCCACTGTGGAGCCTGGCACCAAGCCATTCCAGTTGTCTAGTATCTCTCTGCCTCTTGGATCCTGTGTGTGCCCCAATACCCAGACCAGACTTGGAAAGGAACCCTGGCTCAAGAGGAGGGTCTGGACGTTTTAGAGCCCATCCTGGTTGGCCTTGGAGAACCTTGTCATGATTGTACATGTCTGAGACTTCCCCAGTCTGGTGGGCTGCCAGATCAAAGCTAGCCCAGGTCACACTTCCCAGCAAATCTGAAACAGAACTTTTTGGTTTCCTGGTATATCTCATTGCCCCCAGCCTTTCTTTTCTCCTGGGGTTCCTGTAGAGCAGGCATGGAGGCAGGACTCAGGTTCAAGAGCAGAGTCCCTGTCTGTCACCCCTTCAGTTTTCTACTCCCACAGGCCAGAAAGCAGGTGGGGTGGGGACAGCTGCTCCCTGCCATCCACAAGGCTCCATTGTGTACCACCTCCTGTCTTGGTCCAAAGGATAGGTCCCCTACAGGAAGTACTCCCCAGCTGCCCAGCTCTCAGTGCCTTCCTGTGGCTCCCCAGAAGGGCTCTCCTTCCTACACTCTGCCATCTCTTCGTCATACTGTCTCGTCCCCCTCTCTCATGCCCACCTGCCCTGGACTCTCCTCAAGTCCCTGTAAGTCTCTATCTCTGGCTGTGTTGGTATGATTCCCTCAAAAGATAGTTAGCTTGGGGAAAGCCCTAGGAGGTCAAGTCTAACTTTTCTTTGAAGACTCTGACTCAGAGAGGGGATGGTCCTGCCCAAAGTCACACAAGAACACTCTGCCCTTGGTCTCTAGTGTCCCAGGTTTGAGGACTGATGATTCCAGACATAGCAAGGGTTAGTGTGCACAAGCACCTCCTCTTCTCTCCCCAGCCTTCTCTACAGCCCCGAGTTGCTGTCCCTCTTCTTTGCACAGACCCTTGTCTCCTCTGCTGTCTCTGATACCCAGCTGACCCCTATCTTGGGCAGACCCTCACCATGGGACTCAATAGGGTTCAGGTATCCATGCCTGGGATGGGTACTCATGCACAAAGAAATATAGACACATGCAAGGACATCATAAACACAAATGAACTGCATCCCAGGTGAAGGCTTGACCATACAGACAGGTCACCCTTGTTTCCTGTGAGGCCCCATGCCTCTTCCAGGAAGCCCCCCAGGATCTTGAAGACTGACTCTACCTCACTAGTTCCTTAGTGTTCTCTGAGCCCCTCTCAGTCCTGAGATCAGTCCCTCAGTGTCTTCAAGAAGAGCTTAGATTCCTATGGCTGGGTGGGCCTGGGGAGCCCTGTGGTCCCTAGAGGACAGTGGGACAGTAGAGAGGTGGTGACAGGTGAGACCACATCTTCCCAGAGCAAGCTCCATCCTACACTGCCCTCCCTGCCTGGTGTCTGGAGCATAGTTCTGGCTTCATATTCCTTAGTATTAGATTCTTGTGGGATCCCTGGCACAGAGCTCAGGAAAACCAGGGGCCCTGACACTCTTTCAGTGATTCTTTGACTGAGAGGTCAGGTTCTCAGGGGACCTGCAGCACAATGACGGGTAAGTGAAGATTCTCAGGACATCTGAGGGTCTGTGTGACCTGGACTGTGTTGGTAGGTAGGGAAGTGGTCAGCATTGCAGCTGGGGAGGATCTATGAATGGCCAGCTGAGACCCCTCTCCCTGTCTACTTTCTCATATTTGAGGTCCAGTGGAGGGGGTAAGAAGGGAGGCGGGACGGGAGGCCTGAGCAGGCCTTCCCATGCGTCTCCAGGGGATGGTAGGGGATAGAGGCCCATTGCGACCAGCTCTGCCTCCCTGGAAGGGGAGGGTGTCCGGAACTTCGGGGAGCAGAAGGCAAGCACTTTGTAGACAAAAGGGACGACCCTGGGGTCAAGCGCTTATCTCAGCCCTTGTCATTTCCTCTACAGGACAAGGCAGGGTTAGTGGGGGTCATCCCACAGAGGGAAGGGATAGACCAGAGCTAACATATGCCAGGCCGTGTAGTACCCAGTATGGTGATCTCATCACACCCTGGGTGGTAGTCAGTGTCCTGTACAGGTTCAGCCACTCGGCCACCGTCACTCAGGGAGATGACCACTTCTAGACCATCAGTCCACACACAGTCACCCTGAGTGACACTCAGGCCCAGTTACACATGCAGCAAAGCAGGAGACCCATAGGACATAGGGACCATGTACGACAACCAGACACCCTGTCGTAGCCACTTCGAAAGCATCCACACACCAGGTGCAGCTACTGTCACCCTCCCCCTGCAGCCCCCCTGAAGCCTTGGGCAGGTGTCCAGTGCCTGGGTCCGAGGAGGAGGATGCCAGGCAGGGAACGCAGAAGCCCCTCATCAGGCCAGCCTGTGCCCTTCCCCACCCCCAGCTTGCTGAGTGCCTAAGGCTGTTTATTTCCTTGCAGGGATGGGCGCCTCATCCCCCTCCCCTCTCCCCACCCTGTCCCCACCACGCGCTTCTGAAGCTGCCAAATCAAATCAGTCCCTGCACCCGCGCCAGGCTGGCATGGCGGCCAGCAGCTGACGGGAACGAAGCCAGGCTCAGAATATCCCACCGCCTGTCCGATGATGCTGGGACATGCTTGGGGGTGGGGGTGGGGGGCCAGGAACCTGCAGCTGGCCCAGGACAGTGCTTGTCAGAGAAGCTGGGCTTCTGGAAGCTGCCTGGGCGGTGGTGGACCTCCGAGAGCAAGTGAGCGGGTTCCTGATGCATCTGCCAGGACCACAGGAGTGTCTAGCTGCCAGCACTCCGAGAGCTGTGGAAGTGGTGTTGGGAGACATGGGTGGGGATCCAGTTGGGGCCCAGAGGACTCAGTGCCAGGCTGGGGGTGGCAGCTTGCCATGAGACCACATTCTCTTGGGATGTGAGGCATCTCTGGACTTCCAGCGTCAAGGTTCAGCCTGGAGGAGGCTCAGTGACTACTAAGGTGCATGTTACGATCCCATTTTACAAATGGGGAAACTGAGGCCAAGATAGGATTGGGGAATTTTCCTGGAGAGAAGCAGAAATGGAAGGATCTCAGGATGGGTCAAATTGTGCTCATTTCTACTCCTTGGAAGTACTAGGCAGGAAGGAAGAATGTGGCTCTGTCAGAGCTGAAAACCAGAGAACGCAGTAGAGACAAAGGTGCCCAGGGAAGCAGGGAGCAAGGAGGGTGTTGTAGGAAGAGCAGGGTGCAAGCAGGCGGGTCTTCCTGGAGGAGGAAGCTGCCTGTGGGCTTGTTGGAGGCTGCTGGGAGGGCAGGCTGGGGAGAAGGGGAGAAGGCCTTGCAGGCCTCAGCCCCTGGCCTTCTTGTCTCTGCAGCCAGCCAGGACCCCCTTGCACAGGAGCCAGAGTCCCCAGGGAGTAGAGACGACCGACTGGAGGTGAGAGCTCAGCAGAGGGAGGAGTGGGTGGGCTTGGGGGGTGGGGCGCAGGATTCGGAGGCTGGAGCTGCATCCCAGTCCCACTCCCTCTAGCCTAGGGACACTCCACACCCAAACCCTCTCCCCTCACTCTGTACCCAGCCTGGGGGCCCTGCTGTGGACAACTCAGTTCGGACCCCTCTCTGGTTCTGCACATCGTCACCTCACATCTGGATGCTCTGCCCCTGAACTCCCTTGGAGCTCTATTCCTTCATTGTCATCTCCCCTGGACACTCACTGGCTGCTTACATCACTAGTCCCTAACGTCCATGTGACTGCCAGAAGGCTCTTTCTAACACCCACACTTGAACTTGCCATTCTCCTCGCAAATTCTCCAGCTCCCTGCCTTCCACAGCCCCTTTCATCCACTTGGCCTCCCCAAACACCTGCTGCCAACATACTGAACGTTTCTGGGCTCTGCTCTAGCCTCCTTCTTCCAGGATGGCCTCCCCCACCCTCCATCAACCCGGGCCCAGCTGGTTCACGCTCCCTCCTCTGAGCTCTCCCGCCTGGCAGGCAGTAGGGTGCGGGGGGCATTCTGCTGTCTTTTGCCTACTGTGTGTACCATAAGCACCCTGTTTTCTCCATCCTGTGACTCTGTATGTATGCCTGGCTAGCCCTTTGCATTGTGAGCTCCCCAAGCCTGGGGACTGTTTTTCTCCTTCCTGAGCTCCATTGGGAAGGCTGCCAGCCCAGCTCTGACCATACCTTTGGGGTGCCTGAAGGAATCTTCCATGTTCAATGAAGAATAAGAACAGGGTGAGATGTGGATATTGAAGATTGATACAGAGGTGTTTGTGTGTGTGTGTGTGTGCTTGTGTGCCTGTGTGTGTGTGTGTGTGTGTGTGTGTGTGTGTCTGTGTGTGTGTGTCCTGGTGTACTGGTCCAGACATCTGCCAGGGTGTCCAGGTGAGAGGAAGAAGCTGCTGCCCATGTCAGTCTTCCTGGTACCAGGCACTCTGGACACATTCCCTTGTCCAATTCAGCAGAACCTGGGCTGCTGGGATTTTGCATTTCTGTCTGAAGAAAGCTGAGGCCCAGAACAGATGCTGGGGGTGGATCATGGTAGAGCTAAGGCTAGAGTTCAGATGAGCCTCTTCCCTGCCCTTAAGAGGGGACAGAGATACTCAATGAAGTCTGTGGCAGGGGTTCATCGTGGGTTCCCTTCTGTGGCATGAGGCCAGGGCTGAGAATGTTCTTTGCAGTGGGGCTGGGGCCTGGTGCTGGGAGCTGGCTAAGGGAAGGGGGAGGGCTCGAAAGTCATTATTAATTTATTTATTGCCATGGCATTCCCCAGGGGGTGGGAGCTCCCCCCAAAGCTGGGACAGATGGTGTTCCTGGGAGCCCGCAGTGTCTCAGCAGCCTCAGCCACCCGCCAGGAAAGACTGCATTTGTCACCCACCCAGGAAGCCACAAGAGGAGGGATTCGGGGAAGCTGAGACCCTCCAGGGTTTCTGGGGGAAGGAGCCAGGCTGTAGGCTTTTTGTGTCTCAGTGTGCAGTCCCTCTACCTCAGCCACTGGCTCTGCTCTCTGCGTGTTCAAGTTCTGTCCCTTTCCCATTCCACCATCCTCATCCTCTTCACAAGACATCCCTGGATCAGGCCTTTTGCTCCTATAGGGGTCATCTCTCTCCCTTCCCGGGGTCTGAGTCCTGCTATGTCCTCCATCTAAGGATCTTAGACCCAGAGCATCTCATCTCTGTTCTGCCACAAACCCCACATTCATCCCAAGGATGGTTGTTGTCAGCTTGGCCTTTCAAGAAGGCCTGCTCTGGGTTTGGGTCTTTCACCTCCCAGTGTGTGAGCTTGGGCCCATCATGTATCCATCCTGAGCCCATCTTCCTTACCTGCAAGCAGAGACAAGATCCCCTCATCAGGTGTAGTTGGGTTGGTAGAGTGTTTGCCTAGCATACGCAAAGTCTTGGGTTCTGTCCTCAGCACTGCATAAACCAGATGTGCTGGTACATGCCTTTAATCTCGACATCCATAAGTTGGAGGTAGGTGGTTCAGAAGTTCAACGACATCTTCAGCTACTTATGTAGTTTGAGGTCAGTTTGGGATTCATTATGCCTTGTCTTAAAAAATAAAACAAACAAGCCCAAACAAACAAAAATGATCCCCTATCTTTACTGGATCAGAATCTCTGTTATTGGCGTTAGCACTCTGAACTGTTGCGAGAAGCTATAATGTATGTGTGAGGAGCTGGTCCGGGCCTGGGCCATGGCAGGCCGTGGAAAGAGCTGCCCTGTCCAGTGATCCTTAGAGTGTGTGATAGGGCTGGGTGGAGGCGCATGGAAGTTCTGTGGGCATGGCATGTTCTCTTGGCACTGGCAGCCCAGGAAGCCATGCTGCTAGCACTCCTCCCACCCAGAGGACACTGGTTCAGCATACTCTCCTGAGACGGCTCCCTGGCCCCTGGCCAATTAGAAGAAGGGCCCTTCTGGCTAAGCCTGGGATCCTCTGTCAGGATCTGTCAGGATCCCAGGCTCTGGCACCACCACTCTTTCTGGAAGTCATGGGATAGTTCTAATTAGAGAACGAGCACATTGAGCTGGTACCTCTGTGCTGGGCACAGGTGGGGTCCTGGGAGTTCTGGTGGGATGAGGCCTCAACAGGTATCAAGACAGGCAGGCAATGATGAGGGCACAGGTGCCCACACCAAGCTCCCCAGTGCATGGCCCATCCATAGTTCTTCGATGACTGCCTTTGGGAGGAATACAAAGACCGTACCCCTTGGCATGGCACTGCTTCGCATGCCTCCTGTGTTCCCTCATGTCTACTCCTTGCTCCTGGATGACCAATGCTTCGGCCATGTGCCATTGCTCGATGCCCAGCACACACTAGCCTTTTCAGATTCCTGCCCTTGCTCACACTGACTCCGCCATGTTAAATGTCACCTCCTCTGTGACTTCTCTTCCTGAGGTGTCATCAGTCTCCCCTCCTCCCTGGGTACTCACAGCATCCAGTTTCTGAAGAGGTACCACTGGGCCACTTATTACCCCACGTGGTTATTGGTTGTGCATCTTCTCTTAAGTGATTGAAAACACTTGATTTTCTCTTATTCCTCTTAAGTTCATTCAGGCCTGGCATACAGTAGGTGCTTAATAAAGACAGCTTGAATGAGCCTGGCTATGAGTAGGGATGGAGTAGTTCTAAGAAGCAACAATTGGTGGATTGGGGTAGTCATGAAGACTTTATGGAAGTGGCCTAGGAACTATAAAAGAATGTAAAGGGTCAAAACTACTGGTTCATAAGACTAGAGATCTGATGATGGTCAGAGGGGTCCATGTGGGCAGCTCCGGACAGAACCAGGGAAGGGTGGCAAGGACCAGCACAGGAACAAGCATACTGAAGAATCTAGAACAAGGACTTAGCCCCAGAGGGAACTTTCAGGAGGTAGGAAGTGGACAAGGCTGAGTCTAGTGGTGAACCAGGGGCCCAGTCACTGATTAGCAGTAGGCAGAGCAGGGAGCCATGTAAGGCCAGATTGCTCCTGTGAGGAGAAAGCCTTGGGTGAGCACATGTGGGCAATGGGAACAGAGCCTCATGTTCGTGGGGCACAGGATTTCAGGTAGGAAACACCAGGCAAGTCTGAAAGAGCCACAGTGGGGGGCCATTTTCCAGGCTGAGTTGAGCAAGCTCTCTCTCCAGCTGTGCCTGTTCCCTCCTGGATTCTCACATCAGTAGCAAGTGGCCCCAGTGCTGCTCTGTGGCCTCTCAAGGAGCTGCTGCCAACAAGTTGGCTGTTGCATCTGGCATCTGTGGGACCCTAAGGCCCTGCCATCTGTCTGTGTCCACCTGTCAGGCTGCATAGGCCTAGGGCGTGCAGGGCCTTGGGACTAGAGAAGAGGTTTCAGCTGTCACCCTAGCCTGCCTGTCTGTCCGCCCATCCATCTGTCCACACCCCTGACAGAAGAGGGCACAGTGGAGATAGCATCACAGGCACAAAATCATGGTCTGAAGGAAGAGGTAGCAAGCCCCAGGACAGAAAGGGCGCAAGCTGAAACAGATAGGCTCAGACCCAGAGAGATCCAGGCTCCATGAGTGCCTGGAGTCACCTCACAAAGAAACAAGGACTGGCTCAGAGGCACACAGCGGGTTCAAGGTGGAGCCAGACAGATGCTGGGGGCCCCAGGATGGGGAATGAGCCCCTCCCCCTGTCCTGCCTGGCCCTTGGCTGTAAACACAGAGAGAACAAGTTCCGTTTCCTGGGAAATATTTATCTCAGGCCGTGTGGGGATCGTGTGCGCTGGCCTCTTCATGTACTTCCTGCAGGCTGGCCCGGGCAGGAGGTGAGGGGTCTTGGCAACCATGCGGGACAATCTGTGGGGCCAAAAGGCAGATCCAGGAAGGGGGCAGGGTATGTTCTGAGTTCCCTGCTTGGAGCCCGAATCGGAACTACTCTGGCTTGGGGAGATGAACCAGTTTTTCCCAAATCCCACAGAATGACCTGCTCTCCCAGCCTGTCTTCACGCTCGTCATTCCTGTCCCCACCAGGTTCTGGCCTCTCAGAGTTTTTGCTGCTGCCTGGTTCTCCTGCCCTCGTCTTTTCTCCCTCTCCCTCTGCATCTCCCAGCCCTCAGCGGTGACTTCCTCTGAGACATCTTTCCCACGTCTCTGACCTTCTAACGCTTTGTCGCTCACCCTCCTTCCCGTCAGCCTTCCAGTAGCTTCAGACTGAGGCCAGCTGGTCTCGTCCAAAGCTGATCAGACACTGTGGGTGGTTTATTGCCAGTTGCCTGAAGTCTCATTAGGAAGCACACACCTGGGTATCCAACCAATGTGGCAAGGCCCATCAGGCACCCCCCTGTGCCCAACCTCAGGACTGGCACAAACCCAGGCTATTGGGAGATTTGAGTAGATTGAGAGGAGAAGATGAAAAGCCCCAATGGCTCAGCTAGAACCAGCAGGCAGGCAGAGAAGTCCCAAGTTCCTGGTGGCTGGCTCCTGGCTTTGGGCTGTGTGTCCCAGATTGGACCAGGCCACACTGGGCCCTGACAACAGGAAATCCCTGAAGGAGCAAGTAGCAGTCCAGGCCTCTCAGCACAACAACAGGAAACGGTGTTGACTGTGCCCAGCAAGGGGCGGGGTAAGGGGGATGTGGAGGGTGATACCGAGACACTGATTGTGGGACAATGGGCATTCCACAAGGTATGTGACACTGATCTCTTGTGATGTGATACTAAGTATATGACGGTGATCATGAGATACTATGTGGAGAGTGAGTCACTGAATATGTGATCTGATTGTGTGACACTCTGTGATACTAAGTTTGTGAGATAGTGGGTTTATCACTGTGTGTGTGACTCTGAGGTGACAATGGGTGCATGGAAGGTGTGACGCCATGAGAATCAGATACATAAACACGGGAAAATGGCACTGTGTAATAACAGGTGTGGTCCTGAGTTTGTGCCTCCAGGGTCTGACGTTGAACTGTGAGACCCAGTGTGTGCCCTAAGGATACGATACAGTAGAGCTGAATGTGTAAACAAGGGTGTAACGTGGAGTGACATCGAGTGTGTGACAGTTATGATACTTGCAGTCGTCAGCCTGGCATTGCACGTGTGATGTGGATTGATTGTGAAAGAGTGAAATGTGAGCCCACAATGCTGAGTGTGACAGTGTTGTGGGAAGACACTAATGACCTGAGACAAGGAAGTAGCAAGGCATAACCTACGTGGGGAAGATGGCTCTGGCTGCTGCGTGTACTGCGGTGAGTTGGGGAAGGGGAGAGCTGGAGGGGAGATGGGCAGACCTGTCGGAGGCTTCTGAGAAGTGGAAATCTTTAGAGAGGTAGAAATGATGGAACTCTCTGATGACTGAGAAGGTGATCAAGTAGGAAGAGTGGAAAATGACTCCCAGGTGTTTGGCTTGAAAAAAACAAGTGATGGATTGCAGAGATGCTCTGAGATGGGAGAAGAATGACAGAAGGTCAAGTTAGTGGGATGGAAGAAGACAAGGAGGAAGACATTGAAAGAAGCTATGCAGAGAGCTGCAGGGGCCAGGCTGGACATGTATGTGGGAGTTGACAGCTGGGGGTCCTGAGCATCCCCAACCATTGTCCTGTACTCTGTAGCGGCTAGGGACGTGGAGAGCAGCAGGGACCGAGGAGACCAGGAGGAAGCTGGAAGCAGGGAGCTGGGCAGATGGGGAGAGAGGCTCAGCGCCAAGGGAAGATGAGACATGGATCCTGACGACCCTCAGCTAAAGTGGGAGAGTGTGCTATGTCGGTGTGTGTGGGCCTGTCAGGAGGATAAGCCCATCGCTGTGGACTGGGACGATGGCTCCAGTTAGTGCTTGCTACAAACCTAAGTTGGATCCCACATAAAAGCCAGAAGCAGCAGTGTGCACCTGTCCTAGTCCTGAGGAGGCAGAGGCAGAGGCAGGAGGAGCCCTGGGGCTTGCTGGCCAGCCAGCCCAGCTGAATTGGTAAGCTCCAGGTTCCATGACAGATCCTGTCTCAAAAATTAAGATGGAGAGAGATTGAGGAAGACACTTAATGTCAATTCTTGCTTCCATGTGCATACCTGCACTTACATACACACACATGAACATGGGCATATACATACACTCACACAAAGAACCATCCCAGTGACAGGTGGGACTAGAAGTCATACAGGCTTGGACAGGATAAGCGGGATGAAGGCGTGAGTACCCACAAATGCTGTAAGCCATTCAAAGGAGAGGTGTGATCACAGAACAGAGGAAGGTGAAAGTGTTCTTATGAATATTTTAAGCAGGCTCAAGAGCAGACAGAAAATACAATAAACTACTATGTACCCATCATCCAAGTCAACGGCTGTCAAGATTTAGCCTTATTTGCTCCTTACACCATGCATTTCCTTTTGGTGTTTGTTTCAGTTTGCTTTGTTTAAGCTGGAACACTGTTTTTAAATTGTGATAAAATATACACAGTGTGGAATGTATTGTCCTCACAACCCTGTAAGTGTGAGGGTCGGCAGCCTTAACAAATGTGTTCACGTTGTTTTGAAGCCAAACTCCAGAACTGACCTCATCTCACAAACAATCTCTACTTATTAAAGGGCCCCGCACCCTCCCTTCCACCCCCCAGCCCCTGGCAGTCACCCTCCCTCTTTCTGTCTATAGAAGTTTGACTACTTTAGGGGCCTCATATAATTAGAATCATTCATTATTTGTCTTTTGGGACTGGCTTTTATGTCACTGAGCATAATGTCCTCAAAGTTCATATGTTGTAGCACATTTGACAAGATTTTCTCCCTTTTATGGCTAAATGATATTCCATATATATTTTGTATATATTTGGTGGTCTGTCTACCAATGGGTGCTTGTGTTGTTCTTGTGGTTTAGCTGTTGTAGATATCACTCCTATGACCCTGAACTTGGGTGTACAAAAATCTCAAGACTGATGTCAGTGATCCTGGGTATATACAATAAGTAGACATGCTTGACTATATGATAATCTACATTTATTTTTTGTTTTGTTTTAAACTACATTTTATTTATTTACTGTATACATGCATGTGTGTGTGTACACATGTGTCATGTGTGTGCCATAGCATACATGTAGAGGTCAGAGGACAACTTGTGGGAGTTGTTTCTCAAATTCAGGTTGTTAGACTTGATGTCCTTTACTCCACTAAGCCATCTTGTCCATCTGTTTTTGGATAGTGTTTCACATGTAGCTCAGGTTTGCCTTGAACTCACAGTCTTATTGCCTCCGCCTCCTGAGTCCTGGGATTGCAGATATATACTAGCTTATTATTATTATTATTATTATTAATTATTTTCAGAAATGGCCATACTGTGACTCACAGTATCTGTGGTATTCTATCCCAGTGTATAAAGGTTTCTGTCTCTCTATGCTTTGGCCAGCCCTTGTTTTTTTCTGGGTTTGTAAAAATCCTTTGTAATGGATGTGATATGGCACCTCATTATGATTTTGATCTGGATTTCTAAATGATTGAAGATGTTGGATATCTTTCCACATGGTTGGCCATTTGTTGTTGAATTGGAGGAGTTCTTTATATATTTTGGATATATTTGGGTTTTGGATAACCCTTTCTAGTTACAAAATTTGCAAGTATTTTCTCTCATTCTGTGGTTTGTTTTGAGGAAATATTTTATTTATTTTATTTTGTTTAAATTAACTTACAAAGTAGCCGATTTCCTCAAACATTTTCATACCTACTTAGCTTTGACCGACCCTCCCCTCTCCTCCATTAACCTCCCCCCGTTCCCTCCTAAACCCTTCTTGCCCTAGAATTCCCTCTTCTGCTTTCAAGTCACATGTATTTTATTTGTTATTTTTATTTATTTATTTATTTTGGGGGCTGAGTGGTCTGGGTGGCACTGAAAGGAGACAATGTGACATAAAGCCGGAAGGGACCCCATACCTGCTGCTGTGAATGGGTGGCACAGGGCCTGAGGGCCACAGCATGTACTCTGGAGCGTGTGAGACCCCCTGAGTGGGGGTGACAGTAATTAATCACTGTGAGATTTAATGTGGGCCACTGTGGATGTGGGGTGGCTCAGTGTCACCCAGTATGTGGGACCTGCTGTGAGAATATGGTAGTGATTGTGTCCTTGTGTGTTGTCTCGGGGTGATGCATGTCACACAGAGCAGAGCACTGCGCTGGAGTGAGAGGGCCTGAGGATGTTTTGTGCATGGCAGTCTAGGCTCAGGCCCAGCCTCAGCTACTGACTATCAGAGGAAGGATGGAGATAGCATAGAGAGCAAGAGACATCCCAGTGGGGACAGAACTGGTGTCCATGAACTAGTGTGAGGTCCCCTCCCTTCTCTGGATGCCCAGAAAGGCTTCCTAGGCCTCAGCCCAATGGATATTGCAGATGTTGTCCATGAGCAGGGTCCACTAGTGTCAGACAGTCCCGTTTAGGCTGTGATTTCAGCTCATCATTTTAATTATTGAGCCTCAGTTTCTTTAAGTACCTCGTGGGACTGTTGGCAGAATTATAGGAAGTAGTGCTCGGAGTAAGTGTCATTCCCTGGGCTTGGTGAGAGTTTTGTCTTTAGGGAGCTACCCCTCAAACCCTGGTACTGCAGGCATTCAGAGGACAGGAGCACCCATGGGAGCTCGGTGAGAGGTGTGCTCTCATGCCCTCAGCCCTCCTCTCTCGCCTTGTCTACCCTCTTCTGTCCCTGGCTCAGTATTGTCAGTGATGCCCCTACTTGTTCTGGCATTCTCTTCTCCTGGCCTCCTGCTGTCCTCACCCGCTGTCAGCATCCAGCCCAGGTTCCTGTGGCCTCATTCAATTAGGCCGATGTAATTTACTCAAGAAAAAACAAATCCCATAATTTGGTTAATCACACCAGTAGGGGATCTGGGCCCGATGGGGAAAGTGGGGCGGGATAAGAAGGTGCACACCCCTGAACACGGGTCTCCAGCGCCTGGCCTGGGACCTTAGCCACTCCCTCAGATTCATTTTTGGAGTCAACAGGATCAAAGCTTGTTTCTCCCCAAACCCAGCCACAAAGGCTGTGAAATGGGAACACGGCCTCCCTGGTTTTCCCGGGTGGGTCTCTGCCCATCTCTAGGCCTCTGTCTCCTGCTCGAACCATGAGAGCTGGGTTGGGGTTCTCAGAGTCCTGGGCTGGCTTAGTTGGGCTCGGTATCCTGGCTGTGGCACGTGCTCCTCATGGCTCCTGTAGGGCGTTTGCCTGGACCTCAGGGAAGGAGGGCTGTGGTGGAGGGTAGAGCCCTAGGGGAAGTTAGGAAGGGGTGGGAGTCCAGTTCCAGAGTCGGAGCCCCTCTAGTCTCACACTTGACAGATGGGGTAGGAGGAAAGGGAGCTGACATTTCTTTGTCATCTGCAAGGCTTTGTCATCTGCAGAGCTGGATGACTCTGAAATTGGAGGCCTTTTCCCCCCACCACAACTTACCTCTCAAGGCAGAGGGTTGGGGGTCACTTCTTTCTAAACTTGCTCAAAGGTGGCCCTGTGCTTCTGGAGCCAGCTTAGGACATTAGAACATACTTGGATGGCTCTAGCTCTGGCAAAGGTATCAGCTTTTGGATCAGGAATTAGGCTAAGAAGGTGTTTTTGTTTTTTGTTTTTCTGAATGTATGTAACATGTTCTGGAGCAGGGAGGTGGGTTCTGATCTTGGAAAGGGATGGAGAAGGTGGTCAGGGTTACATGGCGAAGAGAATCTGACTTCTCAGATACTGACATTCTCATTCACAGACTCCTTTGCTCATTTGGACACAGACTGACCACTGGGCCATTCATGGTCTCCCAGAGAGCGACATACACAATACACACACTGAGTTCATATCAACATCAAGAACTTTATCTATATCTGCCTGGACACTGGTGGTGAGGCCACTCACAGGTGCAGATGGCCGTAGGAATACAGAGGAATCAAGCACTTCACCCTCGAGTAGGCTTCCACAGAAACACAGCCCACATACTTTCACACAGATGTTTTTAACATGACCCAAGCGATATAATTTGCTATGGTCACATGATGGTCCCTAGGGACACTTTATTATGAGTGACATGTGCTTAGGTCAGCAGCAAAGAGAGAGCTCCCCACAGAATGAGAGAAAAAGTCAATTCTGGTGAATACACCCTGAGTTTTGCAGCGGGAAAAGCTACTCAAATGCTATTGAAAATTTCCTTTATGAAATAAAATTTGTTTTGAATGGCACAGAGGAGCTGAGGGTTTGAAAGGAGAGTCTTTAAGAACTCCCTGGCTCATAGTTACCCAGCCTTGGTCTGTGTGTGTGTGTGTGTGTGTGTGTGTGTGTGTGTGTGTGTGAGTGTGTGTGAGTGTGTACGTGTGTATGAGCACATGTGTGTGCTGGGTCCAGCTCCGAGGCCCGGGGATGCAAGGAGGGAGAGGGAGAGAAGTTCTGCAGAACCCGGATGTTTGCTCTCTGGCTTCTGGGCCCTCCAAAGGCAAATAGCTTTGGATGCCAGCCTGCCTGCCGGGCGGGGCTGGGTGAGCGTGCGAGCGGCCTGCCTGTCCCCGGAACCCCACCAGCTGGGATCCCACACATCAATGTGCAGTGACGGAGGTCATGGTCAGCATCCTGCCACTGCCCCTCTCTGGTGATCGGTTCTCTCAGCCGAAAAATGGAGGTAGGGAGGTGAAACTAAATGGGTTTCGCCTGGAGACTGAGATGGACAGAGACACTTGGGACCTCGTCCAGAAGAGAAAACAACTGGGAGGAGGCATGGAGTCAGCCATGAGGGTGCAAGCTTAAGAGAGGAGCCTACTTAGAGCTTGCGAGGCTCCACCACAAACCCTGTGGTTCATCGGCAGAACTCCCAGGCCTGCATCTCTTCCTGGGTGCTTAGGGCCTGGCCCTTGCCTTGCTCTGTCAAGGAGGTGGGGATGAGAGTCAGGGAGGAAGGCACGGGCTCCTGAAATACCCAGACTAGGGCTGGGACTGAAAGGGTAGGGATGAAGAGAGGATGCTGGGGTACAGGATGTCAGTGGGGGATGGGTGAAGGAGGCAAGGGAAGATGGCAGCTGGTTGGGTGGAGGCCGGGGTATGTGTGCCAGATACAAGGTAGAGAAAGAAACCAAACAGTAGTGTCCTGGTTTCTTTGCTCCTCTGGAGTGGCTCCCAGAGCCAATGGGGGTTGTATCTGGAAATGATAGGCCACATTTATGTTTTAGCAAAACACTGTATAGGATGGAGAAACCCAAAGAGAGACCCCCGCCCTGAGGAACACAGCCCAGAAACAGGGGCATACCTCAGACGAACCCTGCCCATAAGATTCCTCACCCCAATCCCCAGGAAAGAAAGACTATTTTTAGGAACAATAAAAGTGCTCACACATTCCAGCAGGGGCAGAGAGAGGGAAGGGAGAGGCAGGAGTCAGTGCAGAGGAGGAGGGACCCCCCCCCCGGGCTCCTTGGCTGTGCCTTCAAGGGCTTCCCTGAGGGTCTTCCCTGGCTCATCCTGCTCCAGTCCTGTCCCCAGGGTCCCCTCCTGGCTCCCATGTCTTTCCCTGTTTCAGAATTGGTCTCTGTCCCTGTCTCTTTCTCACACTCCCATTCTCCTGCTCTCCTGGGAGTTGGGGAACAGCTGGGATGGGCCAAGCTTGGAGAATGAAGCCAAACACAGTCACGGGATGCAGCAGTGTGAGGCTGTGGGAGAGAGACACACCAAAGAGCAACACCGAGGGAGGCAGGCACAAGAACCTGGTGAGGTCCAGGGAGAGCTGGAGATGGTAAGGACCAGCTCCAGGCAAGCACCATGAGGCAATCAGCTTTCCGCCTGGCTCCAGGACAGCCCATCATTAGGCCCCACACCCCAGGCAGCCCTTCCTCCTTGCTGTCTGTAGGCCATGCTTCACTGTGTCAAGCCAGTACCATATAGCATCTATCAGCCATTGTGGGTATAGGGGCCAAGTAGAAGAGTGGGAGATGAGAGACTACACCCAGGTCTGGAGAGAGATACTCAGCCCCATTCCACATCTGAGGGGGGCCCAGCCCATTGCCTGGCCAAGTGCTCTTTAGAGAAACCCAACGCCACTTAATGCTCAAGGGGGGCGGCGCCAGGCCTCAGGGTGGTAACTTGACTAGTCCTGCCTCCTTGCGTCTTCCATCTACCCCTGCCAAGCTGGCGATCCAATGCCAGGATACCCAAAGCCTGTGGACTGGTTCTGTGGGCATTCCCAGGAGGTCTGGAATGAAGATGTGTCCCTGGGTGGGAAGACTTCCTGAGCAGGTGATGTTGTTCACTTGCTCTTAGGGAGGGGCCCCTCCCCTTGACCTTCTGGCCCCAGACTCTTCCCCACTGAGAGATGGTTCTGAAGCACAGAGGTCTCCTGATCTGCCGAGAAACCTTGGAAATGTTACCACACCTTTCTCAGTGCTAGGTGCCCCCTCTTTCCTCAGGCTCTTCCTCTAGGACCATCATCATCGTGCCAGACTTGGGAGATTCAGAGCTGTCTCCCCTACCCGGGAACTGGATCCACCCCCCAATCCAGAGTTCACAGGCCTCCAGCATGCAGACTCCTGTGGGGGGCTAGATGATGCTGGGGACCAGGAGAGGAACAGCCTCCAAAGAGCTCCCAATCTGATGGGGGAGCCAGGTGGGAGAGTGACAATATAGGACATAATGCCACACACAGTGCTGGGAGGGCCCGTAAGGGAATGCTCCTTTGCCTCCTCTCCCTCTCACTCCTGTATCCAGCCATCCTTTGGCCATCATTTCCTTGAGCATGTGTCCTTTTTTTGACACTCAGAATCCTTCTCCTCCCCTACCTGAGCCATCATGCCTGACTCTTGGAGGCTTCGGGACTTGTTCTGTCCATCTTCTGACCTACCATGGAGGGCATGTGAGGGGTGGGTCACAGACATACAGGGTCCTGGAACCCAGAGCAGGAGGTCAGCCAGTTCACCAAGGTCATTTCTTGGGACACTGACTGCCCAGGGTCCTTTCTTTCTTACACACTCCAGGGGACAGGTCACTCACCTTTCTTCCCTGTACACCCTGGGGACAGAGCATTTGCTGTCCTTGCGTCCCACGCTTCTACAAGGGATGACTCTGTCGATAGGTACTTACACCTGCCTCCTGTGACTGTCCCATTATTCCCAACTCTGCCTCCTTGGCCTCCAGTCTGGGAGACAGGAAAGTTAGAGGCGACAGCAAACCAAGATGTTTTCAGTGGTAGTGAGGACTGTGGTGATGTGCTTGAGAGCCGGGTGTTGAGGAGCCTGTGGACCTTGGGGATGGAGTCACTGCTGATTCTGTCATGTGGATGAGGCATCTGAAGGGGGAAGGACAGGGCAAGGCCGAGGCCTGACCTGCTATTTCAGTTTGATCTGATATCTTCCAGGCCAGCCCATCCCCAATCCCCACCCTCAGTGCTCTTCTTCCTCTTCCCATGCTGACTGTGAGGGAGCCCCAAGCCCCTGCTTTCCCCTCTAATTCCTTCTCCTTCTCATTTCCCATCACTCTACCTTGCCCCGGATGGCTCCAAGGGGGTCAGGAGAGTAGTAGGACCTAGAGTGAAGTTCAGCCTGGTCTGGACGGGGCAGGAGGCCAGGAGCAGCTGGTTGGCCATGGATTTGAGATGGGAAGAGCCCACAGTAGGGCTAAGGGAGTTGGGGATACTTTGGGAGGCGCCAGGACAGGCGCAGGTGTATTCTACAGTGCACGTGTCTCCAGTGTGGCTCGGAGGCTGGAGACGCGGCCCTGTTGGAGTAACAACTGAAGCCGGAGTCTACAAAGGGTGGTGGGCCACGGGAGCAGGGGGTGTGATTGGATGAAAGGTGAAGAGGGAAGGGAGGAGGAAAGAGAAGGAGGGAGGGAGGGCAAGGCCTGGGGAGGTTCTACTGGAGTCTCATCATGTGGGGGTGTCATTTATTTGCCATCTGGGCTGCCCTCACTGGAGCAAGGCTTCTCCCTGCTTCCCCTCTGTGCTTATCCTTAGCCCCTGCCTCTAAAGTGGATAAATGAATGGCACCTTCCAGGGCCAGCAGCAGCAGCAGCAGCTAGAAATTTGGGTGGAAATACAAATTCTTGGACTGCTTCCCAGATCAACTGGGTCAGGAACTCTGGGGGAGGGCTGGCACCCTGTGCTTCAACCCTCCAGGAGATTCTGGGCCATGCTGAAGTGTGAGAACCACTGAAAGACACCTGTAGCCACAGTAGATGCCTAAGAAAGGTACCTCTCCTTTGCCATAGCCCAAGTCACTCAGGGCATTGACATCTGAGTTAGTACACCTGTGGCCTGAGTCTCCCAAAGTCACCTAGCCTCTCTCCTTTCTTCTCCTGCCCCTGGCCCAGCTCAGCCTTACTGTGAGGAGGTCTGGGGATGCAAGCATTAGCACACAAGGCAGCTCTTCTCGGAATATTTCAGGCACCAGTGTCTGCTAGAGGCAGCTCCTTGGGCAGGTGGCAGGCGTGGGTGGATGGGGAGGGAAAGGAGCTGCCTTGTTCTGCTTCCTCTGTGTTCTGCCATAGTGGCTGGACAGCTGTGAGAGTTGGGAGGAGCCATGGAAGGCGTATGGAGTGCTGTCTCAGGCTGGGGGCTTCTCTGCTCTGAGCCCCTAGGAAACCTCTTGAAAAGAACTACTGCGTGCCCTAACTGAGCCTTGGTGCTGGTTAGTGTCAGGCATGTGCTGGGCACAGAGATGGATATACTCCTCTGTTCTCTGGGAGAGATTAGGGAACCAGAACAGGACGGGGGAGGTGAAAGAAGGGCAGGTGATGTTTCTTCCAGAGCCTGGTTTTCCCCACCGTGACTACTCTCTGGAGCCCCCATTCATGGCTACACTTCTTGGGTCAGGTGTTTTCTCCCCGTGTTTTCACCATAAGTGCTTGAAGGTTTGGGAGGGGCGTGGGCAAGAGAGTCAGGAGTGGTGGGGGTATGGAGGTTGTAGGAAAGAGGAGAGTGGGCAGAGACACCATCCAGGAGGAAAAGCCAGGACGTGGGGGTGGCAACTATGTAGCAAGATAGGGCTGCAGCATGTGGCAGATTGACCTGGACCCACAGAATGATGGCGAGAGGCAGGGAGGCACTCAGAGACCAGGAGAACCTGACACAGAGAGAAGAAAAGAAAAGCAGAGATGTAGAGGAGCCCCAGGGCCCTGGGGACTCTCCCTTTGGAGGACACACTCAGTCCCAGCCTGTGGGGACAGTACCTAGCTTCAGGCCAGCAGGGGACTCAGCACCAGGAAAGCCAGAATCAAATGAATGGTCCCAAGGCACAGTTTGGGTTTTGGTGTGGATTTTGATGTTATCACTCTCTTGTTGGAGGTCTAGGTCCCAGGCAGTGGGGAGAGCAACTGGAGGGTCTTTGCAGGTGGGAAAAGACACCAAAACTCGTAGTACAGCAGGGCAGCTTGTGACGATGACCCTGACTCGAGAAGGCCACCTTGTGTGGGTGGCTCCGAAGGGGAGAACACCAAGGTTTCTGGCTTCGGATAATCTTAGGCTTTAAGAAGTTCGAAGTGATTCAGTCTGGACTCTCCCTAAATAAGTGCACACATGTTGATCCAATCCCAGACTGAGCCCCTGCCCTGGTTTCAGAGAAGCCCCGATTCCAACAGCCTTCTGTCTTGGTACCTGGGGAGAAAGACAAGCCAGTGGGAATGGCGCTGTCTGCGGTGCTGATGGAACCTCCGTCCACAGCAGCAGGGAGAGGCGGAGAGCAGGAAGGCTCCGTCGTCCTCCTCCTCACTTTTCCAGCCCCCATCTGCAACCCACCCCCAGCCATCCTCTCGTTCCCTCACACGTCCACCATCCGCTCATTTCCCATCTAGTCCCTTCTACCCATCCATCCATCCATTTTCCCGTCTACCCACCCACCCACCATCTACCCATTTCCTGCTCACCCATCCATCTACCCATGCACCTAGCATCCACCCAATTTCCTACCTAACCATCCGTCTACCCACTGATCCACCCATTTTCCCATCTGCTCACCTCTACCCACCCACCTGTCTTTCCACTCATTCATCTATTCATCCATCCGCCATTTACCCATCTTCCTATTTATCCACCCTATGTACCTAGCCATCCACCATCCACCTATTTTTGCACCTACCCCACTCATCCTCATTAAATTAAACCATAAAGCCACAGAACTAGATGTAGCAGAGTGGAAAGACCCATTTATACTAAGGAGGAAATCAGGACTCAGAAGAGGAAAGGGGTGTGTTTAAGGCACATGGAGCTCTTGTCGTCACTCTGGGACAGGCCTGGAAATCACTGCTCTTGTCTATACACTACAGATTCTCCCCTGGGGTCTGGGAAATTGCCTGGCTGTTATGCTGATATTTACACTGGTGTTTGTTCACAAAAGCTGCAAGGACAGGAAATGTGACCTCCTCCACCCACCCTGAGCCTGTGCTCCTGTGTACATGCACGTGTGTGTATTTGTGTATGCCTTAGTTCTTGCTCGTGCGCTTCCTGGATATATGGCTGTGTTCGTGCATGTGCGTGTGTGAAGTATCTGCATGCAGCTATGGGTGGAGGTGTTTACGTGGCAGCTTGTATGTTTGTGGCACGTGCAGGTAGGCATTTGACGGCAATGACTTCCCGTGACTGTTTTTCCTTTCCTCTTCCTTTTGAGATTCCTGGGCATTAACTTTGTTTGAGGCAGGCTCCCCATGGTGCCTCCAATTTAGGAATTACCCCACTTCCTGTTCACTGCTGTTCTTTCCACTGAGGCTGCCACTCTGCCCTGTGAGCACAGGCCTCATGGACTTTTAGCTTAGACCCCTCCTCCAGCTGGTGCAGACCCAGGAATGTCACCTCACTCGTACAAGTGGCATTTGAGCAAGCTGTGAATGCTATTTTGAGTGTCAGACCCAAAGTGGCCCGTTTCCAGCAGTGGTTCCTGCACCCAACATCCCAGTCCTGGGCAGGTCAGGGTCCAAGGCAGATGGAGGGACGTCCTTCAGGCTCAGAGCCTTGGTTCCATCAGTCTGCGTCGTGCACACTCTGGTGAGACTGGACAACCATCTTTGCAGGTGCCCCACCCCCCCTAAGTTTCCTTGCCTTCTTTCCCACACCCTGACTGTCATTTTCCTGCCCTTGGCCTAAAAAGTTGCAAAAAATCTGATCAATCAGAACAAAGGTCAGAGAGGCAACCACCAATTGGAGTAAAGGACAGCTTAGGGCATCTCTCAATCAAAACAAAGGACAGGTTGAGGGACTGACCAATCAGAAAAAAGGACACACTGTTTTCTCCAAGCCCCTGTGTAGAAGATGGGAGTTGGGTGCCAAGTTAGCTCCAGTCAGGAGTGTGAAATCTGGAGGTTTGGGTGACCTTTGATTGACTACAGAGGGGTCATTGCTTCTATTTGAGCCTCAGTTTCCTCATCAGTCCAATGGGGAAATAGCTGTCTGTAGCCTGTGGCTTTGAAAATTTCTCTTGCTTCTAAGACTCACTCCATTGCTTTGACCTCACTCCCTAGCCCCCTAGCACACACAGGTCACCAGAGGCAGACCCCTCCTGGGCTCCTCTTGGCTAGCCTCCTGCTTCCAGGAGGTCACGTGGCACTACTGCCAGAGACCCTGTTCTTCGAGCCCCAGTCTGGTGAGTGTGAATCAAGAAACTATTTTTTTGCAATTTTATGAGCATTGATTTCTCCCCCCTTGGTCTTCAGCCTATGGCACGCTGTGTCAGCAGGCGATGAGAAAGTAGCTGTCCCCTTGAGGACTCCGAGGAGTCTGACATCATGCTGGGCGCCTTCCCAGATGTAGGGCTATATGGCAAGGTGGCGTTTAGGATGTGCTGACATGCCTGAGGTCAAGGGGTAAGCAAGCTGGTTTGGGAATTATGGTCTCTGGAATCAGCTGCTTCTACTGTCCAAGGGCGGACATCAACCCATGACCAAAATGTTTGTTCACCCTTGACAATGAGAGAGATCAAAAAGTGGCTGGATGGCCAAGGCAATGCCAAGTGGGCATGAGGGGACAATGTCCACTGCTGCCCCCTGCCCACAAGAGTTTATACGTGGCCATAGAGACTCAACTGTGACAGACAGAGCTGACACCTGACCCCAGACCCAGGACTGCCCACTGCAGTCTTTCCGGCAGCACTTGGCTTGCCCACCCTTGGGGCTCGGGAGCTGGTGTCCCCCTCCCCTTCTTCTGGTGGCCGTGGCCTTTACTGGGAAGAAGGTCCTGTATCCTAGTGGATGGCACCAACTTCCTGTGAAATGCATTGGGTCCCCAGACCATCCAGGGGCCACAGGGTTCATGTCCCCACTTAAGTGTCCGAGGATGCGGAGCTGGAATTGGAGAACTCTGCATCTCTGCTTTAGCTGAGCTTCCCAGTCTTAGCCATAGGGAGGATTTGAATTCTCACTACCTCTTTACAAAGCTCATGCCTTTAGATGAGTCTCATCCTGTTCTTTCCTGAGACACGAGGAACTGAGGATGGTCTAACCAGACTACAAAGGTGGGGAACTTCCATCTCCCCTATTTGGACTAACAAATCTCTATTAAGATAACCCTGCGATTTCATCATTTTTCCCAGCAATGTGTATACTGTGGAGTCTACTCAGACCCTCAACTTCAGATTGTTTTCACAGGAATGGGGACAAGTTGCCCCATTCACCGTGCTTTCTATATGCAGACCTACAGGGAAGACATCAGAAAGGACTTCCAAGGGTTGGGAGAGGCAGTGGTGTGAGGCAGTGTGAGTCACCATTCTGCCTTGGCCCTGCTCCCTTGTTCTGTTACCTTTTTCTTTGATCTCTGTGGCTCTGGCCAAGTTAATAGAGCGAGAAGCAGAGACCTTTACTGTCTCAGTTCCGGCTCGCCAAGGACAAAGTCTGTTACTGGGAGGGAAGGCGAGGAGGCAGTCAAGGCTGACTTCTCCTTCTCTGCCGATAGTGGTCCAGCTCTGCTGCTCCCACATTTTGGGCTCAGGCACCCTGATGCTTGCTGCTCTCAGCCCAGCTCTAACTCAGCTATCACTTGAAACTAGATAGCTACAGTTGCCCTCTGACATAGATGCCAGAGTTGTCCTTGCCTAAAGGACAGGTGACCAGTGCCAACTCTAGGTTTGACCTCTTAACTCTCAATGAGGCTTTCACTAGACCTCTGACCCTTCTCTAAGCCTCAGTTTCCTCATATGCAAGGTGAGGGGACTCGGACAGTTTATGGCCTTGAAAGTGCTGGAGTTGTATGCTCTGAGCTCTGGGGCTCAAGTGTCTGAGCTTTGGATTTGGATCCAAGCTGTGGCTTTGTCTCATGGTCCCTAGGCCCAGGGAGGTACCTGGCCAGTCTGGCAGAACCCCTCATGCTCTCTCCTCTCTTCCAGGATGCTCTGCTGAGTCTGGGTGCCGTCATCGATGTTGTGGGTCTCCGGCAGGCTGCCAAGAACGCCCTCTCGTCTGTGCTCCCCAGAGTGGTAGGTGTCTGCCCCTCCCCCTCCCCAGTGTCCCACCCCCTCAGCCCTTGTCCAGCCTTGATCTGCAACTCACTCTGCCCAGACCCTCACTTGAATTTGGAAATATGTGTAGTGCAGGAGGGGTTGAAGAGAGACATAAAGAAGAACTTTCTGGATGTCAGCTCTTGGTGGTGCTGGAGGACTCAGCCTTGAAGCATGAGACTTGTTTTGAGTTAAAGTATCAGGCTTGGAGACAGGAGGCTGGATCTTTAGCAGTCTTTAGGCAACTCTGTCCCATCTCAATGCCATGTATCGGCTGGTAGGTCAAAGGTGGTGACCACGATCACCAAGTGCTTTGGTGAGGGCACTGTACTTCCCTTTAACTGCCCTAAGTCACTTCTGGCTCCAACCTACTGCTCATCCTTAGGCAGGAGGCAGATGGACCAACTCCAGGGGCCAAACCAGTAGATCACAGTTGTGCCAGATGGAGGGACACAGGGACCTGGAGGACGGGGTGTGAGTCAGCCTAAGAGACACAGAAGACCTCCTGGATATGGAAATGCCCAAACCAAGTCCCAAGAGCCTTGAATGTCCTCTCCTTACTCTACCCAACAGCTTCAGCAGCCTCAGCTTCAGGAAACATGGCCTTCCCACCCATTGTCCCTGGTTCTGAGTGATGGATGAATCTCTAGAGGCCCAGAGAGGGAGGGTACTTCCCCAAGGTCACACAGCATGACAGGGACAAATGGGACTTGGCATCTAAGCACCCGAATTCCCTGTCCTCAGCTTTGTCTTCCCCAAACCTCCTAGAAGTTCAGCGCCCAGGAGGAGGGCTAATGGCTGAGCTTTATTGAGTGTGAAATTAGTAGGAAGTGGGTGGTGTGTTGGCGCCCAAAAATAAATCCTCTGGGAGAGGGTTGTGACTGAGACAACATCTGGTCTGGGGTGGAGGCACATCTGGACAGCGAGGGTGGGGGAAGCTGCCAGGTCAATGACCACTGGTCTGCCCTGCAAGCCTTGAGGCTGCCGTGGGAGTGAGTGTGTGTGCGTGTGCGCGTGCATGTGCTGGCGGCAGAGCAGGTGACTGGCTTGATGCTTGGCTGACTGCAGCCCAGAGCTGAGGCTGGAATGAGAGCTGAGGTCCACGAGACAGTGGGATGCTGCTCAGGAGGTCAGTGATGGGCTAGGGGAGCCCTGGCCTGGGGGAGGCACTGCAGGGAGGGGTCTGGGGGAGGATTTGCTGCGGCACCTGGCTGCCTCATCAGCACCCATTGTGGCAGACAGCCTCAGTGCAGATGGTGCTGATGTGTATGAAATGCTTCCCTCCTTCCCCAGTAAACTCAGCTAAATTTAACCCAGAGGGCTGAGAGTGAGGGGGTGGAAGGCGTGGACCCCGGAAGTGAAGGGAGGCTGTGTCCTCACCACCCTGAGGCCACCCAGTCTTCTCCGAGGGAGGACAGACTCTTAGACACTGGGTGCCCCTGGGTTCTGAATCCGTTTGGGCCAAATTACCCTCTTACCCCGCCCCAGAGCTGCTGAACCAATGACAAGGAGGAATCTGGAGAGAGCTGAGGGGTGGCGGCTCCCTCCGGGTGATTCTTTATTCCTGGATTCTAGCCTAGAAGCTGGGCATGGTGGCTTACACATATAATCCCAGCACTCTGGGAGGCCAAAATAGGAGGATTGCCACAAGTCCGAGGCCAGCCTGGGTTGCATGAGAAACCTTGTCTCAGAAACAAAGACAAAAATTAATTCCAACCTCCCAAATAACAAAAACTCCCAAAGTCTTGTCTCCTTGTCCTCCACCTCCTGGGTTTTGTCATCCCCCCTTCCCATCATTACCGTTGAACCTGGCTCAGGGTCACCAGAGGTCATGCTGAAGCGTTTCCTGAGATAGTTGTGAGGCACAAGAACAGCTGGCAGGGTTGTAGCTTTCACAGTCTGCTAGGGACCCCATATTTACTGAGGGGGGCCTTCAAGGCCCATCTTGCTTGTCTGAGAGAGGAGTCTGCCCCAGGCTCCGAGAGAGAGAGAGAGAGAGAGAGAGAGAGAGAGAGAGAGAGAGAGAGAGAGAGAGGCTATCTGTGTGGGATGGGGATTGTCTGGAACCCCTAAGGGTAGCAGTATGAGGAAGTGGAACTTTGCCTGGGATATCCTAAGCCAGTGTGTCCAGCATGCCTTACCAAGTATGGTTTGCCAAATATCTGAGACTGGAGTTCAGTGCAGGGGTGAATGGTGTATACCTTGGATTTGGAATGATCAGTAAGGAAGCTGGCAAGTTCATTGATGGCTGCCTGCCCAGAACCCCTTCCCAAACCACCAGGCGCTTCTCTCTAGGGCCCTATGACTTTGCTATGCACATTCAGGGACAGACTAGGGTTCAGCCTCTCTACAGAGTCTCAAAGGGGCTTTTGGTTCTAGGAGACTGTCTACACCTACCTACTGGATGGGGAGTCCCGGCTGGTATGTGAGGACCCCCCACATGAGCTGCCACAGGAAGGAAAAGTCCGGTAAGTTATTCTGGGCCTTCCCTTGGCCCTCTGGCCCTGTTAAGAGGGCCCTGAGTTGAGGCACTTACAGAGTCCACCTGGTCTGGTTCCCTTCCTGACTCCAGCCTCTCTGCCAGGGTCCCCAATCCAGAGGGGGACAAGCGATGTCTCCTCTTATGCTTGGAACAGGCTCTTTCCTCAGACTTCTCACAGTGTAGCCCAGGGTGGCCTTGAACTTGCAGTGATCCTCCTGTCTCAGCCTCCTGAGTGCTGGGATTACAAATGGGAGCCACTGTGCCCAGCTCCCATCGAATTCTGGATTACTGTGTCTGCTTAGCGTCTCAGAAGGCTGAGGGGTTGGGTGGGAGGGGCTAGAGTCTCTCAGTTCCAATCCCAGCCTACCCTGAGCACTCTCTGTGGGTTTGGGATTGTGGTACACAGGGGCTGCAGGAGAGCAAAAGCAACAATCTGCTGATGATTCTGGAGCCCCACAACCTAGGTTCAAATCTCAGCCTCTTGTTTGCCAGCTGTACAACCTTGAGTAAATCATACAAGCTCTCTGCGCTTCAGTTTTGTTTGTTTTGGTGATATGGTGATGACAGTGTTGTTGAGAGCTTCAGATGATTTGTGATTAGTCTGCTTATGACTGAGAGTCAGAACCAAGACGTGTAGGCTCAGGATCTCAGTGTCCTATGGTCACTGATAACTTTGAGATCACTGAGTTCAGTTGCCTCCTTTTCCAGATGGGCAAACATTGAGAGTCATGTCTGAGGCCACAAGCAAGGTGTGAGACCAGGCCAGGCCTAGGACACAGGTCTCTTTCTGGGAGGGTGGTGAGGTGACAGGCTCTGGAAGACCCGTCCTTGTTTCCTAAGGACCCTACAAAGGGCCCAGGGGGCACTGGGTCTGGAGCAGAAGGCAGAGTGGGCACAGTGTGGCAGGGCTGTTCCCAGAAGGCGGCTCTCCAACAACTACGGTTCATTGACATGGGTTTTTGGTAGTGCCTGGGCTGACACACCACTCCTAGTCACAGAGGCCATGGGAAAATCCTGTCTGGAGATGTGGTCCTGGATACTTTCTAGTCCCTGGTATCCTGGATTCTAGGATGGTGGCTTCTCTCCCTGGTCCTCTAGTAGAGGAGTCTGGCTCCTCCCCTACAGCTCTGAGCCTTTCCTTTTGGCCTCTGTGTCCTATCTGAAGATGTTTGCATTAAAAAATGCTTTATTTTTTATTTAAAGAATCCATTTGTATAGATAAGCTTGTTATTTTTTGATTGATTGATTGATTTTTATGTGTATAAAGTGTCTTACCTGCCTGTATGTAAGAGTCCCCATGTTGTGTAAAATCACTGTGTGGGTGCTGGAAATCAAAGCTGGGTCCTCTAGAAGAGCAGCCAGTGCTCTTAACTGCTGAGCCATCTCTCCAGCTCCAGATATTTTGCATTTGACATGGTGACAATATGCACTTACATCATTGTTGGAAGGATTAAATGCATTAAACACTCTGCTTTTTAGCAGTCCTGGAGGTTGAACCCAGTGCCTCCTCACTCATGCTAGGCAAGCACGCCTTACCACTGACCTACAACCTCAACCCACCTTTTTTTTAACCTTTTATTTTGTGACAGGTTCTCACTAAGTTGTCCAGGCTGGCTTGGAATCCACTCCTATAGCCCAGGCTGGCCTTGATCTTCCTATCTCAGCCTCCTGAGTAGTTAAAAATCACAAAGTTGTACCACTAGGCCCAGCTGATCTTCAGAATCTTAAGGATAAAAATGCAGTAATGTCCCCCTTTCTCCTCAGAGCCAGTCCCTGGCACCCCTAATTTTTTGTTTAATACAAGCTCACTTCCTCTCAGGCAGCCCTGAGAAGTCTTTCCTGGAGGAGGGGTACAGAATGGCAAGCCTGGGGGGCAGGAAGAGCCTCCAGTGGAGGTTGCCCCCTCTGGCTCTCCAGACCAGATTCCCTGGGGGAGTGGGTGGTGTCTGAGTATGGCAGGTGGGAGGGGCTCTGATCTTCTGCATCTGTGGCTGTTCAGCATTATAACTACTTACATCTAGTAAAGCCTTTCGAAAAGGCGAATATTCAAATATAATTAGCTCAGAGCTCACTGAAAATGGTAGGCTAGCACCTTCTGGGAGAGAGAAGTCACAAATTCCAGGAGGTGGGGGAGGGGGCAAGGCGGTGGGACAGTGGTGTCCAAGGCACACAGAGCTCCACATTCATTTAGACTGGTAAGTACAAAGGGAGAAGGCTCAGGTCTAGGGCCCTCTTTTGGAATCTGTTCTGCCTGCTCATACCTGTGTCTGGTGTCTGGAGTCTGAGTGAGCTTGGGTCTACCCTTAGGAATGAGAGTTCCCAGGGTGACCTGGGTCCTGTTCTCCAGTATTCCAAGGAGAATGAGGTTTGACACTCATGGGAAGAGAGAAAGACAGTGACGTGGGAGTTAGGTATAGATTTTAGCCAACCTCATCCAACCTCAATGTGTCCTACCCTAAGAGTCTCCCTATTGGTCCAGTAAAACAGTGACTATCATGTACTTAGCATAATGTCCAGTGATTTAAAAAAATTTTATTTATTATTTTTATTTAATGTGTATTAGAGTATTGTTTGCATGTAGGTATGTGCACCCGTGTCGTGCAGTGCCAGAAGAATGTGTCAGATTCCCTGGAACTGGAGTTATGGATGGTTATTAGCTGCCATGTGGATGCTGGGAATTGAACCCAGATTCTCTGCAGGAGCAGTTGGTTGTCTTAACCACTGAGCTCTTTCTCCAGCTCCTGCCCAGTAACTGTTAGCTGCCTTCTACTCCCAAGTCCAACTAGTGACTAACCTTGACTCTGGCTTTGGTCTCTTTCTGTGAAATGTGTAGGGCTGGGTATAGGCTTCTCTCAGAGGTAACTGTGTGGCTGTCCTCCCATCAGGAGGCTAGAGGAGGTACCTGCCTGCAGACTGCAGTGTGGGTGTGGTGGGGGAGGGGGATTTCTGCTGGAACCCAGCTGCTAACAGCTGCTGATTGGCAAACAACAGCAGGTGTGACTGGAGACTGGCTCATAAAGGCAGATAAAGTCAAGGTGAAGGCAGAATATGAGCAAAGGTGGTGTGAGGGGAGGGAGGGTAGAGTTACCCCGACCTGGACTGCTGTATCCGCTCCCGAGTATACGCCAGTTTTGTACCTCGGATGTGGTTTGGTGTTAGTGATGTTGGTGGCTCTCTTGTGCTTTCTCCCCCTGCAAAATCCCCTGCTTGTCTTGTGTGAGCCAGCAGAGACTCCCTTCATGAGGCCTGTATGAGGATTCTCTGGCACTGAGAGTCCGCTTTCAGAAAAGGGGCCTGGCCACCATGGCCTCCCCACAGAGGCCCTGTCCACAGAAGAGCCTGGGGCTGAGCGGCAAGAGACCTGGGTTCCAGGGCAATGCGGCTCTGATCACAGCCCCGTGCAGTCTCCCTGGGCTTCCATCTACCCTCTTTGAGAAGGATTGTACATTCTGGTGTCCAGGGCTGCTCCAGCCCTGAATCCTATTGGCTACAAGGGGAACTTGGAACTGGAGAGGAGAAAATTTCTTGAGGCTTTCCATCACAACCTCTCAGCTGCTTCAGATCCTGACCAGACATTTTTGCTAAGGAGGCTCAATGGAGGACCAGTGAGGGCCGTAGGACCAGTGAGGGATGGAGGCTCATTGAGGGATGGGAGTTGTGGGAAGGGATAGAGGATCAGTGAGGGGATAAGGCTCCATGAAGGGATGAGGCTCAGTGGGGGATGGAGGCAATGGAGGATCAGTGGAGGATGGAGGCTCAGTGAGGGATAGGAGTTCAGTGAGGAAATGTGGTTCAGTGAGAGATGGAAGAACAGTGAGGTATGAAACCTGAGTGAAAGATGGAGGCTGTATTAATTACTTTCCTTGTTTCTGCAACAAAACCCCTGGCAAAAAGCAACCTATGAGAACAAGGGTTTATTCCCCCTGCAGTTGGGGAGGTGCAGTCCATCACGGCAGAGCAGGGCATGGCAGGCAGCAGGAAGATTGGGCTGTCACACCGCATCCGGTCAGGAAGCAGGGAGCAATGGATGCTCATACTCAGGTAGCTTTCTCCTTTTTGTTCAGTATGAGATCCCAGCTCATGGCACGGTGCTGCCCACATGTAGGGGAGTCTTCCTGTCTTAATTAACCTAATCTAGAAAATCCCTCTCACACATGCTCTGAGATTTGTCTCCAAGGTGATTCTAGATCCTGTCAAGTTGACAATATAAACCATGACAGAGGCTGGGTGGAGGTCAGAGGCTCAGTGAAGGGGATGGGGCTCAGTGAGTTCAGTGGGGTCAGGAGAAGTTGGAGCTAATGGGAAAGGACTCACTGAGAGGCTGGACTCAGTATGGGGCTTGGCAGCTCAGGGCTGGGACTTAGTGGGACTTGGTAAGGAATGAGATTTGTAAGGGATGGGGCTCAGAGAGAGGGCAGGTAGGAGCACATCTCAGTAAAGGAGGAGGGTCTGCATCCTAGAAGAGGAACAGAGAAGGATGTGGGCGTTCCAGGAGGTGGCAAGGGCCCATACACGTGACCCTTTCCAGACTATTGACCTTACCAACACAGAGCTTTCCCTCTATTCTTTTCCCATTAAACAAATAGTTGTTAAAGGAACGGAACTGTCATAAAGTCCACACCCATTCCTCTCTGCACTCTGTGCCCATCTGTCTTTTTCTTCAATGGGACAGGCCATGACCACTGTGGAACCAAGGCTGAGTCACTGGCCTTCAGTTTGGACAACCGATCCTGAGGGAGTGAAGTCTTTCCCACTCCCAAGTGCTCAGCATCAGCCTTGAGGGGTTGGCAGGGAGGAGGGAGGAGGGCCTCTGAGGAAAGGGTTGGGGATAGCCCAGGGTCTAGTAGCAGGCAAGCCCCTAAGCATAGTGGGGAGCTCCCATATCAGCACCTTGATTTGCAGTTTGTGGGCATTTGTGGGTCTCCAGGGGCAACCATTCTGGGAAGGATGTGGCCAAGTAAAAGGGCTCCCACGGGGATAAATGTGACATGCCTGGTGCATCCCTCACTGAGGCTGTGGGATGTGACAGGACCAGGGAAGAGTAGGATACGGAGCAAGGTGCCAAAACTTCCTGAGAGCTGAAGATTTGGGGAGACCCAACTGCTTGATGGGGATCTGGTTCCAGTTAAGGTTGATCTGCTCCAGGCCTGCCTCTCCTCACTGGTTCAGGGCCATTGAGCCTAGATTTCCAGTGCTAGATTCTCCCACTTTAGTGTGAATTTTATGCAGGTAGGCAGCTTGATGGGTCTGAAATCAAACCCAACAGTTGTCTTTCCCTGCTCAAATCCCTGGCAGGGTCTCCTCTGCCCTCATGACGAAACCCAGCTCCCCAGGGCATTGCACCTTCTTGGCCTTGCCTCCACTGTCTAGCCACACTGTCTTCCTGGTTGGACTTTCCCGCAGGCATATATATGCTCCTCTCTCTGTTGAGCCTTTGCACATATAGCTCCCTCTGTCTGCTCATCCTTGTCTGTCTGCCTGGGTGACCTCTGTGTGTCCTTCAGGACTTGGCATCTCCTTCAGGAAGCCCTCTCTGACCCCACTCCCATCCCACATGAGGGTGGTCTAGCCTGTTCTTTCTCCCTTTGTCTGAGTCCTGGCTTCTGGCTCCAGTGTGGGTCTGTGTGTCAGTCTCCACATGATGCTGAGATCCTCGAGTCAGGCACCAGTCCCACCTCTCATTCAGCTCTCAAGACTGAAGCTGACTGGGAAGGGACAGATGGGATGGGACTGCAGAATGTTCCCATGAGGCCTTTCATATAATAAATTCTTGTTGTGCTAGGGAAGACGGTTAGAAAATCAGACAGGAGACTAGAGGCTGGGGTCAAGTATCTCCACAGTGGCTTGGGAATAGAGAGCAGGGGACAGTTGTGAGCAACACATGGGAAGTGACTCATCAACTGTCGAGGGAAGCTGAGGAAAACAGAGGCAGCTTGAACAGTTTCAGACAAGCTGTGGAGGACCCAGTGGAGTTATGCTGCTTTGATAAGAGAACAGATAGAAAAGATACATTCAGGCTGGTATAGCTCTTCAGAGACGTCCAGAGTATCCCTGGTGCCTCCATGGCCTTTGGGTATCTGGAGTCTGAGCTCATAAACCAAGAGCCGGAGACTCATGAGGCCATGCACACGGGGGAGGGAGAGTTTTGTGCACAAGAGAAGATAAGACAGGCTGGGAGACAGATCCCATCATAGCATCCCAGAAAGAGAGAGGCCAAGGCTGCTGAGGTCTAGAGTGAGAGCAGGATGCTTCTGGGCAGGTGAGGTCACAGAGCTTCCTGACTGGGAGCACAGGGACCACTGCCCCCTTGTGGCTTCCTGATAACTGGCATGCCTGAGGCTGACTAGCAGCGTAGGGTTTGCAACTCCCAAGAAGCCCCAGCCTTCATCAATTTAGTCAACAGGAAAGGTGGCTCCCATTGCCCTCCTGCAACCCTGGATCCCTGTTCCTTCCTGAGGTGATTTCAAGCAGTTGGAACAGACCAGAGCTTGAGCCCATCACTCTGGAGCTTCCAAGATGCTGGGTGTGAGGGTTGGCAGGTGGGAAATGCCATTGATTTTTAGACAGGCCAGGAGGAAATGTGTCTGGTTCAGAATGCTGTGTGACCGTGAAAGAGATGCTCACCCTCTGGTCCTCGATTTCGCCAGAAGATGTGACCTCTTGACTTGGTGACTTGTAAGCTGCTCCTTCTCTTTCTTCCATCTGACCTGTACTGGATTCACTTAACAACTCCAACTGAATTCAGCTCCAGAGTCCCAGCTTCTCTCTCTCCATGCCAGGTTGTTCCTATTAATACAATAAGTGGAAGTAGCATGCGGGACGGGGAACTGAGGGCAGTTAATCATCAGGGAGTTATATTTGGTGAAAAATCAGGTGCTTAATTAAGCAGGAAGAGCCAGAAGCTGGGGGAGGAGGTGGGTATTTGTGGAGGGGCAGAGGGAAATCTTCGCACAACCAATGGGTTGATTTCATCTCTTAGCTCCCGTCCCCTAAATATACCCATCTCCTCCTCGAGGCTCACACTCTACAGGTTTTTGGGATAATCCAAACATAATGATTAAGCCTAAATCTGGTGCCAAATGTCTGGGCTCAAAGCCTCACTTATTAGAAGTGTGACCTCTGATAAGTTACTTATCTTGTCTGTACTTTTATTTTTTGACAGGGTCTCCCTAGTTCCAGCCTGCCTGGAAGTCACTGTGTGAACGAGGCTGGTCTCGATCTCATAGAGAGCTGCCTGTTCCTGCCTCCGGTGGGCTGGGATTAAAGGAGCACAACACCATACCCGGCACCTGTCTGTCCTTTCGCTTCTTTACTGGAAAATGGAGATGACAATAATTTCTAACCTATAGAGATATTGGGAGTTCTGAATTAATCTGTGATGGTTAATCTTGGGGCTACCCAAGGCTGTTGGTATCCAGATAATACCACCAAGATGCTAGACAGGGATCTTCAAGACTTGGTGTTTGCTCTACTGTGTTTTGGTCTTACTTTGGTCTGATATTCCCTTGCTAGTCCCTTTTGGAATGGGAGTGGTTATCCTGTGCTACTAGGTAGTGGAAGAATGTGACTTGCTTTTTGATTTTTACAATGGCTTACAGTTCAGAGATTTCCTTGAGTGTCAGATGAGATTCCGGACTTTGGGCTTTTCAGTAATATTCAAAGTGTTAAAATTTTGGGTGATTTTTATAGATAAACCACATGCACTTTGCATGATGAGGTGGTTGTGAGCCTTTGAGGACCAGGGGGGAAGAATGTTGTGTTTGGGTAGCAGGTGGACTGGGTTTGTTTTCCTTCCTAGCTTGATTAGATTTGGAATTACCTAGAAGACACCTCTGGATGTATCTGTTCCCTTTGTTTCCAGAGGGGTTTAACTAAGGAAGGAAAACCTAGCCCTGAATGTGGATGGCACCGTCCCATGCCATGGGCGTGGGTCTCAGATGGAACAGAAGGGGAAAAGGAGAAAGCCAATTGAACATGATCATTCACCTCTCTGCCTCCCGACTGTGGCTACAGTGTGACCAGCCTCCTGACACCACGCTCCTGACACCACACCTAGAGCTGCTCTCACTGTCGTACTTTCCTGGTGTAATGGATTGCACTCTCAATTTTGAACCAAAATAAACCCTCCTTGAGTTGATCTGGTCAGGTGTTTTGTCGCAGCAATGAGACGGGTAACTAACATTATATAAGTTGCTTGGTGCAACCTGACTGTGACTGGTACACAGGACATGCCCAGTAACTTCAGCTGGGGATCTCCCTCTCATGCCTAACACCAAAACTTGCTGTGTAGATTGGAGGCCCTCCCCAACTTCAGTTCCTCCTGGGATTCTCAGAGAGGTTAGGCCACTAACCCACGTTCTAGTAGCAAGGGCAGAAGTTAACCTCAAAGCCTAGCTGTGAGCGCTGATGTTACATTCTTGATCTGCCCTGGGCTCTGTTCACATACCTTTCACACATCTTCCAATGAGAAGCACCAGAAGCCAGGCTGCGGCTGTCTGCCCCTCCACAGGGGTAGGGCAGGGTCTGATTAATTTGTACTTTCTTCACATAGCCCACAAGGCAAATCATCTGAGTCCTTGCATGCACCCGGGTTCAGCCTGCCTGTGTCCTCTGGGCTGGCAGAGGGTAGGGCAGGCATGGGAGGAGGTTTGTGCTTCTAACTCCTCTTTGATCCAGGGCTGAGAGGTGGGATCGTGTCTTGTTTCCAGAGAGGCTGTGCTTTCTCAGAAGCGGCTGAGCTGCAATGGACTGGGCCCCTCGGACCTACCAGGAAAGCCCTTGGCCAGGATGGTGGCTCCACTGCCTCCTGACACCCAAGGTAAGGGCTCAGGACTGGATGGGGGATGGGCAGGGCTGTGGTTCTACTCCCAGTCGCGTCTGCTTTCTACCTGTCCCCATCTGTCTTCTTTATTTTGCTCCGTGTTCCCAGCAATCCCTCCTCTAACTCTTTCTGGCATGCTACTAATCTCTCTGAGCCTCACTTTCCTGACTGTAAAATGGGGACACTGGTAGCTGTCTTGAAAGGGTATTGTGAGGCACCAACGAGATGGGGTGTGTTAAGGGCCTGGCACTTACTAGGTAGGTTTCAGTGACTGATGGCTGTGGTTGCAGTGTGTTCCTGCCTGTTGCCAGATGGGGCTGTAGTTGTCATGTGCTCTCCGTCACGTCTCTGTTTCTCTTTCTCATCCCCTCCATGCCCCCTGTCCGCCATGTCTCTCTCTACCTCGTGTCTCAGTCTCTCTAGGTCTCTGTCCTCTGTCTCGATGTGGAAAGTGCACAAGACTGGGAGTCAGGAGACCTGACTTGCTGAATGATCTTGGGCAAGTCACTTCTTCTTTTTGGATTTCAGTTTCCCAACTTACAGAATAAAGGTGCTCAGCCTCACCTGCCTCCCTCCCTCCCAGGGCTTCTGGGAGGATCACAAGAAAGTTGTCGAGTGAGGGGATTTCCTTCTATTCAGGGGTCGTTGATATGGTTGCTTTGGTCACTGACTCAGGTCCCTTCTCTGTCTCACCGGGTCTCCGGGTCTCTCTGTGTCTCTGTCCCGGCCTCTCTGTCCGCGTCTCTGTCTCCCTCCCTGGGTCCCTGCTCAGTATCCCTGGGCCTCATTGGGCTACAGGACCACCTCATTGCCCTCTTCCCTTCAGTGCTGGTCATACCCCTGGTGGACAAGGAGGCTGGAGCTGTGGCAGCTGTCCTTTTGGTAAGAGCCTGCCTAGGTGGCTGGGTTGTGGGCTGGATGAGGATGTGGGGGGGTGCGTGGGGGTGGGTGGGAAGAGGAGCAGGGGAGAAGGCTGTAGGTGGAGGCTGCCGTGCGTGCATGTGTGTGTATGTGTGTGTGTGTGCGCGCTGCAAAACACTGAACAAGATCAGAGGCAAATGGAGGTTTGGTAAGAGCCTGGGACTTCACTTTGACTGGGTTAAAGAAGTCACTGGCTCACTCATAGCCCAAGCCTTGTCGCCTTGTCTGAACTCAGCTCCCAGAGTCACAAAACCCAGCCCTCTGCAGTTTCCATTTGGGGAACTCCAGATAGGTTGGGGGCCGTGTTCAAGAAGACAGGAATAGTGAGTTGGATGTGACTGAGAGGCGCTGAGTGGGAACAGGTGGGTATGAGACTCCACCACCAATAGCGATATTGTAGGTGATCCGGCTAGGGATCAGGGCCCCTGGAGCTAGGGGCCTGAGGAGAGCGGGCTCTCTTGGTGGAGCTTCTCGGGTGGCATCGGCGAAGGAACCTCTGTGGGAAGCTGGGGTGGGAGTGGAACGCAGTGGGACTGGTGGCCCTGGCTCCCAGTCACTCTGCCCCTCACCAGATTCCCCAGACTTCTTGCTGGCCAAGGTTCCTTGACTCTGCCAATATTTTTTTCTTGTTTGGAGATGGGACTAAAATCCTTGTCCTGTCCCAGGAAAGGGCTAGTCCCCCAAGACGCTGTTACTGGGGGATCAGCCTGCGTCTAAGTGACGCCACTGGGACAGAAATTAGTCAGCCTCCGTGCGCCATGGGACTCCTCCCGAGCTCATTAAAAGGGAATTAAAGGTTTCTGAGATGCCTGACCTTTCCCCAGCTGTTGGCAGGGCGGGCAGTGGGAGCAGGGGGTGCCTGGCTTGATCCCCTGATGCGGCTCCTCATCTGCTTGTTGGGAGCCAAGCCCCCTCTGCAGCTCCCTGTTCTTGGCTTGTTTCCCTAGTGAGAGGATCTGCTCTGCAGAGTTCTCAGCCTACTCCCTCTTCTCCTTGGGCCATCTGCCCTGGAGTTGGTGGGCTGAGGACTGGGCCAGGGGTAGGTGCGGAAATCAAGGTGGGGAGGCAGTGACTTCAGCCTGCATGGGGGTACCAGGCACTCAGGACACCAACCACACGTTGAGGCCGTGAGGACTGAGTGGGAAGGGAAACACTACCCACAAGGTGAAGGCACTGGGGAACTCATTCATCTCGGCACAGAAGGAGTACCACGACGACTGTGCTTCACCTTGGCCAGTGTTGAGTCAGGAGTCTGGACTTTAGCTTTCTGGAGGGAGGAAAGTATCACTTTTAACTTGCCCAACCACCCCAGGATGGAGGCTGGGACAAGCTGTTGCTACTTCTAGGAGCTTTCAGTTTGGGGACAGGCAGGGATGCCTTTAGGTGACCACAGGCTAAATGAAATAATTGCTGCCAGTAGATGCTCTGGTGGTAGGGTCTGGAGCAGCGAGGGGTGCCCCACATAGAGCTTTGGGGTATAAGTAGGAAGGCGGCAAAGAAGAGAAAGGGTATTTCAGGCGCAGGGAGCTGATGGGCGAGGAGAGAGGGGGTGATTTGTTGAGGGAAGAGCGTCATCTCAGTGAGGCCGAGATGTGGGGTGCATGCTGTCAAGGAAGATGCCATCTGGGGTTTTGGCCAGACCTTTAGTTCCTACTTTCAGACCACACGGTCTGGAGGTGAAAAAATCAAGGAGAGAATTGCAAACTTTGGCAAGTGCCAGTAAAGGAGACCAGAGAGCCCTGTGAGAAATATTAGGGTCTGATGGAGCTGCAGTCAGCAGAGGTCTTGTCTAGAATCATGCTGTCCAGGTGCATGGCTGTGGCTGAGTCCCAGCCTTTGTAGCTCTGTTCAAGGTGCTTTGATTGCAGACTCTTTGTGTGAAAAGTCTCCAGCTCTGTTCTTCAGTTCTAGGATAACAAGTCCCTTTGAGGAGTGGGCAAGCCTTGGTCTCTGGCATTTGATGCATGATTTGTGCCTGCTTCCCCTCCCCCAGAGATGCCTGCTAGCTCCTTGCATTGGGAGTATGGTGTTCATGTCATTAGTCATGTTGAACTTGGTAAGGACGGGCTTGTGGCTGGACCAGGGTTTTAATTCTTTCTAAGCCCCAGTGCTCACTGCTCAGTGTTCTTCACTGGGCCCCAGACACCCATCCTAATTAACAAGGATGAATGTTACCACAAGCAAGTACGTTGGGTGATTAACTGCTTTTGTACTGGGGCAGGGTGCCAGAAGTATGTGTGCAGCTTTTGAGTGTCTAAGCTCATTTCTTGTATGTTGGCATGAAACTGCACATATGGGTCATGGACCCTGGAGACATGGGTGTGCGGATGTCTTTGCATGTATTTCCATGAAAGAGTGAATGTGTGTACACGTGCTGTGGGCTGAGGTTCTTCAGGAGGGTACCTGTTTGTGTTTGAACATGTGATGAGGTGGGCCGAGGTAGCCCAGCAGTGCACGCTTGGGTGAGGGGACACCGCTCTCTTCCTCTCCCTCAGCATTTTCAGTCTCTGCATCTGGGATGGGCCTTTGGAATACTCAGGAACTGGTTGAACCACAGCTCTAGAGAGGTCCCAGTCTTCTTTCTTCCTGAGAGGTGTGTCCAGATGGAAGGAACAGGAAGGATATCCTCCTCTGCATACTAACCTGAAAGTGCAGGCAGAGTTACACAAACCACATGCAGCTGGTCCCAGCTGCCCTCCAGGCCTGGTCCTGTGGGAGTTGCGTGGGAACCTCATTCCCAGCTTAAGCTTCAACACAAGCTCTGGCCACGTCTCTTCCAGGTTTCTTTGCTTTTAGAGTTTTCCCCTCATCCCATAGATGACAGCCATCAGATGCTAAAGTCTGCCATGGCTCCCTGAATCCCAAGTTTAGAGGCTGACACTCGAGGCTCTTTCCTCTGTGACCTCATGGACTCTGCCCCCTTGGGTCTTCATCTCTCTGCACACTTCCCACTTGGCCCTACAACGTGGCCTCCTGCCTACAGGCACCCCCTCTCCTGCTCTGCTTGGATTGCTAGTGCTGGAGGCCTCCTAGGTTCCATCCCTTTTGGGATCCCCAGCACAGGCTGGCCCTCTCCCTCTCTATGCAGCCCCTCCATCTCCCTTAGGTATAAGGTCCCACACTTCTTTCCAAGTCTACCCCCACTTATCCTGCCCCTGGCTAGACTGTGAGTTTCCTGAGATCCTGCTGGTATCCTTCTCTCCATCTGTTCCTGGCAGGGAACCCAGAGCAGAGGCAGGCTGGGACTGCTGAGCCTGGGAGGGAGGATGAAGAGGAGGACCCTCCCCCCCCCAGTGCAGGCATTATGGGGAGCTCCACAGGTGGTGAGCAGCTTTGAGTAAGCCAAGGAAGTTGAGGAGGCAGGTGGGACGCCTTGCTGGCAGGCAGTGGGCCTAGACTGCCATCCTTCTCCTCTCTGTTCTCCTCTCTAAACACCTAAGCAGGATGGGGAGAGATTCCCAGAGCATGAAAGGCAGCTGAAGGGAGTCCTGGTGACAGGCACAGGGGATGTGGAAGGGGACAGGCTGGGAAGGAATCTGAAAAGGGAAGGTGTGGGCAAGAAGGGGAGGGAGTGGGTGAGTTGTCCTAACACAGCCACTTTCTGCTTGGTGACGTTGGGCAAGTCCCCCAGCCTTTCAGGGCCTGGCTTGTTTACAAGGTTGGAAGCCTGCATCCCATTGTGGTGTGAATTATGTGTAAGGCAAAAAGTACTGGTCAGTCCATTCATTTCAGTCATGCATTCTCTGACAGATCTGTCATGCTGGGCACCTTTGCTTATCCAAGATGTAAGGGCAGCTTAAACCTCACTCAGAAAGGATGGAGTGAGGAGGGGTCTAAAGTCCCTAATGTTGCTGGCATTACACACCTGAACTGTGTTGTCGTCCATGGGACAATGTTTGCCCCAGGAATGAGACATTGAGAATGGAAAGTGATGGGATCGAAATGGGAAAGTTCCACTGTTTGGATCTTCCTTAGAAGGATTTCCCCAGAACTAGCTGTCTGGTCTGAAGGATGGGCTTACATGGAAGCCACAGACCACAGTGTGTATGCGTTGGTGGGGACTGGTGTATGCAGGCCATGGGAAGGTATGCTGACAGATAGGCTGGGAAAGGTCATAACTGGTCCTTTCTCCCTCCCCTCCAGGTGCACTGTGGCCAGCTGAGTGACAGTGAGGAGAGGAGTCTGCAGGTGGTGGAGAAGCATGTGAGTGGGACAGGACCATGGTAACATGGGGCTTGCTGAAGACTTGTCACAGCTGATGGGAAGATGACCTGTCCATGGAGCTGGACAGACCTGGATTCCAGTTCTAGCTTGACGACCTTGAGGGAGCTGCTTAACCTCTTTGAGACTCAGTTTCACATCTGAAAGTGGGGAGCCTGATAGTATTGGCCTCCTTGGGTTAGTTTAGTGGTGATACAAGTTGAGTCAAATACCTTGCACATGATTTGAGGTTCTTTTCTGCCTGTGATTTCAGAGTCTGATATTAACCAGGAAGGAGGACTCCCTATTGGAGTGAGGCAAAAAGTCTGATCCTGTCCTTCTTTGGAAGAACATGGGCCAAGGGATGGAGGCAGTTCTTCCATCTTTTCATGGGTGGAGAAGGGCGCCAGTGGCAGTGGGAACTCTCAGGAGAGGGAGGACCCGAAGAGCTTGAGTTGTTTGGGGCAGGGAGTCAGTACCAGAATAGAGGGACTAGTACAGGGCAGGTACTGGGATGGGCAGTGGGCACTGCAGGCAGAGGAATCTGCTTGAGCAAAGGGGAGAAGTTGGTGAGAATGCAGGGCCGGGGGCGGGGGCGCTGATGTGCTGACCACTCGTTCCTCCCTCACACCCTCTCCCCAACCCCTCCAGACCCTTGTGGCCCTGCGGAGGGTGCAGGCCCTGCAGCAGCGCGGGCTAGGCACGCCGCCTGGGGCGGTTCAGAATCCCCAGGTGGAGGCCAAGGAAGATCAAAAGGACGGGGAGAAGTACACAGACCACGATGGAAAGATCCTGCAACTGTGTGGTGAGGGCCAAGCCGGTCTCCAGGGCCAGGCAGGGTCGATTCTGGAAGGGCGGGGCCGGGTCTGTGGGGTAGGCGGGGCCTGAGAAACGAGGCACAAAGAGGCTGGAACCCAGAGAGTACTTGGATGGTCTGGGTGGACAAGTGGGGCCAAAGGCAGGCTAGGGCCGGAGCCTGGGACAAGTCAGGGACTGGCTGGCAGCCCCCAAGTAACCCGCGCCCCGCCCTGACAGGGGAACTCTACGACCTGGATGCCACTGCCCTGCAGCTCAAAGTCCTCCGTTATGTGAGTCCCTGAGCGTCCCTTCCTCCCGTCCCATCTCATCTCTCTCTGACTCATCATCTCAACAGACCCATCAGCCCCCTCAGTTCAGACTGGGACATCTGGTCCTCCTTTCTCCCCGCAAAGCCTGAAAAGCTTCAGAGAGGCCAGAGGGAGGGGTGAGGGTGGCCCCAACCCGGTATTCAGCCCGGCTCTGTCTGTCCCCTTACAGCTGCAGCAGGAGACCCAGGCATCCCGATGCTGCCTTCTGCTAGTGTCGGAGGACAACCTGCAGCTTTCCTGCAAGGTGAAGGTCCAGGTCTGCTGTGGGGCAGGGGCCATCTGTATCTGCCTTTCCACTAATCTAGCTCCATCATTTGGTCCCATAGGTCATTGGAGATAAAGTGCTGGGGGAAGAGATCAGCTTTCCTGTGAGTTCCACCTGTTCCCCTGAGTTGGAGTCTGCAGGGACTCCTAAGGGGTTCCAGGCATTTCTGGACTCTACCTGGAGGAATGGGGCTCTCTAGAATCTCTTGAAATCTGGTGGGATTGGTCTAAATCTTGTGATCTACTTAAAAGTATTACAAGGGACCACAGTATTTCATGACTAGGGCTGTAGCAGAAACAAGGTCTCATGTAGTACAAGAAAGCTTATGTGGGACCAGCTCGCTTTTGTTGGGGTATTTCTACATATGAATCTGTTAGAATATATTGATATCAGTGAGATTCCTTGGAGTTGATTTATCTCTCTCTAGTCAGGGAAGACCCTAGAGTCTTCTGTAAATGATTCAACCCTCCCTCCTCCCCCTGATCTTCAGTACTGATTCCATCCAGTCTTTGGATTGTTCAAAGAGTTTGTTGAAACTTCTAGACTTGGAAGGTTAGGATAGGCTGCAATCCCCTAACGTGGGGAGAGCTGGGCCAGCTCAGTCTCTCTCACTCTCCAGTTGACCATGGGACGCCTGGGTCAGGTCGTGGAAGACAAGAAGTCCATCCAGCTGAAAGACCTCACATCTGTAAGCAGTGGCCATGCTGAGTCAAGGGAGAGGGAGGGGGAACCTCCTACCCTGGTTATCCCCCAGGGTCTCTGAACTAGGGCAGCCTAGGATGGGAGACAAGACCCAGGAATCTTGTGGTATCTCACTCTCATGTCACAGCCTGTTGTAGAGTATGGTGGAGGGCTGGGAAGGAAGTCCACTGCCCCTCCTCCCCATCCCTGAATCCTTACCCCTGGCCTCTCCTCTGCAGGAGGACATACAACAGCTGCAAAACATGCTGGGCTGTGAGCTGCAGGCTATGCTGTGTGTTCCTGTAATCAGCCGGGCCACTGACCAGGTGGTGGCCCTGGCCTGTGCCTTCAACAAGCCTGGAGGAGACTTGTGAGTCTGGAGGGGCAGTAATATTGATCAGGAGGTGGAGTTGAGAGGTGGGACAGGACTTCACTAGGGTAACAGAGTGGGAAGGGGGTTAGGCAAGGAGAGCTACCCCAGCAGCGACAAGCTGAGCAGTTTGTCATTGCAAGACTACGGAACTGAAGAGAGTTCTGGACCCTTGCAGCAGCTGGTGACTGAGACACAGATGGTAGCTGACTCTTCATCATCTGTTTTCTTTGCTACTTTCTCTCTCCGAGGCTGGAGGCCCATTCTGGGCTTTTAGAGGCAACAGCCCTCTTGATGTGGTGGCATGCTGGCAGTCCCAGCATCTAGCAAGGCTCAGAAGGGAGGATCACTTGAGCTTAGCAGCTCCGGAACAGCCTAGGCCACATAGTAAGACTCTGTCTCAAACAAACAAAAACAAAGCAACTAGCTTCAGGAGGAACCCACATTTTGTTCTGAGAAGTAGAGCTCTTCCTTGAGAAAGCTTCTCACTGAAGGGAAGAGAGGGAGTGGAGTGTTCCATTGGCTGGTAGACATGGGCTTCCTGGAAGCATGAAGGGAAGGAGGAAGAGGCTGAGCATCCCATCCTCCATCTCCCGTTGGGGGACCCTTCTGCAGGTTCACGGACCAGGATGAACATGTCATCCAGCACTGCTTCCACTACACAGGCACAGTGCTCACTAGCACTTTGGCCTTCCAGAAGGAGCAGAAGCTGAAATGCGAGTGCCAGGTGAGTGTGGGTTTGGAGCTGGGACCAGTTCTGGCTCCGGAAAGGGACTTATCCGGGAGCGGGACAGCACTGCCTGTAGCTGCTTGCTAACCCAGTGACCTGGAATCTCTTAAAGAGGGAGGTCTGTGGAAACAGGGGCAGCAGGCTCTGTCTGTGATGGCCCTCTAGTGTTCAACATGGGCACTACCTCGACATCTGGGCAGCAAGAGCAGAATGATGGACGTCTGAGATCGATGCCTACTCACCTTTTCTGAACTGTTCCTTCAGTTCCTCCACTTAGTAGCCAAATGTTATTAGACTCGGTCAGTTTCCAGCCTGTTCTGGGAGCCCTGGGGGAAGAATGAGAAAGTCTTAGAGCTTTTGGAGGCAGGGGATGGTTAGGGTGATGCCTAACCTAAAACTCTTTATGATCTCCACTTCCTCCATCCCAGGCTCTTCTCCAAGTGGCAAAGAACCTCTTCACTCACTTGGGTGAGTGTCTGAACTGTCTGGGGAGCAGAGGTGGGAGGGCCTGTCTTGGCACCCCTCTGGTCTCACGGTGGTTCCCCCTCCCCCAGATGACGTCTCTGTCCTGCTACAGGAGATCATCACAGAGGCCAGAAACCTCAGCAATGCCGAGATGTGAGAGAATTTACAGGAATGGGAAGGGAGGCTGGGACCTCAGTTCACATCACCTTCCCCTTCTCCCTGCCCGTTGGTCTGGCCTTATGTTTTGGCTGAGCTCTTATTTCAGCAAGAACAGTGCAAGTTTTGCTTGCCATGGGGCCCCCTAGCACCTAGTACAGGAATGCCTAGTATTGGTCAGGAGAGTATCTCACCTCAGGACATTCCTGCATGTCCTCAGGAATGTCCACCCCAATCATGAGTGGTCCGAGGGGCGTCAGGAACCCAGTGGACCAACCCCTTCTCCCCACAGCTGCTCCGTGTTCCTGCTGGATCAGAACGAACTGGTGGCCAAGGTGTTCGACGGGGGCGTGGTGGACGATGAGGTGAGGGAGTCCACAAGGGACGCTGGGGAACAGGCCCACCACTTGAAGGTCGTCCCTACAGCCAGGCCACAAACTTCATGCTCCTCTATTCCACCCCTGTCCCGGCAGAGCTATGAGATTCGCATCCCCGCGGACCAAGGCATCGCGGGCCACGTGGCGACCACCGGCCAGATTCTGAACATCCCCGACGCGTATGCCCATCCGCTTTTCTACCGCGGCGTGGACGACAGCACCGGCTTCCGCACGCGCAACATCCTCTGCTTCCCCATCAAGAACGAGAACCAGGGTGCGGACTCTCGGCGCCGGGGGCGGGGCCGGGAGGGCGGGGCCGGGAGGACGGGGCAAGGCCGGGCCAGCTCAGAGGTGGGCCACATTTCTTCCGGCCCCCTGCTAGTGTCTAGAGCCTAAAGGATTAGGATTGCCCAGGCATGAACCGTTCCCACAGGATTTACTAGAAGGCAGATCTTTTTGGATCTGTTTACCGGTCGTTTCTAGCTTTGCTTCCTTCCCCAGAGGTCATTGGTGTGGCGGAGTTGGTGAACAAGATCAATGGGCCATGGTTCAGCAAGTTCGATGAGGACCTGGCCACAGCTTTCTCCATCTACTGCGGCATCAGCATCGCCCATGTGAGGGGGCGGGACTGGGGCAGGGAGGATGTGGGACCCCTCCCTTCTGCTCTGCACATCAGTTCTCTTTGCTCTGGTCTGTCCATTCCCAGGGCTCAGACTCAGATCCTCTTGGCTACATTACAAGTTTGGGGCCAAACTCAGCTACATGAGATGCGTCTCCACAAACAAAAAACCCAATGCATAGACACACTCTTTGTTGTTAAGAAACCTGCTGATTTGCTCCCTCTTCTCCAAAGCAATGTCAACCCATTCTGCTGGTCAGCTTGTTTTTGGCAATTGTTGGACCTTGCTGTCCAAGCTGAGGGCAACTCTGGCCTGGAAATTCATCCCAGGTTCCTGAGGTTAACTCTTCCTTGTTGTTTTCTGCTTCCAAGTCCTGCCAGGATGGATCACTGAATTCTGGGTCATGCTCAGGAGTATCTATATGTGCTTCAAACGTTAAGAAAATGGGGGAAGGGCTGGAGACATGGCTCAGCTAAGAGCTCTGGCTGCCCTTGCAGAGGACCTGGATTGGTCCCCAGCACCCACGTGGCAGCTATTGACCATCCAAAACTCCAGTTCCAGGGAATATGACACCTTCTTCTGGCCTCCATGGGCATTACACATGTGTGTTACATTTACATACATACAGGCAAAACACTCTTACACAGCAAATAAAAATAAATAAGGTTTAAAAGAAAAAGAAAAAAATAGGAGAGGACAGTGAGAGTGTAAGTGGAGGTGAGGCCTATGTTCTGGGTTGTAGCTCAGGCTGTATACCGGGACCCCAATGGGACGGGAAGGTGGACTTCTGAAATCTGACCCCTTTGTATCAGTTCTGGGCATTCTGAGGATGTCACAGCTGCTATTCTAGCCCCAATGTTCTCTCTCTCCCCTCAGTCTCTCCTATACAAGAAGGTGAATGAGGCCCAGTATCGTAGCCACCTGGCAAATGAGATGATGATGTACCACATGAAGGTGAGGTTTGCATGGAGTTTCTATTCTCAAAGTCTCGGGCCACCCCCTTCACATTCCTTCTCTGCCTCTCAGAATCCTTAGTGGCCCAGGTCCAGGCTGGTCTTTCTGATGGCTGGCTTCTGAGGATGAGAATACAGATCCAGAGCAATAGCTGGCTTCCTGCTCTGCCTAGGGGTGGTCTCCCCACCATCTCATAGACCTCCCTCCCAAGACATTCTCCTTTTTAAAAATGTATTTATTATTTTTATTTTATGTGTATGCCTGTATTGCCTGCATGTGTGTAAGTGCACCCGTGTCATGTGACGCCCAAGGAGGTCAGAAGATGGTGCTCAGATCCCATGAAACTGGAGTTATGAATGGTTGTGAGCTGCCATGTGGGTGCTGGGACTCAAACCCAGGTCCTCTGCAAGAGTAGCCAGTGCTTTTAGCTGCTGAGCCATCTCTCCAGCTCCCTCGAGTCTTTTTCTCCCTTCAACCTCAGGCTGGAGCAGACACAAGCCTCCAGTCTGGGGAGAACTTGGTTCAATGAGGTCCTCGTGTCCAGCAAGGGCACCCTATCTTGGGAGTGACTGAAGGCTTAAGCCCACCAGGAGCTTTTCGCTACCCCTCTCCGGCTATGAGGGGTTTGCAGCCCTGGATGATTCTAACGCTAATATTCCATCCCATTCCTGGTCCCTGTGTCAAAAGAGCTACCCCAAACTTTAGTTTAGACTATACGACAGTCATTGTGTACTGGGACATTTCCTCTCATCTGTGTCCTGGACTTGATAAGCAGGCTCAAATCAGAAGTAAGAAGGATTGAGGTTAGATATTAGGAAGGTCTCCCAGAGAGGCAGACTGCTGGAATAAATGTTCCTAACAACATCATGGGTTGTCATAAAGAGACATTCTTGGGATAGGCTGTCACACAGGCAGGGGACACAGGGAGGTGGGCCACAGAGCTGTTATCTGCCTGGTGAGACTATGGTGAATGCTGGACAAGGGATCCTCGCCTGCATAGGAACTTGAGAGGAAAAACCCTGGGGAAGCCATGGTCTAATGCCTGGCTGGCCCCTTCTAGGTCTCTGATGATGAATACACCAAACTGCTCCACGATGGGATCCAACCTGTGGCTGCCATTGATTCTAACTTTGCCAATTTCACCTACACCCCTCGCTCTCTGCCCGAGGACGACACTTCCATGGTGAGTGGTCCTCTTCTGCCTGGCTGTGCAGGTGGAGGGTAAAAGACACAGATTTCAGTTAGATATGTATAAGAACTTCCTGGCAAGGCAGAGTCACCAAGGAAGGTTACAGAGGATCCTTTAAGATGGAGTGAGCATGCAGTTTGCTGTTATAAGGCCATGGGGGTGCCCAGGGACTGGCAGTGGGACTAGATGCTGACCCAGAGCTGCTCTTGGACCACTGATATCCTAGGCATGTGGTTTTGAGGCTTTCAGCCTCTGCCTGTATTCTAAGATTTTTATGTGAGCTTAGTTCCAGAGTTCTTAGTTCTCACACCCTTCAGATTTCTGAAAGTTCCTCTGAGCAGGTCTGTTTAACTATTTAACGGTCCTCTAGTTTAGGTTTAGAGTTCTAAGGGTCTAAAATTTTGAGCATGGAGCTTCAAGAAAGATGGAGGCAGAAGCTACATTTTGATAGAGACGGTCCTTCTGATGCCTCCCTCCTGGCTCTTATAGGCCATCCTGAGCATGCTGCAGGACATGAACTTCATCAATAACTACAAAATTGACTGCCCAACTCTGGCCCGGTATGTGTCCCAGCAGCCTCCTTGTTGCAGAGCCCCAGTTTCCATTCCTGCTGTCCTCTACTCCCACATCCATTGCCCTCAGCATTCTGGGGAGGGGTCTTTCTGAGGATGACTACTGGAGGCCTAGTCTTGTGTAGGTGGGGAGAACCCATGAATGAGAAACAATTCCCAGGCACTGGGTCATGAATAAAGAAAGGCAAGAAATGGCATGGACAGACCCCGGAGAGCTTCCTGGAGGAGGAGAGCTGAGGCCCCTCTGCTGTTTTGGCTCCTCCCTCAGGTTCTGCTTGATGGTGAAGAAGGGCTACCGGGATCCGCCCTACCACAACTGGATGCACGCCTTTTCTGTCTCTCACTTCTGCTACCTGCTCTACAAGAATCTGGAGCTCGCCAACTACCTCGAGTGAGTGGCTGCCCTCTCCCATCTGGCAGTGATGGGAACCCCCTTCTGCATGGCAGGCCCTTTACCTGGCTGCTCCTCCTGTCCTCTTAGCCTGGGGGAAACTGCACAGCCCTCCATGAGGGACCTGCTCCGTCATATAGAGTAATGGACCTCATTCTACCCAGGGCCCCCATACTCCAAATGAATACTGCTTTCCAGGACCGCCATCTGGGTGACCCCGGGTCTCCCAGTCCAGGTGTCCCTTCTCTGGGGTACCCAGGGAGAAGCTGTAAATGATCACCCTGTTTTCTGCCTCCTACCCAGGGACATCGAGATCTTTGCCTTGTTTATTTCCTGCATGTGTCATGACCTGGACCACAGAGGCACAAACAACTCCTTCCAGGTGGCCTCGGTGAGAGCCTGCCTCCCTCCCAGTGGGACCCCCCTCCCAGTGGGACCCCCCCTCCCAGTGGGACCCCCCCTCCCAATGGGATCCCCCCTCCCAGTGGGACGCCCCCTCCCAGTGGGACCCCCCTCCCAGTGGGACCCTCCCTCACAGTGGGACCCCCCCTCACAGTGGGGCCCCCCTCACAGTGGGACCCCCCTCACAGTGGAGCCCCCCCTCACAGTGGGACCCTCCTTCACAGTGGGACCCCCCCCTCACAGTGGGACCCCCCCCACAGTGGGACCCCCCCCCTCACAGTGGGACCCTCCCTCACAGTGTGACCCTCCCTCACAGTGGGACCCCCCCCTCACAGTGGGACCCTCCTTCACAGTGGGACCCCCCTCACAGTGGGACCCCCCCATAGTGGGACCCCTCCCTCACAGTGGAGCCCCTCCCTCACAGTGGGACCCCCCTCACAGTGGAGCCCCCCCCTCGCAGTGGAACCCTCCCTCCCAGTGGGACCCTCCTTCACAGTGGGACCCTCCCTCCCAGTGGGACCCTCCTTCACAGTGGGACCCTCCCTCACAGTGGGACCCTCCCTCACAGTGGGACCCCCCCCCTCAGTGGGACCCTCCCTCCCAGTGGGACCCTCCCTCACAGTGGGACCCCCCCCTCACAGTGGAGCCCCTCCCTCACAGTGGGACCCCCCTCACAGTGGAGCCCCTCTCACAGTGGAGCCCCCCTCCCAGTGGGACCCCCCCCCCAGTGGGACCCCACCTCCCAGTGGGACCCTCCCTCACAGTGGGACCCTCCCTCACAGTGGGACCCCCCCCTCACAGTGGGACCCTCCCTCACAGTGGGACCCCCCCCTCACAGTGGGACCCCCCCCCTCACAGTGGGACCCCCCTCACAGTGGGACCCTCCCTCACAGTGGGACCCCCCCCTCACAGTGGGACCCTCCTTCACAGTGGGACCCTCCCTCACAGTGGGACCCCCCTCACAGTGGGACCCCCCTTCACAGTGGGACCCCCTCCCAGTGGGACCCCCCCTCACAGTGGGGCCCTCCCTCACAGTGAGACCCTCCCTCACAGTGGGATGCAGGCATGAGGAGGGAGCAATGCTCAACCTCAATGGGAAGTCTGCACTTCCATCTGGATGGAAGGGGTGACTGGAGCTTTTCTGGGCTTTTCCAGAAATCTGTGTTGGCTGCACTGTACAGCTCAGAGGGCTCTGTCATGGAGGTAATCACCATTCTGCACAGCCCCTGTCTTGAGCCCCCAAAGGCCAGTGACTCACAAGTTACACAGTTCCCAAGCCATGCTGTCTAGCTAGACTGCAAGAGCAGCCCCATGGACACACATGCTCATTTTTCTGGAGCAGGAATGAATGGGGCCACTGGGTCAACCCGAGCCTGGTTTGTGGAAACACCATGGAGCCCCGCCCCTCAACGTGTCCCACGTCTTCAGGTCCAGGCCGCTCAACTCCATGCACTTTCCCCTTTATTGCTGGGGCTGGTCTACCCTCCCTGCACACACAGAGCTTCTTGGGCGGGGACAGGAACAAGGTCTGAGACATCTGAATTTCCTGTGCTTGGTGCAGGTCTAGGTTCAGGGTGGGAGCCGCATCACCAAGATCACCTTGCCCCAGACCGTCTCCCACAGCACCCTTCCAGAGGCTGCCCCTCCTTGCACACCCACAGAGATGCATATGTGCCACAGAGGCTTGGTGGCAGTCCTGGCTCTGCCCTCTGTCCCGGGAGATAAGCCTGCTCCTCCTCCCAGTGACAGCTCTTTCAATACCTGCCGACAAGGCCTTGCCCTTGACTCCTCGCTGCCTTCCCTTGTCAGCAGACAAATGATTTTTGCATGAATTAGTGTCCAAGACATCAAGGAATCAATTCAGAATTTTTTTCCAGCCTGTGAGGCCCTCTAAGCATACCTTATTGGGCCCCTCCTGTGACAGCCGAGGGCTCTCAGGCATGGAGCTGTCTAGGAATGGGTCATAGAGGGTTGAAAGAACGTTCACAAAGAAAACTGGCACCCCTCACTTCCTTCTCTGCCTGCTCTGCTGAACTTGGTGACTAGGCTCTTCTGGACCCCTCCAGCCTCTTAAGGTCTGTGGTAAGGGGTGCCACTCTGCCTCAGTGGTACCGTCTCTCTTTCCCCTCAGAGGCACCACTTTGCTCAGGCAATCGCCATCCTCAATACCCATGGCTGCAACATCTTTGACCACTTCTCCCGGAAGGTGATGGGGCTGAGCGGGTGTGTGTGGGCTGAGAGCAGGGGCCTGGGCAGACAGAAGGAGCTGAGGGGCCTGGAATGGATAGGGTGTGTGTGGCAGATCACAGTGTCCCTCCCTTGGCCCTCCACAGGACTATCAGCGCATGCTGGACCTAATGAGGGACATCATTTTGGCTACAGACCTGGCCCACCATCTCCGAATCTTTAAGGACCTTCAGAAGATGGCAGAAGGTTCAGGACCTTGCTGCTGGTGGGGAATGGGTGGTTAGGGTTGAAATCTGCCCATCTGAGCATCTGCAGAGGTTCTGACCCAGCCCTTTCCCAGCCTCAGCCCTTTCTGGCTGCAGCATCCCTCCAGACGTACCTAGTCCTGGCCCCTTAGTTCACATCAGACATGCTTTGTTCCCTGATTCACTCTGAGAAAGGCCCAGAGGGCCTTGTCCTCAGAATAGACAAGGAATCTGGACCCCACTCCTTGACTCCATTGTCCCCCAACAGTGGGCTATGACAGAACTAACAAGCAGCACCACAGACTTCTACTCTGCCTCCTCATGACCTCCTGTGATCTCTCTGACCAGACCAAAGGCTGGAAGACCACCAGAAAGATTGCGGTAAGCATCGCCTGTCCACCCTAGGAAGATACAAGGTCCATCTTCTGCCCCACAGTCAGTACTTTCTGTGCTGAACTCAGCCTGGTTGTATTCTGGGGAATCAGAACCCATAGATCTTCTCTAGGTGACAGATGAAAATGACTCAGAGAGGGGCACTGGCTTACTCGGTCACACAGCAAGTTAGTGGCTGCTGGGAAGTGGGTAGAACCTAGAAACTGTACTCTACCCTCCACTTGTTAACTGATAAGGCTGGGCCTTGGGTGGAACTGAGTCTCTGGGTTTCAGTCTGCCATCTTGGGAATGGGCCTGGGTGGACAAATCCCACTTGCAGGAGATGATGAGAGTGTTGCCTTTCAGGAGCTCATCTATAAAGAGTTCTTCTCCCAGGGAGACTTGGTATGTGTTGGGTAACCTCAGGATGGCTGGGATGGTATTGTGGCATGGGAAAGGTTCAGGGCTGGTAGGGTTTGGGGTGGCTGGTCCCTCGTGACACCTAATGGAGGAGCAGGAGGGGCAGGCCTGATGAGATGCTGCCTGCAGGAAAAGGCCATGGGCAACAGGCCAATGGAGATGATGGACCGGGAGAAAGCCTACATCCCCGAGCTGCAAATCAGCTTCATGGAGCACATTGCAATGCCCATCTACAAGTGAGTGAGCTTGTGGGCACAGCTGGGAATATGCATAGAGAGGGCAGGTAGCCTGGCACACCACAGTGGCGTTAAGTGGGCCCTTCACTTCATTCCTGGACCTTGGTGGACAGGGACCTTCAGGCTTCCCTGAGCCAGTCTTCACACTCCTATGAAAGTGCCACTTGTGATGCAGCCCTCATTTTTCTTGCTGTCTATGCTCTAATTTCTGATTTCGAATCCATCCCTTGCACCCCCAGGCTGTTGCAAGACCTATTCCCCAAGGCGGCCGAGCTATATGAGCGAGTGGCCTCCAACCGTGAGCACTGGACTAAGGTGTCTCACAAGTTCACTATCCGTGGCCTCCCAAGCAACAACTCGCTGGACTTCCTGGATGAGGAATATGAGGTGCCAGGTTTGGATGGTACTGGGGCTCCTGTCAATGGCTGCTTCCGCCTCGAGGCTGAGTGATCCTCTCCGAGGACCCTCCCTTCCTGGCCCTCCTTCCATAACCCTCCACCAGTCTGTCCGATGCACTGGGAACCAGAGCCATGGGTCTTGGGTCTAGGCCAGGACGTCCCCTGTGACCTGAGCACATGCCACCCTTCCTAGGGGAGCAAGACTCCCAGCCTCTCACAGACTTGGCCATCTGTTCTTCAAGAGCACGGGGTGGCCAGTGGCAGCTGGCCCCCCACTCTGCACCTCTGGCCACACCCTGCCGTGTTCTCCTGCCGTGTTCTCCCTCAGTCGCTCCTTCCCTGAGCAGCTCCACGGTTCCTTCTGTGTCCTGTTCTGGCTCCACCAAGTCGGTGTTCCCATTCCTTGGGAACCTCTCCTGGAGGGAGAAGATGGGACCTCTCCATGAGCAGAGGGTGGGAAACATTCACCAGCTAGAAACTGTCATAGTGTGAAAGGGCCCGGAGGACCACACCTGTGCTTCTGGTAGGAGTGGAAGCTTAGGAGGAAGCTGCTCAGTGCTCCCGGGAGAAGAGGCTCCAGCAGAAAGCAGACTGCAGTGATGCGCAGGAAGGATCTGGAGCTGGGAGTCAGCCCCTATGTGCCCACAGACTTTCCTTCAGGCTGTGTGACTAAGATTCCTTTTAGATTAAAATCCCCGTAGTTCTGCTGAGTCCCAGCAGCGGCTGTGACAGGCTCTGCCACGCCAGGGCACAGAGACCCCATCCCTATGTCCCTCTTCTCCCCCTTGGCCTGAGCTCCTCCCCCATTCTGCCACCAGGGAGGGGCCTGGCCTCACCCCATAGGGCTTCTCTCCTCTTCAAGGCCATATCCATGTGTGCCAGGGGTCTCAGGAGACTCCCCTAGGGCTGGGCCTCTTGGGTCAGCAGCCACTGGCTTCTCTTCTGTTTTGTTCTGTGTGTGTTGTGGGTGGGGGAGGGGGCCACCTGCCTTACCTACTCTGAGTTGCCTTTAGAGAGAGATGTGTTTTTCTAGGACTCTGTGCACCTGTTGTATGTGGTCCCGTGGGCTGACTGCTTTGTACATGAGAATAAATCTATTTCTTTCTACCAACCCTCCCCCAGGAGGCTGTCTGCAGACTCTGTGCATGCGGTGGAGGGGAAACAGAACTGGGAGAGGCAAGTGCCCTTTGAAACTCTCTGGCTACTGAAGCCTCTACTCCTAGTAACTAGTCCCTTTTCAGGGAGACCTATGTCATACCTCCTGGACTGGATGTGAGGACTAGGCTTAGATATGGTGGCAGATAGGAGGCCCAAATGAGGAACAGTAAGAGCATCTTGGTTGGAAGACTGTGGAGTGCAGAGGAAGGCCCAAGAAGTGGAAGCAGCTGGGGAGGCTGCTTGGAGGAGGCAGCCTGTGGCTCCTTCTGCTCTCTGCATGCTGGCCTGCCCTGGTCGTCTTGATCATGCAGCCAGCACCTGTGCCTCAGAGCCTCTCCTTAGCTGCAGAATTGCCTGGATCCCTGTAAGTCCCATATCCCAGCTTCTCTGAGTGCTGTGGAAGAGGTCCCCAAGTCTGACCCCACACCAGATCTCTCCCTGGATTCCATCCTGGAGTTCATCCCTGCCCTCAGGGCTGTGTGAGCACCTGCTGCTGCACAGACCCCAGCAGGGTGGGGTGGGAGCTTTGAAGAGGCCCCTCCTCCCAACTTGCCTAGCTCCTCCTATCCCTCCCTCTGCCACCATGTCCTGACCAGTCAAGGTTGATCTGTGAGGGTGCCTGGGCTCTGGATACTAGTTTTCTTTTTAAAGAGAGGGTGGGCCTGGGAGAGACAGACAGGGTCATCCTGTAACCAGAGCAAGAGCCTGGGATGCCAGCTTTGCTTCTGGGAACACAGAGCCCATCTTCTGCTTCTGCCCAGAGGTTTAGAATCAGCTAAGCTAGCTGAGTGGTCTCAGGGCCTCCAGCCTAGGCCCTGACTTCCAGGCACAGGTTCCATGCCTGGCTTCTCTCCAGTTCTGTTTTGAACTCTTCCAGACCTTCTGTCTTTTCAGAGTACAGGAGCCAGGCCTGACATAGTCCCTCAGGCTGGACTAGGGATTCAGTGCCTGGCCCAAGGCTGACAGGAGATGGTTATTTGAATAGTGCTGAACTGTCTAGGCCTCTGCAGGTAGATGTAGCTGCTCTTCTGTTCATGACCCCTAACCCTGAGCATGTGTACTGGTCCCCTCCATAAGCCTTTGGACAAGGGGAAACAACCTAACCCAAACTCAACCTGCATTTGGTGTCTGTCTCCAGACCAGCCTTCCCTTCAGACCCAGGATCATCCTTCTTTGTCACCAAATTAAACGAAATAACCCATAAATCACTTCCCAGTGTATATAGGACCCTGAACTAACTTGATCCTTGTCTGTGGTCTGGGGGGGGGTGTCCCACCTTGATGAAGGAAACAGATCAAAGGCATCCACAGGCACCTGGATGCTGGGCCATGGTGCTCCAGGTGGATCCCAGGTCTGAGAATCATAGTGAGGCTTGAGGGGCTGTTTTCCTGAAGGCAGAAATACATAGGCCCTGTGGAAGAAGAAACTGTTCCTATGAAGGCACAGAGGATGAGAGATGGCCTGGGGGACTTAGAGTGCTGAAGGGGCTAAGGCTAGCTTCCTTCCAGGAAGGCCTGGAGTGTCAGGCTGTGGTACCTGCATTTACTCCTTGGGACAAACTTTTAGCAAGAGCGTGACTCCAACATACAGCCCAACAATGCTTGCTGGAGAGAGAGGTTGGCAAGAGCCTTCTATGGGAGAAGCTCAGCCCTTGCCAGGTGAGGCGTGGACCTAAGAGACACTGGCCTGCAGGACTTGGTGAACAGGGGACCAGGGTACAGAGCGATGGCTGGGATTCCTGTGCCCCATGGATGTCGGCTCAGCCTTACCCTACCTCTTGGCGTGCAGAGAGGAGCTCTGGCATGGCCAGGATCTCTGGAAAGGTGGGCAGGGAAAGTGTCTAGGGGTTTCAGGGTGGAGGACTGGGACCAGGGACAAGGTAGGCGGGAGGACGGCTGCCTCGGCACAACGCCCGCAGGCGGCCTCATGAGTCACACCACACAAGGCCAGCGCCACTGTCCTGCCATCAGACTTAACGGTTTCAGCTGAAATTTTGTTTGAACATCACAAGGATTCTGTGGCATATGGCATATATGCTACCAGCCCATTTTGCAGCTGAGTGGCCTGAGGTTGGGCGAGGTACTTTGTCAAGGCTTGAGTGTGAGGCCAGTATGTCTGGCTCTGTTACAAGGCTTCTTTCTCTGGGATGGAAGGCAATGCTGGAGGACAGAGCTCCACCTACAGTCCCCGCAGGAATTTCATGGATTAGGGGTGACAAGCAAGTGCCCCTCCCCCTCACAAAGGAGCTGGGATGGCAAGCTGCTTGTAGTGCAGCTATTGACCACCAGGTGTCACCCACCATTGCAATGCTAAGTGCCCCCAGAGGTCAGGGAAAGGTTCCTCGGGGGCCTGTTGGGCTAGACCCACACCTGTCTACCTGTATAAGCCCTTTTCAGATGCAGTCACACAGCCACAGTCTCTCTCTGACACACAAGCATGCTCATTCTGGTACATAGACTCATCACTGCACGCAGACTTTACACAGCCTACACTCTCAACAGAACAGCCCTTATGGCTGTTCTCCCAACAGGATACAGTTCCATGAGTTCTGCCAGAGTGGGACACCATGCCCATTGAGGGAGGGGTCTGCCAGCTCAGTGGTCTCTTTCTCTCTGCAGAAGGACTCCTAACCCTAAGGAAGGCAGAGCCAACCTTGCGGTCAGGTGTGGGAAGAACTGATGCTCCTGCTCCTCCTCTGGGCATGCAATGGCTGTAACAGAGCACCACAAGCTTTTCCCACATGCTCCTGAGGAGGGAGAGGCAGAACAGAGCAGGGAGAACTTGGGGTTCAGTGGTGCTTTGACGTTTGGGTGGGAGGATAGGCGGGACAGGTGAGGAGGACTTGAAAGGCAGGTGGGAGGTTGCGGGGTGGGTTACTGGGGAAGGGTTTGTTCAAGACCTCAGTCCATCTTCACTATTGAGTCTCCCAGAGCGGTAAAGAGGGTGATTGCAATAGGCATGGTGGGTTGGGAGGGTGAGCCAGAGACAGTGTGAAGTGGTCAAACGGGGTGAGGGTAGTTAAGGGAGGATCGTGGGAGGCTATTTTGCACCTTGTTGCAGCGTCCTGGGAGGGTGCCAGGTGCAGAGAGGTAAAGGCTCTGAGACTGCTCTGAGCAGAGCTGGGCCCCTGTGGGGAGCAGGGCAGCTCTTGCTCCTGAGCCTGGCTCTGACTCACACATACAGAGACAAGGGAAGACGGGAGGAGGCTGTATGGTGGTGTGGAGGGGCCGAGGATGTCAGTCAGGGCCTTGCCTAACAGAGCTCACTCTCCTGGGTTCTCCTGAAGCACAGAAACAAGAGCGGCAGCACACACTGGTTGGCTCCTCACTGCTCTCCACCCTCTCCAGGGCTTTTCCTCTCCTCAGGGCAGGATGAGCATTCAGATTCCCTGCTGGGGTTAGTTTTCTGGTCCAGAAACTTAAAGGAGGAGCCTGGCTGGAACTTCAGGATGGGAGGGTGCCCCCTGAATTCTGGGGAGCTGCGTATAAGTGAAATCTGGGTTCCACGGCACAGCCAAGTTGTTCTGGGAAGAAATACCAGGATGAGTCTCTGCAGGATGCAGACCATCAGGTTTGTAGGTTGGCGGGTCATGTGTGAGGACCAGTGGAGGATGACTTCCTGCCAACATGGCTGCCCCTCTCAATCTCCAAGTCTTCTGTGGAAAAACCATAGACCCAAGCAGGAAGTGTGGGACTCTTGGATCAGGGAAAGCAGCCAAGGGTCAAGAGAGCGCGAGAAGCTGGGGTGGGGCACTCGCAACCTAATTTATGCTGTCCTGCACAATCGCCACTTGCCCTGGTGGTTTTGCACATCCAGGAAGATGCCTCTTCATGATGCTGCCTCCCCTTGGAGAACCCGGTCAGGAAGTTCACAGCATCCTGCTGTGGCTTTGTGGAACCTGGAACTCACCTCCACTCCATGCCTTAAAGTCAAAACCCCAAGACAAACAGGGTCTGCTTCAGCCCATCCCCGCAAGACACCTCATCATGTGGAGTCACTGTGCCCGGAAAGGAAACACTGGCCCACAGGTCTAAAGCATGCACTGACCAAAAGAAATAGAGAAAACTAGACAACACATGCACTAATCTGAGGCAGACTTGCTGGAACAGATGGGCTCTGATTTAAAATAAACGCTGTAAAGTTGCTTAAGGAGATAAAGGAAGATAATAGTAACATGAAGTTAGAACAAGAAATCATTATAAAAAGAACCAAAGAGAAACATCAAGAATGAAAAAATAGTTGGAGGAGAGATGGTGAGAAATGAGATGATCCAGGTGGATGCTGCTGGAAAGGGAACGGTGAACTCCGATCAGCTGGACCAGCTCTGGAAAAGGCAGTAGGACCAAGAAATATGTAAGAGCAAATGCAAGCATTGCAGAGGTCAGGAGTAGAGAGCACTTAGCATGACAGCATGTAGATAATAAACAACTCAGATGAGTCGGGGAAAAAGAGGAAATGTTCATGGAGTCAGGAACTGCATGCAGCTCATGCCTGTAATCTCGACACTTGGGAAGCTGCAGCAGGAGGACCGTTAGTTCAAGGCTAACCTAGGCTACATAGTAAATTCCAGGCTTGTCTGGACTGGGTAGCAGGACCTTGTCTCAAACAATAAAATAAAATATGAATAAAAAAGAGTGGACAAACATGGAAAGACCTAAGGTTAAAGGGGATCAGTGTATCCATCAGGAGATACAGGGAAAATGTAGCAACCAGATATATGATTTCATGAATTTAAGATCATCACTACAATGAGGAAATTCTGAACACTTCCACAGGTAAGACTAAATCAGGTTATCAGAATTCTCAACAGCATTCACTGCTGGTTGGAATGCAAAACAGGACAGCCAAAGAATCTCCACAGATATCCTCAGAACTCAGTGGAGCATACCACCTTCCTCATATTCAGAATATTTAAAAATAGACCATTTGGTCTAACACAGAGGCCTAACAAGGCTCCATAGGCCACCATACTTTTCCGTCTTAGTACAATAACTGTAGACATTAGCAGACCCTGATAATAAAATAATGGATACATTTCCATCGATCTGGAAGCTAAATAGCATATTATTCAATTTCCTATTGGTTAAAAAGAAAACCATAAAGGTAATTGTGAAATTCTTAGAACTAGATTATATAAAACCTCTACTACACTGTGAAATGACCAAAGCAGTCCTTGGTGAAGTTTATATCTTTAGAGTCATTTATTAGGAAAGACAAAATTAAAAATAAATGAAATAAATGATCAAAGCATTAAACTCAGGAGGCTGAGAAAAAAAGAAGGAAATAAGCTTGGGACAGAAATAAATAACCTAGAGAACACCAACAGTAACAAGTGGAGAAGGTTGCCAAAGCCACAAGCTTGGTACTGTGAAAAGATTTATAAGAGGCTGGGGAGGACACTGTGGTTAAGAGCAGTTGCTGCTCTTGCAGAGGACCTGGGTTGGGTCCCCACCTCACAACCAGTTCCAGGGATCTGATGCCTTCTTCTGGCCTTTGAGGGTGCTGCATTACAGGGCACACTTGCACACATGCATGCAACTCATATACATAAAATTAAAATAAATGAATCAGAAAGAAGACACACGTAGTCAAGTCCCACACCAATGGACAATGGTGGCAGAGGCCAAAAGAGGGCCTCAGATTCCCTGGAACTGGAGTTACGGATGTTTGTTAGCTGTCATATGGATGCTGGGAACTAACTGAGCTCTTCTGCAAGAGCAGCCAGTGCTCTTAACCGCTCAGTCATCTCTCCAGCCCCCGTTTTCTGGTTGCGGGGAGGGGTCTCAGCATGTTTTTAACTGGTCTGTAGGAATGGTACTGATCTTTGTGTTTTGATTTTGTGTGCTGTTGTTCTGATGAAACTGTTTACCATTCATGAGAGTTTTCTAGGGGAGTCATGGGGCTCTCATGTGTGGAACCATATCATCTGCAAATGAAGATACGTTTACGTCCCACTTTCCTATTTGGGTGCCTTTAATTCCTCTCTTGCCTCGCTGCTGTTTCTAAGATAGCAATATGTTGAAGAGAAATGGGGAGAATGGACATCCTTGTCTGTTCATGATTTTAGTAGAAATGTTTTCAGTTTTCCCAACTTAGTACAATGTTAGATATAACTTTGTCATATATAGCCTTTTTGTGTGTTGAAATATGTTCTTTTGATTCCTTGCTTCTTTGTGATTTTGTCATAAAGGAATGTTGGATTTTGCCCAAAGCCTTTTCTGCATCAATTGAGATGATCCTCTGATTTCTGTCCTTGAGTACATCTATGTGATATATTACATGTATTGATTTACATATGTTGAAGCATCCATTGACTTCTGGAATAAAGGCAACTTGATTGTGGTTTAAAAATAAACCTTGATGGAGCAAATACATTTCCAGAAAAATATAAAATTCACAGAACACAATTTGAATAGATAAATATGTATCAAAGGAATGGAATTATCATTTAAAACCTCCTCAGAAAAAATTCCCTCTTAGGGAGAGCTCATGAGGCTCAGCCCCTCCACAAGGAGCTTTTGGCAGTTAATAGCTTCCAGGGGAAGGAGAGTCATTTTCTTCAGTGTTATACCCACTGGTACGTTGCCCATGCTACAGTAAAAAGCTTCCAATACGAGCATATACAAGCAGCCCGAATGAAACTCACTGAGAGAGAGAGAGAGAGAGAGAGAGAGGAGGAAGGGCAGGAGTGGGAAGGGATTAGAGGGTGGTAACGGGGGCAAATTTGATCATGACACATTGTACAAGTATGAAATTGTAAAAAACCCACCTCTCAGCTTAATAGACGAACGCATTAACTTTTAAAGGGAAGATTCACTTATAATTCTTATAACACTCCAGAAAAAGCACAGATTAGTTTTTGAAATGAATCCATTTTTTATGTTCAAATAGTGTCATTCTAATGCAAAAAAAAAATGAAAATGATCCATATGAAGCCAAAAGGAAGAACCTAGAGAACATGAATAGCAACACTCGGAACCCACCATGCAAAACTCCTATATAGAATACTAGCTGACCAGATGCAGTGGGATCTAGGGATCAAGGATACTGTCACCTCAGAAAACATATAATGTAATTCACCATATCAATAGGACTTGAGAAAAATCATATGACTACTCCAATCGGTTTGGCAAACATTTGGTATAGATGATGCTTCTTTGTGACTGAAATGACTCCAAGAAACTGGGATTAGATGGGAAATTAACTTGGAAAAAATAATGTTTCAAAAATCTTCAGTAAGCATCTTAGTCATTTTTAGTACTAACGTGTTCCCTTCGTGAACAAAATGAGACAGCGATGTCTGCTGTCATCAGTACTGTTCAACTCAGTGCTACAGGGCTTGGCTAATGCTGTAATGAAAGGAAAAGAAATGTGTGATGTGCATCTTGGAAGGTATAGATGAGATTTGTTTCTCACAGTTATCACAGCCTCATAGTAAGAAAGCAAAGAGGATCAAAAGGGGAGTGTTAGAGCCAATCAGAGCTTATCCATGCTTCCGGATACGTAAAAATTCATAGCATTTCTCACAGGAGTAAGAGCTAGTACGAAAGGTCAGTCATGGTGACACACATGGATAATTCCCACACTTGTGAAACTGAGGCAGGAGAATCATGAGTTCAAGGCTAACCTGGGCACACAGTAAGCATGAGCTCCAAGTCCACCCCATACACACACACATGCACATGCACACACACACACACACACACACTCGTGTGTGTGGACTCTCTGGAAAGGTGGATAGGGAAGCTATCTTGAGATGCTAAGGAAGAGGCATGAGACAGATAGAGCTTCAAAATAAGGACTGGAGATGAAACTCGGTGATAGGGAACTTGCCTAGCAGGCACGAAGTCCTGGGTTTTATCACCTGTACTATTTTAAAAGTATCCATTCACAATATCAACAAACAAAGCACCTTAGAAGCAAGAATGCATGTTATCTTTAGGCACAAGATGTAGAATTCTATTAGAAAACATAGATTATCTGAATAATTGAGAAATAGTCTATGTTCTGGATGGGATGGCTTAATATTATTACAACTCTCAAGAGTAATCTAGATATCCAGTCCAATCCTGTTAGATTTCATGAACCACTCAATAAACTCCAATAATATATATATATGAAAAAAAGCAAAGTTGGACCACATGCTCTGGTCAGAGGACACTGAGAAATCAATCTGGAACTGGGTTGGATGCTTCCTCCTGCTGGCTAAATACCGTAGCGACAGAAGGTGCTGTGCAGGCTGCTGGAGAGAATTGCCAAGAGAAGTCTTACTCAGCTGTGGCTCCTGTGTGCAGCATTGCTGACCAGTGAGGCAAGATGCGCCCATTGGTGAAATAGTGACAAGTCTGTTATAGAAAAAAAACAGCAGTTTTCTGGTTGGATTTGAGGCCTGCTGCAAAGGAGGGAATTCACGTCTGGTACTGTGAACTCAGTTACAAACTTGTGGCTGGGGAGTCATAGGCTCTGGTGGGGAAGCCAATAATGTTGTTTTGCCCTTCCAATTGCTTTCTCAATAACTATGTTTCGGCCCACAGACTAGTGCTGCTCTCAGCTTGGGTCAGAGGAGCTTCTTTCTGAAGTGAGCAGTAGCAACTGCAGGCTCAGAACTGGTCTAAGCAATGGGAGTAAATGGTAGCTGACTGTTCAGCAGTAAATGGAGCATCTCCATCACCCTCTCCAAGGCTCAAGGAACACCGTGGAGGAGGGAGCAGAAGCATGTAAGAGCCACACGAAGGGAGAGAGCAACGTGGGACATGGACTTCCGGGCATGACATCGCCACTGTTTCGTTGAATTCAGAGCCACTGTGATTGCCTGCATAAGATTTACACAAGATGGGGCCCACTAACATCTTGTTATGGAGTGGGGAGGAGTTTATGAGGCGCCACCCTTCCCTGAGGATTTATGAGCAGTTCTTGGTTGCTGGGTGAGGGAGAGACGTTTACTTTGGTGTTCCTGCAAACAGCCCCTCCACTATGCTCCTCTAAGCAATCCTAGGGAAACCCATTAGCCATTTCACATAGAAAAGATGTGGAAACAGAAGGGGGCTAGTTGGGAAGAGGAAGGAGATCCACGGGAGGGGAGGGGGTGAGAGAACATAATGGGGCTGAATATGGGAAAATATATTGCATATGTGTATGAAGATGCCACAGTGAAACCCACTGTGTATAATTAATATATACAAATAAAAAATAAAAAGCAAAGTCTGTGACTATCAAAATAAACTTGAAAGGTGAAAGTAAAAAGGTTTATAGTTTAAATGTCTTGAGGACAGACTCCCGAGCCAAGGGGACAGAAGCAGAGTGCTTAGAGGGGAACATACAGAAAGTGTTGGGAAAGCTCACTTGTGATATGGAAAAAAGAAAGCCAGATTCCCAACTTAATGTCATATACAGACAATGCCAGAGAGATTATAGACTAAATGTGTGCCTGACGTTATCAGAAGAAAAGGCAGCCAGGCTTGATGGTGCGCACCTGTAATCCTAGCACTCAGGGGGTGGAACCAGGAGGATCAGGAGTTCAAGGCCAGTCTTGGCTGCATAAAGATTTCCTGCCTAGCCTCAGCTATGTGAGATCTTGTCTTAGGAAGAAAGAAAGAAAGAAAGAAAGAAAGAAAGAAAGAAAGAAAGAAAGAAAGAAAGAAAAAAAGAGAAAGAAAGAAAGCCAATCAAGTGTGGTGGTACATGCCTTTAATCCCAGGACTCAGGAGGTAGAGGCAGGTTGGTCTCTATGAGATCAAGGTTAGCCTGGTCTACATAGTGAGTTCCAAGACACTGGGGATGCAGGGAGACCCTGTCTCAAAAAAAGAAAAAAAAATTCAGAAGAAAATGTGGAATATTTTGTGGACATACAGGACAAGACAAAAGCAAAAGTTTGTAAATTCATCTGAACTGTGGATTTTGGTTCAGTGACGTGTATCACAGATACAGCCAATAGGGAGCTTATGCTTATAGAACGGGAGAAGTTGTTTGCAATGTTCAAGACTGACAAGGTGCTAACATCTGGGATATACGAGACATTCTTGCAAGCCCAGAACAAGAAAACAGCAATCTCGATAAAAGAAATAAAGGAGAAGTCACCAGAATAAGATATTTATGGAAAAAGCAACTCAAAGTACTTAGAAAAATCTGCTCAAATTTGTTGGTTACCAGAGAAACAGAAAGGGCAACAACAAGCCATTTTATACCTGGTAGACTGGCAGAAACCAGACAGCCAGATGATGATGTCACCTGATGGTGGGATGTGGGAAGCGGAACTTTGATAACTGCCCACAGGAATGTGGACTGCTGAAATTTTCTAGACACCAGCCTGGCAGTAGTTATGCAAACATGGCATATATATATATATATATATATATATATATATATATATATATATAATTACATTTATTTGAGGGGGACCAGAGCAAGCCATCACCTACTTATGTGGAAGTCAGAGGACAACTTGTAGAAATCAATTCTCTCCTTCCACCATGTGAGTCTGGGAGATTGAATTTAGGTCATCAGGCTTGGTGACAAGCATATTTACCCACTGAGCCGTCTCACCTGCCCTTATATATGTATTAACATATGTAGTAATTGGGGGCTGAAGAGATGGCTCAGTGGTAAAGTGCACTGGCTGCTCTTGCAGAGGTCCCAGGTTCGATTCTTAGCACTCACATGGCGGCTAACAACCATTCATAACTCTAGTTCCAGGGGAATCCAATGTCCTCTTCTGACTCCATGGGCATCACACAACACGGGTGCACTTACACACATGCAGGCAACACACTAATATACATAAAATAACATATTAAAAATATATGTATATACATGCTCTAAGGCTTCTGTACTTCTGGTATGCATACAATCCTGGGCTATAGGAATGAGGGTGCTGACTGAGTGTAGAGGATACTGAGGGGAGAAACAGGGGCGTCCACCATGGAGTACTATTTAGCAGATAAGAATAATGTACAGATGCATGCATAGCCACATGAATCCTAAAATATATATGACTAGGTGAAATAAAGGGAGAAGGGTGAGCTCTGTCATCTGGTACAATTTACATAAATTTGTATGCAGACATTCATAATTGCAACTTTCATTTCATAATAATTCCCATGGACAGAAAGTTAGGCATTGGGCCCACACGTGCTCTTGAAGGAGCGAGGAGAACAGGGAAGGCTGGGAAACGATAAGGACAGGGCTGTGGGCTGGCAAGATGGCTCAGCACGTAGAGGCACATGGTATCAAGAGCCCAGTGACCTTTCTACCCACAGGTGCCACATGATGGAAGGAGAGAATCAAGATGTCCTCTGACTTCCACACACATGCCATAGCCTGTGTGTGCCACCCACCAAAATAAATGAGTGAATTACAACTAAAAAAAAGAATAAGGTTTTGGATGACCAGTGACGGGTCAACGCTGTGAACTGAAGTACGTGATTAGCTCCACTCTCCACACCTGAGGTCCAGAGGAACAAAAACCTAGGCACCTGAGGTGCACCTGCCCAGCCACCCTTCTGTGAGTTCTTTTTTGTTTTATTTTTATTTCTATGTGTATGAATGTTTTGCCTGCAGGTATGTAAGGGCACCCATGAGTGCAATGCCCAAAGAGGCCAGAAGAGGGCGTTGGATCCCCCTAGAACTGGAGTTACGAACAGTTGTTAGTTGGTGGTGCTGGGAACTGAACCTGGGTCCTCTGCAAGAGCAGCCAGGGCTCTTAAATACTCAGCCATCTCTCCAACCCTCTTCTCTGCGTTCTTAATTGTTCTTGTCTGAGGACTTAACTGTTGCAGCAAGCAGAGAGAGTGTTTCCTGGCCTTTCCATGCTTCCTGATTGAGAGAAGGAAGAAGTGGATGGATGAGCAGGTGGAAACACTTGATAAAATCAGCAAACGACTGAGTAGTGCGAACACGGATAAATGGATGCGTGGGGTTGAGCGAGCAAGCAAGCACCAGAATGACGAGCGAATGAAGAAAGAGGTCAGTGGGGGAACTGCTGGGCTGAGGCCACATGCAAATGAGCAAACTGATGAATGAATTCATGGAGAATGAATGAGGCGGGGTGGCCTACTTGCCTAGTCCTTGGAGCTCGCCCGACAGGCGGGCACAGTTTAAGAGGCTGCAGGTCTGCTCCATGCTCCAGATCACCGGGATGCATGCCTGCTTCTCTGTAAGGTATGTCTCCTCGCAGGAAAGCTGGTGAGGACAGAACTTCATCCTGCTAAGCTCAATGTGAAGATTGGGAATACTGACTACCTAAGGTCCCTGCAGTGACCCTGATTCCTTCAGCAGTTGCGGGTTCTGGGTCAATTAGTCAGAGCCTTGAAGGGAAAGCACCTCATGTAGAGCCCTTGTGAGGCACCACTTGCCACAAGGCTTGGCTCAGCAACCTGTTCTGGGAGTTGGATGAGCCCCTGGGGGTCAGGATTGGGCTTGGAAGCTGCGATGGGCTGGGGTGTTAGAGTTTGCGGGGAAGACGAAGGGAAAAACAGGACAAAGGAGAGGCAGGGGGAGTTTCCCAGGGTTCCTGGAGCCCACATAGACATCATCAAAGTATTTGGAGCCAGGCTTGGGGCAGGAAGGAGGGAGTGGCCTTTGCCACTGGATCCAAAGCTATGCTGAGTACTTTCCTGCATTTGTCTCGTCTTTCATCAGCAACCTCTAATATGGAAGCAGCAGCACAGATTGGTCATGTGATTACCTAGGACTTCCCTGCCAGTGACTGATGGGGCCTGGATTGCAACTCCAAAGCTATGAGTTCATCCTAAAGCCCACGCCCAGTTCCCACCCTGTAACTGCAGGAGAGAGGGGTCTCAGGCTGGGAACACATGCTGAAGGAGAGGGTACCTGTGATAGCTGCAATCAGGTGAGGATGAGGTGGGAGACACCCAGAAGCTTCCATGGCCTTGCTCACCTAGTCTTGGTATTGACTGTAGGAAAAACTCATTCCTTTAATAAGAGGCTCTCCCAAAGAGATGCAGGTAAAATTGTCATAAGGAAGACTGAAACCCAGAAACTTAGCTGGCAGGAACCATCCTCAGAACAGGTGGAGCATGAAGATCAGGATCAGACAAGGAAACTGAGACCCAGAAAGGGGCAGGCTGCCTCCTTTTTCCTTTCTCAGCAACGGCAGGCTGTGTGTCTGGATCACAGCCTCAGTCTCCTGCTCAGGATTATAAGACTAAAATGACGCTTCCAAAACTCCCTTGTAGCTTGGGTTTCCTGTGTGACCTAGGTTTCTCGTGGCCATTGATGGCTGCACGTGGTAGATAGAACGATCCAGAAAGCAGCTACAATGAAGGTGTTTAGACATACTTATAGAAGATTTTTTAATATTCAATGCCAAGTTATAGGAGGCAGAACAGTGATGCCATTTTCACCAGAGAACCCTAAGTGATCTGGGCATTCTGCCTGGCTAACTGGCTCTGGCTCAGTTGCCTTTGTGCAGTGACTCTGAGCCTGCTTCTCTCCTGCTTCAACCTGGATGGCGTTCACATTAAGAACCCTATCTGATGCTGTCCTCTGAAGCAGAGATCCATTGGCTATAATCACCTGTCTCCTCCAATCCAACCTGAGTTTCTTTTTTTAAAAAAGTCTGATTTTTAAATTTTATTTGTATGGGTGTACTGCTGTGTGTAAGTGCAGCTGTGTCATGCAATGCCTGGAGAGGTCAGAAGAGGGCGTCTGATCCCCTAGAACTGGAGTTACGAACCCTTGTTAGCTGCCATGTGGGTGTTGGGAACTGGGTCCTCTGTAAGAGCAGCCAGTGCTCTTAACTGCTGAGCCACCTCTCCAGCCCCCAACCTGAGTTTCTTGAGGAGGAGACTAAGACTTGTTTTTATCCTTATCGCCCACGCAGTACAAGACAACATGCATTCAGCCAAGAATTCACTGAGTGCTTAAATGAAATGTTAGTCACTATTATTAAAAATCCAATCTGAGCGATTGTATCTCCTGAGGAGCAGGGCCAGTCTGAGTGTCCTTGGGAGTATCTCAGTGGTGATCATGGGCATACAAGAATTACCTCATTCAGCCTTAGATAATAGTCTGCTCAGTAAAACTGTGTCTACAAGACCAACAGTTGGCTGCCCAGCAAAGGAAATCATGTTCATGGTGGAATCAGGCCTGCGTGACCAGCTCAGAGCATCAGTCAAAATAAGCTAGCTTTCAGGATACTACAGACTCCAGGATGTGAAATCATTTTTATCCGGAGTGGGGCATATAGACATAAAAGAGAAAACTAACCAGATTCATATTATATTGTCATCAAGTCCATTTGAAAATACAGAAAAATTCTTCCTAACCCAAAACTACCCTAAACACCTGCTTTTGTTTCTTCAGGCGATCTGTGATCCCCCAGCCCCCTGGCCCGCATGCTCTCCTAGTGACGGTAAACAGGCTCCCGGGCAGGCGAGATGGCTCAGCGGGTGAAGGTGCCTGCTGTAAACCTAATGACCCGAGTTTGGTCCCCAGAACCCACAGGGTAGAAGGAAATAACCAATTCCTTCAAGCTGTTCTCTTGACCCTGCACACCTGCCACAGCACAGGTGCCCCTCCCGCCACAAAATAAAGGAGTAAACATGCAAAAACCCCCAAGCTTCCAATTTAGTGTCCTTGCTTATTCTTTTTTCAGGTTTTCCATGACACACTTTTAAGTTGCTAGATGATGGCTCCTCCTGATGGCTGGGGATAGCCTACCACGGGAAGCACTTGGGTAGAATGCTGGGCCAAGGGCGTGGACTCCAGCATCAGGCAGACCTGGTTCAAGTCCCTGCTCTGCCACTTCTTTGATCAGTTTGTGTCTCAATTTCCTCCTCTGTAAAATGGGGATAATAAGCATTTTGAGAGCTGAAAGGATGTAAGTCATCCCTTCCGTAAAGTGATTGCTTTACGAGCATGAGTCTGAGTTTGGTTCCCAGAACTCATGTTAAAAAAACAACTTTGGAGCTGGAGAGATGGCTCAGCAGCTAAAAGCACTGGCTGCTCTTGCAGAGGACCAGGGTTTGATTCCCGGTACCCACATGGTGGTTGACACCATCAGTGACTCCAGTTCCAGGGGATCTGCTGTCCTTTTCTGACCTCTGTGGGCATTGCACAACAGGGGTTCACTTACACACATGCAGGCCATACACTCATACACATAAAAAATAAAGTTTGGGCATGACAATACATGATTGGCCTGGAGGGCAGAGACAAGTGGATCCTTGGGACATGGACAGTCAGACCATGCTCCTTGGTGAGTCACAGGCCAGTGAGAGTCTCCCCCCAACCAAATGGTGGATTATCCCTGAGGACCAATGCCTAAAGTTGTCCTCTTATCCCCACATGCATGCTCACACATGTGCATACATGCTTGCACCCCCATGTGCACATGCACACACACAAGCACTGAAGTGCACACACACAAATACGTCTTCTGGAGGCTATTGCTGATTGGATGAGAAAAGGCATGAGTGACCTCACTGTCCGAGATGCGGCTGTCTGAACAGCAGGGCTTCCTGAAGGCGCATCTGGGAATGAGACAGTGTAACTTCAGCTTAGGCAAAGCTGGGGAGTGGGTAGGAGTCAGAATGGAGCCTCCAGGGTGGCTTTGGCTTCATTCAGACTCAGCAACTCACCCACTCAGTGGCAAAGTCATACCCCTAGAGTCTTGTGGTATTCCAGGTTGGAGGGTATCTGTTTAGGTTTGGCTATGACATATCTGTTCTAATCTGCTGTCTGTTGCTGTAATAAAGACCATGACCAACAGCAGCTTAGGGAGGAAAGGATTTATGTCATATTACAGGCTACAGTCCATCATTGAGGGAAATTAAGGCAGGAACTTAACCTGCAGCAGAAACTGAAGCAGAGACTATGGAGGAATGCTGCTTACTGGTCTGCTTACCGCATCATGTTCAGCTACCTTTTTTATACAGTCCAGGCCTACCTAGGGATGATACCACCCACAGTGGGCTGGTCTTCCTACAGCAATCAGCAATTAAGAAAATGTCCTATGGACAAGCTCACAAGCCCATCTGATGGAGGAAATTCCTGAGTTGAGGTTCCTTCTTCCCAGGTGTGTCAAATGGACAACTGAAGCTCAGTACGACAATATCCTTCCTGGAGGCTAATGTATTGACAGATTGGTCTACTGATGATGGTGCTATTTGGGGAGGTTCTAGGAATTTTAGGACCTAGTGTTAAGGCCTAACTGGCGGAAAACGGTCACTGACAGGTTCTTGGAGGCATATTATCATTGGCTTCTTCCTACCATGCCGTCTGCTTCCTCTCTGAGATGAGGTGAAGAATTTCCTCTGCCACTTGCTCCCACTGTCATGACATCCTACCCAAGCACATAGAGTCAAATGACCATGGGTGAAACTCTCTGAAAATCATATGCCAAAGTCTTTGTTTCTGTAAAGCATTTGGTCACAAAGACAAGAAAAGTAACCAATGCACTTGTCACAGACTGAACTGTGGCCCTCAGATACGTTCAAACTCCCACCTCCCGTGGGACTTCCCGTGAATGTGACCTTATGTGAAATAGTCTTTGCAGATGTGATCACATTAAGATAAGGCCATATTGCTTTAGGGTGGGTTCCGAATTCAGTGACTCCTGTCCTTGTCAGAAGAGGGACACAGAGGCACGCAGGAAGAAGGCCATGTGAGGACAGGTAGAATTGAAATGGGGCTACAAGCAAGCTGATATAGTCTGAGTGTGCCCAGAATTCATGTGTTGAAACTTAATATCTGAGAGGTAGCTGGGTCACGAGTGCATTAACCTTGTCATCATAGGGCTAGGTTCATAACTGCAAGAATGTTTGCTATGAAAGCAAATTTGAGCCAGGCTTGGTGCCGTATGCCTATAAGCCAAGGGTTTAGCCAGCTGAGGCAGAAGAGTAAGGAGTTTTAGGTCAAACTGGATAAGAATCTGTCTAAACAAACAAAGGGCTGAGAAACGGCTCTGCGGTTAAGAACTCTGACCTTTCTTGCAGAGGACTTGGGTTCAGGTCCCAGACCCCATATGGTAGCTAACAATCGTCTATAATTTCAGTCCCATGAGATTCAACACCCTCTTCTGGCTTCTGTGGGCACTGTATGAACGCGGTACATTTAAATACATGCAGGCAAAACACTGGTAACATAAAATATAAATAAATAAACATTTTAAAATTTAAACAAAAACAAACAAAGGCACTCAAGCCTCCCTCTTGCGGGCACACTCTCCTGTCTTCTACCTTTGGCCGTGAGATGATACATATGAAGCCCCATGCCAAATGCCAGCCCTTTAACCTTGGACTTACCTAGTGTGATGCTTAATACTGTCAATCTAACAGAATGTAGGAGCACCAAAGAGACAAGCCTCTGGGCATGTTGGTGAGGGAGTTTCTAGACTGGGTGGGTGGCACCCCTCCCCGGGCTGGGATCCTAGCCTGCATCAGAAGGAGGAGAGCGAGCTGAGCACCAGCATCGTCTCGCTGCTTCCTGACCATGGATGCAGTGTGACCTGCTGCTCACACTCCTGCCTCCATTCCCTCCCTGCTTTGATGGACTGTACCCTCAAAATGTGAACCAACAAACCCTCCCTTTTAGCCTTCCTTAAGTTGCTTTGTTAGGTGTTTTATCATAGCAGCCTTGGGCATCTTGTTATAGCAGCACACAGCAGACTAATACAGAAACCAGAGAAAGCCAAGGACCACTGGACGCTGGAGGAAGCCGGGGAGTTTCTCTTTTGGAACCTCTAAGGAAAGCGCGGGCCTCCCAGAGCCATAACTTTGGCCTTCTGATCTCCACAGCTGTGTCATCATAAACTGTGCTGCCAAGTTTTTCTGAGACAGGGTCTTACTATGTAGTCCCTGCTGGCCTGAAATTCACTGTGTAAACCAGACTGGCCTTGAACTCACAGATTCACCTGCTCCTGCTCCTGAGTGCTAGGATTAAAGGGCCACTCAGCCAACTTCTTTGCTTGGAGCCACCCAATTTGTGATACTTTGTTTCTGCAGTCCCAGTGAACTAAGACACGAGTGAAGCAGGGGACTCTCTCAGGTCACAGGGCACAGAGGGGTTAGAGGGAGGAGCAACAGCTGAGCACCATCTTTTCCAGCTGTGGGGGTTGGAAGCAGACAGTCAAACAGCTCAGTCACTGAAGACTGCCTGGAACATTCACACAGAAGGGCTTCTTATTTTTTGTTATTTGGTCTGTTGGTTTAGCTTTTTTGTGACAAGATCTCCCTATGTAGCCCAGGCTGGTTTCAAACTTACTGTGTAGTCTAGGATGTCCCAGAACCCACCATTATCCTGCCGCAGTCTCCCATATGTTAGGATTATTGGTGTATGCCACCATGCCCACATTCCCTTTGTCACAGTGTGAGATGACTCTCCATCATTCTCTATGATTTATATACAGAGTCTCCTTCCTCCATAAGGCCAAAGCCAGAGCCCCTCAACCCTTCTTGCTCTCCCTTACAAGTGGTTTCTGACAATATTTCTCATCTGTCAACTATACTCGGGCCAGCAGGCACTACACAGTAAGACCCTGTCTCGGAAAAAATTGGCAACACAGTTTATGATGACACAGCTGCGGAGACCTTTATGCACTTCCCCAGGCCTGGGCCTGTGCTAGCTGCTGGGGGTGCAGTGTGCAGAAAAATTAAGGCAGAGTTCTTGTCCTGTAGGCGCTGACAGTAAACCATGGCACATTAACCAGTTAACTGACTGTGATGGTTAGCTTTAATTGTCAACTTGACACAAGCTAGACTCAACCAGAAAGGGTTGTCTACATTGGCTTGGCCTGTGGCCATTTCTGGAGAGGGGAATGTCTTTATTAAGTTAATGTGAGAAGATCCAGCCCTCTATGGATGGTGCCATTCTTGGATTTGGAGCCCTGGACTGTGTAAGAGAGGAGAAAGCTAGCTGAGAGTGAGTAAATGAGGACGGGTGTGTTTATTCCTCTGCTCTTGACTGTGGATGTGATGAACTCTAAGTTCCCACTTCCTTGACGTCCCTGCAATAGTGGACCGTGACCTGGGATTGTAAACCAAATAAGCCCCTTTTTTCCCTAAGATGCGTTTTGTCAGGATATTTTATCACAGCGATAGAAATGAAATTTGGATGCTCACTGAAGACTAGGAAGTTCAATATGTATTTACTGAACACATATTATGCACTGTTCTTGACCAGGCAGTGAAAAGGCTGCAGAGGGCATGGAGCTTTCAGAGAAGCTCTCCTGGTAATATGCAGCTGGGCTGTGGTTACTGCAAGAGCATGTTTAGATTAACTTCAGTCTGATTACCTACAGGACTCACTCGTTTTGATTACATATCAGATGAAACCATCTTCTTGATTTGTTTGCTCTGTGTCATCTGTACAAATAGGACAGATTCCTTAGCACAAGGACTTCTGGTGAAGGAAGAGCATAAAGGCTCGAAAAACATCAATTCAATGTGCAGTTTCAGCAGGGTGCTTTACTGGTGGTTTTGACTGATCTGCTGCTGTACCTTAATGTGTGATGGAACTATCCAAGAATTAGATCGAACACAATGGTCAGGCTTTCTTAGATGTTAGACTTCTTCCAGAGAACAGAAACAAGGACTAGCTACCAAAACACCTTCAGGATTTGTGTGTGTGTGTGTGCGTGCGCGTGCATGTGCACATGCTGGCACATTTGTGCATGTATGTGGGCTTGGGTGTGGAGGTCAGGGGCTGGTGTTGGATGTCTTCCCCAGGGCTCTCCTCTTTATTTTTTGAAGTGAGGTCTCTCACTGAATCTGGAGCTCAATGACATCCTTCTGTCTCTGCCTCCTCAGTGCTGTGATTACAGTCTTGTACTGTCACGTCCAGTTTTTTATATGGCTGCGGAGATCTGAACTCAGATCCTCATGCCATTTCCCTAGTCTGGCTCCAGGAGTTTCAACCCCGCTAAGTAGAATATCATCTTTCCCCACTGGAATGCGTGTGGTGGCTTTGACGTCATCTACCCTGGGGCCAGTAACCCTGAATCTGTTTATAGGGCTAGAAAATATGTATACTGCTTGTAATGGTTAGTTTTAATTGTCAACTTGACACAATCTAGACTCACCTGGGAAGGGAGTCTCATCAACAAGGCTTCTAGATTAGGTTGGCCCGTGGGCATGCTTGTGAGGGTTTTGTTGACTGGGTTAGTTGAGGTAGGACCCAGACTGAATGCGCGGGGGACTGTTTTGTGGACTGGGCACTAGACTGAATGAAACGAGACAGGGGGCTGAGCACCAGTGTGCAGGAATCCATCGCTCTCTGCTGTGCATGTGACATGACTTGCTGCTGCGAGTTCCTGTTTCCTTGGCTTCCTCAAAATGATTGACTTTAACTTAATTGTGAGTTAAATAAACCCTTTCTCTCTTAAGATGCTTTCACTGGGGTATTTTGTTGCAGCTCCAGAAAAAGAAATTAAGACACTGTGTTTACTGGTCTGCACTGACTTTGACTACTACTGACAAAATACCACTTTCTGGATGTGTCCTTCTTGCGGCTCATTTGTTTACGGAACACTAACTTGTGCTACTGTTCTTTTTGTTTTTGAAATAGGGTCTCCCTGTAGCCCAAGCTAGCCTTGATCTCACAGAGATCCCCCTGCCTCTGCTATTCCTGAGTGCTGGGTTTAAAGGCATTTGCCACCATGCCTGGTTGAAGTATAATTTGGAAGGAGACTCCGCTGGAGAAAATTTCCATGAGGAAAGTGTGCTTTTATACAGAGAATAAGGCCTATATGCTCACAGAAAGTATCATGCTTAAAGAATCAGTGTAGCTGGGGTGGAGCTGTACCCTTTCAATCCCAGCACCTGGGAAGCGATGGTAAGGGGACATGAGTTTGAGGCTAGCCTGGGTAACGCAATGGGGGCCTGCCTCAAAATACATAAGTAAGAGAAAATCACTGTATCTTTTTTTTTTTTTACAGTGGCTAGTGTGCAAAGATACAAATGGATTAACTTGTCAGTCTCTGTATCTTCTGAGTTTTCTTTTTAAATATATGATCCTTTGATGTGCTAATCTTTGTAAAAGTGAACAAGCATCCCTCACTTTTAGGCAATGGGTATTGTTGAGGAGTGAAATGATTTCAGAATGATCTAGAATTAAATGAACATTATATCTAGGACACTGTCTTTAGAAAAGAATCAGTGTGCAGTAAAGGAAAATTATGTGCACTAGTGAATGAGGGAGTAGGGGATGTTTGAGCATGTGTGCAAATGTGCACGCATGTGGGAGTGTGTATGTGAATGTGTGGGTGTGAGTTCAAGAATGACTACAGAAAGTGCATGTGTAGATGTGTATGTGTAAATGTGTGACTGTGAGCGAGTAGGTGTGTGTGAGTTTATGTTAATGAGTGTGCATCAGTGTGTGAGTGTTTTGGGGTGGGTGCAGTAAATGTGTAGGAGTATGTGAATGTTAAGATGTCAGTGTATGTGCATGAGTGTGTACCTGAAAGTGTGTGTTCGTGAGTATGTGAAGTGTCTGAGTGTGTGTCTGTTTGAATGGTGTGAGTGTGCACAGATGTGAGTCAGTGTTAGTGTATTATTTGGTAGTGTGTGACTGTGTATGTGTTTTTGAGTGTGCATGGGTGTGTGAGTGTATACAAGTGTGTGGGTGTGTGTTTGACTATGTTGCAAGCTGTACAAGCATGTTAGTGTGTATTTAGTACTGACATGTGTGAGTGTGATTATATGTGTGAGTATAAATTTAAAGTGTGTGAGGATGTCCGCGTACATGTGAATTTTGGTGCATGGGGTGAATGTGTGAGCATGTAATAGAGTGTGTGTTTGTGTGAATGTGAGTGTGTGTGAATTTGTGAATGTGTTGGAGTATGTGAAAGTTATGAGAGTGCATCTGAGTGTGTGAATGAATGTTCATGACTGTATGAGTAAATATAATTACAAGTGTGCAAGTGTGTGAATGTGTGGAAATGTGCCAGGCGAGGGCTAGGACAGAGGTCCAGGGTATTAAGACTGGGGGTCTAAAAGATTACTGGGGACAAAGGGAAGGATGCAGATCCCTGCGCTGAAAGGAACAGGAAAGCCGTCCGCCCCAGGTTTTCATGAACAAAGTTCAAGTCAGATACACGGGAAACTAGGGCCAGGTGTCAACGGTCACTGACTCCACAGAGAATAACACGGAAATCATGGGCTACAGATAACCAGGAACTTAGGGTTCCAAAGTCCAGCAAAACAAAACTAATGGGATGTGTCAAGCGAGCGAGTCCACAGTGGCCTGATTTTTCTGTTGTTCAAGGCACATGGAAGTGACCTGAGTGCAGGACCTCCCCGTTGAAGCTCAGTGTGCCAAGAGGCAGGGCACGCAGAGAACAGCAGCGGCAGTCCTTACACTGGGTCATCACCACCAGGGATGTGTGCAAGTGTGAGTGTGCCAATGTGTGCAAGTGTATGGGAATGTGCAAGTGTGAGTGGTTAGTGTGTGGGAATGTGCAGGTGTGAGTGTGCTAGAATGTGGGATGATCCTTGTACATGTGAGTGTGTTATGTGAGTGAATGTCTCTTAATATGTATGTGTGTTGTGAATATCTGACTTTCTGAGTGTGGATGTATGTGCACAAGTGTGTAAGTTTGAGATTATTAATGTAAATGGGTCAATGTGTTGAGTCTGAGTACAGGTCTGTGAGCCTGTGAGTCTGTATACATGATTGTGTGTGTCTGTTGTGTGAGTGAATGTGTAGTGGATGTTAGTATGATTATATTTTATTGTGTGAGTATGCATGTGAGTGTTTCAGTGTAACTACATGAGAGTATATGATTAGGTCTGCATGTCAGTGCTCATTCATTAATGTGTCTGCATTTGTCAATATGTGAAGGTGAGAGTGTGTATGTTCAAGACTGTGTTTGTGTGCATGAGTGTGACTGCAGAAAGTGTAAGCTTATACAGTGTGTGATCATGTGTGAGAGTATAAGCAGATTATTATACATATGTTGTATGTGATAGTACATGAATGTACATGTGTGCGTGTGTGGTATGCAAATGTGTATGAGAATGTATGTCAGTGTGTGTTAGTGTATTTCAAGTATGTGTGTCAGTGTGTGAGGATATGTGATTGTGGGACAGACTATATATTAGTGTTTGTGTGAGAATGTATATTGGTGTTTGTGAGAGAATGTGTGTGAGTGTGTGCATGTCTGTGTGTACATTTGTGTCTGAGTGTGTGCTGAAATAAATAGTTGTGATTGTGACACAATGTGAGTGTATCAGTATGAGTGTATTTGAGTGTGAGAATGTGTGACTGCAAGTATATGTTGAGTGACTGTAATAGTGAGAACATGTAGGTGTGTTTAGAGTGAGCATTTTCGTATGTGTGTAGGCTGTCTTGTGAGAATGTGAGTGAGTGTACTGTCCAAGTGTGTGATCCTATGTTAGTGTGTGAATGTTGATTAGTGTATGACTGAGTATACTGTATTCAGTCTCAGAGGTAAATATGTGTGAATTTTCTAGAGTTTAGGTGTGTGTTTTGTGTCTGTGTGTCTATGTATGAATGTACAAGTGTGTGACTGTGTGGTGTGCAATCAAATGAATGAGTATCTGTGTGAATTGGTATGAGTGTGTGCATATGTAAATTTGTAAATGTGTGCAAATATGTGTGGGTGTGCATGAGTGTGTAAGAACATGCAAGGGCGCATGCTAGTGTGGGACTGCTTGAGAGTGGGTGAACTGTAAATTGCACGAGAGTATGCACATGAGGGTGTTCAAGTGTGCACATGTGGGTGAGGGGGTATGTCCATGAGCATTTATGGATGTGTGTATGAGACTGAGGGTGTGTATCACTGTGTAAGAATGTCTATGTCTGTGAACACACGTGTGTATCTGTGTGCACAGGTGTGAGTGAGTGTGTAGGAGTGCATGTTAGTGTGTGCATATGTGACTGTGAGTGTGTGAGTGTGTGTTTGTTTTTGAGAGTATGTGGGTGTATTTGACATGCATGAATGTGTCTGAATATCTTGGTGTATGACTGCATATGCATGAGTTTGTGAGGGTACATAATAGTGAGTGTGGGGGTGCAAATATGTGTGAGAGTATTGTGGGCAAAAGAGTGAGAGTGTGAGCATTTGCTATTCTGAGTGGGCGTATGAGTGTGAACTCAGGCATTTTAGTTTGTGCAAGTGTGTTAGTGTGACTTGATCTGAGTGTGTGTTTATGTGTCTGTGATTGTGAGACTGCATTTGAGTGTGCACAAATGAGGGTGGGTGTGCATGAGTGTCTACAAATATGTGAGTGTTGGTGTGTGACCGTGTCTGTGCATGTGGGCGTGAATATATGAAAGTGTATGTGTGAAAGCACAAATGTGTTATTGGTGACTTGTGAGTATATGTGTGTACACTAGTGTGATTGTGCATGTGTATTTGTATATAAGTTTATGATATGTTATGGAATGTTTGGAGTAGATGTAAGTGTGCACGCATGTGTAATTGAACATGAGTGTACCAGTGTAAGAGAGTGTGAATATGTGTAAGTGTGAGTGTGTGCAAGAATATGTCCATGTAATTGTGTGATAGTGTGACTGAGTTTGTATAAAAACGTGTCTGGGTGTGTGATTGTGTGTTCATTATGCATGAATATGTGTGTAGATGTCTTTACTGTATGAGGGTGAGTGTGTGAATGTGCATGTGTGTAACTGAGTGAGAGTGCAACTGCATTGAGTATGGCTGTGTCTGAGTGTGTTTTTTGGAAGTGAGAATATGTTGAATGTTTCTGAGTGTGTAAACTGTATGTGTTGAGTATGTGCTATTTGAATGTGTTGGTTTATGTGTGTAAGTGTGACTGTCAATGATCATGTGTGTGTGTGACTGGAAATGTGTTAGTTTGTGAATGTATGTTTGCATGAAAGTGAGAGTGTGAGGGTGTGACTGTGACTGAATGTGCAATGCGTTTGTGTTGATTTGTGCAAGTATAAGTGCTGATATGTGTCTATGAGTATATAAGACAGTGTGTGACTGTGTGTGTGCACACATATGAAATATGTCTGGTATGAAAATGCTAGTGCATATTAGTGCGTGTGCAAGTGTGAGCAGGGGTGACTTTCAGTATTTGTATGAATGTGCATGTGAATGTGAGGCAATGTTTAGTGTGTGCGTGTGAATCTGTGTGCACTCATGTGAGTTGGTGTGAATGTAAGTGTATGTGTATGTTAGTGTTTCTGAGTTTATGTGCTTATGTGCACAAGTATTTGTGAATGTGTGGGTACATATGCTTGTTTGAGTATGTTCATGGGTGTCTGAGTGTGAGCACTGGTAGTGTGTTAACTACCTTTCTGTGGCTGTGATGAAGCACCATGGACAAGGCCACCGACAGAAGGGTTTCTTTGGCTGCTGTTGGCTGCCGTTCTGAGGGGTTCTAGTCCGCGTCGGGGGGCAGGAGAGGCAGTGAGGCTGCAGCGAGCTGAGCAGGCCCAGGACGCAGAGCAGAACGGAAACCTGCAGGACCTGAGGCTTCCTCCAGCACAGCCAAGCCTCCTGCAGGCCCCAAGACGCCCAGCAGAGTCAGGAGCTGGGGATCAAGTGTCCAAGTCCTTGGAGCTATGGGGGACATTCTCTTTCAAACCACCACAGTGTGTAAATGTGTTAATGTGAGTGTGAATTTGATACATAGGTGATTTTACGTCTCTGTGTGTGTATGAGCCTGTAAGTTTATGTGGTTGCATAGAAGTGTGTGGCTGTGATTGTATGTGGGTGTGACTGTGTGTGAGTCTGTGAGTGAGCCAGTATGATGTGAGTGTGTATGTGAATGTGCCTGGTGTTGTGACAGAGCTGCATGCGAATGTGAAGTATGATACTGTGCATGAATGTGTGGTGTATGGATGTGGTAAAGATGAGAGTGCATAAGTGTGAGCATGCTTGTAAGTGTGAGTGTACATATGTGTGAGAGTGTGAATGTGCTGATGTGAAGATTCAGGCATGTATGCATGCTCATGAGTGCACATGAGTGTGTGGCTGTGGGAATTATGATCATGACTCTGATTAAATGGGGGTATTCATGTGTATGTGACAGTTAGTGTGTAAGTGCATGAGTGTGTGAGTGTGTTTCTTTGTGACTATGAGTATGTATGGTATTAATGTGTGAGTGTGTACATGATTGTATATATGTGTGTCTGTGAATGCCTGAATGTGTCTGTATGCAAGTGTGATTATGTGTATGTACAAGTGTGCATGAGCATGTGATTGCATTTGTGAGTGTGTGAGGATACAACTGCACACTTGTGCGTATGTATACAGTGATTGATACTGTGTGCTGGAGTGTGTGAAATTCGAAGTGGTACTATGTAAACACATGGGTGTGAGTACAGATAAGTGTGAATGTTTGTGTGCAAATGTGTGGTTATGCAAGTGTGCATGTGTGTGAAAGGTGAGTGTGCATATGTATTGCATTTGTGCAAGTGTGGGCATGAGTATGTTTGTGGGTGTCAGCGTGTGAGTATGCAAGATCATGCTGTGAGCCTGTGTGTCAATGAGTGGGATTTTTGCATATGTTGGGAAGCAGGCACATGTGGAGAACGAGAGTGAGTATATTTGTGTCTATGTGAGACCATGTTTGAGGGTGTGCCAGTGAGTATTAGGGTATAAGTACATGTAAGTGTGTGAGGGAGTGCATGAAGGTAGGTGTGTATACAGGGTATGTGTGAATGTTAAGTGTGAAGCATGCTGGAGTGTCTGTGCTAGTGTGTGTTGTGTGGAGCTGTGGTGCATCTGTGTGTGTGTGAATATGTGAGTGTGCATGAGTGTGTGTGAATGGAAGTTTTTAGCATGTATGACCACAAGTGTGTGACTGTGCTTGGTTTTGGATGTGTGCATCATAATGGTTTTGCACAAGTTTATGGCCATGTGGCTGTGTGTCTATGTATGAGAATGTGTGTGCAAATGTGAGTGTGCCTCAGTGTGTGTGGTTGAATGTGAGTCTGAGGGTGAGTGTGATTCTGTGAGCATGTTAGTGTGAGATTGTGTGCGTGTTTCTAGTTGTTGAGAACATGTGAATATGTATGTCAAAAAGAGCATCATGGTGTCACCTGGGCTTGACACCTGGCTGCCTTCCCAGCTGCATCACCTTGGATAAATCACTTCACCTCCTTCCATCTTGGGAGCATCTGTATAACGGGGCTCATGTTTCTGTTGTCTGGGATGTCATATGGATGTGTGCCATTGCACACATAATGCACATAATGCTTCTAGTACAGAGCTTTGAACATGGTAAGTGCTTAATAAGATGGTGCTGTTATTGGCTCTCTATGTAAAGCTTGTCATAAGTCATTTTGCTTAATCTTCCCGGCGACAGCACTAGAGATGATTATATCTCATTTAATAATCACTATGCAATTATAATGACACTCCGCAGTAATCGCGTTGATCACATGCTCAACAGTCCTTCCCCTTCTTCCACACCAGAAGAAAGTAGTTCTTGTTCCATATTCTGGAAAGCTAGCCTTTTCTCTAACCCCTTGGTTGTAAATCCTGATTAGCCTAGCCTAGTCATGGTAATGCCACCCCTCTGTGGAATGACTGGTTTGGACAGCCACATGGTTCATTCTTCCCAGTTATCACCTTGTCCCACCTTGCCCAGAAAAACCCTGGTTTTAGTTCTGGGACAGCTGTGACCCCTGAATCCTTCAGCGCTGGGCAAATTGGGATGGTAGAAGGCTGAGGTGAGAGCACCTCTGTGGGGCAGATGGCCCACCAGCAAGGATGGGCGCAGCATAGAATGAAGCTGTGCACACAGTGGGCGGCAGTGGAGAAGGGCGATGCGGCTGCGGTATGGGACGCTCAGCCTGGGAGGCCAAGAGAAGCAGCAGCAGCCATAGGCGAGGGCACAGCCACACCCTGCGCTGAGGGGATGGCCGGGCACGCGGCTGGCAACCTTCCCAGGCTACTATTTTTTAGGTCTGGGAAGCAGGCCTACCTCATGTACCACCTGCACCACAGGAACCGGGCTGGGTGTGTGAAGCATCTCGGTGTTGAGTGCTGTGATAGATCACGCACAGAAAGATATGCAAGGAAGAGAGGCCCGTGTGCCTCCTGGTGGGGTGTTCTGGCTGCCCTACGGGACTGCAATGCAGTTAAATGTGTGCAGAAGGATTAGGCAGGATGCTCCAGATAAAAGAAGGCAGACAGACAATGAGTGGATAGGACGCGGACCCCCGCTTTGGGAGCATCCGGAAGTTCTCTTTTGCCTGATGTAGGATGGGCAAAGGGGAGAGTCAGGGCTGGCAGGGCCAGTTCACCCCAAATGATGTTCACCCTGATGTGTGCTGGGGGTGGGGGGAGGCTCAGGTGTTCTGTTCAGGAGTGGGGTTTCTGAGTAGGAGCCCCTGTATACAGTTTGGAAAAGGTGAGTCTGGGGCTCTCTGGGGATTTGCAGTGTGGTCTCATCCACTCCCTCTGACTTCAGGCACCGCCTATGGCTCCTATGGCCACATCCCCTGCTCACATCTCTCTTCTACATTTCCAAACTGCATGGCGAATGCAGCTTTTGCTTCGTGACAGCTATGCCCCAAATAGAGGCTTAAAATTAAAACCATCCATTTAGTTTCCATTTATGTTGGAAATTTGGGCTCAAAAATTAATATTACCCTTGAAGGCATGAAGGATCTAGAGTGACAGTCACTAATAATACCCACCACTTAATCCTGTACTCACGTCTACAAAGGCCAATTGGATCACTCTGGATAACCTAACGGACCTGAGAGGTATATCTCTGACCTGGATGAAGCATCTTTACTGGAGTAGATCAGCCCAGCCTCCAGCACTTGGCTTCAGTTCTGTTAATGTGCTCTTTTCATCTCTACCGCTAAGGAGAGCTCAAAGGTGTTCACTCGTAGATGGGAAGAATAATGCTAGGTCTCATTCCCAGCTGTGTCCCAAGGCTATGGTAATTCTCTGCTCTCCACTGGGATAGACCCTGCTATGATGGTTAGGTTTTTTCTGTTTGTTTTGTTTTGTCAACTTGACACAAACTAGACTCGTCTGGGAAGAAGGAATCTCAACTGAAGAATTTCTTTCATCAGACTGGCCTGTGGCTATGTCTGAGGCTTTTTAATTACTGATTGATGTAGAAATGCCCACTGTGGACAGTCCCACCCTGGGCAGGAGGACCTGGGCCATACAAGAAAAGTAGCTGAGCAGGAGCCAGGGGAGCAAGCTAGTAAGCAGTGTTTCTTCGTGGTCTCTGCTTCAGCTCCCTGTCTCCAGGCTCCTGCCTCCAGGCTCCTGCTTGACTTCCTTTATGTATTATGACCTTGAGATTGTAAGGATGAAATACACTTTCCTCCCCATGTTGTTTTTGGTCAGCTTTTTATCACAGCAATAGAGAATGCAACTGAACACCTGCCAAGACCTCAGGGATTTTAATTTTCTGTAGAAGATCATTCTGGTTCAGTGCATTGATATCATGCTCTCTGGGAAACAGGAACACAGTGTTATGTTGACTTTCCTAATAAGGTACATGTGTGAGAGGATGGGCTATAAACTCTTCAGAGACTCAGGGACTTTCTGCTCACGTGGTTTTAGGGAGTCTGAGTCTGAAATATGCTATGACATTCCTTCTGAGATGCAAGTTACTGTGCCTTTTATAAAGTAAGATACATCTGTCAGATTGGTTATTTGAACTTTGGAGGCAATGTACACCCCACTAAGAAACAATCCTGGTACGTCTATCAAGTTGTCAGAAGCTTAACAATTTCGAGGCCAGTTTGAGGGCTGGAGAAAGAGAGGGTTCTGCATCAGGATCAGGTTGCAGGGCAAGCAGCTCTGCCACCCTGCAGTATTAAAGATACCCATGGAGACAGAAAGGCTGGGTGGAGTCTCTGACAAGCCCCCATAAAAATACACAGCACAGAAGGCCTTGCCTTCTGCATTGGATAACTATGCATTCAAAGAGCAACTTCTGTACTGGGGAGCCCCTGTGGAGACTGACTGTGGGGTGGACGTGGAATAATTATGAGATCGTAGCTGTCTCTCAGGTACTGGGTATTGCTAGAGTTGCTGTCATGATAGGGTCAGGCAGGCACAGTAGTAACTCAACACACGATACAAGTGGCACATCCAGCTTGGGGTATAGATGAGCCATGAGCACAGAGCCCCTCTTAGACAGCCTGTCACATTGATGCCTCTCCTGCAGCACACACTTATAGCCTCCTGAGGATTCCTTATAGTTAGAGGATAGAGGGAAAGAGCAGCAGGCCTGGTTTGTGTCTGCAGGCTCACCTGTAGGTTGGTGTGAATGGAAAATAAGCTTGTGGCTACACCTAGGCCCCAGAAGCACAGTGAATGAGTGAACAACAGTATATTTGGTTGTGTACCTTTTTAAAAAAATGCATGTGTGCGCATATTCATGTGTGTGCAGATACACATGCATGATCACATGTGTAGAGGCCAGAGGACAATCTCAGGTGTTGTCCTCCTTTGAGACGGGAGCTCTCATTAGCCTGGAGCTCACTGAGTAAGCTAACCTGGCTGGCCAGTGACCCCTCTGTCTCCAGCCCCCCAACACTGAGATTACAAGCATGTACTATGATGTCTAGCCTTTTTTACATATGTTCTGGGGAATCACACTCAGGTCCTCAGGCTTGCAAGCACATTGCTGACTGAGCTGTCACTCCAACCATGGCTGTAGGAGTGATGGCCTCTGATGGATAGAGAGACCCTGGACCCCAGGAAGAGAGAGCTCCTCCACTGAGGGCTACAGAGGGCTCCGCTCCCAAGACAGAGCTGTTTCTTGGGTACTTTTGGATCCCCACTCCAGTGGGCCAGTGGTTCAGAGGTAACCATGGACTTGTTCAGCTGGAGGGTGTAAACATCGTGAGGAGGGGTCACAGGGTCAGATGGAGGGTAGCTCAGGGCATCATCTAACATCACCTCAGCGCTCTGAGGTGGCCTGAGAGGGGCCGGGCAACCGAGCATGCAGATCCTTAGGAGTTAAAGAGCAAGCAGCTAGACCAGCTGAGATGCTCTCTAAGGAAGGGCCAAGAAAGTTCCAAGTGGGCAGTGGCTTAGGGGCATTATGAGTATCGATGAGAGAAGTGGACATTCAAACTACATCAAAACATTGGTCCCAGCTGGGATGTAGCTTAGTGGTAGAGAAACTTGCCCAGAATATTCAAGGCCCTGGGTTCCATTCAAAGTGGGAGGAGTGTGGGAGGAAGGGAGAGGAAGGGGGGAGGGAGGGAAGGGGAGGGGAGGAGAGGAGAGGCTGATTCTTGACTGTCAGGTGAGTGTACCTCCCGTGGGTTGGATGTTAACCTGTTTTGATGAGGCTGTGGGGCAAGCAAGTTTGGAAGTGGAAATGGCACAGTCCCCAGAGCAGGGAACAAGGCAATAGCTAGCGACATTACTACACATTTACCCATTTCTAGGAATCTATCCCAAACGTGCTCTGCCAAAACCCTGAATTGATACTGGCACAGAGCTCGTCTCTGCTAGCCTTGTTTGTGTTCGCAGAAGACCCAGAGGACTGCCACTAGAGCGCTGCACGTCTTTGTGGCAGCCCTGGGGAAGGGGCTTGGAGTCTGGACAAAACGCTGGGTGATTAATTTGTTTCTCACTAATGTGTACTGAGTGCCTTCGACGTGTCTGGTGGTTTATACATGCCAATCCACTTAAACTCCGCAATTTCTGTTGGCAATCCCTTACACAGAAATTCTCAGAATGAATCATGAAAACATAATCCCAAACGGTGAGAACTCTGTGTGCAAAGGTGTTTACTGCAATCTTATTTTTTAGAATTAAAGAAATATTTTATCAAAATCATGCAGACACAGGGTAACCCCACCACACACACACACACACACACACACACACACACACACACACACGCCGAACTATCACCTACATCCGTATGAAGCCCAGAAGCGCTTGGACTGAGTCACGCTACCCACAATTCTCAGTTTGCACCTCCCCGCCCCCAGTCTAGTCTCCCAGGGCAACCGAGCCCTTTGAACAATTCCAGTTTAATGTCTTCAAGGGCTTGCATCTACATAATGTGTTTGTGTGACTCTGGCTTGATCAAGCTTAGCGATTATGGACTGGTTCCCAGCTATAGGTTAGACTATGACCCCTACAAAAGCAAAAACAACTTGGTTCTCTTCAGAAACCCAGGACCTGGCTTCAGGCCTGGCAGGCAGTGTGTGTTCAGCGAATATTAGTTAAGTAGAGCAATGACCCGCAGGATCATGGGAGGGAAGGCACCGGAAGCACAGGGGAAGCCGGGGCAGAAGGGCAGAGCCTCCTTCTTCCTTACAGGACCCAGATTTAATTCAGGGTGACTGTGTCCCCAGCTAAAATGTCCCGCCTCCCACTCTCCCTCGCAGCAAATAGCGACCCGATGCATAAATCCTAACCCGAGAGTTATGAGTAAATACTGTCGAATGGGGCTCCAGGGAAAGGTTTCCAGAGGAAAGCCAGGCAGCAGGCCAGTCGCTTGGTGATTTCAGTTCCTCTCTGGGTTCTCCTTTCCCGGAACAGAGATATGATTTCCAGGTGTTTGGAAGTCATTTTGCGCTCACATTCTAAAGATGCAAGAGTCAAACAGCAGAGAAAAGTGAATTCTGAAGGTAATTCCCCATCAGCCCCAGACTGCAGATTTACATATCATGGAATCTAAGGCTAATCGTACTTCTGTTAGAGCCCAGACATAGGCCTTCTGTTGGTTGCTACTCTAGACATTGTTTTCCTTTTTTGGTCTTTTTGAAACAGGGTCTCACTGTAGCCCCAGCTGACCTGAAACTCGATAATGTAGACCAGGCTGACCTCAGGCTCATAAAAGATCTTCGGGCCTTTGCCTCCCAAGTGTGGTATACCTTCAGTGAGGACATGGAAGAAGAGTGCCCTAGAGGGGATGGTCACAGGCGGTTCCAGGAGGATGCTCTGCTCTTCTCTCTGCTTTTGCTTACTAAGATTTCCCATAATAAGAAGTTTAAAAAGAGGTTGCATGGTACTGTTCTAATTTTTGTATATTTCTAAAATTTCCCCATGATAAAAGGTTTAAAAGAACTATGTAAACAAACTATACATGTAAATCATCCTGGCAAATATTATCTTCAGAAAGGAGTTTTGCAAGACACAGTAGCAAGACATAACCAGTTTGTTGTTATGCTACGTGATAGTAAGGCTTTAACATTTTTAATAAAAACAATGTGTGTATGCGTGTGTGCACACACACGTGTATATGTGTTTGTATGTGTGTGTGAATGTGTATGTGCACGTGTGTGTGTGCCACAGCTTGAATGTTGAGGGCAGAGGGCAAGTTTGTTGAGTTGGTTCTCCCTTCATTTTCACTTGGGTTCTGGGGATTGAACTCAAGGTCCGGCAAGCACTTTTACGCATTGATCCATCTTACTGGCTCAAGACTTTTTTGTGTCAGGATCTCATTATACAGCCGTGGCTGGCTTGGAACTTGATGTGTAGACCAGGCTGGCCTTGCTCTCTCAGAGACTCACCTGTGAGTTTGCCTCCAAAGTGTTGAAATTAGGGATGTGCACCACACCAGCCCCAAGACTTCTTTAATCTCTAAAAAGATGGTGACTTTGGTTGGTTGCCTCGATTACCGTTCTATACGTCATGACATTTAAGTTGACACCTCAATTTCTGGGGAAGGTACAAATGCTTATGAATGCTTTTTAGTCAAGTGCAATCACTGGCACGGCCTCTTCACACAAGGTAAAATCAAACTACTTTGCCAGGTTTCTTATTTAAAACGAAGAAGTTTATCTCATTTAAACCAAGAAACTAGTTGGAAGCTAAAAGGAGAGGCTGTTATCCCTGCTGGGTTCATACAGGAGCCAAGCAAAGCCAGGTGGAATCCACCTTCCTGCACTGGGCTTAGGTTGGGCCGCTCCTCACAGCCTGCGAATCCAGCTCTGACTCCAGCCAGTACCACAGCAACCAGATTGGTGTAGGCGTAGCCCACAGCGCTGCTCTTCCGCTGAGCTGTTTCTCCCTTGCCTTGGTGGGAGATGCCTGTGGGGGCTCACAGGCTTGCGGGGACGGGGCATGAGCCCTGGATGTGGGAGGGATTAACGCTCCAAGGGATGGGAGCCAAGCGACCAATCTCTCCTCTTCCATCCCACGGGTGAATAATTCAGAGACCTGCTCTACATCGTGGGGTGAAATAAAATTAGAAGCTCAGCCCTCAGCTGACTTTCCTGAGTCTCTGGGTCTCAGCAGTGAGCAGTTTATTTGGCACTTCTTAGGTCTTACCACAGAAAGTCTCACCTCTTAGTAAGCTCCCCAGTCTTCCACAAACAGGGACCGCTGGTCAGGTTAACAGTTCCTCACCGCACCCTGAAATCACATCCCAAGGTCTTGGGCTGAGTTTTCAACCCCAGACAATAACAGACAGTCCATTTGGGACTACAGAACATCCGCCGGTTTCTGAAATCTGTTTCTAACCTACTCGACACAAGGGCTTCCCAGAGCATCAGCCAAGACCAGCCACACCGCATCGAGCTGAAGAGCCTGGGCGCAGCTTCTCTCCGGGATGAGATGAGGATGAGCCACGTCCGTCCGCTGTTCCTCCCTGTGAGGTCAGCAATCATTACAGCAAACGCAGTTTTGTGTCTCTGTTTCCTGGATGAATGTGTCTAGTCTGAATTATGTTTTGTGATTCGAAGTTAGTGTTTTCTTTCTGTTCAAATTAAGGCCCAGCTAAACCAATGCTTCCTAGAGGCTCCAAGAAGTAAAATTCCTGATTTTCATCGGAAAAGAGAACCCACTGCCCCTAGAGGATAAACAGTGTACGACAGTTCAGGGAAGCTGCCAGTTATCTTCACACACACACACACACACACACACACACACACACACACGCGTTCCCTCAGGCTGAGGGAACAGTAAAGGTAACCCTTCCACATAGCGAAACACTGTGTTTACCAAGAGACTTGAGCTGTAAATTGCACTCTGTAATTTATGTTAATACATTTAAATAGATTAAAGAAATTAGTCTTCAAAAGGATGAATCTTTTAACAGTTTTCTACTTGGAAAAAACAATTTCCTAGTGGGAAAAAAATGAAACTGCTCATTTGAGTTAAAATCTTTGGATAAAAAGTAAATTTCACATCTTTATAAGAATAAAACATTGTGTATAAATAACCTTGAAAACCAAACTGAGTTGTTAAACTCTAAGCCCTTTCTTCAAAATGTTTTGAAGAGGAAAAGAAAAAAATCTATCTTTGGTTGAATAGTTTCAGGGGTCTTGCGTAGTTATAAAATAAATAAGCAGATCATGCCTAATAAATATGCAAATTCACTTGGGTCAAAAATTGGTTGGCGCAAAAACCTTTAGAAACTTTTCAAGACTAAGACATCTAATCAAAGTCTGAAGAATTCTGTTACAACCAGGGATGGTTGTGCACACCAATAATCCCAGTGCTCCAGAGACTGAGGCAGAAGAATCATAAATTTGATACCAGCCTGGCCTACACTGGGAGACCTAGTCTCAAAAAAACAAATAAACAAATAAGCAAGCACACAAACAAAAAGCAAACATACCCAAATAACAACAAAAATCAAGGATTGGATAGATGCTCAGTGGTTAAGGGCACTGACTACTCTTGTAGCAGAAGGTTGGGTTCCAGGCACCCACATGACTGCTAACTACAGTTGCAGGGAATCTTACCCCCTCTTCTGGCCTCCATGGGTATTGCACACATAGATGCACATATCCATGCAGATAAAACACTCTTACACATAAAATTTAAGTAAATAAAAAGAAGAAGAAGAAGTCTAGGCTAGAGAAATGCCTCAGTAGCAGCAAACAAGAGACTTTGTCTTAAACAAGACAGAAGATGAGAACGAGCCCCCGAAGCTGCCCTTTAACCTCAACATGTGCCCCCAAACACACACACGGACACACACATCAAAAAATAATGTTGTTACAATTATCCCTCAGTATCCAGAATTCTAGGATGCCTTAATTCAAAGATGTATAAGTCCCTTACATAAATTAGAATAGTATTTGCATATGACCTATGCATCCTTTAACCATCTTGAGATTGCTTATGATGACTAATACAATGTAACTATTGTGGAAATAACTGGTAGACTGTATTGGTTAAGGAGTAATGAAAAGATTCTGCACTTGTACTTGTTTAGTACAGACAGTTTTCTTTCTGGATATTTTCTGTGTGTGTGTGTGTGTGTGCTCATGCGTGTTCTGGATATTTTCAATTTTCTGTTAGTTGGAACTGCAGATATGGAAGCCACAGATATGGAGGGCTGACTACTCTGTAAAATAAATGTAAGAAGACTTCTAGTTGTTGCCAGTGGCTTGGGTGCAGCCTGGGCCAGGTGCTTCCTCCTAGTCTGTGGACTTCCTTCTGCTGCTTGTCATGTGATACATGGCCCCATTTATAATGGACTGAGATTCAGCATTCTTCATTCGAATTGTGTTAGGAACCTCCAAGTTCTTTCATTTCCTCTCGAGTTCCTGTTTTAAATTACTTGGCTCTTGTTTGCTTATCTGGAGAATCTATGACTAAATGGCAATGTGTACATATAACACTGACGTCGTTCTTCAGCTTAATAGTTTCTGTGCATTCAAGGGTGCTTTCCTCTCCGTTGGTCTTGATAACCCACCTTTTTCACAAGCCCAGGCAAACAAGGCTCTAGTCTGCTTGAAGTTTAGATCCCTACTGCTCCGAAGGGCCACTGTAAAAGGCGCGCCGCGCCCCCTGGTGGCTGAACATGCTTACTGTAGACTGGAAAAACCTCTGACAAACTGGGCTGTCCCACATCTCAGAGGAGCAACTCTCTTTAAGTCCTTAGGCGCTGGGGCGCCTTACTCTCCTCATTCAAAAAAGCACTTTTCTACCTACACACCAAACAACTCCGTGAGTGGAAACTTGACGATCGTCTGCACATAACCTCTTGAGTTAGTATATTTTCATTTTCTAAGGAAGTAACTGGATCAATTCAGTTATTTGAATTCTAAGAGAGAAAGGTTGGCTTCTGCTGAGCGGGAATCTGGTCTACTAATTAACTCCGCTTTCCTGATGACACAGGGCAAGGACTTTTGTGGCCCTGCTCTGCCATGTGGTCTTACTGGGGCCTATCTATTGCTGTGACTTCATCCTTGGGCATGACTGTCCTTTGGGTGTTGGTTTTATTTGACTGATAATCTTAGCAGAATCCTAAATCTGTGGGGGCCCTAAGAATGCTCATGTTGAAGAGGAAGAGCGTGTTCCGTGTATGAATATGCATTTCCTGTAATCCTTCCCAGTTGAGGATATTTTAAATGTGTATAACAGAAGCCCTCACAGTGAGAGTGGGCTGGGTGGAGCAGATTCACTTTGAGATCAGCTGCTGGTTTCAATTCGCTGTGATTTGGAGCTTGAGCATGAAAGGGAAAAGATGAAAATAAAAACCATGAAATCTTGCCTGGGCTCGCCCTTTATCAGATGAAGATCTGCTTTAAATGTCCCTGGTCCCTTACCTATCCTGCAACAGTATGTTTCCATCAATTGGGGTTTAACCAATAGAGCTCTCAAATAGACATGAAGTGGAATTTTTAAAAAAAGAAATTAAATGCTAGCACATGTGAATTTAATATTCTTCGTTAAAGCAAAGCCTTTGATGAAAATGCACCATGAATTTTAGTTAAAAGACATCTATGGATCTTCTTCCATTGCAGTAGGAAAGAAAAACGTAAATGTGATCTTTTAGTTTCTGAAAGACTTTGATTTAAAAATTTTAATCTTTGAAAAATCTAAATGAAGCAAAATCTCCAAATTTCCTGGTTATCATTATTATTTGTACTAACAATATCCAATTTGTTGCATAATTTTAAAGAATCAATATTTTATAAACTGACTTTTTTATACTCATATACTGTTCCATTTAAAGTAGATAGTTCTATCGCCATGTTTTTCTTAGACATTTCTCTGTATGCAGGATGTCCTGTTCAACCCCCAAACTGCTCCCCCACCAAAGAAAAGAAACTCTCCTGAATGATTAATGTTTAATGTTGACAGTATATTTTTTAGAATTTATAATGATTCTGAATTATAAATGATGATATTTTCTAAAGCTAGCAACTCACTATATCAAGATAACTGGAGACTTTTAAAGAAATTAAAATTCAGAGAAAAGAGAGTATGTAAAAGTCATATAGTCCCAAGCAGGGTTCTGACCTATGTGTCTGACTTTCTATATATAAACACTTCTGGTCTTTGAAACTTTCAAATTAAGAGGATGAAATTAATCAATATGCCATAAATATTGCTTTGTGATGTGCATGATGATATGTATTATATATTTTAAAGTAGACATTGACAATCGGTGGTATTATCTGGCATATTATCATATGTGAACGTGTGTATAGCTTGAGACTTGAATTAAGGCAAATTATTAGGAAAGTGACCCTAAACTGCAGGGTGGGTCCAGGAGGGTGAAACAGGGAAGAAGTGAAGCCAGGACAAGGCTGTGTCCTGGAGTGGACCACTGCCCCTGGCCAAAGCTGTGTCCTTCCCAAGTATATGAGTCCTGACTTCCTGGGGAGCAAGAATCCTCTGCTGTCCTTCATTGGCTAAGAGTTGTCCTGTGGAACTTTGACTTTCTTACATTCCTTGGTTTGCACAGGTATGAACACAAAGTATGTTCTCCGAGGTATCCTGGGTCTCTGGCTGAGAGAGCCCAGGGCCAGGAAACAAGAGTGTCCGCCTGAGGGATCTGTGTCAGCAGGAACTGAGGTTGAACTTTCACTGCCTCGGCATCTGGAACCATAAATGGGGCTGAGAGACTGTGTCTGATAGACATTCTCTTGTTCCTCTATACGGAACACAAGTATCCTATATGAGGGAAATTCAGGTATGGTTTGGGATCAAGTCTAACTATGTAGCCCAGGATGACCTTGAACCCATCAGCTTCCCACTCTCCTGAGTGCTGGGGTTACAGGTAGCTAATATATGTACTAAGGCCCATTAAAGTTAATGATTTTAAAAAGGACTTAGGAGCTAGAGATAGCTCAGAGGTTAAAAGCATTGTCTGCTCTTACAGAGGGCCCAGGTTCAATTCCCAGCCCTCACATGGTGGCTAACAACTGCCTGTGACTCCAGTTCTAGAGATCCAACACACATAAAATAAAAATAAACAAATAACTAAGTAAAGCCTTTGGCTGTCCTATCTGCTGATAACAGGAAGTCGTAAACATTTTTCACCGCTCCCAGTTTGTACTACACTTCTCAGGAGTCTGTTTGCATTTATAACACGATACTTTTTATTACTACGGAAAATCTTTTTTTTTTTTAAACCCAGTATTTCCTCACCAATTACTATAGATGAAATGTTTGTCTTCCCAAGTTTGGGAAGACAACCCCCAATGTGATGGAATGAGACAGTTGACATTTGGTGAATGATTAGACCCTGGCAGTGGAGCCTATGCAAATAGGATTAGTGTATAAAAGGGGCCCTGGAGAACTAGCTTGCTAGCTTTACTACAGGAAGACACAGAAGAAAGAAGGCTCCCCATGAGCCAGCAAGGAAGCCCTCAGCAGACACCGAATCTGATGGCACTTTCATATCAGTCTTCCCAGCCCTCAGAACTGAGAAATAAATGCCTGTCATTTATTTTTATTTTAAAATTTTTAAATCTCACTGTCTCTCTGTCTCTGTCTCTGTCTCTCTGGTGTGTGTGTGTGTGTGTGTGTGTGCGTGTGTGTATGTGTGTGTAGACCAGAGTCAACTTTAGATGCTGCTCCTCAGGATTGTCAGCCTTTTTTGAGACAGGGCCTCTGTGGGACCTGGAACTTTCTGATTAATTAGATCAAACCCTAGGGATCTGTCTGAACCTGCCTCCCCAGTGCTGGGATTATCGGCACATATGATCCATTATCCTTAGCTTTTGTGGGTGGGTGCTGGGGATCAAACTCAGGCCCTCATGTTTGTATAATCATTCTACTGGCAGACCTCTCTCTCCAGCCCCAATTCTTATTGTTTATAAGCCTTGCAGTTTATGCTATCTTCTTACAAGCAGTCTGAATGAACTAAGACACCAAGGAAGGACTGAAGTTTCTCTTGGTACTTGTGTTACTGTCTCCCCAAAGTATCACAAAATCTTGCTGCTCTGATTAATAACGGAGTAGGCTGTAGCCATTTACTGTTCTCAAGCACTTTATTCTCACTGATAATTGTGGTGCTGGTTTGAATGAGAATGACCCCATAGGCTCTGAGTATTCAGTCTTTTAGTCCCCAGTTGGTGGCGCTGTTTTGGGAGGTCTTAGAAGGTGTGGCCATGCTGGAGGAAGCACGTCTCTGGGGGCGGGCTTAGGAGAGTTCTTAAGCCTTGCGGAATCTCCTGTCTCTCTCTACTTCCTGTGCCTGCTTTAAGACATGGGCCTCTGCTTTCTGCACCAGCTCCAGCCACATCCTGCCACCGTGCCTCACCTCCATGACAGATTCTAATTTCTTTGGAATTGTAAGCTCAAATAAACTCTTCCTCTGTAAGTTCCTTTAGTCCCAATGTTTCATCACAGCAACAGAAAAGTAACTAATACAATAATGAAGAATGACATCTTTTAGTATCTCTTCAGGTGGTCTTGTGCCTCAAGATCAGGCACTATATTAAGAATCCAAAGACAGCAACCAGACTTTTCTTGCAGGCTGTCTCCAGTGCTTCAGGGTTAGCTGGCGGCTCCAAGAATTTTCTCTTACCTTATGTATATGTTGCCCCCACCCAGCTCTGGACCCATAAACACAAGAAGACTTCCAGGAGAGTTAGCACTGTGATATGTGCTAGAGTTGTCAGGACTTTTCAACAATACTGTAAAAACCCAAGAGACAAGGAGAGCCACCCAAACCTCCCCCTAACCTGGAAGGATAATTTTGTACATATTATTCCTGTTCCTTTTCTACAAGCAAAGTGTTGACTGCCCAAATACATTTTAATAAGCAGATTTTAGGCATGTACAAGAATAAGTGTTGATACAATGTCTGTTGCAAAGAGCTTCAAAGTTTCTTGAATGTTTATTTTTAAGCTTGGATTACCCTGGTCTATTATTAGTTGCACAGCCCTGTTGATTCATACACGCCTTCGCTGCTCTCATTATTTTGAATCAGAGAAGATGGTGAAATTTCAAAATGGAATTCTAAAAACGATGAACCAGTTAGGGTTTGTTCAGAAACTGGACTACACTGGCCAGCTTCCCATCCCACAGCTCTTATGAGTAGGATATACAGTGAAAGATGAAGACCAGGACACTCTCCATAGCCTCTGTCTGGGAGAGGTATTACAGCTTGGATATCAGATGCACCCCACAGGATGGTGTGTTGGAACTTGATTCCCTACCTGGTGGTATCTTTCTTGAAGGCTGTGGACCCCTGAAGAGTGGGGAGAGGCCTAGTTAAAGGAATTGGGTAGCTAAGGGGAAGGCCTTGAGGTTTATAGCCCAGCACCAGCTCCTGTCTACTCTGTTTCTTGATCTGCAGATTTAAGACACAGCCTCATGCTTTCCCTGCCCTGGACCTAGCCACATCCTTCATTATAGCCTTTCCTTCCTTGATAGATTGTATTTTCAAACTGAGAGCCCAAATATATCTTTCTTCTCTTAAGTTGCTTCTTGTCAGGTAGTTGGTCACAAGAAAAGTAATTAATTCAGAAAACTGGTTGCTGACCACGCAGCTTATTGTTTTAGGAACTGGTTTGTGAGAAGAATGTGGAAGAGTTTGGAGATGTAGGCCAAAGAATTCTTGTATAAACAAAGCTTAATGAGAAAAACTGGTGGGCTTGTGGAAGACCAGAGAGCTGATAGAAAGGCAGGCAGAACTGTTCTCACAGGATTTCAGAGGGAATAAGCACTCTGTTAGAAATTAGACTAGAGGTCATTCTGGCAAAATATCTAGCTGAATTCTGCTTATGCCCTGAAAAACTTAGTGAAGATTAACTCAAAACTAATGAACTAAGTGGTTTGGTGGAGGAAATTTTAAGACAGTTTAACATCCAAGCTGTGGGATGGTTACTGATAACTGCACTCAGATTTAAAGTGATAGATAGCAGAAAGACATGAAAAAAAAATGTGCATTTTGGCCAGGAAAGTTGCCAGGGTGAGTTTAAAGTTGCTAAATAGGGGCTGGAGAGAGAATTCAGTGGTTAAGAGCGCTGACTGCTCTTGCAGAGGACTCGGTTCAATTCCCAATACCCACATGCTGTATAACAACCATCCTTTAACGCCAGTTCTAAGGGAATCTGACACTTTCTTCTGACCTCTGTGGACATGGGTGAACTTATATACCTGCAGTCGGTACACCCATACACACAAAATAAAAATAAATAAGATATTGAAAGTTGCTAAATAGATAGTGTAGACAAGGCATCTGCTATTGTTAAAGACATTAGCACCATTAGAAAGTAACTATGGAATTTGTGTGGAATTCACAGGAAAGTACCTTGAAGACAGGACCCTGTCTATTGAGAACTCCAGGGTGCAGTAATGCAAACTCATTTGAGAAACTTCCACTTGAAAAGAAAGTAACTGAATACAGAGAGCCACCGCAGCATCTTCCTGAGAAGGGCCACCTAGGGAAGTGTTTGCCCAGGTTCAGTTTCAAAGACACAGAGGCCACTGAAGCTGTGTTCCCAAGGGGCCAAGCTACCTCTTGATCTGGTAGCAGAAATAGATTTGTTGCGGAAATCCACTCAGTCAAAGTTACGTAGTCTGCTGTCTGTGAGCTAAAGACCCAGGTGAGCTTGTGGCAAAATTCAGTCTGAGTCCGAGTCTGTCATCTACGTGGTGCTGGCTTTAAAGGCATGCCAATGCAAGAGTTATGGGGTCATGGAGGCATGCACTAAGGTTCCAAAAACCTGCAGAGAGCAGGCAATGTACAGAAAGGTTAGAGTCCCTACATGGAGCTCCTGAGTAGGCTGTGCGTGAAGGTGTAAAAGAGAAACCTAAGTTTCAGTAGAGATCCCAGAATACTAGAGATTCCATAAACATGGGATGCTGCTATAGGTACCAAGGGAGCCGGGCCAAGAGAGAAGCCACAAATGCCACAGGCAATGGATCAGGAAGGGTGGGTCTACTCAAGCCTGTTATAGCACAGATGCCATTGACATCACAAGCTTCAGATGCTAGAATGGAGCTGAGTGTTTGGTGTTTTCCCTATGTCGGGGATAACTTTAGTTGTCAACTTGACACACCGGGAAGGGGGAACCTCAGCTGAGGGATTTCCTCCATCTGATTGGTCTGTGGGGATATCTGTGAGGCATTTTCTAGATTGTCGAGTGATGTGGGAAGGCCCAGCCCACTATAGGTGGTACCAGCCCTGAGGAAGTCGGTCTTGGATTGTATAGGAAAGCAGGCTATTCACAGCCCAGAGGAGCAAGCCAGGAAGCAGCATTCCTCTGTGGCCTCTGCTTCAGCTTCTGCCTCTAGCTTCCTGCCTTGAGTTCCTACCCTGACTTCCTTCAAAGATGGATTGTGCCTCGGAAGAGCAAGTTGCAATAAGCCTTTTCCTTGGTTTTGGCCAGTGTTTTATCACAGCAATAGAGATACAACCTGAAAGACCCTGTTTGTTTGGGTTTCATTTTTTGTCCTCGCCATGTCTCTATTCCTCTTTTATGGGATAGGAATTGTATTAAATACTTTTCTCATTGCGGTCACAAAATGTCTGACAAAAGCAACTTAAGGATGAAAGGGCTTACTTTGGCTCACAAGTTTAGGTCCATTCCATCATGGCAGGGAAGGCAGAGTGGCAGAAAGCAGATGGTCACATTGCAGTCAGGAAGCAGTGGGAGATGACGCCCGGCACATTTTCTCCTTTTCATTCAGCTCTTGAGACGGTTTTGCCCACATTCAGGGTGAGTCTCCCTTCCCCAGTTAAACCATCATGGGAACACCTTCATAGGCATACCCAGAGATGAGTCCCCAGAGTGATTATGCATCCAGTCTGGCTGATAGGAAAGATTAATAGTAAAGTAAAAAGGAATGTTTACTCTCTACCATTGCATATTGGGAGGATGTAACTTGTTTTTTATTTTAGCTCACAGTTAAGAGACTGCCTTGTATCCCAGATGAGACTTTAGACTTCTGGGCAGTATTGGAACTGTAACAGTGGGACTTTTGAAGCTGGACTGAATGCACTTTGCACTATGAGATACAAACATAGAAACCAGTGGGGCCAGGGGTGGAATATAGTTTGGATATAAAATGTCCCCTGAAGGCTCATGTATTTGAACACAGTGTCCCCAACTGGCAGTGCTGTTTTGGGAGGTTACGGAACATTTAAGAGGTATGGCCTAGCTGTAAGACGTGAGTTACTGGAGGTGGGCCTTGAGGTTTACAGCCCAGTCCTGCTTCTCTGCTGAGCTTTCTGCTTCCTGATCTGCCCAGGAGTGAGCAAGCGGCCTCATGCTCCCTCACCACAAACCCACACCTGCCTTGGTGAATTATACTCTCAGATCATGAGCCCCGCAGTCCCTTCTCTCTGAAGTACCTTTCTATTGCTGTGACCATGCTGTAACACAATGACCAAAAGTGATTCACGGAAGAGCTTATTTGGGCTATGGCTCCAGAGGGAGAGTCCACAGTGGTAGAGGAGGTGTGGCGGCAGGTAGCCAGCGCAGGAAACTGAGAGACCACATCTCCAACCACATGCAAAAAGCAGAGTGAGAACTGCAGATCGGGCATACTTGCTCCTGTAAGGCCCCACCACCTAAAGGTCCCATAACCTCCCTAAGCAGTGCCACGAACTGGGGACGAACTGTTCAAATACCTGAACTCCTGCGGGTATTTCTCATTCAAATCGACATACTCTCTTAAGTTGCTTCTTGTCAGGTATTGGTTGAAGTAATGAAGAGACATGTGCTATTTCTAGCTACTCCGCTTCGGCCACTCCCTAGTAGAGTCAGATAATGCTGTAACCATCATTTCAAAACACTGACACGGTACATAAAATCTTTCTGTTCTAGGTAGAACTTACCAACTGACCATCATAGACAGAACAATGGTAAAAGCTGTTGACCAAGATCATGTGTTTATCAATGGAAGACATCACTGGAACTTCATTGGAAAGAGCTTATCAAACCTGGCCAAGTTCTAAAATGGAGGACAGATTGGGTTCTCTAGGGAACAGAGCCAGTAGATTTATTAGGAGAATTGGCTCACCCAATCATGGAGGTCAAGAAGTCCCATGATCTGCTGTCTGTGAGCTAACGACCTGGGAGAGGAGGTGGTGAGTTCAGCCTGTGTTGAAGTGTGACAGTGATGGAGTACAGATGGGTGAACTCCCCGTCTGAGGTCAAAGGCCTGAGAGCCCAAGATAGGGGCTAGAATAAGTCCATTAGTCTAAGAGCCCAAGAACCAAGACCTCTGAGGTCCAAGGATAGGAGGAGGTGGGTTTCCTAGCTGAGAGAGAAATGGAGATTTCCTCCTCAATGTTCACCCATAATGATGAGGGTGGCTGTTCCCTGTTTATCTACAGATTCACGTACTTATCTATTCCAGAAACACCCTCAAAGGCACTTCTAGAAATAATGCCTTGCCTGTTTATCTGCACATTCCTTAGGCTTAACACATATAAACTTAGTCACTATAGAGTTTCTAAGGCTTTGAGTTTTAAAGTCTGTGTTCTCACTCTAAGTATACCCATTTCACAACTTGGTCTGAATCTGTTTTTCTCTTGCATCTCCTTTGAGATCCAGAGCCAGTGAACAGCTTCCAGGAAACTCGTGCTGGGTTCCAGAGTAGCAGCTGGCTTTTCACTGTCCCACCCTCATGGTCAGTGGACTCTCGAACAAAGAAATTTGACTCTTCCTTCAGTCACACCCAAAAATCAATTCCAGAAGGTTAGTGAACCATATTTGGCAAAAACAATAAAGGGTTCTAAGGAATAACATTAGATAAATATTATGTTGAACAAAGAAAAAAATTTTAAGCAGGGCAAAGTAAACCCCATAAAAGAAAATGTGTTTGTTAGACTTGCACTTGATCTTAGTCCAAAGAGAAGTGATTGGAATTTCAATATTGTGATAAAATACTCAATAAAAGGACTTAGAAGGAAGATCACTTTTGGCCCACAGTTTCAGAAGTTACAATTCAAGATTGGCTGGCTCCATTCCTTTGGACTTGAGGTGAGGCAGAGCTTCCACTGTGGTAAGAGCATGAGACAGGTATGACTGCAGAGGAAGAGACAGAGAATAGTTCTCAAGGACACCCCCCACCCAGGTCTACTTTCTCCAACTAAACTCTACTTCCAAATTTCCATTGCTTCACAACAATGCCACCAAACTATAAATCCATCAATGAAATACTCCATTGACTGGGTCAGAAATCTCATGGTCCAGTCATCTCTCACCTGGGGTCCAAGCCTTTAACACATGACCTATTGTAGGGAAACTTCATATCCAAACCATAAAAGAAAGCACTAAATTGAATGAGTCCACTGTGATGCTTCATATCAGTTTTCAACATGGCGGAATCTAGAATCACCCGGGAAGGAAGCCTCAGTGAGACAGTGTCTAGATTAGGTTGGCCTGTGGGTATGCCTGTGAGGTATTTTTTAGTTGAGTTATTGGTGTGGGAAGACCTATCCTAAATGTGGACAGTGCCGTTTCATGACTGGCTCCTGAACTGAAGCGGGGTGGAGCTGAGCACACGTGTTCACTGCTCTCTGTGTCTTGACTATGTACAATGTTGCCAGCTGTCAGGAGTTCCTGATGCTGTGACATCTCCACAGTGATGGACCACATCCTGGAACTGTGGGACAGAGTCACCCTCCTGTGTTACTTTTGGCAGGGTATTTTACCACAGCAACAGAAAAGAAACGAAGACGACCACACATTATAGTTAATCATTTCTATTCTATTTAAAATACATCATTAAGAGAGTGTGAAATGTAAGCTAGCGAATACAGACAACACATAAAGCCAAATAAGGGTTCCCTAATGAATAGAAAGAACCACTGCATATTAATAAGAGAATGCAGAGGACCCAATAGAAACATGGGCAGGTGATAGAAATGGCACCTCATCAATAACTGATAAGGAAATATAATAAACTTCAGTGGACATAGGTGTACAAATCATACTTATCAGAATGGCCAGGTTAAAAAAAATAGCAATACCAAGTTTTGAAGGCCAAATGGAACAACAGGGTCCCCATGCATTTTTTTTTTTGAAAATTTTTTTGTCTGTTTTTGACAGGTGTATCAATCAATAGAACTACTTTGGAGAATTGTTTGACAGAATCTTCCAAAGTTATATGTACGGTGGGTCTTCTGTATTATATAATGGGTTCTGCATCCATGGGCTCAACCAATAGCAGACTGAAAATACTGAGAAAGATTTGCATCTGGGGGCTCAAGAGATGGCTCAGCGGGTAGCAGCACTGGCTGCTTTGCAGAGGATGAGGTCAGTTCACAGCACCTGATCGGGGAAGCCCCCAAGTCACCTCTAACTCTACTCCTTGGGGCTGTGCTAATGCCTTCTTCTGGTTTCTGTGGGCACCTGCACAGATCCTTCCCATACACATAATTAAAAATAATAAAAATAAATCTAAACACCTGCATGTGTACTGAACATATGCAGACTTTTTTCTTGTCATTATCCCCTGAATAAGTAAAGTATAACTATTTGCATGGCACTTACATTGAATTGGAAATTATAAATAAACTAGAGATGATTTAAAGAATTCAAGAGGATGTACACAGATTATATGTACGACACAGTTCAGTGTAAGGCAGAGCTTTTCAAACTTTTTCCACTTGTGATACCATTTAGCCCAAGAATTTTTTACTTGACTTTGGGATATAAATTAAAAAAAAAGATAGCTAGATATACAAGTCAAACCTTGGCTGATAAAAATGAATTTATTTTAAAATAATTTTATGGTATATATATATTACCATCTATTAAAAATTAAAGCAAGTTTGTCTACCAATGAGAGGGATGTTCTTCTTTGTCTAATGTAATACAATCCAAAGACACACTGATCTGATATTTACATCCATGAAGGACGGGAAGAAAACATTAAAGTCTTTGCTTTCCATATTTAAACCATTATGTTTCTATAGGAGCAGAAAACTTTGCCCGCACGGTGAAATATGCACACTGGGGATTGTGCACACAGTGTCAAAACCACAGCTGCAGCGAAGTCTTCTGATGCAACACGGGTGAGTACTGCCAGCAACACTTTGAACTTATTACTTGTTGAAATTTGAATTAATATTTGGTCATGGCACATTCAGAAACTTTTTGATGTTGCTAAATTTTTATGACCTCGATGATCATGACCCCAAACATATGGGGTCATGATTCACAGTTTAAGAAGTTTTTAATTATAAGGGACTTGATCATCTTCAGATTTGGATATCCGTGAAGGTACGTGTGAGGACCAGTCACCCACAGGCATATATCAATGGAGGACTATTGAGTGATGTATACAATAGTATGTACACATGAGTACAGTATACACAACAATCTTATAACAGCATTACTCCTAATGGCTAGAATTTAGAAAGAACAAAATGTTCATCATCAATAGAAAGGGAGAATAAATTGTTCTATATTCACACAAGGGAATGCAATACAGAAATGAAAGTGGTTAAAGTATAGCTATATGCAACAATATAACTGAGTATCACATTCCATACAATTCCATTTATAGAAATCAGGCAAAGTTAATCTCTGGTATTGGGAGTTAGGTAGTGGTTATTCCTCAGAGAAGAAATGGCTGGGAACAGGCATAGACGAATTTGTGTTTTTAGTGAGATTCTGGTTTTATTTTCAAAGTCCTGATTATGTGGTGTGATCATCTTGTGAAATCCATCAAGTGGTGTACATTTGATCTGAACTTCTCTCAGTATGCATACTATAGTTAAAATAAACATTCGGGGCTGAAGAGATGGCTCAGTGATTAAGAGACCTGACTGTTCTTGCAGAAGACCAGGTTCAAATCTCAGCACCCACATGGTGGCTAACAGCCATCTGTAACTCCAGTTCCAGGGGATCTGATGCCCTCTTCTGTCCTCCATGGGCACTGTACAACATGAGTATATTTACATACATGCAGGTAATACACTCATACACATAAAATAAAAATAAATTAAAAAAAAGAAACATCAAATAATGCAGTTCACTCCCCGACCCTTCATTGCCCTGGGGAACTCCAGATCTATCTCTTTGGAACCTAGAAGCATCTTCTAAGGAGACAACTCATCTATTCAGCAAAGATTTCCCGTGAACTACGACATGCCAGGCTTTGATCTGAGTACATAGATCTACCGGTGGAGTGGCATACAGAGGCCTATGCTCTTGTGGAGCTTAGATGCTAGAATATGAGGACTGACAGCAATATACAAACATAACAAGCAGGTGCATGTATAGTACGTCTGAGGCAGTGGTAAATGCTGGGATAGGAAGACTTAGAGGAGAGGACTAGAGGTGTGGAGGGCACAAGTAGCATGTGAAATAGGGTAAAGAACAGATGCAAAATGTGTAGATTGCTAAGAAGGACAGTGTCTAGGAGAGGAGACAGTTACAACTGTGCAGACATGGGAAACAAAGGCCAGAAGTAAGCCATGCATATATCTGGGGAGGGGTTGCCAGGCAGCATGTACAGAAGAGAAGTCCTAGCCTGGGGTGGATGGGCTGGGAATTTTAAGGTCAGTGTGGCTGGATCAGAGTGAGCAATTTGGAAGGTCATAGAAGAGATCAGAAAGCTTATGAAGTGCCAAACTGGAGGCACTGGTTTTCGGGCATTGCATGGACTCTGGCTTGTAGTCATGCAAGGATCTTAGCAGAGAAATTGCATATTGCGTCATAAGTTTACAGGGATGCTCTAGTGGGTAACAGAATTAAGGAGACCTGTTAAGGAAGTTGTACCCATTGGGGTTCTGCAAAGAACATGCAAAGTACTTCAGGAAGCTCACAAAGAAAGGGATTCAATACAAGGAATTGTTGGGAGAGCTGGAGAAGCAGAAGCAGAAGTCAGACGTCACCACTGACTTCAAGGCCACACAGCTGTAATTTGAAACCCAATTATTAGAAAGCTACATCGAAGAGCAAAATTAGAACAATTTAATGATCTTAATTGGCTTTATTTTTAATTCTGGATTCAGGCCACATTTCATTAAAAAAAAGTTGGGTAAATGTTCCAATGAACCAAGCAGAAAAGCTTGATTTTAAAGATGCTAAAAGCTAAAAACCCAAAAACAAGTGGATTAATTCTTTCAAAATTATATCCCTTGTAAGGCAGTGATAGGGAAACAAGACAATAGAAAAAAAAGGAATTAGGGGACTGGAGAGATGGCTCAGTGGTTAAGAGCACATACTGCTCTTGCAGAGGACCTGGGTTCAGTTCCTATCACCCATGCCAGGAGGCCAGGAGGCCCGTAGTCATCTGTAATTCCAGCTTCAAGGGATCTGATGCCCTCTCCTGTCCTCCAGTGGCACTGCACACATGAGCATAAATCTTCACACAGACACACCATGCATACACATAATTAAAAATAAAAATAAATCTTTTTTTAAAAAGAGGGACTTTCATTCTCAATACCAGTTGCAATGTTTGGGAACTTTGGCTAGGAGATCTTTACCTTGACTTCTTAGAAGGTCGGATAACAGCTTATTTTGGCCATGTTGAGGTAATGGTTAGAGCCTACCAAATCAATGAGCTCCTGACACTTTTATTTAATAGCTGATTCTACTCCTGCAATCACTAATGTACCTATAGTCACCAAGGAAGGAACTTACCTAAGGTCACCTCCTTGGTCCTCAGAGAAATTTCTTTGTGAAATCACTTGATGGTTGCCATGTGTCACTAGAAATTTTGGCTTGTCCTACAAGTCATCACATAGTAGGGAGGGGATCAGGGTCCTCTCTTGGGGATCTTAGTCTCTTTAATAAAAGAATTCAAGAGTAGACTCAAAAAGAAGCTCGAGGAAAATTTTGTTAGAGTTAAAAAAAAAAAAAAAGCCAGAGAAGGCAACCTGTAAATTTCAAAAGCTACCCAGAGGAACAAGAGAAAAAGTCAGGCTGTTTGAGTTAAGGCAGCAGGGAGGTCAGCCAAAAGTGGACAAGCAGCCACACATCAGGGAGGGGAGCTTTAGAGAAAGAGTAAGGTAGCCCCAAGTGCCCGAGAAAGCATAACTGGCTCTGTGCAGTCAGGAATGGCTCGTGATCTTGTGCCTTTACCTTGCAAGTGCTGGGATTACAGGTGTGTAATACCACATTCATTTTCTAGGCTTCCTTTAGCATACTGAGACTGTCTGCCATTGCCCAGAGACAGCCATCCATTTGCCATGTGAGTTAGTTACTTTGAGAAATAAGCTAAGGGTTGAGGAATTCTCCAAGTAGTTGAAACTAATCCCTTGTTGCTCATACACATATAATTTAAGTAGCTTTTTAAAAGTTGAGCAGTCCAAAAGCAGGACCAGACGTCAGTCGGTCCTTAAGAATTTCAAATGCAATTTGAAATTCCATTGTCCAAATGAAGCATTTAAGATATGTCTTAATAGTGCATTTTGGGCTTTTGCTCTAAGTGCAAAATTAAGTATCCACACTCTTCAAGAGCCTGCCGTCCCCAGGAGCCATCCTGACAGTTGTGCTTTCTGGTGACCTGACTGTTGACAATGGCCTTTTCTCCAATCAACCACTAAGCTTCGTTAATCTTGCTGTAATTGGAACCCCAAGGGAACAGCCTGTTCTTTGTAAATTTCTGCTTTAGAAGAAGACACCTTACATAATCAGACTCGGCAAGGGGCCTGAGAGTCTAAATGCTGTTTCTAGGCAGTTTATGGCATGTACTCAAAATCAACAAGTCACCTACACACTATAGAGTAGGGTTTCTTGACTTGATTTCAAAATTCTCAAATCTGTAGCCAATATTTCCCCAGAGATTGTGGGGGAGGTTTTAAGTGCCTGGCAGAAGTGCTTCCCAACAATTCTGAAGAGTAGATTTTGATTGGAGACTCTTTTCACTCAAAGACAAGAAGGAACTATGAGTTGCCTTCAATGGAATGCAAAGGAAGGAATCTTTTGGATTAAGGATAGTGAGCCATCTACATTCTGCCAACAAAGTACTTAAAAGAGTATAAAGATTAGTCACTGTGGGATGAATGTCCTGGACAATTTCCTTAATAGCCTGTAAATCTTAAACAACATTATATTCTTTAGAGATTTTTTTTAAACTGGCAGAATGAGAGTATCATAAGGGGACTGACAGTGCCAGATCAAGTTGCACTGTCCAGGTTTCTGAAGTATTACTTGGATCCCTCGAGTGCTTCCCACAAAGAGCAGTGTTTCAAGTAGGGAGCTGATATGCCTTCTTTCAAAAGAGCCTTTTAGCTTTGGCTGGATTCTCATTGGTCCCCGCTGCTCAGTTCAGTGGTCGATAGATTTCTGTTGGTGTTGATTGCCTCTTCTTGGCTTGACCTACATCAACATCAGCTGGAGATAAAGTGCTTTGGGGGCACTTGCTGCTTCTTTGGGAAGAAAGTTACTTGAGTATTACATTTATATAGCAAATCTCTCCATAATGGTAGAACTGGACATTTTGGCACATGTAGAAAAATTGAAGTTAGGGGAGGTCTCCCAGGCTGGACTCTTGTTACTGTAGGAAAGTTTACTTCGGGGTGCTCTCTGATACTCCTATAATAGGAACAATTCAATTATGATTTTGGTGAAAGTGGTCATTAAAACTGAACATGAGCTCCTGTATCAACCAGGTAATTTATGAGTTTGTTTCCCAATGTAAGTTGTGCTAGAATTCCTATAAAGAAATAATGATTGGAGTGAAAAAGGTCATGGCGATCACTCAGCTTCTTTAGTCCTCAGAAAAGTAACCCTGATGTCTTAGTTTTTTATTGAACTGGTCCATTTGGTTTGTAGATTTGGAGACATTTTCTCTTCCAATGCCCAGAGTGTTTCTTCATCTTTTGGTTAGAATCTCCAATTCTGGGGACATGTTTGTGATGAAAATAGTGGCTTATTTGGCATTTTGTTTAAAATTTTTTTACATTTATCTATTGTGTGTGTGTGTGTGTGTGTGTGAGAGAGAGAGAGAGAGAGAGAGAGAGAGAGAGAGAGATCACATGTATGAAGCCAAGTCAACTCCAAGTGTTTGGAGCCAAAAGCATGGTTTTCAAAGCAGCAGGCTTAGCATCCTGATCAACTAGACAAATTTTCCTGTGTATTAAATCCAAGGAAGTACATAGTAGCTACCTGTTTTAGCATAAAGACAACTTCCAATAACACTTAAAGATGCTTTGTATCCTTATTGCTAGAGCTAAATAAAAGTCCTCGCTTTCCATCTGGTCCCATGAGTGTGGGAAGAGAGAGAGAGAGAGAGAGAGTGAGAGAGAGAGAGATAGAGATAGAGATAGATCACATGTATGGAGGTCATAAGACACTCTGGGAGTCCGCCCTCTTCTTCCACCATGTGGATTCCAGGGATCAAACGTAGGACAGGTGAAAAATGCTTTTGCCTGGTGAGCCTTCTTATCAACCCTGGTTTGTTTTTGTTGCTGGGTTTAAAAAATATCTTATTTACTATTTATGTGTATGAATGTGTTGCCTGCATATATGAAAGTGCACCTGTGTTGTGAAGTGTCGGCCACCATCAGAAGAGGCTGTGAGAGTCCCTGGAATGGACAGTTGTTAGCTGCCATGTGGGTGAGGGGAACTGAACCTGGGTCTTCTGTAAGACTCAGCCAGTGCTCTTATCTGCTGAGCCATCTCTCCAGCTCCATGTTTTGGGTTTTTTTTTTTGAGACAGAGTCTCACTCTGTAACCTAGAGCATGTAACCCTCCTGCAGGGTTCCTTCTCATTGGGAATTTCCCTGCTCTTCTTAGATGAACACTTTGACCAAGCTGAGTATCCTGATCGTTTCAGTTCATCGGCATATCAAGGAGGCGCTGTGCCCTTGATGTTCTAGTGGGGATGCGGAAGCAGGAGAGCTATGGAGTCTAAAGCAATTAGTGTCTTTCTTCCCCTTCAGAATCTTTGTCATCATCTGCCAAGAGTTCTAGCTTTGCTGCATAGGACTTTTGTTCCATACATTGGTCGTGGCCCCTTCCTTAGAAGAATTTTGTTTATATAAAATTGCAGAAGATTGAACTTGTGGCAGGCATCTCATTCCATCTTCTCAGTCTTTGACTGAACAAGTCCAATTGGAGGATAGTAAAATAATTAAAAACTCCATTAATGGGCTACCTGTCTTTTGCCTCTGGTATGTAAGTAGAACCGTGCAGTGTTACAAACATCTTTTTCTTAGTCTAGAGTCACAGCTCTAAGTAAACCAGTCATGTGGACTCTCCTTAGAGGGATTTCTGGCAATACAGACTTAGCATTTCCCATTGTACAAATTACAATAGAGTTCCTTCAACCACCCTGATTCCTCTCAGTACCTCTTAGTTTCTTTTCTATTTTGTCCCATAGAACTTTACATTACCTTGTCAAAACAGATGGCTTTAGCACAGAACATCAAAAAAAGAGCAGGGTCTGATATGTATTGTTGTAGATGACTTACCAGGGCTTTCCATTTAAAGAGCTACAATCCCAAGGTTGATTTTTCTGTTGGGTCAGATAATGGAAATACAAGTCAACGACCGCCAGTAGTGGAGAGAAAAGTCTCCTAAATAAAGTAATTTGGGAAGCGGAGTGGGACAACTGAATGTTTTCTCTTCATCTGGGGCTGGCTAGCTGTGAGTGGACGTAGTCCAAGAATGTGGGTGAGGCGTTCTGGCTACCTCTCCAGATTTTATTATTCCAATGGACTAGGGCTGGCTGGCCATCCTGGAAAGCCAATCAAGAAGTTAAGCAGATGCTTTGTGGTGTTAGTGTTCAGAGCACAGAGGCTGACTGACTGGGTCTCCTTTATATCTGCTCCTCACTCCTGCTTCCTACTCACAAGTCTGACCCGGATGAAGACGGCCCTGAGTACGCTTCCTTTTCCCTGACATCGGTGCCTCGTCTTCCGTGATCTCCAGCCCCCTGGGTCCTGCCTAAGGCACAGCCAAGAGCAGCACTGGTGTTGTAGCTCTGCTGGTCATGTGGCCAGAGCTGATCATAAACTCCATCATAGCAGGGGTTATAGCAGGCATCATCACATCTATGACCTCGTGGTGGCAATCCTCATAGCCAGCTCCCTGACTGATGGCATCACCCTCTGCAGAAGTTTCCTTCGGCTGAGTGCTGGTCCACGAGTGGGGCCGAATGACCTGGTTGTCTAGATTTGCCACTGGCATTGTGGGAGATGCCAGTGTTCAGGGCACTGCCCAGCAGCCTTGACTATTTGTAGGCATGGTCCTGAATCTCATCTTCATGGAGGTGCTTGGCCTCTCTGGTGTCTTTGTGGCCCTCATCTTCTCCATAAAGTAGCCCTTTTCTGAAGTAGCCCACCAGTCTCAGGTAGAGACCACCCTTTTTATTCCAGAGCAAACCTCCAGACATACACACACACAGTTAGTCTTATAAATTCACAGTGTCCCATTTTCTGTGGACCCAGTGCCATGTACATCTGGGTCTGTTCATCTCCTGTCCAGGTGTCTGAGCTTTGAGAATACCACCCGTCACTCTAGAGTGCTCTGTGGCTAGGAATGAATTAGCAGTGTCATTTTCTTTTCACTGGGTGTCTTCTTATAAAAGACTTGATCTGTCCATGCATCTGTAGAGTAGCCTTGTCTCTTAACCATATAGCAACCATTAGTAGAATGTTGTCTTGTGGGTCCCATTGCTTGAAAATCCTTTGATGGAGCCACCCTCCCAAAGCCCTGAGCGCCAGGCTGGAGGGCAGAGAGCTGCCACTGGCCAGGGGTGGACCCCAAGCTGTATCCAGTAGAGTTCTTGGATGTAAAACAACAAAAGATGACTTGAAGTAAAGGCAAGACAAGAGCTTTATTCTCAGCATGAACACATTAGTAAGGACAGATATCTAATGGCCTCACATCTGTCTTCTTTGTGCTTTCAGCACTTATAGTACTGTATAGGAAAGAGAAATAAAGGCAAGGGTTGGAAGTTTGCGCTATAGTACTTGGTCATCCTGGTTTGGCTGGTGTTCTGCCTGATCATCCTCTGAACATTCTCTCAGGACCACCAAATGCAGACGTTTTAAAGACAGGGTCTCACTATGCAGTCCAGGCTGGCCTCAGATTCTCTGCAGCTCACATTAGCCTCAAATTCACAAAAATCTTGCCTCAGCCATCCAAGTGCTAGGACTGAATTATGTGTGCCAACATACCCAGCTTCCCAATGCAGAGCTTTGTTGGGGCCAAGAAGGTTATTGTTGCTTAGAGGGTACTTTTTGTCCTTTGTCCTAAGATGGTCACCAATCAGGCCTATTGTTTCTGGGATCCATGGTAAGAATAGGAGAGAGAGACCCAGAAGGAAGGAAAAGAAGCAAGATAGAGTTAGAAACAAAATGGAGTGAGCGTGTTGGCAAGCGGGCCCTTCTTCACTGTCATCACCTGGACCAAACTCTCACAATCATCTTTGCTCCACAGTATCACAATCCTATTTCCAAGAATGGTCTCCAGCTGCTAGACTGTGGCTGGTCTTCACCTCTGTGGCTTCAGTTTCCTTTTATTTCTCTTTTGAGCTTAACTATCCAACAGATAATCTCTGCAGACTTTCTGGCTTTCTAATCAATGCAAATATTCCTTAGAAAAAGTCTTCCCTGAATCCTCTTGGTATTGGCTAGTGGACTTGGCTGGATAGTCTGGATAGATTCAGAGTAGTCAAGAGCTCTGATACAGGAAAATGGAAGAAGTCTCATTACGAGTCCTGGACCTCAGAAACAAGACTCTATCAATTTTGGTTTGTGTTCAGTTATAGTCGTCATTTTACAAATGGACCGCAGAGAACGGGTCTGCACCATGAAGAGACTCTGAAGCTGAGTCTGCTCATACCACTTAAGATGGATGTCCTAGTGAGGCTCGAGGCTAAGCAGGCAGCTGACCTCTTCTATAAGTTAACATCTGATGGACGGACTCATGAGGACTTGGAAGGAACAGAACTCACAGAAGGACTGTCATAGCTGCCCTGTTCACTTGGAGGGAACACGGGTCTCTCTGGCATCTTGCTGATCAGGCATCCCTAGAATTTCTGAGCTAAAAGGATCAGGACTACAGTAAGCAGAGGAGGTCATGGAAAAATACAGAACTGATATTGAAGGAATGTCAGGAGAAAAAGGCCAAATGCTAGCAAATAAATATTCTGAAAACAAACAAAACTAAATGAATGTTCTGAAAATAAGAAAATATTCAAACAACCAGCTCAGAATAAACCGAAGAACCATCAACCAAATCAAACGGTGGTGTGGGCCCCAGAAAGAACTCACCAACATCTACCCAAAAAGGCAATGTAGACAATAGTGTACAAAGCGCCTGCTACTGTCTCTTTTGAAAAAATTGGTTTTTGAAGGTCTTTATCTTGGTGAAGCCTAGCTAAATAAAGGCATTTAAGAAATAACTGTAAAATATGGTACTGAAGAGAAAAAAGGTCATTATAAACAAAATGTTGTAGTCTGATTAGAGGTTAACAAAAGGTATCATGTACACAGGTGATCCTAATCTGTTTAATTCCATCATAAATATAATTTAGATTCAGCCCTTCTTTATAAGGTATTAAGATAATAGCTTATCTATGTGCCTTCAGCTTTGAAGGGAGATGAAACCATCTAGGAAAACATTCCTTAAATGACTGACATGCTTCCTCCCTAGATAAAGGAGGAAGGATATAGACACAGTGGAGAGAATGCAGGACTTCCACTCGAGACTTGATTGCTTTGACCAAATGAAAAGTCAGTCTCTTTAACAAAGGTAATTTCTAAGTGCCAGTTATAATAGGACCTGAAATTTTAAAACATGTTTACTATTTTTAATTTTTTATGTGTATGAGTGTATGGCCTGCATATATGTAAGTGCACACGTGTCATGCAATGTTCGAGAAGTTCATAAGAGGGCATCAGATCCCCTGGAACTGGAGTTACAGGCAGTTGTTAGCCACTGTGTGTGCTGGGAACCGAACCTGGATCCTCTGCAAGAGCAGCCAGTGCTCCTAACTACTGAGCCATCTCTTCAGCTCCAAACAAATTTTTAACAAATAGTGAATTCCAATTTGTTGGCAAGAGAAAAATGTCTCCGGGACTATTAATATGTTTTGCCTGTGTTTTTGGTACAACTTACTGGGTCTTCAATGAAATATAGAAAGGAATTGTCAAGTAAGGAAAATATATAAGAAGTTACACATATGAAAATATATGTTTTTGGTAAAGAAGGTTAAAGGAAAACGGAAAAACTTTGGGATAAGAAAAGATTTTTACATGGTAATTTTGTCCTAAAGGCTTGTTACAAAATGGAAACAGACAAAGACAAAACTACAAGGTTCAAGTATGTCATAAGAATGTTTGTGGGTCAGCAAGATGGCCCAGCAGGAAGAAGTACTTGCTGTGCAAGCCTGACAACCCGATTTGATCCCCTGCTTTCATGGTGGAAAGTGAAAAGACTCCCTAAAATTGTCCTTTGAAAAGCCTCCATTGCACACCCACACTTACAGACACATCAAACACACACACACACACAATGATAATAATAATAATAATAATAATAATGATGATGATGATGATGATAAACTAAGAATTGGTCCCACGGGCTGGAGAGATGGCTCCGTGGTTAAGTACACTGGCTGCTTTTGCAGAAGACCCAGGAATGATTCCCAGCACTCACATGGTGGTTAACAACCATTCATAACTTGAGTTCCAGGGAAATATAACACCTTCTTCTGACCTCTGTGGGTATCGCATGACATAGGTGCACTTACTACATACATGCATGTAAGACTCTATACACACAAAATTAAAAATAAAATAAAATATTTTTTTAAAAAAATTGGTTTCAGAGTCTTTCCACAGTGAACTGCTGGGAGATGCACTCAGTGAATGAAAGCTAAATTAAAAGACACCAAATTAAAGACTCGCTTCAGGGCCAGTGAGATGGCTCAGCAGGTAAAAGTATTTGCCACAAGTCTGATGACCTGAGTTCAATTCCCAGGACCTGCATGTTGGAAAAAGAGAACCGACTCCTATAAATTGTCCTCCGAACTCCACACAAATAAATGTAATAAAAGATTTAAAATACATTTTTAAATTAAATAAGTGAAGATTTCCTTCAGCCTGGGTAGGAAGGACTCCAATAATTCTAACCACCTCTGGTGCTACAAGACTTCAAGTAAGTTGGGTCAGCTCCTTCTGTTCCTGCAGGTACGAGGACCACTGAGCACGCCAGGCAACTGAACTCACAACCCCTCTGATCACATTGCTTCTGACTCTCACCTCTCATATAACATATTTTAAATACATTTTATCTCAACATTTAAAAATTGTCTGAGATATTTGGAATTCAAATGACAATGGTATTTTGACTCCTTGGTCGTGTTCTTGTTGTGACTTTGCTTACCCAAACTCAAGGGTACTTTCCCCAAGTCTTCATGTTTAAAAACGTTCAAACTTTCCTCTCCTTTCATAAAAGAATTCTCTCATTATTCAATGTAATTTGGACAAAAATAAAGAAAATTCAGCTTTTAAACAGACAGAGATCTATTTTAAGTCTTCCAAAATATATTTGATTTCTGGGGCACCTCTATTTAGAATCCAAACTTCTAGAGCCAAAAATAATAAAACTTTTTTCCTACTAAGAAAAAGGAAAACTGTTAACTGACTACAACCAATTGGATTATTATGTTACTACTGGTATTAAAGCTGTTAAGATATAGGTCTGGGGGGACAGCTCTGTAGATAAAGCGCTTGTCTTTTGTGGTGATTTGAATGAGAAATGTCCCCCAAGGCCTCAGATGTTTGAACACCTGGTCCCCAGCTGGTGGTGCTCTTTGGGGAAGTCATGGGACCATTAGGAGATACAGCCTTGCTGGAGGAAACACATAACTGGGGGCAGACTTTGAGAGTTCACAGCCTTGCTCCACTTTCAGCGCATTTCTGTTTCCTGTTTGCAGTTGAACTCTGCTCTGTCACTGTGCCTGTGTCTTGCTTCCAGCCTCCCTGCCATGGCGGGCTCTTATTCCCCTGGGGCGGTAAGCCAAAATAAACTCTTTCTTCTGTAAGTTGCCTTTGGTCATGATCTTTCATTACAGCACAGACAAGTAACTAATACACCATGCAAGCAGGAGTTTGGATGCCCAGAACCTGCATGAAAGCTGTGCATGTGTGATGGCACACATGTAATCCTAAGGGGACAGAGACAGAGGATCCTCAGCCTAGTTAGTCTGGGTTCAGCGAGAGACCCTGCTTCAGTAAATGCAGTGGAGACTGATGGAGGGAAACATTTGACACCGACCTCTGGCCTCCACATACATGCATGGGCACTGCAGACCCACGTGTGCTCTACACACAGTGAGCATGTACATACATACATATGCAAAAAAGATAAGACACAACAAATTAGTAACTCTGAGAAGCCCCATAGTACTCAGACTTCTGCCTACCTTAGAGGAACTTTGACGCTCTTGACCCTTATTAGGGATGCTTAATTTTGGGTTGACTTTTTATTCAAATTATAGAAAACAATCAGTCTTCAATGGTGTCAATACTCACAGTGTCTTATACCACAAGAGTCCATGTTTCTCTATTAAATGAGACTTTACTACAGTTGGGCAAGATTTTTAAGATCATAAACAATATTCATATTCATATTTTGCCAATGAGAAGGAAATGGACATCACACAGGGACTCTGTTTGGAGATCCCATCTCTGTATGTGTGTGTGGTTTTTTTTTCTAGACAGGGTCTCCTGTAGCCCCAGGTGGCCTAAAACTCACTATGTAGACGACCAGGCTGGTCTTGGTCTCAGAGATCTGCCTGCCTCTGCCTCCTGAGTGCTGGGATTAAGGGTGTGCACAACCAGATCTGGGTCATCTCTCTTTATGACTGTGAAATAAGGAATGATATTTGTCTACACTCATCAAATCTATGGAACGTTGATTTCTTACAAGTCTGGCCTCTTGTTTCTCTCCCTGACACTGATATTTGGTATGTGTGAAAGGACAATTCTGTTGTAAAATGATACAATAGTGCTATTTCTTCCGTAATGTGATTGTACAGTTACTGTCCCAAACTGAAATATGGTGTAATTCAGAGATAATAGGACAAATAAAGTTATTAGTCATAAGAGTTTTTTGTTTTTTTTTTTTAATTAGCTCTTGGGGGCTGGAGAGATGGCTCAGCAGTTAAGAGCACTGGCTATTCTTGCAAAAGATCCACACGGTGGCTAACAACCATCCATAACTCCAGTTCCAGAGGATGCAACACCCTCTTCTGTCCTCCCAGGCACTGCATGACACAGGTGCACTTACACACAGGCAGGCAGTACACTCATTCGCATCAAATGAAAGTAAGTAAATTTAAAAATTTATATCTTAAAGACCAATCTTTCCCCAGTTAGGACTAGCCATAATGTGGGGTTATAGTTATGGAATCAAACTAGTCAAAATAAAAGTCAAAAAGAGTCAGAGCCGGATGCTAGTCTCCTTGCCCAGAAATCTTCTTCACCCTGGCTCCGCCTTAATGCTCAGCAAAAGCCACAATGGACAAAGACCCAGCACAGCCAGTTCTCTCCTAACCTGCCCACCGGTTCTTCCAAGATGTATGTTACTTTTTACTTTGCTCTTTTCATCAGAAGTTCAACTAAATTTTCATCTGCTCTCTGTCTTCTCTTTGCCCAGGGACCATTCTAAGCAGCTTCATTCAAGAGCTAAGGTATTGATCCACTTCCTCGGTGACATAACTGAGGTTTTCCTTCTTCAAAGTTTATTTTTAAAAAGATGCTCATGGGAAATACTTTTCTGGGAAAGACTTTGTAACAAGCCTTTACAAATTGAATTTTTGTATAACTTTATCAACCCAGTTAATTGTGTTTTGAGAACATTTATAACTACATATTCCTGTTTACATACTCTGATTCAGCTTGTTTAGAATTAACTGGCTTCTAAGAAAAACAATGTCATCAGTCCTATTGTGAGTTGGAATCCTGTTGTAATTAACTCTTACAAGTTAAGCCAAGTGCATAGCTTTGCGACTCAGTTATGCCCCTGACTCTGAGCAAAGTATGTGTGTGTGAGACATGATAATTAGATCTAAGATTCCATGATAATTAGATCCCTGAAAACAACAATGACAATAAAAGCAGCATCTCCACAAATGTTGAAAGCAACACGTAGGCATAGGTTGATGACCTGTTTGTGGCTTTATATGGTATTAGGAGTCAGTAGGGTCAGAAAAACAACTTCTTCCTTTGTAAATCAATTATCAAAGATTGGTCATGATTTCCCCATACTATGCCTGATATGGTGTTTAATGAAATGAGAAGTTTTGAAAGAACTGTTCTGAGAGAAACTAGAACAGATTAGGCCCACTCTTGGTTACACTACTCCAAGAGTAAAGTTTTTTTTGTTGTTGTTGTTGTTTTTCTTTTCTTTTCTTTAATGCATCACCACCCCATATGCTCTTAGCCCTAGGGGTAGTGACATATTTTCAACTGCTCCCTAGCCCAGATGTTGGTAATTTCAGGAGCTTGTCACCAGATCTGGTCTTTTTTTTGGTTAGCATCTGTTCTGGTTTGCTTTTCTGTTGCTGTGGTAAAAACACTAACCAAAACTAACTTGGGAAAGGAAAGGGTTTATTTCAGCTCACGGGTTCATCATGGAGGGAGCCAAGGCAGAAACTCAAGGCAGGGGCTTGAAGCAGAAACCAGGGAGGAATGGTGCTTACTGGCTTTCTCCCTCTCTGGCTCATCTAGCTTTCTAATACAACTCAGGACCATCTGCCCAGGGGTGACACTGTCCACAGTGGGCTGAGCCCTCCAACACCAATCAACAATCAAGACAATTCTCCACAGAGATGGTGTATTAGTTACTTCTCTGTTGCTGTGATAGAAAAACTGACCAAGGGAACTTATAAAAGGAAGAATTTATTTAGCTTACATCTCCAAAGGGGCAAGAGTCTACCATGGCAGGAGGCATGACAGCAGAGGTGACTAGTGTAGATGCAGAAGCTAAGCACTCACATCTTCAAGCAGACACAGGAAGCAGAGTGTGACTGGAGAATGGCGAGGCTTAAGAACCCGCTAAGCCCACCCCCAGTGACTCACTTCCTCCAGCATGGCCACACCTTCCAAGACCTCCCGAAACAGCGCCACCAACTGGGGACAAAATGCCCCAATACCTGCAGACTATGTGCGACATTCTCATTCAAGGCACCACACATGGCACATACCAGTCTGATCTGGGAAATCCCTCAGTGGAGACTCCTCCTCCGGTGATGCTTGGCTGTGTCAAGTTGACAATAAAAACTAAGCAGGACAGCATCTAAAATGGTTCAGTAAATATTTTATTTTATTTTAGTCATCTCTCTATTCTCAAGAGTTTTGATTTCAAAAATGCTAGTAGAAAATGTTGCTCACGAAGCAACTAAGGTCTCTAAAGTCTAAGTAGCTAGTGTTGCAGGTGAAACATTGTTTCAATTTGCATTTCAAATACACTTTTCATAAAAATGATCTTTGAAAAGTGTTTTCTTTTCTCATTGATAAGTTGTTTATATGTGTGCACGTGTTTATAATTTTTCTACCTTTTATTTTTGAGACAGGGCCTCACATAGCCCAGGGTAGCCTTGAATTTGATATGTGTCTGAGGATGCTGTTGAACTCCTGGTTCTCTAGCCTCTATTTTTCCAGGGCTGGGATTAGAAGTGTAGGCCACCACAACCAGATCCAGTTTTTCTACCTTTAAAATTTGATTTTTGAGGAGGCTGGAAAAATGTCTCACGGTTAAGAGCACTGGCTGTTCTTGCAGAGGACCTGAGTTCAGTTCCTAGAATACACATGACAGCCAACAACCATCTGTAACCCCAGTTCCAGGGAACCTGACACCCTCTTCTGGCCTCTGTGGGAATTTCTCAACATGTATGCACTTAACATACATGCAGGTAATATATTCATACACATAAAATAAGAATAAATAAATTTTAAAAATTGATTTGTGGGGCTGGAGAGATGACTCAGTGGTTAAGAGTGCTTGCTACTCTTCCAAAGGACTTGAATTTGGTTCCCAGCAAGTGCACATATCACATCGGGTATCTCATAACAGCCTCTAGCTCCAGTTCCAGGGTATTCAACACATTCTTCTGGCTTCTGTGGGCACCTGTGCAGGATAGGCTTCGTTGTCTGTCAACTTGACACACCTGGGTTGAGGGCCTGTGACTGTGTCTTTGGGGTATTTTCTTGATTGTTGAGTGATGTGGGAGGGCTCAGCCCACTGTGGGTGGTGCCACCTGTGGGCAGGTGGTCCTGTATTAGAAAGCAGGTTGAACACAGCCTAGGAGACCAAAGCCAGTAGGCAGCATTCCTCCGTGGTTTGTGTGTCCGCTCCTGCCTCCAGGTTCCCGCCCTGAGTTCCTACCTTGGACTCCCTCAGTGATCTGGGAGATGTAAGCTGAATAAATGGTTGCCTCCCCACCTTGGTATTGGTCAGAGTGTTTTGTCACAATAATTGAAAGCAAACTAGAATAATGCCCATACACACATGCTCCCCGATAAAGAAAAATAAACCTTTAAAAAACTGACTCATAGACCTTTCTCTACATATTACAAATCCTGCAAAGATCTTTTCCCAGCCTGTTTCGGTGTTTTGTTATGGTGTCTTTTGCTGTTTGGAACATTGAAGTGTTTGGTTCTAACTTTATTTACTGACAATAAAAGGAAAATTTCTTTGGCTTAGAAGCCAGAAGGTACAAGAAACACTTGCCTAGGACATATCAAAACTGAAGAGCTTACTTACTTCATCACAAATGTTCCTTTCCTGCTAAAGTTGGTAAATAATCATGAACTCTTAATGACCCTGCAGCTGGAAGTAACAATGGGATTTCTTCCATCCAGTTGTGAGCAGCCCTATGAAGTCAATCCACTTTCTAGAATGTCAGTTTTCACTGTTTACTTAGCAAACTCCTCTAAATGTTTAACCCCCTCATCGTCCTTCCTCTATGTTCCTTTGTATGCCCCCTTTTCTGTTTCTTAACTCTCTTCTTTGACAGTCCCTTATCTAACCCCTCAACCCCTTGATTGTAAAACTGAAATAATAGTGTCACTGACAGTGGGAAACGAAGCTTGAAATTCCTGGCTGTGTAGCCTGAGTTCTTCTCGGGCAGAGTCTTCACTTGTGTCATAGAAAAGAATTTCAGGATGAGTTCTTTAAGGAAAGCTGAGGTTTATTAAGTAAATAAAAGGGTATATTATCAGAGATAGAATTGATTGTATATATTAAGAGAAACAGATTTAAATACCTTAAGGGTGTGTGTGTGTGTGTGTGTTCGTGTATGGGTGTCAGCATACACACAACAGGCTTCCATGTTCATGTAGAGGACAGAAGTCAGTGTGGGGTGTCTTCCTTAGTCGCTTTCCACATTAGTTTTGAGACAGGGCCTCACTCAATCTGGAGTTCACCTATTAAGCAGGACCAGCAAGCCGAGGGATCCTCCTGTTTCTACCTCCCAGTTCTGAGATTACAGACATGGGCCACTGTTTCTGGCTTTGCACTTGAATGCCAAGGATCCAAACTCAGATCTTCATCCTTGTGAGGCAAATGCTTTACCACCTGAGCCATCTCCCAAGTGCCTACATATTTTTACCTAAAGATTTTTAGAAAACATTTTGTTGACTCTTTCATAATTTCATTCAATGTATTTTTTTTTTTTTTTTTTTTTGAGATAGGGTCTCTCGATAGGAACTTGTTATGGAGGCCAGGCTGGTCTTGATCTCACAGAGATCTGCCTGCTTCTGCCCTCAGACTGCTGAGATCAAAGGTGTGTGCCGCCATACCCAGTGGCATGTAATGTGTTTTGATCACAGTCAGACCCCTCCCCAACCTCAACACCCACCTCATTGCCCTCCATGACTTCGTGTCCTTTATTATTTTTTCAAAGTTCTATCAAATCAAATTTGTGTTCCTCAAATGCCCATTCCCTGGGACCTGGTCAATCTACCCAGTACTACACCCTTAAAAAAAAAACTTAATTCTCTCTCTCCCAGCAGCTATCAGTTGCCAGTAGCTCCTCAGGGAGGCCTGAGGCTCCCTGCTAACCTCCCCTGTTCATGCGAGCTTCGGTCTGGCTTGCGTTTGCACAGGTCTTGTGCATGCTGTTGTTGTGGGTTCATATGTGCAACTGCCCCTGTTATGTCTGGAAAACAGTTTCCTTGTACTGTGTCTGGCTCTTAGAATCTTTCTGCTCCCTCGTCTACAACGATCTCTGAACCTTGGGAAGACAGGCTGTGGTGATATAGGCGTCCACAGTCTCTACTCTCTGTACACTGACCAGTTGTGGGTCTTGCAGCTATCTGCTGCAAGAAACTGCTCAGGTGAGAGTTGAGAGATGTGCTGATTGGTCAGGTGGATGGCAAGGGGGCGGGAGACTGGAACCACGCATGGAATCTGGAATGATAGGTTAAAGAATTTATTTTCATTAAGTGAGATTATAAGGTAGTCTATGAGGTACATCATACAAGTTTACAACAAGAAAGGAGTAAGATAAAAACATAGGTCAAGAAAGGTCAAATGGTAGGTCACAAGGAGGGTAGGATACATGTTGATTGTCAACATGGTTCATAATCTTGATTTTGAGAATTTTTTCCTAGAAAAAGGAGTATAGTCCTTTACAGGAGGTTTGGTCAGTTGAGTCTAAATTCTTTTTGTTTTAAAGTCTTTTATTTGTTATTTTTATTTTATGTGTATGAGTGTATTGGCTGCATGTGTGTAAGTACACCCATGTCATGAAATACCTGTGTAGGTCAAAAGAGGGCATAAGATTCTCCTGGAACTGGAGTTACAGGTGGTTGTTAGCTGCCATGTGGGTGCTGGAACTCTGGCCCTCTACAAGAGCAGTCACTGCTCTTAACCTTTGAGCCATTTTTCTAGACCCCAGTTGTGTCTAAATTCTTGACTCTCAGCCAACAAGAGACTTAAACCAGATCCTGGGGAGTGGTGGGCTCTTTTCTTGTCTTACCCCAGCCCCTTCATTTCTGTCTTTCTAGCGTACCTCAGTAGCACTTACCTCCCACGGTTATTAGGAGGATTAAATGAATGACCTTGTAAGGTGCATGGCACAATGAGCCTGCTACACAATAAGCATCCAGTGCTTTTCAGCGATTCATATTTGCTATGGTTTGAATGGGAAATGCCCTGCAGGCTCATATGTCTGAATATTTAGTTCCCGGGTAGTGGCACAGTTTAGGGAGATTGTGGCACTTTGGGGATGTAGGGTCTACTGGAAGTTATATCATGGCCTTGCTTCTGACCCAAGCCCTCTGCTTCCTGGTCTGTGCCATGTAACAAGCAGCTGCCACATTCATCTGCCATCACAGACCAAGTCCTCCTAATGGACTCTTAATCCCCTCAACCATGAGCCAGAATAAACCCTTCCTCCCTCAAGTTGACTCTGTCAGCTACTTGATCACAACAATGAGAAAACTAACGTAATATTGTTAGTATTGCGCCAATTTTGGTTTTCTTTGATTTGTGCTTTTTTCAATTAATAGGGCTTATTATAAAATTTCTTCCTCTCTTGTCCTTCCAGGCCTTTTTGTAGTTGGATATAACAGAGCGACTTGCTTTGATCATTGAAATGTGAGCAAAAGTGATAAGATCTAGGATCCAGTCACACATCAGTACTGTCTCCTCTTCCGGCTTCAGTAATTGGGATAATTGGGATAGATGTTGGCGCCTCCAGCATCTTGCATCCCCTAGTGACTACGAGCAGAGCCCTGGAGTGGTTTGAATTAGGCTTGAAGAAAAAATAAGCTCCCCCTCCAACTCTGCTCTTATTCTGATGCTAAATATTCTTCTGAATTTTTATAACAGTTTCAGAGGTTAGTTTTTCACATTTAGGCCTTCAATTTCTCTAGGATGACTTTTCTATATGGTGTTGAAAAATAAAACAATAGCAAATGTAGTTTAAAGGTCTGACTGGCTTTTTAGCAGCAATTCTAGAGTCAGTCTCCCTGGACACAACAGAATGAATACTGTAACCTGCTGAGCAGAGGGAACTGGTTTCTGTTGCTAAAACTCTGTCCCTAGGAGAGAGATGTAAACAACATCCACCCCTCCTCCCAAGGCCCCAGTGACAAACTGAGGTATTATTCCACCAAAGTGCATGCAGGGAAACCTATGAGCTTATTGGGCTTACAGAACAATGAGTACGGGGTTCTTACAGGAGTGTGGGTGCTCCCCCATAAGGCCCCACTGGAAAGTCTTCACCCAAGCATGTATGCGACAGATGCATAAATGACTCCCTGCTCCCATCGTCTTCTCCAGCCCTTCCCCTCAGGCCACGTGTAATTAGAACCGAATTGCCTACCATGGGTTGGCAGGTGTGGCTGGATACTCAGGTGAGGGTCCTGTGACTCTCCCTGCCCTTCTATGTGGGAGTCATGAATAGTCCACAAGTCCAGCAGTCCAGCTGTGGTGATCTTAGAGCAAGTGGGCACAGCTGAGCTCAGCACCGTCTGGTGTCTGTCTCGGACAGTCCTGTGCAGCACTCCTCCCCTTGCTCTGGCTCTTATATTCTTTCTGTCACCCTCTTCCCCATGAGTCCCTCAGCCTTGGAGAAGATGACAGATGTCTCTCCTACCAGTGAGGTACTGCATACTTTTATCCCCCGCCCATTTCCACAACATGGCTACAGATGAGTCTATGTCAAAACACAAACGAAAGGGAAGAAAACAGGAAACGGAGAAATATCCAAACAGACACTGACTGCAGTAAACACCTATGACTGTAAACACAAATGTTAGAAAACACCTCAGTCAATGCATCATTTAACAAAGCACTGGCAATTGCTTCCCTACTGGTGCCTATGACTTCCCTGGTCACAGGGTTTTGTCTAAGTTCCCAGTACCAGATGTGAGAGTCTCCCTGTGGAGTAGGCTGTAAGTCCAATTAAAATGTTGGTTTTATCCGTTAGCCTTTTCATGCCACACTATTGCACAATCTGGGCACATCTTGCTTGACACATCCATCATGAAGCATGCCGAATACATAGCTCAGTAGGACTTTCAGCCTCAAATCTCCCCAGCAACCTTGGCACCTTCTGGCACTACAAGAGCTAGTCCACAGGGAGAGACCACTTCCACCTTATTCCTAACTTTATCTCTCCAAGTCCTGCAACCAAAAAACGTGATGTCACAACTTTCACCCCTCACTGGTGGGCAGAGGCCCCTTATAATCTATTTGCCAATCCTTTTCAGAGTAGGTTGACTCGTGCATGCGTCCCATCATAGCTGAGATTTGCTATTTTCACAGTAACTGAAGTAAGGCCCGGGATAGATTCCACCTGTTGCATATACCAGCAGCAATTGCTGTTCTAGGGCCTCTGTGGTTAACCACTAGGGAGGTGATCCACCCCTAGCACTGGGCTTCTGGGAAATTCAGTTTTTAGTCTCACAAGATACCTTTGTCCACTCTTTAGCATTTATAATCCCCGGCTATTGTGGACTTTCTGCAACCCACATTGACGGGTATCATTTGTGCTGTATCCAGTAAAGATCTCAAGAATTTCACAGTTGCATCTGGCCCTTGTGAACTAATTTCTCATTCTTGCTCCTTCGGGTATAATTGATATCTCTCAAATTGGTGTTCAAATCTGTAAAACACTCAGACATTACCATTATGTCATCATACAATGAAAGCTTTTTCCAGAGGATGGGCAGAACAACTATGCAGCATCCTGAACTACCATTCCATAATGAATAGCTGGGTTACAACCTTGGTGAAGCACTCAGAAATTCCATTGTCTTCTGTTCTGATCAAGTGTCAAGTGATCTTGGAAGTTGGCAACTAAGAAATACTAAATCAAACACAAACAAGGTCTAAACTCTATCCATTTGTGTAGACTGTTTTCTCAACAGATCCATGTTGAGTACAATGGCATGGTTAGGAGGTACTAACTTAGTTAGCTTTTCACAATCTGTAGTCATTTCCTCTGAGTCATTCCACATCTGTATCCTGGAGTTCTTCCTCGGAGCCTTCCTGCATTTCTCCATTCCAATGGACTCCTTGGGGCTGACTCAAGCTGCTCACCCCTGCCCAGGGTCAAGGGGTAATGAGGCCATGCTCTCCTCTGCTGCACCTGCTGGTTCCCTGGGTCCAAGAGGCTCTGGCTTGACTGTATTGTTTTAACATGGATGCCTTCTGTGAATTACTCCTCGGGCTTTAAAGCCTTCTGGAAGTTACTCAGCAAAGAATCTGGCTTTCTGTCAATTTGTTTCCTTAGGAACTTGGGCTCAACACAAATATTACCACATTTGCCTTCCGTCACCCAAACAGACCTATTCCTCTGCTTTGCCTTTTTTGTACCTCCTCTAAGTTACTCTACTGTTGATAGACACACTTTACTTCCTGGTCTAAGTCACTTAGATCTGACAAAGCCTCTCCTACTTCATAAAGATCCTTCCCCACCAAGGGACTCAGCAAAGCCTCTAAAGCTCTGTACCACTCTCGAGGTCCCAGATGAATCAAGCTCTTCCTTAAGTCTCTGGTGAGCACAGTCCTATCCAGCCCAGGGAACTGGGCATCATATATTGCTTTCTTTATACCTAGTTCCCTCAGTTGAGCCTATGCCTCCTCTCTTGTCCTCCAGCACCTGATATCCGTGGGGACCTCTATGGGAATGACCAAGGATCTCTAATGTTTCATATGAGCCAGTCCATCGAGGACTGATTCCCCTGGCCTTAGCTAGCTAAATCTCTTATGACACACAGCAGCAGCCGGATTCCCTCTTCAGCAGCTTGCTGATACCTCCACCCCTTATCGGCTGCTCCCAGTGTTATAATGTCTGCTCTTGGCCTTCAGCTGTTCTTGCAGTATCTCCGGACTCCCAAAGTGGACCCCATCCATCACATAGGCATGCAACTCCATGATACCTAGATGAAGACAGCCACCCCAGGATTTCTCCTGTTGACATCTCCTTCCTCTGTCCAGGTGGGCTCACCTTGGTTACATGTCTCCCTACCCACAGCTCTGCTATGCCACCACCAACACCCCACAGACCCTCCACCGACACCCCACAGACCCTCCACCGACACCCCACAGACCCTACAGGGATAGCCCACCTCCAAAATTTCCTCTGAAATCCACCCCTTACTTCCATTGTTTGTCGCATTCCCCACATCAGGGACAACATTGCTCTTCCCAAACTCACCCTTGGTTTTTTCCTATCCTGCCAACTATGCCAAGTGTTGCCAAAACTCCTTCCCTGGGAATGAGATGTAAACAACCTCTACCTACCTCCTCCCAAGGTCCCAGCAGCAAACTGAGGAATGACTCCTCCGGAGTGCATTCTGGGAGACCCATGAGTTTGTTGGACTTACTTATAGAGCCATGAGTACGGGGTTACCTACAGGAATGTAGGTGCCACCCACCACAAACCCCACTGGAAAGTCTTCAGCCAAGCATAGATGATGGCTTTCCCATAGCCACATAAATGGAACCCCTCCCATTATCTTCCCCAGACTATATACTCTGGCCTCTCCCCCAGGCCACGTGCAATTAGAACCATATTGCCCAGCACTGGTTGGAAGGTGAGGCTGGATACTCAGGTGAGGGTCCTGTGGCTCTTCCTGCCCCTCCTATGCAGGAGTGAGGGTGGAGGTGAGGGATGAACAGTCAACAAGCCCAGCTGTGATGGCCTTTGGTCAGTGTAAGTACAGGCGAGCTCAGGAAGATGGTGTCTGATGAGGAGGACAGTCCTGTACACAGTTTTATAAGTTAGAAAGAGCTGGTCTGTTTAGGATCGTGAAGCAATGCCTTCCCATGAATTTGGTTTAGCACATGCAATGTAAGGATCTGGCAGTCAGTGGTCCCTTCTCCATTCATTGACTCAGCTTTTTCTCTGTTCTCTGAGGCATCCCTGCTATATACCTCAGGCCTGTGTCCTCACAGATCCTTTTCTTGGATCTATGCTTGCTATTACTTACCCGTGGTCAAGGGCAGGGCAGTCTTCACTCATGGAGAATGGGGAATGAGGACTGAGGGAAGTTTTGTGTATCTTAGCTAAACCTACCCTTGGTGAGTATAGAGCACAGACTTCCTGGCTCCATATATACCTCAAGATGTGCCTGTCTAGGCTGGCAATTAAAGCGCTTGCTATACAAGCCTGATACCCTGAGCACAAACCCCAGCACCTACAGAAAGGTGGAAGGAGAGAACCAGTTCCAAAAATTTGTCCTCTGACCTCCACGCATGTTTCACGGTATGTATGTTCCTCTCTTCATCCACACACAATAATAAAAAATTTTAAATGTGCCTATCCACGTCTTCAGAGACAATCAGAGTTATTGAAGTCAACTGACAGGGCTCAGTAGCATTTCTGATTTGGTTGTGTAGACAGAAGACTTCATTTAGGTCTGCCCTTGTGTCTATGGCTCCCTCAGTCAGTTCTGCAAAAGTATCTGAAACGTTCATGAACCTTGTCAGCTGTAAAAATGCTGTCATCAGATCTAATGCTGTAGGAGAATTTCTCGAACAAATAATATGGCCTATAGAAATCTCTAGTCACTGTAAAACAAGGTATGAAAATAAATGGTTTATTTCCTTAGACTGTAACATTCATCACAAATTGCATGTTTTAAGATTCTTAGCATTGACAGTGCACACAGATATTGCCTTTTAACTCTAACAAAGTATCAAGGAACTTAATCTCAGCCTATAAATTTTTCAGAGTGCATAATTTCACAGAAAGACCTAGAAGGTTCTCCAGATGTCTGTGGCAGGCATGAAAACTAAAGTACCCCCCCTCCCCAAAAGCACCTCACCCTTCCTCAGACCACAGAGAACCAGTCAAGTTCTTGCCTCTTGGCCTCCTTCCAACATTCGGATCTACAAACTTCAGGCAGGAGAGGACTATAGCTCGGCAGAAGGAAGCAGCTGGATGAGAAGAGCAGGGAGCAGCAGCAGGAGCGCAGGGATCTCCAGGGTTCCTAAAGATGGACAGAGAAAGGGTTTCCATATGGGGCTTCTTCAAACATGAACCCCAGACTTGCAGACTTTCACCTTTAGCTCAGAGCCCAGGAGAGGCCCAGCTTAGTATGTCTGACTAGACTCTCTTCTTGCTTTCCCAGAATTCCTGATACTCAAATACCAGGAAGATGAGCAAACTCATGATCCCCCAGACACCTCCCAGCAGTTTGTTCTCTAAGATATTGCACCTGAGTGAGAAAAACTTTTCCCATCTGGAACCTTCCCTGGTCTTTGTGGGGACCCCTGAAGGTTTATTCTCTGCCTAAGAAGAGGTTCCTGGGTCTGAACCTTTTCAAAGTCCATCTTTCCTCTCCTTTCTATACTGACTGGTATGAACTGCAGCGCGCCTGCCCCTCTCAGCATGCCTGAAGCTGAACGGCAGCCATTTGGCCCAGGTGGTGGGCGGCACCTTTCTGTTGGACTGTTTATCCGGGTGGGTGTCATGTTCTCATTGGGCTTGATCCAGTTCAAATCTTCCCTAGGTAAAGGCTTAAAGTCCCTGTGATCACTTTCTATGGTCCCGTTTCTATTTCTGAAGACCCATGTTTCCAGAACTCCTTCAGAGCATGAGGACTAATTTGATCCAAATTTTCTTGGTACCCAGCAGTCCCTCTGCAGCTCAGATCCATTTCAGGCTGACCCCCTGGCCTGCCAATCAAACCTAACTGATTAAAACAATATATAGAAAAGTCCTGATTCAAGCCAGGCATTATGCTGACCCCAAGTGCTGATCAATAGGGAGACAAAATCTCTGGACTATAAGCAAGTGATTATCCTACAGTGGCAAACCACATACCATAATTAGTTGAGATCAGATAGCTGAGAGGTAGGTGTACAAGGTTCTTCATAATTTTTAAAAAGTATTTGTTCAACAATGTCTATGTGCCAAGTAATAGGACTTAAGTTCCTCATGCTGTTTGAATTAGATTACCACTAAGTCTGATTCCAAACCTACACAGAGAGATTACCATTGTAAGTGATAGCTGAACTATAGCTTGGAAGATAATTACCATACTAAAGTTGATCTTGTCTTTCTTGTATGGAGTGTGATATGTGGTCAAAGGAGGAAGAGCAAACTCAGGTCACAAGAAATGTCGGGTATAAAGGCACAGACCCAAAATCCAGGACAGCTTTGTTTTGAAAGGATGGATAAACTGCTGCTGGTGCACTTCTCATCCTTCACGAGGCTGGGAGTGGTAAGACACTGTCCTGACATCCTCCATGACTGCTTCCAACCATCCCCGAGGTTGTGTGCTTATCAATGAGTTATGTGCTCCCTGGGTTTACCAACTCTACCTGTCATCACCCCAGGAACCCTTGCCATGGTGTAGCCTATTGCTGGCTTCTGGGAGGAAGCACCCTTTCTTCACAATGGCCCCCACCAGCTCCGCCTCTGGCACAGACCAAGACTCACCTGATCTGCTGTGGAGTTTGAAGTTGCTCTTCATTCCTTGGGGAGAGGCGAGATAAATTACATCATAATCTTCAGCTACTGGTCCTTTAGCTTGTGTCACTTTGTGATATACCTCATATCCTGGAATTAACACTTCTTCTTCATCAGAGTACACTGAGAATGCTTTGATTTTAACACCCAAACAGGTGGTGATAACAAACAGTGTCTTATCACGTTTTTGAAAAGGTAGAGCTATGCTTTTCTTACTGCCTCCTAGAAAAGCTATAGCTCTCTCTTTATCCAAAGATGTTGAAGTAAACTGCCCAAATCGTACACTGCCTTTCCCGGGATAATTAAAATTTGTTTTAACACCCCTATAGACAAGATAACAATCTGGATTGCTTAGAAGCTGAAGAGCTCTTGTTAAGTAGTAATGGAAGGCCCTGAAATGATCAAGGCTGTTGGACTTTTGGGTTTTTTTGAATTCTCTTGTAGCTTTGTTAAAATTTGTGAAAATATGTATCCCAGTGTAGGCCACTAGAGCTGTTCCATGGAAATCACTGAAACCTTCCGGGTAGCTTGCTGCTTTCTTTACTTTCATCTTCCAGTGCTCCTCTGCCTCTTCCCATGCAGTTTTTAATGCTTCATTCATGTAGAAGTCTTCTTTTAACATCTGGGGTGCCTTTTCCTCCATTTCTCTGACGCAGCCTTCATACTGATCATCAAACGCATCGGAAGCCATATCCAGTATGGCGTTCTTTGTCAAGCCTGTCACCTGTGAGGAAGAAGTAGAGTCCTTTCACGTGTTTGCTGAGATACCAGCATGTGCTGGGTGCCGCCCAGAGCCTGTAGCATGGGCTTCTTGCTCAGATGAGATTTCCTATGTTCTAATCCAAGGGTTCACACATGGCATATATACAAATGCAATCTCATCACACTTTGAGTGTGGAAGAAAGGAGAAGCTAAGCTTGTGACTCCTTTTTATTTACTGACACTTTTTTCCTTATTGAATTAAGTTTCTTAGCATATAAAACAATAGTCATTGTACCATTTCATACATATATATGTCATTATACTTTGCTCACATCCATAACCCAACTCTGCTGCTCCATACTGGTACTGACTTTAAGTTACTTTTTCAGGATCTCAGCTCTAACTAGTTCTAGCCATAGACTCAACTCTGGGAACCATAGTATCCGAAAGATGGAGGTGGGGGGAAAGCAGTGTCCATAGGAGGTAGGTTCAGAGTGGATGATATATATTACCTGCTGGGTTAGCCACCAAGTTAACAGGAAGATGTGAACTTCTGAGTTCAGAAGAGATGCCATCTTCATTATAAAAAAAATAACTACAAACAGACATAAGAAGATGTAAGAGACACATGCACATTAAATTTTAGGTCCGTGCATCAATCCCTTCACGTCCACAAGTCTGGGCTCCTGTTCACACTGTTCCCTGAATGATTTATCAGGACTCTGTGAACAGTCCTGCCTGGGTCCTTTATCAGGGATGAGGTCACTGACATCCCCCTACACAGTAGGAGGCTACAGTCAATCCATTCTGGCAACAGACAGAGCTACGTGGCATTTAGATTGCCTGTGAGAGGAACAGATTATATTTTAGCTCTTTCATTGGTGCTAACATTTTGCCCTCCATAGATACTTTAAATTTTCTGTTTTTAGTTAACCTGTGGCTCACACTTAGGTCAATACTTCTGGGTGTCTCTTAATGCTGTCAGTCTTCACCATGTTCTCTGATTTGGATATGGTTTGTCCCCTGTGTGTCCATGTTGAGGTGGTGAAACCTTTGAGATGGGGCCACTGAGAGCTAATTGGGTCCTTGAAGGCATCACCCTCAGAAGAGATCGATGCAATTCTTGTGGGACCCCAGTCAGTTCTTGCAAATGCAAGTTGTTATAAACAGAGCAAGCCTGGTCCCAGAATCATTTGGCTTCCTCTCCTGCCATTTAAGCCCTTCTGTACATGGCACAGGACTTCTCTGCCATACTGTGATTCAGCCAGGAAATTCTCACTAGTCAGCAATACCATGATATTTAGACTTTCTAGGCATCAGAATATAAACCAAATAAACATTTTCACTTTGTAAGCTTTGCAGTATCCAGTATTTTGGTACAGCATTAGAAAATGGACTAATATGGGCTGAGGAGATAGCTTAGCCAGTAAAAACCTGAGTTTGATCCCCAGAACCCAAATGTAGTGACATGTGCTTATAATCCCAGAACATGGGAAGATGGAGACAAGCAGGTCCCTGGACCTCACTGACCAGCTAGCCTAGCCTACTCGGTGAGTTCCAGGCCAACGAGCAAGCTTGTCTCAAAATCAAAAACAACCCACGAAACCCGCCACCACCACAGCAACAAAAACAGTGAACAACACCAAGGAGCGCTTTAGGCTGTTCTTTGGCCTCTACATACATGTGCACACACATTGTGCACACCATACACACATGTAAATCCATGCCCACATAAGCATGCATACATATGTACACACACACACTAAAAAAAAGAAAGAAAACTAGGCTAATACAATCAGCTTGCCTTATCAATTATTATACCTAATGAAAACGTATTGTTTCAATTTTTTTACTGCTTACATTTTTTTCTGGTTTCTTTATTTTTATTCTATGTGCATGCGTGTTATGCCTGCATGTATGTAAGTAAGTACACCCGTGTTGTGCAATGCCCACAAAGGACAGAAGAGGGCATCAGAACCCCTGTAACTGGAATTACAGACAATTGTTAATCATCATGTAGGTGGGGATTTGAACATGGGTCTTCTGCAGGAGCAGCCAGGGCTCTTAACCATTGAGCCATCTCTCCAGTCCTTGTTTTCTATATCTTTTTGAGGGGTGGAGATTTAAACTATACTCCAAAATGCAATGAGTGAGGAGTGATTGTCACCCCACTTTGGGTTGATACCTACTCCCTTAATTTCTTCCTGTCTAAATGGCTTTTTGAAAATTATGAAATTTCTCCTCCATACTAGAAGCAGTGCATCGCTTTCCATCGAGTTTTGACTCAGACTGCAAAGGTAATGCTCTACCTAGACCCTGAGGATGGCAAGAGGGGCTATAGAACACTGCGGGCTGATCTTGGGAGGGCCCTAAGCTGTGACTCCTGGCTCCTCCTCCGCTTCACTTCTCACCCCTTGAGTCTTTAGAGAACACAGACTGAAGAAGTGACAGACTTAGCAGTTCTGAACTCCAGTGAAAAGCCTCACCCTCCATTCTGAGTAGAAAGAACTGTTTACAAACTGACTACAGTTCACTGTGTAAACTAAGAGTTGAACTCAGAGCCACCTTTGTTTACATATGATAACCATCCTTGTTGATATAAAAAAAACTTGCTTCAACCAGAATCAAAAACAGAACAAACAACTTACATGTCTAAAAAACATATGAGTAGAGACATTTTCATTTAAAGTATTTAATTATTGGAGAGCTGGAGAGATAGTTCAGCAGTTAAGAGCACTGGCAACTCTTGCAGGGGACCTGGATTCAGTTCCCAGCACCCACATGGTGGCTAACAACTGTCCATAACTCCAGTTCCAGGGGATCCAGCCTCCTTAGGCACTGTGCGCACGGGTGCACTACAAACATGCAGTCAAAACACTCATACACATCAAATAAAATAAATAATTTTAAGTGTTTAATTATTGAGATGAAATGTAGCTCAGCTGATAGACAGCCTGCCTACTGTGAGGCCCTGAGTTGTATCCTCAGCACTGTATAAAACCAGGTGTGGTAATCCCAGCACTGTTGAGATGGAAACAGGGAATCAGAAGCTCAAGGTCATGCACTGTTACATAATAAGTTCAAGGCCAGAGTGGACTACCAGAGATCCTTGCCTCAAAAATAATAAATAAAACTAATACATGTAAATGGATACTATCTGACATATATTTCCTGTGTATGTATTCATTTCATTGTTTCATCAATTTATACTTTGAATATATTTTCATAGCATATTTAATTGAGTCTTAGAATTTTACAATTTCATATCATTAAGATAATGAATACTTCCATTTACTAGCACCTCTCAGTACAGAGTAAACTAAACTTCCATTCATTGTAATAGGTTCCTATCAATTTCTCTTATCCTCAGGAAAATTTGTGAAAGCTTATAAGTTCTTCTTTAAGGAATCCCAGACCCTAGCTATCCCCTTTAAATTAGGGAGATCCTCCTGGATGGGCAGGGCATTGCAACACACACCTGGAATCCTAGCCCTTTGGAGGTGGAGGCAGGAAGAGCCCAAGTTCTAGGCCAGTCTAGGCTCCATAACGAGACCCCAACAAAAATAAAAACAAAGTATGTCTAGGAATGAGAAAACGCTTTGCTTTCCCATTCTATATACCTTAGAGTTGTTTAGGAACTCCTCCCACCTATGCTTAATAGGTCTCCAAGTTTGATTGTATAAAGACTTCTCTGGGAAACTTTCTTGTTGTTCTCAACAGAGATTCTTGGACCTTAGTCTCAAAGTTGTAGATTTAGAATTTTTAACGAGTTCCCTAGCTCGTTCTATTGCAGTTCTCTTTTTTGAGAAGTACTGACTGGCATTAAATGAAGCTTTATTTGCCTTTACAAGACCTGGCCAATACTTCCCTATGGGAAAGCTACATATAGCCTACTTCTCTGGCCTTGCAGAGAATCACCAGTAATCAACAGCAATCACCTCAGTCACAGTAGGTGGTTTAAACTCACCAATTAAAATCTCCCAGGACACCTGTGTGAATAATGTCCTGGACCCCACAGCTTTGGTTTCTTCCTCTTCCGACCCTCTGTTTCCCCTCCCTCCCTCCCACCTCCTTCCTCTCCTATTCTGTCTGCATTCAACATTCATGTATATGATTTCTAGGTACGTCATGTATGATCCCAGACCTGTCAATTAAAGAAATCTCTCATTCAATAGTGTGTCTCTCCTAATGAATGAAGGCGTGTACTCCACCTTAAAGATTCAAAATTAAAACAAAGGAGAAGCTGGGTGTGGTGGCCCATGCCTGTGATCCCAACTGCCGCAGAAGGATGGCGAATTCCAAAGTAGCCCAGGCTGCATATCAAGACTCTGTCTTTTAAAACCCAAAGTTTCAGTTTCAGATTATGCTGTGGCCTGAAGTGTGTGCATTCCATTTTAGATCATTTAGGATCTTTTACTATTGTATAAAACTCAACTCCAAATGAATTAAAGTTCAATTTGAAAGTAAAATCATATTCCTGGTATGTACTTTGACCACTGAGCCATCTCTCCAGTCCCATGGCTAGTTTTAAAAGCAAATGCCTCACATATTTTTTATAAGACAGGCTTCATTAAGATTAGTGTTTTTGTGCTATATAAGAAATATTTTCTGGGGCTGGAGAGATGGCTCAGCAGTTAAGAGCACTGACAGTTCTTGTAGAGGACCCGGATTTGGTTCCCAGCACCCACATGGTAGCTAACAACTGTCTAAAATTCCAGTTCCAGGGGATGCAAAGCTCTTTTCTGATCTCCATGGGCATTGCATGACACGAATGTACTTACATACATGCACTCCACATAGTCATACACATAAAAATATCAATAAATGGAATATTTTAAAAATTAAACATAAACAGGGCCAGCAAAATGGCTCAGCAGGTAAATACGTTTGCTGACAAGCCTGAAGATCAGAGTTTGATGCCTGGGTCCCAAATGGTGGAAGAAGAGAGCCAACTCCCACAAGTTGTTTTTGACCTCTACATATGCACCATGATATGGACACAAGTGCACGATGTGCACAGACACACACATACACAATTAAATATGATACAGTACAATAAATCAGTGTGTGCATGCATATCTTTGTTCTGGCTTAAAAAACCTAGACTTGCCCAACCATAGCAAGGGGAAAGTCCATTTACACAAGAGACCATGTGGGACACAGAGGCCAGGGCTGCTTCCTGCAAAACCCAGGAGATAAAATATATGGTCCTGCATTAATATTTTTTTTTTTTTGGAGACAAGGTCTCACTATGTAGCTCTGGCTGGTCAGAACTTGCTATTTAGAACAGGCTGGCCTCTGCCTCCCAAGTGCCAGAATTAAAGGCAGGCACCACAACCTAGGCTCTACATTAAATTTTCAAGTTTTCAAGTTTCTAGAAAGATGGACAGCCTCATGTCTGTCCTTCTACATACTTTCTTTCCTCCAGATCCAACCTCATCTCATTATCTGGCTTATTCCTTCTCAGAACTGATTTTGTGGTTTTGACCCTTAAAACATAACCTCCTACCACAGCCACCCCAACCCTCAGATTAGTCTCCCAGTCACATCCTTTCACCAGTGTCTCTTCAGGGGACATTCTTAGTCCCATTACCTTTAGGGACCTTCTGCTTTAGAGGAAGATATAGAGTTGTCAGGGACCTTAGCAGACCTCTGGTGGTTCAGCTCCAGCTCTCTTCTGAAAACCGTGTCTCAGGAGGTATGGTGCTTTTATCCTGTGGACAGTCTACTTTCAGTTTCAGATTATGCTGTGGCCTGAAGTGTGTGTATTCCATTTCAGATCATTTAGGATCTTTCACTATTCTGTAAAACTTAACTCCAAATGAATTAAAGTTCAAATTGGAAGTAAAATCATATTCCCGGTATGTACTTTGACCACTGAGCCATCTCTCCAGTTCCATGGCTAGTTTTAAAAGCAAATGCCTCACATATTCACATATTTTTTATAGGACAACTTCATTAAGATTGGTGTTTTTGTGCTATATAGGAAATATTTTCTGGGGCTGGAGAAATGGCTCAGCTGTTAAGAGCACTGACTGCTCTTGCAGAGGACCTAGGTTCAATTCCCAACACCCACATGGTGGTTAACAACTGTCTGTAACACTAGTTCCAGGGGAATCCAACACCTTCTTCTGACTCTGTGGATGTTGCATGACACGGGTGCTCTTACACACATGCAATACACTCATACACATAAAATAAAAATAATAAAGAAAATATTCTTTAAAAAAATAATCCTTGCCAAGCCTAATGTCATAAAGATACTCTACCATATTTTCCTCTAATATATTTGCTTTAGTGTTCAAATTTAAATCTTTGATCCATACTGAATCAACTTTATATGCTGACATATAAGGACAATGTTCATTCTTCATATGGATGTCTAACTTAAGCCAATATACTTATTGAAAAGACAAAAAGCAATAACATTCTCCATAGATAAAAAGCCACAGCATAGCCTTCTGTGACATTGCTTTCAGAAATGACAGAGACTGAGCCAACAAAGATCTGCTCAGATACCTGAATTTGAAAGGGAAGCCAGATAGTTTCATTGGCTAGTTAATTTGTGTTGTTTCACTAACGTACCTTTTTCTGTCTCTTGCCTTTGTTGTTGGTGGTGGAATGTTTATTTGGGGGGATTGTTAATTTTACTTTCCTTTTGAGATGGAGTGTTATATAACCCACTGGCCTCTTACTCACTTTGTAGCTGAGAATGACCTTGAACTCGTGACCCTCCTGCCACCATGCCAGGTTTATACTATGCTGGGGACCAAACCGAGGACTATGTGCACGCTAGGCAAGCACCCTACAAACAGCTTCATCCCTGACCCCGTATGGCTTCTTTCCTCTATGCGAAGAGTTAAAACCTTTATGCTTTTCCCCACAGGGGGGAAATGTGTGTGTGTGTGTGTGTGTGTGTGTGTGTGTGTGTGTGTGACAGAGAGAGAGAGAGAGAGAGAGAGGAAGAGAGAGACTATGTGAGACAGAGACAGACAAACAGACAGACAGACTGTGGCATGCAGGTAGATCTTATAGGAAGCAGAGGTTGGTGGTCAGTCTTTGCCCACACATCTGTTTTTACCTGTTTGAGCTATTGGGGAGATTAGGTCAAAGTAAAAGGTGGAGAGGTAGCTGCTTATAAGGATCATTTTTGCATTCTTAGTCACCTCTGGCTACAATTCTTTCATATACTAGATAAAGCACAAACTAGTGTTGATTTTTTTACAGTTTCCTCTAAGAACTACCAGCTTCTTTTAATCCCTGGGTCTCTCTAGACACAGCCATTGGGTGACGTTTTAGGTAGAAAACACCACAACAGACCAGGTAGCCAGAAATCTAAAACCTCCTGTTCCATCATGTGTAGGGGAAAAAATTCCCACCAAAATAATACACTGGGACCTTTTGTGTATCTAGCTTTCATAACTGAACTTTCACAGAAATAGAACTTGGAAGATGACTAGGCTACGGTATGCTTATGCTGATGTATATTTGGAAGAAGTCTTTTTCTCAGACCTTACAAGTGAGAAACCTAACTCCCATTCCTTTTCCTCTTCCCCTTTCCCATTCCTCTCCTTCCTTTCTCCTTCCCACCCCCTGGCCCTCCTTCTCTTCCTCCTCCTCCTCCCTTCCCCTTGCCCAGACTGGCTACACATTCTCAGTTCAAGCCTCCTGAGTGACTGAGATTATAAGAACCGTCATTGTACCTGGCTTTTGCCCTTCCTTTGTTCAAGATCTACCTAATCATCTTGGTACTACAAATTTCAGCGTCTGGTCTTATTCCCACATGATTCCACAATCCTATCAGGTTATTTTGAACAAAACATATGATTTCATGGCCCTGATGATTGATATTGAACTAAAGGCACACAATTCTACTCTCTATGTAAGGACAAAGGTCTGAAAAATCTGTTAGGTTTTGCTGAGTGCAGTGGCCCATGCATGCCTTTAATTCTAGCATTTAAGAGGTGGAGGCAGACAGATTAGGAGTTCAAGGACAGCCTTAAGTACCTAGAAATCTTGGGCCAGGGTTACATGAGACCCTATATCAAGAAAACCAAAACCAAGCCAAAACTGTGGGGAATTAGGCCTCCCAACACAACCCCCCCTCCATGGCTACGTGATGGTATGCGGGCCCTCCATGACTGCGCCATGGTGTCTGATTCTGTTTAGCTTAAGAGTTGTTCATTAACTTGTGACCGCAATCGCAGAACATTCTTCAGCCTTTTGCAGAGACTATCTTGTCTGTGCTGCTTCTGCTTTGAAGTAAACGTGCTTTGAAGTGCTGAGTCCCTGGGTGGGCACAGGGTGCTCTGTCACGTAGGACAGAGGTTGTTATCTTTTTTGGCCACTGGGTCAGTGGTCCCTGGTCTTCTGCGTTCCTCAAAGATTGTTAGGTTGTATAATGACGGATGGAAACGGTATAAAAAGGAAGAGACATTTTGTAGTAAAGGCTTCTTCTTCTCAACTTCCATGGTGTGTGTGTGAGTTCTTTCATCAAGCCTCGCCGCCCCTCACAGGGACTCGGACCCAGGGCCAGGCAGGTGTGGCACAAAACCAAACAAAAAAGAAAAACTGTTACAGCAGGAAGATGCTCAAAGCAGACCAGAAACTTCTCAGGGACAGGGTAGACAAGTAAGATGTGAGAAAGAGGAAGGTGGCTGTAAAAAGCAGGAGGTGTTAAAACTGCTACAAGGGTGATTTAAAACCACACGCCATCAAAAAGTACCTGAGCTGATGATGTGACCCAATCATGTGGTCTGTGGTTGGGCATATGAGTCGGGCTCAGGTATTGCACGGGAGCAGGCAATTTGAGTGCAAAAGTTCACATCAAATTCCACTCAGACCTACTTACACTGCACATTTGGTCAGCCTTGTTAGTTCACCGTCTTGCTCAAGATCTGGGCAGAGGGACTGTCCTTGAAAAACTCAGGATAAGGGGAATCTGAAGTAGATGTCTCTCTTAATGGTGGCATTCCTGGAGGACTGCTGGAGCATCTGTTGGGTGTGCTGGTCAAGATTCCCACAGATCTGCCATCTTAAATTTGGGGTGCCTAGAATGAAAAATAGAAATATTAATATGAAATGTCCTATGAAAGTAAAAGGTGGACCCTAAGGGTATCCAGACAGTGGATTCTACGAGGAGCGTGAATGGAGACGTTTGATTCTGAAATACTGTTTCTCGAGGCTCTTGTGAAGATGTAGAAACTCTTGAGATACTGTCTTGATCTCATTCACATGGAGGAGAATGCATTTTCCCAACATTTTACCAGGCTTCCTAAGTGGCCCAGACAGCAGCCTGTTCAAGTCAAAGTCTATCCCCTTATGATCTGCAGCAGCAATGGATCCTTTGAGGACTATATCAAGTCCTTGAACTCCAGCCTACAACGCTTCTTCCGCTCCTGGGAGGAAAGGCCAGCAGCAGAGTAACTGGACTCCTGAGAAGGACTGGGGCGGGTTTAGTTGTCAGTGATACAAGCTGGGAAGGAGGCAGAAGTACCGGAAAGTGAGTTAGCAAAGCTGCAGTCAGATACTAAGGGAAAGGTGAGGGAATCACTTTTCTGGGAATGACTTTGTAACAAGCTTTTACAAATGGAAAGTTTTGCATAAACCAAGTATATTAGTCGTTTTTCTGTTGCTGTGATAAAATACCATGACCAAGGCAACTTATGGAAGAAAGAATATATTTTGGCTTATGGTTCCAGAGGGTAAGAGTCCATCGTGGTGGGAAGGCATGACAGCAAGGGGACGCACAGTGGCGGGAGCAGGAGGCTGAGCGCTCATGTTTTCAATGGCAGAGAGAGCCTACCACATTGTTAATCATATGTTTTGAGAATACTTAGAACTGTACTCATTCTGTGTAAATGCTGTATACTCAGCTTGTTTAGAATTAACAAACCTTTAAGAAAAATAATGTGGGGCTGGAGAGAGAGCTCAGTGCTTAAGAGCACTGGCTGCTCTTGCAGGAGACCCAGGTTTGATTCCCAGCACTCACATAGCAGCTAACAACCGTCCCTAACTCCAGGTCCAGGGAATCCAAGGCCTGACCTCCACGTGTATCGCATGACACAGGTGCACTTACATACATGCAGGTAATGCAGTCATACACATAAAAATAACAATAATAGATAAAATATTTTAAAAGAAAGAAAAATAACATAATCAGTCTTACAATACTTTGGAATCCCAATGTAATTCACTCTTAAAAGATAGGCTGAATTATAGCTTTCATCTTTTTTAATTAATTAATTTTTATTTTATGTGTATGAGTGTTATGCCTGTATGTAAGGGTGCCCATGTTGTACAGTGCCTGTGGAGGACAGAAGAGGGCATCAGAGCCCCTGGAACTGCAGTATGGACAGTTGTTAGTTGCCCTGTCGGCGTTGGGATTTGAGTCTGGGTCTTCTTTGAGCAGCCAGTGCTCTTAACCACTGAGCCATCTCTTCAGCCCCAGCTTTAATCTTATTCCAAATTCCCCATCTCTTCTTTGTGACACAGTTATGCCTTGACTCTGAGTAACATATGTGTTTCTGGGATGTGGTAGTTAGACCACCCCCTGAAAGCATTAATGACCTTGAAAACAAGTCCCCTACAAATATTGAAAGCACCACATGCACATGATTGATATCTTTCTGGTTTTGTATGCTGTTCTCAGTCAGTAGGGTCAGAAAATAAAACTTCTTCCTTGGTAAAAACAATTACCAAAGATTGCTCATTCCTTTCCCATAGCATGTTTGTAATATATACAGAGGAAGCCCTTTGGTGGAGGGAATAGAAAGAACAGAAAGAGAAGGGCAGAACATACTGGGCTCACTCTTGGTTTAAAAAACTCTAAGAGTTAGTTTTTCTTTAATGTGACACCACCACTAACTGGAAGAATTGAAAATCTGCTGAAGCAAGGGGATCAAGCATTTGAGATCAGCCTGTCCTACATAATGAGACCCTAGGTAAAAAAAAAAAAAAAAAAAAAAAAAAACTCCACCAATAATCCAAGAAAATTTTACCATCTTATAGAGAAAACTAACTTCTTGCTCTGGGTCTAGTCATCAGTATAGTACTTAATTCTAAATGCTCTGTTTCTCCTGTCTCTCTCTCTCTGTCTCTCTGTCTCTGTCTCTGACTCTGTCTCTCTGTCCCCACCTGTACATGAGTGTGTACATGCCAGAGGTGCCAGAAGTCAATGTTAGGTATCTTTTTCTATTGCCTCCATATTTTTTGAGACAGTCTCTCTCTGAATCTGGAACTTAGCACTTTGGCTAGGCTGACTGGCCAGTAAACCTCTGGCATCCACTGCTTTCTCTGAGCCTCCCACTCCAGGACTGGGGTTATAGACATGTATTACCATGCCAGACTTTTACACAGGTGCGGGGGATCTGAACTTAGGTTCTCACACTGTGTGGCGGGCATAAACCACAGAGCCATCTCCCTAGCTCCCAAAGTCATTCTTTACTATGATTGCTCCTGGTAGTCTCATTCACACATATTGGTAATAACTTCTAATGACAGTAACTTCCACTTTATAGAGAAAATGAGGAGGCAGATAGTTTTGAACTGTCTGTCACACCTGGGAATGTTGAAGCAGACTATCAGAGTTTAGGGAGAGATGTGTCACATTTGTTTATCTTGGCATTTTTTGTTTATTTTTGAGACAGGGTTTCATGTAGCTGAGGATGGCCGTAAACTCGCTGTGTAACCGAGAATGACTCTGAACTCCAGATCCTCCTTGTTCTACCTCCTAAGGGCTGGGACCATAGGCAGGCACCACCGTGCCCAGTGCTTTGATGATCTTTTACTTGTGATAAAATACGTGTAATATAAAACCTGCTGTGTTAAAATTTTTTAAGTGTTATTTATGTATATGCGCGTGTGCCTGAGTGTATATATGTGCACCTCATGTGTGTGTGCCCTTGAGGCCAGAAGAGAACATCAGATCCCTTGGAGGTGGAGTTACAAGTGACTATGAGCCACCCCATGTGGGTGCTAGGAACTTGGGTCCTCTGGAAGAGCAGCAAGTGCTCTTAACCATTAAGCCATCTTCCCAGCCCCATTTAAACCATCTTAAAATATAAAATTCAGTGATATCCATCTTACAACTTTTGCTAGCTATGTATTTTTCTTGTCCTTTTGAGACAGGGCCTCCCTGTAGCCCCAGCGGGCCTGGAACTCACCATGGAGATGACAGAGATCTGCCTTCTAAGTGCTAGGATTAAAGGCATGCCCCACCACACCTAGCTTAACAGTGAGATATAGAGAGGCTAACTCCCCAAGAGTGAGAGATTAGCCCACCTAGCTGGTCAGTAGACCTTTTTTAATCGGGAGGGGATTCCCGTGACATCTGACTGATGTTTAAGGGGAGACTGTAAACTTTTGGCCAGGAAGCAAACCCCTTCTCAGAACTCTTATCTAATGAGAAGCTATAAAAGTCAGTCCCTTCTCAGATATCTGTGGGCTCTGGGAGTTTGGCTGGAGTCGCCAAGGTGTCTGTCCTGGAACAGGGGGTGGTTCCTTCAGTCACATCTTACATTAACCACTAAGCCAACTCTCTAGCCCCTGAAAACACTTCTTAACAGATCCACAGATAAATAGCTCTACACTTTGGCTTAGTAAATAATGTGCCAGTATTTTAGCTTATTTAGAAATTATCTAATGGTGAGATTAACCTGAATTATTTTAATTTGAATGCATAAAATATCTAGGTTAGTTTCTATGAGAAGGTTCTCTCTTTTTTTTTTTTTTTTTTTTTGGTCTTTTTGAGACTATAGCTCCAGTCTGGAACTTGCTATGTAGACCAGGCTGGCCTTGAACTCAAAGAGATCTGCCTTCCTCTGCCTCCCAAGTGCTGGGATTAAAGCAGAATTTTGATTTCTGGGAACTTTAGGACTATTTCATATAAATAAAATATATCACATAAATATATGTTGATTTATCACTAAGCCAATTAGAATAAAGTTTCTTTAAGGAACCATGTAGTTTCATTTAGTAATATCATCAGGGTAAGAAAATGTTACATACATATAACACATATGTATAAACATACACACGGAAAGAGAGCATACAACATGAATCTAAAATTGTAGCTATGCGTTAGGCATAAACACAAAGCTCACTGGTTCATCCTATACTTACCCCAATTATGCATCTTTCACTAGGATTATATTTATGGTAGATAGAGGAAGCCAGGGTTGCTTATCACAAGGGCTGAAGGGTCCCCACCAGTATTTTCCCCTTTGTTTGGGGCTAGAGAGATGGTTCTGTGGTTAGGAGTACTTGCTGCTCTTGCAGAGGGCCTGGATTCTGTTCCTAGCATTCACATGGCAGCTAACAACCATCTGTAACTCCAGTTCCAGGGGATCTGATATCCTCTTCTGGCCTCCATAGGCACCAGGCATGTACACAGTACACATACATGCATACATACATACATTCAGGTAAAACAGTCATAAAGAATAAAATTAATATATCTTTTAAAAAGAGACTGCCTTTGTTTGATATGTAATCTATGGAGGCTATGATTAAGTTTCCAGTGAGGGACAAGAAAAGACTAAGCATCTGTCTAGGAATCTCAAAAAGCTATTGGAACAGATAGAACACCAGGCTTAATTCTATTATTTTCTCAGCCTCTGTCTGTTGTTCTTGGGTCCCTGAATGCCTCAGAAGCCCCTGAACCAATGATGTGGGAGAAATGCTTTTTGGTCTCTTTGAACCAAACAAATGAGCAAATCATTGCTGTTCTGTATAATTCAGAGAATGGTCTACAATAGCCATTATTTTGGTTTTGAATGAGTGAGCTTATTAAGTATATAGCAAGCCAAAGTAAAAGTAGCAGGTAGATAGATGATGATAGATAGATAGATAGATAGATAGATAGATAGATAGATAGATTAGATGATAGATAGTCTCATCAAATTGGGTGCTCAAAACATCCAGCAGAAATCAACTGTGGAAGTCCTGTTGACTCAGCTAGAGTTTCCAATAGTGTCTCTGACATAGCAGAGTGTCCCTTTGGGTGAGGCTTTCAAGTTAGAGAACAAACAGTAATAAATAGAGACAACATCAAAACATCTAATAGGAACTGACTGTGAACATCAAGGCAGCCAGCTAGTTGGAGCTCTTGATTAATCTTTCTCTCCAAGGACATGCTCCCCCAGCTGAACTTCTGGCTTCTTTGTCCCACTGCTATATCATGGAAAAGAAAGTAACTTATGCAAAGGGGTAAAAGAGCTTCTGGTAGAATGAACCAGTTTGGGAAAAAATCTCAGACTCATAAAGAGGTCAGAGAAGTGTCTGTTATTTTTGAGTAAATGTTTTTTTAATGTTGGAATTAGAACTGTCACAGTGAAGCTTGTGTTCTCTGGAGGCTAAGTCTAGGAGATGGTGGTTAGGTAGATAGCTCCCCTTGATGCAAAAGGAATATCACTGATGCTTGGGGCCTTGGGACTTTAGACTAAATATATGGCTTCCAAGGGGGAAATCAACACCTTTAACATCACTCAGAAAGTCAGAAGGAGCCAGGTACATGCCTTTAGACCCATTACTCAGGAGGCAGAGGCAGGCAGATCTCTGTGAGTTTGAGGCCAGTCTGGTCTACACAGTGAGCTCCAGGTCAGCTGGAGACTGTCTCAAAAAGACAAAAAAAAAAAAAAAAAAAAAAAAAAGTCAAGTAGACAGAGAAACAAAAGGAGGGGACAAAAATACAATGAAGGGACTAGAGAGGTGGCCCAGGGGCTAAGAGCACTGGCTGCTCTCTCAGGGACCCAGGTTTAATGCCCAGCACCCACATGTCAGCTAATAACCATCTGTAACTCCAGTTCCAGGAGATCAGATGCCTTCTGACTGCTGAGGACATTGCGCAACACAGGTGTACTTGCATACATGCAGGCGATACACTCATACACATAAAATTTTTAAAAATAAAATGAAAAAAATATTTTTTAAAAGTGTATACTACTTCTGCAGAGGATCTGAATTTGGTTCCTAGCACACATGTCAGGCAGCTCACAACTGTCTATAACTCTAGCTCCAGGGGGACTTAGTGCCTCTGGCTTCTGAGTACCCACACATGTGAGCATACTCACACACACATAATTGAAAATAATATCTTTCAAACAAATAAGAGAAAGATAAAGTCAAGTTTTTATGCTACAAGAAGCATCCAGAGGGAGCCTTGGACTGGGCATAGTCGCCTTCCACCTTGGATTTGGTTTCTCCAGTCAGAAGGACAAGCAAGGTTCAAGAAACTGGTATTAGTCCCTAGGTGGAGACAGTGGGGCCTGATAGGTAGCTGGCACATCATCCGAGTCTTGTCAAGGAAAAGAACTACAAATCTGAACAATAGTAGGCAAATATTGGTGGGGGTTGTAGAAATAGGGAGATGTCCAAAGCTAATCAGAGACCTCTCAGGGAAAGATGGGGCAAGCCAAGCTCTCCTCTGCAGAGAGGGCTCATGATAAAAACTGCTGGGAGAGGCGGTATCTCAAAGTTTAATGAACTGTATTGGACATTTCAGCAATAAGAAAGTTGAGGAAGCTGAGTTGTCTGTGGTCAGAACCACAGAGACAATAAACAGGTGAGCGTGGGAAGTTCACATTCAGTTCAGGCCTAGTCTGCCTCGAGCACAAAGGGCAACCAGCCTTGTTGTCTACTAGCTGTCAACTTTTTCTATCAAAACTTAATAAACAGCCTTACATATCTCCCAGGGACCATTTCTGTCAAGAGGTTCTCACCATGAGAAAAGGACCGCTGATGTCTTAACTCAAGGGGAAAAGCGGGCCCTCCTGAGGCGAGGTACGTTAGGGCTAAGGGAAGCCTGCGGTGCTCCATTCTGACATTCTGGGGTTTGGGAAGCAACAAAGAAGTCAGAAATTAGCTGGAAGTGGTACCTCACACATGCAATCCTAGCACTAGGGAGGTTGGGGCAAGGAGACTGCCATGGGTTCAAGGCCGGCCAGGCCTGTGTAGCAAGACCCTGTCTCAAAAAAAACAAAAACAACAACAAAAAAAAGGGAGAAAGTCAAGCTACTAACTTCCCATTTGGTTCTGCAAGTTCTTCAGGTGGGGAGAAGATCTACAAAAAAAAGGGAGAAAGTCAAGCTACTAACTTCCCATTTGGTTCTGCAAGTTCTTCAGGTGGGGAGAAGATCTACCATCTTCATTTAGTTGGGAACTTTGGACCCCTGGCTCAGAGACTGACTCCAAACAGACCATAAGCTTTCTCTGCCTTCTGTGGCAGTCTCCAAGTAAGTGCTGTCTTGGGGTGAGTATCCCAGTCTAAGGATTGATCGTTCAAAACAACAGAAAGCCTGACACAACAGAAATCAAGACCAAGCACCCCTGGAGACTCGATATGCAATTTCAGTATGATTAACCATACTCCCACATTATTAGTAGTCTGTCATCAACTCAGGCGATGACACAGGTGGGGACAATATGAACCAGAGCTATCTATGCCCACAACATTACTGGCTCTGTTAATGTGACTTTACACTTCTGTTTTCATCAGTATAACTTTCCTATTCCAGGAAACTCTTGTGCACAAAGAGAAAGTGATGACTAAAGATATCAATTCCAGAAACTTCCTCAAAGGGCTGTCTTGTGAATGCTCTGTCCCCAAACCCTTTCTTGGTTGGGTTTATCAATCTATTCCTACTATATCATGATTTGTGGTCTGTCCTCACCAAGTACCCTTCTTGGACAAAACTTAAAATTCCCCAAAGCTTCCAAGTCTCAACTTTGCCCTTCTCCGAGATGCTGTGGATGCCCTGAAAGATTACAGTCTCTTGCCACCATAAGCACTAAACTTGATGTGGTCGGACAGAGCCAAAATGGAGTATTCAACAAAATTTAACTGTTTTAAACACTAAACTGATGGTTCAGTGGTCAAGGACTTGTACTGCTCTTGCAGAGGACCGAAATTTCGTTTGGGCAGCTCAAAACCAACTGCAGCTTCAGCTCCAGGGGATCTGATGATCTCTTCTGGCTTCCATGAACATCTGCATGTATATGAGAAATATACACACAGAGACACAGAATTTAAAGTGAATAAATAAAATATGAATAGGGACAGGTTATCACTCCCACCTCTGCTGGGATTACAACACGTAATCCCACATAACTTCTTATGTATATTTTTAATATTTAATTTATTATTTTTATTTTATGTGTATGAGTGTTTGCCTGCATATATGTAAGTGTATCCATGTTGGACAATGCCCATGAAGGTCAAAAAAGAGTGTCAGATTCCCTGGAACTTGAGTTATGGATGGTTGTTAACCACCATGTGAGTGCTGGGAATCGAACCCAGCTTCTCTGCAAGAGCAGCCAATGCTCTTAACCACTAAGCCATCTATCTAGCTCTATTACGTATATGTTTAAAGAATTCTAATTGAGAACAAATTCTTGTGAGTTAGTTATTTTTTTTTCCTTTGTTATATGCAGCCAGATCTAAGTTGATTTTGCATTTTTAGTTAATAAGGAAATAACCTTTAATGTCCCTCCAAAACAAAACTGAAACAAAAACGTCAAAGTACATGAAAAGACAATTTAAAATAAATCCAAGTGACACATATATGGATTACTTTTAATTGCTGTGATAAAATACCATGACCAAGGCAACTTACAGAAGGAAGAGTTTATTTGGCCCAAGGTTCCAGAGGGAGAGTCTGTAACTGTGGGGGATGCATGGCCTCAGGCAGCCAGAGCAGGAGAATGGGAGCTCTCATCTTCAGCCCCAACACAAAGCAGAGACAGTGAACCGGAAGTGGGGCCCACTCCCAGTGATGCATTTCCTCCAGCGCAGCTGGGCCTCCTCATAATCTCCCAAAGTGGCATCACTACCAGGGGGTCAAGTGTTCAAACACACGAGCCAACAGGGGCATCACACATAGAAATACAGCTTCTATCTCACCAGAAATCTGTGATTAAAAAATGAGTAGGAGACAGCGACACCCTCTCTCACCAATCCAACAGGTTCAATCAGCCCAGAGTTCTTGGTGGGAGGCAGGCTCTCTCTTGCCAACTGATGGGACATAAATGGGCTCAGACCTTTGTAATTACTATTTTTTGTTAGCATACATGAATATATTTTCATGCTTATATCAGTAATGCTTTGTTTTTCTCTCCCTTCTCCGTCCTCCCCTCACTCCTCTTGCTGGTCTCCTTTCTCCCGTCCAATGGGCTCAGGGCCTAATCTTCCTTATTACATTTTTAGAAATAGACTCTGGAAACCAAAACATATAGACTCTGAGAAAGGCCATTAGGGAAGATAGTATTGCCTGCCAACTTGACAGGATCCGCAATTTCCTAGGAGACAAACCTCTGGGTGTGCCTCTGGAGGAGTTTCTAGATTGATTCATGTGAGAAGACTCACCTAAATGGGGGCGCACCATCCGCGGTTTGGGGTCTGACATGAAGGAAAAGGAGGGCGAGCTGAGCAGTTTCCCCCTCGCTCTGCACCCTGCCAAGGACACTGCGACCCGCCACCATGCCGTCCCTGACAGCACTCGCAAACTGTGAGCCAGGGTAAGCCCTTTCTTCAGTGTTGTTTGCCAGATATTTTGTCAAAGCAATGGGAAGAGTAACTAATACAGCCATCAAGGTTTGGGTTTTTCTTCTTTTTCATTTTCGTGGATGTGTTTGTTGTGTATGGTTTATGTGTGTGTGTGCGTGTGTGTGTGTGTGTGTGTATTCATATATGTTTGTATGTCTGTGGGCACAGGTGTGTGTGAGTAAACATACATGTGGAGTTCCCTGCTTGATGTCAGGAATAATCCTCAATCGATCACTCTTCCACCTTAGTCACTGAGGCAGGGTCTCTCAATCAAACCCAGAGCTCACTGATATTGATAGTTTTGCTGGCCAATTTGCTCTGGGGAATCCCATCTTTTCCTCCTGAGGTTGAATTTGCAGATGGGTCTTTGTACCCACCTGGGATTTATGTGGGTTCGGAGATCCACTCCAGTCTTTAAGCTTCTGTGGCAAGTGCTTTAACCACCCAGCCATTTCCCCAACCTTCCATCAAGACTTCTTACTTGAGTCGTGCAGACAGCACATCTTTTCTGAAACTCCACTCATGACAGCACTTCCGCTTCCTGTGGGTAAGGAAATAATCTGCCTCAGAGATGGGTGAGAATGAAGAGCCAGGACGTGCAAGAACAAGAGCTAAACAGTCCCATGAACCAGCGCAAAATGAGTTGAGCAAGCTCAGGCCCCTGCAAAGGGGGTTCAGCACAGGAGGGACAGAAGACCCAGATTCCGGGTCAAGCACAGCCACTGGGCATGGGCATGGGCTTGAAACAGCCACTTAGAAGCTGTTCTTGCTAAAAACCATTGGTTCTCTATTTTTATAACAGGCTTGAGTTATCTAAACCTTTATTAACTGTGCATATCCTTTCCCGTGATGCATCTGATTTTACAGATTTATTATAATTTTATGTGTGTGAGTGTTTGCCTGGTGCCTGTGGAGGCCAGAAGAAGTCAACTGGAACTGGAGTTTCAGACAATTGTGAGCTGTCATGTGGGTGCTGGGAACCAAACCCAGGTAGTTCCTCTGCAAGAGCAACAAGTGCTCTTAACCGCTGAGCCATCTCTCCAGGCTGATGCATCTGATTTTAATCACATGGTTGCCTTACTGCACATGCACCCCAAACCAGTTCAGGCTGGTCTGGCCCATTTCACTTAGTTTCAGGATATTGATGTGGGAATATTATGTCTTTGAGAATGATGGAGTCTCTCTTGGAGAGATAGGGTCCTGGAAACTTGATGTCACTAGTTACTCGAAACAGTAGTTTTATGGTTCTTGTCTCGAAAATTCGAAGAATGAAATTCACAGACCACAAAGGGTGAATTTTACAGAGAAGTTATTATAGATTTATAGATTCATAGGTGGAATCGAGAGAGAAAGAGAGGGGGCGGGGTTTGATTTAGGTATGGAGGTCAGCCGTGTGGCAGACAAGCAGCTGCATGGAGGGGACCGGAGCTTTTGAGAAAGAATGAAACCAACGTGTCAGGGAAAGCAGGCTTAGAGAAGAGATGGAAAGAAGAAAAGACAAGGCTGGAGAGAGGGCTCAGTGGCCAAGAGCACTGGCTGCTCTTTCAGGGGACCTGGGTTGGGTTCCCAACTCTCACATGGTGGTTAACAACCATCTGTAAGTCCAGTTCAGGGGATCCAACGCCCTCTTCTGACCCCGTGGGTATTGCACAACACAGGTGCATGCTTGCAGGCAATATGCTCATACACATAAAATAAAAATGCAGGTTTGTTTTTTGTTTTTTTAAAGAAGAAGAAGAAGAAGAAGAAGAAGAAGAAGAAGAAGAAGAAGAAGAAGAAGAAGAAGAGAAGAAGAAGAAGAAGAAGAAGAAGAAGAAGAAGAAGAAGAAGAAGAAGAAGGAAGAAGAAGAAGAAGAAGAAAAGAAAAGGTTATTCCTTTCTGAGTCAGCACTCAGGAAAACATGCAGACCCAACAGAACCTCATGCAGCTCCATAGGGGCTGTGCTAGAGGGCAGGAACTCCAGGAGGAAAAGTAGTTCTCTCACTAACGAGGTGATTATTGTTTTTATTGATTTAGCTTGGCTTCAGGAGAACCTGCCTTTCTGAGGTGGTTGCTTGGCTGGGTGATTTTACTTACCCAGCTGGATTGATTCTTTTATGTTTTGGGTGGTTTGGAATGTTAGGTCTCCACCCATGCCAGAGCAATAGTTATTCTAATGGACTTCCACAGAGTCCCTATCAAGGAAATTGCAACAATATGCTCCCGTATGTGATTGGTCACAAAAGCAGAGTTACTGTTGAGTTCCGTGGGACTTGAACCCCAGTCACTTCAACCCGACGCCTTGCCCTGGGACTTGAACCCAATGGCACCAGGGCTTCGGGACTCGAACCCTCAATGGCCGCCTGCTCCGGGACTCGAGCCCAAAGGCAGGGCCAAGAAGACCAACGCCAGATGCAAAAGCAAGAGGTTTTTATTAAAGCACTTGTACAAGCGGGCGCCCTGCTTCGGGATACAGAAGCGCGCCTGCTTACAGTGGCCTGTCTACTTTTAAAGCTAAAAACCGCAGGCGGAGAATTCCAGAGCCATTGTTACTTTCTGAGAACTTACTGTTTCGGGGGAAACAAAGCAAAGCGGGTGGGGTGGTAACAGTTTACAGCTTACAGCAATAGGTTACAGGTGATCCAGGTGATCTTATCACAAGATTTCTCAAGCGTGTTCTTATACATTCTATGGTTTTAGAAGTTTCCCATTGTCTTAGGCAGTTTCAAGTCTCAAGCAGTTTCACTTCCTTAAGGGGGCACACAGTACATTTCCACAGTATTTTAAGTATTTTAAACTCCATTTTATTTCTCATTACCAAGTGCAAGTGACTTACTGGATTGTTGGTAGTGGAGTGTACTGGCAGTTCAATGCAGGTAAGGTTGCTAGGGCACAGTTGGAAAAGGGGTGTGTGTAGCTCGAGCCAAGAAGAGCCCCAGCTTGCTAAGCTTTCACTCTGCTTGTCTGTCTTAGTCCCTTAGGGGGTTGTTTAGGTTGGTCAAAGAGGTCCCAGAGACCTAGGCTTCTTTGATCTTCCGGATTTCTCTATCCTAGGACAGGGCACTTATCTCCTGATGATACAGTGTTCCAGGAAGCATGCTGGAGAAGAGAAAATAAAGAAAAAAGAGCTTCTGCCATCTCTTAGGGATGAGGCCTGATGCTTGGTTACATGGCTACACCTATCTAAAAGGGAAGCCAGGCAACACAATCTGTGTTCTGTTGGGGAAGAGAGGAAAGGCTCTTGCACATAGCTACAGATGCTATTATTATGAAAGAAAAGTATTGAAGGATAGCAGGACTAGGCGAAGGGAGAGAGAGGTCAGAGGTTTGTTGAGAAAGGATCTCATTATGTGGTCCAGGCTGGCCTTGTGGATCCTTCTGCTTCAGCCTCCTGAGCACAGGGATTACAGGTATGTACCATTATGTACAGTTCCTAGGTAAAGATTTGAATATCGTAGTTTTTCTTCAATTGTAACAACGTCCTAATCAGGTGGTCGTGTACTGACAGTGGAGGAGCCTCTGGATGTGTGTCTGCGGGCGTTGTAGACAATATCTGATTTCTATGCTCAAGTTTGCTATAAACCTAGAACTGCTAAAATAAATCTATTAGGTAGCTAGCGAGATATTAGGCTTAAAGTCATTGAGGATGAACAGATGCCCTGCTTATAATTAGTTTCTGATGAAAATAGGAACTGAAATTTCAGGACTTTGATTACTGATCAAATGAACTGGACTTACATCTCTCTCTGGCCCTGGGTAGAGATGTGGCATTTGTAATGGTCTAGGAAAATCGGATAAAGACTTTCATTTTGCGATTTGTCCAGACCTCAAAGCTTGACCTTTGCTCAAACCCTCCTAGTGGCCTTGAGAGTTCCAAAACAGGCCCCACCACACCTGACAAGATGTTCTGATTTGGGAGTGGCATGTGCAAATAGATAACCCCCTGGTCTGCTTTTGTTAGGAATGTACACACAGGAAACTTTGTGAAATGCTTAATTCTTCTTGAATGTTGCAAATTGTAACCAGTCTCCGCTGCCAAGACCCTATAAAAGCTTCTTTCTAAGTATGATTAGGGTTTGCTATAAGTGGACCTGGCCAGTCGGAAATAAAATACCTTGCTATTCAACCCATTACAGCATTCTAAACTACCCAAAGGTCCTAAGATTACTATCTAGTCAGAGACTTTCTGATAACAAACAGACAAACTACTGTCCCTTTCTTAAGAGTTAATGTAAAAGGGCCTGTCAGTCACCTGGACAGGGAAACGCTCCTCAGGAAGATTTCTGTTCCAGAAATTTTAATAAACCTCATAAAGTTTACCTTGAAATGTACATTATTAGCTCAGTGGTCTCGATAGCCAGCTGTCCCCTCTCGCCCTGTGAGAGTGCTTTCCTCTGCCACACCCCTTGGTCCATTGATGGTGCCTCACATTATTCTGCAATAAACTGCCTATCTATCTTCCAAACTATGCTATGTATGTCTTGTCCAAATTCACTTAACAGATCACAAAGACAGGGGAGCTGAGAGGAAACCAGAGCAAGATCCCAGTAACATCTGGCGCTTCCTCTGAGTTACAATCGATTGTCATCTTCACTGTGGCAAGGCATGGGCTCCCCTTCCCCAACCCCACCCTCCCACCCGCGGGGGCTGAAACATTCCCTGCTCCTTCCCATTATGCACATTTCCCGTGTAAACACTTCAGTGTCTGCCTGGGATCCTGGGTACTGTCCTCTTTGGGGGACTCTGTGCTTCAGCCCATGTGCTCAGTCAGCCTACACTTCTGTCTCCTGCCACATCTATGCTAGCCTAACATGGGTATCTTTAAAGAGGGTAGCAAGGTTGGGCATTGTGGCACACGCCTTTAATCCCAGCACTCAGGAGACAGAGGCAGATGGATCTCTATGAATTTGAGGCCAGCCAGGCCAACCAGGGCTACGTGGTGAAACTCTGTCCCCCAAAACAAAGGAGGGGTAGGCATGTTCATGTAGTGTTCTCTGAGTGCCACCATAGCCATGTGATAAGATAAAGGTGTTTTGTGAATAATCAGGTTAAACAGGTAATACCAGACCTCAAGTCATGAGTTCTTCTGACTTTAAAAAAGTAATTATTATTATTGTTATTGTTAGTATATAGGTATGATGTGTGTGTGTACATGCCATGGTGCATGTGTGGAAGACAGAGGACAACTTTGTGGAGTCAGTTCTCTCTTTCTATCTTTATGTGAGTTCCAGAGATAAAACCCAGGTCTTCAGGTTAGTTCAACAGTCCCCTTTATCCACTGAGCCATCTCCCAGTCGCTTTCTCTTGTTTTTAAGGCACTTATATTGAATAATAAACTTAGTCCTGAAGGGAATTAGACATTTCCTTGCAGTCATTAACCTCCAATACACTATGGTCAGGATAAGTGATTCTGTCTTTGTATGTTTCCACCCTGATTCTTACAGGAATGAAAGTCAAGCTATATCTAAGAGAGGCAACTGTACCTTTAACTCTGCATTTGAAAGGTGGGGAGAGGAAGGGGAAGGGGGAGGGAAGAGGGGAGAGAGAGAGAGAGAGAGAGAGAGAGAGAGAGAGAGAGAGAGAGATCAGGCAGGGCAGGGTACTCCTCGGGAAATTTGTGGACCTTGGTCCCCATTGACCAGGAGGCTGGTTTTTGCCCAGCAAGATAATTCTAGAATCAGGTAGTGTATGCTCCTTCTGATTCCCAAGCACTTGAGCATAAGGGGATGGCCCAATCATTCAAGCTTTGATTCCTATTGATTCGCCTTTCAGGTGTATCCATTGTCAATGGAATAAATGATGCTAAACTTAAAAAGAAAGAGATTAATTTGACCTGAGAGGTTGATTTTTTTTTTTACCTCTTTTGTAAATGACTGGTCAAATGGTCTAGAATAAAAGACCAAGATTTGTTCAAACAATATAACCAGGCAATTTAAGTTAGATGTCGGAGAAAATGATCAATAGCTGGCAACTGTTAACCAGAAGCCTAGTGAAAGCCTCACTGCTTTTTTAGAGCGCCTTAAGGAGCCCATACAAAAATATACTTTAACTGATCTCTCCTCGTTTGAAGGCAGAATCCTTCTCTGGGGCAGATTTCTTAATCTGCTTCCGACATCAGAAGGAAATTACAAAAATTGTCAATGGGAACCATGATTCTCACTGGTGGCCCACTAAATACAATAAATTCTGTTTTCTATAACTGGGATCTAGAGGAGAAAGAGAGAGCATGAAAAGAGGCTAAAGTTATGAGAGAGGGAGGGAGGAGAGGGAGGGGGAGACAGAGAGAGAGAGAGAGATTTCTTGCAGCCTTCAGGGTTACTCAGATCTCCCTGTGACTCCACTCCCAGAGGAAACAGAGCAGCAAATAAATATAGTATCTGTCAGCAGACAGGTCACTGGAAGAAAAACTATCCAAATATCAGGCAGCCTCCTAGGATTCCTTGCCCTCAGTGTGGCCCGGTAAGACCCTGGAGGGTTTACCCCAGGACCGGAGGAACCTGGAATCAGAGGCCCAGATATTGTCCTTGGAATGAGGACTTCATTGGCTTCAGTTGGCCTCTGATTTGATCATCACCATGGCTGGGGCAGAGCCTTTGGCAAATTGCAAGTAGACAGTGGGAGCACAGGTCTTCTCCTTGATTGTGGGGCTCTTACTCTGTTCTTACCTTGTATTCCAGACAGCTGGCCTCTGACTCTCATCAGGCAATGGGCATCAATGGGATTCTTATGGGTAAACATTTCAATTCACTTTTATTCTGTATGGAATAATTTACTTTTTAACCCATATGTTTCTAGTAATGCCTAAAGGTTCTCTTCCTTTATTGGTCAGAGACCTGTTCACAAAAATGCTACCTAAATTCTCTTCAATCCCCTACAGAATTCCACAGTAATGGTCACCTCTCCAGAAAGGACAGTGACTGGACTGGTGACATGCCCGGCAGGGCAATCACGGACACTCCAGTTATAGCCAAAGTAAATGACTCTTATGCTTTTTCTAATCATAAACAATATCCTTTCTGGCCTGAAGCTCTCAGTGGGATTTCAGTCCTGTCATAGCTAATCTTGGTTGTTAACTTGACATACCTAAGAATCTCATTTGAAGCAGTCCTTCCATCGAATGGCTGGCGGGCACATCTTTGGGGCATTTTCTTGATTGCTTGTTGATGTAGAAGGGCCCAGCCCACTGTGGGTGGTTTCATCCCTAGGCAGGTGGCCTGGGCTGTATAAGAAAGATAGCTGAGGTACTCTGTAGTAATCTCCATTGGTGCAAAAGCAGCTTCTTTGATGGGCGGTGACTGGGATACTTGACTGTAAATATAAGGACACATGTTTTGCACTTAGTAAGAAGTTACATTAGCCTAGGGATATGACAGCCTTGGGGATTTCTCTAAGATCTATGACCTCTTCAGCCGTGTGTATTTGGATATGATTCCAATATCACGCATGAGTTTCCTCCCATTGAGTGGGCTTTCAGACCAATTAGGTAGCGGTTGATTGCCCCCAAGATAAAAGAGCTACCACTGCACCAGTGTCGAATGCTGTGCCGGTCATCGATGTGGTTATTTGGTCATGAAGCTGGTGTTGGGGCGTCAAGAGATATTTTCCCTTAGCTACTTACATAGTGCTCTCCAGAGCTATGAGAGCTAGCCTTCAGGGGAAGTGGTTTCCATGTCAGTTCCAGCTCCATTGCTCCAATTCCTGTGTCAGAAGTATGTCCTGTCTTCAGCACTAGGATCTCACCTTCCAGGAGGCAGTCAAGGGCTGTGGCCTTGTAATTTTGGAAGCCTCCTGGACCATGCTGACCAACTGTTTAGCATTGTTTCTTGGTATGTAGCCTTCAGCTAGACTACTACAGAGTACCACAACTGGTCACACACAGACATTGTCTGTGAATTGTCCATGGCTAAGTGGCACATCTATAACGCAACCTTTACACCTAAGCGTCACGAAACAGAGAACAAGGGATAAAGAGGACACAGATGAATCTCTCAACTCCCTTTAATGAAGCTCCCTCATGCAACAGAGAGCCAGTAACACAAAAGGTCACAAATGGCCAAAGAATGGAGATTAGGAGTCTGCAGAGTGTATGTCCCTGGATAGGACTCCTGTATTAAATTTCACACATCCAGGGCTCAGAGACCATTGCGGAAGAGGGGGAAGAATGATTGTTCGAGCCAGTGAGGAGGTATGTGATTATATGGAAATAAAATCCGACAGGCTCCTAGGATCCTGCTCATATGAACCTAGAGCAATGGTTTCAGCATGCTGAAGACTCACGCAAACTCAAGCGGACAAAACCCAGCACGGAGCTGGGGAAATGGGCAGCAGATCCCAATCTTTACTGAAGAAATGTCGGCAACTGATTACTGTTGGGTAAGGATGAGCTAATCTTAAAGTGAGGGATTGTGGATAGGCTGACTAGAGCTCCGTGGATGAACCTGCACTGAGGAACATTTGGGGACACTAACTTGACACAGTAGACCTTAAAACAGATGACAGAGTGTATGGATTCCACTTGGGAGACTACAGAGGGAGGTGCCGGTCGGGAGGGAGGGATAACAATGATTAAGATTAATTGAGATGTTCTGTATGAAATACACAATGATTCAATTTAAAAAAAATTTTTTTTTAAAGAAAGGTAGCTTAACATAAGCCAGGGAAAGAACAAACCAGTAAGCAGTATTTCTCTGTGGTCTCTGCTTCGTTTCCTGCCTCCAGGTTCCTGCCCTTTAGCTCCTAATCTGGTTTCCCTCAATGACATGTATAACGTGTATGCTGAAATAAACCCTTTCCTCCCCAAGTTACTTTTGGTCATGGAGCTTATCACAGCAACAGAAGAGCAAACTAAGACAAACCTCTAGTCAACAAAGCCTTCTGATAAAGGCTTCTTTACTCCTTGACAGCTACCCTGTGGTACACCAATGCTAGTCATTAAAATTATTTCTGGATTTGGCCTCCTGAGATCTTGTCAAAGTGATAGTGTTCTTTTCTTGCCCTACTACTCAGTCTGTAGTGGAATCTCTTGAGAATTGGGTATTATCCTCATTCTTCTAGGAGACCTCAGTCCTGTGGAAAGATGGAATCATGCTCATCAGATTCTAAAGTTCTCCATTAGAAAGCTTTGCCAGGAGAGACTCTGGGAGGACATTATTACCTAAAGGCTTCTTCATAGCCTGTGTAGACCCTTATTCAGCTTGTGGCCTGAGTCCTTTTGAGGTACTTTATGATATTCACATGTTACTAGATAAAGACACCAGATCTTTAGGCCATTTTATCTGTAGATTCAATGAACTTCAGCCTTCTGTCAAAGAATAGGAATTACAGAGACTGCCTAATCCATTGCAAAAATGAAATAAGCCTCTTTACAGTGGGGAGGGAGGAACAAGTGTTAGTTAAAATTTACAGAGAGGCTGGGGCTCAGGAGACAGCTTAGTAGGCAAAGTGCTTGCAGCATAAGCCTAAGGACCTGAGTTCAGATCCCCAGAACCCATGTAAAAGCCAGGTATGGTAGTATGCACTTATAACCCCAGACCTAAATGGGCAGAGACAGGCAGGTCTCTGGAACTCTCTGACTAGCCAGTTCAGTGAGACACCCTTAGTTTAAAAAATAAAATAGCTTTACTTGAGGAAGATACCTGACCTTGACATGCACACCCCACCTCTACACATATCGAAAGGACCAGCAAAGAAGTTTTTTAACTTCTACAGCCATCAAGTTCCTGAGAACTGGCAGCTTGGTTCATCACTCCTAAGTTAAGCCTTAGAAAGGAGATCTTCCCATGAAATGATTCCCCCAGACTGTTGGAAAAATCAACACACAAGTGACCTTAAATAGCTGTTCAAAGACGCAAATAAGTAAAAGTTTATTAAGTAAAAGTGTGGAGAGTCCAGGCTTGTAATTCTAACACTTGGTTGCTAGAGGCAGGCAATCAAGTGTTCAAAGTCATCCTTGGCTACCAAGTAAGCTCGAGGCCAGCCTGGGCCACATGAGACACTGTCTCAAAAGCTAACCAAATAAAGAAAATTACAAGTTTCACTTTTCAGGGTTCCCTTATTAAAAAGCCGTATCATGCTGGACGTTTTTGGTTGCGACCAGCCTTTTTTTCCTTCCTTCTTTTTAAGATTCATTTTATTTTTACTCATGTATTTGTTTGTGTGTCTATGTAAGTTCATGTGCATATGAGTACAGGTATCCTGGGAGGCCGGAAGAGGGCATCAGGTCCTTTGGGGCTGGAATTATAAGCAGTTATGAGCCACCAGACATGGGTGCTAGAAACCAAACCACTGGTCACCTGCAAGAGCAGAAAATACTCTAACCACTGAGCATCTCTCCAGCCCTATTTTGCCTTCTCACACCCAAGATGAAAACTCTAGCTCACTCTGCTAACTTACCTATGCTATTACATCACTGCACCCAAGCGTTTTTCATTGGATCTACAAAATCAGATTCAAACCGTACCAAACACCATTGTTCCTTTTGGTGCACAGCTTTGGAACTGGATTTCTGGATTTTCATGGTGGAAATGACTTACACTATTATAATCTTAGTAGTGATCCTATTGGTCTTTAGGCCTTGTGTTAACTGCTATCTTATGTCTGTCTCCCCTGATTTATAGATGATGGTCCTGCAGCAGTATAACACCACCTATCTGGGTTCCCATGATCATTCTCCAAGACCTCAAAGTCATCAAGAGTAGAGACCCTAAGCCTTCTATGACCTGTTCTATATGGAAGTAACCATGTAGACTCAAGACCTATCTTCTAAAGGATTTTAGGGCCTCACCTCTTCAGGATGAATTAGTAGGTATATAGTCAGATATTAGCGGGCTTGAAGATCATTGAAGATGGACCTCCTCCCTCATAATCAATATCTTGTAAAACCAGGAATTGAAATAGTAGAACTTTGGTTAGTGATTAAAAGAATGGGATCTGAATAATATCTCTGGCACGGGTGATCATTCTTTTTTTAAAAAATTATTTTATCGTTGGGCATGGTATTGCATGTGTTTAGTCCTAGCACTCGAGAGGTAGAGGCAGGTGGATCTCTGTGAGTTCAAGGCCAACCTGGTCTACATAGTAAGTTCTAAGCCAGATGGGGCTACAGGGAGATCCTGTCTCAAAAAAACGAAAAAAAGAAACCGAATCATATAGGTTGACCCAATGGTCTTTCAGATCCCCAGAAGCCATGTAAAAGCCAGGTATGGTAGTATGCACCATTGTCCATGAAAATGTTGCCCTCTACAATGGGCCCTTTGTTGCCCACTCTTGCCTTTAAGAGGGCCTCATATTATCCCATAATAGACTGGGGATATAGTACAGTGGTAGAATGCTCGCTCAGCATGCACAAGGCCCCTTCCCCACTGGCACCCCACTCTATAGTCCTCTAAATGGAATCTATACACTCTGTCATCTGTTTTAAGGTCTATTGTGTCAAGTTAGTGTCCCCAAATGTTCCTCAGTGAAGGTTCATCCACGGAGCTCTAGTCAGCCTATCCAGAGTCCCTCACTTTAAGATTAGCTCATCCTCACCCAACAGTAATCAGTTGCCAATATTTCTTCAGTAAAGATTGGAATCTGCTGCCCATTTCCCCAGTTCTGTGCTGGGTTTTGCCTGTTTGCATTTACATGGGTCTTGAGCATGCCGATACCATTGCTGTAGGTTCTTATGAGCAGGGTCCTAGAAGCTTATAGGATTCTATTTCCATATGGTCACATACTTCCTCACTGGCTCGAACAATCTTTCTGCCCCCTCTTCCGCAATGGTCCTTGAGCCCTGGGTGTGTGGAACTTAATATAGGAGTCCCATCCAGGGATGCACACTCTGTAAACTATTAATCCTCAACTCTACAAAATCTCTGCCTGTCTTCTACACTGTGCTCTATGTGTCTCCTCTGAATTCATTAGACAGAGATTGCTAGAACCAGGAAGCCGAAGCAGGGAAGTCCCAGAAACAAGTCTATTTTTGTTTGTTTGCTTTGAGACACAATCTCAGGTAGCCCAGGCTGACCTTGAACATACTGTGTAGCCAAGGAAGACCCTGAACTCCTGCTCCTCCAGCCTTACCACCTAAGTGTCTGGACTGCAGGTCTACATCACCAGGCTCAGCTTTATTTTTCATTTCACTTTTTAATTTTTTTGGTCTTTGTGAGATAGGGTCTCCCTGTAGATCCAGTTGGACTAGACCTTGCTATGTAGACCAGGCTGGCCTCACTTTCACAAAGATCCACCTGCCTCTGTCTCCCCAGTGTTGGAATTAAAGGCATGTACCACTATGCCCAGCTTTTTTTCTTTTTTCTTTTCTTTTTTCTAAGATAGGGTTTCACTCTGTAGCCCAAGCTAGCCTTAAATGCACTATGTAGCCTATCCTGGTTTCAAATTTGAGGTAATCCTCCTATCTCAGCTCCCTGGGTGCTAGGATTACAGCTCAACTCTAAAGTCTCTTAAAAACCAAAGGTGCAGGCTGGAGAGATGGCTCAGTGGTTAAGAGCATGGGCTGCTCTTGCAGAGGACCTGGGTTTGGTTCCCATCTCCCACATGGTGGCTGACACCAGGCCTTAACTCCAGTTCCAGGGGACCCAATGCCCTCTGTTGGCCTCTGTGGGCATTGCATGCAGAGGTGCACCTGCATACATGTAGGCAAAACACATAAAATAAAAATAAATTAAAAAAAAATAAGAGTGCCAACAAAGGTAATTATACAGGTAATTATTAAATTGGTGTAATAAGATTTTCTCATTTCTTTCCTTAATGATTAAAAATCAGTTGCAAAATCTCATAAATATAAAATATAAAATTGAACTTTTACAAAGACGTGATCTATATAACCATAAAACAAAGGAGAAGGAAGACTACAAAGCCGTATTTCAGCAGGGAAGTGACATTAGATGGTAACTGGATCCTAAAGGCAGAATGAAGAGCCCTAGGAACAGTAAATATAAGACTTAACACAACAGACTATATAAACATATTTTGTCCTTTTAGCTTTACTAAAAGACATAAGATTATATAAAACAGTAATTATAACATCATATTGTTAGGTGTTAATCTATTATATATCTATCTATTATATCTATTATAGCTCTATGACCAGCTGCCCTGCAAGAGTCGTGGCCTTTCCCCCAATCCTCCTGCACCCAGTCTTTGCAGAGATGGTAAGCTTCGAAGACCCTGTGAGAGATTCGATTTAACACAGAGTGTTAGAGGTTCTGAAGTGCTCTCCTTTTAGCAAGGGCTACATAGCAAGATCCTGTCTCAAATAAAAATTAGGACAAGGGACATAGTCCCACGGGTAGAGTGCTTGTCCACCTGAGCATTTGTAAGTCCCACACTCACAAACGTGCCTCCCAGAAGTGCATGGAAGTCAGAATGCTCCATGGAGGAACCTCTGACCAACAGAAGACAGGGCTTGGTCGGTGGACCCTTTCCCCTTTCTTTCATTATTTGGTCAATATTGTGTTGTCTTTCAAAAGGTTCTGGGAGAGCCACTCACAGTCAATAATGCATCCCTGCCTATACTGCAGTTCCCACTTCCTTCTTTGCATTTTCTATCACACACACTACTTCCTGGGATGAAACTCCCAGATAAATTACTTGAATGTCGCCCTTTGCTTCAAGCTCTTCTCTCGGGGAACCTAAGCTGAACAGCTGACTTGTTAAAGTATATCTCAAGTTCTTAGAGAGGAGGTTCAAAAAATATCATATCTTATATATCTAAAAATGTTTTATTCTATTCTACATGATACTGTTTGGTAAAAAATTATGAACTAAAAGTAAATTTCACTCAGAAAGTTTGAAGGAAACTCCAGTTTTCTTTTCATTTCAAGCTGTTCATGAAAAATCTGCATGTAAATCTAGTCAACTTTACATCCTTTAAAAACATCTGTTTCTGCTACTTTACTTCCTCAAGCTTCCAGAATCTTTTTTTTCATCCTTAGATTTCCGAAATTTCACAGTGATGTAGCTCGATGTAAGGGAACTTTTTAATTCTCTGTTCTGAGAAATTTGTAGACCCTTTAATCTGGAGACTCGCTTTTTAACATCAAGGAAAATTGTCTTTATTCTCTGATAACATCTTGGTCTTGTTTTTTTCTTTCTCATTGTACGTATGTGCCTGTGTGTATCTGTCTGTCTGTAGGTCTGTCTGTTTGTCTGTCTGTGTCTGTGTTTAGGGATCAAATACAGGACCTCATGCATGCTATGTAAGCACTCTACCACTTAGCTATATCTACAATCTGGTTTTTTTTCTCCCAATCTTTTTTATTTTACTGGAAGAGTACTGTCTAAGATCAGTGCTCTATTTCTGTTATTTTTCTTTTATATTTTATGATTCTTCATCTTTTTCTGTCCTGGGAAATCCACATGAGTTTGTCTTATACTGTTTTCTAGAACTTATTTTAAAACTTGACAAAAGGGGCTGGAGAGACGGCTCAGTGGCTAAAAGCTCTTGCAAGGACCCAGGTTTGTTTCCCAGCACTCATAAGGAGGTTAACACATAATTCTAGTTCCAGAGGATCCTCTTCTGGCATTCATGGGCATTGCACAACATACATACACTTACACACATGCATACAAAACATTCATACATATAATAAAATAATAAAATTTTAAAGCTTGGCAAAACAATTTTTTGGCAGTACTGAAGACTGAACCTAGGGCCTCACTCATACTAGGAGTGTGCTCTACCACTAGCTGAAACCCCAGCCTTTGGCAAATATCTTTTTCTTTTTTTTTTTCTTTTTGAGACAGGTTCTCTCTGTAGCCCCAGCAGGCCTGGAACTCACTGGGTAGAGCAGGCTGGCCTTGATCTCACAGAGATCTGCCTGCCTACCTGCTTGTTTCTGCCTTTGCCACCCAAGTGCTGAGCTTAAAGGTATGTGTCACCACGCCTGGCTCCTTGGGTACATATTTTTAATATCCAAGACATCCGTTCTTGGCTTCTATTGTGTCTCTTCTATACATCATCATCAAAATGTTATGTTCTATTTTTTATTTTATTTGTTACTTTCATTTCATGTGTATGAGTGTATTGCCTGCATGTGTGTAAGTGCACCCATGTAGTATGATGCCTGCAGAGGTCAGAAGAAGGTGTCAGATCCCCTGGAAATGCAGTTATGGACAGTTGTTAGCTGCCTTGTGAGTTCTGGGAATCAAACCCCAATCCTCTGCAAGAACAGACAGTGCTCTTAGCTGCTGAGCCAGCTCTCCAGCCTTAGAGAGTGTTTTTTTTAAGGAGCAGTTTTGATTTCACAGACAGAGAGGCGAGGACATAGACATCTCATAGCCTCAAACCCCTGCATCCTTATAACTTCCCCATCATCAGCATCCCCCACCAGTTCCTTTGTTTCATGTAGCATCCTGGTCTTGTTACATATTGGTCACTTTCTATATCCTTACAGACTTCCTTCATGTGTCCATCTGCTCGTGTGAAGGCCACAAGGACCTGGTGTTAGAGCTCTGGGTAGAAAGACTGGACTTACTACTAGTTTTCTTTATCTTGATAGGATCCAGCAGCAAGCTCGCCCAGGGTAGACTGTCCTCCTAGGGTCAGTACATGTTAATGCCTACTCTTGATTCTGATGGGCCCCAACTTTATCTGTCCTAGAGAAAGCCCGAGGAAATGGGTTGGATCAAAGGTAACTTCTTCAAATGAAACAAAGTCACGTTGACTACATGGGTCTCAACATCTTAGGAGGATTCTCGGCCTCCCACTCCCTCATGATGTCATATCACACCGATGCTCTTTATCTTCTGATGGAGACTGCATTTCTGATCTCACTTCAAGCCGCTCCATCAGAGTGGAGCTTGTCATACTTTACTTATTTCTCTCAGACTTAGGCAAAAGGGTCTATCTTAGCTCAGTGCACATAATTGCAGACAAAAGTTTGGAAGTATTCTGTTTCATAAGTAATTCAGGCATTTGCTTGGAAGGATCCCTCATCACAGTGGTTTCTCTCTCATATAGTTGATGCCAGTTAATGACTATTAGGCAAGAGCTGCTTAAATAACCCCACTTAATGGCCAGGATCCATCCACTCAGGAAATTGGAATTATACTGATGCAGATCACATCAGGTAAACAGTAGGGAGATGGTATCTACAGCACCAGAAATCTTTTTTCAAAAATATTTTATGTATTATTTTTATGTGTATGAGTATACTGTCTACATGTATGTAAGTGCGTCTGTGTTGTACAGTGCCCACAGAGGTCAGAAGAGGACATCAGATTCCCTGGAACTGGAGTTATGAATGGTTGTTAGCCACCATGTGGGTGCTGGGAACTGAATCCAGATCCTCTGCAAGAGCAGCCAGTGCTCTTAACCACTGAGCCATCTCTCCAGCCCTGAGAGTTAGAAATCTTTTATTGAAGAGAGAAACAGTAATTACTGGAAAACTTACATACTTCTCAATCCCTCTCACCCTGGTTATGAAATGACAGAGACCATAACTGTACAGAATGCATAGCACATTCTTTATAACAATGACAAAAATCCAAAGCATCGTACATAGGTGCCTAAAACATAGTTCAGAGTTGGATATTCCATAGTCGTCATAGGCATGATTCTAGACTGGGAATATAGCTCAGCTGTAGAGCACTTGCCTAGTACATGTGAGTCCCTAAGTTCAGTTCCCAACACTATAAAAATGAAAATAAAGTGATTATGCAAAAAATTATGTTTCTGAATCTACATATAGAAATTAAGACTATAAAAAAGCAGGAAATAAAAATAGTTTGGGGGGCAGCTTCGACTTATGGGTGAAGTTTGAGTTATTTTGGTTTTTATGATGTTCTAAGTTGGTTCTTTTACAAATACTGAAAGTTTGTCTTTCACTCTCCTCCACACCTGCATACAGGTTTGTCAGATAGCTAGCCAGCAAGCCTGAATCCAAATAGCAGACAGGAGGTGCGGCTCATCTGAGGTCTGTCTGCATCCCCTGAACCAGGTGTAAAATGTGTTGTGACTTCGTTCTTTCCTGCCTCAACTTCATTCTTCAAAAGAGTAAAGTTAGACCAATGCTGAACCCTCATCAGAGAAGCTTCTTTTTGCAGTAGTGATTCAGAGACCCAACAACAGGTCAGTGTGCAAACAATAAGAGACTGTGGAATGCTCATCTGAAACAGATATCTACATCACCTCCTCCCACGTGGCTCAGGGATCATCTTAGAGGTGGGGTGGAAAGATTACAAGAGCCAGAGGGACTGGATGCCTGCAGTGAACAGTATTTGCAGGACATGACAGCACATTTGCACACATGAACTCTCAGTGCCTGGGACAGCATGCACAAAACTTGCACAAGATTATGTCAGCCCAAATCCCAGCATGGGTGTGCAAAGGGCCCATGAAGTCCCACCCCTATCTGGTAGTTGATGACTGCTGGGAAAGAGAGAGACAGTTTTCTTCCAGGCATGTGGGCCCTGAGAGGTTACCTGTGCTCCAGGATATGGTCCCACACCCATGTTCATAGAGGCAGCACTAAATGGACTCAGTGCATATTTTAAAAGGTTTTTTTTTTTAAAAAAAAAAAGATCACATGAAGTTGGGAGGTAAAAATGGAGATGAATTAGAGAGGGAATGGGGTGAATTTCATCAACCATATGCCTGTATGAATAGTAGGTGAAATCTTTCAAAAGAATGAAATTAGTATTTCCTCAGTACAAAGGGAAATATCTTGATTTCTATCCCAGAAGTCTGCTAATTGGTCTGCCGAGAGGAGTAGTCCCTTGCTGAACTTGGAGATGAACTCTTTGTGGACCCATGGTTCTCTCTGTCCTCTTTCTGCGTGTTCCCAAGCAGTATTTTCCCTTCATCCAGCTACAGAAATACCCTGGTGAATCCTGACCCTTTACTTACTTGATTGATTGATTGATTGATTCAATATCTCCTTCTGTAGCCCAGGCTATCCTGGAACTCAATATGTAGCTCAAGCTGGCTTCAAACTCACAGCAATCTTCCTCCCTGGGCTTACCAAGTATTGACATACAAACATAAGCCGCCAATCCTGCCTCTTTCCTCTTCCATACACATTTTAAAGGCATCTTACTAAGTCCCATGAAGATCTATTGGGATATTTATTGAAGTCACATCTGCTTGTAGATCCAATTTGAATGGGCATCTTTATAATTTCCTCAGCAGAAGTCCTGAAGACCTCTATCAGGTCCCGAGAACTTCATATTCTCAGATGCACCTGAACTATTTTTTATTTTCATTATGTGTTCTAGCCCGTTGCTCTGCATATAAGACAACTGATTTTGATCATCCATATCTGTAAACACTGTAATATTTATAGTAACTTATCAGTACATTTGTTTGGGTTTGTTATTCTCAAACATTGGCATTTTCATGTCCTATTTTTTTTCTACTTTGACCCTAATTTCCTTTCCTTTGTTGTGTTGTACTGCCTAGGATTTCCAATATAATATTAAATAAAAACAGTGATAGTCACATTCCTTGGTATCTTTTCTGACTTCAGAAGAATGCTTCCAAGCTTTCTCCATTTAAGATGAAGCTTTTCTTGGGTGCTTAAAAATATAAGTGCTCCTAACGAGGTTGCATATTCTCTTTTTAAACTTATTTTATTATTTTTTTTTAATGTGTATGAGTGTATTGCCTGCATGTGTGTAAATGCACCCGGATAGTGTGATGCCTGCGGCATCAGAAGAAGGTGTTGGATTCCCCTGGAACTGGAGTTATGGATGGTTGTTAACCACCACGTGGATGCTGGGAATCAAAGCCAAGTCATCTGCAAGACCAGCTGGTATTCTTAACCACTGAGCCATCTCTCCAGCCCCAAGATTTTCTTATTTTATACCTAATTTTCTATTAAACATCATGATTGATAGTTGAAATTTGCAAAAGATTTTTCTAATTGACATTATAACACAGTTTTCTTCTCTCTGTTAGCTAGTTAATGCCACAATTTATATTTTGGGGTATTATAATATTAAGCAACCTTTGCATGGCTGGATTAAATTCAACTGAGTAATTTTTTAAAAATCTTTTTTATTTTTTCTCAATGTATATCTTATTGAATTTTTGTGCATTTCGTACAATACATCCTAATCCTATTTAGACCCCTCTATCGTCCTCACCCTTCACAGCCCCCTCCCCAATTTGGATTTATGCATTCTGTCATATATGTTAAGGCCTACTGAGTCAAGCTTTGGTACCTACATGTCCCTTGGTGCAAGTTCATCCACTAGTCTAGTCGGTCTATCTAGAGTCATTCCCCGAAAGAAGATCAAGTCCCCCTCACCTTGCAGTAATCAGTTGCTAATAGTTCCTCAGTTAAGGTGGGGCCTGGGCCCATTTTCCCAGTTCTGTACTGGGTTTTTGTCTGATTGAGTCTACATGGGGCCGTGTATGCTGTCACCATTGCCTCAAGTTCACATGAGCAAGTTCCCAGAGGTCTGGAAGATGTTGTTTCCTTATGTTCATGCTCCAACCCTGGCTCTTAAAAAATCTCTCCACCACCCCCTCCTTCCTCAGTGTCCCCAGAGCCATGGTGGGTGAGGTTTAATGAAGGAGTCCCAGCAGGAGAAACACACTCTGCAGTCTTTTACTCTCTGCACCCTGGCCAGTTATGGCCTTCTGTGTGCATTGTCCTCTGTTGCATGAGGAAGTTTCACTGGTGAGAGCTGGGCATCGCACACATGTGGTGCACTTACACACATGCAGGCAAAATGCGAATACACAAAAAATTAATTAGCAAATAAAAATTTAAAAATTAAAAAAGAATATTATAGACCCATTTCATTCATAAATATGAATGTTAAAAACATGTTTTAAAACATTAATTAGAGTGTAAAGCGAGACATGTGGCATATGCCTGTAATACCAGCACTCAAGACGTAGAGGCAGGAGAATTAGGAATTCAAGGTCAACAGAGGTCAAAGCCAGTTTGGGTTATTTAAAATTCTGTCTCCAGCCAGGCATGGTGCCAAATGCCTTTAATCCCACCACTTGGGAGACAGGTAGGCAGATCTCTGTGAGTTCAAGGTCAGCCTGGTCTACGTAGCGAGTTCCAGGTCAGCTGGAGCTACAGGGAGACCCTGTCTCAAAAAGACAAACAAAACAAAACAAACCTCTGTCTCCAAAAAAAGTGTGCAAAAATGCAGTCACGGGGCCGGCAAGGTGGCACAGTGGTTAGGGCTTCGTGCTATTCATAATTGAATTTTTGTGAATTTTATAACAATATATTTGGATCATAGTTAGGTCCCCTTGCCTATCTGCACCCCATTACTCTCTCTCCCACCCAATTTCATGTACTCATATATATATATATATATATATATATATATATATGTATATATATATGTGTGTGTGTGTGTGTGTGTGTGTTTGTAAAGGCCTATAGAGTCAAATTTATGTCCCCACATGCCCTCTAGTCTGCATTCATTCTCTGGAGCCTGGTCAACCTATCAAGAGTCTCATCCTTAAATGAGACTGACTTCCCCCTCCCAGAGCCTAATATCAATCGCCAGTAGTCCTCAGGTAGGGTTGGGTTTCTTCCGCACTTCCCCATGTCTACGCTGGGATTTTGTCTGGCTTGAACTTACCTGGGATGTGTGCATGCTGTCACCACTGCTATGAGCTCATATGCATAACTCACTGACAAGCTGTCTGGAAAATTCTGTTTCCGTGTGGTCATCCATCACTTCTGGTTCTCATAATCTCTCCGTTCTCTCTTCCCCAGTGATCCCTGAGCCTTGGAGGCAGAACTTGGCTGTAAGTAGTCTGCAGCCTCTTACTCTTTGCCCATTGGCCAGTTGTGGTTCTATGTGTTAATTACCATCTGCTGCACCCAACAGCTTCTTTACTGAGAATTGAGAATTCGTCTAACGGTCATCATTTGTTAACATCCAAGAAGTCACATTTTTTGTTTGTAGGCTTAGTTTTTCTGAGAATTTTTTGATTTACAGAAAATTGAACAGCTAACCTCAGGAATCATATATTCTCTACAAAATTTCTTCTGTTATGATTTGCTACAATGAATGAACCTATGTTGACGATACACCATGGTGGATGTAGTTTATTCAGATTTCCCTAATTTCTACCTAATGATCTCTTTCGGTTTCAAGATTTGATAAGGATGACCCAAAACACTTTCTCATTGCTGAGATTTTAAAAAATCCTTTTAAATGAGTTTTATCCATCTAACAGTTCTTAAACTTATACCCCCCTCCCCTTCCCACCCACTCCAACCCCACAGGATCTCATGTATTCCATCATACATATCAAGTCCTATCTGGTCAAGCATTAGTGCCCAGATATCCTCCAGTGAAATTCAGCTACTTGGGTCTGGTAAGGCTATATACGGATTACAAGTATGGCAAACTCTCCCTCTCCCAGTAGCAATCAGTCTCCAGCAGTTCTCAGTCTAGGTCTGGCCTGCCACCAATTTCTGTTGCTCCACTCTGGGCCTTTGTCTAATCTGAGTTATTGTGGTTCTTGTGCTCAGTGCCATATTACCACAGTTGCACAGGTGCAAGCTTCTGGTGACCCAAAGGACTCTGCCTCCCTAAGTTCACAAACCAGCCTTGGCTCTAACAATCTTTCTGCCCCGTCTTCCACAATGATCCCTGAGTCATAGGTGGATGAGGTTCAATATAGGAATCTTATCCAGGGATACACACTCTGAAGTCTCTTACTCTATAAAACCTGGCCATCTGTGGCTTTCTGTGTGCAGAGCACTATGTTGTTTGGGGACGCTTCACTGGTGGGAGTTGAGTGATGCTTTAGTGTTCTCTCTACCCCTAGTTCTGCTGTGTTCCATAAGCCTTGGGTGTAGAGGTTCAGCTGTAGATGTGTCACCTAGGGCTTGGCATCTCTCAGTCCTATAGTCTCTGTCCGAGCAGTTGTGGAATTCCGCTATAACCTCCATCTGTTGCAAAAAGAAGCTTCTTTGATGAGTGGTGTACTGTTTGCCTGTAAATATAAGGATCCATGTTTAGCCTGTGGTAAGAGATTTCATTTCTCTACGGATATGACAGAAACGGCTCTCTCTAGGATCTATGCCCTTCGAACTGCATATATTTGACTGCATCTACAGTGCCATGAGTTCACTCCCACTGAGTGAAAAAATCCTGACAAAAGCAACCTATGGGAGAAAGAATTTATTTTGGCTCACAGTGCCAGAGGGACACAGGCCATCCTAGTGCAGAGGACGCAGCAGCAGGCGGGTAAGCACGATGGCAGGAACACGAGGCTAGCAGAGCATCCACATTCAGGAAGCAGACCGAGGTGGGTGCATGGGCTTTCTCCTTTTTATTCAGCCTTCGACCCCAAGCCCAGGAATGATGCCACCTAGTTTGGGGCTGGGTCTTCCCACCTTGATTAAGATGATCTTTCATGGGCAGCTCAGAGACTTGTCTCCCAGGTGATTCTAGATTCTGTCATGTTGCCATCCCTAACCATCACAATGGTCATGACTTCTTAGGCTTGTTTTGGCTGATCTGCCTTCTCAGATTGTCATTACTTTCTATGACCTTGACAGTTTCAAGAAAACTGATCAACTACATTGTAGATCTCTCCTTTCTCTCTCAATTTTTAGTAATTTTGTTTGTTCTGAAGTCTGCTTATCTGGTATTAATATAGGTATATCTTCTTTCTTTGGATTGTTCTCATAATATATCTTTTTCTATCCCTTTATTTTTTTATCTTTTTTATCTTTTTTATGTGTATGAGTGTTTTGCCTGCATGTATGTAAGTACACCCATGTTGTGAAAAACCCATGGAGGCCAGAAAAGTTACAGGTGGTTGTTAGCTGCCATGTGGGTGCTGGCAACCAAACCTGGGTCCTCAGCAAGAACAGCTAGTGCTCTTATCTGCTGAGCCATCTCTCCAGCTTCTCATTCATTTATTTTTAATCTATGTTATTATATTTAAAATGAATTTCTTATAGACAGTATATTATTAGGTCACAGTTCATAATCTCCACTCCCTGTTACTAATTCTTAGTTGCTATCCTAAAATCATTTCCATTTAGTACACTTATTTATTAACATTTGGGGCTTAAATCTGATACTTTTGTCTTATTTTCTGGCTCTCTCTCTCTCTCTCCTTTCTTTTTCTTATCTTCCTAAGTGTTGCTTGAAATTTTTTAGATCTTTATTTGATTTGTTTATTGTTGCCAAAGTGTTATTTGATAGGGCACTCTAACTCGTAGAGTGCCCTGATCTTTGGCATACCAAGTCTCAGGCAGAAGTGCTCTGAATATCAGTCATTCAAGTTCATGAGAAAGAGCTGTATTTTCTGAAGACCTATTTGTCCTCAAGGTCCTTGTTCCTTGTTTTTGTCATCTATGTGTCCCCAAAGCAACTAGTTGTTCAACAGATATTTTCCTTCATGGCCTTTAACAAGAAAAACAGTTACAGGAAACCATTCTTTTACACTTACCTTATATAACTTTTCTTACTTAATAAAGGAAATACTGGGCTGAACTGGGTCTCAGTTTCCTTTGAGAATCGAAACCTCCCAGTGTGCCCCAAATTTCAACTCGACTCTGAGTGTTTGTTAGTGAGCAAGCCTCTGCTGTCCACAGCAGTTTACAGTGCTTTAAATTTTTTTTTTAATTGTTTGTGTTTTTTGAAACAGGGTCTCATATAGCCCAGGCTTGCCTCAAACTTTCTGTGTAGCCAAGGACCTTGAACTCCAGATCCTTGGTTCCCATCTCCTGAGTGCTGGGGATTCAACCCAGGCCTTCGTGCACGCTGGCAGGCACCCTGCCTGCTGAGCTGCCTCCCCAGCTCTGTTTATAGTATTTTGAGTTCATACCTTTGTATAGTTTTTTCCTGTGGTTGTTCTAGATATTACATATGTACGTCCATCCTAGGCTATGGCCATCATCCCTTTACCAGTTTAAGTAAAGCGTAGACATCTTACCTTCCTTAAGTTCTTTTTTGCCTTATTCTCACAGCTCCCTAACTCTCTATCAATAGTTTTACAGTTTTTTTTCTTCAGAGTTGTTTAGACTGTGTAATTTCTGACCCACTTCCCAGTCTACTGTTTCTTTCTCTCTCTCTTCTACTCTGCTGTTGAGTCCTTCTGATGAGTGGTTTTTATCTCAGTTATTGTACTTTTCAGTTTACAGTTTCCATTTGTTTCTATTCTTCTGTCACTTTGCAGAGGCGTTCTGCTCTTTCACTTATTATAAGTATGTTCATAGTTGCTCATTAAGGCATTTTTATGGTGATACTTTAAAATCTTTGCCAGATAATTCTATCTTTTAAATAGTTTTGAGTCATGCATGTGTGATTGCACATATCTCTAATTCCAGTACTTGAATGTAGAAGCAGGAGAATCAGGACTTCACAGTCATCAAGGTCTCATGGGAAGTTCAAGGCCAGCCTGAGCTACATGAGACTCTGTCTCAAAAAGTCCAAACAGGGGCTGGAGAGATGATGGCTCAGAAGTTAAGAACACTTGTTGCTCTTGCAGGGGACCTAAATTTGGTTCCCAGTACACATGCTGGGTGACTCATAACCACCTGTAACTCCAGCTCCAGGGGCTCCAAAATGTTAGCATATATCCATTGTACAGAATGATGGGTTCCTTTTGGTATTTTCTTTTTTAAAAAATAACTTATTATTTTTATTTTATGTGGATAAGAGTATTGTCTGCATGTGTGTGAGTGCACCCATGTCATGCAGTACCTGCGGAGGTCAGAAGAAGGTGTTGAATCCCCTGGAACTGGAGTTACAGATGGTTGTTTGCCACCATGTGGATGCTGGGAATTGAACCTGGGTCCTCTGTGAGAGCAGCCAGTGCTCTTAACTGCTGAGTTATCTCTCCAGCCCCATCTTGTGATGTTTTAGTACAAAGTATATCGTGTACTCTGACCATGTTCACCCCCACGGCCCTCTTCTGCTCCCTCCTTTTTCCCACTGATTCCTTTCCTCTTCCCAAATATTCCCCTATTTATGTACATGTTGTGTATAATGCACACACACACATACACACACACACATACACACACACACACGATTCTGTACATGAGAGAAAAGACATGACATTTGCTTCCTGAATCTGACTTATTGTGCTTAAAATGATGAATTCATGGAGTTCCATCCATTTTCTTGAAATTGACATAATTTCATTCTTCTTTATTCTTTGCTAGATAATTCTAAAATTCTGGTCGTCTTTGCTGCTGCTGGCATCTATAGGTTGTCGTGTGTGTGTGTGTGTGTGTGTGTGTGTGTGTGTGTGTGTGTTGGATCCTCTGATATCAGAGTTACCAGTAGTTGTAAGCCACCAGACCATGGGTGCTGGGAACTGAATTTGGGTCCTCTGGAAGAGCAGAACTGTCCTTAGCCACTGAATCATCTCTTTAGCTCCTGCTTTATTTTTTGAGACAGGGTCTCTCACTGAATATGGAGTTTGCCAATTTAGTTAGACTGACTTACCAGCAAGGATTCTTCTGCTTCCACATTTCATAATCTGGGATTATGACACATGCCTAGTTAAACCAAGCCTGATTTTTTTACATGAGTGCCAGTAATCTGAACTCAGGTCTTCATGCCCACACAGCAAACTATCCACTAAGGCATCACTCCAGCTGCTACAGAGATTTTTTTTTTAAGTTCAGTTTAGGATTTTCCTGGTAAACACTCATATACATAAAATAAAAATAAATAATAAAGTATTCTAAAGGGCGAGGTCAAGAATTTGCTCTTTCCCTACCTTGTGGGCGCACAAAGGTAAGATCATGAAGACTCACCAGGAAGGTGCGCATCTGCAAGACAGGGAAGAAAATCCTCACCAGAAACTAGACTGGTCTGGGCTTTGTTCTGAGACATCACAGGTCCATGTCTGTGACATAAATTCTTGCAGTTATGCTGTCCAGGCTAGGTATTTGTGAAAGAACCTTAACAGGTTAGTACAAATGTTTGACTGGATAGGACTTAGCATGTATGACAGAATGCATGAGGTTCTGTGAAGGTAGGAGGCGAATGGGGAGCCATGGTTGGAGGAGGGGGTCTAAATTTGATTAAGGACTATTATATGTAATACACAAAATCTCAATAAAAAAGCAAGTGAGTTAGTATTGAAAGTTGGAAATCTTAGGTATTTGTGCTATGAGACTCTGGATCTCATCTAAACCTGTTTGAGCTGGAGATTGTTGTGACATTGCTTCAGCAGCATGAAGGAGTTCCTCAGGAATGGAACTAAGTGTGCAAGCCTCGGTCCTCCATCAGTGCCAAAGGAGGAAATCCAGGACCCCTGTGGCATCTCCACTGCATAGACAGGTTCCCAGTGACTACAGTGGGAGAGAACCTTATTAAGAAGCAAGAATCCCAGCTCCTGCCCTCCCTGCCATTCCCCCAGCAGGAAACTGACTGCCTCATTGCAGATAAGGTAGGACTCTAAGCCCACCACTCAGCCTTTGCTGGCGTAGGTGTGGTGGAGTCATGGCTTGTTTTTTTCTGTGATGTTTGCCTGGAGAACAGCAGCTAGAGCCCAGAAGTTTTCAATCTTTCTATGCTGTCATTTTCCTGGTCCCTTAGCTTGGGAGAGCAGGCTTTCATTGACCTTTCCAAACTGAAAGCTCTTAAGTTCCACATGTGTGGCATCTAAAGTACAAAGAAAATGTAAGGATTCTGTCGTGCATCATTTTTTCATTCAGTGACCCTCTCTGATCGGCCTTCCCCACATCTTTCCAAGTCCTTTTTTTTAAAAAAAACATATTGGCTAAAGAGGTTAGTTGTATTCATCAGGAGGAGTGGAAAAGATCACACTCCATCTTCAGGGAGGTGGAAGACCCATACACTTGAGTTTTTTTTAATTTATATGTCTGTATGAGTGAAAACCACCTGTGGATAGGTGCCCACAAAGACCTGGAGAGGGCATTCCTCTAGAGATGGAGTTACAGGTTGGGAGCCACGTGACATGGGTGCTGGGAACCAAACTCTGGAAGAACAGGAAGTGGTCTTAACCACTGACTTTTTAATCACAATTATTTTATGACTTTATTTCTAGAAATTCTGTTTTTCTTTTTTGAAGTCAGCTTGGCAAATATTTATAATAATTTTTATTTCATGCACATATTTCTAAAACATTTCTGTTGCTTATTCAAACTTATGAAGCATGTTTGTAGACAAACTTTGATAATGCTAGAACATCTCCTGAATCTCCTTCTTTTTCTTTTGTTTTGTTTCATGTTTTGAGACAAGGTCTCACTATGTAGCACAAACTGGCTTTAGACTCACTATATAGCCCAGGCTAGCCTTGAACTCACCATAATCACTGTCTCAGCCTCCTAAGTGCTGAGATTACAGGCAGGAAACAGCATGCCCAGCTCTGAATGTCTGTTGTCAGTTCTGCTTATTTTCTTTCCATCATCCTTTAATTTATTTCCGTGGTTAATTTTTCCCTTTGAATTTTATATCTAAGGTTTTAACATTTTTTTTGAAATGTAACTTATAACAGTAAAGTGTATACATATTAAGCTCAAGGACTCTTTACTTATGTGTGCACCTGTGTATCACTCAGATCAGGATAGTGACTATTTCTGGTACCTCCAAAGACTCCTCTCCACTTTCTCCCCATCAGTACCCACTCCAGCAATAAACACCAGTCTAACATCATACACTGCTTTTTCCAATGTTTGAATGTCTCGTGGGAACACATAATACGCATAAATACGCATGCTTTGTTTTCTTTCACTTAGCACTACGTCATTAATTAAGATTCACCTATGATTTGTATATAAAGTATTAATAGTTCATTATTTCTCGTTGCTGCTCAATGTTTTTGCTAAACTCTGGATCTTAAGTATTCCCAAAGGCTCGGTCTCCAAGGGTGGTACTGTGGGTAGGTAGGGGTGGTGGACCTCTAGGAGGTAGAGTTTAGTGAGAGGTCTTTAGGTTTGGGGAAGCATAGCCTCAAAGGCAACCGTGGGACCATAAATCCTTCTTCTTTCTCTCTTTTGTTTCCTGGCCACCAGGCGAGCAGTTTTGTTCTGTCAAATGCTCCCACCATGAGGTGCTGTCATTGTCCTGGACCCCAAACCACTTGCCAACCAATCATTCACAGACTGGCATCTCTGAAGCCATGAACTAAAATAAACCTCTCTCTTCCTCTTTCTCCCATCCTCCACTCTTGCCTATATATCTGGCCAAACCCTTTTACTTTATAAGTTGATTATCTCAGGTATCTGTTATAGTAATAGAAAGCGGACCGATGGCTTATTATACATGATTATTGGCTAACTGTCTACATACTAATGCTAGTATGTTTTGTATATTTTGCTTAAGTAGTTTGTGGTGAATTTTTGTCAGATATGTATGTTGCAAATATTTTCTCCCAGTCTGTGGTCCCCTTTTGCTCTCTTAATGGCATCTTTTGATGAACAGAACTTCTTAGTTTTAATGAGATTCAACTTATCCACGTTCTTCTTAGGAAAATTTTTCCATCTGTTTTATTCTAGAAGCTTGTCTGCTTTGTTTTAGCTTCTACACTGAAATCTGTAGCCTAAGCTAAATTAATTTTTGATGACTGTAGAAAGGGGGAAGGTTGGTTTTCCCAACATAGCTGTTTCATCGACCCATTTATTTAAAATACCTCTGATAAATGGGAGTGAAGTCTTTGTCATAAATCCCACCTATTAATAATGTGTGGCTCTGTTGCTGGGCTCTTATTCTATTTTTAAGTTGCTGTGTTCTTTGTGGTTGATGGTGGTAGTGCAATAAAAAGTTGTATAAAGGAAATGTGGATGAGGTCTCCAACCTTCTCTCTCTGGAGTAGACACACCATCATAGGTAGGGATTTACTGCCCCTCTGTGTTTGGCAGACATGCATGCTCATGTGGTGTGTACTTATAAAGATGGTTTGAAATGATGGGGAGAGGTGTTTACTTGCAAAGTAAAGGAAGTCAGGTGTAAATGTATAAAATGGTATAATCACCTTACTAGTAAGTTGTAGGCAGCACTTACATTTAGGTACTCTGCTAAGTGCTTACATCGATCAATTCATTTTGTGAATCTATTTTAGTGAGTTTTTGTGTATTTCATATAATAGAACTAAATCAAATTTAGACCCCGTCCCAAATCCACGCCCCCAAACCCCCACTGAATTTCATGCATTCTGTCATATATGTTAAGTTCTATCTGCTCAAGCATCTGTATCCAGACATCCTTCAGTGCTAGTTCATCCGCTGGAGTGTAGTCAGCCTATCTGGAGATCTTAAAGATCTGCTCTCTCACACAGCAGTGGTCAGTTGCCAATAATTCCTAGGCTAGGGTTGGGGCCTGCTGCCCACTTCCCTCAATTCTAGGCTGGGTTTTTGTCTGATTGAGTCAGCATGGGTCTTGTGCATGCTGTCAGCATTGTTGCGAGTTCCCAGTGGCCTGAAAGCCTCTGTTTCCTTATGTTCATGCACCAACTGTGACTCTTACAATCTTTCCGCTGATTAATTCCTTTAATCTTCTCAATAGCCTTAGAAGACAGGGCAATTTTGCTTCCAATTTACAGACGATGAAATGGAAAACAAGGAAGGTGGAACTTGCCCGATGATCACAACCAACTTGTGTGAACATAGAGCTTAAATCAGGCTTCCGAGCCCCAGAGCCCATGCCAGTGGTGAAAAATGCTTAGAGCACCCGGACACATTCCTTGTGCCTGTCTCTGCAAACCTGGATTTTTGATACTTACCTCCTCCTGTTCACTATCTGTCTCCTGTGACTCTTAGGGACAAATTCTTTCCCAGCCCCAGGCCTTTTCCTCTGTGGTATAGACCATTCTTCCAGGACTCACTGCTCAGGTCGCCTTGCCTGGTCTCCAGCACTCAGTACAGTTGAAGCTCAACTTCTCAGATGAGTTGTTCCATCCGCTGCCTCCCTTCCCCATCCTTACTGCAGGTTTCATGAAAGCAAGGTCTGGTCGGTATGTCCATCTTCAGAAGTCCAGAGCAGTGCCTGCCACACAGCAGATGCAAACAAGGGTCCTTTTGTGTAACAGACTACCAGGGAGACAAAGTTAAGAGGAGGCACCAGCTGGGGGTCCTTTCTCTGGGTTCTAGTATGATGCAGTGAAGGTGACACATCTTCTTGTGTATGGATGTGAAAAGTGCAAACTTGGACCATAACATTTACATTCTGAGATCTCACGCCTTTCCTGTAATATTTGGGTTAAGTATGATATCTCACATCTACAAGGGTGCCCGACATAGCAATTCAATGGTTATTTCAATCCATTGAGATTTTTGTAATAATTAAACATTTATTTTCTTTTTTCTTCAGTCCTGGGGGATTGAACCCATGACCTTATGCATGTTCTAGGCAAGTGCTTTACCACTGAGCTACAGACATGCCAGCCTTCAAGTTTCTTAATTCCTCTGTACCTCTGGGGAGAGAGGGAGTATTGCTGTTTGTCTGTAAAATGAGATAATAAGTAATTGAATAGTTCTACATCCTAGAATTACTGTTAGAATTCAAGGTGATAACCAATACATTACACAGAACCCTTTGTCTGACATGCAGTAAATGCTCAAAAAAGATTAACTGTGCTTATTATTATGGGTCAAACACCTTCTGCAATGCCTAGCACACGGTAATCTGTACATAGATGGCACCTAAGCTTACCATTTTGGCCTGGGCAGAGTCCTGCCTGGATGCTTCTGGGGAGAGAGATGTAAGGGCTTGGCTCTGCCAGCGTTGGTGATGTGTGAACGCCACCAAGTGGCTGACTTCAGCTACTGCATCCTCAGCTTCTGACTTGCTCTAGCCTTCATCTTTCTGGCTCCGTGCAGACCTTAAGGAGACTCTTCCTTGTGCATTTCCTAAGAAGGCTAGGAATGGGCACTGGAAGCAGAGAGAGAATAGTCTTGAGAGACTACTCGAGAAGGTGAATTCATCAGTACTTGGTAACCAATTATATATCCCAGTGGGGAAATCTGAAGGGTTTATCTAAGGCAGTGGTTTCCCAAGTGGGGGTGATTTTGCCCATAAGAGAACATTTGGCAATATCTTGAGCCATTTTGGCTGTCCTAATTTGAGAGAGAGGCTGCTTGGTGTTGAGAGGATGGAAACCAAAGATGCTGGCCGAAAGACAGTCTGCATAAAAAAATATTATCCAGTCCCAAACCTCACCAAGGTCAAGATACCCTGGGCTAGGATGAGTCTTAGAATCTTATCTGGAGATTATAGGCATCAGGAAAAGCCATGAAAGTGCTGTCACATGGGCCATCAGCACTGTGTCCATCCACCTCAGGTAAGTCAGAGGAAGACAACAGCTGGAACTACTTCAGCCTACAGAACTCTCCAAAGTCATGGGAGGAAAAATTACCATAGACCAAACATTCATTTCTTTAGCTTATATTTATGATCCACAACATATGTCTTCAGTGTTATCTCAGAGAGGATACATAGTCATTAATCACATCAAAGAACGTAAGTACAGAACATATGTCACGTTAGCCAAAAAGTCTCAAAATAAGTCATGAAATCTTGTAGTTCAATTAGAAGATCCTGGGACTGGGTCACGCAGTGGTAATGTTTGCTGGCATGTATATCCAAGATCTTAGATTTGAACCTTAGCACCACCAAAAAGTAAGTGTGTGTGTGTGTGTATACTAGAAGAGCTTTGGATTTTTACATATTAAAAAACAAAAACAAAACAAAACAAAGCCCCTATGAACCAAGGAAGAGATTCTGCCCCTCAAGCCTCCTAATATTTGTTGTAACACACTTAGGAAGCAGTGAGATCTCATTTTACATCTGTTCTCTTGGCTGTCCTAATTTGAGAGGGGCTGCTGCTTGGGAAGAGAATAACGTTTCTTAACATGTATCTCTCAGACTTTCCGGCTCCACCCTACATCACCGATGAAGCAGGCGGAGGGACTCTCAGTCCCCCTCCTGTGGACAGCTGGCTGGATTTTCCTCTACCCATCAGAGATTCCCAACACCTATGTGACCCCAAGGATGTTGTCCTTTAGTTCCTTTCCTCTCCATTGGAAATCCAGCCTGAGTAAGCCTCAGATTGATGCCCTGCCTAAAGGGTAACTATCCCCATTGCTGGGTGTTTGTGTTTGAGATCCCAGTCCCCAGTTGTCCTGTGAACTTGATGGCCCTGTTGTTGCCTTGTCTGGGTCAGGATCCCCTCTGATCAAGGAGGCTGCCTTTCTGGGCTTATCATCCTCCACTATCTCTAGTTCTGGAAATCAATAAACTTTTGCTGCTGGGTATTAGCCTGTAGGTTATTCATATGTTAATTGGTGTTCTGGCACCTGATGAAATCTTAATTCTTTGCATATCTGGTGCAATCATTTGGTTCCAGTGATGGGATGGAGGCATCTTTCCCCTGCCTGCTTACCTGATAATCCTGTTTCCTCTAAGGCATGATAGGAATTCTAAACGCTTACAAAAAGTTCCTTGGAAGAGCTCAGAGCTCCCTCTAGAATCATTCTTTGAGTTTGTTTTCTATGTCTTCAGTGCTTCTATTTTCCAGAGAAATTTCAGAGCAAAAGACCAAGGAAATATCTCAGAATCTAATCAGAAGTTGAAATTACCTCATCTTTGAAATCTCAGAGCCACTATTCTGTCCTCTGTGTAGGGGGAAAAGGGGAACAGGCTCATGTGTGCCATGTACATGTGTGAGGACAGGATTACCTCCAGGTGCTGGTCTTCGGCTCTCCATCTTGTTTTGAGGCAGAATCTCTTCACACTGGGATTACAGGTACCGGCACTACTAAATCTGGCTTTTCTATGGGTTCTGGAAATCAAAGCACAGATTATCAAGCTTGCATGGGAAGCACTTCTACCCATTGAGCCATCTCCTCAGCCCCAGCACCATCCTGTTTTTTGACCGCCCTGGTTAGGCTGTCCGGCTCTTGCTTTGTCCTTGAATATCTCATAAAGATGCTTGGTCCCCAGACCTGCCTCCATCATTATGGCTCCTGCTCAGTTCAGGCACCTGAATATTTACTCAGAAAACTGCGGCAGTTGTGCCATTCTGCCTGGAACCATATCTCCTGATTCCCATGAGCCTTTGATACATCCATAGACACGCCTGTAGCTTCCAATTACTCGTTTCAACTGGCATCAGATTTTTCTGTGCTTTTTGTATCACAGTGGGTCTGGAGCTTGGCTGGACTAGAAATGGCCTGTGCCGTGCTTTGTTTTGTGATGGGAGGGGGTCTCACATCACTTAGTCGGACTTAGAAATTGATATAGAACCTTGAATTCTTGATCCTCCTGCCTCCACTTCAGGGTTGGAACTGTAGGTTTGCACCACCGCACTCGCTCGACCTGTCTCTTAACCGGAGCTCTGTTCTCTGTCCTGAAAGGCCCCACCTTTCAGGAACCTAATACTTTTCAGCAGTGCACTACGGGTTTACTGTTCTCTGCCTTAGGGGCTTCTGGTAGGGAGCACCTTCTGTTTCATGATGGCTCCATCAGCCCCATCTCCAATACAGACCAAAGCTCACCTGAGCTACCAGAAAAACAGTGAAAATTGCTAGCAATTTTTCATTTGTTTGATTTGCTTGTTTGCGGGGTTTTCAAAATTAATATTACTGTATTCTCGTTTGTCATTATTTTATTGTATTTTTTTCAGGCTGACGTTCCCAAATACCTCCCGGCCTGAAACCAGCGCTTCATGTTGGTGGAACAAAAGCACATTCTTCAGTAGAACCCCCTACGAAGACTGATGGCAAAGCCTGAGACTTGCCACTAAATTACAGCTGGTGAGTAGCTATTTGTTGAAAAATAGATGTGAAGTAAATTGCCTAAAATGCCCATTCCTCTCCCCCTGTAATGAAACTCGGGGTGAGAGCCTGGATAAAGGGTGCTGGTGGTGCCTTCCTGCAGGGCGAGGCTGAAAGGCTCCTGTCAAGGGATAATGGAAGGCACTGAACCGAAGTGGGGGGCTTTTGATGGAATTCTCTCACAGCTCTGCTAATTCTGTCACAGTACACCCAGTACGTGCCTCCGGAGCTGTTCGGAGGACGTTGCTGAATTGCTTGTTCTGCTCCGGTTTATTTGTTGCTTCTGTTCCCCTCCGAGCGTTCATTTGTTTCCTGTTTTGTTTTGGTTTTTTAATGATTGGGGTGTATTTCCCGCATTTCTTCAGTATAGCCCACAAGCTGATCATGAGATGTCATCAGACATGCCTAGTCTGCCTGACTGGTCACCTGTGGAGAATGAGCAGCGTTCCTTCTCCCATGCACCGAGCCAGTGTATGCCACAGGCCACCCCGAGCCCACAGCAAGGGCTTCTCTCTTATCCAGCACAGAATTCCTATTATCCTGTCACGGAGCTCATGTATGAGGCACGCGTAATGACTGCCCACCGACTGGCCTAGGAAGAAATGAGCGCTGTGACTTTTCTTTAACTTCATCATTTCAATCTCTAACAAACCCTAGGGATTTGTTACATCCTAGGGATCTTTGTTAGGTATGAAGAAAGTAGCTGGCAGTAAAATGAGGGTCGAGGGATGGGAAACATTATCTGTGTACCATTAGCTACCAAGTTGGAATCAAAAGGTGATCTGTATGTCTAAAATCCATGTTATCTATTAGTTAATGATGTCATGTATTAGCTAACAATATTGTCTGTTAATGGCATCATCTATTAGTTAACAATGTCATCTGTTAGTGAATGATATCTATTCGTTAATGATGTCATATATTAATGATATCATCTGTTAGTTAATGATGTCATGTATTAGTTAACAATGTTGTCTATTAGTTAATGGGATCTATTAGTTAATGATGTCATCTGTTCGTTAACTGTCTTTTGAATTCTCTCTGCTCTGACTTTGATTCCCAGTTTGATTTCACACGAGATACTGAAAGTGGGGCATGAGCACTGGCTGCAATATCACTGCATCATTTCTGTGCTAATCCCAGTCAACCTCCATCCCAGGGCTCAGAACCCCGGGACTATATTTACACTTGTACACTAGAACACCTTCTGGCTTAGGTAAGTTCTCAGATAAGCTTTCTTAAAGGCATGGTTGCTTGTTTTGTCAAACTTACTTCATGATCGAGTAGATCTTGAAAAAACGCTATACTTTTAATTTTCTTCCATGGAAGATGTATCAGTCAGATGTCTATTACTATACCAATAACCTGAGGCTATCAAATTATATGCCTCACAGTTTTGGACCAAATGGCCCCGCTGCTTGGGAGTGTTACAGGCGTCTGTCACAAAGCTTGTCACAAATTCACCTCGTGTCCAGATACAAGAGAGAGACAAAGAGGGAGAGACCAGAGTCTCACAATCCCCAAGGGCGTGCTCTGATGACATAAACCCTCTCACTGGGCCTACCTCTTAAGTTTCCACCCACCCTAACACCACCGAGATGGAGACTGAGCCTGTAACACATGGAGCTGAGGAGATAATTTATTTGGTAAAGTGCTTGCTGTGTGAGCATGGGAACCTGAACTCAGATCCTAGTCACCCACATAATAAGTCAGACATGGTAGCATGTGCCTGTAGCCCAGCAATGAGGAGACAGACAGGGACACCCCTAGGGGACTTGTTGGTCAACTAGTCTAGCAAACTTTATGAACTTCAGGTTCAGTAAGAGACCCTGTTTCAAAGAAATCAGGGGGAGAGTGATTGAGGAAGACTCCTGATGTTGGCCCCTGGCCTGCATGCACACACAAATACATATACCACACACATACACACTCTCTCTCTCTCTCTCTCACACACACACACACACACACTGTAGCACAAGCTATAAAGCACATACCTAACAAGGCAAATCAAGGCCTAATCTGTTGACTCTTCTGCTTTTATTACGTAATAGAGTCTTGCTGCCATCCTAAATCTGTGGTCCTATCTCCTAACACAATCTGATAGAATTTTACTAGAATCTGGAGCACGGCAGAACATGAGATTGGTAGAGGGGCCCACGGATGAGGCTGGGTATTTGTGGTAAGCCTCTTTGCCATCTTTGAGTTCTCCTGCTCTGACTCTGACCTGCCTTTCTTCTAGAACACTCATTTTCAGGTAGTTCATTCATAACCCCCAATGTCTCTTCATTCTTTATATTACTTGGTGCAATCCAAAAATTGCCCAACTGACCTGGAACTCGATATTTAGACCAGGCTGGCCTCAACCTCATAGAGATCCCTCTGCCTCTGCTTCCTGAGTGTTGGGATCAAAAGTATGTTCTACCATGCCCAGCAGTTCTCTCTTTTTATCCTTAGGCTAACATCACCTTCCATGGCCCTTCCCCAGACCAGAGGGTAGAAAGTGTTAGCTCAGGAGTACCTGGACCTTCAAATCAATTGAAATTAATTGGTTCGATAGCAACAACTCAAAATCAAAACTTCTCTTTGATCATTCTTTGCATTATGTTATCCTAAAATATTCAGTAATGTAATCTCCCCATTAATAATCAAGATCAGTTATCTCAGTCCACAGGACAAACCACATCTCTGCCATCTATCTCCATGACTGTGTTCCTCCTGGAAATATTTTCTTCAGAAATGAAGACTTTTAAACATTTCAGGGCTGAGATTGTGGGAATAAGAAGAAATATTCTTGATTATTAGATGTGTTCACAGAGAGGCTGTTTCTACCCCATCTTCCTTCTCTTTGTTCTTCTATGTCTCTACTGTAAAATTTCAGTTGCTGGTTAAAGAACGTACCGATTCCCAAGCTGTTAAGGTACTATCGTGCTGGTACCATAATGGGCCCTCAGTACATTGTGCCACAGTACTTCTAGGCCAGCTGCATCTGGGTGATAACTTCTATCCTAGGGCCAACGACTTACATAGCATAAATCTTCTTTCGCTAGAAAATTAGCTTCTTGATCAGAAGTCACAGGTGGAACACCAATGTGGTAAAGATGATGTGTTTTCGAATCTTTCGAAAAACCATTCTGACACAACTCTCAGGAGCAAAGAAGGAAATCTGGAAGTTGATCTATCCCCATGAGGACAGTTTCTGCCTCCACTGTAAAAAGGGTTCCTCTGAAATCAGGTGCCTCTGGCTAGTCCCATTAGGGAATGCAGCCGTACTGGGTCTCAGTGTCATCTTCTGCTGTGACAACTGGGTTCTTACCGGAGCCGGCAGCCACGTTCACTGTGGTTAAGGGATATGCACCTTGTTGGGCTTGAGCATAGCTTTTCCACTCCACCACTTTGCATCAACCACTAGGGTGCTGGGGAAAGAGGCCAACAGACAGATGCGCCACCCGCCATCCTCGCCATCTGATCTTTGTCGTTATTGATTTATTTTTTTGAGACAGGGAACTAGAGTTAGCTTCCATGTGGGTGTTGGGATTCGAACCCAGATCTTCTGTAGGAACAGAAGAACAGCTAGTGCTCTTAACTGCTGAACAGGAACAATGAGCCCCCTGTAGCAATATGCTTATGGGCACATCTCACGTCCTTAAAGGGGTACAGCCTTCCTTCAATCCACAGTCTAGTCTAGCCTGTGAACCGACTTCATTTGCTAATTGGGTATGAGGCAGTGAATTCCCACTGTGCTGACCAGAGTCAGAATGTTGGCTTTTAGTCATATAGATAAAGCCATATCTTTGTAGATTATCCATCTGTTCCTGCTGAAGAATCCCATGATCAATTCATTGTTACCACAGAGCTCTGAGTCACACTCTCTTAATAGCCCTTCTGTTCCTGAAACGCATTGTGGTAATTTACCCACCTTACTTCTGAAGTTAAGAGTTGGCCCTGTCCCTGTCCCGCCCCTGTCCCGCCCCTGCCCCTGCTGAATCCTGCTAGTTCCACCAAAATCAGAAAACCCAGTTCTCAAGTATAACTCCTGCTGCTGTCTCTGGCAATACTTTCCAATGGCGACCATCACCTGCACGTAGCTTCGTGCTGTGGTAAAAGCTTCCCTGGGGAGAAGCGAGGACACAGGAGAAACTGAGGATTCAGGGCCACTCTGTTTCCTGTCTCCTGATTTTAGGACCTTGACACTCTGTTCCCATTGACTGTAGGCTCCCCTGTCCCCAAGCCTCAGGAAACGGAAGTGAGCTGCCAAAGGCACTTGTGGGCACTCATGATAAATACTATAGCGTGAATCCCCATAAATACGCTCCTGCCAATCACATCACGTTGATCAAATTTAGAAACGTTCCTATTTGGCCTGATGCATTCTACACATGCTTCTACCCCATCATAAATGTGACAGCCACAGGCTAACAGCTGAAAGACAGAAATGTTTACAGCTTTCAAAATAACCCAAATAAAAGTCTTATTTCTAAGTTTTATTTATTGTCGGGAGACGCACCTGTGGAGAACAAAGGACAGAGGACGACTTTGTGGAGTTCTCTCCTTTTACTTCAGGTGGGTTCTAGGGAGTGAACTCAGGTCGCCAGTCTTGTACAGGAGGCAACTTTACCCACTGAGCTGTTTTGTGACTATACGCTACCCTATAGTTTAAAATTATAATGTGCCTCTAAGCCCCTGGTGGCCAGGGGACTTCTCTCTCTGTGCTCAATCACTCCATGTGGAATATCCCCCCAGTGTGCTCTGACTAGCAACACTTTCATAGTTACCTTGAAGGACACGCTCTTCCCTGTAACCTGCAAATAAGGAGAATAGTGCCTCGGAGGAGTTAATGTTTTAGAACAGCACATCTCAGAGCAGGAACATTAAAAAGTCATTCAGAGAGGCAGGGATCCAAGCCAGCAGAGCATGACTTTACTTACATAAGTGGTTCCTCACCCTGTTCGGGTAAAAAATCATGTTGTGAGTGTGATAAAAGCTATGACTCCTCTCCAGAGAAACTGTGCATGAGTACAAGTTTTTTTAAATTAATTTTTGTTAGTATATGAAGTAATGGTTTCATTATGATGTGTTCATATGTGTATCATTGTGTTTGGTCCTTCTTCACCCCATTTCTCCCATCCTATCATCTCTTTTCACTTTATTGGTTGTTTCCTTTGGTATACAGAGGCTTTTTAAAGATATTTTAGTATTTTTATTTTATGAGTGAACTGCCTGCATGTATGTAAATGCATCTATGCTGTACAATACCAGCAGAGGTCAGAAGAGGGCGTAGGACCCCTGGAACTGGAGTTACAGACTGTTGTTAGCTGTCATGTGGGTACTGAGATTTGAACCTGGGTCTTCTGCAAGAGCAGCCAGTGCTCTTAACTACTGAGCCATTTCTCCAGCCCACAGAGGCTTTTTAATTTCACTCAATCCCATGTGTCATTTCTTAGGATTAGGTCCTATACTGTTGGATGGACACAAAATTTCATTCAATTTTCAGGTGCTCTGGAATCCCTAGTTATCAAATTCATAAACTCATATGCCTTTCTGGGCTGGTTCAATGTATTGAGTAGCTAAAGAAAGAATGTTCATCAGAAAGGAATGGACAATGCACAGACATAGGCACCAGGGACACAATGAACACACTATCAGTGCCTGAGCAAATAGTAACCATTTGAGAGATTTTGTATCAAGAAACACATCTTTAGTCTTGCTCGGAAGAGTGGGTAGGTTGGGAATTTCACTTTCATGTGATGTAAGTCCATTAACCATTCAGATCAACAAATCCCCTTTGGGTTGAATTCATAAGCACTAAACAAACATGATTATAATTTGGCTTCTTGGGGAGCCTGTGTACAGGGCAAAAGTGCTCCAGTGGTAGAGATTGAGTGTCTACATGCCTCTGGCAGAAAGAGTTCCCGTGAGAATTAACAAACACATCTACTGTTAACCTTTTCTTCTTGAGACACAGTCTCTCAATGTAGCCTAGGCTGGCCTCAAACTCACAGCCCTCTTACCACAGCCTCCCAAATAGTGGGACTACAGGTCTGTGCAATCATTCCCAGTTGTTGGCGTTTTTAAATATGACATTCTGAGACCGGCTAGTGGGAGTTCACATATTAAAGATGATTAATATGTCCATAGCAGAGATATAACCTCTCTGAAAGACCGCTCTGGGTTTCTTAAGCCTGCAGATTCGAGAGAACTCAATAGAGTTGTCAAATTTCTCATCTAAACCTCTCCAGTGTGTCTTCAGACACAGTAAGCCAGAGTCACTGACTTGGTTAGATTGACTTGGGAACTAAATGAGAAAAACCATACACAGAATTTTCAGACTCTTCTGCAGAACAAAAGGACTTTAGTTATTTATATACATCGGGGAGTTGCAGACACCAGGTACAGTCATGCAGTTTCCCCTGACAACCAATTATTATGTGACACTTTAGGATTCAGAAATAGGAAATAATGTTAAATTTTTGAAGACCTAATATTTTTGAGGAGACTTTTCAGATAATGTAACAAAGTCACCTTTTTTTAAGAGATAAAATATTGAACAGATGGCTGCAAATAAAAACCTTCCACGCCAGCTACAGTCTTGTGACTACTCTATCTTTTCCTAACAAGGCCTTAGGAATGGTTTCCAAGCTCTGCATTTTATCTGACTTACACCTTAATAACACTTCTCTCCCCAGAATTTCTTTTTTCCTAGCAACCAAGAGATAAGGAAGTTGCTGTCTTTATCTTCAGGCAAGATTTTATGAGCCTGAACTCAATGGATAATGCAAGGTTTGTAGAAACCTAAGCATTAATAACTTGAATATGAAAATAATATGTTACAAAAAATATATCAGTCACATTCCACACATATGTTGCCAAAGTCAAGTCTAAACTCTCAGCCTGAATTAAAAGTCTTTCCAGAAAGTTCCCTGATCTATATCCATTTTTTCCTCAATCCTAGCTCTGGCGGACCATTGTCTTGATGGGTGTTCAAGTGGGGTAGTTTACCTTTGGAGATACAAGTCTTATCATGTTGCCCAAACTGGCCTCAAACTCACTATGTACCCCAGGCTGACCCTGAACTCACCATCCTCCTGCCTCAGCTTCTCAGAGTACTTGAATTATAGGCCTGTATCACTACGCCTGACTTGCAGATAGTTTATTCAGGAGATTCAGGGCCATCTGCAAGACAGAAAGGAAGTGACGTGAGGAGGATGTCTTCCAAGTAAGAATGTTGCTAAGCAACTGCCCCACAGAGCAACTAGAGCGTAACCCAATAGGAAATTCTAGGGGGGAAGTAAGTGAAAAATGCACATATCAGAGTCAAATCAATAGAGAGACGGACGGGGAGCTAGGTATTTTCCAAAATTCCCATCAGTAATTTTGGTAGTTGGCAGCCTCAGAAACTGCCAATTCCTCAGTGCTGTGGCCATGTAACGTCCAGAGGTCAAGCTCTGGAAACATCTCTAGGAGGAGAGGTGCAGCCAATAAGAAGATGGTAGGGTCAAGGATCAAAGGGGATCCAGGCAGCGCACTGATCTGGTCCCCGCTCTTAAAAAATCTGTGTGTCTCCAGTTTTTCTCTCCAGAAACCCACCCTCTTTTCTTCCTTCAGAGTTCCTCAAATCCTTCTTTCTCAAGCAGCTTTCTCTCAGTAGCCTTTATCCGAGGTCCTCATGACTGCTGAGGGTATACACCATAAGTGAATGGGAGGAGGTGCCGACAACTTAGACAAAAGTGCCCTCCTCTGAGCAGACATGGCCCTTGGGGACCACACCCTAGCAATGAACCACATCTGTGTAAGAAAATGGGGCGGTAATCCTAGCACTTGGGAGGAAGAGGAGGGAGTGGGGGCAAAGGGGAGACCTTAAGGAGTTCAAGGCTAGATTTGGATACATAGTGATTTGAGGTCAGCCTGGGACTCTATCTCAAAAAAAAAAAAAAAAAGTGGGGCTGTGGCTGGAGAGATGGCTCAGTGGTTAAGAGCAGTGTCTGTTCCTGCAGAGGACTTGGGTTCAGTTCCCAGCATCTACATGGTGGCTAACAACCATCTGTGATTCCAGTTCCAGGGTATCTGATGCCCTCTCCTGACCTCCATGGACATTGCATGGGTACACTTACATACATGCAAGCAACATGCTCATATATCATACACATAAAAACAAAACAAGGGCTGGAGAGATGTTTAGTAGTTAAGAGCACTGACTGCTCTTGCAAAGGAAGGATCCAGATTCTGTTCCCAAAACCCACATGGTAGCTAACAAGCATCCTTGACTCCAGTTCCAGGAGATCCAATGGCTTTTTTCTGGTCTGCGTGGGCATTACATAACATGGGTGCACTTACCTGCAGGCAAAACACTCATACGCATAAATTTTTAGAAATAAATTAATTCATTAAACAAAACAAAACAGAAATAGGGCTCCTGATGAAGCAACTTCTACCAGTACACACAACTTGTGGGTGAAGCTAGGACTGGCTTTCACGAGGGCACACTCCCTTAGCCAGACATCTTTAGGCAGTACACAAACTCAACCACGGAACCAGGACTCCTACCTGCTCTGCACCTCTCGTCTGTGACCATCCAAAGCTTATACATAGCATAACTTGTCAGCAGAGCATGATGGCATTAGAGATTGAGTGTGTATGCTAGGCAGCAGTTCCTCAGGGTGTTCATTAAAGTGCTTTGTGACTGGGGGACGGAAGGAGAAAGCAGGTGTTTCAGAACCAATTGGTGGAAGGAGCCAGAAAGCAGAAAATAGAAAGTGACACATTGCCCGTACTCCCTCGGTCTCTAGGTGCTTCTTCCAGTGGGACTACACGATTTGTGGTTCCATGTACTGTTTTCAAGTTCATATCTGTTCATTGACTTTGTGCAATGTGACAGTTCAATAATTGCTTCTTTTAAAAAACATTGAAAGTTATATTTACACTCAGATAGAATTTAAAGTTGGGGATGGATGTGTGACACTTGTCTGTAATCTCAGCACTTGGAAAATGGAGGCAGGAGGATCAGGAGTTCAAGGTCACCCTCGGCTACACAGCAAGTTTGAAAACAGAATGAGCTATATGATGCCTTGTCTCAAAGAAACCAAAATAATAATGATAAATAAATAAAAATGGGCATGGTGCCACATGTCCTTAACCCTGGCACTCAGAGGCTGCGGCAAGAGGGCTGCTGCAAATTTGAAGCCAGGTTGGCTATGTAATGAAATCCAGGCTAGCTGGGGCTATATAGCAAGACATTGTCTCAACTGATAAAAAGTAGAGGCAGAAATGTTCAGTGGGTAGAAGTATTTACCTGAGCCCTACAACCTGGATCCAGTCCTCAGGACCACAGAGTGGAAGGAGAAAAAGGGTTCCATAGGTTGTTCTTTGACCTCTGCACACGAGCCCCCATCATCACACACACACACATAAGTAAATGTAAAAAAATTAACAGAAAAAAATCAATTAGCTGGGCATAGTAATACATACCTGTAATTCTAGAACTTTGGAATCAGAGGTAAGAAGATAGTCACAAGTTCAAGGCCAGCCTGGTCTACATAGCAAGTACAAGTCTAGTCAGGGTTACTACAAATCTGTTTAAAAAAAAAAAAGTTAGGGCTGGGGATGTAGCTCACTTAGTAGAATGCTTGTTCAGCATGCACAGCCCTGGGTTCTACTCCCCATACCACATAAACAGGGAATGGTGTCACACTGCATGTGCAGAGGTCAGAGAACTACTGTGTGAAGTCAGTTTTCTCCTTCTACCTTTATGTGGGTTCTGGGATTGAACTCAGGCCACCAGGCTTATGCAGCAAGTGCTTTTACCCACTGAGCTATCTCAACAGCTCTCATCCTGAAGTTTCTAAGTGCTCTTTACTTTCTATGCCCATCATACTGAACTCAGAAAACCTCATCATTACAAAAATAACAAGCTAGGTGTGGGAGCACAGCCTCCCAGAACTTGGAAAGCTGAGGCAGGAGGCTTGAATTCAGAGTCATCTTTGGCTACATCTGATTTTGAAGTCAGCTTCATAGTATCCTGTCTCAAAAGCAAAGCAAAGAGGTGCTGGAGAGATGGCTCAGCGGTTAGAAGCACTGGCTGCTCTTGCCGAGGACCTGGGTTTGATTCCCAGCACCCACATAACTAGCCAGCAACCCTTTATAACTCCATTCCAGGGGATCTGACACCTTCTTCTGACCTCTGCAGGCATTGCATGACATGGGTGCACTTACACGCATGCAAGCTATACACTCATACACAGAAAATAAAAATTTAAAAGAAAAACAAGAAATAGAATTTCCACCAGAGCTTAAATGCACAAGAAAAATACAAGACCAGACCTCGTTCTGTGAGTGACCGCTCATAACGTTAACCTATTTTAATAACCTGACTACATACTTTGCATTTCCAATAAAAATATAAAAAAAAGTTGGTGATTCACACTTGAATAGATGAGAGAAAAGGAAATAGAATATTCCTGCTCGTCCACTGTCCTGAGAAACCAAGTTCCACTATTTTAAGAAAGAACTAGGCAGCCAGTAGAGCTGACCAGGAGCAGGGACCATTCCTTCCAGATGATCACATGTTAGGGTTACTAACCGGACATTTCCCCACTTGGAATTCTGCCAAGAACAGTGCCCTCCCTTCACCTCTCAGTTCCTGCTGTTTCCCCGGGAGCTCTCTCTTCCTTTCCCCCTAAATTTTTATTTTCAGAGAAGAACTTAGTTTAGACTCCAGTTTTTTATTCACAGACCCACATCTTCCTCAGTCCACACTTATCCTGGGTCCTGATTCCTCTAGAGCTCTCTTTTTAAAAATTTTATTTTTCATGTGTGTGTGAAAGCATGCTTTTCAAGAATGAGTGCCTCCTCAGGTGCCAGTGATGCTCAAGACATCTTGACCTCCTTCACTGAAGTCCTCCTTTGCTTTAGATCAGAAGGTTCGGTCCACTGTGCCCAGGTGATCACATTTGAAGCCTCTCCCTTGATTTACTTTGTTCCTTGTATTCCCATTACTTACTCCCAACTATAAGCAAGCAGTCTAATATATTTATTGGCCGTGTGTCCTTTTCATTGTCTGTTTTTGAGATCGCTCTCATATAGTCCAGATATAGTCTAGACTGTCTTTGAACTCCTGGACATTCACCTTCCTTCCCCTCCAGAGTTCTGGGATTACAGGCATATGCCACCATGCCTGCCTTAATCATATTTCTTATAAACTATATTATCTTAGGTACATAAATTTTAAATTTATAAAATGTCCTGTGCTATCACTCAATATTTCTATTTTGCTTTCTATTGTCTTGTTTTTAGGTTGAGTCCCATGGCATGTAGCCCAGGCTTGCCTCAAACTCCTGTCCTTGAACTTCTGACCTTCTTGCCTCCATCTCCAAAGTGCAGAGATTACAGGTGCATGTCACTGTGTCTGGTTTATGCCATGCTGGGACTTGAACCCAGGGCTTAATGCATGCTAGGCAAGTATTCTACCAAATGAACTACCTCCCAGTTCCCTATTATTTCTTTTCTTTACCTACAATGTTTCTAAGACCTGGGGCTGGATCTATACCTGGTTTGCTCCTTCTGATACATAGTGTCCCAACCCCACATTTTACCTTCATCTCCCAATGACAGGTAAGCAGGCTGCCTCCAATGCATTGCTTGTTTTCAAAATAAGAACTGTGATAAGAACTTACATACCTCCCATTTGGACATGTGTGGATTTCCCCTGGCCACGCACCCACGAGGAAAATAATTGGGTAGCAAAGCACATGAGCTCTCTGTTCTAATGAATCCTGCCAGACTGCTGTTAGGAACTGCTGCCCCAGTCTGCTCTGCCCCTGGAAGGGTGTGAGTGTCCCTCCATCACTGCATCCTTGTCAACGCTTAGCATTAATTAGTTTTCTAATTTTTGCCAGTTAGAAGGGCAAAGGTGATCCCTCAGTCGGAGTGGCTGAGCAACATGTGACAGAGATGCGGATGGATTAAGTCCCCTCCCCATACCTCAAGTCTTACACCTACCTAGCTGTGAAAATCCATCTCCCAAAGCCATCCCCTCATTTTCTCTCTCTGCCATGATCCAGGAATAAGATTCCCCTCTGGTAATCACAATTACCCACAATATGCTATACCTGCTACCCAACTAATATTCTGGAAGCAGAGTCCTGTGAGGAGGAGGGAGGATGTTAAGAACGAGTAGAGGTGGGATTTGTTATTGTTTTGAGATAGGGCCTCCCTGCAGCCCCAAACTGGCCTCGATATGTAGACCAGGCAGGCCTAGATCTCAGAGTGCCTGGACTCTGCCTCCAAAGTGCTGCGATCCAAGGTGTATACCACCATGCCTGGCTGAAATGGGAATTTTCAACCTAAAACTCTAGTGAGGGGTTAGATTTTCTTGAGAGGACCTCTTATCCTAATGAAATATCAATTAAAGATATCGTTCTTAGATATTGTTTGTTGATTTGGTAGTTATTTTGTTTTGGAATTGTTTTGTTTGAGGCAGAGTGTCACTCTGTAACCCAGCCTGGCCTGGAACTCACTATGTAGCCTAGGCTGGCAACTCTCCTGTTTATCTTCTCAAAGGCTACAATTATAGGTGTGAGCCACTATGTCAGACTGTGTGTGTGCACACACACACACACACACACACACACACACACAGGCCCCTCTTTTTCTTTTATTTTGAGACAGGGTTTCATATAGCCCAAGTTAGCCCTAAACTCCTTATGCAGCTAAGGATGACCTTTAACTCTGGCTGTCCTGCCTTCACCTCCCAAGTGCTGGCGTTACGGGCACATGCCACCATAGCCAGTTGAATTTATTTCCTTTTAAAAATTCATTTATTAAGTTAGCGTTTGAAGTAACAGGTTTCATTATGGTATTTTTCCATAGGGGAATGTCTAAAGAGTGATTATCATATCCTGAGGGGAATAAAGGAAACTATGAAAGCCAAAAGCAGATCAGCTTGGAATATTCCTTCCTTCTCTCCTTCCTTCATTAAAATAATTATGGATAGGAGTATTTGCCTACGTGCATGTAAGTGCAGCACGTGCATGTAAGTGCACCACGTGCATGTAAGTAAGTGCACCACGTGCATGTAAGTGCAGCACGTGCATGTAAGTGCACCACGTGCATGTAAGTAAGTGCACCACGTGCATGTAGGTGCACCATGTGCATGCAGTTCCTGTGGAGGCCAGAAGAGTGTGTTGGATCTCCTGAAACCAGAGTTAGAGACCGTTGTTAGCCACCATGTGGATGCTGGGAACTGAACTCAGGTCCTCTGGAACAGCAGCCAGTGCTCTTAACCACTGAGCTATCTCTCCTCTACCTTCCTTTTTTTGAGGCAGAGTTTTCTAACTAGCCCTGGCTGGCCTGGAACTCACATCTAGTGACCAGTTGGGGCTTGTCCCAAAGTCGCAGTGATCCTCCTACCTCCCCTTCCCCAGTGCTGGGACCGCAGGCATGTAGCACCATGCCCAGATGGAATTCGCTCTTTGGAGTCAAGAAAGTAGGTAAATGAGGTGTGATAGTATATGCCTATAATCCAGTCACTCAAGAGATGGAGCTGGGAGGTCTGTCATGAGCTCCAGTCCAGTCTGGGCTACAGAGTAAGTTTCAGATCAACCTGTACTAGAGTGATGAAAGATCAGGAGTTCAAGAGTTCAAAGTCATGCTCTGCTACAAAGAAGTTACAGGTCAGCCTAAGTTACAAGAGACCTTGTCTCAAAAAGCAAGCAAAGAAGGAGCTGGGGATGGAAAGGGATGGTGACTTATTACAAATATCCAAGGGATTCTCACAAAAACCGAGCAGCTGTGCTCGAGGGGCGTGCAGAAGTCCCAAGTGTGAACTGACAGATCTCTGGAGTCATTTCTCTCCATCCAGCTCTGTCTCTCAGCCGCATGGCAGCACCACTCTCCCACGCATCCCTAGGATCAGTGCCGCAGGTGTGTCAGAATCCACAGAGACCGAGCCCATTTTCTCTTGGCCTCAGATTAACTCGTTTGCCTGGAATTTCTGTCACCAGGAGGTCTGCCTAATACCGAAACTGATCGTGAAATGAAGCACTGGAAGTGACAGTCACAAACAATTTGTTTTGCAGCTGCTGGACAGGAGTGGAAGCCTTTATGACTTTAGTCTGGAAATGGTCAGATCATAAGAACCAAAGTGCAAGGCAGATGCAGACTGCGGCCAGGTGCTGTGAACTTGGAGCCTGATGCAGAAATGTGATGTGCCTTTGGAGCTGTTCCTCTGAGAAAGCAGACATGAACCTGAGCAGCGGAGGGTGAGCTGAAAGAATGTGGTTATTTCTGTTTCACCAGCTTTCCTTACGTGAGAAAACCTTGAAATGGCATACATTATCTCTCAAGCTCTTCTGGTCAGAAGTCAGTCCTAGGCCCACACACTCCTGCAAGGAAGGCTGGGAAAGGAGCCCCAGATAAGGAAGGACAGGAAAGAAGAGCGGTTAGCAGGCCTTCCTTCTGCATGGCCCAAATGGCTTCAAAACCCTTCAGATTCCAGAAGGCCAGCTCTGATCTTTGAAGACCCTTTCCTCCCTTCCTAGTAACAGAGTGTTCCAGTAAATTCTATTCCCAGCCTGGGCATAAGAGGCCTAAAACCTGTACTAGTTCTTGTACTAGTTCTACGTGGGAGGGAATGAAGGTATTTTGTTGCTGAAAAAAAGCAGGAAAAGCTTTCTGCTCATGGAAAGGGAAGGAAAAACTAAGATAGAAAAAGACATGTAGTGGGTATTCCCCAGGTGCACCAAAGAATCTCACAGAACACTAACGATCTGGAGGCTCAGAAAAGGAGAGGAATCTTCCCTGTCTGAACCTGAGGCACCAAGTACATATTTTTATGCCCATCTCCAAATGAGGGAAGGGGGAGATGAAGAAAGCAGAGGAAATGTCATTCTACAAACAGCCCAGAGCATGCAACCAACCTCTGGAAGCTCCCAAGGCATACTGTGGGTTCCATTCACTGTTTGGTGGTTGATGTGGGAGGAGAGGTATATTTATCCAAAAGTCAAAATCAGTATAAATGGCGCTAGAAAGACGGCTCAGAAGTTAAGATCACTGGCCTGGGTTTGGTTCCCAGGTCCCACATGGCAGCTAACCAACTGTAACTCCAATTCCAGGGGATCTGATGCCCTCTTCTGCCCCCCATGGAAATTGCATGCAAGGGTGCACTTAACATGCAGGCAAAACACTCATCCATGTAAAATAAAACAGTATAAATGTGACAGGGAGAAGCAAAGAATTCAACATTTACAGTTAATATTAGAACATGGCTAAAAAATAATGTGAAGTGGGCATGGTAGTGCCTACTTAGAATCACTGGACTCAGGAAGTCGTGACAGGAGGATCATAAGATCCAGAAGAGCCTCGGCTACATAGATCTTATCTCGAAGGAAGAAAAGAATAAAAGAATGTAAATAATTCACAATAGCCAAGACATGGAACTAACCTACATGCTTTAGATGGGCGAATAAAGAAAATGTGGGCATTGGGAGATGGCTCCATGATTAAGAATGTTTGCTCTACAAGCATGAGGACCTGAGTTCAAATCCCCAGCACCTGTGTAAACAACATCTAGGCATGGCTGCAAGTGCCTGTCACCCCAGAACTGAAGGTTGGAGACAGGTGGATTCTGAGAGTTCATTCATCAGTCAGCTTAGCCAAAAAGACGAGCTTCTGGTTAAATGAGAGACCCTACCTCAAGGCAATAAAGTATAAAGAAATAGAGGATACCCGATGTCTTCCTCTAGCCTCTGCATGCCTGTGCACAGAGAGACACAACCGCACACTCACATGCATCACACACATGCACACACACACACACATACATACTAAATAAAATGTAAAAGAAAGAAAATATGGCATATATACACAATGGAATTTTATTCCACTATAAAGAGGAACGAAATTGTCATTTTTATGTTAAGAAAAATAAACCAGACTCAGAAATATGTTTTTGGCCATATGTGGAATTTAGATTTGAACACATATGATATGGACATGTAAGGGGACCTCTGAGAGGGGCAGAGGTACAAAGGAATAGGAAGGAGAAATGAGAGGGCTGCGGGGTCAAGACAGCACACCCGATGTTTCCGCACATATACAGAAGATGTATAAACACATTCATGTGCATGACAAGAACACGGGGGACTATTCAGAAAGGGGGAGGGGATCAGCAAGGGTGGGACAGGAGAGGCAGGAGAGTGCAATGTCATGATGGCAACTAAATAAGAGCAAGGTGTGTGATACATTTGTATGAAAATGTCACAATGAAACCCATTATATTAATAAAATACAGTAAATCATGTAATTTCAGCTATATCATTATTAACCCAAAATAATGTTTTTATCTGCATTTTTATCAGGCTTATCCCCAAATATTCACGTTTCAAAGAACATAATAATCACTGTTTAAAAGACTAGCCTGCTACCTTGTCACAGTCTTTTAACTAGACTCTAAAGAGGCATGGTGACTTGATGTGATGGGACCTCAGACCACATAAAACATTAGTGAAAACTAAGGAATTGTGAATAAAGCATGGACTCTAATAACAAAGTGTCAGCTGGTCCGCCAGCTGTGGCGGTTGTGTTACCCTGAGTAAGAGCTTGCTCACGGAAACCCAGGTCTGGGCACATGAGACTTCTCCGTACGCCTCTCCATTCTTCTGCAAGTCTAAAACTTTTCTAGCAAATCAAGTCTATTTTTAAAAAGACTACATTATTATTATTCCCTCTGGTAGCTGTTTTTCTAGCATTAGCATTCACACTGGTTCTGGTTTTCAACTGTTAAAAATAATGTTCTAAGTACATCACGTACCGTGACCTTCTAAATGAGTTCAGAACCAGAGTCAGCTTCGTGTAGACCCAAGAAGGAGGTGAACTCCCACGATCATTTTTATCTCTTCTAAGCCCTAAACAACAGATTTTCTCAGCTTGTCAGCTGCTTAGACCATCTCCCTAGACCTCACAGCACTCCATGCTCCTTGCATAATGAGTGCTGTTCCAGTCCCACCTCTGTTCTAGTCTCTAGAGGGAATCCTGACCTGAGGCAAAAGGTATTTAGTAGTTCTGGTCCAACACTCACTGAATGAATGAACTTCTAGCAAAGTAGCCATGATGTAACATGCAACACTCGCTGCTCAAGAACCTACTCTCTCAGCAGAGCATGGCAGCTCACACCAGTAATCCCACATTTGGGAGGTTGACACAGGAGGGCTGCTGAGAGTCTGAGGCCAGCCAGGGCTACAACCTCAAGACCCCTGTCTTAAAATAAAAGCAAAAGAGAATGGGGCCTCTCTATGAAGATAACCATTTTACTTCAAATGTTTTCTCAATTTCTGTTTGTGGTCACCTAAACTTGAAGGTTCTATTTTTAAAGTGAGGCTGGTTTCATTATGTACACAGAACTCTTTTCTTCAGATAGTTTCTTCTGTGATGCTAAGAATGATGGTCAGAATCTAAACAAGAAGCATGTCTTAGCTCTGAATGTGTCAAGAATGAAAAGTTATTTTCACTAATCAACATGATATAATCAAGAGAATATTCTAGTTTATTAAACTTGTATCTGTTTAATTTACTTTACTGTTGCTGTGATAAAATACCATGACTGGGGCTGGAGAGATAGCTCAGCAATTAAGAGCACTGGCTGCTCTTGCAGAGGACCCAGGTTTGGTTCCCAGCACCCACATGGCAGCTAACAACTATCTGTCACTCCAGTTCCAGGGGAGCTGATGCCCTCTTCTGACCTCTGTGGACACTGCATGATATGAGTGCACTTATACACAGGCAGGCAATACACTCATACAAATAAATAAATAAAAATAAATAAATAAACATTTTAAAAAATAAGATACCATGACCAAGGCAACTATGGAAGAAAGTCATTTTAGCTTACAATCCCAAAGGGCTAAGAGTCCATCATTACGAGGACGCATGGCAGCGAGCAGGCATATTGGCAGGAACTGAAAGCAGACAGCTCAGATCTTCAAACAGAAACCAAAGAGAGCAACTGAAAGTGAGAGGAGGCCATGAACTCTCAAACCCCACCCCCAGTGACGTACTTCCTCCAGCAAGGCCACACCTCCTAAAGATCCCACAACTACCCCAAAGAGCACCACCCACTAGGTCCATATACCAAGTGTTCAAGTACTTGAGCCTATAGGAGACATTTCTCATTCAAACCACCATAGTGTCCCCAAACAAAATGAAATTGCTGAGCCAGATAAGTATCAAACGACCACTAACTCTCAAGAGAAATAAGCCCATAAAAGATGAATCTGCTTTTGATGGAAAAACTTCAGCAAAGAAGGGTCGAGGAGATTGCTCACTCAGGCAGTAAAGTTCCTGTTATACAGGCATAAGAACCCATGATTGGACCCTAGCACCCACATAGAAAGCCAGGCAGATCTCTGGAACTCACTGGCCAGCCAGTTTAGCTGAACCACAGAGTCCCAGGTTTAGTGAGTGATCTGATCCTCTCTCAAATAAATAAATACGGTGAACAGTAATTGAGGAAGATACCCAATATCAACCTCTGGCCCCCACATGTACATACACACGTGTGCACACACCCACAAGAACACATAAATGCAACACATTAGAGTAATAGAACTGCAAATGGATAAAAGTGAGGGTGAGAGTGAGAGTGTAAAAATAAAGCACAGACCACAGAAATAGGTGGAAGGGAGAAGGAAAAATAGATGAAGTGTGAAGGTACCAGTATCTTAAATACTTAGGCTTGATGGGCATGGTGGCACATGCCTTTAATCCCAGCACTTGGGAGGCAAAGGCAGGTGGATCTCTGTGAGTTCAAGGCCAGCTAGGGCTACAGGGGAACACTGTCTCAAAAAGATTAAAAAAAAAAAAAGCAAATAAACAAAAACTTAGGCTCTAGAAACAGTTTATAGGTAGTGTCCGATATAGTGACACAGGCCTAGAATCCTAGCACTTGGGAGGTGGCTGGGGCAAGAAGATACAAGTTCAAAGGTACTCACTGCTACCTACTGAATTCCAGGCTATCCTGGGCTACATATGGAAACCCTGTCTCAAAACAAAACAAAAACCAACTAAACAAACAAAAAACAAAAGATATATATATATACTAGGATCTTTGAAAAATTTGGAGTTCAGTTCTCAAACTCCTGGAAAAAAAAGGTTAAAGTACCAAGTAAAAGGGGAACATTAAAGAAGGAAATTGAACTTAAATTGCAATGCTCAAGTGTGAGAACCTAGAAGAGGAATTTAAATGAAACCCTGAGCTATATGCAGGGTTTGTCTACACACCACCCTGGAACCGTTTGGTGCCAGTGAGATCTACTCCAAGGAGACTGGCATTTCCTTTGCTACGTAGCTGATTGATAGGTGAAGAATAGGTTTGAATTAGATCATCAGGCATACACTGGAGCCTAAGGATGCTTCAGCTGGGGGTTAAAAAATAAAGAAGACAGGCTAGAGAGATGGTTCAGCAGTTAAGGGCACTTTCTGCTCTTGTAGAGGACCTGGGTTCGATTCCCAGCACCCAAATGGTGACTAACAACTGTCTAACTCCAGTTTCGGAGGATCTGACACCCTCTTCTGACCTCCACAGGCAGTGCATGATACCAGTGTACTTACATACATACATGCAGGCAACACACTCATACACATAAAATTATTTTTAAAATAAAGGGGTCTAGGAAGATATCTCAGTGGGTAAGAGCACTCATTATGCAGGCATGAAGACCTGAGTTCAAATTCCCAACACTCATGGGAAAAGGCAGGCATGGTCATGTGTACCTGTAACCCCAGCATTGGGGGCTGGAGACAGTCTCATCCTGGAAGTTTACTGGTCGGCGCAGCCCAGCCAAAATTACAAGCTTCAGAGTCACTGAACAAGTCTGTCTCATGGGAATGTGGTGGCAGGCAATAGAGGGAAATACTCAACATCTTCCTCTGACCTCCATGCATGGACACAACCTTGTACACACACAATGACAGACAACACACCCAGAAGAAAGGAAAAAGAAAACAGAGGAACACAGCTATAATTTAAATATGTGGTTTGGAGCTTTTCATGGTGACTGTCATCTCAGCACACAGAAGCCTGGAACAAGAGAGTTATGAGTGTGAGGCCAGCCCGGGCTATGTTACAACACTATCTCCGAAAGTATTGACTAACTAATGAAAAAATTAAAAATAAAAATAACCTTTAAATGTGTGGTTAGCTTTTCTATGATAATGTTGATGGGAAAATGGAAAAATTATCAGCTGAAAAAACAAATGGAGAAAGCTAGCAAGAAGCTTGGTAAATGACCTGGACCATGAGGCGACACATACACAGCAGGGCGCACTCCTGATCCCTTCCAAACGGGGAAGGGAGGGAGGGGTGAAAAGAAAGAACTCTCACTAGCTTATCAAAGTGGCCTGAGGAAATCCTGCCTTCCTCTGGCTGATGAGTGGCACGCCTCCCCCCACCCCCCACAGGGTTTGGCTCTCATACTTTTCTCCTGGCAGAAGAGCTAAGATTGTGGGGGAACTGGTTTTATTTCCTGAAGCAGGAAGTTTCCTCCAGAGCCTGGAACATTCTGTCATTCAAGGAAATAAGGACCTGTCCAGTCATCCTCAGCACAAAGGAGCAAGGTGGGAAAGACAGCCTCAGAGCAGGGCATTGAGTTGCCACATGAATTCCAGAGGGAAACAATGACCAGGAGCCAGGACTGGTCAAGTCTGCTGAATTCTCGACTCACAAGGCTCTTAAAGAAGATGTCACAAATGGAACTAAAAAGATAAAGTGAACCCTAGCTTTCTGTATTATCAGCTTAAACTTCCATTGATCCGCCCACACTAAGTCAGTTAAACCCCGGAATATAATTGTTAATGGGCTTGGAGGGGCTGGGGAGGTGGCTCAGTTGGTGATAGTGTGCTTCCTGGCGTGCATGAAGCCCTGGGTTTGATTTCTAGTACCACAAAGGATGATGGTGCACACCAGCATTTGGAAGTTGGCAGCAAAAGAGTTGGGAGTTCAAGGTCATTCTCAGCTACATAGATCCTGTCCAAACAACAACAAAAAAGAAATCTTAGATATTGATGAACTGGGCATCAATATCTAAGGCCTGTAATTCCAACAACTTAGAAGGCTAAAGCAGGAAGATTTCTGCAAGTTGGAGGCCAGACTGAGCTATATAGTGACAACCTCCAGGTCAGCTGGGATACATAATAAAACTCTCTCTACCACAAATGAATGACTGAACGCATGATAAAAAATGGGAAATATTTATAAAAGAAAGAAAGTACTTGTAGAACATCAGGTGGATATTTGTAGAAAGTTAAGATAATTTTATTTACTTTTTACTTATTTTTATTTTAAAATGTATTGCCTGTGTCTATGCAAGTGCACCTATGTCATGCAATGCTCTCAGAAGTCAGAAGAGGGCACTGGATCGCCTGGAACTGGAGTCACATGGTGGCTTTGGCTTTTAGCCACCATGTGGGTGCTGGGAACCAAACCCTGAGCCTGTACAAGAGCAGCCTATGCTCTAAACCCCTGAGCCACCTCTGCAGCCCCAAGCTAGGGTAACCTTGCAGAGGAGGATAACGCTGCAAAGGATGGAAAACTGTAAACAGAAGGTAGAGAAATGTTAGATGGACAAACCGAGTAGAGAAGTAATCTCCTGTATTGGAATGAAGAAGAGAGCTAAGCTTCATTAATAGAAAAAAATGTATGAAATCAGGAAATGCATATTTTTGTGTATAGGTCAGCAAGTTATCCCCAAGAGTGGGTCACAAAGATCCAGGAGACAGTCTGCACTGGCTGTGTCAGGCTGAGAGAGTTGATAGCTCAGATAGAGCTCAATGTCAGTTCACTAAAAAGAGGCCAACAGCATATCAGAAAGAACAATAAGCTATGAGGGAGAAAGTAAAAATAGACTCTGCTTCCCAAGAAGATAAAGAATTATGTAAAGTAGGTGAGGCAATGAAAAGACATGAAAGTTTATCTAAGTTCAGTGGTATCTTAGAAATAAGTAGACAAGTGGGCCAAGTACAAGGGGGAAAAGACAGCTAGTCAATCTGCAAGAGAGCCAAAGGATGGAACTATGACGGGCCACATTAGCGATGAGAAGGTCCAGCGCCCGAGATACTATACCTTCCTCCTCATGGGCCAGTACTGCTTTGCTTGTCCCCGCGTGGAGTGGGGGAAGGTCTGACCATGGTGTCACAGGAAGGCTCCATGAAGATCAGGGTGAATGAGGATTCATTCTCTACTAATGTGATTAAACACTGACCGAAAGCAACTTGAGGAGAAAAGGGTTTATTTTCATCTTACACTTCCAAGTGACAGTCCATCTTTGAGGGAAGTCAGGCAGGAGACCAGGGCAGGAACCTAGAAACAGGAACTGCATACAGCACAGACCACAGAGGAGTGATGCTTACTGCCTCACTCCCCTGGACTGTGCTCAGCCTGCTTTCTTAATCAACCCAGGACTACTTGGCCTGGAGAGGACATTACCAACATTGGCTGGGCTCTCCCACATTACTCAACAATCAAGAAAATGCCTCACAGATATGCCCACATGCCAATCCAATAGAAGAAATCCCCCAATTGAGGTCCCCTTTTTCCAGATGTGTCAAGTCGATAGCAGATGCCAACCATGGCATTCTAGCCCTTGACACCCAAACACATCACTTTAAACCATACTCTTTCTTTTCTGTTCCCAAAATCTCACATTAATATCACAGTATAAGACAAGAACAACTTTAAAAGTCCCAGTGTTCAAAACTTCTATCACTTAAAAGTTCATTGTCGCTTTAAAATAACCCAAAGTCTCTCAACTATAGGCTCTTTCAGTATCAAAAATAAGTTATACACTTTCTTATTTCAAAAAGGAATAAGTGGGCACACTTAAGCAAAATCAAAGTCTAAGAATATAGCTCAGCTGACATTTGGGACCAACTCATGATCGTCTAGGCTCCAAAGGACTTTGGCAGCTTTCTCTACCATCCAAAACACACACAGCTTGTCTCGGAAACTTAGGCTGGCTCTACTGCATACCTGCGCTGTCTTTGGCTGTCATCCCATAGTCCTGGCATCTCCAGGATGTTGGGATGTCCACTGTACCCGAGGCTGATCTTCACTAATGGCCCCTTGCCTCTCTGCAGGAACCCCAACCCTACCAGATGGTGCTGAACCTCAGCTGCCAGCCATGACTCCTTCGTGCCTTCAAACCCAGTACCATAGCCTTTAATCCCAGCACTCAGGAGGCAGAGACAGGGAGATCTGTGAGCTCATTGCCAGCCTGATCAACACAGTTGAGTTCCAGGGCTATAGAGTGGGACCCTGCCTCAAAAAAACAAACAAATTTTAAAAGTTTGGCTGGGCCTGGTGTTGCACGCCTTTAATCCCAGAATTCTGGAGGAAGAAGCAGGCAGGTCTCTGTGAGATTGAGGCCAACCTGGTCTACATAGTGAGTTCTAGGCCAGCTGGGGCTCCACAAAGACTCTGTCTTAACACACACACACACACACACACACACAGTACCATGTGGGAGACTATTATACATAACCAAGTTCAGCCATTTTGAGATACAGCTTTGGCCCCCTCTGGACCATAGCTTCTGGATGCTGACCCTGAGGAAATACTTCCCACAAGACTTTACCTTGATGATGCTGGTCTCTTTTTATTAACAATTTATTTTTTTCAGCCCCAGTTAACCAATATCTATTGTTCCAGTAAAACAAAGTTTTCACTTCAGTGGTTCTGGTCTCTTGTTAAGCACAGCTGATTCCTCAGCCCAGATGATCAGAAACCACAGATTACCAGTTCAAAGTATTATCATAAAAAAGGCCTCAGTAGAGTCTTTATGGGGCTCTCAAACTTCCCTCTGAAACCTCACAAGTCAGACCTCCATCCTCATCTTCGTTTCTCTCAGTGTTATCTTTCAAGTTCCCACAGAACAGCACATTAAACTCTGAGCGCTTCAAGTTCAACGTTCTAAATGCTTTCACAACCTCCCCAAAACAACAGGGTCAGGTCCTTCACAGCAATACTTCATGATCTCAGTACTGATCCTTCTTTCTTTGGGGGAGAGGAAAGTATTCATCTTATCTTATTCTTCCAAGTGACAGGCCATTACTGAGGGAAGCCAAGGCAGTGACTCAAGTAGGGCAGGAACCTGGAGGCAGGAACTGAAGCACAGACCACAGGGGAACACTGCTCATTGGCTTGCTCCTCTGACCTCTCAGCCTGCTTTCTTGTACAACCCAAGAGCACCTACCCAGGGGTGGCATTGCCCACAAGGGCCTGGGCCCTCCCACATCACTCAACAATCAAGAAAATGCTTCACAGACATGCTCACAGGTCAATCTGATAGAGACAATTTGCCAATACCCACCCTCAACAAGACTTCTTGCTTCAGTCAGCAGGACCCAGCAGGGACCCCAGAGCAATGTGGTCTGGCCCAGAGCTCACACTCCTCTCTCCTGAACACCAATGGAGTCTCCATCACTCTACACCATGGTACCATCTGGATGAATCTCATTAGACCCTTTATCTCTGCACATGCGATCACCCACCTCCTTCCCCATCTCTAATTGACATTCAGCTTATATATCATCTTTCTAATCCCATTTTCTGTGAGTTCTCCTGAAATACACTCTGGAGATCAAGGTCAAAGAAATATTCTTCATCTTCATCCTCTTTCCCGAGCATTTTCTTCATCTTGCTCTAAAAATGCTTCCTTCTTTGCAGTCCTCTCTAGGGGCTGTTTGCTCTCCCTCAGTCCTTGTACCACTTGGCCTAGAGACCTAATGATGTCCTTGTTCCTCATTGCTAATCCCAAATGTGCCCCTCCTCCATAAATGAAGTGACCATGCTATGCATAACCCATGTGTATACATCTGTGCCCACTGGCCCCAAGCTCCAAAGACTCTCACTATTGGGTGAGGGATAAAGCTCAGTTTGTAGAGTTCTTGCATAGCATGTATGAATACATAAACTGGGCATGGAGGCTCATACTTGTAATTCTAGCATAGTAGAGCCAGCCTGAGTTACATGAGATCCTGTTTTAGGAGGAGGAACAGAAGGAGGAGGAGGAAGAGGAGGAGGAGGAGGAGGAGGAGGAGGAGGAGGAGGAGGAGGAGGAGGAGGAGGAGGAGGAGGAGGAGGAGGAATCTAATTTCACTCCTGGGGACTTCCATACTCTGCCAGATGATTATTCTAGAGACCCAGATTGATATTCTCTTCTCCAATGACCAGGTCATTCATTCTATTTAAGCTGTATTTAAACTGTATGATCATACAGTTTCAGTTTCAGGAATCCCATTCTCAGGGGTAAAGAGATTTCTCAGTAGTTAAAACAGTTGCTGTCTTCCAGAGAACTGGAGTTCGGTTCCCAGCACCCACATCAGGCAACCCACAATCACCTGTAACTCTAGCTCTAAGGGATCCAACATTCTCTTCTGAACTCCATGAGCATCAAACAAACACATACGTATAAATAATAATTATTATTATTGATAAATCTTGCCCCCCTCCAAAAGCTTTCTAAAATATAAGTAAAGAAATAAGAATCCCATTGTCTGTGCACAGCTCTTTCCTGACCCAGATCCCCTAGAACACAGAGTCAGTCTGAAGAAGCAAGTATGCTGGTGCCTTATGAGAAGAAGCAAGAGTGACCGCATAGGGACGGTCAGGCAGGGAGGCTGGGGCAGTGCCGCATGGTGTGCTTCCCTGAGCAGACGGCCTCCTCACAGCATCAGTGGGACCCTTCCTCAAAGTTCAGACGGAACCACTGATTGTAGGAACAGCCCGGCAGAAGGGGAGGCCATCTCTCTCCTCCTGTGTTTTCCCACTGCTCAGAACCATTCCCACAGGATTTACCATGTAGGTCATGTGCTTGACCACTCTGGGGAGTCTCTGAGGAAGCCAGAACCTCTGTGATTCCAGTCAGTTCGGCCCTGATGCTGGAGCTGCTGGAGCTCCCAATGCAGTGTCTGTGACAGGTGCTGTCACAGATGATGCTGGATGTTCAGCTCTGAGACATCCCAGGAGCCAATCCAGTCAGGAAATAGGACAAAAGGCTCAGGTCCCAAGAAGGAAGTGGGCAGGCCAGGCTGAGCACACCGCAGTACAAATAATCTGGACCATTCATATCCATCCTTCACACCACATGAGCTGCTTTTACCCATTCGTATCTGGGTTTCCTGTAAAAAAATAAAAAGGATGCTCTCAGCTTTTCTATGAGGGAAGTTTAAATCCACTTCTTCAAGCACATGTCAGGCTGCATCAAATATCCTAAAAGGGGGCCTAGGACATCAGCAAACCCCACGACTAAAGTTGTTGACAATTGTCAGTGCATTTTTTGAGACAAGATCTCATGTATTCCAGGCTAGTTTCAAACTCACTATGTAGCTGAGGATGACTTTGAACTTTGAACTGATTCTCCTGCCTTTACCTCCCAGGTGCTGAGAATACAGGTATGACACTGTGCCAGGTTCTATGCAGTGCTGGAGGAGCACTCTATCAACCGAACCTCTGCCCCATAGAGCTGGCCATCACTAACATTTATCATCTCCCTTCTCTACCTAGGCTCTCCTTTCCCTTAGTCAGCACTTCAGATGGCCTGGGTAACTGACCTGGTGGGACACCCCAGACCTTCAGCCCGCCTGCCGTGCTCCTGTCAGGCCCCCGTCACTACACTGTTCCATTCTTACAAAACGGGGCTTCTCTCAGGGAAGCCGCTGAGTTTCAGACACACTCTTTTGGTATTGTGAAAGGACAGCCTTTGCTGTTCACTGGGAATGAGGGTCGACTACCCTTGCCAATACAAAAATGCCTTTCATTGTCTACTGGTTCACCAGTATGAGTCCAGAGTGGTCAAACCATGGTCACAACTTCTAGTTCACAGGGGTGGGGGCGGGGAAGGACGTTGTCAAGGCAGAAGGTTACATGAATCCTACAAGTGGGACACAGTGAAACATGGTGTTCAGGAACAGTATTCTCACCAACTTGGAGTTGCCCAGACTTGCGTATTCTGGTATCTGAGGAGACAAACCCATCCCGCTTGTTACCACAGCAGTAACATGTTCCCAAGTGAACTGCACGGATCAGTACCATTGTCAGAGTTTGAAAGATGCATGGCAATTATTGTGCCACACTCTTGTTTAATTTGCCCTTTTGGAAGATGCAAAATCTTGATAGATCTTGAAGAATGATTACGGATCACTATAAACATAATTGGGCAGGGAATCTAATTATAGCTGCAACCTGGATGTGGTATCTTTATTGGAGCTAATCAATACAGCCTCTGGCATCTGGAAAATGTCTTCTTTTCAACTCAAAAACAAAACTTCTTTCATGTGGCATGGCAGCTGTATCCTTTTCTAATTTACCTCAGGGCTATGTCAACCTTCGCTTTCCGGCTTAACGTAGAAGGGGCTTCAATTATCTTGATAGCTTACAGAACATAAGGCTGGCTCATTATATTGATGACATTATATTCATTGAACCTGGTGAAGTAACGAGCCTCCAAGATACTTTGGTAGAACACATGCATTCTGGGAAATGGAAGGTAAACTCTGAAAATTCAAGAATCTGATATATAAATTCCCCTCCGTGGTTGCAGAGGTCCAAGGTCTGAACTTGTTAGAATTCAACTTTTTAAATAAAAGCAAGGTTTTTTTTTTTTTTTTTAATTTGTATGAATGTTTTCCCTACGTGTACGTAAGTGAACCACAGGCATGCAGTGCCTGCAGAGGCCAGAAGAGGGTGTCAGATGCCCCTAGAACTGGAGTTACAGACAGTTGTTTGCTACCTTCTGAGTGCTGGGAATTGACCCCAGGTCTCCTGGAAAAATAGTAAGTGCTCTTAACCTCTGAGTCCTCTCTCCTGCCCCAAGGCAAGTTGTTTTACTATGTATTATCCACCATGAGCAAAGAAGGCCAAAGCTTGGTGGGTCCTTTTGGATTTTGGAGGCAGTATATATACCAAATTTAAAGATGCTACACAAAGCCATTGGTTTACAAGCATAAGGCTTGAAGTTCTGAATGGAGCCCCAAACAAGAAAAGTCTGTGTAGCAGCTGTAAGTTGTTTAAGGTACCCTGACATTTTGTACGAGAAGTGTCTTGCAGTACACAATTGTAGTGGATGGGAAAAAATCACAAGGCAGACCCTTAAAATTCTCCAGTAAAACCATATCCTTTTCCGCTGACCATTCTCCATTTGGAAATAAGATCTTTTATTTATTTGGTTGGTTGGTTTTGTTTGTTTGTTTGTTTTTGGAGACAAGGTCTCATGTAATCCACTCTGGTCTCCAAACCCGCTATGTAGCTGAGGATGGCCTTGAACTTCTTATCCTCTTGCCTCTTCTACCTCCTAAGTGCTGAGATTACAACCACCATACCTGGCTGAAAAATAAAGTTCAATTGCCATTTAGGTTTAGTAGAATTTAAATATCAGAGGATGAAACCATAAGTGATGATCTGGATAGATTCCTGTCTGCGGTGGATGAGATGCTGTTGGCACAGATAGGTTTGTAATCACAAAGAATGATCAACTATGCTAGCCGAGAATGGGGGGCGGGCGGGGAAGCAGGTAGATCTCTGTGAGATCAAGGTCAGACTGGTCTGCATAGTGAGTTCCAGGCCAGCTGGGGCTACAGCTGCAACACAGGCCCTGTAGACTCTGGTGTAGTCAGTCAGTTCTTTCTATTGGGCTCTTCTTTGGATCTCATATTCATTCTATGAAATCCAGCTGGTCAAAGGTGGCAGCCAGCCACAATCACTACAAGAATTTTAATAGACAGGGTTTGCACAGCAAGCTGTAATGCCCCTAACTGTATCTTTGAGTGGAAACTGTCGTCTTTCTCCTCTGCTGGACTCTCTGCTGCACCCCATTTCAGTCCATCATCTCATTTGGTTCACTACTTAGTAGGGTGCCTTTGATCTTCATCTCTCAGAGGTCTGAGCTCTTTGTCACCTTGCCCTTGTCAGGAGGTGGTCACCACCATCGCTCATCCAGCTCTACCTAGCACGGAAGTACCAAGAGGCTCCACTGAATCCTGCATTGCACACATTCACGTTTTTATCATCCGCCGCCCACTCTCCTCATTGTGATAATTAGGATCTGTCACCCGTATCAGTACAGTTTTAAGTGCCTGCCGATTTACAGGCATAGGGGACCAGCTCACGGTGATCAGATCATGGCTGTAGACTCAGATTAAGTGGAGGTTTTATTGTACCCCCTAGTGCATCAAGGAACCAGGACCCAAATCTAAGATTGAGGGAAGGAGGGCTGGAGAGATGGCTCAGCAGTTAAGAGCACTGTCCTCTTGCAGAAGACCCAGGTTTGATTCCCAGCACCCACATGGTGGCTGACAACCATCTTTAACTCCAGTTCCAGGGTGTGGGCATTGCACGACACAGGTGCACTTATATATATGCAGGCAATACACTCATCCGAGCATGGCCTTCAACTTGGCACCTTAGCTGAGCTGCTGACAGGCCATTTCATCATCTGTCTTGCCAGCTGCTTTCAGGTATATAACATTCGGTAGGACGCTGGAACTTGCGGTCATTGTTTTGTTCCTTCTTTGCCATAAGGCAGATTTTTGGTCCAAGGTAATACTGTCAGTTGATCAGACATCTAAGTCCAAGGTGCTCTACTGAGCAGCGGTGTGGGTAAAGGACTCTGGACAGAAATGGCAACCTTTTAAGAGCAGGTGTTCATTTCAGTGGTGAGGAATCACTCACCACCCTTTATACCAAGCAATTGTAAAAATCTTGCCACTAGCAACTAACTGCTGACCCAAAGGCATGACATCACATCCAGGCACCAATCCCTACTGTTGATATGTCAAGCATAGTAATACCACATCTGCCTGGTCCAAACCCGACAACACTGAGCTTCCATCCTTGGTTCTGTTCCTTGGTCTATTGTGGAAACTGAGGACATAGACTGACATTTGATGAGGGAGACACTCTGAACACCTGGTTATAAAGTATCTTCACTAGAGTAGGCAGTGCCTGGTGACAAGTGTTAACATAACCCTAAGATCTGCTCACTTAGCACTCCCTTCCATGGATCCAGCCATGCTAGTCTTCCCCTAGGCCACCTTGTCTCCAATTTTCTTTTTTTTTAATTTCATTTATTATTTTACATGTATGAGTGTTTTGCCTGCATGTATGTGAGTGCACCCATGTCATGCAGTGCCCACAGAGGTCAGAAGAGGATGCCAAATCCCCTGGAGCTGAAGTTAAGGATGGTTGTTAGCCACCATGTGGGTGCTGAGAACCAAACTCGGGTCTTCTGCAAGATCAGTCAGTGCTTTTAACTGATGTGTCCGCTCTCTAGCCCATTCCCAGTTTTCTAATTTCAATATTTCCAGACTCCTGTGCAACCAGATAGATCACTCATAACAGATCAGGAGTTGATATATGTTCCTGCCTTAAGCTGTTTTTCCTCTATTAGTCTTGAGAATAAGATCACCTGTACACAAGTATTTTCTCCCCTGTCAGACGGTTGTAAGAAAACCCCTTGCAAAGCCACACATGTGAATTAAGGAAGGGACACCTGTGTGACAGAAGTGGATGGTAACCAGACCACTCCATCCATTTTATGAGTCATTAAGAAAAATGTAAATGAAAGCATATTCCAAGAGCATATTTGCCAAAATGGATAAACATTTTAAAATCTGATAGTACTGAGCTCTAGCCTCAACTACAGCTGCCATAGCAGATGTCATCTACATGTATTTGTACCATAGGCTCTATTCTGGACTGATCCTGTAAATAAAGACTATTTCCCTACTAAATGGCAAGACGGCTTCTGTTGCATTCTGGACTGACTGCAAAACCCTGTATTAAGGATTCCCCTTGAAACTAGCAGCCTTCTGAGTCACTTGATAATAACGCACAGCTGTATTCCCAATGTGATATATGTTTTCCCAAAATCAAAAGGTGCTCACACCCACCCAGTGTCCTGCCTCTTTCTTAGTTGTTTAGAGTTTACCTGATGTAGTAGCATGTCCTTTATTTGGAAGAATGTAACAACATCTGTCAGACCATTGAACTCCAACAACCCCTGGATCCTTATAAGGTTCATTTATGCTCTCTCTCTGGCATGTTTGTATCTCACTGGGGCATCCAGAATGCTTGACACTTTCTGTTCTCCAGGCCTGGTCGGGATGATGTCATCAATACAATGGGCCAATATTATGTTACAGGATAGAAAGATCAATACCCCTGTGAACTATCTTTTGACAGATAGTAGAAGAAATTATAGCATGATTTTGGGACAAGACAGCAAATGTGTATTGACGATGTATATCGATGTTTTCCTTCTGTAGATGTGAAAGGTTTTCAGTGATAGTAATCAAAAAGAAAAGAACTGACTAGTCAATAGCCACACGCCAAGTGTCAGACATCAAACCGATGTGTTTCAACAACTATGGCGGCTGTAGTTGAGGCTACAGGTCAGATTTTAAAATGTTTGTCCATTTTGGTAAGTATGCTCTTGGAATACGCTTAATTTACATTTTTCTTAATGACTCATAAAACTGATCTCTCTTTCTCTCTCTCTCTGCATGTGTGTGCATGTGCTCTGTGATATAAGTGTGTATATATGGGTATCAGGTATATAGATACCCTCACACATAGCCATGAGCATGAAAGTCAGCATGAAAGTCAAAGGTCAATGTCAGATGTCTTCCTAAATTGATTTCAAACATTCTATTTCTTATTAAATACTTTATTAATATTCATATGTGTATATAACATATTTGGGTCCAGTCCAGGGTCTCATTAGCCCTGGCTGGCCTAGAGTTCACTACGTAGATCAGGCTGACCTGGAACTCATAGAGATCTGCCTGCCTCTGCCTCTCAAGTGCTAGGCTTATAGGCACGATAATAGGCACCTACCTTCCACCTCATTTTTCGAGACAGGGTCTCTCACTGAACCTGGAGCTTACTGATTCAGCTAGACTGACTGGCCGGCACACCTCAGGGATCCTGTTTCTGGGTCACCTGTAGTGGGATTTCAGGTGCATGCCTGCAACTTGCTGTATAGTGCAGACTGGCCTTGAACATGTGGTGTTCCTTTTAGCTCTGCCTCCTCAGTGTAAAAGAGTCTCACGTAGCTGACGCTGGCCTCTTAACTTGATATTCAGCAGAAAATGACCTTGAATTCCTGATCTTTCTGCCTCCACCTCCTAAGTGTTGAGATTACAGGCCTGGGTAATACACAATGCCTGGGTTGGATTTCTTGGTATAGCTGAGATTGTTATGGACTGAATTGGATCCTCTATAGATTCTGTTTTGAAGATGTGGCCCATACTGCAACTGTATTTAGAGACAGAACCTGTAAGAAGGGCTTGGCCTTAATCTAGTAACACTGGTGTCTCCCTAAAAGAAAGAGATCACAAACTGCCTTCTAAATAAATATTTATGTTCCCATGCATTAGTGCTGCTCTCAGCCCTGGTCAGTGGACTGCAATTGACTCATAGCTGGTCAATGGACTGAGAGTAAGTGACTGTTAATTGTTTATCCCTAAACAGCACACTTATATCACACACACACACACACACACACACACACACACAAAACACCACCACCCAAGCTGAACCAAGAGAACACCATAGAGAGGAGATGGAAAAAATAAAATAGCCAGAGAAGTGCTGTGAAACCCCGTTTTCTGGATATCACGTGACTGTCACACTCATGAACTCACAGTAGTTTGGGATACTGTACAGGAGGGGGCCACCAACATCCAGCGTGGATGGAGAGGGGACTCGTGAGGCCCCACCCCCTCTGAGGAGCTACTGTTAGTTAACGGCTACTGGGGAAGGAGTCATTTTTCTCCAATAGTGTGGCCACTGGTAAGTTTTCTACGCTCCAGAAAACAACGCCATATCAAGCTCATGCAAGCAACCCTAACTAAACTCATTGAGTCATTAAAATAAAGACATGAAAGTATGGGGAAGGACTTGGCATGAAGAAGGGGTTCCGAGGAAGTGGGAAGAAGTAAGACAGTAGATTGGGAAGGGTGACTATGAGCAAAATACATTATGTACATGTATGAAGTTATCAAGGAATAAAGTTTAAAAATTAAAGAAAAAAACAAGACATCTCCCATCCCCTCCTTGCTCTTGGAAAGGCCACACGAGGATTCAGCAAGAAGGTGACCATCTATAAGCTGGAAGAAAACCTCCTTAGGAGCTGAATTTGTTGGCATCACCATCACAGACCTCCAACCTCCAGAACTATAAGAAAATAGGAATGTGTTCCTTAAGCCATTTAGTGCATGGTATTGTATGACGATGGTCCATGCAGACTAGAACATACTCGAGGAGCCAGTCCTGTCAACCTGAAGCCCACAGGCTGCGTGTAGTCAAGAATAACTATGAGGGACCAGAGACACAGCCCAGTGGTTAAGAGCACTAGCTGTTCTTGAAGATGACCCAGGTTCACTTCCCAGCACCCACATGGTGGCTAACAGCCATTGGTAACTCCAGTTTCAGGGGAATCCGACGCTTCTTTTGACCTTGATGGGCACTGCATGACACGGGTGCACTTATATATGTGCAAGCAATACATTCATACATATAAAATAAAAAATAATAAAATATTTTAAATATATTAATAGTAAGTAAAATAAAATTTTGAAAAAGAGTAGCTATGAAGGTGGCCCAATACAAAATCATAAACTTATTTAACACATTACAAGATTTTTCTTGTGACTTTTTTCATAATGATTTTGTTCTTGCATCTAATCTTTGTACATGACACTGTTGTGAGGCAATATCAAAAGGCTGGACATGCCTAGAGGCCTTTTGTTACTTCTGTTTATTACAAGCGTCTTCTCCATTCTCTTCTTCTGGTAAATTATATATACAGGTGTTGTGGTTATCAATTGCCACGAAACAAGGAGTAAGCAACTCGTGCCCCACAATGTGGTGACTTAAAACAATTATAGGATAGGGAGATGGCTCGGTTAGTAAGGTGCTTGCGATGAAAGCATGAAGACCTGAGTTTGATCCCCAGTACCCATGTAAAAAGCTGAGCATGGTGACCTGTACTTATAATCCCAGTCCTGGGGAGGTAGACAGGATGATTCCTGGGGCTTCCTGATCAACCCATCTAACCAAATCGGCAGTGCTCAGGCCACTGAAAGATCCTGTCTCAAGGAACAAGGTAAATGACTTCTGAGGAACAGCATTTCAGGTTCATCTTTGGCTTTTAAATACATGTGCATACACATATACATGTGCATGTGCACACACACACAAAACCAACAATAATTGTTTTGCCCATGAATCTGCAATTTGGAGTATGCTGAAGGAAACAGTTCAAGCAGCATTAACTGATGGTTTGACCAGCGCTCAAGAATCTACTCCCAAGATGGATTACTGAATTCAGCTGGCAACTGAGGACTTCAGCTCCTCTGCACACTGGCTTCTCCATGGGTCTTCTCTCACTTCCTCATCGTGTGGCAGCTGGATTTCTCTACCAGATATTTCCAGACACCGGAAGTGGAAGTTACAGGTCTCTGTAACCTCTGTTACCTCTGACCCTAGATCCTGGCATTACAGAAAAATTAATCAAACAGATATGAGACCAAGCACATCACCCAAGAGAGTCAGAGGGCTTGTTTATTTTTCACATGCTTGTGATCCCAGAGTAAGAAACAAAGGCTTCAAGATTTTCTGGGCCACCAGTAATGTCCAAGTGAGGGTTTTACAAGGTTCTCCACATCATCATTTTATGGTTACCACCCATGCCCTGTGGATCTTTACATGGATGTGCCATGTTATTTTGGGAAAATTCCTTCCTGTGTTCACCAGGTCATCATAGTTTACAAAGTAGATATCCCAGGGCATCTGTCCACCCTTTGATCTACTGCTAGCCCAGGCTAATTGGGCTAAGAGCCATTCAAACAAGTCATTACAGTTTACAGAAAAACAGATATCACGGGCAAAAGTTTAGACATGAGTCACATTTGAACTACACTCTTGTGAGAATAGTTGGACCTGGTGTCAGACCATTTTGTGAGATCTCCATTTTCTTAGCTTCACATCTTTATCAGTATGACACGAGGTTAGCTGGAAAGCATCACAGACCTTCAAGAAAGTACAGAGTACTAAAGCATCTCAAGGTAGTAAAGACATCGTGGCACAATAAAACATCATTGGGTAGTAACATATCACAGAACTGCCTTTCAAGATCTGTCTAGTAAGTAAAAGAAAGAAAAACTACAGTAACAGCCTAAGCTTGAAAAGGAGATGATGTAAAAATAATTAGATACAAGAATTTAGCTTCTCCTTCTTGCTGACATAATGTCATTGGCATCTTCTTTTATTCCTGAAATGGCAGAGCCTCCCCACACGGGCAAGGGACACTTCCTGATAGATGTGTTAAACTCTATAGACACCATGGCATCTGAACACTTGTTTCCGGCTTTGCAGTCCTTGCCCACACAGGCTATAACAGCAGAGGGAGGAGTCTGGAACCAACCAAAGCTTCTTGCTCGAGCTCCAACTCCCCGGAAACTCTCAGATCTCCTTGAATCTGAATACCTATCCTTGCTCTTCAGTGATAGTTCCTCACTCACAAGTCTGGCTTGTTTTTCTGATCTTCAGAATCTTCCTGCTACATACCACACCAATCCCCTGCATCACCTCTGCAGTGGACACGCTTTAAAATCCCTCGGCTTTGCCTGGGAAGCTTCTCACAGACTAATCCCACCCCATTTTAGCCCCACATCCTCCATCCCACTCCTGTACTGCATGCAGCCTGAGTTCTTGACAGCCCAGATGGTGGGTTCTACAGAGAAATAATAGTAATGATAATGAATAATAAATGTCAGGGCTGGAGAGATGGCTTGGTGGTTAAGAGCGCCATCTGCTCTTGCCAGGGACTATCTATAAGGCCAGTTCCAGGAAATCCAACACGCTCTTCTGGCCGCCATAGGCATTGCACGACACAGGTGGGCTTATGTACATGTACACAAAGCACTCATACAAATAAAAAGCATTTTTAAAAAGAACCTGGCCTTAAATTGCTGCTGCATGTGGCAATGGAGCACAGGGGACTCCAGCACAGTTGGGGCCTCTGCCTGAGTCACATGATGAGGCCCAGCTCTGCATTGGTACCAGCAAGGAAATGCCACCTCAGGGGAAAAGGTCAAGCACTATGAGAACCATTACAAACCCCGTTTTGACCTTGTAATTCCCTCCCAAAGGCTCAGAGACCCCCAACTGTCCACTGATCACATGGAACCAGTGACTTCATAATGTCTATACAGGCTCCAAAGCCTTCTCCAGCGCTGACTCTGCCTAACCTTTCTCTAGATCTCAGGGCAATTGGTTGCTTTCTCCCATTCAAATGTTTGTCATAAAGACTTAAAAACCAGTATCACTAAAAATTTTTAAGCAAGATAAGTCAAAATAAAGTTTTAACAAGTTCTCAGCACATAGCCCAGTGCGCAGGTTGGCCTCAGACTCACCGTCCTTCCTCCTCTGTGCCGGCACACCGTGCCAGCCAAGCTTACCTCTTTGCTTGGCTGTTTTTCTCCTTTAAACTCAGAGCCATGGGATGGCAGACACTGTGTCTGCTCATCTGTATAGGAGCAAGGCCAAAATGTGAAACCCAGTCTATCCAGAGGCCAGAAGATAACCCAAAGGTGATTATGTAGAGTATAATTGTTGTAAAACCTTTCTAGTATGATGATACGCGCCTGTCATCTCAGCACTCAGGATGCTGAGGCAGGAAGATCCCCAGAAGGTCTGGACTACATAGCGAATGCTGTGCTAGCCAGGGCTGCAAAGCAAGAACCATGTCAAAAAACAACCTAAAAAACCCCTCATTTCTAAAAGATTGCTTGTCCTCTGTAGCTAAAGATCTCTTTCAGCAGACTTTCTCCCTCTTTCCCTCCAAACTCACCCCATGTCTATCTTAGACTTCTGGCTCTATAAGTCTAGTATAAGGAAAGGAATCCCTCCATTTCCAGTACCTTAACTCAGGGAAACAACAGAACCCAGTAGAACTAGGCATTCAGAGACCAAGATGTGCCCAGGCTATGACTGTAGATGGTGTGGTGATGGGATGCTACTTAACACAAAGAGCAATTTCAGTAGAAAAGAAGAGAAGAATGTCAGGGGGATAAAGTGAGAACTAGGGAACAAAATGCGAGCCTTTTATGAAAGGCTCAATTACAAGGAACCCCAAGAAAAGCTGCCCACACTAGAGCAGTGGCTTGTCTAGGCCTTCTCACTGCTCTCTGGACTCACGACCCTGTTCCCTAATTACGTGACTCCCCTCTAGACTAATCTGAAAAGCAGGACCTCTTTCTGTTTCATTCCTGTAGCTGTCTTTGTCTCCCAGCAACCAACACAGTCGCGAGCAGAGTACACTGAACATCAGTCAACGATGAATGAGGTGAGAGGCTGCTCAGCCTCCTGAATGAGGCCTTGCTCCTCACAGTCACAAACTGAAGTCCAACAGACAAATGTCAGCTCTTTCAGCAGATGCCTAAGCAGCCCCTATGGTGATGGAGGGGAGGGCATCTGAAGATCATGCAATCGGGGGCTGGAGAGATGGTTCAGCAGTTAAGAGCACTGGCTGCTCTAGCAGAGGACCCGGTTCAATTCCCAGCATCCACATGGTGGCTAACAAATGTCTATAACTTCAGTTTCAGGGGATCCAATGCCCTCTTCTGACCACTGCTGGTACTGCACAACATGTGTGCCCTAACATACATGAAGCTAATACATTCATACATATAAAATAAAAATAATAACATTTTTTTTATAAAAGAGCACACCTGACCTGGACACTCTGGTAATCAGTACTCCAGAGGAACCCTGAGTTGACCAAGACTTCACCCGTTTCACCATTTTCTTGATTGTTGCCCAGCTTTCAATGACTGAGCCAGCTTGCTTGTTTCTGATACATTGAGGTGGTGGGACGGGCCCAGGAAACAGAGAAAAATCTTCATGGTGAGAATGAGAAAGCACTAAGTTCAAATTTAGTCCTGGGGTCAAATTCCCGGCATTTGCTTGAAGAACCCAGTAAGCTGTTCACCTGTGTAATTAAGGCTCATGCCTCACCTCTTGGCCCCTCTGTACCTGGGCCTCAATGAACACTCAGGTTCTCAAACTACATTAAAAAAAGAAAAAAAAAGCAATGCCTTCTTTCTTCTGATACTTTGCACTATGTTCCCATTGCTTACAACAACCTATTGTGGCTAACCCCGATTGTCAACTTGATGGATTTAGAATCCCCATGGAAATAAACCTCTGGGCGTGTCTGTGAAGGAGTTTTTAGATGGTGGTAATTGATGTAGGATATGTCGGTAGCACCATTCCATGGACTGGGGTCACAGGCTGAATAAAGTCCGCTTCCTAACTGCGGATGGAATCTGACAAGCTGCCTCACATTCCGCCTGCCATGCTTCGCGGCCATGATGGGCTGTACCCTCAAACAGTGAGCCAACAGACACCCTGCTTTCCTTAAGATGCGTTTGTCAGGTTCTTGTCACAGCAATGATGATAACTAATACAAAGCTATTCTCCAAGTGCCACCACCCAGTACCAGTTACCTTACACCCTTTCATCTGGTCGCCGCTGGCCCTTCCTGCAGGAGGCCTTCCCTGACCTCTCAGCCTCTGTGGACTCCCAGAGAAACTTCAACTGTCTCCACGGCCATGCGTAGCACTCTTGTTGATATTGCCTGTTGACTGCACACCCCTCCCCAGCTCCATGGTTTGTTCACACTCGTAGTTTAAATACTTAGAGCCTCATGGGGCATCTATAAATGAGACTGAATGTCACCAAAACTTTGTAAGTTTGAAAGTCAGGCAAAAGCCCAGGGTGTTGAGAGGAACAGGGTGGAATGGAGTGAAAAATCTGAGTTTTGGAATATTTAGTTGCATTAACCTAGATGTCCACAAGATGGCAGTGTTTCTACTCAAGGGGAAAAAACCCTAGAGTGCCAGTTTGGATGAAAATTAGAAGCATTTTCCCTCTTTGATGTGAAAAGGACTAGAGCCTATTTGGTTAGATAGAATAGGAAACATGCTCAGAGAATATACCTCAAATACACAAGAGAAAGTAAAATCTGCTTTGCTCCTGGATCTCTCCACTGTGCTTTGCCCATCCAAGGGCAACTATTTTTAACATATACATGATAAGAACATAACACTTTCCACATAAATATATACACTTTTTTTTTCAAATAACAGCAGTGGTTATGTAAGACAACTTTTCGTGGCTTTATTTTTTTCTATTTAAGATGTCTGAGTGTTTTGTATCAGAAGAGTTCCCTATTAAAAAACAAACAAACAAAATGATTCATTAGGCCACCAGGCCAGGCAATGGTATAATTCCTGAACTTGGCAGGTAGAGGCAGGAAGAAGAAGTTCAAGGTCATCCTGGCTATACAGAAAGTTCAAGGCCTGAGCTATATGAAATGCGAAGGAAAAAAAAACACCTCCATTGTTTCATGGTTCTGCTATAATGTATCGAAACCAGTTTCCTATTCATGGACATTGGGCATCAGGCTGTTTTTAATATTCTATTATTAGAAATATTTTTAAATGTTCTTTGTTTTAGTATGTACAAATATAATTATGATTTCTCTTCCAATGTTTTGTCTTTAAAATTTTGTTTTATTTTATATGTATGAGCGCCTTGCCTGTATGCATGTAAGTGCACCACATGTGTACAGTACCTGTGGAGGCTAGAAGATGGTGTTAGACCTTCTGGAACTGGAGTTATTGACAGTTCTTAGCTGCTTATGAGTGCTGGGACTCGAATCCCATGTGCTCTCTAAGAGCAGCCAGTGCTTTTAACCATTGAGCCAACTTAAACACTGAGCCCAGCTTCCAATATTTTGTTCTGGTGAGTTAACATCCCATTAAGGATTTACCTACTTATATTCTCATTATCAATACATGTATTTTCTTCAAACTTGATACCCAATTATTTTATATATATAAGATTTGTATACACAAGTATATATCACTATAATATATACAGTCTATAATTGATCTCTAATATAAAAAGTAGATTATGTCATAATTTTTATGATTTTTTTGAAACAGTGCCATTGGACTATAACTGATTTTATACAACAAATTATACATTTAAAGCTGGACAGTGTAGCACATGCCTTTAATCCCAACACTTAGGAGGCAGCTGAATTTCTGAGTTCAAGGCCAGCCTGGCCTACATAGAGAATTCCGGGCCAGCCAGGGCTACATAGTGAGACCCTGTCTCATAAACAAACAACAACAAAAAAAACAACAACAAAGGAAAAATAAATTATACATTTAAAGTATAAATTTTTGGACTGGCGAGATGGCCACAGGCCTGACAACCAGTGTTCAATGCCTAGATCCTACAAGGCAGCAGGAGAGGACTGATTCCTCCAGACTAGACACACACACACACACACACACACACACACACACACTGTGGCACATGCATCTGCATTCATACACATATCAAACACTCACAATAAATAAACAGAATTTTTTAAAAGACAAAAAGTACAATTTTTTGTTTTTCTTTATATTTAAGAAAATTCTAATGATATATATATATATATATATATATATATATATATATATATATGAGTGTCTGAATATAGGTTTGTACAACAGTGCAGTTCCTGCAGAGGTCAAAAAAGGATATCAAATCTCCTGAACATGTAGTTACATCTCCAACCAGATGTAACCAGACCAATCCAGATCTAACAGGCTTTGACAGACCAAACCAGGTCCAATTAGATTAAACTAAACCAATCCAGATCTAACCAAATTAAACAAGATCCAACCATACTATATCATACCCAACCAGATTTCACTAGACCAAACCAGATCCAAGCATATTGAACCAGACCACACCAGAATATTCAAGACAACCTTATTTCACTAGACCAAACCAGATCCAATCAGTTTAAATCAAATCTAACTAGATTATAGTAGATGCCTTGAGATGTATCTACCAGTGCTAGGGGGATGGGGTCTGTACAGCCCACTCTGCTATCTTACGCATCAACTGACCTTCCACACCCAAGAAGAATAAGGAGTCAAGCCAGGTATGATGGTCCATGCATTTAATCCCAGCACTCACTCGGAGGCTGAAGCAGGTAGATTTCCATGAGATCGAGGCCAGCCCAGTGTACATAGTTCCAGGCCAGCTGGGGCTACACAAAGACTCTGTCTCAAAAACAACAACAACAAAAAGTGTTTAAAGCTGTAAAATGTATAAAACAACCCCTTTTGGCTCACAGCAAGTATAGCCATGACATGTACTTGGCTGACCACCAAGAGTAGGGGGCCCCCGATTAGAGGGATAAAGACCTCCTTCTATGAAAACAAGAAGAATACAAAGTTAAAATTCTACTTTTCTGTAAGATTAAACAGAGGAAAGTTCAGAAGAACAGAATTCCAGAAAGAAGCAGAGTTGGGAGAGAGCTAGCCTCTCCAAGCGTCCGCATCTAGGTATCAGTAGAGCTTGCCTAGTATGGACACAACTCTACACTTTTCCATGAATGTGGCAGCAGAAGAGAAAGAAACTGCAAAGTGCCATGGTTCCTCTTTAAAATTATTTTTTTATTTTTTATTTAATGTGTATGTTTTGCCTGAACGTATGTAAATACACCACGTGCATGAAGTGCCTGAAAAGGCCAGAAGACGGCTCTGGATCCCCTGGAACTGGAATTACTGAGGTTGTTAGCTGTGGAGTCGATTCCACAGCTTACCAAAGACTCCCCTCCCAGGCTAAACACAAGACCAAGAACTTGAGGTGGCGTTCTAACCAGACTGAGAGTGTGTCTCTATCTCAAGGAGACACTGGAAGAAGGCTGAGGCTGGACTTGTCACCCCTCCTGCACGCAGAGAGCGGGTCGGTGGGATCTAAAGGACAAATGAAAATACTTCTGTCCTGTTATTCATTTATACACAATGTGCGGAATGTAATGAAACAGAGGTGTCAGTAAACCACTTGATTCCATCGCAGAAAAGACTAAAGCCAGGACTGCAAATAAGCCAGGGAGATCTTGGTTGTGGGAGTTGTCTTGAAGCACACAGCCTTCTTCACTGCATGCCAAGGACAGTCCCCAGAGTGTCACACAAGTGTGTCCTGGGGAAGTTCAAGTCTAGTCTGAGAAACCTTGTCTTGAAAAGTAAAGACCTTGAGCTCCAGGTCAGTGACAAGAGTGCTCACCCGGCCTATGTCGGTGCAGAAGGAAAGAAAGCAAGCAGGCGGAGAGAGACACCACATTTCACAATTATGAACGCATTGTCTTTTTCTTTTCTTTCTTTCTTTTTTTTAGACAGGGTCTCACTATGCAGGCCTGGCTGGCTAGAAACTCACTATGTAGACCAAGCTGACCTCAAACTCTTAGAGATCCACCCGCCTCTGCCTCTTAAGTGCTGGAATTAAAGGCATGGACCACCGGGCCCAGCCAATATCTTGAGTGTCCTTCGAAGAATAAAATGTTTTCAATTTCGATGAGGTTTAATCTATTTATAGTCTTCCTTCATTGTTTGTGATGTGGCATTATAACACCCTGTTTAAACGTATAATTCAGTAAAGAATGTTTCTTCTTTGATCCCGGTGTCATATGGATATGTACTGTTTAATTTCCAAATATCAGAGAACCTCCCAGATCACTCTGTTAATGATTCTAGTGAGTTCTGCTATGGCCAGAGGACTTGCTCGTCTCTCAGTCTTATTGATTGACTGACAATATTTTGTGGCTCAACATGTGCTCTCTTTGGAGTACCTTCAGCGTGACCTTGAAAGTAACACGTGTTCTAGAGTCTAAGTGCTGTTTGAGTGGATGCTATTATACTTTTCCATTTATTGTCTCATATTCCAGAAGGTGGCTGCCACTGTGGTGATCATTTGGTGATCATTATTAGTGACTCAATGTCAATCAGGTGAAGTCCACTGATAGTTTTTCAAAGGTTTTATGTCATTACTAAAGCTTTTTGCCTGAAGAGTTTAAATCTCCAACAATAATGTGTGTTTGTCTACTTTTGCCTACTTTTACGAGGGTGTATGTTTTGATTCAGTATGTTTTAAGATGTTATTTAAGATTTTGTAGCCAGGGCTACATAGTCAGATCATGTCTCAAAAAAAAAAAAAAGATATTAAAATATGAGGGCTGGAGGAAGGTGTGGTGGTGTACATCTTTAATCCCAGCACTCGGGAGGCAAAGGCAGGAGGGTATCTGTGGGATCAAGGCCCAACCTGGTCTACATAGTGAGTTCCAGGCCAACTGGGGCTGCAGTGAGACTCTGTGTCAAAAAGAAAAACAAACACACAAACAAAAAAATCATAGGTGCTGGAGAGAGAGCTCAGTGGTTAAGAATTGCTTGCTCCCCTTTCGGAGGAGCAGAGTTTTGGTTCCCAGCACTCACACTGTGTGGCTTACAACAGATTGTAACTCCAGCTGCAGGGGACCCCATGCCCTCTTCGGGCCTCTGCAGGCATCCATATGCACTTACACACACACACACACACACACACACACACACACACACACACACACAAATAAATCTTTTTTAAAAGAATATTAAAATATATCTCAAAGAATGAGACAAAATATTTGGAAATCATGTATCTATCTCGAAAATAATATCCAGAAATTACAAAGAACTCTCATAATTCAACAATAAAACCCATAAAATTGGCAAAGGACTTAAGTGGACATTTTTATGAAGAAGCTAGGAGAACAGCCAATAGGCACAATAGGCTCAGTCTTATCGGCCATCATGGAAATGCAAGTCAAAACCACACTTTACACCCACTAGGATAGCTGTAATAAAAAGATAGGTAATGACAAATGTTGACAAGGACGTGGAGAAACCAGAATCTTCAGACACTGACAGAAAGTAAAATTGTACAGTCACTTGAAAATCAGCCTTCTTCAAAATGTTGAATGGAGTTACCATCCAAATTAGTAATCCCACATTGAGGTATATGCCCTAGAGAACCAAAAACGTACACATTTAAGTGAGTGCTCACAACAGCACTGTGAGTAGATTAAACATTTTAAGTTAAAGATTAAGGGCTGGAGAGATGGCTCCGTGGTCAAGAGCACTGGCTGTTCTTGCAGAAGACCCAGGTTCAAATCCCAGTAGTTACCTGGCAACTAACAACCATCCATAACTCCAGTTCCAGGGGATCCAGCGCCCTCCTCTGTCCTCTATAGGCATTGTACAACATAGGCAATGCACTTACATACATGCAGGCAATACACTCAAACACATAAAATAAATAAAAATAAATTCTAAGAAATAAGATAAAAGTTAAAGATTAAAGTCAGCTAATGTTGCTTACATGAGACAATCTAAAAACAGCTACATTTGTTGCATTATAAGCAAAGAGAACTACAGGTCAGGCAAGCCACAGACACACAAAATTTCTTCTGTAATTAGACAAAAATCACCCAGGTTGAAGCATGGCCAGTGACTTTGTTGTCCCTGAATCTGTCCCTCACCCAGGTGGTCAGAGCTCTGAACCTGGGCCTTACCATTCGTAGAGGAGGCAGGGAGCATCCTTGCACAGTACAGTTTCCTGCTCCAGCCTCACCTACTCCCAGCTGCCCAGGAAAGTTCTAGTTCCAATATCAGTGTTTGGGGTTTTATTAAATGCTAATTTTTTATATGAAGAAGTTTGTGTCAATTTTCTTTCAGTCTGTTCCTGGGATTTCATCAGTTGGTATTTAAAAAAAATATTTCATTTATTATTTTTATTTTTGTGTGTATGAGTGTACTGCCTGGATGTGCCTAAGTGCACCCATGTTGTGCAATGCACGCAGAAGTCAGAAGAGAGTGTAGGATCCCCTGGAACTGGAGTTACAGACAGTTGTTAGCCAGCGTGTAGGTGCTGGCAATCAAACCTGGGTCCTCTGCAAGAGCAATCAGTGTTCTTAACTGCTGAGCCATCTCTCTAGCCCCAGTTGGTAAATTTTTTAGTGTTGAATGTGATCATTATTTTGAATTTTTAGGACTGCACTTTTTGTTTTGGGGTTGGTTTTTTTGTATATTTTTTTAAAATTTGTTTTTATTGTATGTGTATGAGTGTATCACCTGCATGAACATTATGAATGATTGTTGGCTACCATGTGGGTACTGGGAATTGAACCCAGGTACTCTGCCAGACCAGCCAGTGCTCTTAACCACTGAGCTAGTACTTTTTGGAGCTGATGAAGGGCAGTCACATGAGGGTTCAGTTCTGTTAATAATATTCTATTTCTCAAAGAAAAAGCTTGGAAGCAAATAAAACAAAACTCTAGCATTGAGTGGCAGGTCCAGGGTTTAGACTGTTGTCCAGATTCTGTTTGAGTTTTTTTGTTTTGTTTGTATTTCTTTGTCTAATGCAAGTTTTGATTTTATAGAAAGCCCTTGTCTTACAGGCTTACATTGTCTTGAAGACAAATAACACATATTTGTTACATAGAATGGCAATAAATGCTGTGAAGAAAAATTATTCTAGATAGAAAGATGGGGCAGGTTAGGTTGCAATTTTAACTGGAATGTGCAGGTAAAACTCCAATGATGCAAAGTCTGAGCAGACCTAGACAACAGACTAGAGCTGAAGACGTGACAGTGGAAACCTTCCTTGTCTACTGTGGGTTCAGTGTGGAAAAAGGGGAGCAAGGGCTCCTGTAATAGAGCATCAAGGCAGAGCCAGAGATGGAGCTTTATGTCAGGTGATTTATTGGCAGAACTTGTATTTTGTTGTCATTGTTGTTTTAAGATAGTCTCACTAGCATAAGAGACTGCTTAATCATTTCAACTTTGAACCTAAATTCTTTGCTGTAGACAAGAACAGTCATTGTCCAGCTTCCTGTAAGGAACTATCTTGAGTAAAGCCCTTTCAAAATAATTCGCGTGGGAAAGCAAAATAAAGGTACGCTTAGAGTGTTCTGGTTACTTTGCGCATCTTTTTGAAAAGCCATTCTAACCCAGTGCCTTGTTCACATTTTAGACGGGAGGTGGATATTTGGGTAAGCTATCACTGGTGAGCTAAAGGGTCGGGCGAGCACAAGTTTCATAAAAAGTCTCTGCTAAAAATCTAGTTTAATTTAACACTGGTCAGAAATTTCATCGTGTGTTTCAACTAAGAAAGAGGTTCTGGGATTCGAGGCTGCTTTGTTTTTAGTTTTTACACAGCTAGGCTAACCTAGGTGAGGATGACCTTGAGCTCCTGATTCTCCAGGTTTTCTCCTCCCTAATTTAAAGATTCCCCATTCTGGAATCTTTCTAATCGCCACGCCCCTCCACAGTATTTTCCTTTTGGCCCCGCCCCACCTCTTGAACTTCATTTCCCAGCATGCTATGAACTCCCCTAAGTCAGCGGTCATTGTGACGTCATCCCACAGGCCTCAGGGAAATGTAGTTTATTCATTCTTCAACTTGGGAAAGATCTGGGGTTGTGGACTACCACTCCCGTAAGGTAGTGCGCAGTCCCACCCCGTTCGCGGCGTCTTCGAACGCGCCGCGGCAGCCATGTTGGTCGTGGCTAGCACAGGGGCCGGCACCAGGGGTTTATCGAAGCAGCTGTCATAATGCTGGGGTCCCTGGCATTGAGGAGAACGGCACGGGTGCCGCGGCTCCTTCTGGGGTTACTCAGGTCCCCATCTCTCCAAAGCCGAGGAAGTGCTTACAGCCGGATCGTCACCACCGGAGACCGCGGGGAGCCTCAGTGCCTGAGAGTGGCCACCTGGGGGCGCCCTGGAACATCGTCTGTCTTGTTCCCCGGACCAGGGGTAGCCACCAGGGGGCGCCGGGGAGAACGCACGGAGATCGCGTGCTTGACAGCCACCACATGGGGACGCCGTCCTAGCTCCGAAGAAGAAACACTCCCCGGACCCGACAGCTGGGATGGAGTCCCCAACAAGACCGGACTGGGCATGTGGGCCTTGGCCACCGCACTCGTGGTTCACTGCTACAGCAAGACTCCGTCCAATAAAGGTGATTATGGGCCAGTCTGTGTTCAAGGGAGGGGTGGGGGAAGTGCCTTGACGCGGTGTCTTTGGACAGTGGTGGGAGGTGCTTATAAATCTACACCCACTTAACCTCACCCTTGGAGAGATCCAGATATCATCTGGTGCCAGGGCAGTGTGGCACTGGAGAGCTCACTGCTTGGAGTTGTATAATTTCCTATCATAGGTTCGTCTCTCTGTTTGGGCATCACTTTGTCTATCTGTACAATGGGGACATTGGATCGAACTTCCAATTGCAGCCTGGTCTTTTTATGTACCAGTATTCTAGCTGGTCCTTTCGTCTTTCAAGAGGTCTCCAGGAAACCCTAGAACCTTTAGGAACAATTGCTAGAAAGGGACGTGGTCTAATGTCAGTTTGACCCCTCCCTCCTCTCGAGCCTTAGTTTTCTCCACTATATAGTGAAGGGCGATTTCTCAGCTCTCTTACAAGCCTGTTCTTTTGACCTCTCTTGGAATTCAGCGGCCTGAGTCTGTCCAACAGTTCCAAATTTTGCTCGGCTTAGTGTCACACTTAAGGTGATCTGAACATGGGGTTGGGGTTTGGCAGGAGAAGGAAAGTGGATCCCTACAGAGTTGGAGAAGTGGGGTAGGAGGGCTAGGACAGAGGTGGAGGTAGTCAACCCAGATTGGCATCTCTTTAAAACTTTTATTTTGTGTGTATACGAGTATTTCGTAAGTGCACCACGTGCAGGCATTGCCTGTGGAGACCAGAAGAGGGCATCAGATATCCTAGAATTGGAATTCCAGATGGTCGTTAGCTGCCCTGAGGGTGCTGGGAACCAATTCTGGGTTCTCTGCAAGAGCAGCCAGTCCTCTTAACTGCTCAGCCATCTTTCCAGCATCCCTGATTGTCCCCTTACCTAGGTGCGTGGAACTGAGCTGGAAGGATGGGCAGAGAGCCAGCCCTGTGGCCAAGCGCTTGGTCCTCAGTTGCCCTTGAGGAACATGGTTTGTGTCCATGGATTCCAAGCTCTGAAACTGCTGAACACGATTGGGAGACTGCCGTGTTTTTCAGTAGGATGTGGCCACCTGGAAAGTAACGGCTTTGAATGAGGACTGAGGACGGCAGACAGCCGGGATCTTGTTTTGTTTGTCTCACTCCTCTGTGAATCTGGACTCTTGTTTCCCCTCACTGGTCCTCAGTTTCCTTTCTACCAGTGAGAGTACTGAGACAGACCTGATGGGCACTCGTTGATTTTGTCATTTGCAACTTTTTTTGATTAGTGGAGGTTAAGTTCTCTCCATGTGCCTAGTTTGGGGCTAGGTGTGTAGGTAGTCCTAATTTAACTTTATTTAAATTTTATTTTATGTGTGTTAAATGTTTTGCGGGCACGTAAGTGCACGCATGTGTACAATGCCCGTAAAGGTCAGAAGAAGGCATCGGATCCCCTGGAACTAAAGTTTCCATTCGCCACCACGTGGGTTCTGGGAACTGAACCTGGGACCTCTGCAAGAACTGTCAGTGCTCCTAACCACTGAGCCATCTCTCCAGCCCCTAATTTAACACAAAGCCAGTCAAGGGGACAGTGCAGGCAATTAAGTACAGGGCTGGTGAGTGTTATGCAGGATCTGAGAGTGAGTGGAGTCAGGAAAGCCATCCTGGAGACTAGAGATCCGTAGCGGAGGGGAATCTCAACTTGAGTTCTGAAGGATGAACTATAAAGGGGAATGACATGCGCCCATGAGAGCAGGGATGCATCCTCAGGTTGATAGCCAGGAAAGTTTCCTGGTACTGCTCAACATCCCTGCGCCAGTGTGTGGAACATGGAAGGTGTGTACAAATGTGCCATGGGTTGGATTGTATTCCGTACCAGGACTTCAGTTAGCCTGGCGTGGAGGGCTGGCTAGCAGTGTGGCCAGTGAGGGTGGAGGACGGAGTCGAGGTCCTTGAAGTGGCCTGCATGCCCGGTGGGAGGGTTTGGGATTTGGTAGGCAGCGGAGAGCTGTGGGAAGGTTCATGAGCAGGGATGTCCAGCAGCCACTGTATATAGATGAATTGGAGAGAGTTGTACAAAGTCTTGCCTAAGAGGTTCCTCGGAGCCCCAGGCTAAACTTTAGGACATCGGATTTCAGCAAGGAGACGGGGTCTACATACTAAAATAGATAATGACCAAACTGTGTGCAGTTCCAACCCTTGTGACTTGCCGGCTGCAGTGTCCCCCGACCTAGGGTTTAGAGCCTTGTCCCTTAGTGCGGCGTTCCAGAAACTGGGCTTCAGGAGCCAAAAGAAGAGCAGAAAGCCGTGGAAGTTTGTGAGTAGATAGAGAATGCCCTGGCTTTCATCTCAGCAACTTCCTCCCTCTCTGACCCAGAGAGTGGGGAGATGAGAGCTGTCTCTGAGGAAGGGTGTTCCCCTTCTAGCTGGAGGCTGTGTGCACTATTAGATGTGTGCTTGAGAACTATTGGGTGAGGTAAGCTGGGAAGACCTGGCCTTAGTATGGAGAGTGGAGGTCTGGAAAGAACTGGTTTACACACTTGTTGAGGCTGGTCAGGCTTATTTCTCTTGTTCAGATAAGCAAAAAAGTAGTGTGTTGTAACTGGAGCCGGGGTCAGCCTGCCCTTGACTGTAGCGCCTTCACGCATCTTTTCCTGGTGGGTCTCATGGCTGCTGAGAGCCCCCAGGACTGGCCCGGGTAGGAGTCAGCCCAGTGCCCAATAGTGTATCTCAGAACCAGCTGTGCACAGAGGGCTCCCTGAGCACTTGGTATTGGACCAAGTGAAAGAATTGTGCCTCTGCTGTTGGCTCCTGAGTCCAGAGGTTTTTTTCTTGTGACCACAAGGTGGTGCCAGCGGCCAGACTAGGCTTAGTATTGCTTTTTTGCTAGGCCTGTGAGTCCCAAGGGACCCAACTGGCCCGTTTGGGTCTCCCTTCTCTGGGCTTGGCCACAAAGATTTGCAGACTTTTCAGCCATTAATTCATCTCAGCATCCTTGTGAGACTGACAGAGCAGAGAGTATTGTCTCTTCTCAACACTGCAGCAAGCTGGTTGACAGGGGAGGCCTGCAGCAGCCACATGGCCAGCGGGTAGCAGAGTGGGTCGGAGACGGATCTTCATGACTCCCTATTGAGGCTCTTTCATTCTTCAGAGAGACCCATACCCCAGCCCTCCTCATCTTTTCCTTCCCTTTGGGTTTGTGATCTGTGACATCATGATTCAGAACTGAGTTAAAGAACTGGGATTGGGGAGAGAGTGGGACAGGCTGGAAGCTGGTTTATGGCAGTGTTGTAACGGAAACCAGTTGGAGCCGTAGTGCTTGGGAAGAGTAGGTTATCTGCACTGCACCCCGTGTGGTGGAGTGGGGCGGGGGCGGGAGGGCACGTGGGAAGGTAATGGTTAGGCTTCTGGTGGGGGCCATTCGCTTTCCATCCTCCTCAGGGGTCGGTCCTGCCAGGGGTCTGACCAGCGTCCCTCTCTCTTCAGATGCAGCCCTGATGGAAGCCGCCCGTACGAACAATGTGCAGGAAGTCAGAAGGTGAGTGTCGACCCTGCTGTCTTCTACAGGAGGGCTGAGCGAGGTGTTGTGACCCTGCCTCAGAGGAAATCCTCTTCCTGAGCCTTCACTCCAGCCACAGACTCACCTGGGCTCTCTGAACCTCGTCAGAATCTGTATTTTAGGTAGTAAGGTGGCCCCCAAACATACCTGAGTCTTTGACTGCAACGGCTTAGAGTCCCCTCCATATCTTAATGAAGCCTCTGAATCTTCTTGTTCATTTTTCTTCCTCTGTGGAAATGGCTGTGCGTTATTGCTTGTTGCCTGGACATGGTATGAGTGGGCACGCTGGGGACACTTGGGGTTAAGGAGATCTTTGTGCCATCTTCTGTGGCTTGGAAGGCCTACAGGATTGGGGTACCCATGCAGAGCGGACTCAGTTCTCTAGCCTGCTGGCTCAGCCCCTTCCCTCAGGCCACTGGAGAGTGGGTCGAGGCTTATTCCTGAGCAGAAGACTCACCTTGCACTGGGAGAGACTCACCAGGGACAGGGCATGGTGTATCTGGGAAGGGCCTTCATTTAGGGCTGCTTAGAGAAACTATTCATCCCTGTGGGCTCACCTTGGGTTCTTTCTACCCTTTGACTAGATGGAAGTGGCCAGAGGACCCTCCCCTTTCCTGCCCTCACAGCCCTGTTTTTGTTTTTGCCACGTTGGGGATTGAGCTCAAGGTCTCGGGCAGACTTGGCAACTGCTCTACTACTGAGTTACTTCTCTGGCCCTTTGTTTTTACGAGATGGGATCTTGCTATATAATCCAGGCTGGCCTTGAACTTCCATCCTCCTCTCTCCTCCTGAGCACTAGGATTACTAGCACAGGCACATGCCCAGTGCCTTGTTCACGTTTTACACAGGAGGTGGCTATTTGGGTTGCCATGGATCCTGGTGCCTTTCCCCACTGCATCGCCTAAACATGTAAGAAAGTGTGGAAAGGCCGCCACGGCTCCAAGACTTACTGCTTTGATTCCCTTTCATTTTATCTGCAGCATTATTATTGATTCTCAAGGGTGCTTTTGAGTATTAATGTTCAAGGCTTAGTTTTTAATAAACCACTTTTAGAAGTATGAGCTGGGAGTTGTTTTGTAGCCAAATAAATATGATGGAGCAATAGTTTAATAAACATGCGCTGATGCATCTTAAAAACCAAGCACAGATGTCATCTCGTTGTTATAAGAGCCATTTATAACAGCAGGCTGCGTGTGGCATCTTCAGCCTTCAGAAACATGCACCTCCTTCCTACCATCGCTGGCAGGGGAGCAGGAGTAGAAGCTGGCCCTTGCCCAGCCTGTGCTGACCCTGGAGTCACCTGTTGGTAACTCCTAAGGGCTGCCAGACTGTATCCTCCCCAGTGTAGGCAGCTGGTTTACAGAACTAACTTGAGCTTATTCCATCCATGGAGCCCCTCAAGGGTTGGTCATTTTAGCTCCTTAAAATACATTGGGGTTTTTTTTGTTTTAGTTTTTTTGAGGTAAGGTTCACATAACCCAGATTGGCCTTAAACTCATTATTTAGCCTAGGATGACCTTGGACTAGATCCTGCTGCCTTCCTGGTGAATGCTGGAATTATAAGCCTTGTGCTACCACACCCTATTTTATATAAAGTGCTGGAGATTAGCTGCGTGCCAGACAAGCACTCTGCTAATTGAGATAGAGCCATGCTGTTTAGCCCAGACTGGTCTAAAACTCCTGGTCTTTCTCTCTCAGCCTCCTAAGTACTGTGATGGTGGGTTTGTACAGCTGTGCCTGGCATGTGCACATCTTCCTTTTCACTCTCTCTGCCTTCTTTCCCTCCCTCCCTTCCTCCCTCTCGCTCCCTCCCTTCCTCCCTCTCCCTCCCTCCTCCCTCTCTCTCCTTCCCTCCTCCCTCTCTCTCCTTCCTCCCTCCCCCTCCCTCCTTCCTTTCCTCCTTTCCCTCATTTTTTTTTGAGACAGGATCTCACGGCAGCCCTGCCTGGGATTCCCTGTGTAGACCAGGCTAACCTCAATCTCAAAGAGATCTGCCTATCTCTGCTTCCCAAGTGCTGGGATTAAAGGCATGTACCAGCATGCCTGGCCCTTATTATGTAGACTGCCTGCCTGTGCTTCCCAGTACTGGGATTGTATTGCACATACCCAGCTAAATACATAGGGTTTTTTTGTTTTGTTTTGAAACAGGGTCTCCTTGTGGCCCCATCTGGCCTGGAACACACTATGTAAACCAGGCTGGCCTTGATCTCACAGAGATGTGCCTTCTTCTACCTCCTTCCAAGTGCTGAAATTAAAGTTTCTGCTAAATACTTATTTTTGTGATGACAATCAATCCCCTGCCCACAGAATTACAGAAAGTGATTGGATTCATCGTATGTGACTCAGAATTGTTGGGGCTCTTGCACTGTTTTGTAATGTCTGTGGGAGCTCTTCTAGTGTGTCCCAGCCCTTAGCCCATCTTTCTTCTGCTTCCCTTTGGGCCTTTCCATCTGCACCTCTCTTTGCTCTGTAAGGAAGTCATTTGAGTGAGGCCCAGACTCTGTCCTCAGCCCCGCACCTCATAGAGAACCACAGAGCTGGGATAAGCTGGGCAAGGCAGGGGAGCCAGGCCTGGGCAGGGGTGAAGAGCCTGAGCTTCTCAAAGGAAGGACACATTCTTGAGTGAGTTTGTTGTTGTTTGGTTTTGTTGAGACTGGGTCTCCCTGTAGTCCCAACTGGCGGAACTCATATGTAGACTGGGCTGGCCTGGAACTCACAGAGATCTTCCTGCCTCTGCCTTGCAGGTGCTGTGATGAAAAGCGTGTGCCACCATGCCTGGCTTATTCGACTTTTCTATACACACCATTGACAGCACAGGTGCCTCAGCTGCTCTCTACTTCATTCTGTGTGTGTCTTGGCCTTTCCTTCTGCCCAACAGGCCTATCTGTAGCAGGATGAAACCCCAGTCTCAATTTTTTCCCCTCAATTTACACATAATTTTCACATAGTTGTTTTGCAGTATTATGATCCATGTTGTCAGTGTCGTCAGTATTTGGAGCAAACCTCAGATCTGATGAATCATACTGTACTCTGTCCTTTCAGTCTTGGGATTCCATCATTTCTCTGCCTTGACCTCTTCTGTCCTGTGTCTAACCCAGAGCCCACAAGAAAGCTCAGGAGAAAGGCAGGTGTTTGGAGCTCTTCTGCTTAAGGAGAGATCTTTCATTCTAGAATCTGCAACCCTGGGCCCCAGATCCAGATTCCCTGCCCCAACCCAGGCTGCACTCTGCTCACCACCTGTTGCTTCCAGCCTGCAGATTTCAGGGCTCTGCCCAAGTGCAGCCCCTCACCTGAGCTGGGTGTGGTCTCCTCCTGTCCCCTCCCACTGTGTTCTTCCTTGTGGACGGGGAGGGTCTTCGGCCCTTCTAGAAGAGAAATTGGAAGTAAGATTGGAGAAATAGGGTCAGATGTCAAGCCTGAAGTTAGTACACGCAGGAAACTAGTGAGAGCTACATGCCAATCCATTCAGGACCAGCTTGAGAGTCCTCACAGTGAGAACATCAAACCGGCAGCTCTTAACTGCGGTCCATGGTGGGGACTGTTTATCGCTTTATAAGAATCCAACTAATTCTGTGTGGGGTCTGCTGTTCCCTCTCGCTCTTCCTTTTGTTGATTGCGTGCGTGCGTGTATGCATGTGTGTACCAGACTCTATGTATGTGTGCGTGCATGTGTGTGTGTGTGCACGTACATACACACACACCAGAAGATGACTAAATTAGAGTCAGTTCTCTCCTTCCACCATATGGGTCCTGGGGATTCAGCTCTGGTTGTCATCAGACTTGGTAGCTGGTGCCTTTACCTGCAGAGCTATCTCACTGTCCCCATGTTATTCTTTATATCAAGAAGTTTTAACTGACTGCATTAATACATGCCTGTAATCCTTGCACTTAGTGGATGAGGCAGGGAAGAGCTCTAGTTCAAGGCCAGCCTGAACTATATACTGAGTTCAAGGTTAGCAAGAACCTGTCTCCAAAAAAACACCAAAACAACAAAAGAAGGATGTGAGTTACGCTGCTGAAGTCTGGATTGTAAACCTCTCTGAGGGCAGGAGTAAGTTCCGGTGTCCTACCCTTCCTTACCGTCCCCCAGCACGGTGTTGCTGTCTGTGACTGACTTCAGCACAACAGAAGCACGCCGTTATGCCCTCTTAGGAAGGCTGGGGCTCTTCCTCTTTCTTCCCCCTCCTGTGTGTGGCAACCATTTCCTCCTTTCTCCCTGAGGCTCTTAAACCTTGTACTCCCTAGCTCCAGTTAGAGGCTGGCCGCTACCCTACTTGTCAGCAGCGAGCAGGTGGCCCTGCTCCTGGGTCAGCCCCATTCTGAGCCTAGCTTCTGGACTCAGAACCACTCACCCGAGACCGAGGGCATGGGGCAGACTGAAGTACATCTGTCTGGGCTCAGACTGAGCCATGTGGGGCCTATCAGGATGAGAACTCAGGACGGATTGAGATGCCTCCTGTTTTCCAGTGGTGATCACATTACCTTCAGATCCTACGGCTGGTAGACAACATCCTGCCTGTTTCCCTTCTCTGAACAGAGAGCTGGGCCTCTGCTAATTGCCTAGAGCAGTCCTTCATCAGCCCAAATAGGATCTGATGAAAGGAACCTGGTAGTATTAGGCTTGACTCTCTTTCTTTGTACAGAAGTGTTCATTTGACAAGCATTTACCAAGTATCTGCCATTTCTTGGTCCTTTGCTTGGCATCGGGGACATCTGAACAGGCATGATTCCTTCCTTTAATGGATCAGAAAAGATGTAGAGCTGGAAGTGGTCGGTACCTGCCTGTGATTCTAGCCCTCTAAAGGCAGGAGTATGGTGAATAGTGTGACCCCGAGGGAGAAGCACAGAGGCTATGACTGGCCTCTGGGAAGGAGGAGGGTGTTATAAAATGAAGCTGGACAGTTTTAATGAAGAACCACCCCACTCGAGGTCTGTAAGCCAACATATATATGAGAGGCAAAGGTATATATATAACAAGTAGATGTGATATAGGATCTCATTTTAGAATTTAGTTGCTCAGTGGAGAACAAATTGGTAGGCAGCTGTGCTGGTTGCAGGACTCTGGGCTGAAAAGCTTTAAGCTAGTGATGCAGCTCAGTGGCGAGCACTTGCCTAATATCTATAGAGCTGGGTTCAAGAAAAGAAGAGCAGCCAGAAGATGTTAACAGATGTCAACAGCACAGATAGAGGAAGTAAAGCCTGATAAGACGTGGTGAGGGTTAGATGAGTGTACATGTCTGGTGCTGAGGCTCATTCACAGTGCACATTCAGTAAATGATGCTGAATGGATGAGCAGGGTTTGGTATGTTTAATTCAAGAAGAAATATTGATGAACTTCCATTTTCTGGCTGGAGCATCTGTGTAACATCTGTTGCTGTTCACTGAGACAAAGATCTGGAGGAGCCTGGTTTGGGGAAAAAATTGAGGTCTGATCTAAACATAATGGTTTTAGCTTGGTGTGGTGGCACACTCCTGTGATTTCAGCACTTGAGAGGCAGGTGGATCTCTGAGTTTAAGGCCAGCCAGGAGTTCATAGTAGTGAGATTCTGTTTCAAAATAAATAATTAATGAAAATAAAAGAAAAAATAAACATGCTAGGTTTAGCATACCATACTGGTGAGATACTTCAGTTGTCAACTAGGCCATTAAATGTGTCTTTGATTTTTCTCATTCTCATTTACCTAAAAGGCAAAAATAAAAAATAAAAGCATTAATTATCAGGAGATTCTTTTATGTACTGTTACTGGTTTCTGGTTTGATGGTTTTAGAAAATAAAGCACTTCACACCAGCCTAAATTGATTTACTTGATAACTTTGGAAAAACTTTTTTTTTTTTTTTTTTTTAGTGAACAATTAGGAAAGAAAAACAGGTTGGACTTTGTTGAGGGGTAAACACATTTATTCTGGCCTGGCCCTGATGACTTGTTTTGGCTCTTGTCCTCTGGTGCCCCAGCTTGAGGCACTTGCTGTCCATGTGCCAGGATTGAGGTGTCCAGAATGTGTTTAGCTACAACATAGGTGAATGTTCTACACATTGATCTGGGGATTTTATCTAATTAACAGAAGCCCTGCCTGGTAAATACATTTGGCTGTCTCCAGGCCTAAGAGAGGCTGTCTGTTTATCGATCTCTGTATCATTTTGGCTGGATGGGAAGATATTAATGATGGCATCAGAGCAACCAAAACATCCAGCTCTCTTAATCAGTAAATATGTAAATGTCTTTGTGGCTTACAGTAGATTCAAAGAAAATCTTTATCCTAGACCAGCAGAAGTCAAGATTTGAATAGCATCACTTTATGTAATTTGATGCTTATAGTTTGAGCTTCCTAAGGATTACAGGGTTTTAAATGCTCATGTGTAGCCCACACAGGTGTCCTGAATGCTAGTTGGAAGGCAGCATAGTGTTACTGAAAGCTGTAAGAGTTGTAGAATCAGAAAACCTGAACTCTGCTCTTGTGGTGGTTAATAACCAGCTGTGTGACTATTAACATGTCACAGCCTTGTCCATAACACAGCCTACTTCACAAATAGTGAAGAAGAAATTGAGTGTGCTTAAGTAAATCTCCCAAACCTGCCCATTGGGAGATTTCCTCTTCTTACAGATGAGGAGTCTATGAGGCCAGCAACCAAAGAAAGGCCTGTCTGGGTTCCCATTTCCTCTAGAAAGCTGCCGAAGGGAGAGCCATTTCTGCATCTTATTGGGCAGCCCCCGTACCTAAAGATAAACTGTGGAATCCCCACCCTCTGCCTTTCATCAGCTTGCCTGTAGCTCGCCGTAGCCAGGCCTGGCCTTCTTTCCTTCCCAGAAGAACCCTCTTTCGGTTCATCTTGACCTCTCACTGTCCCAAGCTTCTGCCTTATTTGTTCCTATCCTGTGAGCTTTGCGGTGCTCCCAGACACTCCTGCCTGCCTAGATCCTGGCTGTGTTTCATTGCTCAGCTCAGGCCCTTCTTGCAGAAAGCTTGCCCTGGCAGGTGATAGCTATTGTTCATTAACTGCACTCCATGGTGGGCAGGTAGTAGATGTGTGTTTCCTTTACCACTGTGTTACAGAACAGCTTGTGTTATGTCCATTTTCCAGATGAAAAAACTTCATGTTCAAGCAGACTAGTTCCTCCTGGTGGCCTCACAGCTCATCACTGTACACTTGTGATTTACCCTGCGTGTCCCGTCCTCAACACACCTGTTTCCCACACACACATCCCCCCCTGCCCCCAGCATGTGCTTTCCAGCTCATTGTGTGTTCATCTTTCCCACTGGATCCCACAGATCTTAAAGGCCGAGCCATACAGTGCCATGCCTAGTGATCATCTCCCTGACTTTTTCTCTTTGATTGCTTCAAGTGCTTCTCACCTGGCCAGTTCCAGCTAGGTAGGTGGTTCCTCCTCCTGCCTCCACCTTAGTTAGTCACTTGTGGCTTTCTGGGCACTCAGAAAGAACAGTGTAGATAGTCTGGCCCATTGATTGATTCCTTGATTACAATACTGTTTATTCTCCAAAGACTTCCCAGTAGGAGAGCACAGCCCTGAGCAGCAGCTGGGCTGGCTAACTGGTCTCCAGGAGTCTCCATTCATTTGGATGGGAGGCCCAGCAAAGCTGCATAAGAATCCTCTCTGAGGCTGGGCTGAGACTTCCATCTCAATGGCCTTTTGTTTGGGGTTAGCACCCAGGCCTCCTGGGAAGTCTGTGTGTTTGACCAGCCTTTGCAGATGGACAGTGAGCAGGGACAGGAGGTAAAACACAACAATTGAGGAGGCCCCTGGAATCCCCAGGGAATCAGGGTTTGGAATACATCAGGCAAGGCAAGATCTCCTCAGGCTGGTAAGCTCAGTCACAGTTCCTGCCTGGATCAGACCAGATTCCAGGTACTTTTACTCCAGCATCACATCCTGTCCTCTCCAGTCTTCATGTCCCCTTTTCACTTCTCTGATGTGCAGCATCCAGCCTTCTTGGGTACCACTAGCTCTGAGGTGCTTTCTGCCTTCTGAAGGAGAAGTCAGTTTTGATCAAACATTCATTCATCCATGTATTCTTTTTTTCCTCTTGATATATCAGAAAAGTCACCCTTTCACCATAAAATTCATTGGATTTTAATGCATTTATAGGACTATGCAACTAACATGGTCCAACTCCAGAACATTTCATTATCTCTAAAAAGAAAATCCCACCCACTGGGAATCAGTCAGGTCCTTCCTTTCCCAGCCTCTGGCATCACTAATCTGTTTTCTGTCTCTGTGGATTTGCCTGGTTTGGACACTTACATGGACACAATCTGTGGATTTTGCATCTTCCTTCTTCAATTTAGCTAACCTTTCAAGACTCATGTGTTGCACAGTGTTATCAATGCTTCATGCCTTTTTGTGCTGAGTAATTTTCCATGTGTGATGAAATGCATTTGATGAATCATTTGTCAGTTGATGGTCATTTGTGCTTCACAGTGTGAAAATTATGAATACTTATACTATTATGAACAATGTCAATGTTAGCCTTTTTTTTTTCTTCTTCCAACCGAAGTCATCTCTCTATTCTTTGGGTTTTCTCTCCCACAATAACTACTTACATGGAAATGTGTAAGGTTCCACTTCCAGTGTTGACATTGTTGTAAACATGATCTTTCCTTTTACTGCAACTCACAATAAAATTTTGGTTGTTTTGTTTTTTTGTTTTTTTTTTTATGTACATATGAGTGTGTATGCCATGTGTATACAGGTGCCTGAGGGGAAAAAAGAATGAGTCAGAACCTTTATTGCTGGAGTTACAGGCAACCAAACTTAGGTTCTCTGGAAGAGCAGCAAGCATTCTTCACTGTTAAGCCATCTCTCCAGCCCCAGCATAAAACTTTGATTTGTGGGATTTTTTTGTTTTGTTTTTGTTTGGTCTTTTGTTTTATTTGGTCTTTTTGAGACAGAGTCTTCCTGTCACCCCAGCTGGCCTGGAACTCACTCTGCAGAACAGGCTGGCCGAGAACTCAGAGAGATCTGCCTGCCTCTGCCTCCTGAGTGCTGGGATTAAAGGCATGCTGGTCCTTGTTTGTTTGTATTTTAATGTTTTATTTATTTTTTATTTATGTGTATGAGTATATTGCCTGTATGCGCCCATGTTGTGTAGTACCCACTGAGGTCAGAAGGGAGCATCAGATCCCCTGGAACTGGAGTTATGAATGGTTGTTAACCTTGTGGGTTATAGCTGAATAATTTTCCATGTATGATGAAATGCATGGCATGTGGGTGCTAGGAATCAAACCCAGTTCCTCTGCAAGAGCAACCAGTGCACTTAACCGCCGAGCCGTCTCTCGAGTCCCGAGGCTGCACTTTATTTTTAAGACAACCTATATGACACATTTTTTTCTTACCTGTTGAGATAGCTCAGTGGACAAAGTGCTTGTCCCACAAGCCTGACAACCTGTGATCCCAGTACCTATGGAAAAGTGGGAGGACAAAACCAGCTCCTCAGAGTTGTCCTCTGACCACGTGCCATGGTACACATGTACCTGTACTTAATATGCTCACAACATACACCACAATAATAACATAAATTTAAATCAGGATAAAAACGAAAGGCCTCAAGATGATATCAGTCCTATTCATCGTAAGTCCTGGTATTATTTGAGTGACATGCAGCCTCTAGTTATGATGGTAGGTGATAGGTCCAAAGTAGTTAACACATTTTTGTTCCTTAGACAGAGTCATACTTGGAACCACACTGTGCTTACAGTGGAATTACACTGTGCTCACGATAGTTCAGGAGAGCAACATCCCATCTGGATTCATGCTTTCACCAATAAAAAACAGGTAGTTATTGAAGTTAGCAAGGGTGTGCTTGATCTGTTCATAATTCCTGTGACAAAAAGTTGTATTCTTGCCTCAGTTCTTCAAGTTTGCTTTTGAGTGATTTCACATTTTCTTTTAGCCTGCGTGTGTGGGAGTACAGGCAGGAGTCACGGCCCATGTGTACAGGTTCCACTCTGGGCATCAGTTCTTTCCTTCCACCATGGGTTCCAAGATCGAATTCAGATCATTCGGTTTGCTCGGTGTCAGCATTAAAACAACTCTCATCTCAAAGGGAATGAGAGATAGTTTCCTCTGGAGCCAAACATGAGTGACAGTGACCGGGAACAGATTCAGGTCCATAAACTCCATGTACAGTGTGAAAACAGTTTCATGAAGTTTTTATAGTAGTGGAACGAAGAAAGTCATAACTTAAGAGACTTTTTAAATACACTGATGAAGATACTAGGTAGGTAGTTAAAGCAGAGAAACCTCTGATGGGGGCGAGAGAAGCTAGTGACCTGTTAACACCTTCCAGAAGGTGTTATCGACTAGTCACAGGATGCTAGGTTAGACACAAAGGTGGGCAAGGAGTGGCTATTAAGGGAGTTAAAAATAGTTCAAGATAAATTGTAATTAGACTCTAGACCTGCAGCATCCCTCCTTTCTGTAGTCCTTGAACTTCTGATCCGTAAATCAGCCTTGCAGGAGGTGCGGTGTAAGGTGTGATTCTCTCCAGGAACTTTTTTGTTCATTTTTACCTGCTGTGCTTTCTTGCCGGCCCTCACAAAGTCCTACAGGCTGCTTTTGTGAAGCTAGTTTCCTGTAAGTGATGGTTCATAACAGTGTTCACACTAGTGATTGCTATGATTCAGTACCCTCGCCCTCAGGCCCTCTGCTGAGGCAGTTCCACCAATGAGCACGTCATATGTTGCCCTCTGCCCTCCTGACCATGTCCTTGAGGCTCAGCTGGTCCGTGATCTCCCAGATCTGATAATGCCAGGGAACAGCTCATCCTGGCTGATGAGGTCCTGGCAGACGGTCATGATGGTAGCTAGAGGGAGATGACTGCAGTACTAGCTTAAGAGCCCAGGGTGAGCTCAGTGCAGGCAGAGGACACAGGATGGAGAGAGGTGGAAAAGCTGGGGTGGACATTTGTGTAGGAGTTTTTAAGGGGAAGGTGTGTTTTCGTGTGTCTGGGTATAGCTGGTCAAGTTGCTGAGTCAGTATAATTTATGACTGATACTTCTCTAAAGTGGTTACATCATTTTCTGCTCTTTTTTCATTTTGGGGTGTTCAGGCTGACTTCCAACTTGAAATCATCCTGCTTCAACTTCCAAGTATTTGGATTACATGCGTGCCCAGCTCTGTGTCACATACTCAAGAGCAAGGCTGGGGGCTGGGGTGTCCAGTTTCTCTACATTTCCTCTAATAGTCTTACCACCTGAACTTTTTGGTCACCTAGTTGTATGAAGTGATATCTCATTGGTTTTTTGTTTGTGGTACTGAGGAGTGCATCCAGGACCCTCCGAATGCTAGGCAAGCACTCTGCCATGGAGCTACACCCCAAGCCCCTTGTTTTTGTTTTGTTTTCTGTTTGCATTTTTCTGTTGACTAGTGATGACCAGCATCCTTTCACATGCTTATCAGCCATTTGTCTATCTCCTTTGGATTTTATTCTTCCCTTTGGCCTATTAATATACCTCACTCTGGCATTAGGAGGGGAATAAAGACAGCACAATGATCTTTGCCTTTGAAGACTTGCAGTCTGAGAAGAGAATTAATTGTATTTGGGACCCAGGCCTGGAAATAGCTAGTAAATCTGGACTTAGGAGCCTTGCGGAAGGATTTAATTGTTGTTCTGGGCTGTGAGAGCAGCACATTATAATGAACAGAAAACTTATCTTGGCATGAATTCTGAAATACTACGAGTGAACATACCTACATGGGTCTGACCCACAGTGGACTGTCATTGCCTGCTGCCACCCTCTAACATCCCTTACTTGGTCCCAGCTCTGTCTTTAAATGAGATCGTGCTATTAGGAGATAAAAATTAGGAGGCGGTGTTCCAAGCTACCTATTTTTGGTTCCCTAAACTGTGGTTTAAGTCTCATATCCCAGTCATTTCCTAATGAAAGGGCATGAAGTTTTGATGACCTCTCTGAATTCCATTGTGACATTACTGTTTGAGGGACAAGGCAGTCATCATCTTGTTAGAGAATTTCTGCTTCTGTTAATATTGCCTGAGCCTGCTTTAGCTTTCTTGGCCTCTGTCTTCCATTTCTAGAGTCTGTTTAGCTTTCAGTCAGGCTAGCTTGCTGAGGACCAGGACTGCTTGCATTCTGTCAACATCTTAGTGGATTTCTTTGCTGAGATTTAAGCCAAAGGCAAGACTGCTTGAAAGCATCACTTAGACATGTGAGTCTGGTGGTGCTGTGGAGACTGCTGTGGAGACTGGTGAGCTGGGACTTTCTTATCCTGAGGCTAGGAGCCCCTTCCAGAGGAGAAGCTTCTGGGAAAGTGAACTACAGAGTTAACCCCATCCCGGATCACCTTCTCACGTGAGGCTTTTCCTTTATGGTCTTCTGTTACCTGTAGTCCTATCAGACAACAGGGTTATGCTGTTCCATGCTAAATACAGAAAGCAATGAGGGTGGGACAGTGTGCCTCTGGAGGCAGCGTGGTGTAACATAGCCAGAGTAGTAGCTGTAGTTCCAAGCTGCTGCTTATTGCCGTGGAGTCTGCAGTCACTCAATATGAGATGAGGGCTCTCTTGACTAAATCTCAGGATCAAATGAGATCATAAATGTCAAGTGCCTAAGGCACAGCAGACAGCTCAAGAAATGGAAGCTATTGAACTCCATCATTTACACTAGACCCAGTTACACAGGCCTGTAACCCTAGCTACTGGGAAGCTGAGGCAGGAAGATCACAAATTCAAGGCCTATCCAGACTACACAGTAAGTTCACAGTAAGTTCAGGCAGCCTGAGCAACTTAATTTTAAAAAATAGAGAGCCAACGTTATAGTTCAGTGACAGAACACTTACTTGCTCAGCATATAGGAGGCCCTTGGTTCATTCCTAGGTACTGTTAAAAAAATAAAAACAAAAACAAAGCTCTCTATTCAAAAATTTTGCCAGACATGAAGAGCCAAGTGCTCCGAGTACCCATGATTCATACATAACACATTATTTGGGTATTTGTTATCTCATTCCTCTCCAAGTTCAAACTGAGCTCTCTCTGTGAACAAGGCCCATGCTTGGTCCATTGCAGGCCCTTGATCTTCAGCACAGAAGATTTGAGAAGTAGTTTCTTGAGTTGTATTAATGAGTGAAGGCTGACCTTGGCTGTCCCCTCCAGGGGACCAGGTAGTATGGTTGACTTTGCCCAGTCTATTCTTCACTGAAAATTTCATGTGGGCTTGACAGCAGTAGTTCAGGTGCCAGCAGGTTTGAGGAGTTTGACCACTGCTGGTCTCATTGCTCTAATGTGACAAGCTTCCTGGCTAGCAGCCAGCTGTCCAGCTGCCCTCAGCTGCCACCCAGAGTCCTGCTTTGGGGCCAGTAGGTGGCGCCCGTAGCCCTTTCCCATCCCTCAGCTGTCTGACAGGCTTGTCCATTTCACCAAGTAGTCAGCAAGGCAGCTGCAGACTCTGGGACAAACTTGTAGCCCTGGGCAGGAGTACCTAGTTGAGGGCATCCTGGGTCACCCCTCCCCTTTACAGCCTTGAATTGCTGGACTTTCATGTTTTATTCAGTTCGAGCCAAGGCACATCTGCTGGGGGAAGCAGAGATATTTGCCTTAGGGGATCCCAGGAGATCATTAGGGGAATCCATGCTTCCGCCCATCCCTTCTGGCAGAGCTCAGCCTCCAGAAAGTCACTCCTGTGGCTCTTTTGCACTGACCATTGCCCACATGGCACTTGCCTCTAGGATCCTTACTTGTATTTTAGCTGTTTGCCAAGTCTGTGTCTGCCCAGTGGCTGCCTTGAAGGCCTGTGTGCTACAGAATCCACCAATGTATCCTCAGCTGCTGTGCAGAGGCCTATAATGATCAGTCCTCTAGAAAACTTTGTGCAATTATAGGTGAATGATAGGAAGAGGTGCCTCCAAAAGTTGAAAGATATTCTACACAGAAACTAGACTTACTGTGCAAAACAAATGTCAGTATTATGAAAGTCACAGAAAGGCTGAGGAGCTAACCTAGGTGAAACTGAAGACCTAGTGTTTGATATTTATATTGATCCAGACTGCATCTGGATAACAGAGGCTATAAAAGATTTCAGGATTACTGAAGACATTTGAACACAGGCAGAATATTAAATAGCACCGTCATCCCTTGTTATCAGTAGGATTGGTTCTAGGATCCTCCATGGATGCCTCAATCCGCAGATATATTTCCATTAATGCCTACATGTATGTTCATGTATACTTAAACCATTTCTAGAATACTAGCCCATGGTGTGACAGAAGTACTGTGAAAGTGGTTGTTGTGTCACAGTGTTTAGGAAATAATGGCAACAAAAATGTCTGTATATGTTTGGTACAGATGCAGTTTTTTATTTCTGATTTTTTTTTTACTTTTCTATTTCTGAATATTTTTAATGACAGTCAGTTAGGTCCAGCTATATTGAGGGTTTTGTTTTTAATGGGTTGCTGCTTCTGTCAGAGTATGTCCTCGTACTAGGAAATACATGCAGAAATAGTTGGAGATGAAGGGCATGATGTCCGAAATTAATTCTCACATGGGGCAGGAAAACTGCATTAGAAACTGGAAATCAAACGATGCAGATATGAAATAGAAAGCATGGGACCTGTGAAGGGTTTGTGCTATTTTTGTAACTGGTTCCTAAGTTTGAAATTATTTCAAGATAAAAATTTAAAAATAGTAATCTGTGCACATTAATATATTCCAGATGCCTGTGAGGAATGGGATAAAGAATGTTCAGACAGCATTGGGCTTTATCCCATTAATTCATCCAGTGTCAAGTGTCAGTCATGTTGCCATTCAGCTCCTCTGTGTTCTCATGCGTGATTTCCTCTGGTTGGTTATCAGCACTGTTAGGTGTTTCTTGAATGCGGTTCAGAGGTAAACTGGACTTACACTCGTGGTGGAGACAGAGACTGGCTTCTATCTGGGTAAGTCTTTTTTAAAGGGAGGCTTTATTTATTTATTTATTTATTTTTAAAAATTGATTTTTATTTTATGTGTATGAATGTTTTGCCTGCATGTATGTAAGAGCACCACATGTGTGCAATGCCTGCAGAAGCCAGAAGAGGGCATCAGATCTCCTGAAACTTGAGTTATAGACAATTGTAAGCTGCCTTGTGGGTGCTGGGAACCAAACCCAGATCCTCTGAAGAGTAGCCAGTACTCTAAGCCACTGAGCCATCTCTACAGCCCCTGCAGGAAGGCTTTCTGATTCTACTGGGCATTCATTAAGTTCTGAAACATTCAAACTTTTTCTAATTGGAAAGAACCAGTGATGAAGTGGTCCATTGCATCTTGGCTGCAGATGCTGTGCACCTGTCAGTCCCTGTTCTCCCTCACTGTTCGCTTGCTTCCCTGGGTGGTGACCCAGCATAAGATTGCAGGATAGCCACATCCCTGGAAGTGAGAACATGTGGAGGGCTTCCTAGAGGAAGGGGCCTAAACTGGGCTTCAGATGTGTGTGCTCAGGTTAAATAGCCAATGCAGAAGAGGCTAGAGAGGCCTTGTATCTGTGCAGTTAAAGCATCAGGCCTTTCCCAGAAGCCTGTGATCCCAGGCTGGGGTCCAAGAACAGCAGTTGTTGCCCTTTTCCCTCTCCTCCCCCCAGTCCCTGACTGGCTGGGAGATAAGGCACAGATGGAAGCTGCCTGGGGATTCTAGCCCCAGGCGCCTTGCCTCTGCTCTGACAGCAGCCTGGTGCTGTTATTACTGTAAACAGGGCCTTCTGGGAGGCTCCAGCCAGGGTCCTGTTGCCCAGATAGCAATCATGATTGGGTCTGCATGGCTCAGTGCTTCCAGGCCTCTGATGCAGGTGGGACTGGGATCCCCACTCTTCAACCCCTCCCCAGCTGCAGCTGAGGGCCAGTTCCTGCAAAGGATCCGGAAATCAGTTGGAACAATGCATGATTGAAGTTCACTGGTCGCTTTGTATTGATTGGCCTTAAAGAAAGGAAGAAAAGTGAAGTGGTACCTCCCTTCCCCGAGAAGCCCTAGCTAGCCAGAATTACTCAGACCTGCTTCTGCCTGCCCAGGACTGTCCGTCTCGCCTGAGAGCAGCAAGCCTGAGAGTTGTCCTTTCTTTGCAAGTCTTGCTGTGTCAAGTCTGCTCAGAATACATTTTTCAGTTTTCATGCTATATATATTTAAATAAGATTTATACATATTTTGATAAGATTTTAGAGCTGTTAGGAGCTTCAGAGATAATTTCATTCAATTCCTGTTTTCCTGAAGAAAAGGCCCATAGAAGTAGATTTATCCTGAGCCACAGAGCTAGCACCTGACATAGCCATGATTGGAATCTTGACTGCCAAGTTCTCCAGGCCATTTCCCCAAATGTCCTCACCTCTGTGTCTGGGATGCTTTACACATACACACAGGAGCCTAAGGCCCTTGAGAAAGTCTCATCCCAAATCAGTCTTCTAGCACCAGAAATATTGGTGAAAGATATTGGTCTGGGCAAGAGCTAGAGACCCTAACCCTGAGCACTCCCTTAGGCCAGCTGCCAGGACAGACTCTGAGGGCAGATGAAGACAGGTCATCTCTAGAGGAACAGACTGATGACTGGGACAGTTAGAGGAACCACTTGACTGTCCCATGACCTCTCTCAATACAGGTAGCACAGGCAGCTGTGTGGGCAACAAACCGTCTTAGGGAAACCTTAATGAAGGAAGCTTAGAATTTTTTATTTTTTCCCTAAAAATGTTTAAGAAAAAGTGAAGTGGCGGGATTAAAAAAAAAAAAGGAAGGCAGGGATGTTAAGAAAGGAAGAGGGGCAGTTTACCAAAAAGAAGGGTCATCAAGATGGCTCCTTGTACAAAGGTACTTGCTGCCAAGCCTGGCGTCCTGAGTTCAATCCCCTGGACCCACATAGTTCTGGAAGGAGAGAACCAACTCTCACAAGCTGTCCTCTGACATGCATATATAAACATTCAATAAAAATGTAAAGGGGGCTGGAGAGATGGCTCAGCAGTTAAGAACTTGCAGAGGACCTGGGTTTGGCTTCCGGCACCCACATGGTTACTAGCAAGCATCTGTGACTTCAGTTCCGGAGGATCCCGCTCCCTTTTCTGGCCTCTGTGGGCGTTGCATGACACGATGCACTTACATACATACACATAAAATATAAATAAGTAAATTTTTTAACAAAGTCAAAATTTTAAATGAAAATGAGTAATAGTATGATCATTGTTATAAAAACAACAGAACTTGAAGCCACACAGGAGCATTCAGAGCAGACAGTGAAAGTCTCGTGGCCTCTCCCTATCCCTGGCAGAGGTGGTAGCTTCATCTCTTGGCCGGGAAGAAGCCTTGTTTTTTCTTTTAGCCTGTCTCCCTCCTGTGTGGTTTCTGCTCTTAGGTCAGACCCTTTCTCCTGCCACTTGCTGCAGATTCTAGACAGTGTACTTTACCATCTACAGGTAACTTCAGGTGCTTGCTGTTTTCTCATTTTTGTTTTGTTTCGGTTTGGGGGTTTTGAGACAGGGTCTCCCTATGTACCTCTGATGGGTAGAACAGGCTGGCCTCAGACTCACAGAGCTCTGCCTGCCTCTGCCTTCCTAGCAAGCACTGGAATTAAAGGCATACACCGCCTGCCCCCCCTCCACTGTCACTTCTGTAAAGCCTGTAAATGCTAATGGCTGGTGATGACAGTGCTTTATTGCATGCCAAGTGTTTAGCTGTCTTGTCTCATTGTCTGTATGATACCCCTGTGTGTGCCCATGAGGTAAGGCTGGTACAATCCTCTCCTTTTTGTTCTTGAGACAAGGTCCTGCTGTGTGGCCCTGGCTGACCTTGAATTCATGGTAGTCCTCCTGTCTCCCGTCATGCACCACCACACTCACGTTCTTTCCAACAGATGCAGAGATAGACACAGCGAGCAGGAGCTGTCAGTTGGGTGAGGTAATGAGTGTAATTCAGAGAAGCCAAGTCACTTCATTATCTAGTGGTAGCGCCTGTGTTTGAACCGAAGTCTGCTGCTGCTACCTAAGACTTGTGCAAGAGCTGGAATCGGGCTCTGGATGTCTGCTGTGATCACCTGTCTACTACCCTGAGCTGTCCCCAGTTAAGATCATTCACCCCTGCCCTGCCAAGCAGTGGAGTTCATTAGGGAAGGCTGGCCACAAGGCTAGAGCAAGCTATCCCAGGAAGGCCTGCCACGCCTACCCCCTCTTCCCAACCTGACACAGGCTGCTCTGCCCTGAGTGGCAGCTTCTATTAAGCTTTCTACTCATCATCTCAGGATGATGGAATCCTAACCTTTTCGGAGACACCGTGCTCTGTCACAAGCATTGCTCTTTTTAAAAGAGATTAATTCACTTGCCGCATTTTGTCCATTGGTGAAAATCACCAGGGAGAGCAAGGGTGGCTTTCTCTGGCCTTGAAGGCCCATTCAGCCTCTCTCAGCAGGCAGCCACCCCCTACCCCACCTCCAGCTGGCTCAAGTCTTTGAAATGATTGCCTGCCGGGCATTCACTTGCAAAGCAACAAAATGAAATAGTGAGACCTGGTTTGTGAAATCCTAACTTTTGGGGCTGCCCTGCACAGAGGGGAAGCAGGGGAGCCTCACCCCTCCAATGGCGTGTGGTTGGGTTTACTGTGGTACAGGTGAAGTTAGCTCTGGTTCTTCCTCAGTTTGCCAGGGTAGCACTCCTTACAGAGGAGACCCAATGTGCAGTACCTCTCTCTCTCAATCCTCACACACACTTCACAGCTAGTGAATACAGAGCCCAAATATGGACTCCAGCCCTTGGACTCCAGGGTCTTTACTTTCTATGATTATTTCCCAGAAAGATGCTTTCTATGATTATGCCCCAGGAAGATGCAAAGAATAAAGATCAGTGAGGAAGTTGGGCAGGGCTTGCAAAGGAGTCTCTCCTCCTCCTCCTGTGACTGAGCCAGGTTTGCAGAGCCCTTTCTTGGATTTGTATACCTCTTCCTCACACTTGTATGCAACTGACAGGGAGCCTCATCCTCAGTGGACCTATGGAGAAACTATAATGGGGGCTGTGCCCACTTAGGATGTTACGATATAGTAGGCAATGGAGCTAGAAACTAGACCAGACACAGGGCCCCTGACTGCCCTGTATTTTTTGTAGTTTTTGACCCAGGGTTTCATTGTATCCCACCCAGACTACTGCCTCACCCCACCCCCTACAAGTGCTTAAAATGCCAATAAAAAATCCTTACAGAAAAGATAACCCCATTCATACAGGTAGTTCAAGATTGTTAAACAAATAGAAACAATAATGTACCCTTTATACCCATTAGACCCACAATGCCAGCCCTCAGGAGACCAAGGTGGGAGGGTCAGGAGCTCAAGGCCAGCCTAGGCTAGGTATCAGCTTTGAAGCTGGCTCAGGCAACATAGTGAGAACTTGTCTCAAAAACAACTAAAGAAGCCTGATACTGGCAAGGGTTGGGCAGGAGAGGAGTGCACATTCCCCTGTCTGCTTGTGCAGGGATCACAGAGCATTTACCCTGGACAGCATGCTGGCACTATTCAGTCACATCCAGTGGCTCACACCCATTGGGGTCCCAGGGGAACATGGAAAAACATGTCCTTTGAACATTGTTTTTGGTGGCTGAGAGACTGTAGCTACCTGGATAGATATCCCTGGGAGAGGGTGAGAAAGGTGTGATGAATTATATTGATCTCTCCCCTTGTCCCCCTTGTTTATTCTCTCCCTTTCAGATTCAACCAATTAGGTTAATTTTATAATTTCTTGTGCTTCCAAATCTTGAATGACAGTTTCACTTTTCTTGGTAAAAGAATGGCAGAAAGGTTTCCCTCTATTGCCAGCTTGCAGTGGTGGCTGACTGAAACCTGTGTTGACGGTTCCAAGGACTGTCCAGTGGCTCTACAAGGACGTTGCTAGGTTGAGAGCACTGGATGTTTGATTCCCAGTATCCACATGATGGCTAAGAACTGTAACTCCAGTTCCAAGGGATCCAATGCCCTCCTCTTCTGACCTCCTCTGGCATTGCACTATAGGTGTCAACACAGCTGCACTTAACACACATGCAGGCGGTATACTCATACACATAAAAATAATAATTAAAAAAAAAGTTGCTAGCTTAAAAGCACTGACAGCTCTTGCAGAGGACCCAGGCTCAGTTCCCAGCACCTACAAGGAGGCTAGCAAACATCTGTGACTGTGGCTTCAGGGGGTCTGATGCCCATTTCTGGCCTCCACAGACATTGTATACATGTGGTACATCCATATACATGTAGACAAAACATTCAGACACATAAAGTAAAAATAAATTAATTTTTAAAATTTTAAAGAATTCATGTCATTGAAAAATAAGTTTCACATGTGTCTTTGTTGTTTAATTTTTATCTTACTCATTGGTGTATGAAAAATGTGTTAAACAGAATTCAGGTTATAAGTTACAACTGCAGGGTGCATATGTATTTAAGATTTGGGTAAAAGTTAAACTATCTATGAGAATCAAGTGTTGATATGGAATTTACAGTAAAGAATGGTATCTGTTTTAATGTTAATTGTCAGTTTAAAAAAAGGAAAAGAGAAAGTTGCTAGGAGAGATTCCTGATCTCTGCTTAGACATGGAAGTGCAGGGCAGAAACAGGCTAGCCAGGCCGCTGTACATGCGTTAGACAAATTCCTGTCCTAAGCCTATAGTGGGCTTCATGACAGCTTCGAACCCTGGACGTAATTTGTACAGTAATAACAATTGTGTGTGTCTGTGTACTCCTAGATACTTTTTGGTAGAGAAATTTGATCATACCTCCAGAAGAATCCACAGCTCAAAGATGGTTTCTGTCCGCTGCCCTCTTGCTTGGCATTTGAGGTCCTGCACACTTAGGAGCTGTCTGCTTCCCTGCTGTGAACTGTCACCCACATAAATCTGCCTTTCCTGCTTTGCTTTGACTGATGTGCCCTCTGCCCACCTCCGCAAACTCTTCCTGATCCAGGCACAGGTCAAGCCTCAGAAGCCTCTTTGGTTTTCTTCAGCCTTTCTTGATTTTCTTTCCTACCTGTACTGAGGACACCTTCAGATTCACAGCAAGGACCAGAACTTCACCCTGACTCAAACTTCAGAGCCCAGTACTTCCATGATATCACGTAGTTTGTGCAAAAAGAGATTTTTATTACACAGAAAATTTATTCCCAGGTTCTTTGCTTCCTTTAACAGCAATGGCCATAGTAAATTGTTTCCTCATAAAGAGGTTTACTAGTATATTATAGTAGGAGGCTTTCACCAAAAGAAAATCTCCAAACTACTGACTGGTGTTGGCGTCCTGCCGGCCCCTCCCCTCTCCGAGAGTCCCAGCCACCACACACTCGCATACCCTAACCTGTTTCTCTGGTGAAGAGGCTTCACTTCTGCTTTGAACATTCCTTTTCCTTCCCTGCTTCTGGGGGGCTAACTCCCTTCATCGTCACTGCCACGAGAAGCCTTCCTGGCCACTGAGACTGAGCTTGTCTCCCTTGTGCGGCTGTGACCTGTAGGCCCCATTCATAACACACGGGAAATCTGTAGTTCTTTGCTTGGTGATCTGTGTCCTCTTCAGCCTGTCACAGTGCCTGTCTAGTCACTGCTCAGCAGAACAAAAGGCTGGTAGCCCTGGGGGATCAAGGATGTTTTTGTCGGCCTCCCAAGCCTTGGTTACCTGCTTTTTCCAGCAGCGCAGACATCTTCTGTTTGTTTGTTTGCTTGTTTGACTTTTAGTAAAGGTTTTACTTCTGTCAGCCATGTTGGCCTCAAATTTGCTATGTACCTAAGCGTGACCTTGAACTCCTAACCTGCCTGCCTCCACCCCCCAAGTCCTGGGATCCCAGGTATGGTACACCCACCAAGCTAGCACAAATATTTTATTTAGCTTGGTCTAAGGAGAATTTACTACAGATCTTGATACCAAAATGGTGCTCACACTCAAACCCAAGCCTTTGACCCTGCCTAGAGCCTCATGCAGAGTAGCAGCCTCCATCCAGATCCCCTCAACAGCCTCCTGGTCCCTTCATGGCCTCTGCCCCTTCCTCATGTGTGCATCTGCCTGGTGGATGGACCATGTTTATTTTTCAGATAGGTTTTTTTTTGTTTTGTTTTTTGCTATTCTAAGATGGCCGGGAACTCACTATATGCGCCAGTTGGGAAGATTATAGGCATAAGCTGCCACACCTGGCTGAGTCTATCTTGATTTTGTCTTCCCTTTCTGACCCTATTATTTTTGACTATCTACTGTCTCCTTTCTAGATTAAGCAGATCCCATATCTGATTACCTGCGTCCAGAATCTAGCACAGGATCAAGCTACTCTGCATGAGGCTCTAGGCAGGGTCAAAGGCTTGGGTTTGAGTGTGAGCACCATTTTGGTATCAGGATCTCTAGTAAATTCTCCTTAGACCACAGCTATATCATTGGTTAGCTGAAATCAATTTTGTCTCAGCTTTTTGTGTTACATGGAGTCGGGTACTGTGTGACTAGGAAGGCTGGTCTGTAAGGAGTCTGTAGAATCATCAACCTGCTGTGTGACCTTTAGCAAGTCATTTGCCCTCATTGAGGCTGTTTCCACATCCATTAAAGGAGATTAGTATCTGCTTCTTAAGGTTGTGAAGAGTAAATAAACTCATGAATGTGAAGTTCCTAGGGCAACGCCCCCCCAGGTGCTCCACCTCTCTCTGCCCTCCCTGTAGTGTAAGACTAGGACCCAGAATTCAGGCTCAGTGATATACTTTAGACCGTGAATTTGTTGCCTTGACAATTTTAAACTCCTTCTTTGTGCTAGGCACTGACAGACAGATCCTACTAGGGTCTGCATGGACTCTCCTGGAAACCTAACTTAGCATTTCTAACATTCTCTCCATCTTTCTTTGGCTTAAAGGATTTGTATTTTCCAAACAGCCATGATAAAAATACATTTGAGAAATGTGATCCATTTGTTGAGACAATGTGTTCACCATGTAGTCCAGGCTGGCCTTGAACTCTATCACCTAGATCTTCCTTCTGTGGATCTTTCCTCTCTGTCCATGATGAGTCATACACTGAGAATATCCTCTTCTTTTCAGGCTGTTGTCAGAAGGTGCAGACGTCAATGCAAGGCACAGACTTGGCTGGACAGCACTGATGGTGGCGGCCATCAGCCGAAATGACAGGTGAGAGTCTCCTTCCACCCAGGCTCCCCGCAGGCTGTGTTTCTGATTGCCTCTGCTGGCTCTTTCAGAGGCAGGGGGCAGAGTCAGGCTGAGGTGCTGGACTACACCTGAGCCACATACCTGCATGGTAGATGAGGAGAGCCACACCCAGCATCGATAGGTTACTAGATCTCGATACCACTCTTACTGGTTTTGTGACTTTACACAAGTCATTTGCATTATCATAGCAGGCATGTTTAAGAGCTGATTATAAATGCTTAAGTGTACATGTGCCTGTACATGTACGTGTGTGAAAACATAGCTGTTGTCCACTTTCTGTCCATGTTAAGAAGCCTTCAGGCCTTGTCCGTTGAGGGCTCTGCCAGTGACTTTTTCTTTGGAGGTTCTGATAAAAACGGTGGAAAGGTGGGAACTTTCTCTCCCTCTCACGTTGGTTGCTGTGCTGTTTTTCCTTCCACTTTCCCTTCTCTCAGTGTTGTAATTAGTGTGTAAAGATCAAAAGTAGGAGCTGGGAAGGTGACTCAATCAGTAAAGCATTTGCTGCTCAAGCATGAGGACCAGAGCAATCTGACATTTACCTCTGGTCTACAGAGAGAGAGAGAGAGAGAGAGAGAGAGAGAGAGAGAGAGAGAGAGAATATGAATGAGAACTATCTGTGCCACTCCAGAAAATATATATTGTTTTACTCGTTTTGCAATTATGAAAACAGAAACTCAAAGATAAAAAGTGGTTTGCCTGCAGGCGTGTGGACAGGTCTTAGGAACCAACCGGCCCAGCCCAGTGTGCCTTTTGTTCTGTATCTCACCGTTCCTTCCCAGTGCTCCAGCCCAGGCTGGTGCTGAGTGCTGCCTTTACAACCTAGGCTGTTCTGTTTCTGCCCTAGTCTGTAGAAGTCTGATAGGTGGAACTGTACACTTACTCTGACTGTGAGTGTGTGGTAGAATCAAGTGCAAAAAATATACTTTTTATTTTTCTCCAATACTGAAAATTGAACCTAAGGCTTCCTGCATGCTGGGCAAGCACTGTACCACTGAGTTCATCCTTCTTAAAAGGATACTTTCAAATGGAGACTGGGCCCTTTAGAAACTACTGAAATTGATAGTTGGCGAATCCAATTTTAATTCTCCTCTCAATCTGGTCTTATGACTTTTATCTGCCAGCACTGGCCATTTTGAAAGAGTCCTAAATGTGGAGGGAAGCTACAAGACTTGGGTTTTAGAATATAGGGACTGGTCACTTCAGAACAACTGGGAGACAGAGCCTCTCTCCACTGTATCATAAACTTGGTCTCACTCATTCACTTTTCTTGTTTACCTTCTTTAGCTCTAAGCATCTATTCTTTAAAGGTGATTGATATGTGTTGGTAATATAGCTCAGTGGTAGAGTACTCTCTAGGCATGCTTGAGTCCTGAATTTAATTCCCAACACCACAAAACAAAAGCAAGCTACAACAACAAAAGCTATTACAGCAGTGTTTGCTACTTTGAGTTTGAGAGACCTGGAATCCAGTTGTGATTCTGACCCTTAATTAAATTTCAGAATTCTGTGGACACCACAGAATTGTTTCTCCATGAAAAATTCATTATGTCTATAGATTATAAATCTGTGTTCTTAGCCAGTTCTTGTGGTAGTCTTTGAAGACCCAGCGACCTTAGGAAGCTCAGAGTTTAATGTGGCAAAGAAATGCAAGTAAAGAGACAAGAAGGGTGATGCCGTGCAGAGGTTGTGGGGTGTGAGTGTGGCCAAGGCTGAGGGGACTCCAAATGGAAGCAGAAGAAATCTTCCAGAGGCTTGCTTTAGGAATCGAATAAGATGATGTGTCTGCTACAAGTTACAAATGGGTTTTATTCCCCAGGGACCGCGATGGACCGCTTTATACACAAACACTCACATGTTGACTTTTCCACCCCACCCACCCATTGTCTTCCCCACTTGGCAGGCTTTTCCATCAGGAAGAACAGCCAGTGGTGAAGTGGTAGATGATGTATTTCTTCTGTGTGTAGTATTTTAAGAGCTGAGACTAAATAGCAGCTAGCAGTGTTCTTAACAGCACTGTCAGTTAGTGGCCAGATAGCTAGTGGATGTGCTTTTGGGGACACCTCTCTTGAGTGTAATGAGGTGTTGGTTTAACTGATTGCTCTTTCCTTTTCAAGGGCCATTAGCAAAGCAGTGATGCTTATTGAGCAAATTGAGATTTTGGGTTTTTATTTATTTACTTGGCTCCTAAGACTAACTCGTGGTTGGTTTGGTTGGTTTTGGTTTGGTTGATCTTTTTAAACAATGCTGTACAAATACACAGAGTGTTATACTTTGAGCCTGTGCCCTTCATACCCTTGGACCCTTTCTTCACTGTTTTGTTTTATTGCTCTTGCTAACTGATGCTGGGGATCTTTTTTGATTTGTTTTTATTGCTGTTGTTTTGAGATAGGGTCTCATGTAGCCCTGGCTGGCCTTGAACTCCTGTTCCTCCTGTCTTAGTCTCCTGAGTGCTAGAATTGCAGGCATGTGTCACCATACCCAGCCTAGTTTTTACTTGTTTGATTGGTTTGGTTTTTTGTGGGTTTGGGGGGCGCGATTTATATAGACATGTGCACATGTGTGCAGGTGTGATCACCCATGCATGTACATGTGGAAACCAGAGGTTGATTGTTGGGTGTCTTTCTCACTGGAGCTTTCCAATTTGGCTAGAATGCTGACCCACAAGACCTGGGACCTGCCTGTCTGCCTGCCCCTGGTGCTGGGGTTAATGGACAAGCCGCTATAGGAGGCTTTCATGTGGGTGCTGAGGATCTAAATTCAGGTCTTCATGTTTGCACAACACTTTTCCCACTGAGTCATTCTTCTAGTCCCAGTTACTAGTTTTTAAAGCATTTTTTCTGTGCCCTCCTCTTCCTTCCAGTATCCTAGCTATTTTATTGAAAATATCACATTGTCTGGTTGGGTTTATTTATTCATATCACAAAACTTTGAGGCCCCTACTTTTTGCCAGGTCCTTGAAATAACAGCACTGATAGAAAGATCTCTGTTTACAGGGCTAAGAGATAGCTCAGTGGTTAAGAGTGCTAACTGTTCTTGCATAAGACCCAGGTTCGAATCCCAGCACCCACATGGCAGCTAATAACTGTCATAACTCCAGTTCCAGGAGATCCAACACCCTCTTCTGTCCTCCATGGGCATTGCATGAGGTGCACTTATATACATGCAACCAGTACACTCATTCACATAAAATTTAAAAAAAAGAAAGATCTGCTCACATACAGATATTTCTATATTAGCACTGGTCTATCATGAGTAAACTGTAATGCAAGAGAAGGTAAGACATGCTATGGAAAAGGAAAAGTCAAACTTGTAAAAAGGGGAGTACCACAAGTGACTGGTCAGCCAGGTAAGTGAGCCTCAGTGGTGGCATGAAGGATTATTACATCTGTTATCAGTTCAATATGACAGTAAGTTTGTCCTTGTTTGAATGTACTGACTCTCCTAAAACCACTCCCAGAATCATTGACCAGGCCTGAAAGGCCACTGCCTTTGAATGAAGTTATGAAGGGAAGATAGACGCAATACCCCTTTATTCGAGGCTGGCAGTGGAGATCTGCTGCCTCCTTAAGAGAGCCTGACTGATTCACCCTCAGGCAGCCGCTTGACGTGTTAAGTCCATAGGGATACAAAACATAATCGTCTCTATCTTTAAGGAGCTTAACTCCGTACCAGTTGGTATTTCTGAATGTACTTATTATTTTATTTAGTTTTGAATAGGAAATACAGTGTCATCACTGTTTTATAAAGTTGTACAGAAGCTTAATTAAAAATTTACTCTCTTGTTTTACTTATAAAAAGGTTTTGAAGTGACTTAATTAGATACAAATATAAATATGCTCAGGAGACTTAAAACTGGATCAAGATCCAAGCTCATATTTTTAAAAGGAAAAGATAACTGTGTTAGGATTAAGCCAGAGGTTTTTCCCCTCAGTGTACATTCATTGCTTATGTAAAAATAATGAAAAGAAGAATGAACATGCAATCCCCTGAATTCTCTAGAGATTAATCATTGAGTTCTACCTTTTATATGTGTTAAAACTTTACATAAAGGGGACCATACTGTACTGACTGTAAGTTAGCTAACTACTGATGTTGAGTATTCATTCAGTTTCATGGTAAAAAGGATACAGAGTTTTGGTCTGTAGAAAGAAGCTTTGTTCTGACCTCCTTTTAGTATGATTTCATAATCTAGCATTTTTAACCACCCTGCATAAGATGCTGATGCACTGGGCCACAGGAAAACTCAGAATAAGCAGTCACAAATTTTGTCCTAAAAAGCTTACTTAAGGGGCTTGGAAATGTTGTAGTCAGTAAAGTGCTTACCTGTGTAAGCATGAAGACCCATGTAAAAAGCTGAGCATAACAGTGTACCTGTAATTCCAGCCTTGGGGATACAGAGACAGATGGATCCCTGGGGCTTGCTGGCCAACCAGCCTAGCTGAATCAGAGAGCTCCAGGCTCAGTGAGAGACTTGTCTCAAAAAATAAGATAAAGAGTGATTGAAAAAGACATCCAACACCAGCCTCTGGCTTCCACAAGTACACACACACACACACACACACACACACACACACATACACACAAACAGTTTGACTGCTGACATCAAGGACTTGAGAAATATGATGACCATCATCCTCATTAGTCAAAGATTTGCTATCATTTTACCAGGATGATCTGTTGGTCAACCCTAATAAAGTTTGGTATAATATTAACAGTAACAGTTACTAGTTTCAGGCCCCTTCTCCACTGTGAGCCCTCAGTGAGCCTTCTGCTATAAGACATGTTTAGCCTGAGTCTGAGTGCCTCCTTCCGTGTTGCACTCTGACCCACCTCAGCTAAAGGCTAAGCCACAGAGTCCCAGGATGATCACTGTGACTTAGCATAGCCCTCACCAGCTAGTGTAAATATATGAAGCTTTCAGCTAAATTCAATTAGTCTTTCTTTAAGAAGGGAAAGAAATCCAATTTTACCAAACATGGACAGACGGTGGGCAGCACTTTGATGTTACAACCTCTCAGTGATGCTTTGCTTAGTCACAAGTTCATAAGCAAGAAGGCTTAATTACTTGGGAAAACACAGGATTAAATCTAGATACAATGACTGAGTATCCGCTCTCGGGCGACTTGATTCGAACCCATACACCCAGTTCGTGTGTGGTGCAAACTTTGATGTGTGCGATGACAAGCTGAAAGTCATGACCCCCTTGGAGAAGCTCCTTCGGATGGCAGTTGCAGGATGTGTAGGCGGAGAGGCAGGGGCTGCCAGGCTTTTTTGTTCAACTTTGATGTCCAAGCAGCCACAGGCTTCACTATTTGCTCTTTCACTGAGGAATGGATTGGGAGCCTCCTACCTTTCCCAGTGGACAATGGCCAGCAATGGAGTGTGACGACTGTTGACCATTCCAGGAGCCTGGCGGACCAGAACAGGGCTTTGGGAGGTGCAGAGTCTGGGGGGCGGCCAAAAGCTGTTTATAGGACAGTCATTTCTCCAGATGTGGCATTCCTTAAAGCCCTAGGAATGGTTGGGAGTATGCAGTGGACATAAAAATGGTCTTATGAGAGGATACCAAGTACGACTTCATTGCATGTCCAAGAGCTCCAGTGACTTATACATTGAAAGTTTGTCTTTCTTATTGCCCTCATTAGAGTCTTATGTGCAGGGAATGGTGATGTGGAAGGAAAGTGGCATGATTTAGATCCTTTTAGTTTCCAGTTCCTCAAAAAAGAAGCTGCCAAGACACGTGTCTGATAAGGGAATAGTATTAGAGTATATAAAGAACTCTTTACAAATCAGTTAGGCAAGCAACCAGTTTTTTTAAGTGCGCAGTAGACCATTCTTTAAAGAAGAGATAGATGGAAGGTGTGTATATGAAAAGATACTCAGCCTCAGTAGTCAGTAGGGAAATGGAATTTAAAATTATAGTGTTTGCTGACAATACCAAGTCCTGGCAAAAATGCAAAAAGAATTGTCATGCATTGCTTATAGGAATACGTAATGATATTGCCACACTGGAAAACACTTTGGCAGTTTCTTATGAAAAGAAAATACACATTTACCGTATGGCCTAATAATACCACTCCTGGGTATTTGTCCTAGAGAAAAAAGACCTGTATGTAGCTATCTCTAGCAGCTTTATTCATAATTGCCCCAAACTGGAAATCTCAAGTAGTCATCAACTGGCAAATGGACAAACTGTGGTACATCCATCCATGGAATAATACTCATCAGTTTAAAAGAGAGACAGCTGGAGAGATGGCTCACCTGTTAAAGAGTGCATACTATCACAGAGACTGGAGTTCAGTGCCCAGCACCCACATTGGACAGCTTACAACTACCTATAACTCCAGCTCCAGGGGATCTGACACCCTCTTCTAACCTCTACACATAGACATTGTTAAAAATAAAATATTTTTTTTTTCTTTTTGGTTTTCTGAGACAGAGTCACACTATATAGCCCTAGCTAGCCTGGAACTCCCTTTGTAGACCGGCCTGGCCTCAAACTCACAGACATCTGCCTGCCTCAGCCTCCTGAATGCTGGGATTAAAGATGTGTGTGTCACCACTGTGGCATAAAATAAATGGTTTGTTGTTTTTTGTTTTTTGTTTTAGTTTGTTTTGAGACAGGGTCTTACTACGTAGCCCTGGCTGGCCTGGAACTCATAGAGATCTGCCTGCCTCTGCCTCCTGAGTGCTGGGATTAAAATCATGTACCACCATATGCCCGACAGTAAATTAAAAAAAAAAAAAAAAAAAAAAAAACGAGTGGACTGCTGGGCATGGTAGCGCAGGCCTTTAACCTGATGCATCTCTGTGAGATCAAGACCAGCCTGGTCTACATAGCAAGTTCTAGGCTAGCTGGGGCTATAAAAAAAAAAAAAAAAAAAAAAAAAAAAAGAAAGAAAAGAAATGTGAATTGGGTGATGGCTCTTGGGGCAAGTGCTCTTGCTATGCAAGCATAAGGACCTGAGGTCTAATCCCCAACTCCCATGTGAAAAACAGCTGGACATGGCTACACATACTGTAACCCCAATATTGATGGGCTGGAGACAGACAGATCCCTGGAGCTCACTGGCCATTGAGCCTAACCAAAAAAGGCCATCTTCGGGTTCAGTGAGAGGCCCCTGTCTCAAAGGAATAAGGTGGAAAGTGATTGAGAAGACACTCACGTCCTCTCTGATCTCCACCCAAGGCATGTGCACCACACATGAGCCAGAAAGAGGAGGGAGAGGAGAGAGGGAGGGAGAGGAAAAGAAAAGAGAGCGCTGCTCAGCATAGGCAACAACGAAAGCTTTCTTCAGAAGCCTTATGTTAAGGTGTAGCCAACACTTAAGCCACCTGGTAAAATTCCATGGTATTTTTGAAAGAGCACTATTCTAGGGACAAAAATCAAATGAGTAGTTGAATGTGGTGCTCAGAAGTGGGTTATAAAGGAGCTTTTAGGATGAGGGAAATATTCTGTTTCTTGATGGTGGTGGTTACATGACTATGTGATTAATAAAATTCATTAAAAATCACACATCTCAGCTATAAAGTGAATTCAAGGCCAGCCTAGGCGTAGTGTACAAAATAAATAAATAAATATATATATATATATATATATATATATATATATTTTACAATGTATAAATGACTTACAGAAGCATTTTTAGAAACTGTTATGCCAGAGCTGGATGTGGTAGCCCACACCTGCAGTTGTAGCACTCAAGAAGCTGAGGAAGGATTGCTGTGAGTTCAAATGCAGTCTGGACCATCCAGGGAGTTTCAGGCTAGCCTGGGCTAGAGTGAAACCCTATCTTATAAATAAATAGCTGAGCACGGTGGTACACACCTGTAATCTTAGCATTCTGGAGGCAGAGTTGAGAGGATCATGTAGCAAATTTAAGCCTGGGCTGTATATTGAGATTCTGTCTCAAAAAAAAAACAAACTGCCAGGTGTGGTGTGACATATACCTTTAATTCCAGTACTCAAGAGGCAGAGGCAGGCAGATCTCTGTGAGTTCGAGGCCAGCCTAGTCTACATAGGGAGTTCCAGGCCAATTGCAGCTAAATAGTAAGATCCCCATAGTGAGTCTGAAATCCCTACCCCCTTTTAAGAAAAAACAACTAATTAAATAGCTAGCTAAATAAATAAAAATCTGTCATCTATCTGTACTATTCATTATTAATTGTGACCCATAGTATATTGCAAATCGTGTTTGTAGTGTCAAAATTAATCCACATCATCAATAACTATGTGGAATGTTTGGAATTCTTACTATTGGTGTTATCTTGCAATGGAGTACTATGTTTTGATTGCTAATAGAGAATGGAGATTTGTGAATTCAGTGTCAGTGATCTCATGAACTACCACCGATGAATAAGTCACCTTAAGAGCAGCATTCAGTAAGTTTTCAGAATGAAGTGATTCTTCATTCCAGCAGGGAGAAAGTTTGAGGCATTAGACTGGGGTGTTGCCTCTCCCCCACCATTCTTGGGCTCCCTCCCCTTAGGTCAAGAAAACCCTTAATATTGAGGCTGTTGCTAGTCATCAGGATCCCGAAAGAGAGTGGTGGTGTGGACTTTGGAATTTGAGTCTAGGCCTGCCCCACTGTTTCTGCAAGCTCCTGCCTCTGAGGTGAGAAGCACAGGCAGAGCTCCGGGCACCAGCAGGACTGCTTGAAATTCCCCACAAGAGCCTCCTCCCTCCTCCTGCTTTTGCTCCCGGAGTGCATTTCATCAGCATCGGAAGGACTGGTTCCCGGCACTTGCTGCCCTGCTTGGCCAGCGTCCCTGAGGAACTGAGCTAATGAGTGGATAACACGCATTTGCCAAGGCCTTCCTGGATGTGGTACCTGGGCTTTGTTAATTTTCAAATGCTGCCATCCTTGGCTGAAGACCATTTAATTCTCTCTCAGAGCAGTCATTTATTTTTAGCATTTGCTTATTTTCCCTCCACCTCACTCAGGGAGGGGAGTGTGAAGCCCTGTCTGTAAGCAGTCCCAGCCAGGCTGCTGTCCTCCAGGAAAGGTTCTGTGGGCCATTCCTTGTGGGCCCAGAGCCTCTACAGGTCGTCTTGGTTCTGGCACTCCGCACTGCCCTTGCCACTGCAGCTCTGGCTGTCTCCCTGGGAGGCTGTCTCTTGTTCTCTGAACCAGAAGCAGAGGGGCAGGGTACCCCGTATCTACACAGTGCTGGAATGTGGGTCCTTGGGGAACCTGTCCACAGGAGTCTTGTCTTAGCGCCCACCCAGGATCCTCAGCAAATTCTCAGCCTGCTTGCCTGCTACAGAGTATGTTTTCCTCTGCCCAAGGAGGCAGGACTTTGTGCTCTAGTGATGAGGATGGCAGCAGTTGATTGGCTGCCTTCTGTGTACCCATCCCTTGCTGAGCCCTTTCATGTTAACTCTAATCCTGAGGGCCACCCTGTAGCATTATTGTCCTTTCATACAGATGGGGAAGTGCAAGATGATCACAGTTGTCCAGTTAGTGAAAGAGGGAGTTAGAATTTGGAGCTCGGGCCCCTGAACCTCTCACCTAGCTCTTCCACTGCCTGTGGAGGGAAAGAGCAACTAGCAAGGCCACAGGTGGGTCAAGGTTGGTGGGACCAGGAGTTAAGTCACTTTGGGCCGGGCACTCTCACTCTCTCTCCTTCCCTCTCTCCAAATATAAAAACAGATAAATCACAGCTTAAAAAACTGATAGTCAGCAAGGGATAAGACAAGTCCCCTTGGGGCTACAGAATGAGGCCAAATATGGTCCGTACCACAGAGCAGACCATGTAGACTGCTATGGGCACATCCTGAGGGGAGGCCCTTTCTGAGGAGTTGGGTCTTGAAAGGTAAGGTAAAGAGTAGAAGGAGAATCCTGGAAAAAGAGATGCTATAAGCATAGGCTCACAAAGGTGGGGTCAGAGAGAAGCAGGAAGAGGAGCTGGCAGGATCTAGGGTCAGAGAATACTAAGGGGGACCTCAGCTTCTACTAGCCACCATCCTTTTTGGTTATGACAGCCTAGCCAGGCAGGTCCAACCTGCACCCCAGAATAGCTGTGACTGCAGCCCAGCACATTTCTAGGTGACTGTATCATGCCACAGTGTCCAGAGGGTAGACACCCCTAGTTAGGGTGCAACAGTCGAGGCTCTGGAGCCAGACACTTGTACTCCACTCCAAGCACTGCCTTTTACTCATTAGGTGCTTGGCAGGTTCTTCACTTTTATGTGTACCTAGCTGTACCATGGGGAGAATAAGCAGATTGCTACCTCAAAGGCCATTTTGAAGTTTAAATGCATAATTATATGTACAGTGTTTAGACCAGCGCCTGGCATATAATAAGCATGTATTGAGGTTAAGTGCCTTTCTTGTTCTACCGGCCACCCCAGAAGGGGTCTGCAGGTAAGCCTGCCTTAGGTAAAGTAGCAGGGGTACTGATCTTACTGGCGACTGATCTTTCCACTCCTTCTCTTTTAAGAAGCTGGGCCTTGAACAGGGAGCCCTAAGTAGGGTGCCAGGATATGTGGTTGGCTTTTGTCCCAGGTGGCCATCTGCCCAACACAGGACAGTGCCCAGTATTTCCCAGCAAAGAAGGGTGGGCAAGGGTGCTGGCCAAGTGCCTGAAATGCCAGCACCATGTCCCCAGAAGTGTGCTGGGCCTGATGTTTCTCCCGCTGCTGCTGCTGTGGCCGATTATCTCTGAGTAACAAAGAATCATTTCTAATCCCATTTGGAATCGTTGTTCATGATAATCCTGTTTCGTAGTAATGATATTCCAATTGCAGCATGCGCCCGTTTCCAGCTTGGCAGATGCAGGCCTCGACCTCAAGCAACCCAAGACACTGCTCCCTGGAAAGCTGCGCCAGCTCATTTGCCTAACATGACAGTGTTGGGGCGCCCCCTCCCCACCCCCTGCTCCAGCGCTGTATTCCATCCTGAGCCTCTGTGTTCAGTGTTGTCTTTTTTCTGAAAAGTGTCTGTTGAGGCAGGAAAGCATTCAGTGCCAGCTGGTTAAACTGCTGGGAGAAGACATCAGTTAGGAGCTGTGATATAGTCCAGATCCATGCCTCTTCTTTAAAAGACATCTTCCAATGCAACTATTCCATAAGCTGCTTATCTGAATAGGGCTGACAGGCTGGAGGGGCAGGAGTCTGCAGTAGATATGGCAGATGTGGCTGCATTTCAGCAAGGTATTTGGCTGTCTCTTATGATATCTACATGAATAAAATATAATGTGGGAAACAATGTAACTATACTCATAAATGATGAATGACCTAGTTAGTTGTTTATATGTGAATGGACATCAGACTACAGAGCAGATTCAAGTGGTGAGCCTTAGGGCTGTGTTCTACTCAGCAGTGATATCACTGATTTCATTGAGGCCAACCAAGTTGGCAGATTATCAAAGACATTGACAGGTTAGCTGAAAGAACTGGTGTCTACAAAGTTATCTCGAGTTACAGCAATGGTTAAATCTGTGCTGGTAAAAATTAATGAGCTCAGGGGGATAGCTCAGGCCTGCAGTACTTGAGTGTCCTGCAGTAGGGCTTGGATTTGACCCCCAGCACTGAAAACATAATTTGTGTCTATGTGTGTGTGTGTGTCTGTGTGTGTGTGTGTGTCTGTGTGTGTGTGTGTACATGCGTACATGTGGCAGAGGTCAGTCAATGTTGTATGTCCTCTTCTAGGACATTAGTCACTGTCTACCTTGCTTTTGGAGATAAGGTCTCTCACTGAACCTGAAGCTAATTGACTACACTGGCTGGCCAAGGAACTCTGGGGATCTGCCTGTCTCTGCCCCAGCTGTCCTCCCCCACCTCCAGTGCTAGAGTTAATAGTCATGTTCCACCATGCAGGGCTTTTATGTGAGTATTGATGATCAAACTCAGGTCTTAAGTTGTGCACTTTACTGACTGAGCCATCTTTCCAGACCAAGAATTCTTTGCAAAAAAAATTTGAATTAAAAAGTTACCAGGAATGGGTTACAGGTCAATAGTTAAGACAAAAACCCCTGTGAATTCTAAGATGCAATACTTGTAAATACTAAGAAGTCAGTTCTAGGAGCTGACTGAAAGCTCTATGTGTGTCCCAGGTGGCCATCAGCCATCAGCAGTGCAGCACTTTCTTGTTATTTTTACCCCATCTAGAGACACGCCAGCCCTATCATACTCTGATGGGACATGTTCCCAGAGTCTAACCTAGGCCAGTACTGTAGTAAGAAGCCCTGACAGTTCTCAATCCAGTTTGGAGGTCATGGAGACATCTTTAGGACTAGGCTGAAATTACCCTGGAAGGGCTGTGATAGGTGACCTTGATCCCTTGGCTCTCTCTCGTGTGCCGTGCTTTTTCTTCAGCCTCCCTAACTCTGTCATCCATCCGGGCCCACCTCTGATCCTGACCCTTGTCCAGCTCAGGCCCATTCTCTCTTGCTCCAGCTAGCGGCCATAACCTACTCTGCTTTAACCACCATCTGAGAATAGTACTGTCCCTGATACCTAGCAGAGGTCAGTAACTGTGGGACGCTGAGATGGACTGATGTCTCAGGTGGGTAAAAGCCAGTGGGGCTTAGGGAATGTGCACCAGGCTTGGACACAGGCTGACCTGGATTTGAGTTTTAGCTTATTTAATGTGTGCATTTGGGCAACTGAGGTTATCTTGCTGAGCCTCAGGTTACTAGTTTCCAAAATAAGATACTCCCTCATTGTAAGTTGTGCTAAAGATCTAAAATAGTAAATGTAAAGTCCGAATATACTGGTTATGATGATGGATGGTTACTGGTTCTGAGGTAAGTATACAAGATTGTTATCCTCATTTGAGAAATTGGAGCACATTTTCTTTACAGGTACCTACCTGGCTTGCTACCTTTCTCTAATTCGTTTCTAAAGAAAAGCAAGCTTTGTAAAAGAAAACTGCTCTCCCTGCCCTTCCCTCCCAGTTTCTACCCAGTGCCTACCACAGGACCTCTAAAGTTTATACATGCCACGGCCTTTGGCCAGGCCACCCAGTCTTTTCACCAGTCAGTAGACCAGTTTACTGAAGAACCATCCCCTATCCACACCCCTTACTTTCTAGCACAGCTCCTGAACTGCGACCTCTTGGCTTCCTCCTTCATCGAGGTGTGTACTGGGTTGAGACTGGGTTACTCTCTGTCCTCTCCAGCCTGTGACACAGCAGCCATGCTTTACATATGGAGTGGGGAAAAGGAAGAGGAGGAAGTCTTAAAGTGTCTTGTGAAGCTCAACATTGTGTGGGATGACCTGGAGCTGGGATCATGGCCCGCCTTGCTTCACCAACTCCAGCTGCATGTCCATCTTGGACAGACACCTGACCCCGCACTGGCCCCAGCACACTGAAGGCTTCCCTCCTCTTTCCTAAACAACGAGAGGACCTAAGCCCCTGCAGCCACCGAGAACAGAAAGCCTTAACATCAATCGATATAAGTGCTCTCCCTTATTGGGATCTGAAAGCAAGCGCTCACTAAGGTCAGTGTGAGCCAACCTTCCGACAAGCACTCCCACTTCTAATCTAATTACAGCCCAATCAACAAATTAATTGGCTGTGGCTCCAAAGGGAATTCCTTGAATCCCAGAACTGCCACTCTGGGACCACCCTTCTAGGCATGTCCTTAGTTTTGTCCAGGAATTTTCTTCAGCCCAGGAAGGGCTTTGTGCTTAGAAAAGTAAGATGTAGGTTTCTGTAGCTAACCACCTGCAACCTAGTTCGGACCTTCAGGTGAGAGAAGCTTGGGCAGAATAGAGTTCATGTTCTTTGACCTTTCTCTCCTGTTTCCCCTTAATTGAAATGATTTATTTATCATTCTGATGTACTCATTCAGAAAACATCTACCATCTGCTGACTGCATCCTGTGATCCAGGGGTTGAGCAAGGAGCTGAGAAGTAAGGTTGAGACATGGCCCCCACTCCATACTCTAATGGGAAAGCAAATAAAAGTAAACAGGCAGGGGGGCTGTACAGGGAGAGAGGAAAAAGAGATAAATAACGTTTGGATGGTATAAAAAGACAAAGGGAGATGTATTTCATAAGCCTACTGAAAATAATAAAAATGAGAGTATATGTGTGTAGTTGAGGCTTTTTAAAAAAATCACAGTGCCAGGCAAGGGAAACCTCCCATTGAGTTGTCGGGACTCCCAAAATAACACAGGCTATTGCCACAGCCCTTGATTGCCTCCCAGACTTGAAGGTAAGACCTTATTGCTGAAGATAAGACCTAGGGCAGTTGAGCTGGAACTGGCCTGGAAGCCTCCTCCCTGAAGACTAGCTCTTACAGTATCAGAAGATCCTATGAAGTCTACTAAGGGAGAAAATCAATTAATGGTCCTACCCACCTATGAAGCCTACAAACCACAGCAGTGACTGGCTTAGAAAATTATCTCTATTGGTGCAGTAATGTGTGTGTGTGTGTGTGTGTGTGTGTGTGTGTGTGTGTGTGCGCTGCCTGCATGTGTGTTAGTACATTCACGTTGTGCAATGCCTGTGGAGGTCAGAAGAGTATGTCAGATTCCCCTGGAACTGTAGTTACAGACAATTGTTAGCCATCATGTGGGTGCTGGGAATTGAACCCAGGTCCTCTGAAAGAGCAGCCAGTGCTCTTAATCACTGAGCCATCTCCCCAGCCCGGTAGTGGTAGTTTCATCATGGGGGTATTCAGCAGCTGTCTAATAATTGGACTTACAGTCCGTTCGATAGGAGGGAATTCATGTGTGGTGCTGTAAACATAACAAGTATACAACTTTCCATCTAGACCAACGTAATTTCTTACTATATTCAAAATATTTACAAACAACTATACCTTTCACCGTTCATCAAAGAAGCTTCTTTTTGCTACAGATGGAGACTCTGCATTGCAAAGTTCCACAACTGTTCAAACACAGAAAATAAGTAGCTGTGAGGTGGCCGGCCCTACGTGATATATCTTCAATGCAACCCCTATACCCAGGCTCAGGGAACAGGCAGAAGAGGGGTGGAAAGGGACAAGACACCTGCTGCTAGTTAATGCATTCGAGACATGACAGGGAGGCTGCGCTGGGGAAGTCTCCACAGTGGGTAATCTGGCAAGACCAGTTGACATGCCGAGGGAAATGTGGGGAGTTTGTGGGGTCCCACTTCAAGATGAAGAGCTAAAGGCAATTGGTGGATGATGAGGGAGGGAGAATCAGTCTTCCCCAATGATTAGCTCTCTGAAGGTTATCTACTCCCAGTGGTCAGCCCTGCACACGTACACGTGAACATCACTAAATGGACTCAGTACATTATATATATATATATTTTTTAATATAATTATGTCTATATATGTAACGGTATTCAAAGAAGAGGACAAGAAATTTAGAGGGAGTGGGGGAACCTGGGAGGAGTTGGAGAGGACTAGGAGAGATGGCAGTAATGCCGATCTAATACCTATGTATGAAATTCTCAAAGTGATCGCCCCTTTCAAAAAGTCACGTGTCCTTGTTGCTGTGTATCTGCCAGCTGCTCCTGAATACTGACTACCTCTGTCTCCGAGCATGTGGCTACCACATTCAACTCCCTCCCGCAAGGAGACACACTTGCCTCCCTGCAGTTCCCCAGGGAGCATGCCATGATGAGCATTCTTCTGTATTGCCCTTTATGAACCCACGTGAGACTTTTCTCTGGGAAGTATAAACACAGGAGCGGAAGTGCTAGGTCACAGAATGAGGAACTTTAACTGGATGAGGTGTTAGAAGATTGGCTTCCAGAGTAGCATGGCTGTACCAGACTACACCCTGACGGTGCAGGACGAGTCACCGATCCCAGTGTCCTTGCTGACACTTGGCATTTTTCAGCTTTCTAACTTCTGTTAAAGTGATATTTAATTATTGCTTTAATTTTCATTTCTCTAATAACTAATGAACTTGAGAATTTCTTCACATGCTTTATAATCTGCTCTCTGCTGTCCTTTGGAAGTGACTCTCATATCCTTGCCTTTTTGCTTATCTGATAACATCTGAGTTGAAGCCAAGTGTTTGCTCAGACTCCTAGTTTCCTAAGAGTCGGTGTAGGGACGTGAGGGACATTTATAGCACTTCTCGCATGCTGTAGATATTCTCTGCTTCCTCAGATCAGTACAGAGAGGAAGGTATCTGAAGATGAGTTCCCAGGCTTTGAGACAGATCTTTCCACAGACCACTGAGGCAGATCCTGAGTTGGCTGAGAGAATTGCTGATATCCTGCGGCCTTTTCCAGTCAGTGCCTATGGAATAGTTCCTTTGAATGGAGAGAATGTCCTTGAGAGAAATCCAGTTGAATGGAATGGTGTCCTCCTTTGGATTAAGATCCAGTGGCAGCCACATTCTGTTTGGCAGTAGCTATTCAAGTTTAAGGCAGTGGTAGCTGAGTTCAAACCTGCAGCCTGGCACCCAGCATGCTAGCACCAAAGCAAGGGAGAAGTCGAGGCTGCCCTTTGGTGAATCTCACTGCTAACAGCCTACCTGCCATTGTGCCATCAGCCTTGGTCCTTGCCCCTGGCAGGCTCTCCATGTGTTAGCAGGTGGGCTGACCCGCCGGTTCCCTGTGCCCAGTACTTTCACTCGTGCTTCTGTTCCAGGAAGTTTCTTTCTCCTCTGGCAGAAAAGAGGGAGAAATCACTTCATTTCTGACATCTCGTCGCTGCCCCTGCGTGCTCTTGCCCTAACTTCTGGTGCCAATATAGTCGTTGATTCTAGCTACTTTTATAGGAATACTTTATAACTTCATGATTTTCTATTCTAGTGTTTTGACTTCTGACCCGATTTTTCACTCTCTGCTTCATAGACACCAGTGCTGCCTGCTGCTTGGTCCTTGATTGTCTTGACTGTGAACTTTCTTAGTAGTTCTTGCTCCTGGCTTATGGCTAAACTTATCAACACACTCATCGTTGCTTTCTCTAACCTGTGTCTGCCTTGAGACAGTCCAGAGTTCCAACAAGGTTTTTGTCATCACAGCTTATAGTGAACAGTTTTCTAACCTGGACTAGGCTGCCTTTTCCAAGAAGTCCCAGATCAAAGGTGTTCTGTGGTAGATGTTTTCTCATTAAGTATGTGATGGTTGTGGGAGAGAAAGCCTGCTAGCATCTGGCAAGGTGTGTGGAGCCATTGTTGGCCACAGAGCAGCCATGTGTCCTTTCGTTTTGTCTGTCCCATGATGGGGTTGCTGCCTTGAGTTTTATCAGAAGTGAAGGGAATCTTCTCGGGGTTGCAGATGAGTCACTCTCTTGGATTGCTTCCCCGCTTTAGCCTCCAAGTTTGCGAAGTGAATTGCCCATTTCTTTTGATTGGGTTAGCAGACCCAGGGCCAATCCTAGTCACTGACTCTCCCCATCCTGCCAGACCAGTCTGCCCTCCAGGGCCAAGGGCAGTGAGCGTGGTTGCTTGGACATGTCCTACAGCCTGCAAATTGGACAGATGGAATCAATACTCATGAACCTGGACAGGCCCAGGTAGCACTGTTAGTGACACTAGCCGCCTGGAGGGACAGCCTGGCGTGGGAGGGGTGTGATTGGACATGATTGGACACAGCAGCTGAGGGATAACCAAATTATGTCCCTTTGAGTTTAGATTGACAAACCCTTCTCATTTGGAGTTTAAAACACGTCAACCTGTGCAGACTTCTTAGCATAGGGCTGTGCCAGTGTGCATCCTGGAAGTGTTCAGCTCAGACCCAGACTCCTGTTCCTGTTGTTGTGATTGTCTCAAGGGAGAGAAAAGGGTTCAGGTCTGTGGAGCTTTTCTTGCACCGTCCCCATCACCTGCTGGGAAAGCTCATTGTCTCCGTGAGCTTCCAGGTCCAGTGTGTCCAAGATACATCATCTGTGAATGACAGAGCTTTAGTTTGACTATAGGTTTCTTTGTCCATGTTAAGAAATGCCGCATTGTCTGCTGAGTTTAAGTGTTGTTCATACTTTTCCCACCTTCCCTGTAGCCCATCCACAGGGTCAGGTACATAGTTATATTATGTTTGTTGTCATTATATGCTAAAAACAACAACAACAAAAAAAAAAAAACCCACAGCCCTATGAACTAGCTACTCATATTTCTAGTCATTACTGTCAGGCTATAAAATGATTTTTTTACGCCCCCTCCCTGGGCTGGCAATATAGAACAGTGGATAAAGGCATTTGCCACCAAGTTTCACAATTTGTGTTTGATCCCTGAGACCCGCATGCTAAAAGGAGCAAGCCTACTACCCAGAGTTGTCCTCTGACCCTCCATGTGAGTGCCATAGCACCCGAGCACACTAGAGCACACACACACACACACACACACACACACGCACAAATGAATACATGCATAAATAAATATAATTTAAAAAATTAAAATGATGGTTTTCTAATTTCAGCATCTTTAATAGCTAATAGTTGTCTTCCTGTGATGATGACATTCTCCCAGTCAGGTGTGACACACATTTGATTCAACACTCTGTAATCTCAGTACTCTGGAGGTGGGAAGGAGGCTCAGGAATTCTAGGCCAGTCTTGATTATATAGCAAGTTCCAGCCTGGGCTACAATAGACCCTAGCTCAAAAATGAAAGAACCACATCCCCACACCACAATTTTCCTTTGTTGTTTGTTTTTTTAAGAAAGGGTCCCTGTAACCCCACGCTGGCCTAGAACTCAACATAAACCAGGCTACCCTTCAACTCACAAAGATCCACCTCCTGAGTGCTGGGATTAAAGGTGTGTACTGCCATACCCTGCCCCAGTTTTAGGGTTTTTTTTTTTTGAGACAGTGTCTCACACTGTAACCTAGGTTGGCTGGCCGCAAATTTCTGTCAGTCCTCCTGCCTCAGCTTCCTCACTGCTAGGATTACAGGAGCCACTAGTCCTGGCTTTGTTTGTTTGTCTCTCTGTTTAGATAGAATCTCATGTATTCCCGGGCTGCATTTGAACTCCTGATCCTCCTGTTTCTACCAAGTATTGGGATTATATGTACGCTCACAGGATTGTATTTTACTTGTTGTGTTATAGTTACATAGATATAATATATCTATATAAATATATATATCTCTATATATTTATATAGATATGTATAGATATATATATATATAATTACCAGCTTACCTGGTAATGCCCACACTCAACAGAACGCACCTCCACTATGTAAATAAACTCCCAGCTCCTTGCTTTGTCTCATCTCTTCATTCACCCTTCCAAAAACTATCTATATAATTATAATGAGTTATAATCCATTATTGTCATTACTCATTTTAATGCTCAAATTGTCTAAGATTTTACTGAGCCAGATGCTATGCCTGTTAGAGATAATAATGTTCAAAACAGGTGATACATGGGAAGCCATCAACGCTGCTGATTGCACACAGTGAAAACCCAATTACGAGAAAACTGAAACTAAAGTGTGACTTTTAAGTATTTCTGATAATCGCTGGGATTTATGCCTTCCAAAATGTTAACGATTTTGAGGATCAGTTAGCAAAAGGTAAAAATTACCTCTCACAAAGAGAAAAGCAGGCAATATTAAATGTTTTTCTTTTTCTCCTTTCCTTCTTTCTGAAATTTTGTGTCCTATGACCAGTGTTTCTTCACCCCATCCCTCCAGCTTCTGGACACAGGTTATTCCATGTCTTGGCAACTGTGAACTTTTGAGTGCAGGTCTCTTTTCTACATTCTGAATTCATTTCTTTTGGATATGTACCCAGTACCAGGATTGCTGTTTCATACTAACTTTTTGAGGGGCCTTCATACTGTTTTCTATAATTATTACTAATTCACATTCTAGAAACAGTGTACAAGGAGCCTTTCCTCCACATACTTGCCAACACCTGTTAATCCTCCTCCTCCTCCTCTTCCTCTTCCTTCTCTTCTTCCTTCTTCTTTTGGGGTGGGGGACTCTTTTTCACACATGTTCCCTGTGTAGCCCCAGCTGGCCTGGAACTCACTATGTAGACCAGGCTGGTCTTGAAGGCACAGAGATCTGCTTGCCTCTGCCTCCTGAGTGCTGGGATTAAAGGCGTGCACCACCATGCCTGGCCTTCTTTTTTTTAAAATGCTTTATTATTTTTATTTTATGTGTATGAGTGTATTGCCTGTATATATATGTAAGCACACCAATGTTGTGCGATGCCGTTGGAGTTTGGAAGAGGGCATAGATTCCCTGGTCACACAGTACTGGGAACCAAACCTGGCTTCTCTCCAAGAGCAGCCAGTGCTCTTAAGCGCTGACCCATCAGCCCTCAGTTCTTATCCTTTCTTTTTGATAATAGCCATTGTAACAGGTCTGAGGTGGCATTTCATTCTGTTTCCAGCTTGCTTTTCTTTGATTAGTGATGCTCACTCAGCATTTGTTTTGTCTTTTGAAAAGTGTCCAAGTTTCTTAAACCATTTTTATATTGGGTTACATTGTATTTGTTTTTTAAAATATTTTATTTTTATTTTATGTATATGAGTGTATTGTCTGCATGTATGTAGATGCACCTGTGTCGTGCATGCAATGCCCAAGAGGTTGGATTCCCTGGAACAAGTTACAGATAATTGTTAGCTGCCACGTGGGTGCTGGGAATCAAACCAGGCCCCCTGCAAGAGCTGCAAGTGCTCTTAACTGCTGAGCTCTCTCCCTAGCCCCTTACTTGTTTTTTTAACGTAGGATTTCATACTCTCTGGTCCAGACTGGCCTGGAAATCCTCTGACCTCAGTCTCCCAAGGACTGGAGTTATAGGAATAAGCCACTGTTTCCGATTCATATTATTTCTTGTTGAATTCTGCATATATTTTGGTACATTAGACATGATATACAGGTATATGGGTTGTGAATTTTGTTAGCTGTTTCCTTTGCTGTACAGAAGCGTTTCAGTTTTATAGAATCTCTTTTGTCTACTTTTCTTATGTATGCTTTTTAGAATCATAAAAAATGGTTGCTCTGACCAATGTCATGGAACTTTTCCTGTGTTTCCTGTGGTAGTGTCATAGTTTCTGGTCTTATGCCTAGGCCTTCAGCCCATTATCAGTTGATTTTCATACAGAGTATGAGATAGGGTCTGATTTCATTCTTTTTTTTTCCATTTTTTTCTTTTTTTCTTGTCTTTGAGACTGGGTCTCTCTGTTGTCCCAGCTGTCCTGGAACTCACTATATAAACCAGGCTGGCCTTGAACTCACAGAGATCTGCCTGCCTCTACTTCCCAAGTGCTGGAATTAAAGGTGTGCTCCATCACACCCAACTGCTTTTTCTTTTTTACTTGATTGATTTGACTATTCAAGATCTTTTGTGGTTCCATACAAATTTTATTACTTTTTCTATCTGTGAAACAGTCACCAGAGTTTTGATAGGGATTATATCATATTTATAGTTGGAAAGTGAAGATTTACTCTGCTGAGTGTGGGCATTACCAGGGTAAGTTATGCCTAATATTTATATATTATGTCTATGTAATTATAACACAATAAATAAAATACAATTCTGTATTTAGAGTATCAGTTACAGCTTTCTTTTTTCTTTTTAAAAATATTTTATTTATTATTTTTCCTTTATTTTATGTGTATGAGTGTATTGCCTGCATGTGTGTAAGTGCACCTGTGTCATACAGAGCCCATGGAAGTCAGAAGAGGGTGTTGGATCCCCTGGAACTGGAGTTACATATGGTTGTTAGCTGCCATCAGAGTGCTGGGAACCGAACCAAGGTTCTCTGCAAGAACAACCAATGCTCTTAATTGCTGAGACATCTCTCTAGCCCACTTTTTAATTTTTTTAGAGTGATTTAGTCATTGTTTTTGTCACTGTGACAGACACCTAAAAGGACAATTTAAAAGATTTGTTTTGACGCACAGTTTCAGAGGTGAGTCCACAATCAGAAAGTTGCGTTGCCGTGTTCCTGAGGTAGGCTGCACATAATGGTGGTGACCTCATAGTGGCCACAAGGCAGAGGGGGAGTGATCGCCTGCGCAGGCGGACCTCCTCTGTTCCCTGCACATTCCAGGTGGGAACTCACCCCGCCGCGCTGCACTCTCTGGAAATGCCCTCACAGACATGCAGAGTGGGCTGACTAATCCGGCAAGTGTCTCTTAATGCAATCCAGTGGCAGCCAGGAGTAGCCATCATAACAAGTCACCTTCCTTGTTATTAGTCCAGTTTTCCATTTCTTCATGATTCACTCATGGTAAGTTAAATGTGTCTAGGATTTATCCATTTCTCGTAGGTCATAATCCTTTGTTGAAATATAATTATTCATAAATCTTTTGGAATCCTTTGTCTTTCTATAGTATTTATCAGGTCTCTTTCATTTCTAACCTATTTCAGTTGTCTGTCTTTTTTTCATACCATGACAAAAGATTTCCTTATCTTTTCAGTAAACCAGTCTTTGCTTCATTGACTTTGAGTGTCTTTCTAGTCAGGGCTTTATTTTAATTTAGCTCGAGTCTATTATTTCCTTTCTTCTACTAACTTTAGGCTTTTAAAGATTTCTTTGTTCAAAAATTGTGTATATGTGTGTTAAGGGGCTGTGTGCGCATGAGTGCAGGTGTCCATGGAGGCCAGAAGTATTGGATTCTCCAGGACCTGGGTTACAGGTGGTTGTATATGGTTGCTAGGAACTGATCTTGGATCTTCTGGAAGAGCACCTCTTAACCACTAAGCCCTCTTCAGCCCTGCTCCTCTCTTTTTTTTTTTTTCCAATTAAAAAAACGTTTATTATTTTATTTTTATGTGTACTCATATTTGCTTGCATGTATGTAAGTGTACTTGCAATGCCCATGCAAGTCAGAAGAGGACATCAGATTCCCCTGGAACTGGAGTTATGGATGGTTATTAGCTGCCATGTAGGTGCTGGGAATCAAACCTGTGTTCTTTAGAAGAGCAGCTAGTACTCTTAATCACTGAGCTCTCTCTCTTCTAGCCCCGTTTTGCCTCTTTTGATAAGCTATAAGTTTTACTCTTATAAATGCTTTTGCTGAATCCCATAAGTTTTGGTGTATTGTGTACCTCTTTTCATTTGTCACAAGATTTTTTAATTTTTCTTTTAATTTCTACTTTTGTAAATGCTTTTAGTTAGCACACAGAGTGAAGCTAACTAAAAACGTATGTGTCATTGGTACCTTGCTCTTATTTACCATTCCCCATCCCTTCTCCACTTCCTGCTGGTCCCTTCCTCCTCCGAGTCGTTCCACTCTTCTTTTCAAGACGCATGCGCGTGCGTGCGTGCGTGTGTGTGTGTGTGTATTTTATTCATGAGTGTTTTAAGTTTGCATTATTACAAAGGAATGGATTTCATCATGACATTTTCATATAATATGTACCATTGTACTTGATTCTCATTCATGCCCCTCCCCCAGTGCCATCCCCCATCTTAGTTGGGTTTTTTCTATATATTTATATTTAAGCCCAGATTCCACATATGAGAGATGACTTGACATTTATCTTTCTGTGTCTGGCTTGCTTTATTTAACATGATGCTGTCATATTTTCTTACAGTTGAGTTAATTTTATTCTGGTTTAAGTCTTTTATACAATGTTGTGTGTGTCCATTCATTTGTTGATGGGTCTCCGAGGTTGGTTCCATACTTCGGCTATTGTGACTAATGCAGCAGGAAACATGGATGTGCAGATCAACTGATTGAGGTTCCTTTGGGTAGATACCCAGGAATGTGGCTACATCATATGATAATTCTATTTTTGTTGTTATTTGATTGGTTGGTTTGGAGTTTTTTAATATTTTTAAATTTTATTAATTTTTTTATGTTATGTGTATGAGTGAGTGCATGTGTATAAGTACATCCATGTTATGCAGAGCCCTCAAAGGTCACAAGAGGGCATTGGATCCCCTGGAACTGGAGTTACATAGACAGTTGTTAGCTGTCATGTGGGTACTGGGAATTGAACCTAGGTCCTCTGAAAGAGCAGCCAGTGCTCTTAATAGCTGAGCCATCTCTCCAGCCCCAGTTTTTAAATATTTATTATCTTTATTTTAGTCTATGTGTATGAGTTTATGGCCTGCATGTGTGTAAATTGTTGTGCAGTACCCATGGAGGGCAGAAGAGGGCATTGGATCTCCTGGAACTGAAGTTACAGATTGTTTTTAGCTGCCATGTATGTGCTGTGAACTAAACCTGGGTCCTCTGCAAGAACAGCCGTTAGTCTTAACTTCTGAGCCATCTCTCCAGCTCCTTGGTTTGGTTTTTAAAATATTTTTTTAAGTGTGTGTCTGTGTGTGTATGTGTCTGTGTGTGTCTATGTCTGTGTGTACCACATGTGTGCCTGGTGCCCATGGAGGCCATTTGATAAGTAATTGTTGAGTGGCCTGTGTTTTATAGTTGTGAAAACAGATCTTATGACCTCCGCTTTCAACTTGCTTCCAGTGTGGTGCAGGTCCTGCTTGCTGCCGGGGCTGACCCAAACCTGGGGGATAATTTCAGCAGTGTCTACAAGACTGCCAAGGAGCAGGGAATCCATTCTTTGGAAGGTAAGCATGGGCTGTCCCATAGCTCTGGGTGTCTCCCATGGCTTCCACAAGCCTTGCTCAGTGGGCACTCGTGGATATCCCCAGTGATATCTGCATAGATGCCCTTCTCATTCCCTCTCCAACACTTCGGAAGTGTAGGGGAAAGAAATCGGAGCCTGAGTTCACAGCTTCGTTGAGGAAGGACACATTTTATCCAGTGCTCTCCCGAGACTGGGTGCCTCAGATGAGCAAACAGTTGGAGCAGATTTCGGTGAAACAGCTGGGGAAGCTGCATGGAATGTGGGCTTCTCCTTTCCACACCTACAGACCTACCTGCCCCAGCGCTAGAATGTAGCCTCACGGCTCTCTCAGCCATAGAAGCCCCTAAGAACTATTCTGACTTTCTCCAGTGTTCGTGTATGTGCTGCTGAAGCAAGGTGAGAACTACTCTGAATATGCTTTTTCGATATGTCGTCTTCTTTCCAAGACTGACCGGATTTCCCTGTACTGTGATCTCACATGACTCAAAGACCTTTTACCTCGATGCCTGTGCTATAAAATGGAGTTGTCGTTAGTGCCTCTTGGGTTGTCCTCCGGTGACTGTCAGAACTTGAGAAGAGGCCTTGTGCCATCTGTCTGTTGGAGAAACCTCCTCAATCAGTCCATTGCCTCTGGCCAGTAGTTCTTCCAAAGAGGAGTTGAGAAGAAGGAAGGTTGGTTGCATTGGCTGCTGACAAATGAGCATTTTATATTTGAACTTTTGCCTGTGTAGACTGTGTCCATTTCCTCTTCCCCCCCATTGTCCTGGATCACCCAGACAGAATGCTATTCCTCTGAGATTTAGCTGAGCAGTGGCTGCTTTGGAGTTGGTACTAGTGCCAGAAGGATAATAGCCTTGCTGAGTGCCTAAAAGTCAGAATGTGAGCCCTGGAGGAGACTCACAGAGATGCTCACTGCACTCAGCCCTCTGAACAATGAGGTAAGACTGACCCCTTTGTGTGGCCCAGAGCAGAGGTTTTGTTGCTGCTCCAGGGAGAAAGTTTCTCTAATTAGTGGCATGAGGGGAATGCCCAAGAGCATCAGGGCACCGTGCCCACCTGAAGTGTGAAGTCACCTTGTCCTCAGCGGCTCTCCTGAGTGTGCCCTAAATCTTGGCCTCTTATGTGGTTATTTGAACTTTTGCCTGCCCATATGTCTTTTCTCTGCTCCCCAACTGACAGTTGCATATGCAGGCCGTGACCTATGCCTCTACAGATTCCCCACTGAGCTGGAGGAGTGCTCACTTTGTGCTTCCAACAGAGAAATTCAAGGAGTGCCAAACTTGCCATGTATTTGCCACCTAAAATAGCACTGGCTAATGCACTCTCCTTGTCACTCAAACACAACATCCCCTCTCAGGTCTCTCGTCTATTTGGGTGCTCACACCAAAAACAAAGAAGCTATTTGTTAGATGTTGGGGCCAAGAAGGAGGGGGGTTATTTGAGTGCCTGCTCTTCTGCTCTCGAATGTTTGTGGGCTCAGGGAATATTTTGATCTCACAGAATCTTATCCTGCTTTTGCTCCCACACTGATCTTCATTGCCTGCATTCAAGTTTTGCAGCTCTGTTTGCTAATGCTCCTCCAGCCTGATGCTTGTATGCACTCTAGGTCAATACTCAGTAGCACACTTTCTGGCAATAGCCAGATCATAAATACTTTGTGGGCCAATTGGTCTTGGTTGTGACTACTCAACTTGACTCTTTAGTACTGACATAACCCTAAATGGAACCTGAACAGACTTTGTATTTATTTACTTATTTATTCATTTGGTCAGTCTCCTCTGATTTCATTTCAACTCTTATGCCAGCCAGCTCTCATGCCAGGTAGATAAATAGATAAACGGTACAAATCTCTTCTTTTGTGTGACCTGTGGAGTTAGTGTAGGCTTTCTGTGGGTTCACTTATTTATTAAGAATCGTTCACTGCTTACCCTCCTGTGTGCTAGCACTATTTAGTTAGACAGCTGAGCTCCCTGCCATCTTGTACTTTTTTGGATCAAAATGATCATAAGGACATTATTAAATTCAGCATCCTTGAGCACGTGATCAGGACAGTTTTGATGCATTATTCAACATCCACAACTGTAATACCCCAAAGTTCCTTCTTTTGCATCATGTGACTCTATTTTGTCCATAAAATTATGATATTTTCTGCCTTTTGTTGTTTTATTTTCTTGTCCTAATGACCTTAGGTTGTTCTGGAATGTTAGTGCCTTGTTCTTAGGAAACCTGTATGGAGCTCAGTAATCACTAGAGCACTTACAAACAGATTTTTTAATTATTATTATTCCAGGGCTAGAGATGTTGTTCAGTGGTAGAGAGCTTGCTAGAAGACATGAGGCCCTGGATTCAATCCCTAGCACTGTTTGAAAAAAAGCCTGATACTTTGTCAGGAGTCATTAGTAAATTCACCTTCAGTGGCTTCTAATCCCCACCCCCATCCCCACCCCTGCTCCATGGCAGACTACTTTTGTAGCTCATCTTTTCTGAGGTGTATTTGTTTAGATTTGTTTTGTTCTCCAACGTCATGTGCTGTGTTTTCAGACTTGTGCCAGGATTACACAGTTCTTCAGTGTCCCTCAGGACTCATCCCCTACCAGCCTCCTGGTGTGTCTAGCCTGCAGCCCCGTGCATGTCCCAGGGTAACTGAATGTGTACACCAGAACGTCATGCTCCAGTGTCAAGCGGTCTCTTAGCCGTGCTTTCTCACCGTTTCCATTTAAGGACACCCCATCCTTACATCCCTTCTGTTATTATTACTATGCATCACATGAACTGTGCCAGCTCTGGGTCATCCTTGTTGATGAAACAGAAAGAAATATAAGAATCCCATGCTTCTCTTTCCTTTTGAGTGACATTTTTATGGGAAGTGACCTGACTCAGGAGATGTGTGAGGAAGATTGCATAGAACAGAAGGCATATACATCCCTTTTACACAGAACCAAGTCAAGATATCACAGGAAAGCCACAAGCTCAGGACAGCTGGACAGTTCTTCACTATCAGAGCATAGAGTCATTACCAAAATTGTCTATCTTAAGTTCACTGCATTTTTCAATTGTTATTTTGATGGGTCTTAACCCTTGCTTGATACTGAGGGAAGGTGGTGAATTGTAATTTGTGACCTTGGCAAGATTTCCCCACGATCCCTTGTCCACCTATCAGTATTGCTATAATGATCGAGATATAAAATAATATGACGTGTGAATTGCAAAGTTCTCTACAGTTATAATTGCTTATTAGTTCTATTTATTTATAATTCAGCATGCTTTTACTGTGTGTTGGGCATTCTGCCAGATGCTGGGAAAATCTAAATGAATATGCATGATCTGGCCCCTCAGCAGTGCTCCCTGCCAAGTAAGAAAATGAACCTTAGAGCAAGGAGTCACACTACAGAGCGAAGGCAGCCCGCTAGCTATGCCTTGTAGGTCGCATGGAGGAAGGTGGCGGCAGTCTCTTCCTGAGAGCTGGTTCTCCCCGAGACATGCCATGGGGTCAGTGACTTTGAATTGTGTCCTAAGGATGAGTTGGATTGCCAGGCTGACTGAGAAGGATCCTCCAGGCAAAGGAAACAACACAGGCAGCAGCATGGTGCAGGGGGCGGCAATTGCAGCATCACCTGCCCTGGTTCTGATAAGAACAAAGGAGTACGTGGAAAAAAGTACTTGGAAGACGCTCACAAGACAACTCTGGGGAGCTCTTCCCACATGCTAAAGGCTGTTAGAGGATTTCCAACAGGAGATGCCAAACTCACATGTTTAGATAGACTATTTTGACTGGGTAGAGGACGACTCAAAAACAGGGGAATTATTAATGGTTCTTGACTTTTTGAGGATAATGGATCCTTTAAGAATCTAATAAGTTGTGTTCCTGTCCTAAAGTAGCATTTCAGTTTTCTGCTGTTTCCTCCAGGTGATCTTTGGGATTGAAGGAAAAAACGATAGGAAGATTTTAGGAAGAGATTGAGTGTTCAATGGCTTGTAATAATGGATGGGAAATTAATGTGAGGCCCCCGTACTGACACCCATGCTGATGGTACAGTTAGGTATGTGGAAGTGGCTCTCAGAGGAGTAGTCTAGCAGGAGATAGGTTTGAGGAATCACCGCCATTTGGTTGGGAGTAAGAGCAATGGATGTGCCTGAAATTGCTTATGGGAAGGATTTAAAGTGAGGAAATGGTAGCATAAATCCCTCCCTCTAAGATAGCAGCATTTAGAGTGTGAGACTAAGCCAGGAGGCCAAAACATAGGAGATGCTTTGTGTCTGTGCTGCCTGCCCCGAATAGGTACAGCCTGGATTAGAAAGAAGGGTCTTTGCTATCCTCACTGAGGCTCTGTCATGGGTTGGCCATGCCTAGGGAAACCCTTTCCCCTGTCTCACATACCAGCCCTGGCCTACCCAGCTGGGTACATTGTAGACTCATCCCTTGTCATCAAGGCTCATGTTTTTGGGTAAAGGTAGGCTTGCTGGCCCGACTGTCCTTCACATGCTCTGCATCCCTTAGAGCAGCATCTTCAGAGGCACAATGGTGCTCTAGAGAAAGGTTGTGCTACACTGTCAGGTAGCAATGGTGATCTAAGCCTGGTCGCTGACTGACTATATGATCTTAAGCAAGTGACCAAGTCCTTGCCTTCTAAGCTTTTTATCTGTGATATGAGGATAACAAAACCTATCTTATATTAGAGATAATCATATGTATGTAAAACTCAGCATCACTTAATGAAGTTCCTCTCTCGAGGTAGGTTTGGGCTCAGTATAAGACAGGTGGTAACCTGTCTTAGAAGGTACTGAGCAACACACCCCCCAAAAGGGCATTAACAGGCTGGATGTCTGCCCATCAAGGACTCCTTAAAGGGGACTCTTGCCCTGGGTCACCGAACTATGTAAGCCCAGGGTCCCTGTAAGCTATATGATTTCTAAGAGCTTAAGTCCACATAGAGCAAGTAGGCTACTTAGAAGAGTTGGGATTTGACCTGGATTTTGGAATTAAGAAAAGTGGGGGAAGAAAACCTGTTTTAAGGAGGGGACACAGATGGGGCATCTGAGGCAAAGGTGGGACTGTAGCCATTCCTCTGCCTGCCCCTTCTCTGTCTTGACCACATTCCCATCAATGCCTCCAGCCCACCTGCCCACTCCCAGAGAGTTCCACTTGTAGCTGGGTGGTGGGTGGTGGGCTCCGATCCTCAGGTGGAGGAGGCAGTAAATTAGTGGTAACAGTAAACAAGTCGCCCAGGCGGGAATGCCGCAGGCTGCTTATAAGTAACGGTTATAAACATCCAGTGTCTGGGGCTGACAGAAATGCAAGCAAGTACTCTGAGTGCCTCTCGTATGCACAATTAAAACAATAAAACACGGTAGAAACGTGGCCAGAACAGCCTATAAATCAGCTTCTCTTCTCAGCTCCAAGTGGCAGCTGAATAAAGATGAGTGGTGCAGAACTGGGCTGGCAGAGGACTCTTCTGGGGTGGAAGCTTGCCAGACTGAACGTGCAGGTCTAAGCCCTCCTACCTGAGAACCCTTTCCCACAGAGACTGCAGATGCTAGGCCTGCTCTAGCTGACCTCCCCGTCTCTTGTCTTCAGATGGGGGACAAGACTGTGCAAGCTGGCGCATCACAAACCAGTGGACAAGTGCCCTGGAGTTCAGGAGGTGGCTAGGAGTCCCCACTGGCGGTAATGGAACAGCTCTCTATATTATAATAGTTCTTATCCCCCACCCACACCCCAGGCCATGCTAAGACATGGTCTTGTTAATTAGCTCCTTATAAGTAACCACCCAGTGTATGAGATAAGGATTGTGTGCCCAATCCTACCCTGGCACAGAGAGGTTTACCCCCCAAAATACAGACTGATGGGAATGCAGAGTCTCCCAGGGAAAGGAATCTCCTAGAGTGTTTAGTAAAGCACATTCCTGGGCCTCACCTCCAGAGGATCTGATTCAGTAGGCTTGGAGTGGACCCTGCACTCTGCCAGGATCCCACTCTTTGAGTAACACAATCCAGATCACAGGTGTTTACTTGCAGTCTTGTGTTCAAACTGCCTTGAAAATATATTGTTGTGGGCTGGAGAGATCACTCAGCAGTTAAGAGCACTGGCTGCTTTTGCAAAGGACCCTGGTTCGATTCCCAGCACCCACATGGCAGCTAACAACTATCTGTAATTCCAGTTCCAGGGGAATCCAATGCCCTCTTCTGACCGCCACAGGCATTGTACAATGCAGGTGCACTTATATACATGCAGGTAATGCACTCATACACAAAAAATTAAAATAATAAATAAAATATATTTTTTAAAAACACACCTTGGCCTGGTGTCCTCGGAGAAGAGACCCTAGTGTGCCAGTCTGAGTTTCGCTTCACTCTCATCTTCACAGAGAGAGAAGATGTTCTCAAGTCATGGTATTGTAGGCTGTAGAAACCTTAGCAGCTATGGCATCTGGAGCAGTTTTCTGAACTTCTTAGATGCTCTCAGTCCTAATTTATAAAATAAAAGTTTGGGGAGAGCTGGAGGTATTTATTTATCCCTCTTCTAAAGCCTAGAACTTACAAGGAGTTCATCAATGGAAAACTGTTTCTGCATCATTATGATCAATAGTCTCATATTTATAGAAAACTGCAGTTTTGATACCGACTTCCAAGTGTTTTTCTGTGGTAGAACCTATCATCCTCAGAGAGCCAGATATTAATTTGAGTCTGTTTCCTAACTGTGTATGATCTGAGAAGTTCACTCTGTCTCTGTGCTTGTTTGCTCACCTACAGAAAATGTTTCCCACACATAGGTTTGTTAGAAGAATCATTTGAATACAGGCATGGTGATGTACACTTGTAATCAATCCCAGCACTCAGGAGGCTGAGATAGGAAGACTGAAAGTTCAAGGCTACTCTTGGCTACCTTGTGAAACTCTGTGCTCTATCCCCACCCAAACCCCCCTTAAAAAAAAAAAGAATCAGTTGAAGTATTTATAAAAGCACTTGAGAAAGCCAAGGCACCCTGCAAATGTAAGATACTAAGAATAGTAATAAAAATTAAGGACATGACCAAGACCATATTAGACAGGGGTTCAGTCAACAGTACAGACAACAGGACCAACAGAATTCAGGTAAAAGAATCTCAGGCTAAAGCATTAAGGAAATAAAATACTCTTTGAGTCTCAGAGTCTAAGAAGGCTTGAGGCATCAGCTGGAAGACTGATAGGTGGGTGTGGATGGATGTGAGGTGCTAAGGGATGTGTTGTATCCAGAATTCTCAGGTGGAAAATAGAGAAGTTATGTTTGGACTGATAGTGGACATGTTAGAGTGTACCATCCATGCAGCAGAAGAGTCCTTTCAGAGCCATGAGGCAGAGCAGCGCAGTGTTAATGAGGCTAGGGCAGATCAGGACGCCAGGACTCTGTCATCCCATTACTGAGGTGCCTGGAAAGCCCTAGGAGAGGGTGCTATCGTTACTGACTCCTTCCGAGGTGGCAGGGCAGGAGATGATAATGAAGCCACACCAGAATGCCAGCTACAGCAGCAGACGACATTTATTGATCTTGTATTTTCTGAAGCCCCATGATGTGGTCACTAAAGGAAACTGAAGCAAAGCAGTGATGTTCAGTACCAGCAAAATCTCTCCCGCTCTTGTGTAGAGAGCCCAGAGACCAAACCAGCCAACATGTGCCCCTCACCAAGTCTGATAAGATTTCTGGCTTCTCTGGAGGTTTGGGAAACGACCAGGCCAAAAGCTCTTTAGGCAAGTTATTTTATTAATGCTCTGCCTCTTCCTCATCCTTGTCCAGATCTACTCAGCATCTCGTTGCACCTCCAGGGCCAATACTGCCATAGAGTCACCAGGACAGACAGTGCACTGTCACTGTGTCAGACATTTTGGCCACCTTCAAGATGAAATGTATCAGCCAGTTAGGTTAATTGTTTCCATCCTTTCAGCCCTCCAAATCTACATAGATATATATGTCTTTCTCTCCTAGGAGAGGGAGATAGACTAGTTGACATGTTTTATTAAAAAGAATAAATTTGGTGCATTTATAAAAATAAGAAAAAAGTATGATGGGGTGGCAAAGAGCTAGTCTTGTGGTTTTTAACTGATTTACATATTTTGTGTATGAATATTTTTTCATCAAAAGTTCCAAATCAGGGTTGGGTCCCACACACCACACAAAATATATTAGAGACATTTATATGGATAGCAGAAAGGGAGACAGAGGGCTGAAATTTTCCAGGCACCCAGTGATTGATGGGGGCTGAGGCTCCCCCTGACGCTTTATTGAGTTTCCGATGATTATCTCTCGCTGAGACATTTTTTACAGATGACGGTCGAGCTGTCACAATGGACCATGGGGGAAAAAAAAACCAACAATAATAACACTTTAATCTTTTTACTGCACTGCTCCCTAGTATCTCAGATTCATCTTCCCTGACGCACGCAGTTCATTATTCTGCCCCTCCCTGGATGGGAAATAAAGGAAAATAAATATATATGTAGACACACTTACCCACATACATACACACAACACAGAGTATATAAAAGAGGCTACCTCAGAACCAGAGAGGGGCAGAATTTATTGTTCTTTTTGCAAGTGTTGAGGTTTATTAGTAGAGATGCTTGGTTGCCTTGGAATTGGCTATTAATTACAGCATTTTGTATTTGTTTTTTATTGCGAGTTTTTAACATCTTGAAGAAAAGGCAGAGGAGAGGCAAGCAGGTACAGAGATGGGGCTCACTGAGGGACCACGTTGGGCCAGCCAGGTTGCATAGCTCCTGAGTGACAGGCTCCTTTCTCTTGCTGCCAGCCTGTCCCAGAGGATCCCTGGAGCTGAAATGATGCTGCTTTGATTAGGATGGGAGAAAGTAAGCACAGGGTAATTACAGAACAAATCAAAGGGGTCCCGATGCCTCTAAGCATGGCATGCTGTTCTAAGAGTTGGTGGAAACCAGAAGTAGAAGTTGAAGTAATGTGGTGCATGCCATTAATCCATCACTCAGGAGGCAGAGCCAGGATCTGTGAGATGTAGGACAGCCTGGTCTGCAGAGCGAGCTCTGGGACTTTGGGGAGACCCTGTCTCAAAAAAAGAAGAAAAGGGGAGGAGGAGGAGGAAGAAGTTGTTACTGTTGAAGTAGAGTTTGGGTTGATAGATAACAGAGTAAGGGATTCTTAGTTTACCCAACTTTTAAATTTGATGATCAAGAAAGTAACATGGGCTCTGGAAAGCCAAGTCCCACCTGGTTCTCATAAAGGAGGGACCCTGGGCCAAGGAAGACGCCACACAGACTCCTCGGGGCCAACAACCTGCCTTCCTCAAGTTCCTTGTTCACCCTCCCTTCATTTTCATGAGGGTGAGAAGATGGGCCTATGCTTCCTGTAGGAAGACTGCCCTTGTGTCCAGGTGAAGAACTGCAGGACCAAACTTTGCTTTTATTTATTAACACCTTTTCTGAGCTCTTATGATGTGCCAGTGCCCTTGCTACACTGGGATGGGTCGTGATAGGCTGAGTGGGGTCCTGTTCCTAAGGAGAAGCTTCAAGTCCACGAGCAGAGAGCATGGTACCTGTGAGAACCACTTTGAAGTCGGGGCTAGACCTGTGGCCATACCAGCCTCGGTTACCATAGGCACTGCACTGGGGTGAAAGACAAGGAAGGAGGCCCAGAAGATAACAGTGGCCATCCTTCAAGAACCTAGTTTATTCTTGGAGGAGACAAGCCTAACACCCACTTGTTAAAAGAAGTATTTATTGAGCACTTGCCACATTCAAGAATGAAGATGCCAACTAATTTGATGTGAACTATACATTACTAGAAGGCAATGAAAAAAAGATCATGGCACCAGGCTGCTTGAGTCGTAAATGTGGGTCCGGGTCGACAGTAAATAAAAAGAAGCTACGTAATCGCACAGAAAAGAGGACAGCTTCTGACCAGTTCAGTCATTGGCACTTTAAAAAGTGTGTTACCTAACACTCGGTTTCTTCATTTATTATATGGCAACCTGGTACGTTCTTTTGAGCAAAGTAGTTGTACCTGACCTTATAACTCACACATTTTAAGTGTTCAATAAATGGAACCTATTATTTTCTTTCTGCCCTAAGAGTTGTAGATTTAGGACAGGAGAGATGACTCAGTGGTCAAGAGCACTGGCTGCTCTTGCAGAGGACTGGGTCGATTCCTAGCCCCTACATGGCAGCTAACAACCATCCATAACTCCAGTTCCAGGGGAATCCAGTGCTCTCTTCCGACCTCCGTGGGCACTGCATAACATGGGTGTACTTACATACATACAGACTACATTCATACACATAAAAATAAAAATAACAAAAATTTTTTAAAAGTTGTAGATTTAGTTATAAGAGTTCTAGAGTCAGGCTCAGTCTTGGAATTTTAGCCTTTAGGACTCATCTGTGACCCCTTCCCCCACTGAATATGAAATGAACTCCTGTCGTTCTATAGTGTTGGTATTGGACATGGTTTTAACCCAAGTTAGGGCACTATCAGGAGGAGAAAGCATAATATAAATTTATTATTGTTTATTGGCTTCATTCTAACACATTTGTTCGTTTGTTTGTTTTGAGGCAGGGTCTCACTATGTAGCCCTGACTGGCCAGGCATTCACTTTGTAAACCAGGTTGGCCTTGAACTCACTGAGATCTTCCTGCCTCTGCCTCCTAGGTGCTGAGTTTAAAGGTATACACCACCACATCCCCGCATCCAGCTTTTTTTATTTATAAGAACTCTTTTGTTTATAAGAATTTGTGTAACTCATGTAGCCCAGACTGGCCTTGAACTCCTGAACCACCTGCCTCTATTCTTCAAAGTACAGGAATTGCAAGCATGTTAATTGTACCCAGCTTATACCTTTTAAAAATATTTATTTTTAGGTCAGGTGCACACCTTTAATCCCAGCACTTGGGAGGCAGAGGTAGGTGGATCTCTAGGAGTTCAAGGCCAGCCTGGTCTACATAGGAAGTTCCAGGACAGCTGGGACTACAAGGAGACCTTGTCTCAAAAAAAAAAAAAAAGACAACAAAAATGTGTGTGTGTGCGTGTGCGTGTGCGTGTGCGTATGCGTATGGGTGTGTGTGTATACATGCCCTTAGAGGTCAAAAAGGGAGACTCCAGCTCTTGGATATGGAGGTATGGTCATTTGTGAGCCACCTCATGTAGGTGCTGGGATCTCTAGCCCCACAGCTTACGCTTTTAAATATAGCATCTTTATCAAAATTTAATTTATAAATTGCAAAAGTCACCATGTAAAATATATAATTTATTAGTTTATACTGTGTTTACAAGAGTTGTATAGTCATTACCATGATCAACTTTAGAATATTTTTAATCACCTCATAAAAAAAGTCCCATATATATTATCAGACTGCCTCAAGCCCCTGACAACCAATAATCTATCTCTATCTCTTAGATTCCCTGAACTGGACATGCCATGACATGGCATCATGTGGTCATTTGTGACTAACTGCTTTCACTTAGTGTTGTTTCATCCATATGGTGACAGATATGTGTATGAGTGTTTTGCTTGCATGAATGTAAGTGTACCACATGCATGCAGTGCCCACAGAGGCCAGAAATGGGATCCCCTGGAACTGGAGTTTTGAATGATGTTAGCTGTCACATGGGTGCTAGGAACCTGGCTGTTCTGCACTGAGCCATCTCTCCAATCCCTGGCTTCTTCCTTTTTAGATTTATTTTTATTTGTGGAGGGTAGGGGCAGGTACCTGTGTTCAGGTTCCTGTGGAGGCCAGCAGAGGATGTCAGATCCCCTGGAGGTTGTTGTGAACTGCCCTATGTAGATACTAGGAACAAAACTCTGGTCTTCTGCAAGAGCAGCAAGCACTTTTAACCACTGAGCCATCTCTCCAGCCGCGCCTTCAGCTTTTATGGATAACACTTCTATAAATATTTGTGTGCAAGTTTTTATGTGGACATCATACTTTCTATTTTCTGGAGTAGAATTTCTAGGTCATACAGTAACTTCTAACCTTTTGGGGAAGTGTCAAACTGTTTCAGACAAGCCATTGTACATTCTGACCAGCCATGTGAAGATTCTGGTTTCTCATCCTCACCAGCTCTTGTTTCTGTCTGTCTTTTTCAGTACAACCATCGTGGTAGATCTGAAGCGGCAGCTCGTTGTGGTTTTGTGTGTTCAGTTTTGTTTTATTTGTCTTCTGTTTGTTTGCCTTGGTTGGATTTTAGAGGGTGGAGGTGGTAAGGCAGAGTCTCCCTTTGCAGCCCTAGGCTAGCCTAGAACTTACAGTTCTTCTGTCCCTGCTCCTAAGTGCTGGGATTGCAGACATGTGCCACCATATCACTGTGGTTTTGATTTATATTTCCTTGATGATCAATAGTGTTGAGCATCCTTTCATTTCTGCTTGGCCATTTATATACCTAATTTGGAGAAATGTTTATTCAGACCCTTTGTTCATAATTTGTTTAGATTTGCCATAGAATCTTAGTGAAATAGGTGATACTGTCTGTCTTGCATACCGAAAAGCTGAAGCGCAAGGGATCTCAAGCGTTCTAAACAAATCACACAGTACTACCTTCTATGAACTCATATTAGGGAGGCCTGAACCAATACAGAAGGGAGGGATAGAAAATCTGCTTTGAGGAATTTACCAGAGCCAGTAGGAGAGGCCTCTGCAGGTCCACAGAGAATCGAGGGTATGTCTAAGACAGGAGAAGACATGTTAATGGATTGACTTTTCCTCCGTTACAGGTTTTTCCTGTGCCCCTTACTATTTGGCAGAGTCTCAAATATTCACAGCAGCCCAGTCAATCATCCCCATTTTACCAGTGAGAAATGTGAGACTGGAGAAGATTAAGTAATTTCCAGAATCACTGAGATTAGAATCCAAGGTCTCTTTTTCACAATGATAAAATTATTTCTTTTCATCAATACTTTGTAAAACAGGGATTATTTTTATATTCTTTCAATCTACTGAAGACAAAGTTATCTTTTTGTTCAGCCCATGAAAAGTACTTAAAGTGTGGGGTGCCTAAGGAGACAAACAAGAGAGTGACCTAGAAGGACCTACTTCCACCAAGGACTCAGTGGGGAGAGGTAGTTGTGAGTCAGGTATTGGTGAAATCTCATTCTGGGCTGTGGTGCCTCTGCCTTAACTTTATATAGTAGGAATTAGGGAGAACATTCTGGTGCCTAGATACCCCTGGCCTTCCTGGACCAGAGCCACTCAAGGTCTGTTTGACCAACTTTGAATCTTGGTGTTCTTCACAAGAACCTCAGGGTGAGAGGAGAGCCCTCAAGGCTGTCTAGGCTGGGCTTCTCAGAGTGCTCTAAGGAACTCTACAAAAGGCTTTTTAAATACATATTCTGTGCCCTGCCTGTTGAGTGAGTGAATGTCTGAGGAATGACTCATGAATCCCCTCCTTTGACCTGTTACTATGTGATTCTGCCCTCACTAAAGCTTGAGAACCACCAATACAGAAAGCTTTTCTGCTCTAAGGACAGGAGTCTTAGGATACACAGGGATTGACCACGTATCAAGTTAGTGAAAAAGCTAGTTTTGAACTCAGTCCATTTGTCTCCTGGTCTGGTGTTCTTGCCAATCCTATGCTGTTTAGTTCACCAACAAAAGCCATTCTGTATCCATAGCTTTAATTATGCTAAGTCCAGACCTCTGGCATGATCAGGCAGCTACTACCTGGCCAGGCTCACTAAAGTACTTATTTATTTTCTTTTTATTTATTTTATGTGTATGTGCATGCCTAGGTATATGTTTGTGCACCATGTGAGTGCACAAGGCAGAAGAGGGTATCAGAATTACAGGCAGCTGCCCAATGTGGGTTCTGGGAACTGAATCCGGGTTCTCTGGAAAAGCAGCAAGTGCTCTTAACTGCTGGACTATCTCTCCACCCCAGACTTTCAGCTTCTTGAATGGACAGTCATGTAGCTTTTGCCCTTTGCCCTTCACGGATGTCATTTCCGGTGCAGAAATGCCTTCTCTACCTGGCAAGCTCCCCCTTACCCTTGAGATGGTTCTGGGAGATTGCATGTGCCAGTCACTGCTCCCATCAGACACTTGCTGCACTGTAGAGCTCAGGAATGTTGTGCTCGTGGTTGGTGGATGAATGGAGGCTCCTATGAGCTCTGTGCTGCATGAAACACTGAAATGATGCTGTGTGGAATACAGAAAGTGCTGTGAGAGCTGTGTGTGGTGGTGCCAGCACTTGGGAGGCAGAGGCAGGCAAATCTCTTTGAGATCAAGTCTAGCCTTATCTACATAATGAGCTCTAGTCTAGCTGGGGCTACAAGAAGACTCTGTCTCAAAAAGAAAAACAGGAAGGAAGGGAGGGAGGGAAGGAGAAAAGGAAGAAGGGTTATGAGCTTACCTAGACACTTTCTTCTGTTGAGACAGATTTTGCTGTATAGTCTAAGCTAGCCTTGAACTCCATATATAGCTGAGGCTGGCCTCAAACTCAGTCCTCCAGCCACAGCTTCCTGAATGCTGGGATTACAAGTTTATGCCACCACACAAGGTATCCCAGAGACTTGTAACTTAGCTTGGTCCCTGAGCTTCAGTTGTGTGAGGCTTGAGCCTGTGGGCACTGGCGAAGCTGGACGACATGGAAGACAGAGTAGAGCCCCAGCAGGCTTGGGGTCTAGCTCTGCGCTCCCTCTGAGCAGCAGTGAGAGTCAGACAGGCCTCTGTATCCTTACCTGCTCAGTGGAGATATGTTACTGACTTCTCTGCCCTCCTGGGCTCTTGTGAGAGTGAAAGGATGATCACTTAAAGTTAGTCTGAGCTGTGTGCCAATGCAAAGGTTATTCTGTTTGTCTTACTAGTTGTCACCAGGGTTCCCTCTCATGGCAACACGCCCGGGTCTTTGAAGGCAAGGGCACTGTAGACACTCCTTTGTATTTGCTGGATGGCACCAGTGTCTATGGTGACCAGTGGAAGCCAAGCCTGAGGGAAAGGCCCCTAGCCTGGCTTGCCGTTCCCTGTGTAGTTGAACAGTAATAAAGCTGTTGTTCTTTGGAGGCCCTCATCCTCCCTCTTAAACCATTCAAGATTCTCCCACCATTCTTAGCAGTGTGAGATGGGAGACATAGCCAGTTCATACCTGTGGCCCTAGCACCTAACCCCACCACAGGTATCTTGGGCTGCCTACAAAGTGACACCCCAACCTATATCAGACTTTGTTCTTTAATGACATAATTACTTTATAATTAATTGTATATTTATAATTATAAGTATTAATATTTCAGTACCATAAGCTATTCTGTATTCCTCAAATTATTGCTCATGATACCCCTTTTACAGATAGAACTTGGTACATGACAGAGGTAAGATTCGGACTGTGTAACATCTTGACCTTAATGATTTCCCATCATGGGAGGCAGTATTTTAAGTGGTTTGAATGGTGTTGGGAAATGGCCAGAGCTACATGAAGGTCGTCAGGAATTCTTGTTGATCTCTGCTGACCCCATGGCCCTGGTAAGGCTGGGTATCCTGCAGGGTGTACCTCTGGGCACAGACCATCCACAGGCTCCCAGGTTTACCCTGGTACGGACCTAGGCATAGATTTCCTAACATTATAGGCAGAGGTGGGGACAAAGGAGGACAGATTGTACCTAGCACTCCTGTAGTCAGAGGGGTAAGGACCTCTTGCAGAGACAGGAAAGGCTGCTGGGCTGGGAGGCAAGAGCCTGAGCCTGCCAACCCCTGTACTGCAGACAGGTCAGAAGATGTCTTTTGCTGAGGAAAGGGTGGTTTGCTGGCTGAGGGCTGGCTGTAAATGCCCAGCCTTAGGAGCCAATTGGTAAGACAAGCTTGGGTGAATCCCCTCAGCTTCCATGGAGCTGCAGAATCTTCCCAGAGAGGGTGGGTGAGGGGTGCTCCTCAGAGAGGGTGGGTGAGGGGTGCTCCTCAGAGAGGGTGGGTTGAGGGGTGCTCCTCAGAGAGGGTGGGTTGAGGGGTGCTCCTCAGAGTGGGTGGGTGAGGGGTGCTCCTCAGAGAGGGTGGGTGAGGGGTGCTCCTCAGAGAGGGTGGGCGAGGGGTGCTCCTCTCCTCGGCCTGCTTACCCCTTCAGCACCTTCTGTGTCCGGAGAAGAGCATGCGCTCTCGTGAGCAGGGTTGGAGGCAGGGCTGTAACACTGGCGCTGCGGAGAAAGCTTCACGCCAAGTGCAGAGCTGGCCCTGCCACACTCAGCTGTGAGCCCTGTGGTGGCAGGACATCAGGTCCCCGTGAAACAGGAGCATAAAGGTGCACCTCAACAGGCTATTCCAGAGTTTAAAAAGGAAACGAATGCTTTGCAGATGATGAAGCACTGCTCAGTTCTGAAGTGCTCTGTAGAATGCTGGCATCACAGGTGCTAACAGGGTGTGGGGAAGTGAGGCCACCAAGCAGAACCTGCTGAGTGACACCAAATGAAAGAGGTAGTTCTTACCTCACACCTGCATTGTCCTGCTGTGCCTTTCTGAGAGGAAAAATATATGTAGAATCCCCAAGTGGAAGCCTTTTATTTTCAACAGAGAATGTGATTTTAGAAGCGCAAGACTATACAAAAAGGATAATAACTGACACTTACAAAGCCTGCTGTATGCCAGACACTGTCTGTAACATACCCCTTTTCTCGCAGTGACAAATCCTTACAATATCCCATAAGGGGTTGCAGTTATTTATCTCCATTTACTGACAGAGAAATTTGTATAGAGAGGTCAAGTAAATTTTGCAAGATTACACAGTAAGTTCAGAACTGGGATTCAAACACAAGTGGTCTGGCTCAGAGCTTATCTGTTTACCAGCCATTTTCTCCTGCCTCCACTAAATGCCTGTTGGCTGATACTATTCTTGTTGTTATTCCACAAAGATCATATTCAGACCAGGTTTGTATGTGATATGTTGAATGTACCTATTCAGAATGCTTGGCACCAGAAGGATTTCAGATTTGGAAACTGTTTGGATTTTGGAATATTTACCTAGATTTTCCAGGTTGATCATCCCTAATCCAAAATTATGAACTCCAAATGCCCCAAAATCAGGAATTTTTTTTTTTTTTTTTGAGATAAGGTCTTACTCTCTAGCCCAGCTAGCCTCTAACTCATAATCCTCCTGCCTCAGTTTCCCATGTGTCGACAGGCCCAGCCAAAATCAGGATGATATAAATACTCAGTTTGGATTTCAGAGTACTTTAGATTTCTGGTTTTCATATACCTGGCACTCAGTTTATATTTGTTTGTTAATTCAACAGATATTTGTCAAACATTTATTGGTAGACACTGTGCTGGACTCTGTGAAGAAGGCTGTCACATTGCCTGTCCTCCCTGTGCTTTGTAGTAGAGAAGCATGGTTGCCAAAGCCAGGTGGTCACAATAGAATGTAACATTGTAACTAGGAGATGCAGGAGGTGCTGGATAGGAGCTCTCGGGAGCAATATCTGCATGGGACTTAGAATCACTGGAGAAAGTGACCTCTGTTAGACCCCTGAGAGGAACTAGAGTTAGCTAAGTAAAGGTCTGAGAGATGGGTGGATATTACATATAGTAGAATAGTATGTTCAAAACCTCCGAGATGAGCCAGTCATGGTGGCACACACCTTTAGTCCCAGCACGTGGGAGGCAGAGGCAGGTGATCTCTGGGAGTTCAAAGCCAGCCTAATCTACATAAGTGAGTTCCAGGCCAACTGGAACTGCAGACAGACCTTGTCTCAAATACAAAGAAAGCTCCAAGATGAGAAAGCATTAGCAAGGAGTAGCAAGAGGTGAGACCTTTCAGGTGACCAGGACATTTCATAGACATTGCCTGTCAGCCAGCCTGTGACTCTGGCCCTGTGCTGACGTTTGAACTGAAGTAGCCCCGCCAGTGTTTCTTGAGGTACCTGCCTCTGATGATGCGTACCTGTTAGCCCATTGCACTTACGAGAACGTGTCTGATTCCTGCGTTAGACTGCATCTTCATGTCCAGAATTGCCTTGTTCATATTATATCTCCAGAAGCCACTGCCATGCGTTGCAACTCATTACACTTGTTTGTTGAATGAATGATGGGTTTTCTTTGTAAAATGAATTATACCCTTCTTGCTTCCTTTAGCCAACTATCACTTTTCCTTAGGTTTATCATTCTATCCAGCAGTTAACGTCCTATGCGGCAGTTCAGAGAGGCCCTTGGGGCATTTTGAGGTGCTGTGCTCTGAATCCTTTTTCAGCTTTTCACTATCCTGTTCTTTTCCCTCCCTGCCTGGCCAGGGCTTGATTGTAATCAATCTGCTTGACTCTGAAGTGTCCTCCCAGCCTTATTTCCTTCTCCTCGTCTGCAGTGGGCTAGAAACAAGATCCCCTAGCATGATTTGGTAACTAGGAATGAGTAACTAGCATGATTTGTGACTAGAGTGTGCCATCTCTGTTTGAGGTCCTAAAGAGCTCTTATGGGGAAAATGTGGATACCATTGCACACAGGCCTTGCACATTAGCTGCTCAGAGACTTTCTTGCTTCCTGTCCTTGCTGCCCCAGGGAAGATCACATATAACACTGCTGGGGTCGGGGGAGAGGGGTCAGCAGCGTGGCCAGACCATCTGAAGGAGGGAAGCTGATTGACCACTGAAGTCTGATCTCCAGCTCTGGCTCCACCAGCTTCATTTTGGCCAAACATTTGAAAGTGTTTCCACCCAAGCTAGCTTATCACAGTGCTGGCTCTACACCTCAGGCTGTCATCTTGAAGGCGAGTTCCACAGAATGCCTTGTACCTTTGCCCGAGCAGGAAAAGAAGAGTGAGCAGGAACTGAACCTGGGCCACAACATCCAGGCTCTGCTTCTTTCATGGTGCCCTGATTCCTTCATTTGCAAAATGAGGAACGAACAGTAGGGTCACAGTAGACCTGGGCTCTGAGTCTCACTATTGCTGAGTCTGAACTTGAACTCCTGGGCTCAAGCAATCCTCCTACCTCAGTCTCCCAAGTATCTGGAGCTATAGGCATGGGCTACTATATGTAGCTTCTCACACAACTACTTATTAGCTTTTTAGTTTCAGTTTCCTCATCTGTAAAATAGGAATAAAGATATCCACTATGTTGAGTAATTATAAGAATTATAATAATAAATAATGAACAGATCAGTATTAGGAAATGGCATGAACAGTCTTTCAGTTTTTAGAACTTTATTTAGATGGACTCTTGAGTACTGCAGAAAGGAGCACACAGTTGGTTCATTCCAAATGCACTCGGAAAAGAATGGCTTGGAAATTTCCTGCTGGTTTTGACTACCTACTAGGTAAGGTTACCTTTCCCGTTCTATCTCATAAGAGACAAGAGGAGCCTGCCCTTTGCCTACCTAGTATCAGAGTGTAGGAGAGGAGTCACATAGGAGGCAGGACCCAGATTCTGCCCCCAACAAACTCAAGCTCAGGAAAAAGCATAACTACAGTTAGCTACACAGGTAGTTTCCACATGAGGGGACAGAAACCTCATCACCCAAACAGACTAGAAGCTGCCCTGTGGGGCCTTGCCTCCCAAGGAAGTCCTCGAGGTAGTAGAACCTTCCAGTTTATTACGCAATCTGGAAGTACCTGGACAACAGCATAAGCCAGGACCAGTCTGGGGAGCTACCAACCCAGAGGTCTTGAATAGAGATAAACAATTTTAGGTTATTTTGGATCAAATGGGAAAGAATCATCAGTCTTAGCACTAGAGTAAGCTTAGGGGCTTATGAGGTTTTGTCCACGTGAAATATCTGTCCTTACCTTTCAAAAATGTTTACAGATTTATTAAGGGTTTAAAAAAAAAAAAAAAAAGCAGATTGCCGGGACAGGGATGGAACTCAGCGTTAGAGCACCTGCTTGTCATGTACAAGGATTCAATGCTTAACACTGCCAAAAGAGACAGAAAGCAAATTATAAGACTGCAGATACAATAAATTCCAGTTTTGTAGGGAACGCACACAAAAATGGGCACAGTATGAAATCTGGGACGTGCACCAGAATGTTGAGTGCACCTCCTACGTCGTGGCAGCGTCACTCTTCTTCTTTGTACTTTTCTGTAGTTTCAAATTTCCACTTGCTTTTAAGGATTTTTAAATATTTTAAATTGTTTTCTAAATTGTAAACAGAGCATAGAAGTGTGTGGCCCCTCGCGCAGAACAGCCTCTTCCGCTGGCCCTGCTTCTCTGGGCCTGCCCATCTCCCTCCCCACCGTGCCCCTTCCTTCCCACCTGGACAGCCGCTCCTCATCTTTTAGATGCCCGCCTTCTGGAACCTATTTGTGCTCAAGCTGAGCTATGCTGTCCTCTGGTTTTTTATGTCATCCCATTGTGTTTCAAACAATGTTCTAAGCATCTTTGCTTATTTGCCTCTCCTATCAGATTAGGTCAGGGACCATACTGTTTTATTTCCTGTCCCCAGATGAATCCTGGATGTCAATGAACATTTGGGGAACTAAACAGGTTGCTTTACCTCCTCTTGCCCAGCACAGATGCTAGACATACCTTATAGGCACTACTTAATATTTAGAAGTACATAGACGCATTAAAATGATAGGAGAGCTGGGCTTAGGGAAATATGCCGATAACGGTAGCACTCAAGCAGCTAAGGCAGAAGTACCAGTATGAGTTTGAGACCAGCCTGAGGTACATAGGGGGAACTTACCTCAAATTAAAAAGTCGCCAGGTATGGTAGCACAAACCTTTATGAAGCATTCAGGAGGCAGAGGCAGGAGGATTTCCTTAGGTTCAAGGCCAGCCTTATCTACATAGCAAGTTCCTGGCAAGCCAGAGCTACGTAGTGAGACCCTGTCTCTAAATAATTTAATAAATTAATTAAAATCATCCAAAAATTGGAAAGGCAGAAGGAAGCAGATAAAACTGGAGATAGTGGCTCACGTCTAGAATCTTAGCACATGAGAGACATGTTGGGGTCAGAAAATCGAGAACAAAGCCCAATACTCCACTATGATGCAGAAATGAAAATATGTTTATATGATTTGGCAAACAAAGTGAATCTAGCTTCTAGCAGGGCTGCAGTCCCTAAGACCAGATCAGGGAACTGCCACGCTGCTCAAGGTTGCAGTCAGCGTTTTATAGATTCAGTAGCTCGTGGCTCTGCAGGCTGGTCCAACCTTGGAAGTGGTTAGTCCAGAACCTGTTCGTCCTACGGGGATTATTTGTATCAGACGATTCAGACCTCACTGTCTGTGGGGTCTTGCCTTGGCGCCAGAATGCACGCTGAAATATTAGCGCCCGGAATGTAGCAGGGAGGGGCGATTAAAACTTAAGAGGTCTGAGTCTGCTTTGTCCCTACAAGGCAGAGACAGGATCACCAAAAGTTCAAGACCAGCCTGGGCTATGTGTAGCAAGGCTATCTAAAGATCAAAGAGCAGAGGTGGAGGGCAGGGGCAGGGACGGACACAACAGAGCATGCACAGATGAGATTGATACTTTTGAATTTGTTGCTAATGGAGGGTTTTTGTTGTTTCCTTCAGTCCTAGTCACCAGAGAGGATGACTTTAACAACAGGCTAAACAACCGAGCTAGTTTCAAAGGTTGCACAGCCCTGCACTATGCTGTTCTGGCTGACGACTACCAAACCGTCAAGGAGCTGCTGGATGGAGGTGAGAGCTGGGGAGAGCAGGGGTGGGCCGCAGCTGGCAGGGAAGAGAGTCCCAGGCACTTCTAGAACCCTGTTACTCTCCTTGAGCTGGAAGTATTTCAAGAGTAACTGTTCCTCCTGAGATGATAGCACTCCTATGTGTGTGTGTGTGTGTGTGTGTGTGTGTGTGTGTGTGTGTGAGAGAGAGAGAGAGAGAGAGAGAGAGATTTGTCCTCTGTTGGCAGGCATGTGTTGTGTTCTTTACATCTGTGTATCAGAGAAAGGGAGGAGATACTCCGTGCCATGACCATTTGTGATCTGTGAGTTTTCTTGATTGTTACTCTTCCCCCTCTGACCTCCTGAACCAGGGCCAGGGAGAGCAAGGGAAGCGTCTGGTCAGATGCTAGTCCTGGATCCCAGCTCCACGGCCATCTCACTTAAGCCTTTTCATTATTCTAAGCCTGGTGCCCTGTTCTTATCTCCATTCTTGCTCTCATCAGAGTGTTTGATTTTGTTTGGTATGTTTAAGTACATCTATAATTGGAACACTCTGATGGCAGAGGCCTGAGGCTTACAAGTTTGAGGCCAGCCTTGGGCTTCATAGTGAGTTCTAGGCCAGCTTGGGCTACATGGTAAGACCCCCGTCTTTAAAAATGGCAACAACAACAACAACAACAAAAATGGCCTTCTCCCTCACTTGACTCAGCTCCCTGAGTTTTTGAACCATTCTGCCTTCTTAAGTATCCCCAGTTCCTAACATGGTTCTTGGCCACAGTAAGTATTCCATAAATGCTTGCTGAATGATAAATACTCTCCCTTTCAAGAAAAAATATTGATTTCATTATAGGGACATTATGTGCCAGATTCCAGCTGAACTGGTCCTGACCAAGTCTCCTAGAGTTAGCTGCCATATACCTTCAGGGTCCTTGTCAGGGGTCATTCTCCATGGACTCTCAAACCTAGAAGGTTCCTTCAACTCCCTTTGGACCATTCAGATGATTGTCCTCCCTCACAGCAGAAGTCTTTCCAGGTTGGTGGCCACTCCCTTGGGTTCTGTTGAGAACTGAGGGATCCTACTTCTTTCCAAGTAGTCTGTTCTCTGCTTCAGCACTGATGAGTGGGAACATTGTAACTTCTATCAACTACCTGTTGTTTGCCACCTAGTTAATCACTTCAAAGTCCAGCCCTCATGGAACATTCTTTCTGTCTCAGAGCCTTTGCCTGCCAGGCCTAACATCCCTAATCATCTTCCAACCCATATGATGTCCTGGGGGTGGGCAGACTTCCCAGGAACCCTGCTACCTCCTGTCAGCCACAGACCCATTGGTTTCATACCGAGGCCTGGCCTCTACTCCAAGCCTTCCAGGAACCTACCCCAAACATATGTTGGCCTGGAACATATCAACTGTGAAGGCAGGGCTGCTCTGGGGGATGGAGACAGTACCTGGGATGACTTTTGGAGTGAGGACCCACTGCTCTCAGAAGCAGGACTTTAAAAACATCCCCAAGCAGGCTGTTTTCATATGCTGCCCTTTAGAAAGCTCTCCAGCAAAACCTTAGGAGCTAAGAATCAAAGCATACACCATGGGGTTTCTCTCTGCTCTGCCTTAAAATCAATATTCCCAGTCATTGTCTCCTGGCTCATATCCCTGCTTTCCCCAGCCAGCAAACAGTGAAGGTTTACTCTACAAGAAGCTCTCCATGCTCCCCTTCCAGATCGAACACCTTTGAAATGAAGAGGCGAGGACCTTTTATGAGGCTCCCTCCACCCTCACCCCCCCAGGCCAAGGCTGGCCCTTTGAGCCGTTCCAGGGGCATGCTTCTTGCCCAGTGACTTGGAACAGATGCCCTGAGCCCCCACCTTTGCATTTCTCCCACCTGCCTTTTTAGTCAACATCCATTTATACCCCCTGCCCTAGCTCCCCAGCCTCCAGGGCCAAAACCATTAGCCCACTTGTTTCTCCCTCCCAGACCTAAACAAGTTGCTGTCACTCAGGGCCTGCAGGCCTGCCAACTTCTGACCTCCCTCCCCTCCTTGACCTCCTTTGGCCTCCCAATGTGTGTGACCAGCCATCCGAGAGTCAGGATCCTGCTTCCTTGTCCTAGGGGCTGTTGCCTGTAACATTTCCAAAGTCTTTTGACCTTAGCTGACCTTTTCCAAAGGGTCTGCCTTTCTGTCCGTCGACTTTCTCAGCTTACCCTGGCCACCAGTTAAGCTGCAGCAACTCGGAGGGAGGGTCTGTCCGCAAGATCTAAGGCAGGCCTAGTCATGAAGGCCAGTCTGTGCTCATGGGGACTACTAGGACTTAGGTTCCTGTATCTTAAGAAGGTTAGAGCTAGAGGAAACAGCCACTGATCTTGCTCTCTAACAAGAAGTCCCTATCTGAGCTGTGAAGAATCTCAGGTGGCTGTATCAAGTTGCTGATGTGGAGACCCTCCATCCTGTAGGAGGCAGCATAGAATAATAGAAAAGGCACTCCAGTTTCAGAGTGAGCAACCCAGGTGGGAGTCCCAGCTTCCCCTGTGCCGGCTTGCCTTGGATAGGTTACCTTACCCTCTTGGCCTTGGTTTCTTGTTTTATTTATTTATTTTTCTTTTATGTGTGTGAGTGTATTGCCTGTGTGTAAGTGCACTCATGCCATGTGGTGCCCATAGAGGACAAAAGAGGGCATCAGATCCCCTGGAACTGGAATTACAAACGGTTGTTAGCCACCATGTTCATGCTGGGAATTGAACCTGGATCTTCTGCAAGAACAGCCAGTACTCTTAACCACTAAGCCATCTGTCTAGCCTCAGCCTTGGTTTACTTATATATAAGATGGTACTTCCTTCACAGGGCCAATAGGAAGATTAATAATAGGTGTTAAAAGCCCCCAGCAGACACATGGAAGATGCTTCATGACAGGTAGTTATTGGAGTATATTCGTTGTATACATAATGGGTTTCATAAAGATATTTTCCTACAAGTATGCCATATATTTTGATTCTATCCCCCCCACACCTTTCCCTTCCTTCCCTCCTCCCACCCCATCAATCCTCTCCATTTCCCCAGACAGCTTCACTTCTACTTCTGTAACATATATACATAAGTGATTTTATATACCTATGTAAAATCTTGGACCTATGACTGAGAGAAGGAAGCCGTGTGTTTTCCCTCACTTGTACTTATTATGTCAGAAATCACACTCTAATCCGAATCTGTGGCCCTGCTCCTCTTAACTCCATATCTGCTGACAACATCCCCACCCTGCTTAAAGTGTCATCCTGTTTCCTTCTCACCAGCATAGTTGGCCTCTTAAAGTGTCTCCTCTCTCAGGAGCCTCTCCTATTTATCTACCTACTCTGGTGCTTCTGCCTCTGAACTTGTGCAGCGTTGGACCAGAGCTTACCACAGACCGCTCAAGGTTGCTTTTTCAACTTCAAAAGACCCTGTAACCATGAAAAGGGCACACGCTGTGGAGACAGAGAGCCCTGGCTTTAAATCACAGCTCACTCTGGGCAAACTGTTCACCATCTTAGAGATCGTAGACCACAGGACATCTTAAGGATCTGGCTCTGAGAATGTCACACTGTCAAAGGAGATAGATTTATAAACAGACTGTGGTGGTGGAGTAGGTATTCTGACAGGATGCTAAACAAGGGCTCCCGGGATGTGAAGGAGGAAAAGCCTTCTCTCGGGTAAGCAGGGAGGGCAAGTTACCAAGAAAGCTCTAGAAATAGACAACCTTACGAGGAAGAGTCATGGGCAAGCAGAGTTCTTGAGAAGGATTTTGAATTAACTAGTGTCAGTCTTCTACCACCACTCTGTAGTAGATAAACCACCCTGGATTTCTCCATCCATGGTAATGCTGCCTCTCTTGTAGAGTTAAAGTAGGAAGGCACAGGTCGAGGAAGAGTGTAGACAGGGTGAGTGCAAATAGGGTACGTGGCCCAAGCTGCCTCATCCCGGTATGTCTGGTACACTGCATCAACACTGTTTCCTGGTCTCCCGAGGACAAATCCGTCTTCTTAGAGCATACCTCTGACCGTGGCAGCCTTTATTGACTAGGGTTCCTTCAGGGAAATGAGCTCCAGAGCCTGCTGCATCCATTGTATCAAGGAACGTCTCTCAGGCATCTAAAGCGATGCAAGATAATTGCCACTCTTGGGAGAGTTGATAAAATTATTAATCATAATTTCTTGATCATGTATGTTTCGGTTTTGGTTTTTGAGGCCAGGTCTCATTGTATGTAACCCAGGCTAGACTGGAACTCGTGATCCTTCTGTCTTAGCCCTTGAGTATTGGATTGCAACATGCACCTCACTCAGCTCCTCATTTTCTGAATGTGGTTCAAAGCAGAAACACCAACTGAGAACGGGTATAAAGAGTAAGATGAGCTTTGACATGAGGATTTAGATACAAACTCTGTCACTTAACAGATGTGATCCTGGGCAAGGGACTGACCACTCGGTTTTTTGTTCTACATCTGGAAACGGGAGTGATGCCATCTAACCTTCTGAGGCTTCCTAAGGCTTGTGACATGTAGGTTCTATGCTTGGCCTCCTGCTAGGGTCTGCTAAACTTCAAAACACTCTAACTCACTTTTAATTTTTTATTATGTATATGAATGTATTGCCTGCACTTATGTAAGTGCACCCGTGTTACATAGTGCCCGCCAAGGACAGAAGAGGGTGTTGGATCCACTGGAACTGGAGTTATGGACAGTTGTTAGCTGCCGTATGGGTGCTAGGATAATGACCTGGCTCTTCTGCAAGAACAACCAGTGCTCTTAACTGCTGAGCCATCTCTGCAACCCCCTAACTCACTTTTTAAAAAAGCATCCCAAGCTGGGTGTGGTGGCAATCATGTTTAATTTCAGCTCTGGATCTCTGTGAGTTTGAGGCCAGCCTGGTCTACATAGTGAGTTTGGCATAGTGGTGAATGCCTTTAATCCCAGCACTCAGGAGGCAGAGGCAGGTGGATTTCTGTGAGTTCAAGGCCAGTCTGGCCTACGTAGCCAGTTCCGGGACAGCTGGGGCTACAGGGAGACCCTGTCTCGAAAAGACCAAAAATTTTTTTTAATATTTTTTAATTAAAAAAAAAAAATCCTAGCCACCCTAACTTTAAAAGAAAATGTTTATTACATTTATTTATCCATTGTGTTTGTGGAGCTGTAGGTCCATGCACTCCATGGCACTGATGTGGAGGTCAGAGGACAACTTGTAGAAGTTGCCCTACCTTCTCTCCTTTGACCACGTGGAGGGTGTCAAGCTTGGCAACAAGTACCTCCCACCCCCCCATCTTGCCAGCCCACCCTTTCAGCTGCCTTCCTTCTTCCCAGGGCTACTTCTTTTTCAGCCATCCATTCTCCTTGCCTGAGAACCCTAATCCCACTCCTCGGTGCCTCTGTTCGCTTTTCCTTCCTGCTTCCAGAAATCCTTTTTGATCCCTTCTCTAAGTGACCAGCTGAATTGTCAGTGTTTAACCAGCGACCGTCAGCTGACACCTTAAATTCCCTTCCAGCCCGCCTGAGGCACATAGCCTTTCCAGGGCTGCTGTCCTCCCCAAACAGCCTGTTGTTAGCTCCTCCTCAGGACCAAACTCAGAGTTCTGCTTCCTGTTCCATTTTACTGTCCATCTGTCTACACTGGCAGATGCTGAGCAGTCAGCCTCCTTTGCCTCGGGCTGTCTGTCCTCCGTTGAAACTTCATACAGCAGTGTAGAGAATGGGAGTGAGCACGGGGCAGTGTCAGAAGTTCTGACTCTGACACCACCAAATTCTCCTTTGGGCAAATCTTTTCTCTCCCTCCATAACCTGCTAGGAAAGCTGATCTCAAGGACCCCTCCCAGCCCCTGCTTCCTGTATAACCCCAGCAAATCTGTCCTTTATTTCTCAAATATTTGCTGTATTAGTCAGACTTCATTACCATGACGAAATACCCAGTATACACAGATTAAAGGAGGAAGGATTTATTTTGCTCAGTTTCAGAGGTTTCAGACCAGTTTGGTGGGGAAAGTGTGACAGAGCTGCTCTCATCATCCTGTCCACAGAGGAGAGAGGAGAGAGAAACTGCAAGCTGGCGTTCCCTTTTCTGCCCCTCTTCCTCCAGGCCCCTAGCATCTGTTACGGTGCTGCTCACATTCAGGATGAGTCTTCCCACCTCTCTTAGCTGATCCTCCCTGGAAGCTTGCTCTCGGGCACATCCATTGGGGTGCTTTAACAATCTGCTAGGTGTTTCTTGGCTTAATCAAGGTGACAGTGAAGATTAACTACCACATTTACTTAGTCTCTCCTGTCATAGACCCACCTTAAGCACCGGGGAAATAAATATGATCCAAACATGGACTTTGCTCTTAAGGAACTCATTGTTTACTGAGAAAACCAGACATTAGCAAAGAATGCGGTGTGGCAGTGGAGATCTATAGCATGTGGTATGGGATCACAGACAGAAGACTTAAGCTATGTATATTGGAACACACCTGTCATCCCAAGGAGACAGGAAGATGGGGAGTTTGAGGCCTGCCTGGGCTAAATGAGAACCTGTCTCAAAAAAAAAAAAACAGTCATGGTAAGACATGCCTGTAACCCCTGGTGGCCTGAGGCAGTAGGATCAAAAGTTAGAAACCAGTAGGACTTTACAGTAAGTTCAAAGGCAGTCTAGGCTATACAGTGAAAGAGAACCTACCTCAAAAATCAGTCCTCCCCACCCCAAAAATCCTTCTAAATCTCTAATAAGGGCAGGGAAAGACTGGTAGTTTGAAAGGTTTAGTGCAGGTTCCCTGGGTATGTGAGGGAGAAGAAAAGCCAAGGGAGCGCAGTGGGTTGAAAGGCTCTGGATCTGAAGCAGACTGTTCGTCAGCACAGTACAGGTAGTTTAGACAAGCTGGGATTCTGGGGTGTCTGTGGAAGGGCCAGAGGGCAAGAATGGAAACCAAGATCTGGTTAAGAAAGGTTTGTGATAGACACCATGCTAAAGAAGTTGGACTTTTCCTCCAATAGCCAACTATCACAATGTGGAGGAGAAACAGGGCAGGCTGTGTGGGGTTTTGTTGTGGCAATTGTTCTGGTTTTTTTGTTTTTGTTTGTTTGGTCTTTTTAAGATGGTCTCCCTGTGGCCACAGCTGGCTATGTGACCAAGGATGACCTTGAACTGCTGATCCTCTCGGAAGTTTCCAAAATGTTTATCAGGAGCTTAATGGATGAGTTAAGTTGTAGAATGCCCACATACTGGAATGATTTACAGCAGTGCTCCATCAACATGGGTGGGTCTCACAAGCCATCTATTCAAGTTGCATGCCTTAGCTACATTCCTGTGCTTAAAGTTCAAAACAGAGAAAACTCGTCTGGTGTAAGAAGTCAGGATAGTGGCTAGTCTCAAGGATATAGGGATTGATGGGCAGAGGACATGCAGGGACTTCTGGGATGCTGTATGGTCTGGTTATATAGCAGCCCCGCCTTGAGAACTCACTGAGCTGTACTCTGTGCCTTCCTGTCAATTTCCTACTTCCTGTCTCCCTGTTTGGGATTCCCTGATCCAGGCTTCCCCTGATGCTCTCTCCCTTTGTACTCTCCCAACACCTGCCAACTCTAGCCATCCCCAACTTTCTCTTTAATTCCTGTCTCTACCTAAAGGGCTGAACTACCAAAGAACTGCCAAACCTTGCTAACTGGGTACCTTCCACATGTATGACCATAAATGTCACACCACACAGCACCTCATGAGCAAAATCGCCACTTCTCCCTATCTTCTGCTCACCCCTCAGTCTCCAGACCCCGTCTCTTACCAGCTCCCAAGCTCCTCTCCTCTCATAGTCATAAAGAAAAGAGACTGCAGTCAGAAGGGGCGCCTCCCTGCCCACCACCGCTCCACCGCCCTGCCTGCTCTGTGCCTTTCGCCGAACGCCGCCCACCTGCTGCCAGCCAGCCTATACTGGGCTCTGGCTCCTCCACTTGCACCTTCTTCTGCATTACCTTTCTCTCTCCTTAGGTACTTGTTCTCATGACTGTGAAAATCTCTTCACTTTTCAAGTATCACAAAACAAAGCCAGCTCCACATCTCCCTTGGACCCACATCTCCCACTTCATTTCCCTGCATTTCTTAATGGCTAAACTCGAAGAAATGATCATTGTCCCTCACCTGCTTCCTCAACCTCTTTCCTGAACTCCACTGTTAGCATCAGTATAAATGTAGCTTAAAAGGTACCATCATCACCTGGGTTTTCAGACCCCAAATCTGTCAGCCTTGAGTTCTTTCCTCTTCTACTGCATATCCAGGCCTTCACTAAGTCCTGCCACTTGTGCCTCTAATCATCGTGAATCCTCCCTGTTTGTGCCATTTCTAGTTCTGTAACTCCAGTTGAGGTTACCATCATCTCTCCTGGACTATCTGGCTTGTTATCTGACTATTCTCATAGTTCACTTAATCTATCCTCCAAATAACAGCCAAAGGAATCTTTCTAAAATATTAGTCATGACAGATTCCTGCTTAATACCTACCCTTGAATTTACCATTGAAGCTACAGTGAAGTCCAGATACCTTACCAGAGCCTCCAAGCCCTGGTCACCTAGACTCTGCAGCCTGGTCCTCTTGCTGTCCCTTCTTGTTACTCTTCCTCTGGAGCACTGGCCTCATTGTCCCTCAGACAGACTGTGCCTCTTTTCATCTCTCCAAAGGATGGCCACTCCATCATTCAGGACTCATCAAACAGCCCCTCCTCCTCGGAGCCCTTCCAGCCACTCTATAAAAGTTGTTTCCTTGCCACTTTGATCCTTTCGCCCCATTCTACCTTCTTCATGGCACTTCATTTGCCACCTACACATGAGTTCATGTCTTATCATCGGTCTCCCCTCTACAAGCGCATAAGGTCTTGTAGCCACAGACATTGTCTCTGTCTGACTGTTATATAGAGCTCCTAGAAAAATAACATATAGCTAGCATATAGTAGGTGATTCATAAATAGGTATTGACCAGCTGGGACTATCCCCCTCCTCAGATGACTGACTGGGCAGGTGTGGCTCTGAACATGAAGATTGAAGGTTGTCGGTCGCTTGAGGATGGCTGAGGCTGCGAGTTCTCCCTGGAAGGCAGTATAGCTAAAGCGCCCCCAAGGGCCCTACTAGTGTAAGCCTAAGAAAGGAGTGCCACAGGGGATCAGAAAAGAGAGTGGGAGGGGAAGCAGAAGGAGGGGGTTGATACTCTGAGGTGATGTACTCACTGCCTGAGGAAGGTTGGTCTCTTTTTGTTTCAATTTGTAGTCTGCTACAAACCTGTACTTTCTATACTAGATTTTAGCTAAAATTTTGCTCAGAACCAGTACTTTCTTTTTTTCTTTTTTCTTTTCTTTTTTTTTTTTTTTTTTAGGGAATGGGGGTGGGGGTTTGTTTTTTAAGACAGGGTCTCCCTGTACTCCCTGTAGACCCAGCTGTCCTGGAACTCACTGTGTAAATCTAGGCTGGCCTTGATCTCACAGAGATCCACATGTCTGCCTCCTGAGTGCTAGGATTAAAAGTGTTCCACCATGCCTGGCATCCAATACTTTCTTAAGTACATTAAAAATGAATTCTTAGCAATGGGGTATTTTCAAAAGGCATGCCAAATACGTGTCCAAACTTTTCATTAGTTTCCATACACATAAAACAGCCCTGGAAGTCACTATGAAAGTGTGCAAGCACTCTCAGTTTCTGTGTTTGTCTCATAGAGGACAAGTAGCAAAGTTCACAGGCTGTCCCTAATTCATGAACCCCACATTAACCATCACCACAGTACTGATCCTCTGGGCAGAAAGGCGAGAGATGAGCAGAAGACACTGTAGCCTCTGCCCTTGAGGGAATAGTAGTCTGTGACACATGAGGTCGTACTGAATGGCAAAGGGGTCAGAGAATGCCGGCTTCCGGGGCCCTGATCTGCCCCAGCCCTGCCACTGTGTCACTCCTGTGATCACAGCCCCTCTGGCACCCTTCTTCATCTATAAAATGAAGAGATTATGTCAATGATTGAATGCTAAAAAGTTTCTTATTGCTTGGGTGCAAATACTAAAATCCCTCAGTGCTAGCAGTTGTCTGGGGGAAGGGCTGGAGAAAGATCACTAATGGGCATAGTGTTTGCATGAAGATAATCTAAAATGGATTATGGTGATAGTTGTATGATACTGTCTGTATGCTAAAAAAGCATTAAATTGTATACTTTGAATGGGTAAACTTTATGGCATGTAAATTATATCTCAGTAAAGCTGTTGAAAAAGAAAGAACCTTCCATGACACTTAGAACTGTAAAATATTGTCTTAGATGGGTGACCAGTTGCCTAGAAGCAGGTCAGAAGGCCAGGAGGACTTGATGGGCCCCACAGTTGGTATGGTAGATAATATGAGCCCTCTAGTGGTATAAATAATTGTCCTTTAAAAGAGCATTATTAGGGGGGCTGGAGAGGTGACAGCAGTTAAGAGCATTTGCTATTCTTACAGAGGACCCTATGTTGGTTTCCAACACCCACATGATGGCTCATAACTGCCAGTAACTCAAGCTCCAGGGAATCCACCACCCTATTCTGGCTTCTGTACACCTGCACACTGTTACATGCACATAAATAAAAATCTTTTTTCTAAAAATACTGTTAAAACGTACCTGCATGGGACTGTAGAGATGGCTCTACAGTTAAGAGCACTCGCTGCTCTTGCAGAGGACCCACTTGGTGGCTAACAACCAACCATAACTCTAGTTCTAGGGGAATACAGCACCCTCCTCTGACCTTTGTGGGCATTGCACAACACCGTACACTTCACATACATGTAGGCAATACACTTATACACATAAAATATTTTTCAAAAACTTATCTGTAAACTTTCTCTTACCTTTACTGACCTTTTAATTGATTGTTATTTTAATAACAAATATTTATTGCATACCCTTTCCCTAGCAAAGCTTAAAACTGGCAAAGTAGAGACATTAGGCAAATAATGACTAAATTATTAGGTAATGATACAGCTGCTATTACAGAGAAGTAGAGGAAATATGAGATCATAATGGAACCTAGTATCATCCAGAAGGGCTAAGGGAATCTTCTGAGCAAATCCATATAGAGATCTGAAGTGTATATACTAGCCCATCATTTAGCTTGAGACAGCCCTGTGGAGGGAGGTTGCCATTAGACATCCTAGGGTCTTTGGGGGAAGTGAATATGTTCTGTGGTACTGTTATTGCAGTCTGCGTGGTAGATTGGTCTTAATGTGGAACCTCCATGATCCGGAATCCTGCCCTGAGCCCTCCATCAGCCCTCACTGCTCATCCCTAGGATGAGACATTTCTGTACCCTGTGCCTGTGGAGTCACTGCTTAGTTCAGCTAGAGATGAGAGCCTGGTCACCAGAGCCTGTGCTCTCCAGAGCCACCTGCCATCCAGGCACCCGCATTTCATCAAGGCTTTAATGGGCTCCAAGCAGTCCTCGGATGAGCCTGGCTGGCATCCGGCATGAGCTCATCTCTGCCAACAGTGGCAGCTGGGAGCCAGGGCTCCCCTGGGTGAGGGAGAGGTCAACATTGGCTGAGCAGGTCCTTCTGTGTCCCACGTTCTCCTCCACCTGAACTGCACCTAGAAACATCTGACTGGCACTCACAGCTCCTAAGGTCAACTTCCCTTTGCCACCCTGTTTATGCCCTCTCCAGAGCATGCGATGTTGGACAGAATGGACTGGAAAAGAACAGCTCTGCTTTAGGAAAGGAGAACATCAAATTGGAGGTCAGAGCCGGCAGAATACTAGCAAAGTTCAGACTGGGAAAAGGGTCAGAGCCAAGATTCCCTCCCCAAAAAAGTTTACTTCTAGCTGTCCTGGCCTCCTCTGTACGGAAGCCTGACCTTATCCAGGGAAGAGCACAGCAGGATGTTCCCTGTGGGTTTGGACCACACACCTCCCTTCCTGAACAGCATGTTGAAAGTGATTCTTTTCACTGTAGCAGAAGGAGAGAGATTGCCACTTAAGGAACCCTTCCTAGCTCTGGAGAGATGGCCCAGCCATTAAAAACTCATACTGTCCCCAGCACCCATGTCAGACAGCTCTCAACTACCTATAACTCCAGCTCCAGAAGTCTAGTACCTTCTGGTCTCTGCAGCCACCTGCACACATGTGCACATTGCCTATACAGAGACACATGTGCATATGCATAATTCAAAATAAATACGGCTAGAGAGATGGCTCAGTGGTTAAGAGCATTGGCTGCTCTTGCAGAAGACCTGGGTTCAGTTTTCAGCACCCACATGGTAGTTCCAGGGGTTCTCACGCATTCTTCAGATCTCCACAGGCACTGCATGACACAGATGTACGCATATACATGCAGACAACACACTCATACACATAAAAAAATTAAAATAACAAAATTTAGAAAAATAAATATTTTTAAAAGAAAGCCTTCAGGGACCCATTTGAAGTAACGAACCCCTGTGTGATAGAGAGGGCTGACTGGGCACTGGGATCTGACAAATTCTGGCACTAGCTTTATCTTGCCTGAGGCTTCAAGCAAGTCCTTTCCTGTCACTGAGCCTCAGTTTACCCACCTATGAAACATCATAGTTAGCTTATGATGTCCAAATCTCCCATTGTAATGTTTTGTGGTTTTGAGTTGCCCTCTGAGTTTCCTAAGTATAAACCTAAATTGTTAAAAACTTTTATTTTTCTGCAGCTGAACACTACTGGTCTCTATTCTGGGCGTCTCTGATGGATTCTCTTAAAACGTTCTAATTTCCTTACTGCCCCTGTTATTAAAGTATCTCTCTCCTGCTGTGCATTCTCAGAAGGCAAAGTATGGCTCTGCAGTGCTTATTTCCCAGCACCTTGCACTGTTCTTAGTGCATGACAGCTGCTTAGTGTTTGACTAAATTAATTTATAAATAGGCAACAGGCATTATAGGGAATAAAAGAGGAGACGTAGGCCCATCCCTTGTTACTGTACCTGGTAGTGACTAACAAGGGGGCCTTGTAGGTGTCGTGGACTAGGCAGGGCTGCAGGCAGGACCAGGGCAGAATTCAAGCAGACAGAGGGCAAGAACAAAGCTTTTCCATGAAGTGGCAACAGAGTGAACCCTGACCCTGCACATTTAGAGATTGAAGCAAATTGACCACCTTCTGGGTTGTGGTAAGGAGGCTTGGGTGTGAGGGTCTTGGGGACAAGGTAAGGGGCATAAATTTGTAGTCAAAAATAATTTTGAAGAGGCTGGAGAGATGACTGTTAAGAGCACTAGCTGTTCTTGCAGATTCAGTTCCCAGCATCCACATGGCAGCTAACAGCTGTTCATAACTCCAGTTCCAGAGGATCTGATGCCCTCTTCTGACCAGCACAGGCATTCCAGTGACAAGGTGCACTTACATGCATGTAGTTGATACACTCATGCACATAAAATAAAAATAATAAATAAAATAGTTTTAAATAATTATAAATTTGAAGTCATTGTCTACTGTGTATGTTTGATTGCCATGATTTTTACTTTAAAAATGCAACAAATAAAATTTCCTACAGTGGGGGCTGGAGAGATGATTCAGTGTCCTCGCACCCGTGTGGTGGCTAACAGCTGTCATAACTCCCTCTTCTGACCTCCACAAACATTGCACCACATGGATACACTTACATAAATGCAGGCAAAACACATACATAAAACTGAAATAAATCAAAAAAAATTTTTTTAACTTTCCTACAGTGGCAGAGGATACACAGTGGGAACGAAGTGACCTCATAACCCTGGTCCTCCACAGAGGACCCTGTGACTGCGGTTACCAGTTAGCACTGAGCAGAAAACAGCACAGCGGTGTTATTGTGAAGTTTGGGAAATAAGTCTGAAATGGGTCTCACTAGAGTGAAACCAAGGTATCTTCAGAGATGCCATCAATTTTGGAGACTCTAGGAAGGAATCTGTTCTCTTGTCTGGTCCAGTTTCTAGAGGCCTTCATTCCATGTCTTGTAGCCCCACCCATCTTCAAAACCAGCAATGACCAATCAAGTCTTCTCCCATTTCACCAACCTAATTCTTTTGCCTTCCTCCTTCCTTCATAAAGACCCTTGTGGTCACATTAAAGCAGCCTGAACAACCCAAGATATCTCAGAGTCAGCTGTTAAGCAACCTTAATTTTGTCTACAACCTTCATTCCCCTAAGGTATTCACAGGCTCCTCGGACTTGGGAACATCTTCAGGGGGCCATCTTCTGCCTACCACACTCTGAGAGGTATTTTATATGTGTTTTACTTTTATTCTTCCTTTTGAATAGTTAATATTTGTATATAGCACAAACTTTAAAAAGTTTTAGTGAAAAAGTCTTACTCCCATCCAAGTCCGGTCAAAGTCTGTCCAGTCTGTTGTGCTGCTTCTTGTTTCGCCTTGCAGTGAATTAGCAGGCTGTGGGGGAAGACACTTAATCCCACGCAAATACCCTGCTCATCAGAGCTTCCCCCAGGACCTGGCATCCCTTGAGCTTCTTGCCAGAACAAGTTTCATGCGATGGCTACAAGATATATGTTTTCCATACTTTTAGCTCCAACACTCAATCCACAGTGACCAGTTGGCACACGACCCTCTGTGGTAAGTGTCCCATCTCCCCATTTATGTCTGAATTGTCAGAGTGTGTTGTAATGCTCTGTAACTCATTACTGTCCTTAATTATGTCTGTGCTGAAGTGGTCTCCAATTTGACCGTGGTAGCATACCTCTATCTTTTTTTTTTTTTTTTTTTTAACTTTTAGCCTTTTCTTATTTTCTGGACTAGTAAATATAGTTCTTCAGGCTCATCTTGTGCCTACTTCACTTCTGCCCTGGAGAAGTACTAGGACTTTTTAAAGACTGAACTATAGTACTGTGGATGCTTTATACACCTTCTGTTGACAGCCAAGAAATAATTTCAGGTTGCAGGGTCATTGTATGTGTGTACTTGTGTGCGTAGGTGAGTATGCCTGTGTGGAGACCAGAGGCCAGCATCGAGTGTCCCCTTCACTCAGTCTCCACCTTATTTTAAGACAAGATCTCTCACTGAATCTGTAACTGACCAATTGTCTTGACTGTCTAGCCAGTAAGCTTAAGGAATTTGCCTGCCTCTGTCGCCCAGCACTAGGGTTACAGACCACTACTGTGTCCACCTTTTATGTAGATGCTGGGGATCCAAACTCAGATGCTTACATGGCAAACACTTTACAGACTGAGCCATCTCCTCTGCCCCAGTATTTACATTTTAGATATATAAGCGTGTGTGTACTAGAGAATACACACATATGCATGCCTATATATGTACATATGTATTGTGGAAATCCTGAGAACACCAGCGATCTGATCTTGACATATTTCATTTCTGTGTCTCCTGCCTTCTCTTTAATTGAACTTTTAAATTTCATTAAACGGTTCTTAATCAAATGTAGACCCCACCCCCCTTCCATGCGCCACCATGCACCCTGCCGGGCCTCATACATTCCACCATACATGTTAAGTCCTATCCTGTCAAGCATTTGTACCTAGATGTCTTTGGTGCAAGTTCATCCACTGGAGTCTGGTCAGCCTATCTAGAGATCATAAGTAAGTTCTACTCTCCCCTCACCCAGCAGTAATCAGCTCCAGCAGTTCTCAGGCTAGGGCTGGCCCACCAACCGTTTCCCTTGCTCCACTCTTGGCTCTTGTCTGAGTTGGCATGGGTCCTGCGCTTTATGCCACTATTGCCACAAGTTCATATGAGCAAGCTTCCAGTGGCCTGAAAGCCTCTGTTTCCCTATGTTCATGGACTAACCCTCGCTCTTACAATCTTTCTGCCCCCTCTTCTACAATGTTCTCTGGGCCGTGGGTGGGTGGGGTTAATTTAGGAGTCTCATCCAAGGGCACACACTGTGCAGTCTCTCATTCTTTAAAATTTAGCCACTTGTGGCCTTCTGTGTTGCACTGCACTCAGTGGTATAAGGAAGCTTTGCTGGTGAGAGTTGGGGGATGCATGAGTATTCTCTTCTGTTTTGGGAATATTGGCTAGAAGCAGTGTTGCTACATTTGCTTATTTGTCCAGTCCTAATACGCAGCAGAGAGCCTCCTGCATTTCCACTGTTATAGAACGCAAAGCTGCTAAAAAAGAGCCCAAATCAGGGTTGTTTGCAGGTCTCACCCCGACTCCAAGTCTAAGGGTTTTCCATCAAATACCAGGTTAATAAGCTATTTTAGTTCACACACCCCCAAGTGTGTTTCTATTATTCATTTGAACTACAGTTCAGTTAACTTTCTGTTTGCTTTCAGTTTTAGGTTCTTCCCACCTGTCCTATTGATTAAATTTTGTTGTTTAAATATGTAGAACATTAACTTGTTTCTTAAAATCAAAACTACACAAAAGTAGGACTCGGGTGGGTGGGTGTATGTAGCTCAGTTGGTAGAGTGCTTGCCCAGCATGCATAAGACCCTGGGTCCATCCCAAGCATCACATGAAATCAGGTGTACTGATACATATCTTTAAATCCCAGCACTGTGCTATATAAGACCCTGTCTCAAAATAAATAAGTAGAATAAAAAAATAAAACTGTGTAACAAAGTATGCTCAAAGAAGTGAAACTATTTCCTTTATCTCTTTTAACTGTTTTCTGACTCCCTCCCACCCTCCATCCCTGCCAGGAGCCCCTTTGTAAGCAATCAACTTTTTGTTTTCTGGTTTGTCCTTCCTGTTAAATAATATTTGCGTTTTCTTTTTATGTGTGTGCATGTGTGTGTGTGTATGTTTGTGGTGTGTTTAGTTGTACGGGGGAGTTGAGGGGAGAGGTAATGTGCCCATGTATGTGGAGGCCAAAGGACAACCTCAGATGATGTTCTCAGGAACACCAGCCACCTGCCTTTGAGACAGGATCTTTCAATAGCCTAAACTCACCAGTTAGGCTAAACTGGCTGGCCAGTGAGTCCCAGACATCCTCCTGTTTCCTCCCCTCCAACAGTGGTAAGGTACGTGCCACCACACCTGCCATTTCTACACGTGTCCTCGGCCTTCCTGAGCCATCTCCCCAGCCCCACTATTTATGTTTTCTTGTTCTATCTCTCTTCCTACATAAGATAACATCTGTATGCTCTTTACAGTAGGCTTTTTTGTGTCATAGATCTGCCTTCCCCCTTTCTCCAGCTGCACAGTGTCCATTCCTGACCTATGTGTGGACCTGGAGGTTTTCAGTATTCTGTAGTGGGAAATGGTGGGGTTATACATGCCCCCTTTGCATGTATGTCTTGTTACTGGCTATGAGCCTGCAGTGAAGCCCTGGAAGGAGGAGAGCCGGTGGGTAAGGTACCAAGAAGGAGAGCCAGTGGGTAAGGCATCTCTACGCCCTCTTTGTTTACCTACTGTCTCTCCTTCACAGAAGTTGTGTTGTTTGACATTCCTGTTCATCCTATAGGAAAGAGTATCCATCCAGCTTCTCAGAGACTAGATTGTCAAGCTGTGGGATTGTTGCCAATCTGGTAGAAGGGAAATAGTATGTCATTTGAAGTTTCAGCTTGGTTCTCTTATTATGAGTGGATTTGAACATCACTTCATATGCATAAGGGCCATTTTGTGTCTCCTTTGGTGAACTGTCTGTTCACCTCATGTTCATTTTCCTATGGAACTTTTCATCTTTGTTTTTCTCTTTACTATTGTTTGTTTTATTTTATTTTAAGACAGGATCTCGCTCTTTAGGCCTGACTGGTCTGGCTGGTACTCATTGTGTAACCAAGGATAGCTTCAAACTCATGGCAGTCTTCCTGCCTCAACCTTGTTAGTGCTGGAATTACAGGCATGTACCACCATGCCCAGCTCTTGATTATTTTGTTTAAAGCTCTTTGCATATTAAGGATCTTAGCCCTCTACCTGTGATGTACATTGTGACTATTTTCTCCAGTGTTGGCTTAGTATGGTTCTACCACTTCCCATACAATTCTGTTACATAGCCAGGATTGAGAACCACTGGGGTAGTTTAAATTGTGCGTGTTGAAACTGGCTTTTAAAAGAAACTGGGTAAAAGAGGACAGACTACATAAGAAGAAGTAGGCCTTGGGTAGCACCCATAACAGGGCAGAAGCATGAAGAGGAAATGCAAAGGGCAACATAGTCCTGGGTGTTGCGTATGTCGGAATCAAGGTAGAAGTCAAAGGGAGGCTGGATTGGTCACTGCCCCTTGATTACTGCATTCTTGCTGGGTGTGGTAAGAAGGTCATAGCTCTGCCCTCACCATTTCAGTCCCCTGCAAGCTGAGAGAAGACTCCCCTGGTATCTGGTGATTTGGGAGTATTGCCGTTGACTACAAATGGGAGAACATAGCCCAGCTATTTCATAGCTGGGACACAGTTAATCAGCAAACATTGATCAAACCCCTTCTGTATGCCAGGCGCTGGAATAGGCACATAGCAAAGGCCTAGTGCTTTCCTCACACTATCTAAAACATCAGTTTTCTTTACTCAGAGCCATGCATATGATTCATCATGCAGCCTCAACCCTAGGGCAGACTAGGTAAAGTCCTTGGAATCTAATAGAAAAGCCCTTTTGAGAAAAATGGGATTACCAACCCAGGCAAGTTCTCTGTCAAAACCATCCTCTTGGTGTCAGTGGCCCGTTCTCCCCCTTCTCATCACACCTCATCTCCCTACTACTCTCCCATGTTTATTTCTGTGACAGTCACCTGATACTGTGGCTGGATGTAGAGGAAGCAGCATGAACTAGGAGCATGCTCATTGGCAGCAGCCTCTGTGTCTGGAAAAGGCATCAGCTTTATGAGGAAGATGAGTAATTCCTTCAGCCTTCGTGGGAGGCTGAAAATCAGCAGATAAATGGTTCCTCTGCCCAGACCCATATCCTGTAACATTTGATACCATATTAAAGACATCTTCTCCACACCTTTGATCGTCTTCATACTGGGAAATGCAATTAATAAAAATGTCCCACTGAGATTTGTTTCTGCACGTTTGCAAAGCCAACTGTGAAGAGGACCTGTCTTCCTGAAATTCAGAACAAAAGTCTATGAGTGTGCATTATTCTTGGCTCACTCACTGCTTTTATATTTGCTTTCTGAGACAAAGTCTTGCTGTGTAGCCTGTGTTGGGCTCAAATCTGTGGCAGTCTCCTGCCTCATCCTCCCCTGTGCCACGATGACAGGTGTAAGCCACCGCATTCAGCGTTACCCATCACTGCTGACACTTCATCAAGCAGAAGGCTGGCCTGACACTTAGGACTAAGCTTATAAGTAGAAGTGTAGCCTTCTTGATGAGCTCTCTTCTCTGCTTGCGGGCATTTGGCTGGGATTGGTCAGCAGACGCTTAAACATCTGGTCAGCTCAGCCCTTTTGGGTAAGGCTTTTTTTTATAGACAAACCATCAAGATTGATCAGCCTCCTAACTGAATTAGCCAGATGTGTGGCATTGTGTGTCCTTTCCTCAGCCTCCCTTCAGTGTTGTTCGGTGGAGGCAGACATGCGATTAGCATGTTTGAAGATGATGTGGTTTTAGTGCATGAACAAAAGCCGCTGCCTCCTGCAGACTGTGGCTCTGCCCCAGACGTCAGCAGGATAATTACAACTGCTAAATTCAGCCCAGACCCCAGGCTTGACTGCCTTGGTCTCAGCTGTCATTCCAAGAAGGGGGAGGGGAGGCTGCCGAGGCCTAGGGACCTGGGCTCTGTACAGTCCACTCTGCTTTATACAGAGCTGTCCCTGCTCTGCTGACAGTTGTTCCCAGCTGCTTTCTGAGCCCAGACCCAACTGCCACCTTTAGGGGTAGTGTATGCTGAACCGTGGGGAAAAGGGAAAATCGGGCTGGTCTCCTCAAAGCCACAACTTCCAGAAAACTTTCCCAGAACAGAAATGAGCTGAGACTCCTCACTCCCAGTGCTGTCACATGCCACTCAGAGCATTACCCACATGTGTAAAGCCTCTGCCATAGGTTTGTGGTGAGCTAGAGTCAAGGCAGGAGACTTGCCTTTTCCTGAGCTGACTCTGTATTGCATTATATTTGTGCGCTCATTCCGCTGGCTTATGTGCCACCTCTTTTCTGACCACACTGGTCTGCATATTTTCCTCAGAATAAGCCAGGCATTTTCATGTCTCCAGTAGCTCTGCTGGTGTTCAGACTCTAGAAACACTCATGCACTGTGTGTCCAGGTCCAGCCCCTTTTTCCTCACTTTTAAAATTTTTGTTTTGTGTATATGATTGTTATGCCTGCATGTATGTAAGTGCACCATGTCATGCAGTGCCCACAGAGAAGAGCGCATCCGATTCCTCTGGAACTGGAGTTACGGATGGTTGTTATCCATGTGGGTGCTGGGAACCAAGCCCAGGTCCTCTGCAAGAGCAGCCAGTGCTCCTAACCACTGAGCCGCCTTCCTCACTTCTAACGGTTTCCCTCACTTCTTAACAAGCCTGTCAGGATTTCCTCCTGTATCCAGCTCCCATCCCCACTACCCCCAGCTGAGGCTTCATTATCTAGACTACTATATAACAGCTGTGTTACGGACCTCCCCACTTCCGGGATCCTCTTCAGTCCAGCCCACACTCTGCAAAGCTCTCGTTCCCCCGAGTCCCTCCGAGGTCAGCTCAGCTGCTTCATCCAGCATCTGTGTGCTCTGCTATCCACCAGGAGTCTTCTGCTGCCTTGTCTCCAGGAGAGGATGAGGGGATGATGGTTTGCCTCCAGATTGGAACTGGAGGCTCACAGGAGGATACCCAGGAAGCAAACAGAAACCATCTCCAAGGCCCCACTACACCACTCACACCCCAGCTGTCTTCTCTAAGCCTCCTCGTTCCCTGGATAATACCCTTCCCTACTTTACCTGTTGAAGTCCTGTGTAGCTTTCAAGATCCAGCTTCTTTGTACATTGTCTAGTTTCCCCTGGTTTGCTCACAAAAGGAGACTGATTTCTCACCCTCGTTCCTACTTCAGTTTAGGAAGTTTAAAATGCCCAGCTTTTAAAGGTTATAACTGACACTGAAAAGCTGCGTTCCTCTGCGTCTCCTTGCACTCTCTTTCCCCGCTCCACTGATTCTGCCACCATTGCCTTGGCAAGGTTGCTAACCCAGGACAGCAACCCAGTTCCCCTCTGTCTGCTAAAGGAAATAGGGTAGACAGCTCACACTCACTATTTGATTCCACACGTATGTAGGAAGGAATGTTAGTAATAGTAGCTGAAGGAAAAATAACAATAGCTAGTATTCATCGGAATCTCACTGTGTGCCGAGCTTTGGCTAAGGCTTATCTTTTTTAATACTTAAACTAACTTTATAAGATATCATGTGCTTAAGAAGGACAATAGTCCGTTCAGGAACTTATACAAGGTCCACCCTGAGGAAGTGGCAAAATTATTGTGTTACATTATGATTATGTTCTCATGAACAAAATTCCATAGTCAATAGCCCCAGAGCCTCTCTAGAGTAAAGTAGATGCTGGGATCTTGGTTGGTTGGTTGGTTGGTTAGTTGAATGGATCAGTGTTCTTCCCATTGAACTTGCCTTCGGGCTTAAGAGGGACTGGTGAGCGTCTGTGCCAAGAAGTATAGATTTTGTCTCATCTCCTAATGCTCAGCTGTACACAGACATGTTCCCTCCCACTCAGTAACAAACTGCCTGGAACTCTTTCCTGGCTCATATTTACAAGAGAATGTGATAAATTCCGTATTGATCCCTCCTGTTCCACTGTAAATTTTGCAAAAGATGATTAAATAGAGCAATAGAGTCTGCAGGCATTGTGGCTCAATATGTTGTGGACTGGTGTATCGACCTCCTCCATCCAAAGGCAGCCAGCGCCTATCCCTGCTGCCCCAGACCAGTAATTAAAATCCTGTGAGACTGGGATTTAAAATCCAATCATATCCCTGAATCAAGCCTTCTAGCCTCCCCATGTGACGAGTGCAATAAGGTAACGGCAGGAGCATGTTTATGTCTGTGCTGAAGCAGTCCCCATAGGGTGGGTAAGAAATGGAAAGTTGGGAGGCCCTGCTGGCTAAATCACTTCACCCTGACACCACAGCCACTTGTAAGACAATCTGTAGGTACATAAACAAGTCCCAGCCAAAGACCCAAACTCAGACTGTAAGAGCAAAATATCAAGCACAAAATTCACAGATTCAAGTTTCATAGTGTGCTGTTAGTCTCACAGATAGTGTGGTGGGCTTAAGCAAGTGACTGGCTTTGATTAAACTCCTTTGGGAATTGGCAGCCAAATATGTGTGAATTTTCACCAGAACTCTTTGACTTAATCCAAACTGAAGCTAGCCTTCCCTGTACTGAGACCTGTTATCAAAGCACGTGGTGCTCTTAGAAATAAGCATGCCCTCTCTCTGCACAGCAGGACCAGGAGCTCCCTGGACGCAGAAGCAGTGTCTCCTACTCACTTTTGTAACCCTCACACCTAGCTCAGTGACAGACACATAGAGGACTCTCAGAAAGTGTCTTTGAATGAATGAGTAAATTTATAGAAATTAGCGCTTAATTTTGAAAAACACCTATCAATGACATGTCCATAGTAAAACTATTAAGTATCTTCATTGTTGGGCACAGCTGGTGCTGGGGAACTCTGCTGGGCCATCGTGTACCTTCAGGTGTGCTAATGCTTAGCCATAGGCTGCGTCCACAGGTCTTGTTATTAACCTCAGTTCTTGTGGAATGACTCTGTATGATGGCCCTTCAAACCTGAAAATGGCAAGCCTGTTCTCTTGAACTATTTTTTTTTCTACAGCCTAAACCACAAGTTCCTTGAATCATTTTTCTGACATGGCTTCTGAAACATTTTCTATCCCAATTGCATTTCCCAGAACGATCTTTACTTTGTCTCTCTTCCAAAACCTATGACTTTCCTTTTATGCTTTAGCTCTTAATGTCAGTCTTCCATCAGGTGTATCTGATGCCCTTCCCACCCTAATCTGTAGATTTGATAAGTAGGCCATTCCCGTGATGCCCATGTCAGAACTAAACATGCTGAACATGACCAAGCCTATTTACTGCCACCAGAAACTTCTCAAGTCCATCTGTTGCCCCATCCCCCTTGGGTCTGGTTGTCCATCAGTCACTAATTGACATGCCATATGCAACTGGCATCCAGCCCACATTTCTTCCTTGTGACCACAGGGTTGTCCTGAAACATCCCATCAAATGTCTGTGAAGTTCCCCTTTGCCCTAACTACCTGAATGAGCTCACAAGTGATCCTGATACAGACAGTAAAAGAGGCTATACTCACATGGTTGGGTAGACTCTCCAAATGCCCAGCGGTCACCCCACTTTCCTTTCATAAAGCACCCTTTACTAATATGCCTGATTCTAGAGATGAGACAACCTGTGGAAAGTGCTTTAATGACTAAAAAGAGGAAATGACTCGCAGACTAGAATGATACAGAAAAATTTCAGACCAAGGGAAATGAGGCTGGCTTCACAGAAAGTAGGGTCTGAGTGGTGGGCAGAGGAGGACAGTAGCAACCCAGTGTAGTCCAGTCTTTCCAGTCAGGGCTGGAGCAGTCACAGCAGGGACAGAAGGAAGCCTGAGACAGCATGGGTCCTGCAGTATGCCTGTGGATGTCAGAGGGCAGCCTGTGGGAGTTGGTTCTTTCCTTCCACCATGTGAATCCTGAAGATCAAACTCAGGTCATCAGGCTGGCAACAGTTTCCTCTCCCTGATAAGTCATCTCACTGGCCCTTAACTTTTTTATTTTTATGTGCTAACTTTTTTCTGCTCTTCTCAGTTGGTGCCGTGATTTCCCTTCCCACAGTGCCTGAGGCCAGGGTGTCAGCATGCCCATCTCCTCATCCCGCCACACAACAGTGTTGGTTTCTGTCTTTTCTGTCTCCTTCCAGTCTGGCTTCTTCTAGAGGCCTAAAACAGTTGCTTTCACTCTGTGCCAACCCTTGGCCTCTCTGTGCTGTGGGATTTCATGGAGTATCTGGGTACAGCCATGAGACAGTGGTTTTCTCTAGATACTTGCCTCCCTGAAGGCAGTGGAGCCCCTCTGTCTGTCTATCAGGAGATTTCTGGATGATGTCTTGGGAGGTGAGTTTTGGCTCACCAATCCCCTGGCCCTGGAAAGGGAGCCCTGTGCAGTACCCTTTCTGTAAAGATGTCTGCCTCCACCTGCTATGAGGAGCTCCACTGTCTTCATCTTGGAGTATCTAAGCACTTGAAGAGAGGGAGGGAGAGGGGAAGGGAGGAAGGGGGGGGAGGGAGGACGGGGGAGGGAAGAAAGGAGTTAGTTCTCTTTTTATGTCATCAAGCCTGGAGGGGACAGGGAGGGGCATCAGAACTGACTGCTTTGAAAAACATCTTTTATATTTTAAAACTTCAAACATATATGAATGAGACTAGTATAATAAATTCTGTTTTAAATCCCAGCTTTACTATCTGCTGTATGACCATGGGCAAAGTATTCCAGCTCGTTGAGCCTGTTTTCTCTTTGCATGATGAATTATTCAGGCACTGTATGTAAAGACTGTGTACTCAACGAGCGTTAGCCTGGCTCCTCCTCTTATTCTGCTACCAGACCCAGTGCACCTGTAAAATGGAAAAAAAATAATACCTCTTCTGCTTTCTCTACCAAATTGTTAAGAATTAAATCCATGTGGCTAGCCAGCAGGAGATACGGCATGTGACTCATGCCTCATAAGCATTCTTAGTTAAGGGGCAGTATATCTGTAAGAGTGTATGTCTGTGTGGGGGCATATGTCTGTATGTGCACATGTGTGGAGCGGTGGTCAGTGACTTGGTTAATAGAAAAAGCTCAGGATAAGAGGCCAGGAGACAGGGCTGCGTTGCCACACCTGCTGTGCCTCTTGTGGTCCTCCCAGCATATCTCTGGGAATGCAGAGGAGCTGGTCAGTTTCGGGCCTGAAGAGGTAAGTAGACAGGCTCTGACAGCTAAACTGTCAGAAATGCAGCAGACATGACCAGAAGGGGGCCCAGAGGGGAGATCACTGGTCACTGGACCTTGAAGAATGGGTAGGATGTAGGTAATCAGGGAGACAAGGAGCAGGACTTGCATGAAGGACCAGCCCCAATACCAGCCTAGAATGAGTGTGGTGACATGGAAAGCACAGAGCTTGCCTGATGCGGCTCCCATCTCTGAATGCTTCTGTGACGAAGAGCTCACTATCAGAAATACTAGTCTATATCGACATCTCTGATCATGGAAAGGACTTCTGATAGTCAGCAAAAGCTTCTTAGTATAGAGAGTAAAAAGTGCAGAAATCAGGCAAATCAGGACTAAGGGAGCAGAGGAACTAGCAGTAACTGTGGAATGGGAGAGTGGGTGGGCAGTGTTTACAGAGGTCTCTGTCTCCCTGCACGGGCTTTTATTTCAACCACATTCAAACTTCCTGTCTGTCCTTACAGATCCTGTAGAGGTAGGCAGGACAGCAGTCACCACCACCAGAAAAGTAGAGCCAGGCTCCGGAGTTCCTGCCTGCCAGCTCCAGTTGGGGAAGCGGGTATCGTGGAAAGTGCAGGAGGGCGGAGTGGACGGGCAGGGAGCGTGTTAATATTAGTAACAGCAGTGACCTGACGTGTTTGTGTCACCCTTCGCCGTGTTTGAGCCACCTTGTACACATTCTCCTTGATGTGAGGTGGGAACCTTCCAATTTGCCAGCTTTTCCCACCAGCCCAGAGGACACCCCATTCCCACTGGGTGACCCACATCTCAGTCCTCTTACCAGAAGAACAAGTAGGCCCCTCTCCAGTGCTGCCTGCCCCACTTTCTCACTGAGGAAGTGGTACAGGTGGAGTGGCTCAGAGGGTGGCACCCAGCCTTTGCTGGGTGCTTCAGTTATTTGCCCTAGTCCCAGACAGCTGGTGAGAAGGCGCTAAGGAGGACTTTCTGAAGGAGAAGCCAGACTCAGTCTTAGAAGATGGACAAGTGTTTATAGGAAGACCAAGATAAAGTCAGTAGAGAGATCAAGGTTCCTATGAGAAAGGATCCATACAACTGCACTGAGAAAGCCTTTGGAGGGTCGTGATCTTGGGGCTAGATACTGGGAGCAGTCAGTGGAGCCAGGGGACCACCCATTCCAGATGCAGAAGGGAAGTGACTTCTTGGGAATTTGAGTTCATCGTTACAGTCTTTTTTTCACTTGGAGCATCTGTGATGATGTCAAATCAAATTCAGATGCCACACCAGAGAAGAGCAGTAGGCTCCCTAGGTACCAGTGAACCAGAGCTCTCTCACCAACACCCTTCCCGTGCCTTCACCTTCCCTGAGTGAGGAGATCCCAGCCATCCACAATGGCATCAGCCAACACCAGCACCACGACCCCCCACCCACCCACTCCTGCCCTGCTTTCTGGGCCCGAACCCTATTGACAGATCCCCCAGAATCTGAAGGAATTCAAGACAAATGGTTAAGAGGATGGAGTTAATAAAATTTGAAAAATTGAGGCCTGTCACTCCACTAAACTTTTTTCAATACCATTGACAGAAACATATTTCCCCAATGAGTGACCTTCCACAGCTGTAGCGGGCTGGCGCAGCCACAACCAAGCTGCCAGGAAGCCAGGCTGCTATTTATCAAATATTATAAGCTGGGACAACTAATCTGGAGCAGGAGAAGAAGGAGGGGTCCTGCGCAACACTGCCCAGGGTGCTCCAGGTGTTTGCCCCAGCCCCAGACAGCCAGTGGGAGGTGACGGATGGCCTGCGATTAGCACTCCCACCTCTGTCCAGCCTTCTCACTTGCTCCCAGAGGCCTGGCCCTCTAGACCAGCTGCTTGGCCTGGAGGGCCTCTGGGTGGGAGGCAAGGGGAGGTCAGGCCAGGGCATGAGCCATCCTGATGCCCCCAGAGAGGGCAGCCGGGTGAGACCCAACGTGGTTATTTATTGGAGTGTAATGGTTTGTGGCCATTGGTCGTGGAGGTGAAATCGATCAGTGGTAGAAGTCAGGTTCTATCAATTATTAGAGCAATTAGTCAAGTCAGATGGAGGGTGTGGGGCTGGGGCAGTAATATTGGATGGACATTATCCAGGTGCCCCTGCCTCAGCCTTCCTACAGTGGGGGCAGACATTCTGCCCTGAGGCTCCAGAACCTTGGAGAACCCGACTGGCTTCCCCCTGTGAGTGGCTTGACCCAAGAGTTTCCTGGACTGGAGCCAGGCCCGGCACTGCTGTAAAAGGAAGCCCCTGTGCTGACTGGCCCAGGTGCAGAGATGTCCTACCTGTCCCCGTCCCATCCTTTATGAGAAGTGACACGACTCCTCCTGGAAATTACTCAGTGGCCAATGTTTATGGCACACATTTTTCATTCTGTAAGCAAATATAGATCACTGACAGCACTTGTTTGAGGCAGCTAATCTCACCCTCTCTTCTCTCTTCCACTGTCTTCTCTCACCTTCTCTCCCTCCTCCCCTCTCACCCACTTCTATCTTCCACCCATTTCTCTTCCTTCCTCTCTGCTGGGTTCTCTCCCCCTGCAGCCTCCTCTAATCCCTACTCCACAGAGCGCATGTCTGGTAGCAGAGCTCCCAGGGCTGCTAGGCTGCCAGAGATAGAAGAGGCCTTTCTATCAATGACTTGTGGCTCCTCCTGCCTCTGCAGCAGTTGGGCCGTGCTGTCTGCCACTGGACTCTCCACCCTTGCAGACCCCTTCAAAACCTAGCACACAGAGAGCAGGCCCATTCCAGTGTAACATGAGCACTTTGGTCCTTCCTGAGCCCCATGGTACTTGTCATTCTGTCCTTGTTATATGTGCATCTCTCATCCCCATCAGCTCCTGGACAGCTGAATTTGTGTTAGATTCAAACTCAAGGGAGACCCATTCTTACAGACAGGAAAGGGAACCAGCAAATGAGACTGGAAGACTGGTCACCGGGGAAGAGATCTTTCAGAACTCAAAGGAGATAGTAACTAAGTTCTCGCTTACCACAGAGCAGTCATGAGGGGTTTAAAAAAAAATCCCGGGTCTGAAGAGATGGCTCAGCATTGGATGCTCTGGCAGAGGAACCAAGTTCAATTCCCAGCACCCACGTGGTGGTTAACAACCGTCTGTAATTCCCGCTCCAGGAGATCCAGCACTCCCTTCTGACCTCTGCAGGCATTGCACAACATGGGTGCACTTATGTACATGCAGCAATACATTCATACACATAAAATGAAAATAATAAATAAAACATTTTTTAATTTGATGTGGTAGCATATGCCTATATTCCCAGCACCCAGAAGGCCAAGTTCAAGGCTGAATTTAAGGCCAACTTGTCTCAAAAAAACAACTTTTCAGTCTAAGAAAGGAAGGGGCTAGAGAGATGGTTCAGTAGTTAAGAATATGAACTGCTCTTGCAGAAGATCTCATGTTCAATTCCCAACACCCACGTCAGACAGCTCACAACCACCTGCAACTCCAGCTCAACAGGAATCCAGTGCCTCTGGCCTCCTCAGGCACACACACACACAATTAAAAATAAAATTTTTAATTTTTAAAATCTATTTTAAAAAGGAAACTATCCATTGGCCTGCAAGTCCCTCTCTTGCATACAGAGCCCTGCAGATAATGAAGTGCCCAGGGAGTTCCAACAGGTCAAAGAGAAAGAATGAGACACTGTCAGAGCCTTGAGTTCTTCAAAGACCCTAGAACCTTACCAGTTTTAATAAACACATCAACATTCATGTGTGGATATTTGCCTAAGCTGTGGGGCAAGAGGTTAACCTAAGAAGCCACATTCAGTGGCAGGAAGAGGACACCCCACGCCCTTCCTAAGTCCACACTTTGTCCTGTAGGCAGTGAAAGACCACTAGAGGATTTTGGGGTGCATCATCAGCACCCTGGTGAGAGTGAATTAGAGTTGGGAAAATCTGGGCATGGGATGGACTCATGGATCAAAACAGTAGACCTAGCTTCCTGGCCTTGGCTTGTTACTGCATTTCTCTGAGCACAGTTTTCATGTCTGTATCTTGGGGATTTTTAACACCTCAGGTTCTGAAGGCTAAATGATAAAATACGTAAAAAGTGCAGAGCGAGGCACGAGGTAAGAGATGAATAGATACCAGTGCTGCTATTATCGCTCCAAGGCGATAATAGACATGAGGATGCATAGCCAGGATCAGGCATGGTGGTATGTACCAGTAGTCCCAGTACTCAGAAGGCTGAGGCAGGAGGAATGCTTGATCTCAGCTCTTCAGTCTGAGCAACGTAAGAAGATCTGTCTTTTTTTTATTATTATTAAATGGGGTGGGGGAGGGTGCTTAGTGGCCCACACCTCTAACTGCTAAAGCACTAGCACTCAGGAATCTGAGGCAAGAAAGTCATGAATTCAAGACCAGCATGGCCTGTATAGTGAGACTCCGTTTTAAGAAAACAAAAACTAGGTCTAGATAGAAGGCTTAGTGGTTATGAGCACATATTGCTCTTGCAAAGGACTTGCGTCTGGCTCCCAGCAATCACATCAGGTGACTGATAACCAAGGGGACCAGACACCTGGTCTCCTGGTGTACCTGCACTCATGGGCACATACCCCACACAGACACACATGCATACACATAATTTAAAAGTAGTAACCACGAATCTCTTCAAAAAGGAAAGCAAAAAAACAGCAACAACAAGTGAGCACAGACTCGTCCTGTTTGCAAATGTTCCTAACAGCACTGTTCATAACAGGTAAGAGGAAACACTCATATGTCCCTCAGCTGACAGAGAACAGGATGTAGTGTTGCCCCAGATCCGAGTCTTATTCACCCACGCATGTTAAGTGGAAGAAGCCCTGCACAGAAGGCCACATGTTGCATAATTCCACACATCCATAAAGAGAGAAAGTCAACCATGGGGTGTGTTCGGTAACAAGTATGGAATTTCTTTTCAGAGCTGGGGAAAAATTAATAGTGATGTTTGCACAACCTTCTGAGTTTAAACCACCAAATGGAGTGCATTTAAAATGCTGAACTTGAGGCTGGAGAGTTGGCTCAGTGAATAAGTGCAGTAGTCCTCCAGCGAAGGACTTGAGTTCTAGCCCAGCACCTACCCAGTGGCTAATAACTGTCCATAGCTCAGACAACCCCTCTCCTAGCCTCTGGGGGCACTGCATGATATGGGTGCACCTACATACATGTAAGCAAAACACATAAAATAAAAAATGGATGCAAAAAAAAACGTTAAATACTGGACTTCAAGGGTCTAGGGGTGTAGATCAGTGGTAGAGCACTTCTATACCATGTGTGAGGCCCTGACCCAGCAATGGTGTAAAGAAAAGAAAGGGGCAGTAATTTTCTAGTATGTGAATTCCTGATAGAAAGATAGGATCATATATAAAAATATTAGAATTTTTTTCTAACGAGTTTCTTCATCCTGAATTGTGCCTCCTACTGCGCTGCCCCTCCCTCCCACACCAGCAGCCACTTTGAGTGCTTATTAAATGTTTACTATTAGTGTTAAGTTTATAGAGTCTTAAGAAGCAGAGTTTCAGCAGGGAGAGCTCCATACTATGCTCTAAGTGCTTCGAGAGACAGGTTTAGAAAAACTGACTTTCACCATCTGTCAGCTGTGATCAGACATCACCCTGAGTGAACCTATTATGTCCTTAACAGCCAGGACTATGTAAACTCTCCTTAACTTCTGGACATTTCTCTGGCAAGAAAGGTAGTCAAGGAATACTAGACACTTATTACCATGTGTTCCAATTATGTGCGTAGCTGAGCTTGCTTAGTTTTCCTTCTTGGTGATCTTGAGGGGCATGCCTGTGAGGCAAGGCCAGCTCTGTCCTCAGGCCTCACTGCTTCAGGGTTTGAAGGATGGAGGCCTTGGAGGAGAGTGAGCTGCTCAGCTGCTGGGCCATGGAGAGGAGTGTCTGCAGAACTGGGGATCAAAGAAGGCTTTCTTCATAGTTGCCAAGTCTTGCCAAAGTAGACACCCTATCTGGCTACTCTACATCAGCACTTAGAAGGTAGACATGACCTCCAGCTAACCTTTTTTTCTCATAGTCAAGGTTTCTTGTGCTCTAGTCCTAGAAACAAACACACCCACATCCTCAGCCAGCAGCACAGAGCCAAGGTCCCTGTGAGGCCCACACTCTTCTAGAGGACTCTGCTGACTCTGGTGACAGGAAATGCCCAGAGGTAGGAGAATGTAAAGGAGAGAGGAACTGAGTGTGGTGGCCCACACCTGTAATCCCAGCCCTTGGGAGGGAGACAGGAGGAGTCCCGTGACTTTGAAGCCAGTTTATTCTACATAGCAAGTTCCACGCCAGCCAGGGCTACATAGTTGACACCTTTTCTTAAAGGTGGAAAAAAAAGGCAAATATTAAGGTGAGTGGGAAGAACCTCTTCATTCCTATTGAGCTATTCCGTGTTAGAAAGAAACCCTTATACGTAGCTTTGTGGAATGAATGTTCATCTGTATGCAGATGTATTGACCTCTGTGGACATTTTAGTGAATGTGTATTATATATGGATGTGGTTGTTGACATTTGTGTTGGATGTGTGAATCTATGTTTTTTGATGTTTTGCTAGCACATTCAGCTGCATGTATTTGTATATGCACAACATTTCTACATGTATGTGCACACATATAGGAGGCCCTTGATATCCTGACCTCTGTCAGGGAGGACTGTGTACTCTACTTTCAGAGTAACTCGATATGTTTTTCCTGCCATTCTGCAATCTGGCAAATTTCCATGGGAACTTCTCATACTGAAATTGAGGCCCCAGGCCACCTCTAAATGAAGACTGAAGACCCACTGATCACTAATATAGCCCCTAACAATATATCCTTCTCTTCCTACCAGGAGCCAGTCCCCTGCAGAGGAATGAAATGGGACATACGCCCTTGGATTATGCCCGAGAAGGGGAGGTGATGAAGCTTCTGAGAGCTTCTGAGACAAAGGTCAGTCAGAGAGAGCAAGAGGCTCTAGGCACCCAGGGCAGCATTTACCTTCTACACCACAGGTCACTTCTAGGGTGCTTTTTTCTCTTTTGTGAAGACCAGTCTTACTACGTAGCCCAGGCTAGAACTCCCGGAGTGACTATCATCAAAACTGAAACTAATGCACTCAACTACATTAGTAGGTTCCATGGCAAGACCTGGCCTGGAACACCTGGCTTCTGATCTTCGCTCTTTCCAGCATCAGGATCTCTTGTCTACAGACTGGTTATTTCAAGTGCTAGGATTGCATGTGTGCACTACCAAGCCAACCCTTAGGTGACTGATGTCTGTTTAAATGTACATCCAGAGTTATGTATGTTGATGGGTGGCTTTAATCCCAGTGCTCAAGAAGCAAGAGGTGGATCTCTGAGTTCAGAGCCAGCTGGTCTTCATAGTGAGTTCTAGGTCAGCTAGGGAGACTGTGTCTCAAAATACATCCAGCCCAGGTCTCACCAAGAATAGGGAGCTTTCCCTGTCATAACTGTGAAGAGGCAGAGAGCCAAGTCACTTGTGGCTTCTGAGAATTTTAAAAAGTGGGTCTTACTGTGTATTGTTGGCCGGCCTTAAACTCACTAGATAAAGTTGATCTCATACTCACAGAGATCTGTCTGCCTTTGCCTCTCAGGTGCTGGGATAAAGATGTGCACCACCATGCCTAGTTCACATTAATTTTGAAGTGATGGCCTCCCAGATTCTTTTCAGAGGAAACTAGCCACATGAAGTTTTGGAGTTTTTTGTCGTTTTTGTTTTTCTTTTTTTTAACTTTTTATTTTTATGTGCATGAGTGTTTTATCTGCATGTATATAAGTGCACCTGTGTGTTCAATGTCCTTGGAAGTCTGAAGAGGACATCAGATACTCTAGAACTGGAGTCATAGACAATTGTCAACCAAACTCAATTGGGAACCAAACTCAGGTGTTCTGCAAGAGCAGCCAGTATTCTTAATTGCTGAGCCATCCTACAGTCTCCACATAAAGTTTTGAGCTCAAGGTGAAGATATTCCTCAGGCTTCACATACCCTGCAGCCTCCTACAACATCCTTTCCCATCATTCCTTCACCTTCCCCTCCGCACGTGCCAGAGCCTGGTATACCATCTGAGCCAAAACATATCCATCTTAATTTCATCTTCCCAACCAAACTTTTGAACTTCCTAAAAATAAGACTAAGGCTCCTGCTTCTCCTAGCCACAGGACTGTAATTTGAAAGCAATTAGGCCGAATCCAAGAATTAGAGTCACAAATCTCAGACCTTGAAGGGACCTGAATAGTCATCAGTCCAGTGATGGGAACTCTTCTGAAAGCATAAACAAATCAGAGGAAAATGGAACTCTTCTGGTTGAGGGAGATGGCCTAGAGTGTGGCCCGTATGAGCAGTGCACTCCTCCCTCTTGGGCAGCTGAGAGGGGTCTGCACTGGACAGGAGTTTTAAATCTCTGAAATCCTCCAACTTGTTTTACGCCTAGGGACATGAGCCAGGGGTGTGAGGTAGCTTGCCTTTGACCCTATAGTGAGTTAGCATCAAAACTGAAACTAGGAAGCTGGAGAGCTGCCTAAGCAGTTAAGAGCACTGGCTGCTCTCTCAGACCACCTGGTTTGATTCTCAGAATCCACAAAGCAGCTAACAACTGTCCAGAACTTCAGCGCCAGGGGACCAGTACCCTCTTCTGCCCACTGCGGACATTGCACACATGTGATACACTTGCGAAAAAAACACTCATACACACAAAATAAAAAGAAATAATTTTAAAAGAAAAAACTGAAACTAATGTATTTGGCCACTAGTTAGTTCCATGGCTGAACCAACACTTACCTGGCTTGTGAATCTTCATTTTTGCTCTTTTCAGCATGAAGGAGTCTCTTGTTCACAGATTGGTTGAAGTACTTTGATAAGTTCCCCAGTGGTGGATATTCCGCTTGTTTTTAGTCAGAACGTGTAACTCACTAGTCAGACACTAGTTCAGTTCACCTTGCTCTCCTCGTTGCTGCTGTGTTTCTGCCTGTGCTCGTCAGCCTTAGCTCTGGGTGTCACGTACTGTCTTTCTCTTGGAGGTTCAGCTCACCTTGCTTTCCTATTTTTTCTCCTCTGCTTTTCACAAAACTATAAAATCTAGTTCTTCGAGGCAGACTTTTGTGAGAAGATTGCTCTTTCAGACCTGAGTTCTGCCTCCCTCTGCCAGTCAGTAAGAAGCAGCTCCTCCTCTGTGCCCATCCCTGTCATCTGTAGCAATAACTCAGACTTAGAGGACACCGAGGCCCAGCCTGAGGCCTTCTCTCCTGGCTGTGTGTAGGTAAGAGTTATTCCAACTCAGTTCTCTGACTACCAAGCTGAGTCTCTGTCACCTTGACCTGCCATTCTCTAGTCAAATTGCATTCATTGTAGAAAGCTTAAGATGAAGGGAATGTAATATTATCTCATGTATTTATGAATGACAGCTGTGTGCCAGCTATGGGCCAGGTGAATAAGTCACTGCAGGACTCATAGTCTGACAGGGAGACAGGCAAGTGAATCAGTGGTATGACTGATCAAGAAAGGCTTCCTGGAAAAGCTGTCAGCTAAGCCCAATCTCAAAAGCATCCTAACCCTAATACCTATACCTAACCAGTACTCATATTACTGAGTACATCTAGGCACTGTGCTGTGTCCTCAACATATACTTTCTCCAGCCCTATAACAAACCTATGAGTAATTCTCAATAACCTCATCTCAGTCAGGAAAACTGAACAGGCAAGAAAGAAAGCAAGTGACTCACAGGAAATCAAGTTGCCTATTAGGAATTCAAACAGGCACATCTTCTATGGTACTGTATTAGCTCTTTCTGGACCATGTCTACATATATTTACATAGGTGGCCTGTTTGCTTAAACCTACCAGTAACCTGCTATACATACCAGAAGTCTCAAACTGACAGTCATGTCTTACTTTTCCAGTATAGCATTTCTCAAACATGTGAATTTAAAGGCCTCAGGACTTGAAGCATTAATCTTTCTCCATCTAGTGTGGATGTCAGGTGGGACAGAGGTGGAGGGGGCACGGCATGGGGGACTGGGGATGGGTAGACTCTGCTGCCACGTTCCTACTGTAGTATGTCCTTACCTGCTTGGCCCAGAAGGTATTGAGGATCCCGTTCCATTTGGGGAATCTGCTTCGTTTCCCCTGCTTAATATTATTAGTGATTCCCCCATTTTAAAGATTATCCGTAGACCTTTTTTTTAAACTTCATTCCCCCTCTTAAAATGCCACTGGGGGACTAGAGAAATGACTCAGCAGTTAAGAGCACTGACTGCTCTTTCAGATAACCTGGGTTTGAGTCCCAGCACCAACATGGCAGCTAACAACCATCCATAACTCCAGTTCCAGGGGATCCAGTGCCTTCTTGTGACCTCTTCAGGCACTGTACAACATGGGTGTACTTATACACATTCAAGCAATACACTCATACACATAAAATAAAAGTTAAAATATTTTAAAATGCCACTGGCCCTCTGAATCTCTGTCACCTTTATTGTACTGAATGATTTTTCTCCTCCCAGTGGATTCTCTCAAGTTCACTGGCTCTTTCACCATACCCTGGGCCTAAGCCTCTCCAAAAAGGGCTTCACAGCCTGGGAAGATCACAGTGGGAGAAACTCAGCTGCTCTTCTAGCTTACTGTCCCACTATGGGAGCGGCAAGTATTCTTAGATTCAATACCAAAAGAATTGACAGGTGCCTCAAGAAGGTGCGTGGAGCTTCAGGGGAACTCCAGGGGAGCATGGCTTGCCTACCTCCTGGCCGAAGGGGCAGGGCTGGCTTCCTAGAGAAGTCTCACTTTGAATGATTCCAGTATATGGAGAGTTTAATACTTAACGCCTAGACCACTTTTGTATCCTAACTAGGAGAGGAAGGAGAGGTAGAAATATATCTCCTTGCACATGATGGCAGATAAAACAAAAATATGAGGAGCTATCCCATGATGAATATTCAGCTGAGGGGGATACACGCATGCCAGTCGCAGCTCCTCTCTCGATCCTCACTCCACCGAGACTCACGAGGAATTTATTGCTCATTTTAATCACACCCAGAGAATGAATTGGCAGGAATATTAGGCAGATAGGCCCATCCTATATATTTTATTTGCATATTGCAGTGACAGCATCACAAGCACAACTTCTATCTCTATATTTTTTCATTTGCTTCAGGGTAGCTGGGGATGTCGTGCTCCCCTGGGCCCACATTCCAGGCTGAGAGCCTGGGTGCTCCCACCCGGGCTTCACTCAGCTCTGCAGGAGAGGACCGGGCGCCCAGGAGCGGGGAGGGGCACGCCTTCCTCCCCACAGAGCTATGTCACTGTGTTCCTCACTGCACATCTCAGCACAGTGCTGTTTGCCCAACTCTGTGGCCTGCTGTGGGCCACATACGGTCCTCAGTGCTTCATGCAAGCAAGCTTCTGCTTTCTTTTCTTTTTTTTACTTTTTAAGAACTTAGGTCATGGGGCTGGAGAGACAGCTCGGTTAAGGACACCGGCTGCTCTTGCAAAGGACCTGGGATGGATTCTCAACACTCACATGGCAGCTAACAACCATCTATAACTTGAGTTCCAGGGGATCCAGTGCCCTCTTTTGACCTCTGTGGGCTTTGCAAGATACAAGTGTACTTAAACACATGCAGGTAGTACATTCATATACATAAAATTCTTAAAAACTTTAAATAGAACTTTGGGGAAATATGCTTTATACAGAAGGAGCCCATATCAGAGTTTGCGTTTTCACAAACCAGACACATGATGGAGAAGATGGCGGTCTCAAGCCCCCCTGCGCTGTCCCTCAGTCCCTGCCCACTCCCCAAAGGGGAGCATTGTCCTTTTTCCCCTTTTATTTTTTACTTAATTTCAGAAATCATATAAAGAGTTCTTATAAAATCTTCACCAGATGTGCAATGGTTAGCATTTTATCCCAATTGTTTCATTATTTATATATATAAATTATATACATGGAGATATATGTAATTTTTCTGTTATTTTAGAGTAAGTTGTATACCTGTTGTCTTCACTCTGTGTATTTCCTTAAAAACAAGAACTTGTTTATATTAGGGGAGTTTGTTTTTTTACCATAGCTAGGGATTGGCCACACGAACACTGAACATGTGTTCCACCAGAGCTACATACTCAGCCCACATTCCTTATGTAATGTCAGTACAGTTACCAAAGCAAGGCTCTGATACTGATATTAAATAGCTGTGCATACCATTCAGATTTCCCCAGCTGCCCCAGTAAGTCTCTTTAAAGAAAAGAAAACCTGGGATCACAAGTTGCATTTAATTGTCATGCTCCTTTGACAGGGACTGGTCTTGCCTTTCATGACCTTGACATCACAGCAAGCACAGGATGGTTATTTTGTAAAATGTCCCTCCATTTGGGTTTATCTAATGTTTCCTTTGGATCCACCCCTCAAGTTATATATTTCTGGCAAGAACACCCTCTGGTGTTTATTTTTTTAAAAACTCAAGGCAACCCTGCACTAGAAGTAGAGATAGGGAACATGGGTTTTGAATCTCATCTGCCTAAACACAGCCTGCACTAAGTGCAGATCAGCGCCGGCCTTCTTGCATCCCCAGAAGTGCACACTGCAAAGGCAGCCTGTCAGGGTTGGCGGTCTGTCTCTCCTGCTGCCAGGAGAGCTGGCTTGAATTTACTTCGTCTCTACAATCAGGATGATGACACTGTCAACTTCATAGAGCTATGTGGATCGAACCACTGGCCAAGATCAGGCAAGACCCACCAGTGAGTGCTAAAACCAGAGACTAATGTTTGGGACATAACCCAGTCTTTACATGAAGTCAGAGCCTCCTTAAAAACACTAATTACAAAGGGAAGAGTGGCAGTGAAAAGTGGTAGAGGCTGTCGCAGCCAAGTGAGGAGGACACAGCACCCCGTGCCCTGAAGAGAGAGAGGCACCGGGGTACCAGCCTCACCTCGCCGCTCCTCACCCCTCTCACCAGTCCTGTCTGGATCATCCCAGCCATGTGCAGAGATATAACATGGTCAGATTCACACGACTAAGGAAATCAAGCCAGGTCTGTTGGCAGCAAGAGAGAGAACCCTGTTCCTGGCAGGAAGCCTCAAACCTGCAAGAGAGCCCAATCCCCACCTTCACAGAGTTCATTGAGATTTTAAAAATACATCTCCAGGCTGGGCATGGTGGCACACGCCTTTAATTCCAGCACTGGAAGGCAGGAGCAGGAGGATCTCTGTGAGGTCAAGGCCAGCCTGGTCTGCATAGTGAGTTAGTCTGAGACCAACTGAGGCTGCCTGTCATTTATTTCAAAACAAAAAACAAAAAGCTCTCTAGCCCAAGCAGAGGAGGCTGAGCTGCTGCTGACGAGATTGACAGGTACTCTGTGGCCTGCCTTCTTCATAGGAATGCTTATTTTATGGGTGGGCTCGAGAGCCCATCAAGTCCCTTATTCCGCCTCTCATCCCCAATTTTATGTTCCCATTTGCTTGGGCATCCCTCAGAGTTCTTTGCTGTACACGCTGGCCTCTTCTGACATCCTCACCCCAGCCCCAGTCTCATTTGTTACCATATAGTCCCCTTTGTTGACGTCCCTACGCAGTCCTCTCTGTCCTGACGTGACCTAAGTTCACGTCTTCGTCGGGAGTCCGAAGGGCACACCTGAAGGTATGTGGCAGCCAGTGTCCCTGTAGCCTCACCTCTCCAAGAGAGGCAAACTTGACTTGGTCCTTCTCTTCCTTCCCCGACGCCTCACAACTCCACCATCGTCCAGGGCCCCATTCTGCCCACCCACCCACCCCCAGCACCACAGCTGCCCTTTCCCTGCCAGCTCCATTGTCAGACTTTTCCCCTGAGACATGCCTAATAATCAAGATGCTTGTCATATACCTTGTGCCCAAACCCTTCCTTACAGCACTCCTCTGAGTGGAGCGAGACTAGCTAGCCCTCCCCGCCCTTCTTTCCTGTAAATGCACTCACCGTCAGGAGGAGTGCCATATTAAATCAAGACTGATGGAAACCAGGGGCTGCCATTATCCAGCCAGGATGTAGCATGGGAAGCTGGCTGCTGCCAGCACCAGGTGAGAGCTTCTGAGGTTAATTGTACCGGGCTTCTATTAAGAGGACAGTCACTCCCCACACCTGCTCTCCTGGCAGCCTCTTCCCAGTGCCGCTGTCCAGCACCTCTGCTTCTGTTGACTCTGTTTCCTCCGTGTCTTCTCTAGACGAGCAGAGCCTTGAACTCAGTCCTGTCGTCTTCCTCCAAGTGTCCCCAAAGAGCCAGGCATAATAGCCTACCCCTGTGGAGCCCCTTTCAAGCCTCTCTTCTGCTGTATCCTCTTCCCCAAATAGAACTAATACAAACCAAGCCTTTTTCTTCTCGTTTTTCCCACTGATTAACTTTTCACAAGCCCAGACTCCCAGAATATGCCTTTAAAAAGTGATTTGTTCCTGTTGTGAACAAGGCCCTAGGCTCCATCCCTAGCACTACAAAGCATTAAAAATTAAAATTAGAAGGTGATTCAGTACACTTTTTAGTACAAACTCTGCTAAACCTTGGGGAAAGAACGTGAGAAAGTAACATTTAACCTCATTTAACCCCCGTATTCTGCACATTTGTATTTTTATTTTTATTTTTGGGGGGTGCGAATGCCCACTTCCAGTGGTGCACATGTGTGTAGAGGTCAGAGACACAGCTTTCAGGAGTCAGTTCTTTCCTCCCACTGTGGGATCTGGAGATTGCACTCAAATTGCCAGGTCTGTGCAGCAAGTGCTTTCCCCACTAAGCCATCCCACCAGCCCTCCTGTACATTTGATCAAAGAAATCTAGTGTACTTTCAGAGGTTTTTCTCAATAAATAGCTCTTTGGGACTTAAGACTTGGGAGAATCAGGGTGTGTTCTGGGATCTAAGCCATAGTTAGAACCTTCCTGAGGAACATCTAGAAAGCTCCAGAAAAACCAACCAGTCCATGTGTAACCTTTCCTACACACACTTCCATAGTAATTAGGGACTCTCCTTTTGTCCAGGAAATTAACAGGAACTCTAAGACTGCCTAAAACCATAATATTAAAGGAGAGTTACAGGAAGAAAAAATGTTTCCTAGAGAAAACTTGGGAGACATGAAGTTCAGACACCAATCAACAAAGTGGCATAAAAAGTTCGTTAGGCTTTGTCTGGCACAAAGGAAAAAGTGTGTTCTATGAGGCCCCACAGACCAGCTAACAGAAAGTACATAAAGGCAGAATTCCACACCTTAAGAAAAACTAAGGCCAGAGATGAGTTGCCTCAGGCAGTCAAGGTGTTCAAAGAAACTGGCCACCTAGAGACCACCTGCCAACCCAGTTCTAGAGGAGGAAGCCTTGAGGCACCTCCGAGGCAATGAACACCCAAGTGAACTTGATTCCTCCTGGCTTCCGCTCAAGCCACAGCAACTCTTCTTTTGCTCTATGGACCTTTACCTGTGGTTGAATTAGAAGGACTCCTGTACGCCACACCCCAAAAGAAAACAGTGAATGGATTAGCCCATTGGTTACCAAAATGCAGAGAAGGAAGTAGTGTTTCTCAGAGGTCAGGGCTGGCGTATAGCTCAGTGGTAAGGCGCTTGCCCAGCATGAACAAGGCCCCTAGGTTTAGTCACTACTGGAAGGAAAGGGAAGAAAATACGCTCAAAGGCTTCATAAAGGGGCAGATACTGGTAGCCACCGTGTCACTCTGATCACCACTTATTGCCTCCCACATTGCTGCCTGCCAGGCTCTACTGAGTGCTTATCTCGGTCCCTCCTCAGGGTCCTACAGAGTAGGTGTGAGTACTGTTCTGTTATGGTGAGGAAACTAGCTAGTAAAAGGATGAGGTCATTTGAGTTCAGGTCTGTCTACAAGAGAAGCTTGTTCCTTCTGTCACATAACTATCCCAGAGTGAGCCAAAAGAGGAGTCCAACTTCTGATGGGAGGCAACTGTAAGAACACTGAATGAAGCCCTGAGTACAGTGCCTGGCACATAGCAACCTATCTTGAGCAGGTGTGGCCAGCACACCCATCCAAGCCACTGTGTGTGTCTCACCGTCAGCGCCTCCCTGCCCAGTGGGCCTGAGAGCTGAGTGGGCTGGTGGGTAGGGAAGAGGAAGAGGCAGATATATGGCTGGAGTCGGCAGAGCCAGGTGATGTATGTGGTGCCTGAGGGAGCTACACAGTGACACTCTGGATTCCAGCCGGCAAGCGCCACTCCACTGGGATTGGCGCCGAATTATTGCTCCATATGAAACCGAGGACTGATGGGAGCTTTCAGTTACAGACTGATAGCAACAGCCAAAATTGGATTGTTTGCTATTTATTTTTTTTAACTTCTGTCAAGGTCACTACTATAACAGGAAAACACTACCCAAGCAGCAGGTATTTTTCATCCACTCTGCCCGCAAGAGCAATCTGTAGCCACAACTTTTGTGACAGAGCCTTGCCTTGACAGCTCTCTTTCAAGAACGATGTTCATGTCACAGGGGCGGAAGAGGAGCCGTCTGAGGACCTGGTCCTTCCTTACCGGTTTAGGATCCATCTCTTTCTGCCTCCGTAAAGTGCTTCCCCATCAGGCCATGCCGCTGGATCTCCCTGCCTGGTCATCAGTCCTCCAGCCTCTTGAAGTCTCCTACTTCCCAGGAAGCACCCAGACATTCACATTCACGGATCGTCCCTTCTCCCTATTTCTGCGCCGCCCTGTCTAGCTGTCAGTTCTCTCCTTTTTCTGTCTGCCCTGTTATCCATTTTTACACTCAGAATCCATACTGGAAACAGCAAGAGGGAACGCAGGAGTCTGCCCTCAGGATGCGTTCCGTGGAGTCAGGATAGTCAGACAGCCAGCAAACTGTTTTCCAGTAGTTTCTAGTGAAAGGTAGAGTCATGAGTGAAAGCACTTAGTTGTGGAATCCTTCCCTGCCTACTCTGTCCTGAACAGAAGGGAGAGGGATAACCTGGACCAGCCAGTGGTCCTGAACCACAACAGGACCCTTGGAACCCCACACCTGCCTGTTTGCCCCTGATTCAGGGGACAGTGAAACTCGGGTCCTTCTGAGGCTTCCCTCAGCCGTCTTCCCTTTTCCCCCAGCACCAGGAGAAGCAGAGGAAGCGGGAAGCCGAGGAGCGACGTCGCTTCCCCCTGGAGCAGCGACTGAGGGAGCACATCATCGGTCAGGAGAGCGCCATCGCCACCGTGGGTGCTGGTAAGTCTGCAGCAGCAGCCGGGTGGCGAAGGGGCAGGGCAACTTGTGCTCTGCTTCAGTGAGGTGCATGTCCTGCAGCCCCCAAACCAGGGCAGTGTGGTCTGTATTCAGAGTCAGTGTGTGCTGAGTGCCCTCTGTAGCCCAGGCATTGTCCTGAGCTCTTGGTTTCTTTTGGATCATTTATTTAGTCCTTATACCAGTCTGTGAGTGGGCACATTCCATTCCATTGTAGGGAGGAGGAAGCCAAGGTGCAACACTAAAGTAATTTGCTCAGTGGTTCATGTGCTTAGAATTAAACCTTGCCTTCATCTGCTCTGTGTCCCCCTCTCCCACTTTTAATGGGGGACACCTGAGACTCTAGAAAGAAGTGGGAGCTTGGCCTGTACTAGTTACATGGAAGCTGAGCTAGAACAGGACTTCAGTTTCTGTGTGCCAGCCAGCTAATCCAGGACTCTCCCAAACTTTAAAATGGTTTGTCAGCAGCTAGAGAGCCAGATCTTTGAGAAAACTTTCCAAACAACTGTGAAGTGCCTTCCTCCCCGCTGGTGAAGCCCCCATTCCCATCCTTTGGCCTCTGGAGAGTGCAGTTCTAATCCAAGTACAGTCTGCTGGACAGAGGTGTATGGTATATGCTGCTAAAGACAGTGGTCTCACTTTTGTTGTCCAGCTCTGGCCTGTGCCTCTCTCAGGGTAGTTTCAGACAAGTTAGGCAGAGAAGAGAGTCCCTGTGCCAAGCTAAGCAAAGAAGTCCCTCCAAGACAGTGGTTCCCAGAGATGTTCTCTGGACAGCCTCTTCTGGAATCAAATTTCGGGCCTCAGTCCACACCTATAGAGTCAGAAACTCACATCTATGTATTTAGCATGCCCTTTAGACTATCCACTACTCCGCTGGATTTAAAACTCACTATTCTGAGCTGTTTTGCCTAATCCTGCTGACCTTTCACTCATCTCTAAGAATCTAGTCACACTGGATGTTGCCCAATGACTGTGCTCTGCTCACTAAAAAAAGCCATGAGGCTGAAATATAGGCTGTCCTCTATAGAACATTCTGGGGCCACATCAGCCCAAGTGGTGAGTAATTGGAAAATGATGGCAGTTACCCCAGATCTGTTGTATTCAACCCGATCTCTATCATCCTCACACTCCATGGGGAATCATGATCCCCAACATGAACCCCTCATGAGGAACCTGATCCTTTCAACAGGTGCGAGGAGCCTAGGGAGCAGAGCCTCTGTCCCAACCAGAGGTCTGAATGCAGCAAGATAACCTAGTCCCTGTCTTCAAGATGTTGGGTCGGGTTCTCTATTCCTAAGTCAAGCCCACAGCTGATTTCTTTTGCCTAGAGCTGAACACACACCCAAAGTGTGCCTCTTCTCAGGCTCTGTGCCAACCTCTAGTACCCATATTTGAATTTTTTGTTTTTGTTTTTTATGTGTTATGAGTGTTTTGCCTGCATGTATGTTTGTGCACCTGTGTGTGCAATACCAATGGAGGCCAGAAGAAGGTGTCAGATCCCCTGGAACTGGAGTTACAAATGGTTGTTAGCTGCCATGTAGGTGCTTAGAACCAACCTGGGATCTCTACAAGAGCAACCACTGCTCTTAACCATTGAGTCTTCTCTTCAGCCCCTCTGATGCCCATCTTGATGTCATCCTCCTTCTTGTCTTTCCTTGCAATTGGCTCAAAGCGAGAGTAGATGATGCACTTTCTGACTCCAGGTACTGTCAGATTGTGCCCCTGGGAGCACTCTTCTAAACAATACCTTAGGTTGGCAGTTAAGTGGCTGCAAGGAAGGCCTCGCTCCTTGCCCGTGGTGCATGTTTTGACCCAGCTACGGCTTCACTTCTGTGACCGTCGGCAAGACAACAGCCTTGGGCGTCGGCATTGTGCAGGCTTGTGCTCTTGCTTACGTTTGCTGTGCATCTGTCTTGCTGAAAAGCCCTGCATCTGGGGCCACCTTGAGAATGTCCTACACCATGTCAGTCTACTATGACCAGTTTCCAGAAGCTTCTGGACCCCAGCAAGAAGAAATAGCAGTCTAGTGGCTACAGCTATAAGCCCAGTCACAGCATGAGGCACTTTCTAGGTCTGAGCTTGTGGTAAGCAAGCAGCACCCAGGACCTCAGCGCCTCAACCCCAGCCAGCACAGGAAGTGGGGCGTATCAAGAGGCTAGGTCAGGCCTCTCTAGATTCTCCAGGCCAGTGTCATGTGTGCTAGGGACTGTCTAGATGGGGACAGAGCCTGGCACCCCATGGGTACCATGAGGATGGGCAGCCAGTGAAGTGCAGCAGAATGAATTGATTTGATAAATGGCCATTTATTACCTTCACGAATTGGCTGAAACCAATTTCGGTCACATCAACCCCTGGTAAGTGCTGGGATATTGATTTGTGCAAAGTAATACAGTGAATTTATCAGTGTGATCCCCAGCTGCAGGGCCTCTAGCAAGACTGGCGCACAGTTACCGCCTTACAAATGGCGGAGATGAAGCACCAGCCCCGTGCCCCAGCCCCCGTGACAGCTCTGGTCTGCTAGGGTCACCAGAGCCCAACGGCCCAACCTGCACACCGCGTGGGTATGGAAAGTGAGTTCTCCCTCCAGAACCTAGCATTGCAAGTGGTCAGGGATGGAGGATGCCCACATAACGGGCAGGCATCCTGAGAACCCAGAGCCCTGCCTGCCACAGAAAGGCAGCCAGCTGTGTGTTCAGCATATTCAGAACTAGACCTCTGTCCACTGTAGAAATGTAGACATTTCCTTGGCCTCACCCCACTCCTTCCCACACCTTATAGCCCAAGTGTCAAGTTCTATGATTCACCTTCTTGCAATGCTCTCAAACCTGGCCTCTCCTTTCTGTTCCTGTGTGTTGGTTACTTGCCTTGTTGCTGTGACAAAATGTCTTGACAAGAATCAGGATGGAAGGCAGAAAGAAGGGAGGAAGGGATTGATTGATTGATTGATTTTGACTCACGGTTGGAGAGTACAAACCATCATGGTGGGGAACTCATGGCACTAGAAGCTTGAGTTGGTCATATTGTGTCCGGAGTCAGGAACTGGTTTACCATGAATGCTTGTGCTCAGCTCGCTCTCCCCTTTGTATTTGGTCAGGGACCCCAGCCCGTGGTTTGATACCACTTACATTCAGGGTGGGTCTTCCCACCTCACATCTTCATAATCCCTGACAGCCATGCCCAGAGGGTTATCTCCTAGGCAGTTCTGACCTGTCAAGTGACAGTGTGAACCACCATATGTTGATATTCCTGTCTGGCCAGGCAGTGGCCTCCTCTCTGGTCCTCCTGTTTCCTTTCCTCTCCCTAAAATTATCGTTCCTCACTGGCCAGGGTGAGCTTTAGAAACCACGGACCTAACACCACTCCTCTGGTGAAACCCTTGAGTGGCCGTTGCTGCCCTAATGTGACACACAGGGCCCAGTGTTGCTGCCCTTGCTAGCACTGCTCACACCAGTCACAGCAGCCTGCTTTTGCCTCCCTGCTCACATGGGCTGCTCTCCTGCCTAACTTTGTTACGGCCACCCTCCGGCCTACAGCTCCTCCTCTTCTGGCCCTCCCCACTCTAGCCCAGTCCAGCCCTCCACACTGGCTAGCACAGTTCAGGAGCAATGGACTACCCACCTCCTTTGAGACGAGGGGACTTGTGTCCTCTCAGCGCCTGGCACTGCACCCTGTTCAGTTTGTGAAGAAATTCACATGGCCAGGCCCCTTGTCTGCCCCTGATCTGTGCTCTGAGGAGGAGCAGCGGCAGCACCTGTCCCCTGGTAGCTCACAAGCATGGTGGAAAAGGAGCTGGCAGGATCGTTAATCACAACCTGACTCTGACCTTTGGCCTCCGGGTGGGCAGCAGGTCAGCCTGCACACACTTGACAAGGAACTTACAACTGTCACCAGGTTCCAGTTGATGCTCTGAAGCCCCTGCACTCCCTCAGGCACCTCTGCCCCTCCACTGCACCAGGGCCTGCCCGCACAGCGGATCTCGGCATCAGCCTTGTGGCTCGCTGGGTTGCACCTCCATACTTTCCACTTCACTTCCCTTGTTGACTACAGAAGTGTAATTTTCCCAAGCCCTGTGCCCTTCTGCACCCTCCCTTTGAGTCGTGGGATCCAGTATAAGAACCGTGACCAAGTTGTCCCCCAGCCACAGAACTCTGCAGCTCCCCTCCCTCTCCTGCTCATGGACACTAGAGTGACTCTCAACCGTGAGCGTCCCTCTGAAGGGCCGATTCCCCTTGTGAGATGCCATGGAACAGTCATATTTCCAGGTTAGTTTGAAAGTCCTCCCACACTAGACAATTAGAACTTACCAAGAAGCATGAGTCAGCTGCCTAGGTTACCCCAGAACCATCAAATGGATGGAGGCAAAGACCTGGGTTCAGAGGAGGCAGCTCAAACTCTTTGTTTTTTCACACACTGGGCCCTTCCCAGAATGCCCTGCTCCTCTTCATCCTTCAAGCAAGACTGTCATCCAGGTACAGATGCTTCCCACTCGCCCCATGCTCCCACCCCATTTGGATCCCTCAGTCTTCATGGCAGCATTTACCTGAGAAGCACAAGCCAGTATGTGGCAAGAGCTTATTCGCAGAAAGAATGCATAAACCCAAAAGAGAGGGCTCAGACCATACCAGAAGCCTTCTTCACTAAGAGCAGTAGAAACCTCCTGGAGCACTAAGAGTCTTGGGTCCCGGCCACACTGCCTTCTGTAAAATGAGAGCTGGAGAATCTATTCCTTCCCCTTTGTGATCTCAGGAAGAACTGATTCATTTAATCAGCAAGTATTAAATCAGTGAGGGGCTAGTTTTGGGACCCATAAGAAATTAGAATGCCCAGCACCTGCTCTCCTTAAATGAATTCAGACTGGCGGTCTGGGGTCACCCTCTCCTGCTGGATTTAGGGACACAAACAGAAGAAACCCTTCACACTTCTTCCTGTGTGAAATGGAGATGATGCCTGCTTTTTAGGGTTATTGCATGGATGAAGGAGCTGTTTGAAAATGCCACCTCTAGTGACTGCCACCCTTGCCACCACCGTGACTGGCATCCCTCTCATCCCTATTGTTGCTCCATCCTTTGGCATTCCAAAACGCCTTCCTCACCATCACCTCCCATCTTCAAGAGGAGTTGGCAGTGTGTGTGCCTGTTTCCATTTTAGAAATGAAGAATCTGAGGCTCTAAAGGAGTGGGCGTTTTACTGAAAGTCTGTCAACTAGGAAGTGGCAGAGGCAAGACTCAGTTCTAACTCCTGTCCTCTCCTATATGCCACCCTGGACTGAATTCATGCCAGAGAACACAGACCTGTGAACTGATGGGCTAGCGGGTGTTGTGGGAAAATTAACTGTGAAGACTTGGTACAGGTTGTTTTTCTAAAGGTCTGTCAATGACATGTGACCAGGAGAAAGCATCTGGAAAGGGACAGGACACAGGCAGGACACACTGTGGCATGTGGGAGCAGGGGAGCCTGGTTAGAGCGGGGCCAGCCAGGGGAGGGGCTGAGCTGCCTGTGCAAAGGGCTCTGATCAGTCGTGAGGACAGGGTCAGGGGACAGTGCCAGGCTGGAAGACTACAGAGGGAAGGTTTTGTGAGCGAGACAGGGCTATAAGAAGGTGCTGCATGGCAGGGAGTCAACAGGGAGAGGTGCTTCCTGTGGAACCTGGAGCAGCTTTCCTAACTTCCTGGTGCATATTCTCATCTATGAAACAAGGGTCAAGTTTCCTGTCCATTCTGCCTTATAGGTATGATGCGATATGATACCTTTGCTTCAGAGGTTCTTTGTAAACTGTAAAGTGCTAGCAAAGTGAGTTGAGTTGCACATTTGCTGGTCCACAGCACTTGAAGTCACCTCTGTGTGGTTTCCATTCAGGTTTCCATCTGGCCCGGCCTGCACCCTGGCCTGACGGCACCCTCCAAGCTCCCCAGCCACCCAGCCAGTTCCACACACTGGGGTTTGCCTTCCCCAGACTTTCATAGCTGCCTTCATTTTTCATTCTGTCGGACTCCATCTGCTTGGCCGTTTTTCTCTTCAGATATTATTAGAAATATCCAGAGTTGTAATTGTTTAATGGTTGGCATTTCGCCTGTTTCACAGGGACCCCAGATCAAGCCCACCCCAGACTCATGCCCTGGGTCTGGCAGAATTGACCAGGGACAGCTGTGCAGTGGAGTCTGCCCCACATTATAAAGAGCTCTCTCCCAGGTGCATTATTAGAAAAGAAGGGGGAAGATGGCCCCGGGCGCAATTCAATTCCGCGTTCTCCATGGTGGTTTTTGTGCTGCACAGTCAAGCAGTATGCAGCTCTCGGTGGCCTAGGATGTACCCCAAAGAAACAGCCAAGAAGAACCTCAAGTCCATGTGCCTCTGCCTGAGGGTGCCACCTGTGTGAGTGATGCTGGTTCTCTCTGCCTCCCCAGGTGAACAAAGCCTAAACTTGCTTCCAGCCTCCCCTGCTCTCAGCCAAGATTCTCATTTCTGCCAACTTTCAGAAGAATGTGTCTCCCTCTATCAGCCCTGTTCCCACACATACACACATGTTCGTGCACAGTATCCACTGAAGTCTTAACTTTTGCCATTTTAATACCTCTACTTCCCCCAAATACCCTCAGCACTAGCTCTTGTTTCTCTTAGGGCAGCAGGGATTCTTTCTCAAACAGGCTTTTCCTAAGCCTCTTTCGGGGTTCTCGAGCAGCAGCTCCTGCGGCACAGGCAGCTAGTGCAGTGTCCGTTTTCGCTTGCACCGTTTTCATGTTTCTAGAGATAGAGGTGAGAACAACGACAGCCTGGGGCTGCATGCCTCAGGCCTGGCCTGGATTCTTCGTCTGCTCCCGCCTGCTGCCCCTCGTGTCCCCTCCTCTCCTACCTCACACGCTGGCCACCTCTCCAGACCCTGCCAGCCTCCATAGTCTGTTTTCAGTCTTCCCTCTGCCAGAAAGGTTCCCTGGCTTCCACAGCTGGTTTGAAGCCCAGCCGCACAGTTCGGCATCTAGGAGCTTGACTCCTCCAGACTGACAGGCACCAAGATTGTCAACTCCTTCTCCATTGACTAAGTTTCCAGGCCTTGTCCTCTGACATATATCCTTTCGCTAATTTCCCCTGACAATCTGGGCCCAAACCAGACACACTGTTGCATCTGCAGATAGACCTTGACATTGCACAGCGAGTGCTCTTTCCCCTTCTGGCTCTTGACTGCTATTTCTGTTAATGCAGCCCAACTTGGTATCACTTTTTAAAGCAGCTGTATGTGATTTTTTTTAAGACAAGTTTGAGGGAAAGAAGCAACTTTTACCATCTACCATTTGTGCTACTTGGATGCATCTCTTTATCTGTTGCCTCAGTTTTCTGTTCTGTGTAATGGACTTGAGAATACTTTCCCTTCAGAGTTTCTGTGGGTCTTGAATCATTGTTGGTAATTTTTCAGTCGTGCCTAGTGCTGTGCCTGTGGGTAAATGACTCTTCCTGCGGTTGTGCCTCATTCCTCTCCCTGCTCTTCACCTTAATGCTGATTCTCAGCCCAATTCTCCCACTCCACAGCTAAACAGTTAATTTCTTTACCTTCATGTATAGCCCTTAATCACTTACCTCCTCTCAAAGAAGAGCCTTATGGACCTAGCAGAGATCTGACTGACTCCTCACCCACCCTCTCTGAAAGCGATGGTTTGCAAAGATGCCAGCAAAGTAGCTTACCCCTTCTGTACCCCAAGCTCCACACTACCCTTGACTGACTTCCAGAAAATGTGTTTCGTTGTGTTTGTGCTTCCTAATCGAAACAGCAGAGTAGACCTTGGTTTCTCCAGATGGGAAAGAGTCCAAATCTTGCACCCTGATCCCCAGGTCTCCCCATGGGATTCTGTCTCTCCTATTTGTACAGGTGAGTAGGGGTGACTGGCGAGAGTTGGCGTTCCTCTCGGATTCCCTTCACCAGTCCCCCACCCCTTCACCTCCATTCACCATCCACCCGCCTTTCGGTTTCCCTGGCAACGCTGAGTGCTCATCCTGGAAAACTTTATCCGAAATCTGCTCTGGGCAGCTTTCCAAATCCATGCTAACCTGATTAGGTGTCTCTAGGGGCCTTGCCAGCTAATCAGATTAGGCAGCACTAATGGTAGTGAGGACTTTGAGTGGGCGCAGAGCAGTAAAACATATTGTATACTTAGTGATAATTATCCTGCCTTTTGTGTCATTGATTTATCTGCCTCCCTCCCCATCCCGTGTTGTGCTTGGCCTTAGCGATCCGGAGGAAGGAGAATGGCTGGTACGATGAAGAGCACCCTCTGGTCTTCCTTTTCCTGGGATCATCTGGAATAGGTAATCACAGGCAGATCAGCCACTGGGGCAGGAGAGCCGGAGAAGCATCTCCAGAAGCAACTGCCTTCAATCCACAGAGCCACCAAGAAAGACCCTGGGTTTCTTAATCATGTATCATGTTACTGAGCGCTGGAATCACTGCCCTTCCTCCGTTGTGGTGAATTTACCTAGTATACCAGACCTTCAGGGTCTGTTAGCCCTGGCCCAGGCACTATGTATCTCCGGAAGCTCACTTCTGGGAACAGCTGAACCACCTCCACTACCTGGCACACAGCTGTATTCAGGGCAGCCTACCTTTCGGAAGCTCAGGAAAATTCCCATGTCCAGTTCACAGCAGAACTGGTTGCAGTAAAATGGGGTGGATGTTTTCCGAGCCAGTTGGGGTGTATCATCTGAAACGTCGTCTGCCTCTCCTCTCCTCTGCCTCCCTTCACGGTGATGGAGATTTCATGGCTTAGCTGACACATCTTCCCTTCCCAACGCCTTCATGGACCTGACTCTCCTCAGGTCCCCAAAGATCACTACCCCCGACCATGACACTCTGTGTACCACAGAGTGGCTCTGCCATCTTTCCAGATGGCCCTTCAGAACTACCACTTGGAATTGTCCTTTCCTTCTTTGTCACAAAGAACTCTGAAGCCAGTGAAAGATCTTCTTTATCCCCTTTTAACCATTTCTTGGCTTGAGGTTCCAGGGCCTGGCCAAATGGCAGGACCCATGGGGATTAAGAAAGAGTAGAAGTAGGCCTTCCCTAGAAGAGATGCAGTTTTCCTGAGTTTCAGAGGACAAGTTGGATTTTAAGAGTCCCCCATCCCACCCACAGCGCTAGGGCGCTGCTACAGAGAGAAGTCTTAGTCCCGTCACAGAAGGTAAGAAGCAGTGCAGACTTTTCTTCTGGTCCCAGCCTTCCATTCCCTGGGTGCCTTGAGAGTCAGAGCCTCAGCTACCCACCCGTAAGAAAAGCGTTTTCTGATGTCCACTCTTCTAGCTTTCTTTCGCTCCACAGACAACTGTCTAGTACTAACCCAAGTCCTATCCCTTCTTTACTAGGGAAAACTGAGCTGGCTAAGCAAACAGCCAAGTACATGCACAAAGATGCCAAAAAGGTAAGGACTAGGACGAGGGCCTGGCCTACGGGCCAGGGAAGCCTCGCCATTCATGCTTCTTGTCCGCCAGATCCAAACAGCAGCCCATGAAAAGACTGGACCGTGGCCTAAGAATCAGGCCTCAGCTATTGCCACAATTTGTTCCAGGAATTTAGACAAGTTATCCAGCCTCCTTGTGCCTCAGTCTGCCTGAGTCTTGGGGCTCTTGGGACAACCAGATGAGATTCACCCATACATTATTGAGCCCCTGACCCATACCAAGCATCTTGATGGATGTGCTCACAGCCAATGCAGTGTTTATGGAGGCTTCTTCCTCTGCGGGAGCTCAGGGTGACTAGGTGTCCCAGGTCTCAGGGTCATGATACAGGGAATCTTGGGAGCTACAGGAGAAAACAAGGGCAATGACATGGTGCCCACTGCTTCTTTGCCCTCTATGTGCCCTTAGCTGGGACTGCTGCTCTGTTTCTTCTCAGAACCTTGGATTTTCCCCGGGAAAGTGCCATCCCCATCTCTGCTTATTTAAAGCCTCGGCTGACAATTTCCACTTTCAAGGGAGAAATCTTTGAAGATGGTGCAAAACATGTTAATGAAAGCTGAACTTCTACCAGGCTCCCCAGCATTTTGAATGGGCAACCCCTGCCTGCTGTTGCAAGTCCCCCAGGTCGCAGTGTGCTTCCCTGGGTTTGTAGAAAGTACCCCCCTCCAAAGCAGGGGGGCTGTTTCAGCCTCTTCTGGCCAAGTGGTCCCAACAGCCAAGTCCTGAACTCCTGCTGTTCACTATCTGCTCACTTGGCATCCACAGAAACAGGTAGCCCAGGCTGTGTTCTCTTGAGCTCCTTTTGCTAAGGAACTGGCAGAACCTCTTAAACCTGCCTGTCTCTGCCAGTAGCTGTGCTTCAACCTCAACCAAACCCAGAACAGACCCACTTGTCAGGCAAGCAGGCAAGGAAAATGCATGGCATGCTAATGTGCTCCAACCGAAATAGTGGACTTCAGACAATTCATCAAGTTGGCAGCGATTGAAACAATTAGCACTCTGGAAAGGGCCATAAACTAGCAGGACTATTAGGGAAGATGCAGTTACAGGCAGGAGCCACCTGATTAGGGATGAAGAATTCTGAGTAGTTTAATTTTAATACTGTCAGAAAGGTTAATATTTAATTACAAATTATAATCTCCTTATCCAAGCTGTCTTACTATGTCTTCATACACAGTGCAAGTAGGAGGAGAGTGTCTGCTGACTCGCTGGTGTAGGAAGGGGAGGGGGCTTGTTAAAAGACGGATGATACAAGTACTTTGAGTTGGTACATCTAAATGGGAGGCAAATTCTTTCCTGGTGCAGGGTGTCCCACAGGCAGAATGGCAGCTTCCTCAGGATGCACCTCCCCAGAGGCAGTAACGCCATCTCCTGCCCATACCGCTCTGGAGACAGCAAGCTACTGTGGGCCTAGGCTGAAGACACCCATTCCCTGGCTCAAGTTCTGCTTTCTGTCTATTCTGCCTTCTCCTGGCCCTAAGCAGCTCCTTCCCCCACATGTCAGCCCTCTGCCTCTGGGGTGAAGGGTGTTCATCACTTCGTCCTGTCCTCACAGTGCCCACCCATCATGCTGAACCAGCACAGACACGTAGACTTGCTTCTCAGATGAGAGAATTGAGGTCCTGTAGTGTCAGGAGGCTTGTCCAAGTCACATGCTAGGAGTAGAGCCAGGGTCCATGCTTCCCCTCTTCTCTCAGCGGTGCTGTTCTCAGCTGCCTTGGGAGGCAAAGTTGTAAACCTCTCTGTTTGTCCATTTCACAGAGGGAGATTAAAGGTATGACAGGCCAGAAAGTCGTAATTCTTCTAAAACTCCTTACCTGTAGCAGCCCTCTGGGGTAACTCTACAGAATATATACTTACATAGCCATTGTCTCGCCATGGGACAGACCCCTTGGAGGCCTGCTTTCAGACTCTGAAGTGAGCCCTGGACTGTAAGCTGTCTAACCAGTGTACCTGACAGCTCCGGGACCCAAGGAGTAGCACAGAGAGTGTCCGTTTCAAGCTCAGTGTCATACAGGCTTTGTCACAAGTGGGAGGCCCTTCCTCTGCCTCCCACGGTGGCTCATGAAATGAACTGGGCACATGGAGCGCCCAGGCCTTAGAGTCCAGAGACCCGCTCTGGTCTGGCTCTCTGAGCCTCGTTTTACCCATTTATAGAAAGACACTAATACGCCCAGCCCTCCCCTCATCAGCGTTACTTAGAGCTGCATGTTTTTCCTATCAGGTCTGTTTGTGAGCTTCTGGGTTTTTCCCCTTAGCCACTGCACTACTTCTCTCCCCGTTGAACAGCCGTAACTCTCGGTATCAGAATTAATAATCCTTGAATCTTACTGTAAGGTAAGGTGCTGGAGCCCCTAAATCTTTGAGTTTTAGTGGCAGAATACAGGTTATGAACACGTATCTGAGTCCAGTTCCACCTCTCCCCTCTACCTCTCCCCTCTACCTCTCCCCTCCTGTGTGGAACTGGCTGGGACTCTCTTCATCAGGTTTCTAACTTGTTGGTTCCATAATGGTGCCCACCCCATTGCATCACTGTGGAGCTTGAATGAGCAGCAGCAGAGCATGAGGGCTGTTACCATGGTTGCTGCCGCGCCTCATAGCTGACCCGAAGTTAGAATCATTTGAAACCATGGGACTGGAGAGATGGCTCAGCAGTAAAGAGCACTGGCTGCTCTGAACCCAGCACCCATATGGTGGTTAACAACTATCCTTAACTGCAGTTCCAGAGGATCTGACACCCTCCTCTGGCCTCCATGAGCGTTGCTCAACACAGGTAAACTTACATACAGGCACAGTACTCGTACACATAAAATCAAAAGAAATAAATTTTTAAAAAATATTTTTTGATCACTTGACACAAGTTGGGCGTGATAGTACACACCATTAGTCCCGGTACTCAGGAGACAGAGGCAAGAGGATCTTTGTGAGTTCTGGCCACCTGGGGCTACAGGGAGACCCTGTCTCTAAATAAATAAATAAATAAATTGTATGAAACCAAAAAGATTCTAGCAAAGAATACCAAGCCCAAAAACCTATCCAAAGCTACATAAGAAGATGCTAGAATAACTGGGAAAGAAGCCGGGTCCCTTGACATCAGGAAGCACTACCTGATGCCCCTGAGCCTGTAACTTTCACTTCTGAGCACAAACCTCTGAGGCTTTCAAAAGAAACCAGCCCAGCTGTTGACAGTGGGACATGGAAGAAAGCACCTTGTCATGACTGAAAGCCTCAGAGCCGAGCTTGCACCATACTGGCACGATGCTTCAGTCTGTGACTTAGCGTCTTCGTTGTAAAGTAGGGAGGATGACCGTGCTCACACCAGGCTATGTAGTCCTAAGGCCTTTAGTATAGCTTTCCTAGAACACTGCCAGGCATACAGTAGGCACCTTGAATGTCAGCTCTTACCCTCAGAAGTGTGTTCATGACTCTTCCAGTCCCTTGCTTCCTCTGGTTATCACTCAGCTTTCCCACACTTGTCCTTCTCCCCTTTCAGAAGCTGTGGCTGAGCTGAGAGGCTCGAAATGATGCTTAAGCCCCATGAGCTGATAGCAGTACGGCCCACATGGGCTCGCCAACCTCTCTAAGCCCTCTCCTACCTCCTGGGTTAAGTCTCTCCCGATATTGCACGGGGCTTGGCCAAGGCTACATAGACAGTGGCAGAACTGGTTCTGAAGCAGAGCTTCCTGGCCTGGCCTGAGTCCTCCCTCCAGCCTGTACCTCTGTGATACAAAGGACTTAGACCATTTACTAGGTTCCTTACTGAGCAGCAGCCGGGCTAGAATCCAACCATGAATGCTCCTTCTGAGGGTCCTGGCATTGCCTTGTCCTCAGCTCTCAGGAGTAGCAGTATTGTATGTGAGGGCTCAGTGAAGGGGAGGGCAGGATTTTCTGATACCTCGGCACCCATGAGTGCCCACATGGCTCCAGATATCCCTGGTAGGAAGGGGCTCTCTGTGTTAACTTCACATCACCCCAAAGCCCAGCTGTGGAGAGAGAAGGCCTACAAGCTACAATATAAATACCTTTTAACTAAAGAAATAGATTCATTCCTTAAAGGAAAAAAAATAGACAAAGGGCCATGTGCCTCCCATAGACTTGCAAAGTTGAGGGTCGCTGTGGAGCCCTGCACTGTGTCTCGACACCGTCCACACAGGTGGTGCTGACCTTGACCATGCCTGCCCACCCCACTCAAACAGCTGCTCCTCAGGGACAGGGACCAAGAGTTGTTCGTTTTGTAACTTCGGTGCCTGGCGCACGCACAGTGCCCTCCGGGAAAGTGGGAGGGAGGGGAACAGAGCTGTAGATAATGTGGTAATGAGACCAAGAGAGGCTGCCTGCAGGAAGGGACATCCTGAATCAGATTTAGAAGAACAGGGACATGATTTGGCCTTGTTAAGGTAGAGAGTGAGGAGATTGTGTGGGGCAGGAAGGAAGGGCTGTGTGGCCTGCAGGCTCAGGGTAGTTGAGGACTCTGACCTGTGCTCATCCCTTGCCTTCTGCCTTCTGCCTTATGTCACCTGCTTGTTTCCACACAGGGCTTCATCCGGCTGGACATGTCTGAGTTCCAAGAGCGACATGAGGTGAGATAGTGTCTTTGGGAAGTATGGTTTGGAGAGCCTGTCACTGTGGCTGCCTTGACATTTTGTATGACTTGTCACTTGGACCTTTGATAATTTCAGCTCCCCTGGGATGTGTCCTTGGGAGCACAGGTACACAGCAGGGTCACTGGTGTGTTCTGTATAAGATTTGCTCTGAAGAAGAAGCAGAGATCTGTCTGCCCTCCAGTAATGGCAGGATTCCTACCCCTCAACTGACTGTCCTTGTTGAGACAGGCCCTCTTAATACTGTGTGAAGCCATCTTCTCACACTGGTCCTGTATTGTAGCTGAAAACACAGAAGACCTTTCTACTATGTGTCTTGCCTTCTCTCAGGTAGCCAAGTTTATCGGGTCCCCGCCAGGCTACATTGGCCACGAAGAGGGTGGCCAGCTGACCAAAAAGTTGAAGCAGTGCCCCAACGCAGTGGTGCTCTTCGATGAGGTAGACAAGGCCCATCCTGACGTGCTCACCGTCATGCTGCAGCTGTTTGATGAGGTAAGCACAGGCTGGGCCCAGGTGGAGCAGTGGGGACACCTGACGTTATTGGGCCAGAGCCTTGTCTGCTGCTCCTCTGCTTACTGCTGCCTCCCAGTGTGCTCAGTCACTTAGCGTGTAGGACTCTGCCCTGTCTCTAGGCAGGGCCCAGGTGGGGTACTTGAGGAAAGCCTAGTACTGACCTGGAGCTGATACCTCGTGGCCTCCCAGTCTGCCTTCTAGAGAAACGGTGGGGCAGAGGTGCCACAAGTGGGGCCGGAAGGGGTACGATTTTTAGTTCTAGCTCTGCTCCTGACTGACTTTGTAGCCTTGGCAAGTCGCTGCCCATTTTAGTCATCAAGACCTCCTGACAAGCAAGGAGGCTGGACACGTAGCTTAAAGAACCTTCTTTCTCCATAGTTCTTATTCCTCCTTGGGTACTGGATTTGGTCTGCTCTAGTTCTTTAAAATGCCAGGTGTTAATTGCTGATGAGATAATATCATGAGGACTCATAATACTCTTCCCTAAAAATTGGGCAGCCCCTCTCCCCAGCTAGTCAAGGTGAGCTGTAAATGAGGAGAATTTGCTTTTATCAGAACATTCAGTGCATCTACTACAGACTTAACAGACATTGTTATTACCACAATAGCAAGGTAGAAATTATCTCTTTTTTTTACATAGGAAAGTATAAATAATAGGTGCGAGGTTGCATGGCACAGGATGGCCTCCACCTGTTCCAGGGCCCTGCCCTACCAGGAGAACATGAGGACCAAGAGCTGAATAAAGATAAGGCTTCTCCTCTCCACTAAGAGACAGACTAATACCACCAGGTACCAAGTGGAGTCCAGCCCTCTTCTGTCCTTGCCCCTCCATCTCTGGAAAAATGGCAAAGAGAGTTTGTTTCCCATGTCACAGCTGTCCTGGAACTTACTATGTAGACCACGCTGGCCTCAGTCTCAGAGCTCTACGTGTCTCTGCCTTCTGAGGGCTGGGATTAAAGATGTGCTCCACCATGCACGCTTCATTTTTTTTTTTAAAAGATCAGGCAAAGGAGTATAGATTTATCCTACAAGGCTACAAAGTCAGTAGGCACCACACTGTGGAAAAGTAGCAAGTGCAGTAGTTGTAAGGGCACTTATTCCAGTCTGGGGGTGTGAGGACATCCCTAGACCCTGCCCAGGCCTGTCCTCCCAAGCCTGCGCCCAGAAAAGCAAGAATCCTGTGACTGTCGGCAGAGCACCGTACGGGATTAAATGCTGGATTGTTTCCAGTTGACTCCAGGGCACAGAGTAGAAGTCCCAGGAAAAGCCTGGTCTTCAGTGAGCCACTTTCTTTTCCTCCCTTCAAGGACTGACAAGGATTGTAAACCCCAGGCACCTGCAGGACAGACAGGCAGCCTGTAACCCTGGGTGAGATTTGTACCCCGGCTAAGATAGCTAACAAGGATAGTTTTCTCTTTGGGACACATCTTAATTGCCGAGGAAACTGAGGAGAAAGAGATGTAAGTGCCAAAAGTCCCCCTTGAGGCCAGTTGTGCACTGCACCTGCTCCCCTGGCCCACCTGGGAGCCATCCTGAGCCCCAGTTATGAGCAGATCTTTGATCGCTCCGAGTGAAATTGCTGCTGGGTTATTGCTCTGGCCAGGACAGCAATGCATGGACCCAACCCTCGGGGATGAGCTCTGCAATGCCAGTGTGGAACACACAGTGCCATGTGTACACATTTGGTCATCTCACGCAGACAGACCTAGCCCCAAGCTCAACCTGCTCCCAGTGATTCTGTTGTGTTAGAGCCTGTGGGCAAGGGAAGACTGAAGAAGCTGGGGCCAAGCTCAAGGGCACCCACTGCCCCTGCTCCCCTGTTCCGACCCCAAAGCAGGGACAGCAGGGTGACCATTTCTCGGACATGGAGTGTCACACCCATTTAGAATACACCCCTGTGGAACTAATGCTTTCTAAGAGGCCTGTGGGAAGGGCCCAGGCAGAGCAGGCCTGGAAAGCATGCCTGACATTCCAGAGCTCGCCCCCCATCCTCCTTGCCCCTCTGTCCCTAAGGGGAGAACTGGGCTTGCTGGTGCATGGACATTAGAAACAAAGGCTGACCCTGAGTCTAGTCTGTACCAACAGAGAAGGAGAAAGCTTGATGAAGATGGTGACAGGCTGAGGCAGGGGCAGGAGCCAACTGTGACTTAGTGATCTGTCCCCAGGGCCATGTCTGAGCTGGAATTCTCTCCCTCACAGGGGATGCAAACTAAATTTGGCCTGATTCTGAGAAACTTTTATGCAGAGAAAACAAATGGCAGGAGACACATTGCAATGCCCTCTAGGCCCACGCAGAAGCAGGGGAGTGACTCGGGTCATTTTGAGTCTCTGCTCTGTTTCTAACTGCAGGACTAGAGACAAGTTACTTGTTATCTCTGAGTCTTGGGTTCTTTGTGGTTGTGAGGATTCAGGCAGTCAGCTAGCAGGTGTTGAGCTCTGTGCCTGCACCTGGCTAAGACGGCCATGAGCCTTTGCCTGGAAGCACTCCATTCTGGCAGGTGGACAGAGCTGAGCACTGCACGGACACAGTAGCGCCCTGCCTGTGGCTACCCTTGCCAGTCCATTAGTTTCTCTTGATGAGACCCTGCGTACTGCTGTCGTGACTGTCCAGTATTGCTGTTTAATGACAGCCTTGAGGTTTGCCACATGACCAGAGCTCTGTCCCCTGGACCTGATCAGTTCTAGAACACTCTACTCTTCTGTCTCTGTTGCTTATTCCTGTCCCTTCGCTTGCGACTCTCTCCTTCTGTGTCACTTCTAGAAAGAACTAAGTATTTCAAAGGAGCTTCCCAAAGGAGTTCAAGGAGGAGCTTAACCATCCAACCTTCTCTCCCAGGATGGAGGATGGCTCCAAAGATACAGAGATGTGCTGGGCATGGCAGCACAAACCTGTAATCCCAGCACTAGAGAGGTGAAGCAGGGAAATCAGAAAATCAGGGTCATCGTCAGCTACATAATAACTTTGGAGCCAGCCTGAGCTCTATGAGACCCTGTATCAAAACTAAACAACAGAAGATGTGGAGACACCTGTCTCCATTTGCTATGTGTCATTGGCTAGGAGAATAACAACTTTCTGACCATTTGTCCAGCCTAGCCTCCTGAAGCTCTTGACCAGTGGCCACATCTGGCCTGCACAGTCATCGTCTAGGATAGTCTCCCCTGGAGCCCTCCGGCCGCCCAGGTGTCTCTTGAACATGGCCATTCCCTGTTTCCTAGTCTCACTGCCCTTCTGAGCTAGAACTGTGACAGCTCAGTCCCAGAGCCCAGCCCAGAGTGGGCCTCCAAGAAAGCATGGTGGGTGGGGAATCAGACTTACCTCTAGGGATTCTAGGTGTCCTGAGGTACCAAGAGCACGTGCACCTCACCTGCAGACCTTAGTAGATGAAGTCGCCGCAGTCAGGTGTGTGTCCCACGCCCAGAGAGCCTACAGGCAGGGGCCGCGGCACAAGCTCTGGGGAGGAGCTGTGTCCTGACAGTGCGCCCGGCTTCCTGACCATACCGACCCTCGTCCTTGCCAGGGTCGCCTGACCGATGGCAAGGGGAAGACTATCGACTGCAAAGATGCCATCTTCATCATGACCTCCAATGTGGCCAGTGACGAGATTGCCCAGCATGCACTGCAGCTGAGGCAGGAAGCTTTGGAGATGAGCCGTAACCGCATTGCTGAAAACCTTGGTACGGTGGACGGTGCGCGCTTTCCAGATAAGGGATCCAGCCACCAGCTCACCGGGGGGCAGGGATGGAACTGGGGTCCCGGGTCCAGGCGAGGTCCTTAGAACAGACACCAGGCATCACACTGGAGAGTAGAGGGCACAGATGAGAGTGCCCTCCTCGTCAGAGACGTCCAGCCTGCTGTGGTATAGTGAGGGCTTCACACAGAGGGAAGGACGGCCATCCAGCTCTAGGAACTAGAGACACAACAGATAGGGACTCTGAAGGGACAGCAGGTGAGAAAGTATAGAAATGGGCGCAGCCCTTCCGGGACAGGGCAGGGCAGGCCCCACATAGGTGACCCCAGAGACGGGGTCAGGGAAGAGCTGCGTCTGTGCCTTTCCACTAGGGATGAGCCTTTCAGCCCCCGCGAGTCTTCCTCTTGACTCCTCTGTTCCTGCCCCATTTTCCTACCAAGGAATCCAGGTTCAACCGGTATCTCTGAGCCAAGGAGCCTCAAAAAGTACCTACTTAGGCCTACTGGTCTGAGAGCCTTAGACCATTACCACAAACAGCCACACAACAAGCAGGACCAGGGCTCTTCCACGGGTCAGGCCTTCAAGGAACAGGCACAGCCAGAGCTCCCTTGAGTGGAGGGTTAGACGGTTTATGATCTGTTTCCACAGGGGATGTCCAAATTAGTGACAAGATTACCATCTCAAAGAACTTTAAGGAGAATGTGATCCGCCCCATCCTGAAAGTGAGTTTTTCTTGGCTCTTCCTCTGGAGTCTGGGGTTGGAGAACGGGACCCTAGGCACTCTGGGACTGGAAATTCCCATTTCCCCCCAGCACTGAGTGCCCCAACCTATCCTGGCTCTGCAGGCTCACTTCCGGAGGGATGAGTTTCTGGGACGGATCAATGAGATTGTCTACTTCCTCCCCTTCTGCCATTCAGAGCTCATCCAGCTCGTCAACAAGGAACTGAACTTCTGGGCCAAGAGAGTAAGAGGAGACTGGACTGCCCATGGGGGGGGACAGGATATCTGGAACTCTGACTGGGAATGACCCCTCCGCCTGGTGGTTGGAGCACTGTGGTATGGGGCCAGTAGTTTGGGGGGCATAGCACCTCACTGGCCCACACCTTGGGCCATTCTGGCAAGAACTGGAAGGCACTTGGCCACCACCTTCAGACAGTTCTGTCTCTGACCCACCTCAGGCCAAGCAAAGGCACAACATCACACTGCTGTGGGACCGCGAGGTGGCAGATGTGCTGGTTGACGGCTACAATGTCCATTATGGTGCCCGGTCCATCAAGCATGAGGTGAGCACAGAGGCCTGAGCAAACAGGTGCCTGCCCACCTCCCTCCCCGCGCTCCCAGACTAAGCGCCAAGCTCTGTCTCCCTGTAGTTTAGCTCCTGGAAGTGTCCATACAAATAACAGAAGCCCCTCGGGGACCAAAACCACTCTCTGGGGGCTGGAGAGATAGCTCAGTGGTTAAGGCACCCACATGGGCAGTAGCAACCACCCCTAACTCCAGTTCCAAGAGATCCAAAGCCTTCTGCTGGCCTTTTGGGCATTGCATGACACAAGTGCACTTACATCCATGTAAGCAAAACATACACATAAATAAAAACAAATAAATAAATTGCAGCTTTTAAAAAGACACACTCTCTGGGGGGTGAACACATATGAACCCTCACTGGAAGGGATCCTGGGCTGGGAACCTCAGAAACATTCAGCGTAGAGCCTTTAGCATCAGTCTGCTGGCTTGTTACCATTAGCCCCACTTTGCTGGTGAGGAAACTGAGACTCAAGGTCTCTGACTTCCCGAGGCAGTAAGTGATGGAAGCCGTCTCCAGGTTCAGGTCACAGGCTGGGTGCAGGCCAAGACAGTGATGGTCGTGTCACCTTCCACTACCTGTAGGTCGAGCGCCGTGTAGTGAACCAGCTGGCAGCAGCCTACGAACAGGACCTGCTGCCAGGGGGGTGCACCCTGCGCATCACCGTGGAAGACTCAGACAAGCAGCTCCTGAAGAGCCCGGAACTGCCCGCGCCAGGGGCCGAGAAACGGTCACCCACGCTGCGCCTGGAGATCATTGACAAAGACAGCAAAACCCACAAACTGGACATCCGGGCACCACTCCACCCCGAGAAGGTGTGCTACACCATCTAACATCCATCTGCTTGTGTGTGCCCTGAACATCCAATAAAGGCCCCTCGCTGTGACATGGCAACCAGCCTACCTTCCCCTCGTGCTGTCCACAGAAGAGCCTCCTTCGCCAGCCCTGAAGCCCGGAACCCTGCCCTCCCCTGCCTTCTTGGTTGTTAATCTCCTCTGAGGTGGGGCGCAGACAGGTGCCTGGTCTGCACTTCAGGGACGAGCCCCATTCCCTGGAGTCCCCCAAACATTAACCTATTGCCAGAAGCTCGAAAGTGCGGCCGCTGAAAAAGATCTGGCTGGAGGAAGCCAGGGACCAGGCTGTGATGAGCCATCACGGCTTGTAGGCGTGCAGCTCGTCCCCAGAGTATCCTCATGAGAGTAGAGGAAAGGCAAGAGGCCCAAGCACAGTAGCTCTGCAGTTTAATCTGTAGCTACCTCTGTCCCACTCCCTAAACTTCTCTATGAAACAGAGCTCTTCCCCAGCCTTTGATGAGCCTCACGAGTTCCCAGCTTGCCTTCTTCAGTCCCAGGTAACCAAGCTCAGCTCTCCTTCAGGAGACTGACAGTACAAACAGTGAGAGACTGTAACGGGGCAAGACCAGGGGGTCAGGAGCCAAACAGGTGGCTGTGGAGTCTGCTTACTCAGGCTGCACACTGGGCACAGAGCAGTGGGTCTAAGATACCATGTCCCTTGTGGAGGGCAGGCCACAGACTAGCTGTAGTCCAACCCAACTGGGCCGGCCATTAGCAAGGTCTGGCCAGGCACTAGGCGCCATCTGTAGAAGCCATCATCAGTAACTATTGTATCCATTGTAATACCTGCGCTCAGGTTCTCCACTATAAAGTTGTGAACTTTCAGGCTAGGGCAGAGCTCAGAAGTGGAGCTTGTCTACCACTCAGGAGGCCTTGAGACTGATTCCCCAAGACCACAAAAAATAAATATATAAATAGAATTCTCCCCTGGAAGCAAATGAAAAGCTACCCTGTGCTATATAGTGAGTTCCAGTCTGACGCAGGCTACACAGTAAGACCCTGTCTCAAGAAAGGGCAGTAAGGTGGCTCAGCAGGTAAAGGTCCTTGTGCACAACCTTGACAACCTGAGTTCATACCTGGGACCCACATAAAGGAAGGAGAGGACCAACTCCATGAACACCCTCCGAATTCCTCCCACACACATACTGTGACACGTATGCATACACCCACGCAATAATAAATAACTTTTTAAAGGAATGAAAATGTTCTAGGAAATCTGTGCAGCTGTTTAAATGTCCTCTTTATGCCTGGACTTTTTGTAGAGTTGAGTGCCCATGACAGTGGCTCTTGTTAGACATCTCCATGGCGTCTGTACCTTATGACGGCCTTCGGGGTCCTGACTCGTCTGTATTTGTTCACTGGTGTTTTCCTCAGGAAACCCCTTTCCCCACTTGTTTATCGGTGTCTGCCCTGATGACAGTGTATACTGAGAGCACGTTGCTGGTCTTGGCCCCTGCTTGGCTCTCACGAGCTCCTTCACGTTGCTTCAGCCTTGCTTCCATCTTCTGTTGAACGCATCCTGGCACCTGAGCATGTTGTTCCAGGCTCTCTCACATTCTCTGTGTCACGGCCCTGTCATCAGCCTTCCTCCATGAATCTCCTGCTTCCTTTTATTGAATCAATTGGCTTTTCGGTGCTTAGAAACGAAGATCTGGACCCCAGGTTCGCTCCTCGGCACTTCAGTGTCTGCCCTCCCAGTAGAGGTGCCAGGAAGTAAGCCGTCTGTTAGACATGCCCACGTGGACATGCCCGGTCTCATGTCTCTGTGTCACTCCGCACTGTGAGTTCACACTGATAGCGACAGTCCAGTCCAGTACCACGAGGGGCGGCAGCCATCTTTAACCCTTTCCTATCCTCTTCATGCTGCTCCTGCTTTCCATTTCTTCTCCTTTCTTCTGGTGTGGTAGTCAGACTTGGAGGCTCAAAGTCAGTCAGTGGCCATCTTCTTTGTGACATTCCTCTTGGATGTCTGTGTGTGTCTTTGTCACTCAAATCTAAGCACCAAGAGGGCAAATGCTGACCTGTTGGGCTTCCTGTTGACAGACCCTTCCACAGGGCCAGCACATGACAGATGCTACAGGAGTATTTATGTGGGGGTTGGCCCCAAGGCAGACCGGCGTCATTCATTTGCTGTTTGCTTTTACTTGTCATGCGCTTGGTAGCCAGGCAGTGGGACCCACTGGGCTTGGAGCTCTGAGCAAGCGGAACAGGGGGATCCAGGCATCCTGTGAGGGTCTTGTCACACATGATTACGGTTCAAGAGAAAAACCTAAGCAGGGTGTCCACACTGATCCCAGCATGGGAGGGCGGAGGGGTGTCGCTGGCAGGAAGATAGTTAAGTTTAGGAGAAATACAACAAGGATCAATTAAAAATCAATTAGCTAAAAGTACCAAGAAAGTAGAATGAAAACTTCCTGAGCCTGATAAGGGAAAAGGGAACCAAGAATGAAAATACAAGATCAGGAATAAGAAATTAGACATTATCAGAAAGAGGGGACAAGTGGAATTTTTAGAACTTCACAGCAACAAATTCAAAAACAGGACCTGTAATGCCAGCACTTGGGAGGTGGCGACAGGAGGATCAGGAGTTTAGGGTCATCCTTAGCCACGTAGCAAGTTCTAGGCCACCAGCCATTCTACATACGACTGTGTCTCGGAAATAAAATGGGGGAAAGATTGTGGAAATGATGCAGATAGAGTGTACTCGGGAATTGCATCCTTTTAAAAGGGGCGAGGGCTGAGAAGATGGCTCAGCAGGTGAGCACTTGCTGTTCTTCCAAAGGACCTGCGTTCAGATCCCAGCATCCACATCAGGCAGCTCACAGGCCCCTGTACCTATGGTTCCAGGGATCCAAAGCTCTCTTCTAACTTCCATGGACATCCACACACAGACATACACATAAATAGAGTTGTTGTTTTTTTTTAAAGCTGATCACCGAGCACAGTGTTACACACCTTTAATCCCAGCACTCAGAAGGCAGTGAGATCAAAGTAACCTGGTCTACATAGTAAGTTCCAGGCCAGCTGGGGCTACAGGACAACAGTGTCTCAAAAATTAAAAAACAAGGCCTGGAGAGAGATAGCTCAGTGGGTAAGAGCATGGTCTTGCAGAGGACCTGGGTTCAATTTCCAGCATCCACATGGCAGCTAGCAGCTGTCTTAACTCCAGTTCCAGGGGATTCAGTGCCCTCTTCTGGCCTCCACAGGCATTTCACAACCCAGGTGCACTTACATGCATGCAGGCAAAACACATAAAACAAAAATAAAATTTTACAGGCCACAAAAAGCTGGGCATGGTGATAACATTTTTGTTATCCCAGCAGTACCTTGGAGGTAGAGGCAGGAGGAACATGAGTCCAGGGTCACCTTGGCTACATTTAGAAAGAAATAAAAAAGCCTACATATACCCAGACTTGATAAATCTGACCAAAAAAAATAGCCTAATCTCACCCATGACTGTATATGCAGAAATTCCAGTAAAGTTGAGTTGCACCATACACACTGATACCACATCTGAAGGCTCAGTGTGAGGAAATTCATTCATCCACTACATCAAGAACAAACATTATTTAAATGTCAATGGAACAACAATGTTTACCTTTTATTTTGATAGTTATGACTATTGAAGAGAATTTCCTTATTTTTAGAAAATATAAATAAATGGAAAAATGATCTGCCACTTTCAGGAATTATTTTGCATATATCCACACTTCATGGTGAACAATGGGGATCGGAGGGAACATATCCAGAAATCCTTTATATTGATTTTTCAACTTTTCTATAAGTCTAGAATTATCTCAAAGGTTTTTAAATGAAAAGCATCAAAACATCAGTGCAAAAAGAAAATTTTGCAGTTTTGAGTAGCCTCTGATAAAATTAAGACCCCAAGTTAAAGAAAAATTATTTGAATATGACAGATTATCAGAAACTAGTAGCAGACATTTACTGAGTACCACAGCTCTCTCTGAAGTCTGAACTGAGACATCACTGTGAAGGTTCCTGTGACAGCTGCTCAAAGAGAATGCTAAGTCCGATTGGATGTTGGACAATAAATTCTCTTGTTTTGCTGATAAATGATTGTATATTTAGGAAATCCAAAAGGCAAGTGTAAAAACCTATTGGAAGATATTTGGCGAGTAAATAAAAGACGAATATACCAAAAATATGACTGTTCTCTGTTCTACTAATTACAAGAAATGGTGAGAGCAGAAACCAGTCCACACGCTGTCGCAGCAGACAGACCGGCAGGTAGATATGCTCAGATTCAGGAACCCCTCCCACAGGGACGGCAGTGGGACAACTTACCTTTCTAAGTCTTGAGCCATATTAGTGGGCTGCCTATTAAATCACAAATTCTTACAAAACTTAGATAGAGGAGAAATGCATTGTGAACAAGTCTATTTAACTCTCGTGATGCATTGTAATCTCTCTTACAAATATTTTCTCAGGACCTGAACTACCCAGCACTAAGATAAATCCTCCCAAACTTGCCAGGTGTGATGACACACACCTGAAGTCCCAGCTGCTTGGGAGGCTGAGACAAGATGGTTTCAGCCCAAGAGCCAAAGGCCAACCTGTATAACTCATACAAAATAAAACCATCTTCCCATACCTCCACTTGAGAGAAAAACATTCTGCATACTGCCACCTCCCCTAGCACTGACTCTGTTCACAAAGTAGACATAAAGTCTATGTGTTGGGCATTATGCCCAACACCCATGCAGTGCATACCCATTCCATATTCAAGATCCACATGTAAGCATCACCCTCTGGTTCTCCTTATGCCATTTAGTTATTCAATCTCTGGGCAGATTTTTTAAGTTGACCAGAACAAGCTATGTAAAACAGTGGGACAAAGAGAACAGAAGGAAAATGTATAACAGCGCAGGACACATGTTCCCCATCCTGAGCCACACATGCACATATATGAACACATACTCAACTCATGCCTGAGAAGGCCAGAGGACAACTTTCCAGAGTGCCTTCTCCACTCTCACCGGTTGAGACAAGATTGCTCCATTTTTTTCCCTACTGCTGTACTGTGTACCCCAGGCTAGCTGGCCCACAAGCTTCCAGATAGCTCTCCGGTCTCCACACCCGGTCTCTTTGTAGGAGTACTGGGAACAGATGCACACTACTACACCTGACTGACTTTGTGGATTCTGGGGCTCAGACTTGAGTTGTCAGGCTTGCACAGCTAGTGCTTGCAACCCTGCTACCTCTCTGACCCAAGAGTATTTTTTTTAAGGTTTACACCCATCAGATTCTGGGAGGCATTTGAAATCTGTCTCCCCCACCCAGACAGTTACCCTGATAGAATCTGTCTAATGAAACTTTTGGAACTGGAGTCTTTTGAAAGTTTGAAACTTCAAAAGGGATGGTAAATTGTGATTAGTAATGTTCAGTTTCAGCTCTTAGCACAATAGCATGTACAGGTGTCCTGTCCCATTGTCTCATGGCAAGCAGTTAGGCACATACATATTCTTATAGTTTAATGCCATAGTGGCCCAAAATGACCTTTTCCTCCAGACATCTGGGATCTGTACTTTCATATCTGCTTCTGATCACAAAGGTCAAAAAGAAAAAACCTCTCCCAATCTCAGCGAACCCGGCCCCCTCTGGTTAAAGTGACTTCCCGGAGATTTAAAGGGCCAGTGCCCACCACCTTCCTTTCTTATTCATCCACAGTTGGGAACCAGACTAGAATATCCAGAAGTAATTGGCTGTACAGTTGTCCCTCTGTAACCATAGGAAATGGATTCCAGGCCCTCACGCAGAATCTATGGGCGCTCAGGTCTCTTCCGCAGCCCACACACATTCTTCCAAAGACCTTAATCATCTCTAGGTTAGTTATGCCAGATGCTGCGTGAATACTGTGTAAATAGTTGTTACACTATAATATTTAGTCTAAGGACAAGAAAAGTCATGTTCGCAGAGGTGCAGCTTTTTCAACAGTTTCTAACCACAGCTGGTTGCACAGATGTAGAACCCCTGCATTCTCTACAGAGTGAATATTTATTGCATCCAGGATCATATATACCTGGAAAAATGCATAGGTTCAAGAAGACTTGAAGCTAGGTGTGGAGGCAGAGGCCTGTAATCACAGGGCTCTGGAGGCCAAGTCAGGAGCATCACAAGTTTGAGGCCAGCCTAAGCTAAATAGCAAGTTCAAAGCTAGCCTGGGCTTCATAGTCAGACTCTGTCCCCTCTCCTAATATTTTTTTCCTTTAAATAGAGACCCAAGATCTTAAGTTTATACCTTAGGCTGATCCTTGGCACAGGAGCAGCCTACAGCAATTAAAATAGCAAAACTCAGCAAACCGCATGGAAGAGTTAACACATTATTAGACACAATTGTCCGGTTTTCAATTTAAAAAGCACCCATACACACATGCCTCTTTCAGAGGAAGAAGATAAGTTAACAGACACCATCCCTAAAGAAGTTCCAGTGGTGGGTCTACTAGGCAGAGTCTATAACTTTTGTTTTGGTTTTTGAGATGGAGTAGTCCCAGATGACTTTGAATTCACTTTGTTTGGGTTTTTTTTTAATATTTTATTTTTTTATGTGTATGAGTGTATTGCCTACATGTATGTAAGTGCACTGATGTCATGCAATGCCCAAGGAGGTCAGAAGAAGGCATCAGATTCCCTGGAACTGGATTTAGGATGGTTGTCAGCTACCATGTGAGTGTTGGGATTTGAACCTGGGTCCTATGCAAGAGCAGTCCGTGCTCTTAACCACTAAGCCATGTCTCCAGCCCTGAACTCACTCTGTAATCCAGGATTGCCTCAAACTTGAAACATTGCTCCTAGCTCAACCTTCCAATTCTAGGATTTTAATCATGAACCAGGTGGAGATTTGAATGAGAATGTCTGTCCTCCATAGGCTCCAAGAATTTGGACATTTGGGGAGGTTTTTTAAGAGATGTGACTTTGCTGGAGGAAGCACATTACTGGGGCCAGGCCATGAGAGTGCTTAAGCCTCGCCAGCTTTCCAGTCATTCTCTGCTTCCTGTGGCTGCTTGAAGATGTGTTCCCTGGGCTTTCTGCCTGACACCTCTGCCACCTTGCCTCCCCATCATTGTGGACTCAACCCTCTGAACTATAAGCTAAATAAACTCTTCCTTCTATAAGTTGCCTTGGTCATGGTGTTTTATCACAGCAACAGAAAAGTAACTAATACACATCACCATGCCCAGCTACGCAAAGCCTTAAAACAAACTGTCTTAAAGATGCTCAAAGAGGAGCTGGAAAGATGGCTCAGTGGCTGAGAGCACTGGATGCCCTTGTAGAGGACCCAGGTTCAATTCCTAGCGTCTATTGGCAACTAACATCCGTCCATAACTCCAGTTCCAGGGGACCTGACTCCTTCTTCTGACCTCCGCAAGCATTGCACGACATGGGTGCATCTACCTACATGCTAGCAATACACTCATACACACGGAATAAAAATGATAAATTTTTTTTTAAAAGATGCTCAAAGAACCATGAGGAGACAGGAAGAAAGAAAAATACTACATGAACAAAGTAATATCAGGGTAGAGGTAAAGCATCTGCCTAGCATGAATGAATGAGGCCCTGGATTTGGTACACACACACACACACACACACACACACACACAGACACACACACACACTGAGGCCCAGTGAGGAAACACATACCTATGATCCTAGCACTCAAGAGGCTGAGGCAGGAGAGTCATAAGTTCAAGGCCATACTAGGCTACATAGTAAGAATTTTTCTGTCTCAAAAAAGAGTAAATATCAATACGGAGACAGAAAACCTGAAAATAAAATGTAATTCTGGGGTTAGAGAGACTTAGCAGTAAAGAGCATTCGCTGTTCTTATAGAGGACTGAGTTCTGTTCCCAGTACCCATATCAGGCAGCTCACAACTGGCTGTAACTCCAGTCCCAGGGGATCTGACACCCTCTACTGGCCCCCAAGAGCACCACACACACATGTGCATACACACAGACACAAACATACAACATACAAATAAAAGAAATCTTTTTAAAAAAGACATTCTGGGCTGGAGAGATGATTCAGTGCTTAAGATCACTGCTTGTTCTTGCAAAGGACCTGGGTTCAGTTTCCAACACCCACATGACAGTGCACAACTATAAGTACAGTTCTAGGGGATTTGACGCCCTCTTCTGGCCTCTATGGACATTGCATATACATGGTGCACTTGCCTGCAGGCAAAACACTAATAACACATAAAACTTTTTTTAATTTGCCTTTTTTTTTAATTCTGTAACTGAATATTTGAATCCAAATGAAAATTCACTAGAAGGATTCAGAGGCAGATTTGAGCAGGTGTTTAACTAAACTGAAGAGAGGATAACAGAAAATTTTAGGTCAAGAACAAAAAGTAAAAACACTGTATGAAAAGAAAAAGTGCAAGAGAATGAAAAGCCCTATGAAACAAAGCCAAGTCGGCCAGCGTTTACCTTGCTTCATCCCAGGAGAGAAAGCGGCAGAGGGAGAGCCTGGAGAATTAACAGAGACCGCAGGTAGTGGTACACCTCCTCAATTCCAGCATTTGCAGAGGCAGGCAGCTCTCTGTGAGATCAAGGCCAGCGTGAGCTACATAGCAAATACGATGCTAGCTGGGGCTACAGGGAGATGAGACCCTGTCTTAAAAAGATGAGAGAGAGAGAGAGAGAGAGAGAGAGGAAGGAAGGAGGGAGGGAAGGAAGGAAGGAAGGAAGGAAGGAAGGAAGGAAGGAAGGAAGGAAGGAAGGAAGAAAAGAACAGACAGGGCTGGTGATGTGGTAATGGAGCTCAGGAAAGTACTTGCCTAGCATGCATAGAACTGTAGGCTGGACCCCCAGCACCACATAAACTGGGTGTGGTCCTGGACACCTGTAATCCCAGCACTCAGGAGGATGAAACAGAAGGATAAAGAATTCAGGTTCATCCTCAACTAGAGAGTGAGTCTGGGGCCAACCTGAGATATATGAGACCCTGTCCGGAAAGAAAAGAGATAAGTAACGGCTGAAAACTTCCCAAAACTTGATGAAAGGCATGAGAATATAAATGTCTGAGAAACTTTTTGAACTAAAAGTTGATAAACTCAAATACACTCTTACCAAAACAGGTTATAAACTGTTGAAAGACCAGCTCTTGCAGACAGCAAGAAGGAAACAACTCATCACAACTGTGGATCTTCAGCAAGATTAATGACAGCAGCTGGGTGTGGTGGCTCAGGCTTTTAATCCCAGCACTCTGGAGGCAGAGGCAGGCAGATCTCTGTGAGTTCCAGGCCAGCCTGGTCTGCCTAGTGAGTTCCAGGCCAGCCATGGTGAGAACCTGTCTCCAAAACACGAATACATTAGGGGTTGATTTCTTAGATATGAACATCAAAAACCAAACAATAAAAGAAATAAATTGAAGGGCTGGTAAAGTGCTCACCTAGCTCGCATGAAGCCCTGGGTATGAAATCCCAAGCACTATATAAACCAGTCATAGAGGTGACACCTGTAATCATGACACTCAGGAGGTGAGAGCAGGAGGATGATAAGTTTAAGTTCATCTTTGGCCATATAATGAGTCAGAGTCTAGCCTGGGCTACATGAGATCTTGTGAAAGAGAAGAGGGGGGAGAGGAGGAAGGGACAGAGGAAGGGAAAGAGGGAGGAGAGAGAGAGAGAAAAGAAGGGAGGAAGGTGGAAGGGAAGAAGAAAAGAAGCTGAGCTTCATCAAAATTAAAAACTTTCATGTTTCAGGAACATTATAAAGCACTGTGGGTGCACTCAGCTGGTAGAGTACCTGCCCAGCCTGCACAACACAAGACCATGTCTCAAAAAAGGCAAACAAACCAAAGAAGACGGTGTAACCAAAAAAATGAAAAACCACCTACAAACTGGGAAAAAATACTTTAAAAACACATATTTAATAAGATTCTAGTATCCAGAATATGTAAAGAACTCTTACAGCTGAAAAATTCAAAGACAACCTGATTTTAAAGTGAGCGAAGGATTGGAATAAACCTTCATCCAAAGAAGACAGTCAACCAGCCATTAAGCACGTGAAGTATACTGAATCTTTAGGCATAAGGGAAATAAAATTTTAAATCGCAATGAGAAGCCAGGCCTGAGCCTTGGGGTAGGATTGCGGGTGACACAGATGTCCCATTCAGGGCTGAGCGCTCAACAGTCACTTATTCTCAGGACTTTGACCAGCTTTGAGTCGCTGCATTAACTGATGCCCACTGTAGAAAGAAGTTTCTCTGGCCAAGGCTGACAGCAGCACTCATCTACAGGAATAACCGTACACATTTAGAGGGCAGTTTGACAACATGTCCATTTAGCAGTAGGTTCTCCACCTCTAGGGCCTGCGGCCTCCTGAGCCCTAAGCTGCTGACCAGGCTCGCAGTACGGTGTGAATTCCTGCCTTCAAGCAGGCCTCACATCCATTCCTGAAGTCGCCTCTGTAGCACTCATCATGACAGCACCATTGGGAACATTTTTTTCAAACAGGGTTTCATATATCCCAGGTTGGCCTCAAACTCACTACACAGCTGAGGGTGACCTTGAACTTCTGATCATCCGCCCTCTACCTTCCTCTCCCTCCTCCCCAGAGTGTTATTACAGGTGTATGTTACCATACCTAGTTTTAAGTGGTATTGAGGATTGAACTCAAGGCTTGGTGCATAAAAGACAAGCTCCCTACCAAGTGAGCTGCATTCTCAGCCCTAAAAGACATTTTTAACATAGATTCTAAACACAAGGACTAAGGTAAAGAGAGGTGCTCAAGAAGAAAGTAAGACATACCCAAGAGTATAGATATGGGCTCCTCAAAGAAGAGTCTTACTTCATTGTCTTTACAAAGGCCACATATAGGATTTTCATGGCTTTTGAAATTATTCTCTTCAAAGCTGTTTCTGCGGAATTTAAATGAGATCACAGTTTAGTTTTTGAGGTGTACCCGACAGGAATACAACTCATAAATCACTGGAATAAAGGAAGTTGAGATATCTCATTGTAAACAAGTTAACAGAACATATCCAAGAGAGGAGTGAAGGCCCCACCCAAGGTCATATATGTTCAGGTCTTAGGCCTCATCTGTTGCTATTTTAACATTTTTTCTTTATGAAAGGAATATTGTCTCTGTTCGTAACAGTAAAGGTTGTTCACTGTGCTGGAATTCTTGATTCTCAGCTGGCCAGAGGTTTATAAACTAGAGTCTAGAGTGAGGAGCTTCTTTCTTTTTTGGTACTCCCTTAATTTCCATCTTTCTGTCCTGTCTCAGTCATGATGGAGACACACTGCTGTGTGCAAACAAGATTGCTATCCCCAGTGGCATGATGGGATAGCTACCACTCTTGGGCATATCAGTGCAAAAAACCACCTGAGGACCATTCACAGAAAGGAGTCCTGGTGAATGAGTGTCCGTGTATACAATCAATAAGTATCAATATCAAGGCTTGTTGGTTATAGACTAGTGGTTCAATCGAGTTTTTTACTGAATCTCTCTTCATAAAAGTGCTATAAAATGGGCTGAAGAGTGCCAAGCATGGTACACACCTTTAATCCCAGCACTCCAGAGGCAGAGACAGGCAGATGTCTCTGTGAGTTCAAAGCTAGCCTGGTCTATATAGCCAGTTCCAGAAGCACTGGCTGCCCTTGCAGAGGACCTGGGTTAGATTCCCAGCACCCACATGGCAGCTGACAGCCATCTGTAACTCTAGTTCCAGGGGAATCCGATGCCCTCTTCTGACCTTCTTGGGCATTGCGTGACATGGCTGTACTTAAATATATGCAGGCAATACACTCATACATATAAAATGAAGATAAATAAAAATTTAAATGTTATAAAACATGCTCCTGAAGGCACAGAGTATGTTGTAGTGTTTTGAGAACTATGGACAATAAGTAGTCTGGAGGGGCGCCACCACAATAAATATTCAAAATTCATTTGGGGGAGTTGCTTGGTTTTTTTGTTTGTTTGTTTTGAGACAGGGTCCCACTCTGTAGCCCAGTCTGGACTAGGACACACTATGTAGCCCAGGCTGGCCTCAGGGTCATAGCAATCCTTCTGCCTCAGCTTCCCAAATGTTGGGATTACAGATAGAAACAATGGAGCCTGACTAATTTTTTGGTTTGTTTGTTGTTTGGTTTTGGTTTTAGAGACACAGTCTCACTATGTATCCCTGAGTGACCTGGAACTCACAGAGACCTGCCTGCCTCTACCTAGGATCAAAGGCATATGCTACCACACCCAGCTAAATTTTTATTTAATGATAATAAAATATTGTGGGTTTTGTGGTAATTTTTCTTCTTAATGATATATAAAAGTGTATCTTACAGTGACATCTTAGATTCAGTGAAATGTGGCATATCAGAATGCTAGAAAGGTATAAACACAGTCCGAGTGGTGTTGAATGATAACATTTACACTAGGAGGTCAATAGCCTCGGCTCCCTATACTGAGAACCCACAGGGTAAATGCATTACTCTGAATAAACATGCTGCCTGGAATTAAATCTCAGACCTGCCATTTTCTAGTCCTGTAATCTTGTGTAAATTACCAAGCCCTCACCTTGATTTTTCTCTCTCTGAAATGGGGCTAGAGATAGTTCCTCCAACATAAAGTCATGAGCGTTAAGCATGCCCAGCACAAGGACTGAGGACTGGACTGATGATAAGAGATACTGAAATCAAATGCTGCATCACTTGCCTCTGTAAGGTTCCATTCTGAGTGGTGATCTAACTCTGAGCCAACTATGACTCCAAAGACGAGCACTGGAGCCAGCATCCAGTAAGGTCAAACCGCCTTCGCTTACAGGGCTACCACAGAACTCATTTTGGAGAGGTGGGATTTTTTTTGAGATAGGAGTCTCCCTGTCACCCCAGCTGGCTGGGAACTCGCTATACAGATTAGAATATAGATTCGCCTCTATCTCATGGTGATCTACCTGCATCTGCCTCTCAAGTGCTGGGATTAAAGGTGTTCACCACCTCACCTGGCTTTTTAGTTATTTATTATTATTATTTTTTGGTGGTAGTGGTGGAAATTTTTTTAAGTTATTATTTTATTTTATGTGTATGGGTGTGTTGCCTTCATGTATGTAAGTGAACCATGTCATGCAATGCCTGCGGAGGTCAGAAGAGGGTGTCAGATCCCCTGGAACTGGAGTTACAGGCAGTTGTTAGCTGTCATATGGATGCTGGGAATGGAACCCGGGTCCTCTGCAAGAGCAGCCAGTGCTCTTAACCGCCGAGCTGTCTCTCCAGCTCCACTTAAAAAAAAAAAACAATCTGGGTCTCATATTGTCCAGATTGTTTTAGCTGGGCATGGTGGCTTGTGCCTTTAATCCTAGGGCTCAGGAGTCAGTGTCGGCCCTGTGAGTTCTCAGCCAGCCAGGGCTACACAGTGAGGCCATATCTAAAGAAAAAAAGAAATGAAGGATTTTATTACTTTTCTATTTTTTATTTATTTGTATGTGTGTTTTGTATACCACCTGTCTGTAGGGTGCCTGCAGAGATCAGAAAAAGTGTCCGATCCTCTGGCGCTGGAGTTACAAGCAGTTGTGAGCCACGCAACATGTGTGCTGGGAACCAAATTCGGATCCTATGGAAGAGTGAGAAGCACTCTTCCCCCTTGAGCCATCTCTCCGGCCCTACCACCAGCATCCTAAAGAAACAGAAATGTATCTTCTGTCTTCACAAGCATTCTCCGTGTCTATGTCAAAAGTTCCATCTTTTCATGAACTGCTGTATTGGAGACCACACTAACCCAGTATGACCTCAACTTGATTACATCTGTAAAGACCTGTTTCCAAATCATTCAGCCCAACAACAGTAGAAAATGATGACAGCCCTGAAGGGGAAGCTACAGGAACAGACAGACAAATGTTTACAGATCTCACTGAAGTGTACCTGCCTTTACTTCATTCAGAGAGTTCAGAGTTAATGACCTAACCCAGCCAGAGAATTCAGCAGACCATAGCTTCAGCCCATGTGTCCATAAATCAGGCCTCCTTTCCCCTATACCAAATGATTTTCGGTTCCACGGGTTACTCAGGATCCCAGTAAACTGTTCATATTCTTTAGTCCTAAGGACTCAATGATCAACCACCAAAGGTCCTTCCAAATCAGATCACCCAAAAGCCCTGCCCAATCACAGCCACCATGCCCAGCTTGCTCCTGGTGAAGTATCAGTGAGCTAAGGAACTGTGGCCTGAGGGCCCATGCTCTCTGAAATCAGGAAAGCCAGTTCATCTGCATCATCTTCTCCACCATCCCTGGGCTGCAAAAACTGTTCAGGTCCAAACAGTTCCTCACCCCCTCACAGACAGAGCCCTGGGTATTACAGGGCCTGAGAGGTCATCCAGGCTTCAGGGGTGGGCTTGGGTGAGCGAGTATCTCACTACTGAGCTCACACCCAGGTTCCCTCTCTCTACGTCTTTGTAATTTGGATTTTCTTCCGCATTATTCCGAAGGATCCTTGACATCTCATTTCGTTTAACTTCAACATGGAGTCCTAGCTTCAGTCAATCAACTGAAAAAACAACGCTATGTACCCATCGGAAGGAATGACATTGTTTTGTCTTCATATCTATTTATTTACTCTGTTTTTGTGTGTGCATGTGTGGTGTATGTACACTAGTTAGTTTCTATAGCTGTGATAAAAACATTGACCAAAACCAACTTGGAGAGGTAAGGCTTTATTTCTCTTTCATCATCCAGGTCACATTCATCACAGAGGGAAGCCAAGGCAAAGCCTGAAGCCCAGCCCATGGAGGACCATGCTTACTGGCTTGCTCCCTGGCCCGTCCCCAGCCTACTTCCACAGCAAGTACCTTTACCCACTGAGCCATGTCACTGACCCCAGCTTCTCTGTTTTTAACCTCTAGTCCCCAATAAAGGGCTCATGCTATTAGGTCAGAGCCACCCCCAAAATTCTCCCTTTTTAAAGTTCACTGTGGGCCCTGGGATACACACACGTGTGCACACACACACATGATATGAAAGTAAGAGCAAGACTGCCATCTTTGGGGAACAATGGAGAGTAGTGAGGGGTATCGAGGAGGAAAAATAGGAGCCTGAAGAGTGGGAATGCTCAACACACATGATGTACTTCTACGAAGGTGCCTTCATGAAACCTGGCTCTGTGTACAATGACTATATGCCAATGAAATGTTATATGCTTAAAGAATACAGAAAGGCTAGGCCCTTGGAAAGTGGAGGCAGAAGGATGAGGAGTTCAAGGTCACCCTTGGGTACAGAACAAGTAACCTATGATACATGAGAGGGCGGACTCAAAAGAGGGGGGACTGGAGAGATGGCTCAATGATTAAGAGCACTGTCCTCTCTTCCAGAGGACCTGGGTTCAATTCTCAGCACCCACATGGAGGCAAACTCCAGTTCCAGGGAACCTGACACCCTCTTCTGGTCTCTACAAGCATTGCACTCATATGATGCACTTACATACATACAGGCAAAACACTCATACACAAATAAATAAATAGATTTAAAATATTTGAATTTATTTATAATTCTTATTTTATGCATATAAGTGTTATGTCTGCATGTATGTAAGTGCACTTAGGTCATGCAATGCCCGTGGAGGTCAGAAGACGGTGTTGGATCTCCTGGAACTGGATTTATGAATGGTTGTTAGATACCATGAATGTGCTGGGAGTCACCAGGTCCTCTGCAAAAGCAGTCAGTGCTCTTAACTGCTAAACCATCTCTCTAGTCCCTAAATTTAAAAAAAATTTAAGGTTTAAAAAATATGCTGGGTGTGAGGACACACATCTTTAATTCCAGCACTTGAGAGGCAGAGGCAGGCAGATCTCTGTCAGCTCGCGGTCTGCATAGAGATTTCCAAGGCAGCTGGGGCTACAAGAAGACCCTGTCTCAAAAGTACAAATAAATAAATAAATAATGAGAAGCTGGGGAAATGGTTTAGACAGTAAAGTGCCTGCCACTCAAGCATGAGGACCTGAGTTTGGATCCCCAGCACCCATATAAAAAGTCGAGCTTGCTGGTACACATCTATAACTCCTGTGCTAGGGGGAGGGGAGGCACAGATAGGCAGATCCCTGAAGCTTAATGCCTACACAATCTAACCAATTAATGAGCTTCAGGTTCAGGGAGAGATCTTGTCTCAAAACATTTAGGAGAGGGGCTGGAGAGATGACTCAGCAGTTAAGAGCCCTGGCTGCTCTTGCAGAGGACCTGGGTTCAGTTCCGAGCACCCATATGGCAGCTAACCAATGTCCTGTAACTTGAGTTCCAGGGGGATCTGATGTCCTCTTCTGGCCTCCCCTGGTATTGCTTATGCATGGTTCACTTACATACATGCAGGCAAAACACTCATACACATAAAATAAAAATACATTTTTAGGACGAGATGTGGTGGCATATGTCTTTAATCCCAATACTCAGGAGGCAGAGGTCAGCCTGGTCTACATAGTGAATTCCAGGCCAGCTCCGGCTAAAAGGAGACCCTGTCTCAAAAAGACTAAATATATATATCAATGAATAAATAAAAATTTTAAATATGGTAGAAGGGCTGGAGAGGTGGCTCAGTAGTTAAGAGCACTTTGCAGAAGACCTGGGATTGGTTCCCAGCACCACATGACAGCTAACCAATGCTCTACAACTTGAGTTCCAAGGAATCTGATGCCCTCTTCTGGCCTCCTCAAGTATTGCACTTGGATGGTATACTTACATACATGCAGGCAATACACTCATATATACATAAAATAAAAATAATAAATAAAACTTTAAAAAATATGTTAAAGAGCAATCCAGGAATACATCATTGGCCTCTGGCCTCTATACACTGTCATACACGTCCTCACACACATGTGCACACACCCACATGAGCAGGTATATATACCACATTACATACAAGAAAGAGAGAGAAAAGAAAGCTAACACTTGGGAGACAGAAGCAGGCAGATCTCCTTGAGATCAAGGCCAGCCTGGTCTACATAGCAAGTTCCAGGCCAGCTGGAGTTACAGGGAGACCCTGTCTAAAGGGGCGGCGCAGGGCAACAAGCATCATTATGCTTAGTAAAAGAATCATAAGAGTGGTTATTGTCAAGGGAACAGAAGTTAAGGTTGGTCCAGAAGGGGCATCAAGAGACTGGAGAGATGGCTCAGTGGTCAGGAGCAGAGGACTTGGGTTCGGTTCCCAGCATCCATGGCTAACAATCATCTGTAACTCCAGTTCCAGAGAATCTCACACCCCTTTCTGGCCTCCAAGAACACTACACAACACAGGTACGCTTACATATCTGCAGGTAAAACACTCACGCACATAAAAATAAATAAATACATTTTTTTTAAACATAAGAGGCATAGAAAACTTTCTAGGATATATGCTGTATTTATGTGTCAAACTCATGGAATGGAATTGTTAAGAACAAAGCATCTCAAGCCAAGCAAGGTGGCTAACACCCATAATCCTAGCTATTTTACAGGCTGAGGCTAGAGAATGGCTTGATCCCTAGACAACATAGCAAGAGGCTCTATCTCCTAAAGGGAAAATAAGAGATTTATGTATTTCATCATATGAAAAAATTTACCTGAGAAAAATAACAGTATTTTCTCTACTTAATGACACACACTGAAGGGCTTTGGGGGCAAATATATGTGCAACTTCCTTTAAAATGCTTCAAAAAAGGGGCTGGAGAGATGGCTCAGAGGGTAAGAGCACTGGCTGTTCTTGCAGAATATGGCAGCTAACAACCACCTGTAACTCCAGTTCCAGGGGGTCTGATGCCTTCTTCTCTTCTTCAAGGGCATTGCATGACACAGGTGCACTTACACACAGGCAGGCAGTACACTTATACACATAAAATAAAAATCATTAATAATAATAATTAAAATCAAATAAAGTTCTTCAGAAATGCAGTGGATTGATAGATAGCAGAGTAGGCAGATGGATGTGAGTCTAATGAAGTGAAAATAATAAAATGGAAAAAGTTAACTTCTTTGAATTTTCAGTTCGTATCTTATATGTATGAGTACTTTGCCGGTGTGTGTGTGCAATTCCCGTGGAACCATCCCTGGAACTGGTTACAGGCGGTTGTGAGCTTCCGTATGGGTGCTGGGAACTGAACCCAGGTCCTCTTCAAGAGCAGCCAGTGCTCCTAACCCCTGAACCATGTCTCCAGCCCAAACTTCTTTTTTTAAAAAAACTAGTCATATAATGAACACATGGGTTCTGGGCTCTCAGATCAGCAAAGCTAGTCTAATTTTAAATAAAGTTCTTCTTTCCTGGTCCAGCACTCTCAGAATTCATTCCCACGTGTACTTACTAGATTGTTTTAAATATCTGCCTTTAAAAAAATTTATGTGTATGTGTGTATTGTGTGCATGTATGTAAGTGCACTAATGTCATGCAGTGCTCTCAGAGGACAGAAGAAGGCATCATATCCCCGAAACTGGGGTTAAGAATGGTTGTTAGCCTCCACTTGGGTGCTGGAATTCAAATCCAGGTCCTTTACAAGGATTTGAATTAATAATAATAATAATAATAATAATAATAGTAGATGTTGCTTCTAAGTCTAGGTCATGAGACAAGAGCTTCTGTCTTGCAAGCATTCTCTCTAGATCCTGTGTGTATGTCCTGATGGAGAGGCCCATGTGGCAAGGAATCGAGGATGACCCCTGACCCATCTCCAGGAAGGAAGTGAGTTCCTCCAGCCCAGCAGTTCTCCAGGTGCTGAGTCCTGACAGAAACCATGAGAGTGAACTTGGAGCCAGATTCTTCCTTAGTTAAAGCCTACCTTTGAGATGGCAGATCCAGATGGCACCTTGATTGCAACCTTGGGATAGACCCTGAAACACAGGGCTTTGGGAAATTGTACCAGACTCAACCACAGAAAGTTGCCTCATGACTGTGGGTTGCTTAAACCTGATAATGTGTTAAGCAGCAACAGGTGATGATTGCTAGTGTTCTTAACTGCTGAGCCATCTTTCCAGCCCCAACCCCATTTTTTTTTTTTTCAGACAGGGTCTCACCATGTACCCCTGGCTGGCCTGAAACGCAAATGTAGTACAGGCTGGCCTTGAACTCACAGCCTGCCTTTGCGTTCTGAGTGCTGTTGTAAAGGTGTGCGCCATCATTGAAAAGAAGCTTTGGCTCTTGGAGTGGGAAGGCCTTCCTGTAAATTAGACTCCCTACTTAGCCAGATTGGGGTCTGATTCTTATTTTAGGGGTGGGGACAATGAAGGAGGGGGCGGTGAGGAATTTTCCAGCCAACCCCTACGCGGAAGTCCTGTTGGTCTTCACAAGAGAAAAGTATCAATGGAGGGAAAAGGCCGGATTCTCAGGAGATTGAGCCTACGGTGGAGACAGCTGCTCGCCTGCCTTATAGATGACTCCTGAGGCTCCTGCCTTGTCCTGCTTGGGTTCTTAGAGGATCCCTCCCTGTGACTATATGTAGGCCAAGTAATTTACTTCTAAGTAACAAATAAAGAAAAGTGATTGGGCGTGGTAGCACATACCTTTAAATCCTAGCACCAGGGAAGCAGAGGCAGGCAGATCTCTGTGAGTTTGAGTCAGCCTGGTCTACAAAGGGAGTTCCAGGCCAGCTGAGGCTACAGGAAGACCCTGTCTCAAATAATAATAATAATAATAATAATAATAATAATAGATGTTGCTTCTAAGTCTAGGTCATGAGACAAGAGCTTCTGTCTTGCAAGCATTCTCTCTAGATCCTGTGTGTATGTCCTGATGGAGAGGCCCATGTGGCAAGGAATCGAGGATGACCCCTGACCCATCTCCAGGAAGGAAGTGAGTTCCTCCAGCCCAGCAGTTCTCCAGGTGCTGAGTCCTGACAGAAACCATGAAAATGAACTTGGAGCCAGATTCTTCCTTAGTTAAAGCCTACCTTTGAGATGGCAGATCCAGATGGCACCTTGATTGCAACCTTGGGATAGACCCTGAAACACAGGGCTTTGGGAAATTGTACCAGACTCAACCACAGAAAGTTGCCTCATGACTGTGGGTTGCTTAAACCTGATAATGTGTTAAGCAGCAACAGGTGCTGATCTGTCCTGCTGTCTGTTCCATCTTTATTTCCTCAGTAGCAAGCACCTGTGTGGCTTGAATATGAAATGTCTCCAAGGGCTCATGTGTTGAATGCTTGGCACTATTTTGAGATGTTCTGGAAACTTCAGGAGACGGGGACTAGTTAGAGGAAGCAGGTATCAGAAGAATCATTCTGGTCCTCGATCCTTATCTCTGTCTGTATCCTGTCCACCACTGGGTGTGCAGCCTCCTCCATGTGTTCCTGCCACCAAGATGGTCCCCCTCAGGCCCAGAATCAAAAAGCCAGTGACCACGTACCGAATCTCTGAAATCAGAGAGAACATGAACCTTCCCTCCCCGAAGCCATTTCTGTCGGGTATTTGGTCACAGTTACACAAAAATAACTAACAAGGCTTTACTTTATTTGAGATACTGATATGTCCATAAAATGACTTTATTTAAATCCTATCTCTAGGTCTGGAGAGATGACCCAGAGGTTAAGAATATGTACTGCTCTTGCAGAGGACCTGAGTTCAGTTCCCAGCACCCACGTCAGGGGCTCACAACCACCTCTAACTCCAGCTCGAGGGGGATCCAGTGCCTCCAACCTTGTGGACAGCAGCACTCATGCATATACCCCACACAGACACACCCATACGCATAACTAAAAATAATAGAAATTGATTTTTTAAATATACCTTTTAGCCAGGCATGGTGGCACACACCTTTAATCCCAGCACCCAGGAGGCAGAGGCAGGCAGATCTCTGTGAGGCCAGCCTAGGCTACATGTCGAGTTCCAGTCCAACTGAAGCTATAAGGAGACTCTGTCTGAAAAACATTCTACCTTTCCTAGTCAGTCTTTCAGTTTGAAGAAACTACGTAACTATTTTCAAGTAAATGACAAGTAACCAGAGCTTTTGCATGGAGCGCCCAAGAAGGAAGGATCAGTCTACTGAGATGGCGCATTATGATGAATTTTTGCTTTCCTTCTTCATTCACCTTGCTCAGAATGTGGGTGTGGTGACTGGAACTCCCTGTAAGTATAAGTAGTTCTTTGACTACCAATGCTCTTTACCAATAAGCCATCTCCCAAGCCCCCCTTCCTCCCCCACACACTTTAGTTTGTCCAGGTTATGTACTAACTTTGCACTGATAGCATAGCTTGGTAGCATATCAGTATCCAGACTGGGCATCTGATTAAGTTTGGCTTCTAATTATAATTGGAGAGTGAAGATGCAGAAGACACTGCTTCCGAGGAAAGAAGATACATTTCAATGGCAGGGAGGATCAGCCCATGAGCGACACTCGGAGCTCAGGAGGGTTTCTCAGAATGCTGAAGAGAGGCGAAGAGCTCACAGAATGGGATTCAAGTAGTACCTGAGTGGCCAGGCTGCCACTCTCCAAATGACCACTAGTAGAAAGAGTCCTCTGGGACATAGGTCCTCATCCATTCTCATGACTCTCCTGCTGCCCAGCCTCAGTGAGTAGTTCAGTGCAGAGCAAAGGATATAGGGAGGTCCCCACAGTGCACACCCTGAACAGTTCGGCCTTGCAGCCTGTTCCCTCCGGGCAAGATCTTCCCAGCCTGTCACAGTCCGCTGTCTTCACTCACACTCTCCCTACAGGACTCCCCTGACCTCGGTCTCTTCATCTGCAGAGCTCGGGCTGGGTAATTCTTCAGGGCCCTGAGAGCTTCTGAAATCTCTGCTGAGGTGCAAAGGCAGGGGATATATCCAAGTATTGAATAGTATATGTCTGTGAACCATGTGGTGCTCAGGACAGAGACAGGCAGAGATGCTAGTGGTGGTGGTGGAAACTAATTTACTTAGTGTTTACTACATACCAGGCACCCACACTGTGCATACTTTAACTCGCCTAAACATAAAATAAGGACTGGAGAGATGGCTCAGCGATTAAGAGTACTGGCTGCTCTTGCAGAGGATCTAGGTTCATTCTCAGTATCCATATGGTGACTCCAGTTCCAGGGGATTCAACCCCCTCTTCTGGCCTCCGTGGGCATTGCAAGCACAGGTGCACTTCCATTCATTCATGCAGGCAAAACACTCATACACATAAAATAAAAATAGTTAATAATAAATATTAAAAAGTAAAATAAATATATAAACATTAAAATAAACCAGTTTTCGGATAAAGAAACTGAGGCATAGGAGACTTAGTAACTTCTTCTAGGTCATTCACAGAAGAGCTAGGCTTTAGCCATCAGCAGTCAGGCTCTAGAATTTACCATCACTAGTGAAAGCGAAGGCACCGTGCTCGGCAAGGGGGTTCTCAGCAAGATGGCTGGGACAGCAGTTAGAGTCACAACATTTTTAGTTCTCCTAGAAATGCACATATTTGGGGGGAGGGGGCTCCTCAGTCATGATGAGCTTGTCACATCAGAATCCTAACAACCCCTCTACTTTGCCTAGCCTCTTCTTTCATGGAAAGTTCTCAGCAAGCTGCTTTACACCTCTCTCTCTCTCTCTCTCTCTCTGTCACTCTCTCTGTGTTTCTCTGTGTGTCTCTCTCTGTTTCTCTCTTTCTGTATGTGTGTGTGTGTGTTTATGTGTGTATGTGTGTATGTGTATGTCCTATATCTTGGCTTTCAAAACCCCCATCATTTCAGACCTGTCTGTATAGGTCTTACCCCAATAAGGGACAAAGTTTGAATCACTTTCTTGGGCTGCTATCCAGTCCCTGTGCCAACCAGCTGCAGTCAACAGCTGCCAGTAGAAAGAGAAACCCCAACTCCACAGTCCTAAGGCATGGGAAGGCCAGGTCCTACCCAGAGAACTACATAAATACATTTAACAACAAGGCTTCTAATCACCACTATTTGCCTAATTACCTATAAAGGTGTCAAGTCTTTAGAGATCCTATTATTTAAAACTCTTGGTTGTATTAGAATCCCAAGAAAACATAGCACTGACAGAGGTGGAATTTATTGGCTCAATGAGCACACTGTTAGAAGTGACGAGCTGGATGGTGGCTCTGAGCTGGAATAAGGACCTTCAAGCAGCACCGGGCCCCTGAGACCCCCTCATACCTTTGCTTGTCCCGAGAACAACAGCTGCTCCCATAGTGCTGTTACTGGGGAACTTACAAGTACTTCACTGAGGGAGAACTTTCTTCCAGGCACAGGGTTGCTCCAGGAGGAAGGAACTCTTCTGTTCCTGGGGACAAAGGCAGGACTCTTCAACACAAGAATTTCAAGTGAGTCTCATGCGGCCATCGAATAGATAAAGGAAAGCCTACGGCACAGTCAGCACCACAGTGGAGCTGGAGAGAAAATGATGAACAAGAAGACGAAGTTCTGCACTAAAGCCTTACACGATGCTGCAAGCCTTCAATAAAGTAATGGGAGCAACCAAAGAAAGGCAGGACACAACAACGACACTCAGCCTAGTCTAGAGACACCGAAAATGTCTCTTTTAAAAGCCAGTGAGGGGGCAGAGTGAGGTGCTGCATGCCTTTAATCCCAGCATTCAGGAGGCAGAGGCAGGTGGATCTCTGTGAGTTTGAGGTCAGCTAGGGCTACATAGTGATATCCTGTCTCAAAATAAAAAGCCAGTGGGATTCAAGATGAGTAAACAATACAAGCTTTGGGTATTGGGGGAAGCACAGGGAACGGAGTAAGCTTTTTATTCTTATTTTTCATTTTATATGTACAAGTGTATTGCTTGCATCTAGGTAGGTGCACCTGTGTCGTGATGCTCACAGAAGGCAGAAGAGGGCGTCAGATACCCGAGAACTGGAATTACGAGTGGTTGTGAGCCACCATGTGTATGCTGGGAATCAAACCAGGTCCTCTGCAAGAGCAGCCAGTGTTTTTAACCACTGAGCCATCTCTCTGGCCTGGAGTAAACTTTCTATCCAAGAAGAACAACTCTGAAGAAGATTAGTATATGTATGAAAGATATGAAGAAAACCAAGATGAAAGGGAGGTGGGCAAGCACTGGTACTTAGGGCATTGTGGGCCAAAATGAGAACTTGCATTTGATCATGAAGAGCCATGGGAAGACCCAAGAGGGCAGTGGCCCCAACCATTCCTGACCACACACACACAGATGCCACCACTGAGGAGAATTGATTGAAGCAGGGCTCAATCTCTACAATCTAAAAAGTCATTTGAGAAACCCAGGAAAGAACAAGCATTGGGGGAACAGGGGAAAATGGGAGCCCTTGGGCACCATCGGCAGGAAGGTGAAATGGTACCGTGTTTGGAAGACAGTAGAGCAGGTCCCTAAACAAGGAAATCATGTAGAATTACACAAAATCAGAGGCTGGAGAGATGGCTCAGTGCTCAGGAGTACAGAACACTCTTAGAGAAGACCAGAAATCAGTTCCCAGCACCCACAACCTGCAACTCCAGCCCCAGGGGATCCATCTCCACCAGTACCTGCACTCGCAATCACGCGCGTGCACACACACGCAATTTAAAATAAGTCTTTAAAAATAAAGAACACAAAGGCAACAAAAGTAAACAGCAGAGTCTCCCCAAAAGATATCTGTGTACCTGAATTGATAGCAATATTATTCACAGTAGCTGAAACATGGAAATGACCTAAGTATCTACAGATGGATGGGTGGATAGAAGTACACACACACACACACACACACACACACACACACACACACACACAGAATAGAATATCATTCATCCATAAAAAGGAAGCAAATTCTGACATATGCCACATATAGATGAACCTTGACAACATTGTGCTCAGTGAGATAAGTCAATCACTAAAAGATAAATAGCATATGATTCCATTTTACGAGATATTTAAAATAGTCAAAATTACAAAGACAAGGCTGGGAATATAGCTTGGTAGAGTACTTGCCTAGTGTGCATAAAGCCCTGCATTAGCTCTCCAGTACCTTGCATAAAACTGGTGGTAGTGCGTGCTTGTAAACCTAGGTAGTAAGGTAAGAGTCAGGAGATTCAAAAATTCAAGGTCATCCTCAGCTACATAGGGAGTGTGAGCCTACGCTGGGATACAAGAGACCTTATCTCAAAACCAAAAAAATTATAGAGATTGAAAGCAGAACAATAGTTACCAGAAATTAGTGGGAGAGGCAGTGGGAACTCTGAGTTCCAGACCAGCCTGGTCTATATACCAAGCTCCAGCCTAGCCAGGGCTACATAGTGAGACCCTGCCTCAAAAATAAATAAATAAAAATAAAAAAGAAGAAGAATACAAAAATCCCAAAACAAAACAAAACAACGGAGAGGTGATAACATTGCCTAACATGTTGAATAAACTAACAAGAATGAACTGTACATTTAAAAATGGGCATGATGATAAATTTTGTGTTTATGCATACTTTACCACAACCAAAAGCTTTTGGAAAAAACAATTTTAGAAAAACACCTTAAAAAAATCTTGACATGGATTTAGAGAAATTGAGGGCAGCTGGTCCTTGTATCAAGCAAAGAATGAGCAGCCAGAGAAGGGGATGGCTGAGGGTCCTGGTCCCCACTGTGCTGGTGACACAAGGGGCAGAAATCCAGAAGTGATTCTCTCAATCCGGAGGACTTCAGCAGGTGACAAGGATGTGCCCTCCCTCTGGCTTCTCCTTGGGTATCAGACGCCCATCAGTAGGACCTGCAAAAATTCTAGTGTAGAAAGCCCGGACCTGGGGACTGGGGACTGGCGAGTGGAGGGGCTCAAGTCATGCTTCAGGAGAGCCAGAAAGCCAAAGAGCCAGAAGGCAGGATTCTACTCATCCTTCCGGTAAGGATCCCGAATGTGTCCCATTATCCCGCGGCCTGGAGAGTCTGTAAATACACAGGTCGGCTACCTGGTTTTCCTGAAGAAGAAACAGGCTTCTTAAGGGAAGGAGTGAGAGACTGAAGGGAGAGAAAAGGGGGTCACTTCCAAACTCCCAAGGCTTGGCATCCAACAGACACACACACACACACACACACACACACACACACACATACGCGCGCGCGCGCGCACACACACACACACACACAGTGAGCAGAGGTCACACTGTGCTGTAGGGAGAACAGAGACTGGAGCTGAGGAAACAGGGAGAGGAGAGGAACAGGGTGCCCCGCTTCCCCGCAGACTCCAGTGGCCCTGGGAACGAATCAAAGAGAGATCTCGCCTCATCCCCCAACTTACTCCCCGCAGAGCCTTCACCACAATACCCAGGGCCTCTTCTGTGCTCACGGGTCCCAGCTCTCCGCAGGCTCTTTATCTCCGCCCATCAGTCTCTGTTCTCCGATGGTCTGTCTGTCTCTGGCCTTGTCGCTCTGAGACCATCCTCTGTATGCCATCCTCACTAGGACTGGCCCTGTTTTGTCTCAGCCCTCTCCAGCGCTCCATCACAGTCCGCCTTGCTGTCTACATCTCCTCCTCCTCCCTCTGTCTCCATGCCTGCCTTTTCCATCCTTGTCTCCTCTCTCTGCTTGCCTCCATCTCCATCCTTTCTTCGTGTTTCGTTCTTGTCTCCATCTTTTTAGCTTTCTCCTGTCTCCATCACGGGTTCTGTCCCTTTCTCTCCCAATCTCTGTCTTCTCTCCAGACCCACATCTCTTCCCCGCCCTTGTCCCAGACTCTGTTTCTTTCTCCTCCTAGTCTCCATCCCCCTCACTCCAGGGCAGCCTCCACTGTCCCCGCTGGGATGGGACCTAGCTAGGGGCGGGGCTGAGGGGCCGGATCGGAATAACTCGGTTATCTGGGAGAATTGAATTAACTTCTTCACACCAGCACCGCAGGGCCTGCCTCCCCTCGCTTCCGCAGGGCCGCAGGTGGGAGGCCCAGGAACAAGGTCGGGACCCTCTGGCTGAGCGTGATGTGTAGGGATCGAAGGTCTGGGCCAGACTGGAACAGGATGAGAACTCCCGGGATGGGGTCCCTCTCGGCCATGCCAGCACGTCGGGAGTCCTAAGAGGGCCACAGTAACCCTTTGAGGTGGGGGTCGGGGTGGCTAGGGGCGGGGTCTGGACGACCATGGCCCCGCCCCGCGGAGCTCGCCCCGCCCCGCCCCCTCCGCGGGGTTCTGCGCGTTAAAAGGCGCGCGGGCTGGCTGGACTGCACTTGCTTTGCACCCAGGCAGAGTGCGGGCCGCGACGGGGCGGGCGGACTCTTGGGCGCTCACAGCCGGTCTCAGATCCTCCGCGCCCGGAGCTCGAATCTCCATCCCGAACTCTACCCGGCCCCGGACCCCGACCCCAACTGGTCCTGACCCGGCCCGGCCCGGCCTCCGCCCCCGCCCCCCGGGCCGATGGACTACTCCTACCTCAATTCGTACGACTCGTGCGTGGCGGCCATGGAGGCGTCCGCCTACGGCGACTTCGGCGCCTGCAGCCAGCCCGGCGGCTTCCAATACAGCCCCCTGCGGCCGGCCTTCCCCGCGGCTGGGCCACCTTGCCCCGCGCTCGGCTCCTCCAACTGTGCGCTTGGCGCCCTACGCGACCACCAGCCCGCGCCCTACTCGGCAGGTGAGCGCAGTCCGGTCCCATCCTCCCTCCAAATCCCGAAGAAGCCCTATTCCCTGCCCTATTCTGCAGTACCGCTGGTCCCGCAAGGCGCCCCCTATCCCGTTCCAGGCCAGCCCCTCCAACATACTTTGAAACCCCCAGTAATACGAGATTCTTGCCAAGGATGAGCCGCACCCTCTCGTCCCTTCCGTTTCTCTTTCTCAGTGCCAAATGTCTATCTACCCTGTGCCGTTTGGGTCAAAGAAAGATCCCAGGTCCAGTCCAGGACCCCTCACTAGCCCGTCCCTTTCCTGCCTGCAGAGACCTCTTCATCCCTAGATGAAGCCCCAGTATAGGCTCCCAGCTCAGTCTGGTCAAACTCCCATCCTTGCCACTCCTGTCCTAGATGGTGAGACCCTAGCAAAGATCCCTGCTGTAGCTGTGCCCAGAAAGTAACATTTCTAGAGCCCTAACAACATCTATTCTATTCCCTCCTTGCCCTGTCTTGAACCTGCCCTGGCTAGGCCCAAACCTTTCTTCACCAAAAACAATACAAAACAAAACAAAAAACGATTCCCATGGCCACAAAAAAAAAAAAAAAAAAAGAAAGAAAAGAAAAAAGAAGCTCTGTCGTTAGGCCACTTTTATTTCGGCATCCCCTCCATCCCTGAACTCCAGCACAGCCCTACAAAACCCAGGAGCAGCTACTGCACCCCAAGTCTTTTGATCCAAGCAAGTCCCTGTCCAAATCCTCCACCTCTCTTAGCATCTCAGACATCCCCATCCTTTCAGTTAGAGACCCAGCCTGCCCCACCCAGTTTCTCTATCACTTGCCCTCCTGGGAAGATCACTGGGGACCCAAGTAGAGGACTGGGGCTTGGTTGGGAGATAAGTACCCGGATTTTGGGAAATAATCACTGAGATGAAGTCAGAGACCAAAACAGGGATGGAGAGATTGGGGATCTCGATCCAGATAAAGATGAGGATTGCAGGGGTGGGGACAGGAAATAGGGAGATAGACTTCTGAGAAATAGAGTTCTGAGACTGTGGGGATGCACATAAGGTTCAGAGAGATGGAATCGCAAATGGGAAGATTAAGGACCGTGAAATGGGTATGCAGTGCTGGGGAGACAGAGATAAGAACCAGGTGATGGGGACACACATTATAGGAGATAAAGACCAAAAGAGAGTGGAAAAAGAGATAAGCGAGATGAAGATAAGGATGGGGTGTTGAAGACAGGGATGATGGAAGATGGGATGGAAGAGAGAGATTGGGGACCACAGGATGATGTGGAGCCAAACCAGGGTTAGAGGCAAAGATTCAGGACTGTGGGGCGGTGGAGGCTTAGGTGGATTGTAGGACCACAATGATTGGAAGGGATGGGATGGGATTCAGAGGAGCTGAGGCATAGAGGAAGGCCTGTGTGAGAGAAAAAGGGTAAAGAATATGGAGAAACTTTGGTGGGAAGAAAAGAATCCTCCTCAGTGGGCACACAGAGAAGTTGACCCAGAAGGGAAATGTTAAAGAGAGATCAGATCGAGGAAGATGAAGATGAGGAAGAGGAGAGGAGCCATCTGGAGAAGAACGAGGACCAGGAATGAGGGGCAGCACTGAAGAAACAAAGCTTGGTAAAGAGAGAGATGGGTTGGGGGTAACAAGGGCACCAGATCTGTACACAGTAAAGAGTTAGTTGGTGGCAGAACTGAAGTAAACCAGGCAGGAGCATCTCTGTGGGAGAGCCGAGGCCTAAGACTGGCTGGTGGGGAGACTCTCGGTGCTGATGGGTACTGGCAGCCACTCAGGGCTGGTGTGGACAGAGAACAAGACCTGGAGTCAAGCTGGAAGGGTACCTGAGGAGACATACTGAAGGCGAGAGGCTGGGAGGGGCTGTAGACTGGCAGGTTAGGGCGAGGTGGGGAGAACTCAGGATGGGGGCAGTGGACCCCTGACCGGAGGATCAACTTCTGGTTTTCTAGTTCCAGGGGACTTTTGAGTTCCAAGTCTCCCTGATCTTTCAGCCTTGACCCCTGAGGACTCCATCCGACGCTTGGCCCCAGGCTATGCCAACCAAACTGAAGGGAGAGGGTATATGCGATTTCCTCTAGGGCAGGATACAGGTGTGGAGGAGGACCCGAGTTCTGCTTCTCACACATCCTCCCTCTCGTTACTCCTATGCTCGCGCACACACCCGCAGTGCCCTACAAGTTCTTCCCGGAGCCATCCGGCCTGCACGAGAAGCGCAAGCAGCGGCGCATCCGCACCACGTTCACGAGTGCGCAGCTTAAGGAGTTAGAGCGCGTCTTCGCAGAGACACACTACCCCGACATTTACACGCGGGAGGAACTGGCGCTCAAGATCGATCTCACTGAGGCTCGCGTACAGGTACGTGTATGCACGTGCTGTCCTCGGCTCGCGTAGAAGGGGGTGTTAGTCAATTGGGATCCAGTGACAGCAGCAGCCTGGACCGTCCGGGTGTGGCTGAACAGGCAGAGATGGCAGCAGGGTCGGGACCTGGGGCTCTGTCGAAGACCCAACACACATAGCTTCAAGTTGCCTCCGAGTCGGTGTTCCTACAGTCTCCCGGGAGAGACAGTGGGAAACGTTCAAGAATTTTATTCAGGAAGCCAGGCTGCGGGGTTGGTAGGGAACTGGCAGGATTCAGATCAGGCCAATCAGTATTTCCAGGTGACCTACCCAGCGTTGCAGCAGAGACTCCTGAACCCGGGAAGTGTAAGTTTAAGGCGGCTCAAACCAGGCCAGGGCTTTCGAATCCCATGTACAGATAGATGTTCAGCTGGCCCACTTTTACAGGGGGGTCTGGACAAAAGGTTTCCCTAGCGCCCCGACCCACTCTTCACCACCTAGGATGCCCCCGGTGGAATGCTCCAGCTTCCTAAAGTGATCGAGGGGCAGGGTTAAGGTGAGGAGTGAAGGCAGAGCCCCCTCCAGGAGACCAGTAATTCAAGAAGGCAGCGGGGTCCAGGGTGAGCGGATCCTAAGGGCAAAAACCCAAGAGCCTGGAGGGAGGGGCAAGAGAAGTACAGACAGGGCACCGGTGGGGTGGTGGAGTGCTGAAGGGTCAACTCTCAGAAGGCTGTGGAGCTCAGATTGGTAACAGTCCGAGACCGATCTTTGACGGACCGACGTCTCACATGGGTCTTGCGGCAGGAGGCTGAGCTGGCGCTCCCCCTGATCCTCTCCTGGGCTGACTGGCTCCTGCCTGTGCCACAGGTCTGGTTCCAGAACCGCCGGGCCAAGTTCCGCAAACAGGAGCGCGCGGCCAGCGCCAAGGGCGCGGCGGGAGCGGCGGGCGCCAAAAAGGGTGAAGCGCGTTGCTCGTCCGAGGACGACGACTCCAAGGAGTCCACGTGCAGCCCCACGCCGGACAGCACCGCGTCGCTGCCCCCGCCGCCCGCGCCCAGCCTGGCCAGCCCGCGCCTGAGCCCCAGCCCCCTGCCGGCCGCGCTGGGCTCCGGGCCCGGGCCGGGGCCACAGCCGCTCAAGGGCGCGTTGTGGGCGGGCGTGGCGGGGGGCGGGGGCGGCGGGCCGGGCGCGGGCGCGGCCGAGCTACTTAAGGCCTGGCAGCCGGCGGAGCCCGGGCCGGGGCCGTTCTCTGGAGTTCTGTCTTCTTTTCACCGGAAGCCGGGCCCCGCCCTGAAGACCAATCTCTTCTAGCCGCGGGCGTCCGGAGGCCCCGAGCCTGCCCCGAGACACCCCGATCCTACAGGACCCGACAGTCCCTCCCCATCCGGGCCGCCTGCTGGAAGCTCCCCACGTCCCCACTCCCCAGTGTCTGACCCCTAGGTGTGCCCTGCCCTGCGTTGCCGAGCAAGCCAGGGCCACCAAGCAAGCCAGGGCCACCGCGTCCTCGCCCACCCGCACCCGGCAGAGCGGAGTTCTTCAGCACCGGGATTCCCTCCAAGGCCTTTTGGGATGGGCTTTCTTAGGAACCGGGATCAAATTACACCCGTCTCTAGCAGTGCCCCAGACATAAAAGGTCCCCAAGGAGTTCCTGTGACTTTTCGACTAGCCGCGCCACTTACTCCTGACCTGAGTTCCCGCTGCCCCATTCCTCGGGCCCACCCTTAATGACCCCACAGGTGCAAAGGCTGACTGTGACTGGGATAATCATCAACCTGAAGGGTCCCACTGCCAATTCCTAATTCTTCCTTTGAGTCGCCTCCCATCCCTAGGGTAGACTCGCTAGAGGAGGGGAAGGGCTGTGCGGAAACGGAACAAAGCGGTTTTCTTTTTCCCTTTTCTTTGAAAAACTTGTAATTTATTAAGGTGATTTTGCTCAATCCAAATAAAACTTAATTTATTGAAGACATCAAGCCAGCAACCCTTCCGAGTGCCTAGGATGGGGATAAACTGCTTACAAAAAACCCTGTCCCCCAGATGCAGTAGCACTCAGCGAGGCCACCTCCTCCACTACGGAAGGCCGCCACGCATTTCCAGGGCAAGGGCGTTATGCACCAGGGGAAACAGCCAGAAGTAGGCAAACTGGCATTTTATGGCCGAGGTCCTGCCCCCACCCAATAATTATTAAGGTGCCCTCCCTCCCCGAAACCCACACAGAAAAAAATTAAATAAACCCAGCCCTGTCCTGGGCTCTTCCTTCATGTCCGGACGGATGCCCCAGGGATAGGAGTTGTAGTGAGGAACTCTTTCCCGTGGATACAGGGGAAAGAGAGGTGGAAGTGAGACCCCAGATCTACTCAGCTGTACCCTACCCCTAACCCCGCGTACAACCTTGGGACTGCACGCCAGAGTAACCAACGTATATCACAACGACTGCAGGGTACGGATACTAAACTCCACAGTCCCGGGTCTGAAAGGTGGCAGAGGAGCAAGACCTCCTAATTACAGCATCCCTAAGGATTGGGCACAGGGGAATCCTGAGCCCCCCAATAAATAGGCAGAGATGCACTGCCCCGCCTCTCATGACTTTCCACCAGGGGACCTTTGCAGAGGGGAAAGAGTACTTTCGCAGCTTCGCACAGCCTCTGCTATCACTTGCTGAGCTGCAGGGTGTCCAGAAGAAGGCGCTTGTGAGCTGGATCCTGCACCCCAGCCTCCTCCAGGTCTTCTTCAGTGATGTCACTGTAAGAACAAGAGACACCAGGCTAGGAGGTCCGGAAACGGCCTCTAGGGCCCCCCCCTTGAGACCAGACACCCCCACCCAGTCCACCTCCAGCCCCGCCCCCACCTGAGAAACTCCAGATCGTCCCAGCCATTGTGCACCAGGCCCTTCTCATAGCGCTCCAAGCCGATGGCCCGCAGCCAGGCACCCATGCCCGCCTCTCCCAGCCCGCTGGCCCGCCCGCCCTGCGGGCATGGAGCCTGAGGGAATAGGGCTAGTTAGAGGAGCACTAACATGAGAGTCAGCCTCTCACAGAAACACATGCAGACAGCCACATTCCACCCATGCTCTGAGGGGAAAGGAGGCAAGGACTGGGAGTCTTTTCTGTGCCCCCCAAGGGACCACTATCTAGCTCCAAGCAGAGGGGATGTGGACACCATTGGATGAATGAAAGAACACCTCCCAGGAGGTACACGCAGCCAGCTAGCCCAGGTCCACACACCTCCTCTGCCAAGTCTTCCTGGATGCTCTCTCGGATGCGAGGTGGAGGGAAGCTGAGGGGCCGGCCATAGTCCGAGGGCAGTCCGAGGGATGGCTGCAATTCCAGGGGGCCAGGGAGGAGTGCTGAGCGTCCAGCCCCAGCAGGAGCATAATCGACCTCACTGAGTGTCTTGGCCATCTGCAGTACTGAGCAAGACCTGTCATCTCCACTTGCTACCTCCCCCAAGAAAGTGCTGGCAGGTGAGGTGCCTGGGGGTAGTGGTGGTCTTGGATGGGCCTTGGGAGGAGGTGGGCCACGGGCCTCACCCCCACTGCGGCCTCTGACCACTGGCACTGACAAAGGATCCAGGCTAGGGGGCAGAAAGAGGGCTGAGTCCGGCAGGGGTGGGGGTGGGAAATCTGGAGGAGGCAGTGTGCCACCAGAGTCCTCATCTGATGAGCTTCCCTCTCCCGCACGAGATGGTCCGTGTCGCCCAAGCTGTGGAGCAGGCACTGTGATGGCCACTTTGTTCTTAGTGGCAGGTGGGGCAGGGGGTCTGGCAAGTGATGGTGGCTCCAGAGGCAGCAGCTGGTGTGGGACCCCTTCCAGGACATAGTAGGCAGGGTTATTGAAGCTGTTCTTGGGTGGGGGCGCTGCCACTCCTTCCAGCTCCGGCGCCCCCTCTGGCTTCATCCTGGTTTGGGAGCAGGAAAACTATGTTAAGACCCAGAGTGAAGGCAATGGAGGCAGGCGAGGGAACTGGGTAAGAAATGACAGACACCCTCCACTGCACCCTCCCCATGCCACTTTGCCCCAGATTTGCACGTGACCTTAAGTTTATTACATGTACCATCCTTGATTTCATCATCTCAGAAACTGAAGGGGAGGGTTGAAGATATAATCCTAAATTTCTTTTCATCATTTGCTTAAATTCTCAGCTCTTTTATGACTTTATGACTGAAACCCGAGCTGAAATGGGTACTGATAAAAGCATAAAAGCCTCTGATAAAGAGTGACCATATAGATCCTAAAAGCCTTTGGAAGTTGATCTACTGCAGAATCTTACTCAGGTCCATGCTGGTGTTTTACTTAAGCCAAAGGATAAAAAACCAGGTGACCAAACAGCTGAAGAGTGGAAAAAAAAAACCGCCTAGGTACACCAAACTGTGCCTAGGCGTTTTTTATTTAAGTTCAAAGGACAACTGGAGTGCTGGGCATGGTGGTATATGCCTTTAATCCCAGCACTCAGGAGACAGAGACAGGAAGATAGACAGTGAGAAAGAGGCCAGCCTGGTCTACATAGAGAGTTCCAGGCCAGCTGGAGCTACAGGGAGACCCTGTATCAAAACAAACTAAAGGATAACTAGATAGCATTAGAAAGCAAGTCTGGCCTTCCCAAAGTATAACCCACAGAACACTAGTTCCTCTTTAGACAGGGCCTATTTAGTCTAGGCTAACCTCAAGCTCTCAAATCTCCCTGCCTTAGCTTCCCAAGTTCTGGGATTATAAGCATTACCTCCATGTTCCAGCTCTAGGACCAATGTCTACATCTGTTTTTTAAGGCAGAAAGACTAACTGTACTCTCTTTGACTTTGGCTGGCCATAGTCAGCCTGGGGTGACAGAGCACACAAAGTGCAGACCATCACCAGGCTAGTCCTGAGAGCCAGGTGCAGTTGATGGACTGGAGGGATAGCAAGTTCCTCCTCTTACCTAGGGTTCAAGGGCTCCTCCCGAGGGGCTGATCTGGGTGGAGCTGGGGGTCTACCAGTTGGTGGTGGTTTTTCTGGCTCTTCAAATAACTTGGACAGTGGGCATGGGGCCTCCGTGGAAGCTGGCTTACGGCTCCCTGATCTGACAGGGGTAGACAACAGATGAACAATGACATGGGGCTGACCAGGAGCCTCCAGGTGCCCCGTCCTGTGATATTCAACATAGCCCCAGCTCACCTGTGATCCTGGCTGCCTCGGGACACAGAAGGAGCTTTGCTCTTTGTTCCTGTCTCATCTTTATCAATGCTGATCCACTCTAGGGGGTGCACAGGGAAAGCAGACTCAGAGACAAGTTAGGGGTCCTAGTATCCCAGGAATACTAATGGGCCCTGAGAATATCTAGTCCTTTCCTAGCTTGTTCTTCAGGGTATACCCACTCCCAGCCATAGCTGTAGAACATCCCAGTATCATAGGGTTCCAACCAGCCTCGGTGCTCCCCTCCTACACCTGGTCCACACCACTTCATCTCATGCCCACACCCTACCCAATGAAGCCCCCACCGTAGAGTCGCTCTCGGGTGCCCAGGCGCTCCGTGGGCACCCGCACCTTCATGGATCCACGGATGTTGCCTGTCTCCTCTCCACGGTGGGACAGAAAGGTCAGGAACTGCTGGGCTGTGCTGCCAATCATGGATTTGAGTGCAACCACACACTCCCCTAAAGAAGTAGATTCAACAGACCAGCAAATTGCCAAACCTTTCTAGGGTGCTACCTCCTGCACCCCTTGGCACCTCTTGTGACTCACCATAGGATTCGTAGCCATCCATGGACTTGACTGTGAGCAGGAGATGTTGGTCTTGCAGGTACTCAATGTCAGCTAGAATTGGCTTGAGCTAGGGAACAGAGAGGCCCAGTGAGGAACAGCGGGTTGATCACCCCATTGTGCCTTTCCCAGACCCACTCACTCCATGCCCTCAGGTTTCTTCTTATCTGCTCCTAAAGACACAGCTCTGCATGCTTTTGTAGCATTTACCATCACTGTAATTAATTTTCTGTGCCCTCAATGGACAATACAGAACTTGACATTTAGCAAAGGTTCAGGAAGTATTTATTGAATAAATGAATAAACAAACTACAAGGTGGTTCCATAACTCTGAAAGAAGCAAATATCTTTACCCTTATTCACGTGCAAGAGACACAGGTCTTTCCAGCCCCTCCCTCAGCGCCCCCCCATGCATGCTCTGCCTCATGCTCTCTGTGTTCTCTCACCCATAAGCCTGGGCCCTTCCTATAGCCTCACCGTGGGCAGCTGGCGTGAAGACCACTGAACTTTGAGGAAGTTGATATTGTCACTGCTCTGAGCATCATTCTCGAAGCTCTTCTTGTACTCTGGGGTGAGGGTGGGGGGACATCCAGATGACAACCATCTTCCCAGCTTCCCTTGTCCCCAGGTTGGGGGCTGACTACCTCTGGGCAGCCTCTGGCTTCCTACTCCCCTGCGGCCCACAGCCAGCCCCGGGCCCCCTCTGACCCTCCAAGCAGGTAGAGTAGAACTCAATGAAGAACTTGGTGCGGCTGGCTGTCTTCACAATGGCCTCAATGCTCTCAAATTCAATGTAAGCCTGGTCTGAAGTCTTGGAGAGCCCTGAGGGAACAAAGGAAGAACTGTAAGTAGAAGGGCTGGACAGTATAAGAGGATCCGAGGAGGCTGAGTCTAAGGACAGAAAACCAGGGGACTTGGCAGAGCAGATAAGACCAAGAGGAGCCTCCCAATACCAAGCCAACAGGAAGACCTGCAAAGCCAGGTCCTGACTAGGGCAAAAAGACACACCAAGCGTGAAAGACTCATGTCAGAACATATGGGGACCAGAATACTTGTAAACTTGCCTGCTAACCACATGCCACACCCCCAGGCATATTCAAGGTACATGTGTGGCAGATACAGACACAGATATATTCACTCACGGACATACACAGTCACTCATGGGTTCATACTTCTGATGACAATGTAAGCACAGACCTTCACACATCACAGGTACAGAAACACTTCTGTATTCACATGTACAGATACCCAAACATACATGTGTGTACAGTCAAACCCATCAGACTCCTAAGCTACCATCTTTACCCACTCACATCTCTCCACAACCACAATCCCATCCAGAACAGGCACCTTTCTTGGAGATGAACTGAGAGGTTACTCCGACCTCAAATGTCCCAAATACCGGGGAATGGTCGCTGGTGACGATGTCATCGGTGCAACCTGGGCAAGGGGACAGGAATAGTGCTCAGGAGAACTCCCCTTACTCTCTATCCACTCCCCACTCCCAAAGGAGGGCTGAGGCAGGATGATGGTAACCACCCAGTGTCTCCCATCATCCTGTCCTGAGGCTCTGACCATAGGAATTGCAGATGATGTGGGTCTCAGGGTAGGACTTCCACAGGATCCGGTCACACCATGAAGGCACATTGGTCCGGACCTGTGACAAGGGTGGCACTGTGGTCAGACCTGACAGCTAGGCCCCACCCAGAAGTGACAAAACCCCACTATTCTGTTACACTGGACCCCGTCCCCATCTCTTTCTTTAGATCCCCAAAATACCTACCATCACCCCTAAAGGCCTCAGGGGAGCCATATAAGCGATAGTGGTAACTACAAGGCCTAGATCCTTGACTCCCCCAAACTCCCAGTTCCCTGATAGCCTCAGAAGGGGTTCCTCCAGAGTCCACTCTGTATTTCTCTCACCCCAGTTGGCTTCTGTTTATGCCAGGCGTATGTGTCCCGGGAACCCCGCTCATAGCGGTAGGTGGGTGGGAAAGATATCTCCTCCTCGCCTAAGAGACCAAAGAACACATAAAGTCCAGGGCCCCAAAGACCCAGGAATACTTCAAGCTCCCAGATCACCAGGGAACACTTGCCAGGCCCTCACTTACTGAATCGAAGGAAGACTTTGTGCTTCTCCCGCTCCAAGTTGAGCTGGTCTACCCTGAGCAGAGGCTCAAACTCTCTTCTGCTGATGTAGTTCAGGATTTCCTGGGGTACAGATACAGAGGCCAGAGGCTTGTCTCTGGAGCACAGCAATGCAGCCCTCCTCACCTGACACCTCTTACTATAGCCACCTGCAGGGCCCTGCTGGTACCTGGATATCCATGTCCAGGCGGTAGTTCAGGTCCCCAAACCAGAAGAGATGAGTGAACCGCAGAGAAATGTCAAAAGCACTGAGCTGTCGGTCACCCAATGAGAGCAGACGCAGGATGTCCAGGTAGTTCTGGTTCCGCCTAAGGCAGTGGGCCCGGGGTAGGTCCCCAGAGTCAGGAGGGAGGAGTGGCATAAAGGCAAGACATCTCTAGGGGTAGGGATGAAGGTCCCTACAGATGGAGGGACTAGCTGGGCACAAGGTCACAGTCAGGACCCACAGGGGTCCTTAGAAGGAGGTCTCTGGGGACAGGAATGAAGGAGGCAAGGGTCTCGGTTATGGTAGAAGGAACAGGTCTCAGGAGATGGGGGACAGATGAGACATGGAACAGGTGACTCTCACCGAGCAGTCTTCTCATTTCCCGAGGTGAGATGGCAGTTCACAAAGCCAAATGAGGTGCCATTGAACATGAAGGAAACACCCACAGCACCCTTGTTCCCTGGCAGAACGAACAAGAAAGAGGTCTCCCAGCTCTCTCCTATCTCTCGAAGAATCAAGATGCTTCCTACCCCAATGACCAGATGCTATGCAGCAAGCAGGTCTCTGAACACCTTCCCTAGGGACACATGTTTTCTGTCCAGATGGCCTACAACTGTCTGTCTGATCAGAGCCCCTGGAGATCATAGAGTTCTAAGGGTGCAGCTGAAATGCCTTGTTGATTCTGACCAGAATCTATCCTGCAAGAGCCCTGGACTGTAAATCAGAAGACCTGGGCACTACAACTTCCTCTACTGACTCGCTGTGTGACCCTGGACAAGTCACTCTCAGCCTGGGTCTGAATTTATCCTCTATGAAATGAGGATAATTATCTTGGCCTGACCTTCCTGGTGGGGCTGGAAGAGATTAAGAATCAGAGTATATAAAGTTCAAAGACTGAAACCATACAAAAGAAGAAGACCCCGACTAAAGAAGCAGCAGGGGACATGGACATAAAAAGCCGATCACCCTCCAGAGCCCACCTGCCCTTGCTCACCGAGGGTGTTGGCAATGCCGGTCTTCACACTGGACGTACTGACATGGCTGATACGGTTCTCGTGCTCTGGCTTGACCAGCACAGCTACCTTGATGTTCCACAGTGATTGCATGGCAATCTATAGAGAGGATGTGGGGTCGTCTTTGCCCTAGACCAAAGCCCTGCTTGCATTCACTGTAGCCTACCACATACACTGTCTTGTTAGTCATGGGCTAGGAAGGATGCTATCTATCCCTTTTCTAGGAAAACAGGGAGGAGCAGGGTCTCCTATGGCATAAAGAGCTCATGAAGTTCAGGTTCATTCTCCCAAAGAAAAAGCCAAGGCTCAGGGGGAAAGTCAGTATGCAATACTCCCCAGGGTCAGCCATGAAGTCTCGCAGAAAATCTGAGGTGGTCCATGAAGACAAAGACCCGAGCATGATTCCCTTACCGGGCGGTAATCCAAATCTGTAAGCTCCTTGAGTCCCCCACGTAGCAGGTCCAGCCACTCTCGATCGCCCACTGAGTTCTCCTGGGTCCCAAAGACATAGATATCATGCGGTATAGTCACTGTGACCTCATCTAGGGCCTTCCCCAGCCCCTTTGATGTGAACCAAGATGTCACATTTTTTGGAGGCGGCACGCTTCCTGGAGGTGGAGAAGAGGCAGCAGGAATTGGGAAGGGGTCAGACCCCCATCCTGAAGGTATCCTCCTCTCCCAACCACAGCCCAAGACCAGGCCTGACCCATGTTCCAGGTGCCTATGAAGACAGAGATCATGTCGGGTTCATCTTGCTTGGAGTGCTTGTTCTTCATGAGTTGCAGCAGCTGGCAGAAGGCCTCCCGCTTCTAGAGGGGACAGCAGCCAGTCAGAGGCAGGTAGGCAGCAATCCCAGCCCTCCACAGGGACACCTGCTATACGGCAAACATCAGTAGGGAGGGTCGTGCCTGCGATTCCCTACTATACAATCACTATACAAACAGCAGGTGTTCAGTGAATGGTCACTGAATGACTATCTTAATCCTCAGGCTTGCCTGTCTCAATGCCTATCCTACAAAGAATGAGAGGTCCACAGCACATGTTCCAATAGGAAATACTCACTGGGGATGCCAACAGCTCCCAGTTCCATAGCCTGACCTGTCACTTACCCGGGCACTAACAAAGATGAAGTCCTTACGCTGGGTCCGATCCTTCTCCTTTTCAAACACAACACCCAGCTTGTTCTGCACACGCTGAGACTTAATAAGTTGGCGGACTAGAAAATGGAGAACAGGTCACACAAACCTGTGTCATCAGGCCGAGGACCTCACCCCACCCACCTCTCCCAACTCTGGCCCTAACTCACTGCGGTCATGTGTGAAGGTCGTCCAGTCCTCCTGAGAATCTCGCTGTCTCCTCAGCAGCACCAGCCTCCCACCTTCCACGTCTACGCTCAGTGTGAACTTCTGGGACTTCCCAATCTTGGTTAGGTCACCCAAGGTCACATCCAGTTTCACCTATAGGATGGGAGGTAGAAAGACTGCTGACAAGGCCTTGGACAAGGAACATCGCCTTTGTCCCAAGAGGTCCCACCGGCCGTGTACCTCAAAGGCCTGCACCGGAATAGTCTTGGCCTTTCGTGCGGAGGGCTGCATTGGAGCCGGGGGTGCTGTGGAGCTCATGTCCTGCAGTGCCTTCAGGGCCTAGGGGGTAACAGCAAGGTGAGGTGGGGGGACAGACATGCTGAGGGATGAGACAGGGAGGCTGACGTTGGGATCAGTGGCTGCAGGGTTGGGTGGGAGGAGGTCAGTCCACCTTCTTCTGGATGCCTGACAGGAAGTCCTTCAGCACAGACAGCTTTAGCACAAGGCTCTCCAGCTCTTGCTCCCCAGTTTGTGGCAGGCTCTGGGGTGAGAAATAAGGGTGGAACACAAGGCTCCTAAGCAGAAGTCCCTCACTGAGCTCCAAAATATGTCCAACCTCCCAGGGCGGTGGGTAGGGGGCTCCCTACAATCCCACCTGCTGCTGCAAAAGGCGGGTGACCATGGGCGAGCTCTGTTGATCAAACACCTTGGACAGGATCTCCAGGCCTGACAGGACCTTGTCCACCTCACTAGAGGAGACAGCAGGTCAGAATCCCCACCCTGACCTTCGTTCGGGGAACATGGCACAGAGAGCAGCACTTCCACCTTTAGCATAGGGTACCGGGAACAGGGAAGGAAGTCAGGAGGCAATGGCTGGCCGGACGATCAGGGTCTGAGACCAGAGTGCGGATGTGGGGCCAGCCATCCCAGATACCTGTGCAGCCGTCGGCATGAGGTGACAAGGGTGCGGGTGAGGTGGGGCAGGTTGCTGGCTCCACCTCGTACAGCTTCCAGGTCCAGCCCGTAGCTGCCCTTCAGATACTCATGTGAAACGGTGCTGAGCCCATTGGGAGCACTTTGAGGAGAGATGACGAGTCAAGGGGAGGTCCTGCTGACTGTCACGGCACCCCTGCTCTATCCAGTACACCAGGTACTAGTGGCTGTCAGTACTGGTAACAACTAGAGTAGAATAGGTCAGAGTATCCACCTCTGGGGCTGAAATGGAATTGGGAGTCCCTGAGAAGGGGCTTAGAAGGTTTAATGGGGAAACAGTTCTCAGAGGAGAAAGGGACCTCCTGTTCAGCAAAGGCTGGGAAAGGGGTCTCACCTCTCAGCAGGTGGAGTTGTGGGAGTCTCAGGGGGTGGCAGGGGGCTGCTGGGCCCCATAGGAGCAGAAATGCTGGTAGAGCCAGAGCGCGGGGGCAGTGGGGGCTTCTCATCCTCCACATCTGTGGACAGGAAACAGTGGGATGGCAGTTTGGATCCCTGGCCCTCAGTGCTATGTGACAGGGATATGTCATAGCTGTACCCCAGGGAAAAGGGAACAGAGAATGGAGCAACATGGTCAGAGGAAAGTGGGGCTTCAGGGGAGGTGGAGTTGGGAAGAGAGGACTGGGAAGAAGCAGGTAGAGTCAGGGGACTAGCCAGGAAGGAATGTTTTCTTTCTTTTTTACCTGTCTATGTATGTATAGCATGCATGTATGCTTATATAATACATGATAGCATATACATATGTGTGTGTGCATGCATGTGTGTGTGCTTGCATGTGTAGACCTGAGCAATTTCCCTCCATCACTCTCCACCTTATTTATATATTGAGCTGGGACTCCCTGTTTAGGGCTGACACACCTACCTGGCTTTTACAGAGGTGCTGGGGATCTGAACTCTGGTCCTCATACTTATGTGCAAGTGCTTTGCCCACTGAGCCATCTCCCCAGCCAGCCCAAGGATGGGATTTTCCAACTACACAATAAACCATACCTGAGGCATCTCGGTCATCGGGCAGATCTGGCTCTCTCTCTCCCTCTACAGGCAGCAGCAGGGCACACACAAGACCCTGGTTGGGCTGGGCATAAAGGCCTATAAGCTCTCCCAGGGTCTGGAAGCGGCGCACAGGCACACCCTGTGAGGTCTGTGGGCCAACAAGGGAGAATGGGTCAGCGGGTCCGTGAGCCTGAGGCTGGATCAAGATCAGGAGTAAGTTGTCTGAGCTCATACCTGCACAGCCAGGAAGTCCTCTCCATCCGGTAGAATGCGATATGTGTGCACATGCTTCTGATACCTGACGGCAAGGCAGGGACCAGAACCTGTCACCATTAAGCTGAGGTCTTGAGCCCCAAATTACCTCCCTCTCCCATACGTTCCTGTTACCAGGCTCATCCTCCAGCCCCCTCAGCTTGGTTTCTCTAAAACCACTTGCCAGGCTGTACAGGGTTAATGACGGGACCAGTCAACTTCCACCCTCTTAGTAATGCCAACAAGAGCAGGAATAACCAGACCCCCCCTTTTTATCCCCAGACCTACATAGACTCCACACCCACCACATGGCCTGGGAAGCAACAGGCAGCTCTTTTGTAGCCTCTACAGCTGTCTAAACAGCCCCTCTGGGCTATGGTACCAGCCTGGGCCCCCGCCAGAGTAAGAGTCCTCAGAAACCTGGTTAGCACTTATTTGCATGCATGGGAAATATACTGGCACACGTGTGAGCCTCCATCTGTGTTTATGTTGGTGTCTAGCTCTGCTGGAGCCGAGTGCGTTGGGGCAGTTTTACAGGCAATTGGGGCACAAACTTACTTGGGGCTTTGCTTTCTCCCCATCTCAGACATCCGGAAACTGGGATGACCCAAGGGGGTATCCCTGTGAGAGACTTGGCCTCTAGGAACCCCAAGCCAAGAGGGGTGCTGACAGATGGCAGCAGCAGCTGAGCAGGTGACAGCTGAGCCAGGCGTATACACAGTGGGGGATGGAAGGCTGCCTTGGCCTTTACACCTCAGACAAGTACTGGGGTCTAAGTGTGTGCTAGGCAGGAGGGGGTCCTGGTTCTAGAGAGGACCAAATACTACAGGGCCACACCTGCCCTAAAGCTATCCCCCACCTTGTACAGTCTGTTACTTACAGGTCTGTGGATCTATATCTACAACAATAGCCTACTAACAGAACCCAGGCTCTGTGTTATGCTGGCTACTCAGCATCTATAGATCTCACTTATTTATTTTTATTTTTTTATTGTCTTTTTAAGACAGGATCTTCCTTTAGCTTCAGCTGGCTGAAACTCACTATGTAGACCAAGATGGCCTTGAACCCCCAGAAATCCTCCTGCCTCTGCCTCCCAAGTGCTGGGATTAAAGGCTTGGGCCACCACACCAGGCCAGATCTCATTTAATACACTGTAAAGCAGATATTTCTATTTCCATTCTCTAGATAAGAAAACTGAGGGACAAAGGAAAAAATATTTTGCCAAGGTCACAAAACAAATAAAAGGCAGAACTGGTATCTAAAACCAGGGCAGAAGCCAGTTAGGGTAGGGTGTGTCTTAAATGTTATTCATGTACAAGCCATGTGTATATAGGTAAGCAAACATGTGTTTGGGAAGCCTAAGAAACCGCCCACTGCAAATCCCTACTGCCAGCTTCCTGCTGAACCCCCTCACCACACACACATATAAACAAACCCCCAAGTACACACAACCCCTCCTTGCCTTCTCCTGGCAAATGAAACCAGGAATTCTCTCCTTACTGGGACAATAATGTTCCTCACCCAGACAAGGACTCCAGCTGTCCCCCTCCCACTCGACAGCTGATCCAGCACCTGCCTCAGTCCCCTCCCTAATTAAGGGGTCTGTTTAGAGGTGGCTAGGAGGAAGGACTCCTGGAATATTCATAGGCCTAAGCTTTCCGGCTTTAGTCTCCCCCTATTGGGTAGGCCTCAGATTTGTGGCAGAAGCTAAAGTTTACTGGTCCCTGAAGGTCAGTTGCCTAGATCGGAGTTCTCAACCTCTGTTTTGGAGTGACTGTCTTAGGTACTGTCAAATGTGTAATAGCATCACTGCCCTCTACCCACTTCTACTCACTAGATGCCCACTGCACCATCCCAGGTGTGATAATTAAAACTGTTTTCCCTGGGCCAGGCCAAAACAGTCCTCAAAGATGTTGGGAGAAAAGAAGGGGAATGAATAGCTGGAGGGCCAGGGGTTGGGGAATGTTTCACAAAGAAGAATATAACTAGTTCTAAACACGGCTGCACCTGAAGATCCCATTCCCTAGAGGCCCACTCCGTGTTAAACTGTGAAACGAGGAGTACAGGTCAGAGGGAACACTGAGAAACAGCAAGTACAAGCTCCACATGCACACACAGCAGCCAGGTACAGGCACAGAATCAGGTCCCCTTGGAGGGCTGCCACGTCTAACTTTACCCCTTTAACCAGAGCCCTAACAAAGCCAAAGGAGACTCACTCACTGATTCATGAAATGATTCTCTCCCACACAGCTTCACCCTGCTGCCTCCCCAAGTCTTCCTCACAACACCAACTAGTCCCCAGCCCCAGCCCCCCATGTTGGGACAGACTTCTTAGGGAAGCTGCCGAGCATCCTATAACACTAGTCCCTCTGCCTCCCAATCACTCGGTCTTTTAAAAAGAACTGCACACACGTGGAACCCTGCATCTTTTCCCTATAAGCCTGGGACATTCGGGGAGTCTGAGCCGGTCTGCCACAGACTGCCTGCAATTTCTTCCAATCACAACCACCCTGGGCCGCAGAACTCTGGCCCCAGGCACCAGAAAGTGCTAGCAGACAGAGCAGGAAGTGCCCCGGGTATCCTTCCTCGGCCTGGGGATAAAGTCAAGGTCCCCACTTGGGGAGTGGAGGCGGGGCTGCCGTCCCACCGCCCCAATCACCCCCACTACTCCCACCGTGCCAAGGCACACCGGGCGTGCCCCCGCCCCACTCACAGGACGCAGAGGGCGAAGGCCCCCGCCACGCTCTCGCTGTCTCGCACCAGGAAGCTGCCATCGCGGCCGGCCCGAGCCAGCAGCTCCTCCGCCGCAGCGCGGCTCAGGTCGCGGTGGTACCAGGCAGGGGCCGGGCTGCCCAGCGCACCCCCGGAGCCCGGCGCCCCGCACGCGGAGGCCATGGCCCGCGCAGGGGTCAGCGTCGCCGGTGCCTGCCGCCCCGCGCCATCCGCGCCGGCAAGCTTGGAGCCGAGGCTGCGGCCGTGCCTGGGTCCCGGGCCTGAGGATCCGCCGGGGATCCGGGCTCCACGCTCGGCTGCGCAGGCCGCCCTGTTCGCCGCGCAGTCGCCGCCGCCAGCAGCGCCGGCCTCAACTTGAGGAGAAAGAAAAGTTTGTTCAGAGGCGGAGGGGGAGGGGCGGGAGCGCAGCGCGGAGCTGGCCGGTCCCCTCCCCCTCCTCTGGGCCCAGGGCCCGGGCCGCCCCTGCCCCCAACCTCTCGGCAAGGACGATGTCCCCAAAAGTTCTGCAGGACCCGCACCCCCAAGCCCTACAGTGACCTCCCCCCCCCCCGCTTCCCGACCACTAGGGAGTCCCGGCCCTCCCCGGTGAATTCCACCCTCTCAAGTACTCGCAATGAGATGACCCCTAGTCCCCAGAAAAGTATGATTGCACCCCAGATCCTTTCCACTTGGCGCCCCTACAGCCTCGCGGGATCCGGGGTTCTCAAGGAGGATGAGCCTCTTCCCCCATTAACATTTCCCATCATCCAAGCGAGCAAGATTCCCCTCAACTCTTGCGAAACCAGATCTGAACCCCCAGAATCCGATCCCTGCCATAACCCACAGTAAGGCTCTCCTCCAAAGAGATACAATAGCCCCCTACCAGGTCCAAGGTCCTCAAGTCCCCCATGCACGGGTCCCCAGCAGGCCCTCCAGCCTGGCATAGCACCCCCGCTCCCGGGCCAAGTGCCCTGGCACCACGCCCCACACCCGCAGGCCCCCGTTCTGCAGCCCCAGGGCGAGGGGACCCTTCTAGACCATCCAGAAGAAAGTTCCCTCTAGTCCCGGATCTCTCCCAAGAGCCGCAGCAGCCACAGGCAGGCCCCCACCTCCGGGGTGGCTCGGGTGACTCCAGGCCGGGAGAAGCAGCCCTGGACTCCCCGCGGCCACTTAAGATGGCCATCCGCCGCCGCCGCGCACCCCCGCGCCTTCCGCCCCGCCCGCGCCCCGCCCCCGAGCCGGGGCAGCCCCGCACCCCGCCTCACCGGTCGGCGTCCGGGTCTCCGCACCGCACGGCCGAGTGACCTGGGGCAAGTCCCAGCACCTCCCTGCGCCTCGGCTTCCCGCTCTCTACAATGGGGGGTAACGTGACGAGGGCGGACTCAATGGGGCTCTGCTTGTAAAGCCCGGGGGCCTGGCACCCAGCGGGCACTCCCGGACGGCGGCTATTTTTATTATTAATTAAGGAGTAACGAAGGTGACAGCTGTGTAAACTGTAAAGCGCGACTGGGGAATGAACCGGTATTATTAGCACCGCCCCCGCCCCAGCTACTCCCTCCAAGTCAACAAACTTGCGCTTCGGCGGGCCACAAGCCCAGCCCGGAGCTCCCAAGACCTCCCATCCACCCACCCCTGGGGCGGAAGGGGGAACGCAGCAGGAGACCAGGGGGTGGAGCCCCAGCAGGGGAGCCCCGCCCCTTCCCCCCCTAAAAAAAGACCAAGAAGGTGGCTGCGTCTCCAGGGATTTCTCTTCCTGCCCCGCCCCTCTGCCCCCTGGATCCTTAAAGGCGCAGGCCTCCAGCCGGTTTGTCCACCGCCGCCAACTCCTGGGAGATGCTGGAGCATCCCTTTAACCTGGGAGAGAACTTTCCCTTTGGTAAATTTGAACCTGTTGACCGATCCTTGGTCAATCCAGAGGAGTTTCCTCTGCTTCAAATACGCCTTGGTTTAACCCAGCTGGAACAAAGCCTGGGATGTGAAGGGGAGGTCTATGAGGACCTGCCAGACCAGATAAATACAGTAACAAAAATCCTCCACCCACCCACTCGTGTCCCCAGATCCTGCCAGGAATCTAATAATTCATTCTCCAATCTGTAATCAACTCCTCCTGTCTTTTTTCCACGAAGGAAGATGAGCCTGGTGTCAGGGGGCACCCCGATGTTGCAGGCAGAGATCTGAACTAGGGATCTACACCTTGGGTTCTAGTCTGTGTGCTATTCTCAGACAGGTACCTGTGCCTCCCTGGGGATAACTGCGGTAGAAAAGTGAAGACAAAGACGTGGCCAAGAAGTTGGGCGTGGTGGTACTGTCTTTGATCTCTACACTGGGTACCAGGCAATCTCTGTGAGATTGATGCCAGCCTGATCTATCTACATACTGTGTTTCAGGCCAGCTGGGGCTACCGGAAAGACCGTGCCTAACAAAACAACACCCCCCAAAAGCTCCCAGGGGTAAGGATGGACACAGAAAACCCAGAAATCAACTGCACTAGGGGCTGTCAAAGATAGAGTAAGCAGCTAGAATTGCCCAGAACTATAACCTATAATCCAGAGAGAGAGAGAGAAATAACCCTCCTAAATCATCGTATCTACAATTCTCAAAGAGGACAGAGATGCCAAAGGGAGATGGCTGAATGAGTAAAGGCACTTGCCCCCAAGTCTGAAAACCTGAGTTCAATCCCTGGAGCACACATAGGTAGAAGGAGAGAGCCTCTGACAGGTACAGGTTGTCCTCTGACTCCCACCCCTGTGTTGTGGCATGAGTTCAGTTGCACACATACATGTGCACACACATAAAATAAATAGAAATGTAACTTATAGGAGGTTGGCTGCTGCTTCTACCTCTGGGATCCTCTGAAGGTTTCTAATCCTCTTCAGCTACATCTGTAGGACACAGCTTATGAGTATTTCCTCTACAGGAATCCTCCAGGTTGTCTTCCCAATTGATTCTTTTCCTCTTTTGAAGATTCCAAGCCCCTTCAATCTACATGTTAGGCAGTGTGAATTGTTTCCCGTTCCACTGGAATCCAGAGCCTTTGCTGGACTGTCTCCAGCTGCCCCATTGTAAGAAGTACAGATCCAAGCCGACAAGGGATGGAGATGCAGGAAGTTTTTCTTTTTGTTTGACACAGTCTCATATATCCCACAAGTCCAAACTCTGTATAATCAAGGATGACACTGAACTACTTAATGCTCCTGCCTCCATCTCCCAAATGCTGGGATTACAGTCCTGTACTACCACTACTCCCCAGGGATGGAACCCAAGGCTTCCTACGTACTACGCACACACTGAGCTGAGAACCAATAGAAATAACAAATCCTGGACCTGCCTCTGGAGCAACTGGATCCAAACAGACTCCTGGGCTGCAGATGCTGCACTCACCCACTTTCTAGGTGGAGGAAACAAATTACAACTGTTGTACACAGAAAATGGCAGTCAGGAACTGGAAGGTTTCCAAAAGTTATGGAATCGGGTCCCCACCTACCAGTAAACTCACAATGAAAAAAACTCATCAGATTCAGATATATCACAGATTTATTAGAATCGACTATAATAGGATCCCTAAGCCCCACCTTGAAGCAGGAGTTGTGTGGCAGCGGTAAGGAATGGAAGCTTAGCACTTCCTCATCCACCAACGCTGAGCTGAGCCCAGCCTGGTCTTCTAAGTTGTGGGCAGAGAGAGGAGAGATCTAGAGAGGGCTGTCCTCAGCCAAGGAGCCAACGTGGCAGCATCAGGAGCAGGCTGGGCACTAGAAGACCCGCTGCACGGGGCGTGGTTGCGGCTGTCACAAATGAAGCATAGAACTTTGCCACCTCCTCATTGGGGTTGCCTTGGGCTGGGTCAAACCACATCTGGGTGCAGCGGCCACTCCCTCTGCTGAAGTTGCTGACCTTGTAGGAGTGACTCCAGAGACCCTCACAAAGGTTGGCTGGCGTGGGGAAGTAGTCCTGAAATGTTTGGCAGACAGCTCCAGCTGGACACTTATTAACTCCTGCAGGCAGAATCATGGTGGACATGGATGTTCAACCCTAGGGTTGAAGCTCACTCGTGGTCACCCTACAGATCTTTAATCTCCCCCTTTTCCAAACCCCACCTCCATCTCCCTACCCCCAGACCCTCACCTGAGGTCCAATCCCAGCCTTTGTGCCAGTTGCTCTTGCATGTGAAGGAGGTGCGGCAGGCCTCCCACCACTCCTGGCAGTCCTCTTTGCACAAGGGAACATCCAGGAAGCGCTCTTTACGCCAGCTCTGGTTCACCTGGGAGATGCTGGCAGTTATAGCTGTAAAGAGCCTGAATCCAAGAGCAGCCTACGGGGCTATGTGAGGGAGACACCTGCATGTACCTCCTGGATCCAGGGTCCCAGGTTGGGGGAGCACTCGTAGAGACAGGTATCTTGGATGAAGTGATGTTTGCAAGCAGGCTCCATCTTGCCGCAATGATCCCAGTTGAAGTTGTACAGGAGGGAGTTGTCTTTGTGCAGCTCCTGGCTGGTGCTGGCCAAACAGCAGGCATTTTCCTTCCAGGGACTGCACTGCTTGAAGAAGGCACTGGACTGAGTCCTTCCACCCCACTCCCACCTCTTGTCTCCTTCTAGCCTTGCCCTATTTGGCCCTAACTCCCTTGCATCAGGCAGGCTGTTCTGTGAACACAAGGGCCCCTCTATATCCTTGGATGATAAAGTGTGTGTGAAAAAGACACTGTAAGAAGGGTTGGAGAGATGATGCAGCGGTTAAGAGTACTGGATGCTGTTACAGAGGACCCAGATTTGACTTCCAGCACCTACATGATCCATAACTGCAGTTCCAGGGGATCAGATGCCCTCCTCTAGCCTCTGTGGGCATTGCATTCACATAGTGCACTTACATGCTGGTAAAACACAGACATAAAATAAATAACAAATTAAAAAAATTTTTTTTAGCTGGAGAGATGGCTCTGCAGTTAAGAGCACTGGCTGGTTTTGCAGAGGACCCAGGTTCAGTTTCCAGTACCCACATGGCAGCTAAAACCATCTGTAACTCCAGTTCCAGGAGATCTAATGCCCTCTTCTGGCTTCCACAGGCATTGCACACATGAGTGTACTTGCATGCATGCCGAGAACACTCATACACATAAAATTAAAATAAATAAATAGGAGCTGGAGAGATGGCTCAGTGGTCAGGAGCACTGACTGCTCTTACGAAGGACCCAGGTTCTATTCCCAGCACTCACATGGCAGCTAACAACTGTCTGTGACTCCAGTACGGGGGGAATCGACGCCCTCTTCTGACCTCCATGGGCATTGCATGATACGGGTGCACTTACATATATATAAGCAATAATACATTCATACACATCAAATAAATAATATTTTTAAAAAATTTGTCCCCAGTGGATAAGCCAGGACCAGACACAGTAAGATCTCACCTTACTATAAACACATCATAATCCACAGTTGTAATGTAGGTGTGTTTCCTAAGGCTAAAAATAGCATAGCATGCAAGGTGGTACTGTGTGCTCTGTTCTACTCAGGCAATTTACTACTTAGAAAATTATATTTGACATACTAACATACACCTGCAGTCCAGCACTTGGAAGGCAGAGACAGATCCCACAGGAAGTTTGAAGCCAACCTGGTCTACACATCGAGTTCCAGGCCAGCCAGGGCTACATGGTAAGACCATGTCAGAAAAGAAGCCAAACCAGGAAAAAGAAAAATGTTTTGCCTTCCACAGCAGTTCTGCTTAGAGCTTTTTACAGAGCACACCTGCAGCAATCTGCATTTATAGTTGCATACAGTTCTGTGAATAAAAGTAAATGTGTTCTGTTTCCTACTTTCTTCTAGTAAAGTCATACCAGAAAACTGACTTATTGAAATACATTACTGACTGACACTTAGTATATCTTCCTTGGCTTAAAGTGGATCGACTTGACTTGGGTTAAATGTTGTTTTGTTTTTTAACTTTAGGTTGGTACCAAAAAGGCTAAGCATTCAGTAAAAACTGTGCTTTTCTTGGGCTACCAATATGCAGTCCCTGTTACGCCCTATACTGTCCAGCAATGGGGGGCAGCAAGCCACAGTTGCTCTTCTGGATCATGAGGGGCAACAGCCGGTGGTCTACAGTGTCCTGGGTAGGTAAACTATGATGTACATTAAGTATGTTACATCATTTTCGCCTTATAATAAGATTATCAGGACATAGTCAGGTATGTACAAGAGCACCTACACTTTTTGTTTGTTCTCCTATATATTACAGATAGAGCATTATATTTTAAATATATATCGTATTTTTAAAATTATGAATACAAACAGGGAAGGGATGTGGTGGCTTAAAAAAAATAGATAATTCAAAAAGCATTTTCATCAGATGTGGTGGCACAGACCTGTAATCCTGGCACTCAGGATGCTGAGGGAAGCAGGTTTCCTACAAGCCCAAGGCCAGTCTACATACTGAGATCCTGTCTCAAAAAAGAATTACAATTTAAATGGGATTATAGGTATGCCACCACACAGCTTGTACACAGGTGTTTGAGCGAAGAACATTTCCTGCCTTCCTAGAGTCTCATTTCTCCCGGGATAGACATAGCAATAATAAAATGAACTATTATACAATAAAAATATAAATACAAGTAGATTTTTTTATTAGCCTTGGATTTTATTCCAGAATTGAAAAGAAGGTCTAAATATATTTGCCATAAAAAGGATACATTGAACCTAATAAAGTTTTGGTCTACTGGCATAAATGTTTATAGACTATGTAAATTGCCGTCTCCACACCAAGTGTGGCTCTCACAAAGAGCCCTCTCCACTCTGCATTTGGCACTCTGTGGAGCTGAGGGTAAGAAGACCCATCTCTCCCTTGGTCTTTCACCCTCCAGATTTCTAGAGGAGCTCACCCCAGGCCTACCCTTACCTGCCTTAAGGCTGCTCATGTCTAATTCTTATGTGTGGGTCCATGTGCTTCCATAGGCCTCTGTTTCTCTTATTTACATGATACAGAGAATATCTACAGAACCTCTAGGAGGTTGAAATCACATGGCATCTAATAGCTCAGAGAATGATCCTTGCATCATTGCACACACAAACCCACCTCCACTCTCTCCACTCTTTACCTTCCCCATCTCCTGCAGCAATAGCTCAGGGTGTGGGGGAGGGGCATGTCTGGCCCCTCATCACCCCCACCCTGACTTCCTCCTCCCTGGCAGCCCTAGCGCCCTCCAACAGAACCTGGTCGTGAAGCTTATCCTCCGGGCCTGGCTTAGTCTTGTGGTGCTTCGCATCCATGCAGACGTTGAGCAGGTCAGTTCGCTCTCGAGCACCGCATGCAGTGGTAACCCAGGCCAGAAGCAGGAGTGGTATCAGTTTCCAAGCCATGTCTTGCAGTCTGTGCAGAGGGAGTTATGATTAGGGAGCCCTAGACCTAGGGTGGGAAGAGGTCCTTCCAGGATGCCTCCTTCACTCCCTGCCTCAGGTTCTCCATCCCCACAGTGAAAGATGAAGTGAAGTCAGACTTTGTTACTTCAGTGCTGGGGTCCAAGGTTCCCTAAGGCTGGAGTAGAGGTCTAGCCAAGAAGGCTCTCTCTCCCTGGCACGAAGGGCTTAGAAGGAGAGCTGGGGTTAGTGTGTAGGCCCTGAGGAAATCTTCCCAAGCTAGAAGAGTTGTGATGCCTTGTGCCTTCATCTTCTCTGTGGGCTTCATAGCAAGTAAATAGTTAAATAGTTCAGGTCCATGGCTTGCTACCTTACAAAGGGCCAGGGACATACAGGTTCCTTATCCTGTCACCTCAAGTGCTCAGCCCCAGACCCTGTATCAGCTGGGTCTTCATGTTGGCCTAGAAATCCCATTTAGCCCTGGGGGAGATGCTGACCCAGCCCTGCTGAGTTCTCCAGATTGGCAAGAGGATCAAGTGACATAACCCACAGGATGGTATTTGGTTAAAGGGTACAGAAATGGAAAAAGTGGTGGTTTCTAAATGACTTTGCTTCTTCAGTCTTTTTCCTTCCCTGTTCTCTAAAAGCCATACCCGCTTCCCCTATCCTGAGCTCAGCTTTTGTGGGCAAAGATGCTGGCTCTCCCTTCAGCTCTCAAAGAAACAAATGCAACCGAGTGTGGTGATGCACCATTTTAATGCCAGCACTCGGGAGGCAAAAGTAGATGGATTTCTGTGAGTTCAAGGCCAGCCTGGTCTACATAGTGAGTTCCAGGCTAGCTGGGACTACAGGGAAACTCTGTCTCAAAAAGACCAATAAATAAATATATATTCCCCTTATTAGCGCCAGCCAAACACTTGGGCTCATGGGAGGTACTTGGCAAAAGCGATGACCCCCTTCTCTGTTCATTCTGCCCTCCCCCACCTCACCCACCACGGATCTGTTCCTCGGGCTCTGCTGTGAAGCACCAAGGAGCTGATAATACAGGCCAGACCCCTGCCTCTTCCTCAGCATCTCCACACACATCGATCCTTTCTGGAACTTCCCTCTCAAGACTCCTTGTTTAGGGCTCAGATCTTTCCTCCAAGTTCTTCTTCTCTGAGTCACCTTCCTTGAAGAAACTAGAATGCTCTTTCTCCTCGCCCCTCCCCTCCTCTCCCCTCCTCTCCCTTCCCCTTCCCTCCCCTCCCCTCCCCTCGCTCTTTTATTTTCCTTCCTTCCCTCCTTCCCTCTCTCCCTCCCCCTTTCCTTGTTTTATTTTCCTTTCTGTGGACCTCACAGATATTAGGCAGGAGCTCTGCACTGAACTACATCCCCAGTCCAGACAGTGAATTTGGAGAGACATCTCCCTTCTCCGTAGCATAAACCTGCCCAATATCCCATTGTTCTTGTCCTCCTTCAGCTGCTTGGAGGCTCTTACCTGAACCTCTGTGGCTACTGGGATCACCTGCAGGTATACCAGAGCTGACGTCTTCCTGGACTGGCAACAGATCCAGAGCCTGGGTTGACCCTGGCCTTCTTTGCACACAGCATGGGGTGGAACGTAAAAGCTTTTGTAAGCACAGAATGAAATGTCCCCACTTAGCGCTTCTGCACTTCCTGTTCTTAAGTACCCCTCCCTCCCTCTTCAGTTTAGTCCTTGCTATTTTCATTCATCTCTCTCTCTCTCTCTCTCTCTCTTTCTCTCCCTCTCTCGTTTTAAGTTTTATTTATTTTTATTTATGTGTCTGTGTGTATCTCTCTGTGTATATGCCACATGTGTAGAGTGCCTATGGAGGCCAGGGGAGGTCATCAGATCACTTAGAGATGGAACTGTAGGAGCTTGTAAGTTGCCCAACATAGGTGTTGGGAACCAAACTCTAGACCTCTGAAAAAAACAGGAAGTATTCCTCTTTATTTTTATTTTATTATTTTATTTTTTAAGACAGAGTCTCACTATGTAGCCCTGGCTAGCCTGGAATTCACAGAGATCTGCCTGCCTCTGCCTCCTGAGTGATGAGATTAGTGTCATGCCTGGCCAGAGTATGGTATACTCTTAACCACTCTCTCCAGCCCCTCTACTCTCGTTAAATTGCTCATTCCAGGATTCAAACATTCAACATCCACCAACATTTGTACAACTGCCCAATTCCAAGGGAATCTGAAGTGTGTAGGTCCCCCAAGTGATTCTTAGGATAAGACTTGCTTGCTGGAGGTAAGACTGAGCAGACAAGAACCCAGGCTGAGCCAAGTGTGGTAGTGCACACCTTAATCTCAGACTTGGGAGACAAAGGCAGGCAGCCTGGTCTACACAAGGAGTTCCTGGCCAGTCAGGACTGCATAATGGGACCCTGTCTCAAAACAAAAAACAAAAAGGAAGAAAGGAAGGAAAGAAGGAAGGAAGGAAGGAAGGAAGGAAGGAAGGAAGGAAGGAAGGAAGGAAGGAAAGAACCTAGGCTGTAAGGTCATGTCAACAGGACCCAGTGAGAGAGCCATCTCTTCACAAGCTTTCAAGAGTCAATTAGGCCTTGCCAAGCTTAAGCTGACTAACCAGAAAATTTTTGAAAATTATATATTGAAAAGCTTAGCACGTGCTACATGGCTTAAATGATTGCTGGCAGGTTAATTTGTAAGCAGCTGAGAAGACACAGGTAGAAGTTGATAGCTTTCTTCAGGACACAGAAAAACTTAAAATGTCTTCAGTATGATAATTATCATGCCATATAGCACTTCTGAAAACGTTACTAAGCAAATTCGATAGCCTTCTAAAAATGTGATTAAAATACACATTATATTACTTGGGAGATGACTCAAGGTTAAGAACACTTGCTGCTCTTACAGAGGAACTGAGTTCAGTTCCCAGCACCCATATCTGGCAGCTCATAACTACCTATAATTTCAGTTCCAGGACATCTGCCTTTGTAGGCACCTGCAGTCACATCACATATACAAACAAACACACACACACACACACACACCGCTTAATTTAAAACAAAAAATGTACATTACATGAATTTTAACATCTTAACCATTTTTAATGGTAATTAGAGTTACTCTGAGGCACGCTCTCTGTAACTTTCTCATCCTTCAAAACTAAGATTCTAGAGCTTGGCCTGGAGGTGCACACCTTATAATCACAGCTACTCAAGAGGTTGAGAAGAAAGATCATGAGTTCAAGGCCATCTGGGGGAACTTAGTGAGACTCTCAAAATGCAAAATAAAAAGAGGCCTGGGAGGGGCTGGAGAGATGGCTCAGTGGTTAAGAGCACTGGCTGCCCTTGTAAAGGACTTTGGTTTGATTCCCAGCATGCACATGGCAGCTAGCAACCATCTATAACTCCAGTTCCAGGGGATCCGACACCCTCTTCTGTCCTCCGTGAGCACTGTATGACATGGGTGCACTTACCCACATTGTAGACAATACTCATACACATAAAATAAAAATAATAAATAAATTTTTAAAAAAAGAGTTCTGGGAATACACCGCAGTAGAGAGGCTGAGGATTCAGTCCTCGATTCTGTGTGTGTGTGTGTTTGTGTGTGTGCGCCTGTGTGTGTTTTTGTGTGTGTACGCCACGTTCATGTGTGGGAGGGTGCACATGAGTGTGCATGCATGTGCATACTGAGGCCCGAGTACAACCTCAGGTTGCTCCTCAGGTGTGGTCTACCCCTTTTTTTGTTGTTGCTGTTGTTTTTCTCATTATGTAGCCTTGGCTAACCTGGAGCTCGATTTGTAAACCAGACTGCCCTCCAACTCACAGAGGTCTGCCTGTCTCCCTGCCACTCCTCCATCCTCCAGCCCCACAAGCCCCCAGGTGCAGGACGTGCACCCACCAAGCCCAAGGTTTTTCGTTTTGTTTTGAGATTGGGTCTTTTACTGGCCTGGAGCTCACCAAGTGGGTCAGGCTGATTGGCCAGTGAGCCCTGGGGATCCACCTGCCTCTACTTCCCTGGTGCTGGGATTATAAGCAGGCACCCCCAAACCCAGCTATTTAATTTTTTTTAATTTTGTGTGTGTGTTGCCTGTGTGTATGTCTATGCACCATGTACATACGGTGCCCAAGGAAGCCAGAAGAGAGCATAGGATCCCATGGGACTGGACTCATAGACTGTTGTTAGCCTCCATTTGGGTGTGGGAATCCAGCAAGTGCTCTTAACAACTGAACCACTTCTCCAGTCTCCCACACAGCCTTTTTGTGGGCTCTGAGGATGGGAGGACTTTACCTACTGTCTCAGTCCTCACTACCAAAACAAATTATGACTATGACTCCATACCGTTAAGCACTCCACGTGTCCCCTTTCCTCCAACCTGCCAGTCATGTTCTGGCTTTTATTTTCTAAAAATTTCGCTACTCTAAGTACTTCATAAGCAGAACCACACAGTATATTTTTGTGTGAGTAGAATAATGTCTCAAGATTCATCCACATTGAACCGGGCCTGGTGGTTCATGTTTGTAGTCCCAGTACATGGGAGACTGAGACAGGAAGACTATCTCATTCAAGGCCAGTCTGGGCTATATAGTGAGTTCTGGAGGCCAGCACGAACTACAAAGCGAGGTCCTAATCTCAAAAAAAAAAAAAAAAAACAACAACAAAAAAAAACCAAGCCAGGTATGGTGGCACATGACTTTAATCTCAGCACTCTAGAGGCAGAAGCAGGTGGATTTCTGTGAGATGGAGTCCAGCCTAGTCTCCATAGTGAGTTCCAGTCCAGCTGGGGCTACAGAGAGACCCTGTATCAAAAAAAAAAAAAAAAAAAGACAGAACAAAAATATGTCATTCAGGTTGTAGCATGTGTCACTAGGAAGCCTGAGTTGATTTTGTCCTCTAGCTCCACCTCTCCCCCAATATCCAAGTCTCCAAGCCAGTGGATATTATTCACTAGATGCGGTCATGCATTACTCCATTACTCCATGATGACACACAGTGAGAAATGGTTCTGTCATTGTGCAAACCTTGAGTACACTTCCACAATGGTCCTAGATGGTCCGGGTCATGTGATCTAGGAGGCTGTTTTATAGTAAACTTTTTAAAGTATAGTATAGTAAGCCAGGCATGGTAGTTCATGCTTAGAATCCCGGTCTGATGCGCTCTTCTGGCCTCTGTGGGCACCAGGCATGCAAGTAGTGCACATATATACATGCAGGCAAAACACTCAGACACATGCTATAAATGAATTAAACACACACGCACACACACAATGGCTCAGCAAGTAAAAGCACTTGTTAAGAAGACCCCGATGACATGAATTAGAGTCCATAGTGGAGTAACTCTTGAAAGCAGTCCCCTGAGCTCCATATGCAGACACAAGCGTATGTGTGCCTGCACTCCAGCATACACACCACTCATCATACACACACAATAAAGTAAATAAGAAATTTACACACAAAAAAATCATTTTTATATTTATTTATTCCTGGCCAGTCTCAGAAGTACAACTGAGCCTGGTGTGATGTTGCACACTTGGAATCCTAGCATTCAGAAATCAGGAAGGTCTTGATTTTCCTGGACTGCATAGTGAAATCCTCTCATAAAGAAAAAGAAAAAAAAATGCAGTTGATTTGTGTATGGGTCTGGCAAGTTGAAACTCAATGAACTCGTTTATTAGCAGTGATAATGTTTTATGGATTCCGCAGAATTTCCTACGTATCATATCATGAAATCTATAAATAGTAATAGTTTCACTTTTTGCTTTTCAATCTGAATGCCTTTTATGCTTCTTGAACAGTAGCCCTAACTGCAGCCTTAGACAATATTGATAGACACTGGGGAAATTCCTGTCTTATTCATTCCCGACTCTCAGTTGGAGACGTTTACTGAGTATGATATTACATATGGGCTTTTGAATTTTTTTAATTTTTATTTTATATGTATTAGTGTTATCCCTGCATGTATGTATGCAAGTTCACCTGGGTCATGCAATGCCCACAGAGGCCAGGAGAGGGTGTTGGATCCCAGGAACTGGAGTTAGTTGCCATGTAGGTGCTGGGATTCAAACCCCTGTCTTCTGCAAAAGCAGCCAGTGCTCTTAACCACAGAGCTATCTCTCCAGCCCTATATGTGAGCTTTTAATAGATGCCCTTGATGTGGTGTTGAGTTGGGGATGTTGTCTTTTATTCTCAATTAGTTCATTGTCTTGTTTATTTAATAATGAAAGATTGTATAGCCCAAGCTGGCCTCAAACTCGTATAGTTGAGGATGACATTGAACTCCTGATCTTCTTGCTTCCCCTGCCCCTCACCAGCTCAATGACATAATCACAAGTCTACAATGTTTCTTCTTTATTCTAACAATAAAATCAAATTATTTGGAATGTTAGACCTTAATTTTTTGCCCTGGGATAAACCCCATTTAGTAGTAGTATTTAATACTTTCGACGTATTGTTGAATTCAGTTTGCTAGTATTTTTTTTTAAGATTGACAAGCTTATTCGTAAAGGATATTGGTCCTTAGTTTTCCTTTCTTGTGCCTTCATCTGATTTTGTATCAGGATAATACTGGTATCACAGCATGAGCAGGAAGTATTGTCTCCTCTGATTTTTTTAATGAATGTAAGAAGGTGTACTGTTTGTTGTTTTTTTCCATTCTTGTACTGGAATTTGAACTCAGAACCTCACATATGCTAAGCAAACACTAAAGAATTGGTCCTAATTATTCTTTGGACATTTGGTAGAAATTATTATTAAGGCTTTCTGAGCCTGAACTTTTTTGTGGGAAGTTATAAAATTAACTCAATTTCATTATCTATTATAAATCTATTCAGATTTCTTAATTTCTTGTGTTATATTTTTTAATTTTTAAAATTTATTTTTAATAATTTGTGTTTGAGTGTATTGCCTGCATGCATGTAAGTGCACCCATGTCATGCAACGCTCTCAGAGGTCAGATGAGGGCATTGGATTCCCAGGAACTGGAGTTGGGATGGTTGTTAGCCACCATGTGGGTGTTAGAAATCGAACCTGGGACCTTTGCAAAAGCAGTCAGTGCTTTTAACCTCTGAGCCATCCCTCTGATGCCCCAAAATAGAATTTTTGAGACAGTGTCTTCCTATGTATCTCTGGGTTGTCTGGAATTCTCTGTGTAGGCCAGGTTGACCTCAAACTCATAGAGATCCACCTGCTTCTGCCTGCCAAGTGCTGGGATTAAAGGCACCTTCTCCACCATGTCCATCAAGAAGAATTTAGTTATTTTGTCTGTTTATTTGTTTATTTGGTTGTTTGGTTGGTTGGAGCCCCCCCCCTTTCTGTGTGTGTGTGTGTGTGTGTGTGTGTGTGTGTGTGTGTGTGTATGTGTGTGAGTGTGTGTGTGTGTGATGTTTGTGAGTGCTACACTGTGCATGTGGAGGTCAGAGGACAACTTTCAGAAGCTGACTCTCTTCTTCCAACATGTGGGTCCCAGGGATCAAACTCAGGTTGTCCGTCTCACTGAGTTGGTGCCTTTACCACCTGAACCTTCTGGTTCTGGTTCCTGGCCCTGGCTCCTTCTTTCTTTTTCAAAAAATTTCTTTTGATTTATTTATTTTTATTTATGTGCATGAGTGTTTTGCCTGCATGTATGTAAGTGTACCCATGTATGCAATGGCCATGGAGGCCAGAAGAGGGCATCAGATCTCCTAGAACTGGAATTATAGACAGCTGTTAGCCACCATGTGGGTGTTGGGAACTGAACCTGGGTCCTCTGCAAGAACAGCCAGTGCTCTGAACTGCTGAGCCATCTCTCCAGCCCCACTTGGTTTCCTCCTTCCTTCCTTTCTTCCATTAGTCCTACATCTTTCTGAGACAGAGTCTCCCTGTAGCTCTGGCTGGCCTTGAACTCACTATGACAGACCAGGCTGGCCTTGATCTCACAGAGATCTGGCTGCCTCTGTCGCCTGAGTACTAGGATTAAAGGCTGTGCCCACTTTAATCCTGGTTTACTTAATAGCTGAAAGCCTGTGATACTCCACATGTGTATTTGAGAAGAATATGTATGAACAGCTTTTTGTTGAAGTAGTCTTCAATAGCTGCTGGTCTAACTGGTGTCTGATGTTGTTCAAATTCTCTTTCCCTGTTTATCTTCTGGCCAAATTATTCTTACTGGTTGTGGCCAACAGTTATTGCTGAATTGAAAGTCTGAGTATAGCCTGGGTACATTCCAGGCCAGCTCAGGCTATATAGTGAAACCTTGTCTTAAAAGACAACAAAAAGATTTGATCTAAGTGGAACATCTGGACTTTTCTCAGGAATAGTTTTGGTGACTGCTTTTTTGGCCTATTTTTTATTTTTTTCTGTTGAAAACTGAATTTTTAAATAATTTAACTGGGGACTAGAGAGATGGCTCAGAGGTTAAGAGTGAATACTGCTCTTCCAGAAGACCTTATTTCAATTCCCGGCACCCACATCAGACGACTTACAACTGCCTGTTACTCCAGCACTGAATGCACTTGTATAAACACACACACAGTATACATAATTTAAATAAAGTAAATATAAGGTAATTTAATTGGGAGAGAGGGCAACAAGACAGCTCAGTGGGTAAAGGCACTGCCATGCAAGCCTGGCAACCTGAGTTTGGCCCTCAGATGCCATGTAAGGAGGAAGAAGCGAACCGACTCCACAAAATTCCTCTGGCCTCCACAAGCATACCATTGTATGTGTACCTCTACATACATCATACATACACATATAACAGTAATAAATGATAAGTAAATAATAATAATTAATATACAATTGAGCCAGTGAAATAACTCAGTAGGTAAAAGAGATTGACAACCTGAGTTCAATCCCCAGAACGCACAATGAAAGAGGAGAACATTGTCCTCTGATCTCCACACTCAGGTCATGGCATGTGTATACCTGCAGGCACACACAATAATAACAAATAAATAAAGTAAATTTAAAATAATATTAATATGGTGCTGGGGAGATGGCTCAAAGGTTAAGAGAAGCGACTGCTCTGGTAGAGGACCCAGATTTGGTTTCTGGCACACAGGTGGTGGCTAGCAATCTCCTATAACTCCAGTTCCAGGGGATCTGATACCCTCTTCTGGCTCCATGGGCATTGCACACAGGTAGTGTACAATGTAGGCAAAACACTCATAAACATAACATTAAATATATATATATATATATATATATATATATATATATATATATATATATATATGGGGGCTGGATGGATGGGTCAGTGATTAAGAGCACTGGTTGCTCTTGCAAAGGACCAGGTTTGATTTCCAGATCCACATACATAATGGCTAATAACTGTCCATAACTCCAGTTCCAGGGGATCCAACACCCGCTTCTGACCTCCTCGGGCATTGTACAACACATGGGTGCATACACTTTTACATACACACACACACACACACGAGTCAGGCACAGCAGCAACCCAACGCACCTGTAATCCCAGTGCTTGGGAGGCAGAAGTAGGGGAATTGTTGAAAAGTCGAGGCCAGCTGGGCATGTGGTGCACGCCTTTTATCCCAGCACTCAGGAGGCAGAGGCAAGCAGATCTCTGTGAGTTCAAGTCCTGCCTGTCTACATAGAGAGTTCCAGGCCAGCTGGAGCTGCAAAGAGACACAACGACAAAAACTTTTTTTTGAGGCCTACCAAGACTATATAGTGAAACCTATGTCTCAAAGAAATTTAATAATAATAATATAATATAATATGGCAACTCTGTAAATCAGACAACCCTCTTTCCCAATCAGGGTTTATTGTTGCTGGGTCTGGTTTTTTGTTTCATTTTTTAAAAAGATTTATTTCTATAAATAAAAATTGTGTGTGTGTATGTATGTATGTATGCCACATGTATGTGACAGAAGAGAATGTATGATCCTCTGGAGCTGGAGTAACAGGTGGCTGTGAGTCACCCAACATAGGTGCTGGGAACTGAACCCAGGTCCTCTGCAAGAGCAGTCAGTGCTCTTAACCACTGAGTCATCTCTCCAGTCCCATGGCTATAGTGATTTTCACAGATTAATTCCGTAAAATCTATTTTCTTTGTTCTGTGTGGTCACTAAAGTTTCTCCTTGATTCACTTAGAAATCAACTAATGAATCAGGCATGGTCTTACATGTTTTTTATCTCAGCACTCAGGAGGCAGAGGCAGACAGATTTCTGTGTGTTCAACTTAGTCTAAATAGAGAGTTCTATGCCAGATCCGGCTACATATAAGAGCTTGTCTCAGGAAAAAGCAAAACAAACAAAATGAACAAGAAATAGCTAATGACTGAACTGACTGCCTAAAAAGGCTTGAGTCAATAAACCTTCCTCCTTACCAGGGGCCTCTGAATGTTAGTGGTCAGATTTTCAGTGCTCTGGCAATACTTTGACCTTCACTTCCTGATTGTATAGGGCCCCAAAGTCCCTGGAGTTAGGAGTCTTCTTAGGTATTTGCTGGACATGCAGTTTAATGAATGCCTATGGACTTCTAGATCCCCCAGGATTGGTAAGAGCTTTCTATAAGGGACCTGTAGGCATCTCATTCCCTGATAGCCCCTTTAAGTCTTGTGGTCAGCCTCTCTTTTATCTTGGTAGTCCTAACTCTGACAGCTAGAAAGCCAAACAATGTGTTGCTAATGGTTTGAACAAATACTATAGAAATATTCACTACATGAGTTACAAGTCAGGTCAAATAAAGGTTACTACAAATAATGGCTAGCCCTGTGAATGGGTTGTTATTTTTAAAGACTGGATCTCTTTATATTGCCCAGCCTGGAATCTAACATCTAATTCCAGAGTTTAACCAACCCGAGAATAGATGGGACTACAGGTGTAGGCCATGGCACCTAGATGAAAGAGCCTTCTAGAGTGGGCTGCCAGGTGGGTCAAGGAGTAAGATTTGTCTAGGCTGGAGGGAAGGCTCCAAGCCCATCCTGCCCACTCTAGTGGCTGCCAGGCTCTTGATTTTCATAGCTTGTGAGACTTTTGATTTTGAAAACTGCTGTGGCACTGAGGAAGAGCTGAGTTTCCTAAAAACAAGTAAAAATACAACATAGCTCACTGTTCCAGTAGAGATTCAGCCCTCCTCCTCCTCCTCTCTTCCTCCTCCTCTTCCCCCTCCCCTCCCCCCCTCCTCCCTCTCTCTCTCTCTTTTTAAAAAATGTCTTATTAATTTTATTCTCTGTGTATGAGTGTATTGCCTGCACGTGTGTAAGTGCACCCATATCACGCAGTGCCTGTGGAGATCAGAAGAGGGTGTTGCATTCCCCTGGAACTGGAGTTATGGAAGATTGCCGCCATGTGGATGGAATTTAACCAGCATCCTCTGCAAGAGCAGTCAGTGCTCTTCATCGCTGAGCCATCTCTCCAGCCCCTCCTCTCTCTTTTTTAAAAAAAGATTTATTTAATTCTATTCTACTTTATCTGTGTGTGCCTGAGTGAGTGTGTGTATGTGCACTATACCTATGGTGGGAGCTGGGGGCAGAAGAGGACTTAGGATCCCCTGGAACTGCAATTACAGGCAGGTGTGAGACCCCCTGATGTGGATGCTGGGAACCGAATTCAGTCCTCTGCAAGATCAGCAAGTGCTCTTAACCACTGATCCATCTCTCCAACCCCCAGCCATTTTTCTAAGGAATAAATGTTCCTCAGATTTTTTTAAAGCTTTGGTTAATTTCAAAAGTTCTGGAAAAACTGCTGTTAACATTTTCCAGGGCTCTTCCTGCTTTGATGGAGGAAGGAATTTTGGGGTGCCTTTACTTTACCCTTGCAGAAGTGCTGGCTCAGATTACTTCTATTTTAAGACGTATACAGCTTTAAGTGATATTCATCTTTCAAAGCGTAGCCTATTCTTTGACATTTTGATTGTTAGCCTTAGCCTTTAGCCTTTAATGGCTACCCCATCTCTCCAGTCGGTGTAACCTATTCTGAACCTGAAAAAAAGCATTTTTTTTTGTTGTTGTTTTGTGCAGGTTTCCAACAGCAACTTAGTTCTTTAACCTAAAAGTGAACTGTCGCTTCTCAAAAAACCATGTTACTTTTTACTTTCTGTTTTTATTTTAGTTTTTGACTTTTGTGCTGACTCATGGAAAACTCTCAGGTCCTGCTTTAACATAAAACAGTAGTAAGATTCCCCGCCTTTAAAGATGTTATCATATTTTTTGTTGGTTTGTGGCAATAGGGATAGAACTTGGGGCCTTTGTGCATGCTAGGCAAGCATTTTATTACTCGATTATACACTCAGCCTCATCATTTTTCTTTTTTAATTGTTCTGTTTTTGTTTTTGTTTTGAGACAGGGTCTCCCTATAGCCCCAGGTAGTCCCAACTCACTATGTAGACTAGGCTAGCCTTGATCTCCCAGAGATCCACCTGCCTCTGCCTTCCAAGTACTGGGATTAAAGGCGTGCGTCACCACACCCGGCCTACATCACTTTCTAAAAAAAAAATTTGTGGTTGGAGGTATGGCGCAGCGGTTAAAGAGAACTGGCTGCTCTTGCAGAGGACCCACGTCGTGGCTAACAATCATCTGTAATTCTAGTTCCTGGGGATCCACACCCTCTTCTGACCTCCGTGGGCATTGCATGACATGGGTACACTTACATACATTCAGGTAATATACTCATACACATAAAATAAAAATAATAAATAAAATATTACAAATAAAAAAGTTCAGTTGGTAGGCTGCCTGCCTAGCATGCACAAAACTCTGGGTTTGATTCCCAGCACTGCATAAACCAGGTATGGTGGTGCAGGCCTGTAATCCCAGTACTTGGAACGTGGAAGCAGGAAGGTCAGGATCATCCTTAGAAACATATCAAGACTAGCCTGAGAAATGTGAGACCTTGTCTCAGATAGATAGACAGACAGATAGATAGATAGATAGATAGATGATAGATGATAGATAGGTAGATAAAGCAGGAGCCAAATATGGTAGTACACACCTGTAATTTCAGCACAGGAGGCAGAGGCGAGATTGGGAGTTTGAGACCAGTCTAGACTAATTTTGTGTGTGTGTGTGTGTGTGTGTGTGTGTGTGTAAAACCAATGAGTTGGTTAAACTGGATGAGAAGACTAATGGTCCTGTTTTGTTTGCCTTCCCAAAGCTCTAATAATGTGTTCTTCTCAAAGTAGTGTTTCAAAGTATGCTGAGACCCCATAAAATATAGCAGTCACCAGTGGGTTTGCTCTGCTATATAATACATCCCAGTAAGCACTCGTCCCTCTTTCATTTTGATACTGGAATCTGATAGTTGGCCATCTAATATCATCCATAGATGTGGTTTCTCATCTCCTCTCCTGTCTACCTAAAGATCCTTGTTGTCATTACTGACAGGAAATAGATTCATGCAACTGACATCACCACCATAAGCTAACAATTGGATGAGTCAAACTATTAGGGAGTTGAGACTTGAGTTTCCGGAAAACTTCCAATTCTTAGGCAGAAGACATCTGTGGAGGGAGATGACAACCCAAGAAAACGTCATGAAAATAATTTTAAAGGAAGGGGTTAAGTTAATGAAAGAGATGTGGTGGTTATCATCTTGGTATATTTTGGGTAACATACTTCATATTCCTTTTTTGATTAGTCATATGATATAGCCTTTTTTTCTTTCCTCTGGCTCTGGTCTATAACCCTCAATTTAGCAGACTATACTTGTGCCAGCTGGAATGAACACTCTCTCCTTTAAAAAATAGATCCTTGGCTAGTGGGCCACGGCCCTAAATGTCTCTACTGGCTTTGTCTATAGCTGCTCACTGTATGCCTACCTCAACCTTTCCGGTGCTGAGACTACAGTCATACACCACCACAACATGCTTCTAAACAATCTTTATTTTTTTTAACTCTGATTGGAATTCACTAAGTAGACCAAGCTGGCCTCAAACTCACAGCAATCCTCCTGCCTCAGCCTCTTGAATTCTGAGACTACTTGGTGTGCGCCATCAAGCCTGGAGAAATTCCTATAACTGGCTCAGAACAGCGTAATAGGTTTTTTTATCTTCTTAAAAAAATTATTTATTATTTTTATTTTGTGTGTATGAGTGTATTGCCTGCATGTGTGTATGTGCACCTGTGTTGTGCAATGCCTGAGGATATCAGAAGAAAGTGTCAGATCCTCTGGAACTTGAGTTACTTATGGTTGTTAGCTGCCATGTCGGTGTTGGGAATCAAAGCCTGGTCCTCTGAAAGAGCAGCCATACTCTTAACTGCTAAACCATCTCTCCAGCCCCAGTTTTTACCTTTTTAAAAAAAATTTATTTATTTTAATGTATATGAGTATTGTCTGCATGTGTATAAGTGTACCCATGTTGCACAATGCCTGAGAAGGTCAGAAGAAGACGGCAGGTCACCTGGAACTGGAGTCACAGTTTTTAGCCATGTGGGTGCTGGGAATTGAACCCAGGTCCTCTGCAAGAGCAGTCAGTGCTCTTAACCACTGAGCCATCTCTCTAGTCCCATAGGTTTTTAATCCCAAATGTCAGTAGTTATAGAGCTGGAGATGGGTCAGTGGTTAAGAGCACTGACTGATCTTGCAGAGGACCTAGAGTTTGGTTCCCAGCACCTTCATGGTGGCTAACAATCATCCCTAACTCCAGTTCCAGGATATCTGAGACCTTCTTCTGACCTCGGCAGGCATTGCACAACACGGATGCACACACACACACGTAGGCAAAACCCTCAGACACACAAAGTAACTTAAATTTCAGTAGTTTTAATATATCTGTAAATGTCCTATTTAGACATTTAAAATTACATTTGGTGTGTGTGTGTGTGTGTGTGTGTGTGTGTACACTCACATGTGTGCACCCATGGAGGTCAGAAGACAGTTTGTTTTTTGTTTTTTTTAAATTTATGTCATGTATATTAGTGTATTCTTTGCACATGTGTAAGTGCACCCATATCATGCAATGCCTTAGGAGATCAAAAGAGGGCATCATATAGCCCTGGAACTGGAGTTATGGACTGTTGTAAGCTGTCATGTGGGTGCTAGAAATTGAATCCTGGCCCTCTGCAAGAGCAGTCAGTGTTCTTAACCACGGAGCCACCTCTCCAGACCCCAGAAGGCAATTTGTAGGAGTTGGTTCTCTTTTCACCATGTGGGTCCCAGGGATCTCAGGCCACCAGGTGTCCACCATTACCTATTGAGTCATCTCAACAGCCTGGTAAATGTCCTAATTATTAATGGCATAATTCCTTCTTCAGAGACTATGACATATCCTTTAGTATTTTGGGGTTTGGCTTTTTTTTCCTGGTTTTTGAAACAGGGTATCCCTGTAACCCCAGCTTGCCTGGAACTCACTATGTAGACCAGGTTGGCCTTGATCTCACTGGGATCCACCAGCCTCTGCCTTAAATGCTGGTATTGGTATTAAAGATACGAGCCGCCACACCTGGCTTGGTTTTGCTTTTTTTGTTTTTTTCTTTTTGAGACAAGGTCTGAAACTTGCTATGTAGATGAGACTGGCCTCAAACTCATAGAGATCCACCTGCCTCTGCCTCTGCCTTCCAAGTATCATCCATTAGTCTTATCACGAGACTTGGGTGGTAGTCAGTAGATTGTTCCAATTTTTATGTTGATATAGTCTTTTTCACAGGTGGACAAAGCTACTCTGCCTTACAAGGAAGTTAAATTAGTATAATTGAAGTGTCTCCTCAAAAGGTTTATGTGCTGAAAGTTTGGACCTCAGGTGGTGTTACTATGAGGGCTCTGACATAATCAGTGAATTCATCCACCGATGGATTCATAATCTGATGGCAAAGTGGACATGGTAGCTCACACAAGTAATCTCAGCACTTGGGAGTCTGAAACAGGATAATTACTTTGAGTTTGAGGCCAGCCTGGGCTACATAGTGAATCTGAGAGCAGCTGAGTTACAGAGTGAGACAATGTCTCAAAATAAACAACAAAGCAAATAATCTGATGTGATTATGGGGAGGTGGTCACAGTAAGAGGTGGAACTTAGCTGGAAAAGATCCAACGAGCCCCATGCTTTTGGTGTACTTCCTGGACGCCCTGATAGGCAGTGAGCAGTCTCCTCTGCCATGTGCTCACACTGCTTCCTGCTCTGTCTCAACACAGGTTCAGAAACAGTGGAGCCAGAAGACCATTCTGAACTCTCTGAAGCTGTGAGCCAAAACAAACCTTCCCTTAAGCTTTGCCCCAGCTGTTTGGTAACATTTTGCCATAAGCTGCTTGACAGGTCTTATAATTCTGCTCCCTCCAGGCAAATGACAGGATTATGTTTTCCTGAATTCCTTTGATTTTAGGCAGGCTGTGACCTAATTTGGCCAATGAAGTCCTGGGTGGAAATGTGATTCAAATACTCCCATCCTGCCTCCTGCAGTATATGATAGGATAGAACCTTCTCGGCCAGGTGTGGCGGTATACACTGTGAATCCCAGAACTCTAGAGGCTCAGGCAGGTGGATCTTTATGAATTCCAGGTCAAGGCTACATAGTGAAACCTCGTCTCTAAAAAACAAAAACAAAAAACTGTCTCTCGGTTTTTTTTCTTTCTTTTTTTTCTTTTTTTTCTGATAGAGCCTTCTTGATCATCCTCAATAGGAGGCAGAATCCCCCTAATAAGCCACATTAAACATGATAGCTTGAACAAGATGCATTAATTCTACTAAGCTACTAGATTATTAGAAATGTCACTGTAGAGGACTGGAGAGATGGCCTAGGGATTAAGAGCACAAGCTGCTCTTTCAGAGGACCCAGATTCAGTTCCTAGCACTCACATGATAGCTAGCAACCATCCATAACTCCAGTTTCAGGGATCTGATGCCCTCCTCTGGCCTCCACAGGCATTGTATACATGGAAGTACTTATATACATGCAGGCAGAACACTCATAAAATAAAAATAAAATTTTTACAGTTTTTTTTTAAAGAAATGTTGGGGAGACATGGCTCAGTGATTAAGGGCACTGGGCATTCTTGCAAAAGACCCGGTTGAATACCAGCACCCACATGGTGACTAACAACCACGTATGACTCCAATTCCAGAGGCTCTGACATCCTCTTCTGACCTCCGCGGGCTCTGCACAGCACAGGTACACTAACATACATTCAGGCAATACACTCATACACATAAATTAAAAATAATTAAAAAATTTTAAAGAAAGAATTGTTACTGTAGGGGTTAGATAAATAGCTCAGCAGTTAAGATCATTTGTTGTTTTTTCGAACATCCACATTCTGGAAACTCACAACTGTCTACAACTCTAGTTCCAGGGGATCTATGCCCTCTTCTGGCCTCCAAGGACACCATCAGGCACGTGTGCATACAAACTCAAAGATGCATATACATACCATGAATTAAAAAATAAAAATAACCCTGGCATGGTGGCATACACTTTTCATTCTAGCAGAGACAGATGGATCTCTGTGTTTGAGGCTAACCTGGTCTACAAAGAAAGTTCCAGGTGAGCCAGGGCTACAGGGTGAAACTTTGTCCCTCCAAAACCAAAAATAGACAAACAAATAATGTAAATCTTTAAAAAAAGAAATATTACTGTAATTCTAGGGAGATGGTTCGGTTGGTAAACTGTTTGCTGTACAAGCACTAGGACCTAAGTTCAGATGCCCAGTACCCATGTAAAAATCTGGGTTGGAGCACATATCTATAATCTCAGCACTAGGTCGGCAGAGTCAGGTGGAGCCCAGGACCTTGTTGGCCCTGCTGTCCTAACCAAATTGGTGGGCCCCAGGTTCAGTGAGAGACCCTGTCTCAAAAATTAAGGTGGAGAGTCACTGAGGAAGACACCTGAAATGGATTTCTTGCCTCCACACACATGCACCCACATGAACAGGTAAATACACCTCCCAAAGATACACAAAGAAATGTTATAATAATGTAACCTAGCTTGGTAAATGTTACACACTTTACTTAATATGGGAACCTAAAAGTTCAAGTCTGGGATCCAGACCTAATTGTCAGATCAGCTCAGGCCCAGCTCCTCTGGACAGACATGAGTCTGTTAGTCCTTCAAGACTCCTGTATTTACTTACTTCGTGGAGGAAAGGGCTTGATCAGAAGACTCAGATGGCCTGGAATGGAATCTCAGCTCTTAGGAAGAGGTAGCTTTGCCATGTTCCTTAATTTATGTGTTTGCTTCCACACATACATAAGTAGACTTACAAGACATTGAAGACTTATTGGAATAAAAATAAAGAATTTAGAAGTTGGAAGACTGGTGAGATGGCTCAATGGGTAAAAGCACTTGCTGTGTAAACCTAGTGACCTGAGTTCAATCTCTGGAACCCACAGTGGAAGGAGAAAAATAACTTGAGCACTATGGCACAAACACACCCACACTCTCATCCACACACATCACACACACACACACACACACACACACACACACACACACACATACACACATACATACATACACACTAATAATAAATGAAAAATAAATAAACCAAATGAATTAATTTAGAAGTCAGGTATGGTGGCTCATTGTAATGCCAGCACTTTGAAGATAAAGGCAAGAATATCAGGAGTTCACAGTCATCCTTGGCTACATAATGAGTTCAAGGCTAGCCTGGGTTACATAAGACCCTATCTCAAAAACACTTTAAGACAACACAGAGACCATAGCTCTTGTCTGCCCCCTTACTCCCTTTCTAGTCATTCACATAGAACATGCTGGAATTCCTTCCTTGCTTTTTATTTATCTATCTATCTATCTTTTTTTATTTTTATTTTTTTATGTGTATGAATGTATTGACTACATGTGTGTAAGTGCACTCATGTCATGCAATGCCCTCAGAGGACAAAAGAAGGCATTGGATCCCCTGGAACTGGAGTTATGGATAGCGGTTAGCCACCATGTGGGTGCTGGTATTTGAACCATGGTCTTCTGCAAAACAGCCAGTGGCTCTTAACCACTGAGCCATTGCTCCAGCCCCCATTCCTGGCTTTTTGGCTAAGATCAAATATAGAACATACTGAGTACTTTCTTGCCTCTTCCATTGGAGAACTGAGAACCACACAGAATGACAGGCCCTGGTAGGCTACGGTCCAATTTAAAATGGCAAAATCCTAGACTGAGCACTAAATAGAGTGCTCATGAAAAATGAAGTTGAAAAACTCAAAATGTGGCTCAGGTTAGATTAACTGTCTGGCTAGCTCACGGTAACTGGCAGAGCTGGGAGCTAACCAAATTTAACCAGTGTCAATCAATGTGAAGTGGGAAGCAAAATAGTTATATTCCTATTCACAGCCAAATAATTCATAGGACATATGTGGAATGTCTTTTATTTCAACTAGCAGTCAGAGGCCCCACATCTGGGGGGGAGGGAACTGGGAGCGAACTCAGCTGAGCACCCAGAGCAGCATTAAGGACAGGCCACACACTAGTGGCCAGGCCCCATGGAGCCCAACACCACTCATGGTCTCAGCATAGAACCTCGCCACCTCTTCATTGGGGTTGCCTTGGGCTGGGTCGAACCACATCTGGATGCAGCGGCCGCTCCCTCGGCTGAAGTTGCTGGCCTTGTAGGAGTGACTCCAGATTTCCTCGCACAGAGCAGCAGGCGTGGGAAAGTAGAAATCAAAGGGGTGGCAGATAGCTCCCGCAGGGCACTCATTATGCCCTATAGATAGGATGGAAGACCTTTACCACTGTGCCTACAACTGTCTCTGCTTACAGCCCTGCAAGGCCAGATCATTTACACATCAGCTGCACACCCGACCCCCGCCACTCCCCACCCAGTCCTTACCTGATGTCCAGTTCCAGCCCTTGTGCCAGTTACTCTTGCAGGTGAAAGAGGTGCGACAATCCTCCCACCAGCGTTGACAGTCCTCTTTGCACAGGGGCACATCAAGAATTCGTTCTTTGCGCCAGCTCTGGTCGACCTGAAAGATGGCGGAAGGGTCTCAGGCTTAGGAACCTCAGCAACGCAGACCTGAGCAGAACAGGAGCTGGAGGCAGAACCTGTAGAAAAGCTGGATGGGCCAGATGCTCTGCTAGTTTGGGGGTTACCTGGAGGATACTCATACCTGCTGGATCCAGGGTCCCAAGTTAGGGGAGCACTCATAGAGGCAGGTATCTTGGATGAAGTGTCGCTTACACTCGGGTGTCATTTCTCTGCAGTGGTTCCAGTTGAATCCGTATAGGTAGGAGATATTCTTATGCGCTTCCTGGCTGGTGTTGGTGGAACAGCAGGAGTTCTTCTTCCAGGGACTGCACTGGAGGAGGAAGACACAGGAACAAGTCCACAGCCAGCCAGCCAGAATATTCCACAGGCTTGCCCCTTGTAGTTCTTGACTGCCCAGTGAGCCAAAGTCTCTCATACTCACAGAGATCCACCTGCTTCTGCCTCCTGGGTGCTGGGATTATAGATGTGCACCACCATGCCCAATCAATTCACAAGTTTTTTGTTTGTTTTGGTGGGTTTTTTAATGTACAGTGTGTAAACGTGTGTGTGTATGTATGTATGTGTATGTATGCATGTAGAAGCCACCTCAGGTGTCATCTTCAGGAATGCTGTCCACCTCCTTTGAGGCAGGGTCTCTCATTAGCCTGCAGATCACCAGTTAGGCTGGACTAACTGTTGAGCAAGCCCCAGGAACTGTCTTCTCTTTACCTGCTTTGTGCTAGGATTACAAGCCCATGCTGCCCACATCCCCTTAGCATTTTTACGTGAATCTTGGGAATTGAACTCAGGACCTCATGTTCATGAGGCAAGCACTCTACTAAATAAGTTCTCCCTAGCCTTTGTTTTGTTTTAATTTTTTGGACTTAGTTACTTTTATTGCATGTGTATGAGTGTTTTGCCTACATGTATGCAAGTACACCCATGTCCTGTAATGGCTTCTGAGGCTAAAAGAGGGCTTCAGCTCCCCTGGAACTGGAGTTTCAGATGGTTATTAACTGTCACATGGTTACTGTGAGCGGACTCAGATTCTCTGTAAGAGCAGCCAGTGTTCTTAACCGCTGAGCCACCTCTTCAGCCTCTGTTTTGGATATTTGAAACAAGGTTTCACATAGCCGAGGCTGGCGTCAAAATCTATACGTAGCAGAGGATGACCTTAAACTCTTAATTCTTCTGCCTCTGCCTCATTTAACTTCTCTCTCTCTCCTTCTCTCTCTGTCTCTGTCTCTCTCTTCATTCTTCCTTTAAAGATTTATTTTTAATTATGTGTATGTGTGTATGGGTATGTGTCCATGAGTGTGTGTGCCCTCGGAGGCCAGAAGTATTGGATGCCCCTGGAGCTAGAGCACATATAGACAGTTGTGAGCAGGTAGGTGCTGGGAACTGAACTTGGGTCCTCTGCAAGGATAGTACCTGCTCTTAACTGCTAAGTCATCTCTCCAGCCCCCACACCCAACTTTTAATTCACATCTTTACTGAACCCCTACCTAGCCTAACCCAGACACTTTTCAAGGTGCTAGGGATAAAATGATTAAAAAAAAAACTTATGACATAGTCAGGCATGGTGGCACATGCTTTTAGTCCCAGCACTCTGGAGGCAGAGGCAGGCAGATCTCTCTGAGTTCAAGACCACCCCATCTCAAAAAGACAAAAAAACAAAACAAAAAAATAAAGTAAAAAAAAAAAACATTTAAGACATAATTGTTTTAGAAAAAAAAAAAAAAGCAGAACAAAAGAATGTGGTTCCAAGGATCTACCAGATGATTAGATTAAACTTCATTGAGAGATATTAGAGAGATGACTTTGCAGTTAAGAGCACTTGCTGCTTTTCCAGAGGACCCAGGTTTGATTCCCAAGACCCGTATGACAGCTCATAACCATTCGTAACTAAGTTCCAGGAGATTCCATACCTTCCTCTGGCCTCCGAGGGTACCAGGCATGCATGTTGTGCACTTAAATACATGTAGGCAAAATGCTCATACACATAAAATTAAAATAAATAAAATCTAAAAAAATTAAAAAAAAAACCTTTCTTGGGAAGGTGACAAAAATCTGGAGAACAGGTCCAGCTACATAAACATTCAACACTTACTTACTTATTAGCGAATGAAAACCCTTGGCTAGTAACTTAGTACAAAGCAAATTAAAATACACATTTTTAGCCAGGTGTGGTGGCTCACCTGGGAGGTAAAAGCAGGAGGAACAGGAGTTCAAGACCAGCCTGAATTACATGAGACCCTGTCTCACAAAAACAGAGCGAGCAAGATGGCTCATTGGATAAAGGCTCTTACCACCTCACCTGACAACCTGAGTTTCATTCCCACAACCCACATGAAAGAGAGAACTGACTCCCACAGGTAGTTCTCTGACCTCCACATGTGTGTTGTGCTACACACACACACACACACACACACACACACATAAATATTAGTAAAAAATTATTTAAAAAACCAAAACCATCCAGTGTATACCTTTAATACTTGGGAGGCAGAGGCAGGTGGATCTCTGTGAGTTCAAGGCCTGTCTGGTGTACATAGTGAGTTCTAGGTAAGCTACATAGTGAGACCTTGTCTCAAACAAACAAAAACCAAATAAATAAAAAATGTAAAGCATATATATTTTTTAAATGCACAATTAAAAAAATAAATAAAGAGAGCCAGAATACTGTACCGCTTGTTAGTCTAGATCTTTCCACAGTGATTCAAAATAGCAGCTGCATGGATGGGGAGGGCACACAGGTTCCCACCCCTATCTGAGGAGTTACTGGCTGCTGGGGAGGAAGAGTCAGTTTTCTTTGGTTGTGTGGTCCATGGTCGGCTGGTCATAATCCAGTGGACGGCTTCACACTCACGCCTATATGGGCAGTACTAATTGGACTGGGCTTATTACTTTTGTAAATCCAGGTGCAGTGGGCTGCAAGTATGGCCTAGTGGTTAAGAACATTGGTCGCTCTTGCAGAGGACTTGAGTTTGTTTCCAAGCACCAATGTGGTGCCTAACAACCCTCTGTGACTCCAGTTCCAGGGGATCTGATGCCCTCTTCCTGCCTACACAGGCCTTACATGGATGTGGTACATTTACATACATACAGGCAAACACTGACACATACAAAATAAAAATAAACATTCACAAAAAAAAATCCAAAGAGCAAAAAGGGGCTGGAGAGATGGTTCAGTGGTTAAGAGCACTTACTTCTCTTGCAAAGGACCTGGGTGGATTCAGTTCCAAGCACCCACATTAAGCAGCTCATTAAACTGCCTGTAATTCCAATTCAATGGGATCTGATGCCCTCTGACCTCCGAGGGCACCTGCATACAAGAGATGCATATAAACTACGGCAGGCACACACAGACACACACAATAAATAAATAAATCTTTTTAAAAAAGCAAATATAACTGTGATGGTTTTCACCTGATAGAACCAAAATGACCATTTACAATTTGAAATGCATGGTACAAATTGCTTTCTTTTTCTTTTTCTTTTTTTAATGTTTTCCTTAGCAGCCAGGTGAGGTGGTGCGTGCCTTGGACCCCAGCCCTTGAGGCAGACGCAGGTGGATCTCTGTGAGTTCCAGGCCAACTGGGGCTATAGGGAAACCCTGTCTCAAAAAAAATTTTTTTTCTTACCTTGGTATGGTGGCATACACCTTTAAACCCAGCACTCGGGAGGCAGGAGTGAGATCAAAGCCAGTCTGGTCTACAGAGGGAGTTCTAGGCCAGCTAGGGCTACAAAGGGACATCCTGTCTAAAATTAGAACAACAAAACAAAACAAAACAAAAAAACATAATTCTTTCCCTTCTGTCCATCTTTCTTTCTTTTTTGACAAGGTTTTGAGTATCCCAGGCTAGCCTGGAACTCATTATGTAGCTGAGGTTTGCTTTGAACTTCTGACCCTCTGTCCTCCATCTCCTGAGGCCTAGGATTACAGCCACGTGCTACCACACCCAGTTTTTTGTGGGGCTAGAGAGCCAACCCAGGCTCCATGACTGCTAGGCAAGTTCTCACCAACTAAGTCACACACCCAGCTTCATTTGCATGTTGCTGCTTTGAGACTTATTCTGCTTGGGTTGTCTATACTGGCAATGATATCCCAGGCTCCAATCATCCTCTTGCCTTAGGCTTCCCAGTAGCTGACCTTCTGGTTTTTGTTTGTTTTGTTTTTCCTTTTGATTTTATCATATTGATTTTATTAAATGTTTAGCTAGGTTCCGGATATTAAATGACTCTGTGGCAAAGAATTGTTATAGAACAGAGACCTCTGACCCGACATGGTTGAGGGCTACAGTCCAAGCATTTGCCAGGTGCCTGACTCCAGATGCTTCTCAGCCAGTTCTGCTAAGAGAGTCAACTTTCTCAAGACCTCGAGGGCTGGCAGAAAGGAGCCCTTATGTGAGGCAAGCAACTTCTCCCCTCAAATCCCTAGAGAAGTCCTCCCAATCTAAACCTGAAACCCTCCAAATGGTCTGTTCATTCCCCAGACTCCTCCCTGAGCATACATCCTTATTTGTGCAATGCAGAAATCCAGCAACCAAGAAAGTGGTTTTTGGCATTACACTCACAACTGGTTAGACACTTCCATCTCCTGACCCACTCCTCCTCAGTCAGCCTTGTGACCCCTTGGCCCACCTGTTCATGTAAATTGTCCTCAGGGCCTGGCTTTTCCTTGTGATGTTTGGCGTCCATGCAAACATTGAGAAGTTCAGTCCTGGCCCTGGTAGTCCTGGGCTGGGCACCCCAAGCGGTCACCCACGCCAAAAGGAGCAGCAGCTGTGCTGTCATCAGGTGAGCCATGTCAGACCCTGAAGAGAAAGCTGTGGTCAGTGACACCAAGAAATAGTGGAGGTAGTACCTCAAGATGGGCCCTGCTCCAGTGGGTGGAGCCTCTATTGGCAGATCAAGTGTCACCTCCTTCCTCAGTCTTCCCAGACTCTGAGGATCAGATACCCTGGGGACTGTCACTAGCTGGAGAACCTTTTTGACTTCTCCAGGAGATCCTGAGGATCAAATAATGCAATTAAACAACAACTTGGGCAACTGGTAAGCATAGCTAAGGGTTTGCCATACACCCGTAATCCCTTATTCAAAATTCTTGGAGGTAAATGTTTCAGAGTGAAAACTTTCTAAAGCTTTTATAAAAGGTGAATCAGGTGTAAGTGTGGGCTTGAAAATGTGGACAAGGGCCAAGAGAGCATATTAGGTGATGAGAAAGGACAGATTGTAGGCAAAAGGATACATGAGTCACGGAGAGGATATTTAAAGCTATTTTTTTTCTAGTTTCAACTTCATCATAGTTTCCCCCAACCCCCACCACAGTGGATACGTGAATTTCAAGGCTCTGTGTGTTGAAGTAGTAAGAACCATTTCTGAATCCAACCTGTGTTATTCCTTTGAGGCAAAGATTTCGATAGTTGGCTTTCTTTTTAAATTTCATTTGGTATTAGCACAATAGGATTAGACATGAGTAGTCACTGAATACATTGTCACATTGACCCATTTAGAAAAAGTGATTTTTTTTTCAGTTCTATTTAAAATCATTCTGTTATTTAATATGTAAATTGTATTGCTATACATAAAGTATGGTTTAAAAAATAAAAGTAAAAGATGATACAAACTAAGATAATAGGATTTTCTTGTACCAGTACTCCACCTGCATAAAAGTTTTGATGAGCTAAAACCTAGGACTGGGCTTGGCAATACATGCTTTTAATCCCCAGTGCTCAGGAGTCAGAGGTAGCCAGTCTCTGTAAGATAGAGGCCAGCCTGGTCTACATAGCATAGCAAGTTCTAGGTTAGCTGGGACTACAGAGGGATTCTGTCTCAACAAACACAAACAAAACAAAAACAAGCTAAATATAATCTCCTATTCAGGTCAGATTTTGATACCGAAAAACTTTGTAGAAAAGTTTATTTAAAAATACCTTCGTTTTAGAGCTGCAGATAAACTGAAGATCTATGGGATTTTGTTTTTGAGGGCCAACCTAGCCTTGAAATTGTGAACTCCAGTGATGCTCCAGCCTCAGCCTCTTGCCAGTTTGGAACTATAAACATTCACTGTCACACCCAAGTTTTTTGCTTTTTAAAAATTATTTTTATTTTCTGTGTGTGAGTGCATTGCCTACAAGTATATAAGTCTCATGCAATGCCCATGGAGGTCAGAAGAGGACATCAGATTCCCCTGGAACTGGAGTTACCATGTGGGTGGTGAGGACCAAACTCAGATCCACTTCAGGAACAACCAGTGCTCTTAACCACTGAGCCATCTCTTCAGCACTCCCCCAACCTTTATTTTTTTGGTCAGTCTTACTATATAGCCCTGGCTGGCCTGAAATTCGATATATAGACCTGGTTGACCTTGAACTTGAGAGTTGCCTGCCATATCTTCCAAAATGCTCCAAATTGTTTCCCATCAGAGGCAGGTGGGTCTCTGTGAGTTTGAACCCAGCCTGGTCTACATAGCAAGTTCTAGGCCAACCAGGGCTCTACATAGTGAGACCCTGCCAAGAAAAAAGTAAAAGAAGTTGTTAAAGCAAGTGTATTTTCCTGCTCACAGGCTTATCTTGACTCCCCATTGCTCCATTTCCTTTAGAGCCTGGGTGTCCTCAGGCTGTATATACAGCTTAGAAGAGTATTCGCCTGCAGGAAGCCCTGGGTTCGATCACAGCATTGCATAAACTGGACGTGGTGGTACATGCCTGTAATCACAGGACTCGAGATGTAGAGGCAGGAGGATGAGAAGTTTACAGTCATCTTCAGTTACATATCAAATTTGAGGCCAGCCTGGGATTCCTGAGATCCTCACTCAAAAAATCAACTAACTAACTAAATAAATAAATAAAAAGGAAAAGAAAAAAAAGTAGAGAAAGAACAACCAAAACCTTGAGTGTCCTGACATGACTGTCACCAGGCCCAGAGCTGGGTGGAAATGCCAGGCTGCTAGGGTAGGCCTGGACTTGAATGCTCACTCAGTTTTCTTTGTTCCACAATTTATTATCCACCCCACCTCACCCCTCCAGCCCGCCGCCCAACACATACATGTCCATAGTACTGAGTATTGAACTACTGAACCTGTGCTCTTGCACTTGCTAGGCAGCTAAGCTATATCACCAACCTTCTTTTCCTTTATTTTGGTCTTTTTGAGACAGAGAACCCCCAGCTGGTCTGGAACTCGATAGGAAACCAGGCTGGCCCTCATTTCTCAGAGATCTGCCTGCTTCTGCCTCCCCAGTGTGGGATTAAAGGCATGAGTCATCACACCCAGCTTCTTTCCCTTTTTGAGACACAGTCTCACTGAGTTACCCAGGCTGGCCTTGAATTCATTCTGTGGCCCAGAACTTAAACTTTTGATTTTTGATTCTGCCTCAGTCTCCAGAGTAGCTGGAATTACAGGTTTTCACCACCAGGTCCAACCTGAAATGGTCTTCTTAACTCAATGTTTATTCATTAATTCTCTCACTAGTTCATTCATTCCAGGACCATTCCATGCTTCTGGTAACCCACTTACTAATCTCCAAGTTTGAGCCAGGAAAATCAGTCCGACTGAAGTACCAGGTGATTCTTAGGCGCCAGTTCCTAGGGGAAAACAGCCTGGCTGCTTGGAGCACAGGTTAAAGCCCAGTGGGCCTGGCCTAGCCCGGCCCAACCCAGCCCTCTCTCCACTCCCTGCATGACCATGCGGAAAATAGATACAAACTATCTTCAGGCCATTTCTTCACCTGAAGAGTAACTATAGAAGGAAAAACATCACCAAATAGCCTATTTAATCTGTGTGCAATCAATTGAGCCTGCGCAGTCAAAGGAGGGGCATATTCCAAGTCACACAACAGGGATGACCCAAGTCTTACCCCTTAAGTCCAGGTCCTTGTTAGGTCTCCCCCTTTCCCCCTACCCTCCCTCCTGTGGGTGTCTTCTAGTCAGTGGTCTTTTTTGCTGTGGTTCTCTCTCTCCCTAAGAGCTGCATCCTGCAAGCCCTCTCCCCTAGTCATTCCTTCAGACCTTGGTCCGCCTATGACATCCCCCATCAGTCATTCCTACCTCATACATGCATCTTGGAGACCCCACACTAGAAGAGCTGAGAACTTAGTGTTGGACTGAAGGGTAAGTGCCTTAGGTTCTAGTTTACGGACAGACACTAACTGGTAGTTTAACTTTGGGCTGGCCGTGCTCTGATCTGGACCTCAGTCTCCACCTCTGGATTCTGAACTTCATGTACACAGAAGGACTTTCCACTTTAGCAAATTCTTTAACACATGCTGGGGGTACCATAAGGTATGTGGTCTCTGAGGAGGGGTGTCAGGTGGCATACCTGGAGAAGGAGGAAGCTCTCAGACCGGCTCAGTCTTCGGCTCTGCTCTCTACTGGCTTTCTTTATTACAGGGGAGACAGCCACGGTTTAGTGGCCTAGGAGACAGGCAGGCTGTGGTGCAGGCGATGGGAATGGAGCCCAGGAATGGAGCAGAGATTGGGCGAAGGCCACTCAGCAGTTAATTATTGCACGTGAGCACCAGCCAGGCCTCCACAGGGACGGGAGGGGTGGATTAATAGTGCAGGCCTGGCCTGGGGGAATAACTCAATGACAAGGGGCTTGCTTGTCTAGCACACATAAGGCCCTGGGTTTAATCCCCAGCACTGAAAAATAAAAAGAAAACAGAAAAGTACAGGCCTAAATAAGGTCGAACACTGAGGTCTGATAAAAGTCTTGCAGCCAAGCTGCAAAAACCCACATCCATTTCCACCGTCAAGCGAATAAGACCCAGAGAAGCTCGGCAGAGCCAGTGACAGGACCAGCACTAGAACATAGGCTTCCAACCTCCAGGCCAGCTGTCGAGAACAAGCACTCCCACCTCCCCAACTTCCAAGAGCCTCCAGTTCTTCCAACCTCACCAACCCAGGCATCACCCACTTTCAGTCACAAAATCACATTGTGAATCTTTTGACCAGAGCCTCAGTGGCTTGAAAGTCCAGGCTTCCTTTTCTCCTCTACACATTCTCCCCACCCTCTTTTTATCAGCCCCTAGGGGTCTGAGCTAATTTAGACTCCTCCCATATCCCACCCTGGACAAAACAGAGCCTTTTTTTTTTTGCCCTGAGAGCCCAGGGTAGTACTATTGTTGGGAAAGAAAGTGGGGAGAAGATCTGAGCAAAAGAAAATGCAGAGCTATTGGCCAGCACCTGTGTGTGGCCCCAGAGAAGGGTCTAAGGTGGACACAGACGTGGGAGCTGCTAGCCTATGTGTCTCAGTAGAAGTTTAGGGAAGATATAGGCCAATACCGTGGTAAATGCCTGAGGAGAAAGAAAAGGAGGAGGAGGAGGAGGAGAAAGAAGGAGGAAGAGGAGGAAGAAGAAGAGGAAGAGGAGGAGGAGGAAGAGGAAGAGAAAGAGGAGGAGGAGAAGGAAGAGGAGGAGGAAGAAGAGGAAGGCAGCAGCTGTGTCTTTGAAAACATATCATCCAGGAAGAGTAAGGCCTTACAGAGACTCCCAGGAGACCCCTTATCTTGCCTTGATCCCCCTCTGTGGCCGTGGCAGCAATCTATACCTGAATCCTGTGACACCCTTGGGAATGTTAGTCTTCTGAATACCTCCACAGGTAGAGGGCTTCTGGAGCCCCGGGCCTCCTTTCTTGTTTCTCTCCAGTTCTTCCTGCTGATTGGAGAAGGGTGGGCTAGGAGTCTAGCTGTGCCTGAAGCTGGAGGCCCTAGGACATGGAACCTGTTCCTGCCTGGGGGCTGATCATTAACTGGACTTTATGGCTCATCTACTGCTGAAGTGAAGTTTATCCCATGGGCCAGGCTCCTGAGCCCCACATACTTCTAAATAAGTAGCCTGCCCAGTGGGGGTTGAGTTGAAGTTCCTGGGGTGAGTCCCTTACCAGATGGTAAATCTCAGGGTCCTCCTCAGATTGTCTAAGCCTATCTGGAGCCTGGGTACTAGGACCATTTGGCCAGCAGGGAGGGACAGAGTCAGGCAGTCACCTTGGAGCCAGTCCAGGGACTGTTCTCCCTGAGCTGGCAGCTTGTTATCATTAAGACTGACCATCAGTATCTCTTCTTCAGCCCAGCCTGCAACTGTCCTGTGACCAGGCAGTGATAACAGGATGGTGTTTGACCCCACCCTCCAGCAGTAGGTCTTGGCATCAAGAAGCAAGAGGAGGACCCCAAATTGAGGGAGGAGAGAGCCCTGCCTGAGATTTTCTGAGTGTCAGCCCACACATATACACTTCCCACTGTTAATCGTCAGAGCTACAGAAAAGACACAGAGACACACTGTAGTCTGTCTGTAAGCCAGATGTCCTTCAGCTGCAAGAGAGAGCTCTGTCAGGCACCCCGAGGACAGCAGCCTAAGGATTATAGACCCAGTGCTCCCTCTTTAACCTCCTCTCCTGCCTGCATGCCTTATAAGTTCTATCTCAGCCATCTAGGAATTCTGCTTGCACTTCTCTTAGAAGCCAGCCTCACCTCATCATTCCAAGCATTCTTGTGTCTTGTGTCTATCTGTCCCCAGACCTTTGTAAGGTCTCATTCCAGTCGCTTCCTGCCTGCCAAGTAGGGACTATCATTTGTGCCCCAAAAGCATCACTCACTGGCAGGATGAATGCCTCAATTCCTTAACTTCCGGAGAGCTTCTCAGAGATGCCTGAAACCCGAGCCCTGGGCATCTGTCACAAAATGGCGTTGACTGGGAAACCTGCTTCCAGCTGTGCATGTTCTGTAAGGAGAAAGCCAGGTCACAGACACAGACAATGTCTCTGCTTGGGGACTAGAGTGGTGTGATGAGAAACCAGCTAGGTGGCTTTCTTACATAGGTGGCCAGAAGTTATTTTAGTGGGAAACTGTCGGTTGAGATCTAAGTGGTCACAAGGGTCCAGCCTGCAGAGGATGAATGAAGAACCTTCTAAGCACGCAGAGAGAGAATAGTTGGAAGAAATTCCTGGAGTAGGAAGTGAGTGGAGCTTATGATTTGTTTATCTTTATTTGTTTATTTTTATTTTATGTGTTTGAGTGTTATACCACCATGTATTAAGTGCACCTGTGTCATACCGTACACAGAAGAAGCCATCAGATCTTCTGGAACTGGAGTTATAGACAGTTGTTAGCCACCATGTGGATGCTAAGATTCGAACCTTGGTCTTCTGCAAAAGCAACCGGTGCTCTTAACTGTTGATCCATCTCTCCAGCCCCCTTATTTACTTTTTAAAAGATCTATTTACTTTAGAGCTAAGTGTGGTGGCCTATCCCTTTAAGCCTAGCACTTAGGAGGTGGAGGCAGGTGCATCTCTGTGAGACTGAGGCCAGCCTGGTCTACATATTGAGTTCCAGGCCAGCTGGGGCTACAGGGAGACCCTATCTCAAAAAGCAAGCAAACAAACAAATATTTATTTTTGTGTATGAGTGTTTTGCCTGTGTGCGTATATGTACGCTGGATGCCTGTGGATAGTATCAGATCTCCTAGAACTAGAGTTCCAGACTGTTGTAAGCTGCCACATGGATGCTAGGAACAAACCTGGGTCCTCTGAAAGAGCAGCAAGGGCTCTTAATGCTGAGCCAGCTCTCTAGCCTGAGTGGAGCTTGTTTATGAGGATAGAAAGGGGAATGATTTGACACAAAGTCTAAAAGGAGAGACCAATGCCTTCTATGCCACTGAAAAAGTTCATGTTTTACAACAGTTGCCAGAGGAGCAAATTAAGAGTCGACAAGGAAAGCCAGGCATGGTGGCACAAGCCTGTAAATCCCAGCACCCATATGACAGTTGTGGGAATCTCTCTAAATTCCAGGCCAGTCATGGCTACACAGCAAGACCTTCATCTTGAAAAAACAAAAAAAGTCAATGAGGGGCCAGGCCCTGTTGATGTGTCAGTGATTGCAGCTTCTTGAAAGGCTGAGGCAGGAGAATCATAAGTTCAAGTATGGCCTAGGCTACAAAGTGAATTTAATGTTACACTTGACTTCTAGAAAAGGATTGTCGGGTCAAGGATACAAATGATTTTGATAGTTAGAACTTCAGGACAGTTATTAGTGTGGCCCCACCACTAACAGTATCAGACTGTGTTTCCGTAGACTTGTCAACACAGTTCAGCAGGAGACCTTGGTTTTCCATTAACCTGACAGGAGAGAAAGGGCATCTCAGTTTAGTTTCCTTCCTTCCTTCCTTCCTTCCTTCCTTCCTTCATTCCTTCCCTTTCTTTCTTTCTTTCTTTCTTCTTTCCTTCTTTTTTTTTTTTCTTCTTTCTGACAGGGTCTCATGTATCCCTTGCACCACCATGCATATATGTATATATGTGGTTCTGGGGATCCAACCCAGGACTTCACACATGCTAGGCAAGCCCTGTCCCAACTGAGCCACAATCCAGTCCTCAGTGTAGTTTGCCACAGGTCTTATTCTAAGAATATTGTCTCTAAGCTGGGTATGGTGACACACACCTGTGATTCTAGCACTCAGGAAGTGGAAGCAAAAGAGTCAGGAGTTCAAGACCATCCTCTACTACACAGCAAGTTCTAGGCCAGCCTGAGCTACATAAGACCCTTTCTTTAAAAAAAAAATAAAATAAAATTAGGGCTAGAGAGATGGCTCAGTGGTTAAGAGCACTGACTGTTCTTGCAGAAGACCCAGGTTCAAATTCTAACACCCACATGGCAGCTAATAACTCTGGTTCCTGGGGATCCGATGCTCTCTTCTGTCCTCCACAGATATTTCACAACACAGGAGCACTTGCATATATTTATGAAAAATAAGCATTCACATAAAATAAAAATAGAGCAAAAAAAAAACCCCTAAAATTTAAAAATGCATCTTTATAACAGGGTGTGGTGACATACGCCTTTACTATCAGCCCTTCAGAGATAGAGGCAGGTGGATCTTTGTGAGTTCCAGGTCAGCCAGGGTTACGTAGAGAAACCATGTCTCAAAACAAACAGGGACTGGATAGTAATTAAGAGTATTTGCTAATCTTGCAGAGGACCCAAGTTTGGTTCCCAGCACTCACATGGCAACTCACAGCCATGTATATCTCCAGTTTCGGGGGATGGACACCCTCTTCTCTCCTCCGAAGGCAGGCAAGAACCTGCTGTTTTATAAATATCACTCCCCCTGTGTTTCTGTTTCCTCATAGTCAGCTTGAAGTTGGCAGGGAAACCCCTAAGAAACACTGTGTACTTGTGTACATGGGGAACACATGGGATCAGGGTTTTCCCATTCCTGGTGAAGCTAACTTTGCTCTTTTCGTGGGATCCTGTTTGCCAGGTTTCTCCACTGCTATTTTCTCTTCTGTAATTAATAAGTGTGTTGTAGGGAGAGAACTCCAGACAGAATATTATCCGCAGGGTTTCACATACAAGTTTTACTATCTGATGAACATTCTGGTAAACATTTTTGTTGTTGTTTCCGAATAGTCTCACTATGTAGGCCTGGCTTGCTTGGATCTCACTATGTAAACAAGGCTCATCTTGAAATCACAGAGATCCTCCTGCCTCTGCCCCCTAAGTGCTGAGGTTACAGGCATGTGTCACCATGCAAGACTTGATGGACATTAAAATTTGTTATTGTTCATTTATTTATTTATGTGTCTGTGTGTGCAGATGGATGTGTGCATGCCATTGTGTACATGTGGAAGCCAGAAGAAAATTTGTGGGAGTCAGTTCTCTCTTACTACCATGTGGATCATGGGGATCAAATTCAGTTCATCTGACTTGATGACAAGTGCCTTTACCCACTGAGGCATCTTGCTTTCCCCTTATAGAAATTTTTTACAAAGTGAAAACAAAGCTTGGAGCTTAAAGTGTAAAGCTTGCCTGATATGTTGAGGCTCTAGAGAAGTTTGAGCCCTGTACTTGTGAGTGACTTTCAGGCTGGAACCATCCAAGTGGGCTTCTCCAACTCACTCATCCACAAACGCTGTTAAGAGCACTTGCTGCTCTTGCAGAAGACTTGGGCTTGGTGCCCAGCACCCACATGGCAGCTCAAAACCACCTGTAACTCCTGTTCTAGAGGATCCAATGCCCATTTCTTTCTCCCACAGACACCTGTATGCACACATACATTCAGGCACACATACACATAAAGTAAATAACAAACAAATCATTTTTAAAAGATATACGTGGGGAGCTGAGCATGGTGGTATATTCCTGTAATCCCAACAGGAGCAGAGGCTGTGATAGGATTGCAAGTTCAAAACCAGTCTAGGCTATAGTATAAGCTAGAGAGGAACCTGGATGACACAGCAAGACCAATCTTTACGGTTTCTGTTTTATTTGCATTTTTAAGTTATTTAATTATTTGTGTGTGCATGTGAACTCACCTGTTTATGTGCATTTGTATGTGGGTGCCCATGGAGGGCAAAAGAGGGTATTAGATCCCCTGGAGCTGGAGTTGCAGGTGGGTGTGAGTCCCTGGGAACCAAACTCCAATCCTCTGCAAAAACAGTAAGTACTCTTAATGTCTGAGCCTTCTCCAGCCCTGACTTTTGTTTCTAAACAATGACTTGTTATGTATCCCTGGCTGGTATGAAACCCATTATGTAGACTGGTGGGTGATCCTCCTGCCACTGCCTTTCAAGTGCTAGGATTATAGGCAAGAGCCAACGTACCTGAGACCTTGACTTTAAAAAACAAACAAAAGTAGCCATATGTGATAGCACATGTCTGTAATCTTATCACTTGGGAGACAGAGATGGGAACTTAAGTCTATCATCAGCTATTTAGTGTCTGAAGCAAGCCTGAGCTACAATGTGAGATGCTGTCTTAAAACAAAACAGCACATATGAGTCTACCTGCCAGAACAGGATGTCAGAGGAACCCCAGGGGATCCTTCCTGGATTAAGGCTGTGTGAAGAAAACAGAGAACAGAGCTGTGCTGTGCTGAGGTGAGGTCACTCAGGATCAAGACCAAAAGGTTCTCTGGACTTTGCTGTCCAAACATCCAATGTGTCCTTGGAGTGTGATGGCATTGGCGATCAGGGGCTGGCCCAGGGGACTCCAGATATGCTCCGAAATTAGGGAAAGAAGAACAGAGAAGCTATACCTGGGCCTGACCTTGGACCTGGGAAAACGGAGAGCAGCAATCCTGGGAAGGTAAATTTAAAGCAGTGTCTTAGCTACTTATATTGTTGCTGTGACAAAATACCAGACGAAAGCAACCAGGAAGAAAAGGGTTTATCTGGCTCATGGCGTAGAGGTACAGTCTCTCGTGGCAGGGAAGGCGTGGGGGCAGAGTGCGAGGCAACTGGTCATGTTGTACCTGCAGTCAGGAAACAGAGAGCGGTGAAATGCTGGTGCTCAGCTCACTTCCTTCTGTTTATTCAGACTGGGACCTCAGCGCATGGAATGGTACCACCTACATTCAGGGTGAATCTTTCGATCTCAACCCCATCTAGAAAGTCCCTCACAGACATGCTCAGAGGTTTGTCTCCTAAGCGATCTCCATCCTGTCAAGTTGGCAATCAATATTAACTATCACAGCAGGTAAGACAAGTGGAAGTGGTAGAGGTTTCTCCGTGAATTTCTCTAGGCCAGGACTCAGAAGAGCTGAGTGAGCATGCGTCAACTGCGGACGCTGCGATGAACTCTCTGGCATAGTGGACGCAGTGAGAAGGGCAATGTAATAGGTCAGGGTACCCAGGAGAAATCCATAGGGGTGGGACCAAATCCACTCCTCTCCAAACAACTTGGTCTTTCTCCATCCAAAGCATGGTCCACAGCATGCTTCTGGGCCTCCCCAGTTCCATGCAGGTTCTTCCTTGAATGCCCAACTCCTGGTGATCCTGCAAAACCACATGCACATCATGATTGACCTGCAAGCCAGGGTTGGTAACATCCAACTCCAGAGAGGCAACTTAATGTAAAGAAAAACACTCCTGGAGCTGGAAAGATGGCTCAGGGATTAAGAGCATTGGCTGCTCTTGCAAAGGGCCTGGATTCAATTCCCAGCACCCACATGGTGGCTAACAACCATCCGTAACTCCAGTGCTGGCATTGTATGGCATGGGGGGGGGGGGGCACTACATACATGCAGGTAATATGCTTATCTACATAAAATTAAAAATATAATAATAAAAAATGTTTAATGAAAAGCACTCCTAGATTGTGGGAGGAGCTCAGAAAAAAATGGCTACTAGATTTAGCCCATGTCACTCATTTTTAATCATCTGTCTCTCTCCAAGATCTATGTATGCACCATTTCTTGGCAAACAGGGAAGGGTTCCAGAAGGCTTGTAAGAGCAAAGGAGACGTGGTTATAGGACTTTGGAGGATGAACGTTCCGGAGATGGGTAGGTGGTGGTAACAGTTGCACAAGAATTTAAGCATAATTTATGCCACTGAACAGCTTTAAAAGTGTTTTTATTTGTGTGTGTAGCACATGTTCATGGGTGCCCACAGAGGCTAGAAATGAGCTTCAGATCCCTTGAAGCTGGAGTTACAGTTAGCCACCCAGTATGGGTGTTGGGATCCAAACTCTGATCCTCTGATGGAGCAGTATATGCTCCTTAACCTCTGAGTTGTCCCCCTTTCTCCTTCTTAGAGCAGCAGGCAATGTGTCAGTATCATGATAATTAAAAATATTTGTATTCCATGTGTGTGTAGGGTGTGTGTGTGTGTGTGTGTGTGTGTGTGTGTGTGTGTGTAGGAACAGGCAAGCCAGCCACCATGTGCACATAAAGGTCAGAGGACAACTTGCAGGAGTCCATTCTCTCCTTTTCTACCATGTGGGTCCCAGAGATCCAACTCAAGTCATCAGGTTTGGCAACAAGTTCCTTTACCTACTGAGCCATGTCACCAGGCATAAAATAATAAATGTTATATATCGTTTCCCACAGTAGTAATAATAATATGTTTTTTAAAAAGGCATACTGGGCATAGTGGAGCATGCCTGTAATCCCATCATTTAGGAGGCTGAAGCAGGAAGATCTTCACCTGATCTACATAGTGAGTTCCAGATCAACCAGTGCTGTGTTGCAAAGCCCTGACTCTAAAAGCAAACAATTAAAGCCAGTCATGGTGGTACATGCCTTTACAGCACTCCAGAGGCAGAGGCAGGCAGATCTCTATGAGTTCAAGGTCAGCCTGGTCTACATAGTGAGTTCCAGGCCAGCTGGGGCTCTGAGGAGATCCTGTCTCAAAAAGACCAAAAAGAAAAAAAATAAGTTAAATTAAAAAGACAAATGAAATGTTGGAAATCTTGGCAGTGACTCAGACATCTCGGGGCTTCCTAACTTCCCCATATTAAGTTCAAGTCCCAGTGGCCTGGAGCCTGTCCACACTACAGTCTCTCTTTGGAAACATCACCAGCCCTCTGGCGATGTGAAACCTTCTGGGAAGCAGAAGAGTGAGAAGCCGAACTCTTCAGAGCCTTGAGTTCAAGTTCAAGTTCATTCGCTCTGACCAGCTTCCATAGTCTTGGGTAGGAAGTAGAGGTCCTGGCTCCCCTCCCCTCCTCTGTGGGAACCATCTGTAGCTCTGACCACACCAAACTGTCCTCATGCTGTCACCGTGGGACCTGTGTGGAAGCTGTCTTTTGCCAGACTTCCTTTCCTACCTTGTCTTCTTGGAAAAAGTTACTAATCCTCCGAGGCCAGGTCAATGGCCCCATTACAGGAAGTCTTCCCAGCATATCTAGTTTTTTGTCTCTTCAGTGTCCAATAGAGGTGGGTAACCTGACCTGTCGGTCTGCTTATTGAGCAATGACCTTAAGGGACCTGTCTCCCCTTGGACCTTGCCACTGAACTCGGTGGGGGGAGGGGGGCACATAATTAAGGCGAGGAAAGGTACCCTATTTCCTCTCTTCAGTTCACACATGTTCTTGTGCCCTCTCTAGTCCTGTTTCCTTATTTTTGTATGTAGAGACCACTACTCACCTGCCAAGTAGACCCTTCGGCTATGTTCACTAATGGTACAAAGACAGTTCGCATGTTAGCGGTTCAGGAGATCTCATACCCTCTTCTGAACTCTGCAGGGTACCTGCACACTTACACATGCAAATTCACACAAACACACATAGAATTAAAAATAAAATAAAACTTTTTTTTTTTTAAACAAGATCTCCCCATAGCCCCATTGGCCTGGAACTCACTATGTAAACCAGGCTGGCTTTGATCTCACAGAGCTCTGCCTGACTCTGCCTCTGGAGTGCTGGGATTAAAGCCTAAATAAATCTTTAAAAAGAAACTTAAAGAAGAGGCTGGCAGTGGACATGATAACACACATGTAAGTTTGGGGGCAGCTTTGGTTACATAGCAAATTCTAAGCTAGCCAGGGTTACATAGCAAGACCTTGTCTCAAAACAAAACAAAAAACCAGAGACTTGAGTGACAGGCAGAAGGGGACTGTCTGAGACCTAAGGGAAGAGAAGGAGCTGGCCCACTAAAGTGAGACAAGGTTTCAAGTAGACAGAAGTATCAAGCAAAGACCTTGAGATCAAAAGTGTTTAAGGTGTTTTTGGATGACAGAAAACCATGGAGAGGCTGACTCCATGTAAGGACAGACAGAGCAAGTTAGTGCATCAAGGATTTCTGCTCTTAGTAAGCTGGAAAGCTGTGGGAGATGTGGCATTGTGGGAAGTAAGAAGGTGGGGCAGGGACTCAGAACCCAGGTTCCCAGCAGTGCCACAGCAGAGAAGGATGGCGATACGGTCCCCGTGAGCATGGTCCCCATGCCTACTCCACAGACTGTTTGGGGAATTTTACTGTCGTAAAATATACATAATATAAAATTTACCACTTTTGCGTTTTCTGTTCCCTTTCTTTGTTTTTGTTTGGTTTGATTGAGACAGGACCTTGCTACATGATTTAGGCTGGTCTCAAATTCAGACTGTATAGCCCATACTGGCCTCAAACTCATGGTGATCCTCCTGTCCCAGCCTCCTGAGTGATGGAATTTACAGGGGGTATGCTACCACTCCTGGCCTCACTTTTGTGCTTTTATTTTATTTACTTATTTATTTTTATTTTATGTATTTGAGTGTTTTGCCTGCTTGTATGTAAGTGTGCCTGAGCATGCAATGCCTGTGGAGGTTAAGGAGAAGAGGGTGTCAGATCCCCTAGAACTGGAGTTATGGGTGGTTGTTAGCCACCATGTGGGTGCTAGGAACCAAACCCAAGTCCTCTGCAAGAACAACCAGTACTCTTAACCACTGAGCCACCTGTCTAGCCCCACTTTTAAATGCACAGTTTAGCAGGATTAAGTACATTCCCTGTGTTGTGAACCACCAGTCCAGTCATCTCCTGGAATTTATCATCATCTCAAACTGAAACTCTGCATCTATTAAACACTAACTCTTCTGTATCCTCTGCCCAATCCCCTGGCTGTCACCATTCTACTTTCTGTTTCTGAGTTTGGTACCTCCGAGACCCTTATGTCAATGACTTGCCTGTCAAAAGACAGCACTTGTCAAAGTTTTGTTTGATTGTTTTGTTTCTGTTTCTGTTTTTTTTGTTTTTGAATCAGCATCTCATATATCCCAAGCTGGCCTTGAAGTTGTACAGTCAATGATCACTGATGACTTGGAACTTATCACTACAACCAGTTTATAGGATGCTCAGGATGAACCCTGTAAGTCATACATTCTAGACAAGCACTCAATTAACTGAGCTACAGAACCACTTCAAGCATGAAATCTATTTCTTTTTTTATTTTAATATTTTATTAATTATTTTTTACTTTTTTATGTGTATGAGTGTATTGCCAGAATGTAAGTGCACCCGTGTTGTGCAGTGCCTGCAGAGGACAGGAGAGGGAGTCAGATTCTCTGGAACTGGAGTTATGTATGGTTGTTAGCCACTGTGTGGGTGCTGGGAATCAAACCAGTGAAGAACAACCAGTGCTTTTGATTTCTTAGCTATCTCTCCAGTTCCATGAAATCTCTTTTTTAAAGATTTTATTTTTAATTATTTGTATCTGTATGTGCACATGTTAATGGAGGTGTGCCCAGAGAGTCCATAAGAGGGTATCAGATCTCCCAGAGCTGAAGTTACAGGCAGTTTTGAGCTGCCCAATATAGGTACTGGGAACCAAACTCAGTCTTTTTGTAAGAGCAGTAACCTCTGAGTTATCTCTCCAGCTCTAAGAATGAAGTCTTCACAGTCATTTATGCTCCACATACAGTGTACAGTGTTCGAGGTAACCTGTTTGTGTAAGGTCGCTGAAAGTAGGATGCAGAGGCTGAGAGGGAGCAAAACAAAGGAAACACTAAGACTGTAGTCAATAGTAAGGCTTTTATTCTCTACTTTCTGGATTTCTTAAAAAACATTAACAGTCGTGTATTATTGTCATTGTATATTACATTTATTTATTTATTTATTTTGTGTGTACATGTGTGTTTACGGGTGTGTGCACAATGCATGTGTAGAGACCAGACAACTTGCGGGAATCAGTTTTCTCCTTCCTCCATGTGGGGCCCAGCAATTGAACTCAGGTTTTCAAGCTTGTTGACAAGCACCTTTACCTGCTGAGCCACCTGCTGGTCCATCTCTATGTTTTCTTTACAACCACCAAGAAGCAGACTTCAGCATGGCAGTACAAGCCAGATACACACCCCAAGTCTGAAAGCCTTGTTCCTGCCCGGTCTCCAGTTACAGCCTACTGATGTCTCTGGCTCTCCCGATGTGTGTCCATCTTCTAAGAGATTATGTCAGAGTGATTCAGGGTCTATCTAGGTATGCGACATGCTACACGTGTATCATATATTCATTTTCTATTAGTGACAACAAATTACCACAAATTTGTGTCTGAAAACAACACAGAGGCATCTCACAATTCTGTAGATTACATATTTGCAATGTGGGTCTCTATGGGCTAAAATCAGTGGGTAAGCAGGTCTCTGTTGCTTTCTGGAGGCTCTTGGGGAAAATTCTGCTTGTTTTTTCTGACTTAGAGCCCACCTGCACTTATTGGCTCATTGTCCTTCTTCCGTCTTTATTTTTCTCTTTCATTTTAATTTATAATTTCTATGTTATGTGTACTGCCTGTATGCAGGTAAGTGCACTTATGTCGTGCAAAGCCCAAAGAGGTCCGACAAGGGCGCTGGATCCCCTGGAACTGGAGTTTGGGACAATTGTTAGCTACCATGTGGGTGCTGGGATTCAAACCCCAGTCCTTTGCAAGAGCAGCCAGTGCTCTTAACTGCTGAGCCATCTCTCCAGCCCAGACTTCCTCCATCTTTAAAGCCTTTGTCACATCTTTTTTTCCTGGAAGCAGATGGGAAAGGTTGTCTGGTGGTTTGTTTGTTTGTCTGGGTCTTTTTTGAAACAAGGTCTCCTGTAGCCCCAGCCAACCTGGAACTTACTATGCAGACCAGGTTGGTCTTGATCTCACAGCGATCCACCTACCTCTGCCTCCCAAGTGTTGGGATTAATGGCATGCACCACCATGCCAGACAAGGTTGTCTGGTTTTAAAGACTCGATTACCTGGATAATACAAAGGAGTTTCCCCATCTCAAGGTCCTTTATGTGGTTTTTGTTGTTGTTCTTGTTTTGTTTTCGAGACAGGGTCCTGACCTACAATTCCCTATATGGCCCAGGCTACCACTGAACTCACAATCCTCCTGCCTCTACCTCCTGAGAGCTAGGATTACAACATGTGTCACCATGCCTGACAAAGTCCTTCACTTTTAGTGTCTACAAAATCCCTTTTGTAGTATAAAATAACACATACACAGGGTCTAGGATGAGGACATAATCATCTTTGGGGGGTAGCCTTTGTTCCACCTGCTGTCTCTGCATGATAATGAAGGTCCACATGTCAATATGTGTAGGCTTGTGTCTCCTCAACCTTTGCTTCTTATATAAAAGACTCCTCTTCCCACTTTTCATTTTCAGTTTGATCTTACTGTAGCTGTGGTAAGCAAACATATGCAAACCCACCATGTAAACAGGGGCCCAGCTAGAGGTCCAATCCTAGGGCTGGTATTTTAGGAAGTAGGAAAAGAATCCATATAGATTCCTTTTAACTCATCCATCCATCTTAAACTAAGTCCAGAGAGTCCTCAAGGAGGTGTCCAGAGATCCTGATGTAGAAGGAACCTTGTTCTAGGTGCTCTTCTGGGCCAGCTTTTCCTTTGGACCTTCCCAGTTCCTAACAGCATTATTTATCATACCTGCTGTCCTGCTTGGGCATTCTCCTCACTCCTCCACAGACCCATCTTGCCCACAACATCCCCTGTTTCCAGGATGGCTGCCTCTCTCCTCCTCTCTGATTTTCCAACCATGCGGCACCTTTCAAAGCCTGCTCTCTTCTGCTCAAGAGAGCCTTTCTCAAAGTCACCTCATATTCTCACAAGGTTGTGTGTCATGCTTTGAGGACAGGGCACCATCTTTTGGTTCTGTTTCTCTTACAGTGCCCATTGCCATAGTGACCACACAGCAGGCCCTCAGCCAATGCCATTCCCAGGCACACCACATGCTCTCACGCCTTGTCCCCTTGACTTCAATGTCCTCTCCTGACTCCTCTATTCTGCAGGTCTCATCTCCTCTGAGGCACCTTCTCCATCTCCCTCCCACACATCTTCTCAGCGTCTCCATTTTTCTCTTTTCAGAACTGATCTCCATCCTGGCATTCATCATATGACTTGATGAATGTGAACACATGAGCGAACGGAACAACAGATTCATTAGACCAGAGGAAACACACTCACACTGTACAAACATTTACTGAGTCACTATGCTGCAGATGCTGGGGGAAATAGAGACTAACCACTCAGAGATCTACCCTCCAAGGGCTAATGATCTGCTTTATGCCTTCCACACAATACTGGGAACAGTCAAAAGAGTAGGACTCAGATCTGAGTCCCCTTTGGGTCATCAACAAGCACAGAGTAGTCATAAGAAAGCTTTGTAAGAGTTGGCAAAATGGCTCAGTAGATAAGGGCACTTGCTACCAAGCCTGAAGATCTGAGTTTAATCCTCTGTACCCACATGGTAGAAGGATGATGGAGCCATTCCCACAGGTTGTTCTCTGACTTCCATCCAGGCACATACATATGCATGCACATGCAAACACACACACACACACACACACATGTACGCACACACACACACACACATGCACGCACACACACACGCACAGAATGAATAAATGTAATTAAAATTTTTTTAAAGCTTTGTGAGATGAATGCAAGAAGGACATTTTTCAAATTAATGTCCATATTTTTTTATTTTCTGTGTATGAGCATTTTGCCTGCATGTATGCAGGTGCACCCATGTCATGCAAAGTCCACAGAGGCCATAAGAGGGCATTGGCAGATCACCCAGAAACTGGAGTTACAGAAGGTTGTTAGCCACCATGGGGATGCTGGGAATCGAACTCAGGTCCTTGGAAGAGCAGCCAGTGCTCCAGCCCCAAGGACATTTTTTAAAAAGTTCTGAGATAGTGTCTCAGGCTGGCTTCAAACTCTCCATGTAGCTGAGATGACCTTGAACTTCTGACCCTCTGCCTCTACCTCCTCGGTGCTGGGATCACAGGTGTGGACTACCACACTCAGTTCAGGCAGTGCTCAGGATCAAACCCAGGGCTCCATGAAGGCTAGCAAACACTCTACCAGCTTCACCAGTTTGACATTCTTTTTAAGAAAATGTTTTATTTATCTATTTTTAAATTTTACATGTATTAGTGAATTGCCTGCATGTATATAAGTGCATCCATGTCACACAGTGCTCAGGAAGGTCAGAAAAGGGTTTCAGATCTCCTGAAACTGGAGTTTCAGATAGTTGTTAACTGCCATATGGGTACTGGGAACCAAACTCAGGTCTTCTGCAAGAGCAACCAGTCCTCTCAACCACTGAGCAGTCTCTCCAGCCCCCAGCTTAACATGCTCAAGTGGCAGACTCAGCTCAGCGGAACCACTTTGCTTTCTTGAGCCTCAGATTTTCCTTCTTTGTTCCTTCCTTCCTTTCTTTTTGCCACTGTATGAATGTATTCATATAGAAAGGCACTAGTGCTAAATAGGGCAAGAGAATGAGCTGTAGAGAAAGGTCTTAGAGCCCAGGTTTCTTCTGAGCTCAGTTGCAGTAGGATTCCCAGGGTTAGGGTGAGGACAGGAGGGTACTGTGAGCATGAAGCCCCTATAGTCATGGAAGAGAGTGGCTGGGGCTGTCTTCTCTGTGCTCTAGCAGGGCCAACCATGCTTCCAAGGCTAATGGGGCAAGTGAGTAAGCAGCATTCACAGGCCCCTGAGTTTCACACCATTTGGTCCTGACCCTTCCTGGATCCTGGAAACTTCTCTGCAGAGAGAGAGCCACAGGTTTCCATCCAGCCTGTGGGCTCTGGATTTATTTCTGCCTCTTGGGACATCTCCATCCTGACCCTGTGCTTCATTTTCCAGGCTCTGGTTTATGTAAACACAAAGGCACTGATAAAATTTCATGACAGAAAGGGTTGGGCCTGGGGAACCTTTTTCATGGAGTCACATCAGAGCTGGAAAACAGGGTTAGGACATGAAACTTTAAAAAATGGAAGCAGGGGCTGAAGAGATGGCTGTGCAGTTAACAGCACTGACTGCTATGGCAGAGGACCTGGGTTCTATTCCCAGCACCCACATGGAGGCTAACAACCATCTGTAATTCCAGTTCCAGGGGCACCGACGCTCTCTGATGACCTCTGTGGATACTGCATGACATGGGTGCACTTACACACATGCTGGCAATGTACTCATACGACACTCTCTGATGACCTCTGTGGACACTGCATGACATGGGTGCACTTACACACATGCTGGCAATGTACTCATACGACACTCTCTGATGACCTCTGTGGACACTGCATGACATGGGTGCACTTACACACATGCTGGCAATGTACTGATACGACACTCTCTGATGACCTCTGTGGACACTGCATGACATGGGTTCACTTACACACATGCTGGCAATGTACTCATATGACACTCTCTGATGACCCCTGTGGATACTGCATGACATGGGTGCACTTACACACATGCTGGCAATGTACTCATACCCATAAAATAAAAATAATTTTTAAAAATTATGAAAAGAAGAAAATGGAAGCTTGGGGATGGGAGTCAACCTTCCTGAGGGTCCCCCAGAAAGCCAACAATAGGACCAAAGAAAGGCCCTAATACCCAGTGCCCATTGCACCCAGTTCATATCACTACTTTCAAAGCCCTTCCCTATCTGAGTCCCCTAAGATTATTCCTCTATCCCCATCTACCTACTGGATTCTCACTGTTCTTCAAACATAGAACCACCTTCTAACCCTTTTCCCTTGAGTGGTATGCTTCATCGTACACCCCCTTCTCCTGATTGTCTATCAAAAGGATTAACTCCTCCATTTCTCAAGGCCCACTCAAATGTTTCCTTCTTGGAAGAAGACAGTGTAAATCCAGTTTGTCCAGAGCCCATTCATCTCTCCATTTTCTGCATATGTTGATTTTTCACACTAACCACCCTCCCCTATAATTGTCTTCATCCTCACTAGACTTCTTTTTCCTAGAGCAGAATTTTTTTGCTCTCTCTCTCGCTCTCTCTCTCTCTCTCTTTCTCTCTCTCTCTCGCTCACTCACTCGCTTGGTCTTTTTGAGACAGGGTCCCCCAGTAGCTTGTTACATAGATCAGGCCTTGAACTTACAGAGATCCATCTGCCTCTGCCTCCCAAGTGATGGGATTAAAGGTGGGCACTACCATGCCCAGCTCATCTCTCTTTTAAGAACCCAACAAGGTGTCTGGCATTCAGCTGACATTCAGTGAATGTCACCAGCTAATTAGTCATTATGACTTTTTGAACCTGAGGACTTTGGAAAGAAACACGAAGCTACCGGGGAATTTCCAGGAGACTAGAGTTGTCAGGAAGGGTAGGAGGGCGGGTTCCGAAGCAGGGATAGCTCAAGTAAAAGCAGCAGAAGGAAGCCAGCTGGGGACCATAGGACGGCAAATGTATCCAGAAGGTATGGTTGGACCCTGGAGACATAGAAATCACTGTCTCTGCCTTCTAGGAGCTTCTAGTCTGGAGAAACAAACAGAAGCACAATTTTCCACGGGACTGGACTGCAATAGATCATACTTCCCTCTTCTGGAGGGCGTTTCTGTACTTGTTTTCAGGGTACCACACAACTTGCCTGGCTTTCTATGTATCTTTTTAGCCTTCTCCATCCATTCGATTTGCTGGTTCTCTCAAGATTCTTAATATGAAAGGAAAGTATTTTCCATGTATACTTCTGTGATGCCTTCATCCAGTCTTGCAGCTTAGACAACACAACTCCCAAGTTTCAACCAACCCATGTCTCACTCTTGATCTGCAGACCCATATGCCTCCAAAATCCTCAACATCTCTACTCTAATAAGCATCTCAAATTCAACACTGATAAGAGTCCCACAAAAACAACACCTCCACGGTCTTTTCAACCTTAAAACTGACAACACCAATCTTTCAGTTGTTGAGGTCAAAATCTTTGGTTTCTTTCTTCCTTGGATGTTCTAAAATCTATAGTCAATCTCTCAGTAAACTTTGTGTCCACATTCTAAATAGATTCAAAATTTGACCACTTTCACCTACTACTTTTGGATTTTTAAAAATGTATTTGTTTTATTTTATGTGTATGAGTGTATTGTCTGCATGTATGTAGGTGCACCAGTGTCATGCAGTGTCCTCAGAGGTCAGAAGAGGGCATTGCCTCCCCTGGAACTAGAGGTATGGATGGTTGTTAACTGCCATGTGGGTGCTGGGAACTGAACCTGGGTCCTTTGCAGGAACAGCCAATGCCCTTACCACTGGGCTATCTCTCCAGCCCCATAGATTTATTTATTTTTTAGATTTTAATTTTAAAAAAAGATTTGGTTGTTTTTATTTTGTGTGTGCGTTTGAATACATGTATGTATGTGCCCCACGGGTGTCCAGTGTCTGCGGAGGCCAGAGAAAGCACTGGACTTACAGATAGTTGTGAACTTCCATATGGATGCTGGAAACTGAACCTAGGTCCTCTGCAAGAGCAGACAGTGCTCTTAACTGCCAACCATCTCTCCAACCCATATATATTAATTCTTTTAAAATTTTTTCTTTTTTGAGACTGATTTGAGAAAAGGTCTTCCTATAGCCCCACCTGGCCTAGAGTTCACTATATAGGCCACACTGTCCTCTCACATAGATCTGCCTGCCTCTGACTTCCAAGTGCTAGGATCAGAGGTGTGTGGCACCACACCCAGCTCGTGTGTGTGTGTGTGTGTGTGTGTGTTTACTCCCTATCTAAAACACTTCCCTACCAATATTTTATTACTTCTGATTTATTTATTTTGGTCTTTTTGAGACCACATCTCTCTGTAGCCACAGATGGCCTGGAACTCACTATGGATAGGAGGGTGACTTTGAAATTACACAGATCTGCCCACCTCTCCTGAGTACTGGGACTGAAGGCATGCGCCCCCACACCCAGTCTGATTTAGTTTTTATCCTCAATATTTACTGCAACCTTACAATGTTTATGTCTTCTTTACTGTTATCTGTGAGAATGGAATCCATGTGGAGAGGGATTTTGGGGTGGGGTCTGGTTTGATCACTATTGTATATCCACTACTCAGAACAGTGATATGCATATTTTAACATTAAATAGGTATTTGTTGATTGAGTGAATACAAGAATGAAAAGAATAGACATTTCCAAAAGTTAAGTTTCGCCTTTTAATGAAAATTGTTTTTGCTGCATGTGCATGTGCATGTGTATTTGAGACGGTCTCACTGTGCAGCTTTGGCTGACCTGGAAAGTGCTGTGTAGGGCGAACTTGAACACACAGAGATCCACCTGTCTCTGCCTCCAGAGTGCTGAAATTAAAGGTGTGCAACCCCTGACCCCAGTTTTGTTTATTTTGAGACAAAGTCTTATGCAGCCTAGTCTGGTCTTAAACTCACTACATAATCCAGGCTGGCCTTGAACTTCAGATATTCCTGCCTCCACTTCCTAAATGCTGAGACTACAAGTATGAGACACCATGCACATTTAAACTTTTTATTATTATTTAGTTAATAAAAGTTAGAGCTTGAGGCTGGACAAACAGCTCAGCAGATAAGAGCACTGACTGGTCTTGCAGAGGGCCTGGGTTCAATTCCCAGCACCTACAGGGTAAATAACAACTGTCCATAACTCCAGTTCCGGGGGATCTGATGTCTTCTTCTGACCTCTGTGAACATTGCACAACATGGGTGCATCTACCTGCATGCAAGCAATACACTTGTACACATAAAATAAAAATAATACATAAAATATTTTAAAGAAAAATTAGGGCGAGAGAGATGGCTCATTGGCTGAGAACACTGGCTGCTCTTGCAGAGGACTCAGGTTCAGTTCCTGGCACCCACATGGTTGTTATCAAGCAGCGGTCCATGACTTCAGTTCCAGGAACCTAGTGCCCTCTTCTGGCCTCTACAGGTGATGCACACACGGGTACACTGGCATGCATGAAGCTGAAATGCTTATACACATAAAGTAAGAATACATTTTTTAAAATTTAAAGTTAAATTAGGGGCCAGAGAGATGGCTCAGCGGTTAAGAACACTGGTTGCTTTTGCAGAGGACCTGGGTTGGTTCCCAGCACCCACATGGTAGCTGGTAAGAATACTGGTTGCTTTTGCAGAGGACCTGGGTTGGTTCCCAGCACCCACATGGTAGCTGGTAAGAATACTGGTTGCTTTTGCAGAGGACCTGGGTTGGTTCCCAGCACCCACATGGTGGCTAACAACCATCTGTATACTGAAAAGCATCATCTGATGCCCTCTTCTGACCTCCACAGGCACTGCACAACACGGGTGCACTTAAACACAGGCCGACAGTACGCTCATAGACATAAAATAAAAATAATAAAATATACTATATAAAATATTTTTAATTTTTTAAAAAGAATTTACTCTAGGTTTTGCCAGATAGGTCTTATTATACAGTTCAGGCTGGCCTCAAACTTGCTACATAGCCCAGTCTAACCTTATCCTCCTGCCTCAGGTTCCTGAGTGCTGAGATTATAGACCTGACCTACCACAATTTTTAAGAAGCAGAGCTTGTTAAAGTTAAAAAAAATCTTTTAAACAACCTGAATTTCTTGGCAATACAACTGCACATCCATTCTTCACATCAACCTAGGACTGGAAGAGAGTTGGGCAGATTCCAGTTAAAGAAAATAGTGTAGACACAAGGATTTTCAGGCCTGGGGAGATGGCACAGGGGTTAAAATGCAACTTCCCTTGCAAGTTGTGAAGACCAGATTTTGGATCCCTAAAACCCATATGAATGCTGCGTGGACAGAGCAACTGGCCTGTAACAGTAGCAAAGACAGGGACTCTCCAGAGGAGCTGGCTAGCCAGACTAGCCATATCAACAAACTGAGCTTGACTGAAAGACTCTGCCTCAACATAGAAGTGTGCATACACTCACTCATACACACATGCACACACACATTTGAATATGTATACACACATGCACACCTTACACACATACACATGAAAAGAAAAAAAATGATTTACCCAACTTCACACATCTGTTTGTGGCACTATGGATGGCTGCTGGCCTCGAGAAGGTTGGGAAGGCTAAATCGGAGGCAAGAACAGACGCAACAAAAAGGAAATGGAAGATGGGGCTGGAGAGATGACTCAGAGGTAAGAGCACTGGCTGCTCTTGCAGAGTGCCTGGGTTCAATCACCAGCACCCACATGTTGGCTAACAACCAGCTTAATTCCAGTTCTAAGAAATCCAATCCCTTCTTCTCGGGCATTGCACAACAGGTGCACTTCCATACATACAAGCAATACACCCATACACATAAAATAATAAATGACTAAACAACAAAGAAATGTAAGAAATGTCCAAGATAACTTCCTAGGATCTGAGACACACATGAGGGCAGTTGAGTTTCCCAGAAGCAGAAAACTATACCTAAGGCTGACTAGTTCCTCAAGCCCGTCCTAAGGATGTTGAGATCAATGCCCATGATCATAGATTTATTCCAGGCTTGTAGCAGAGCTGGAACAGATTAGAGACCCTACTTTTTGTCTAAAGCATACATAAAAAAATTAGGCGGAGTGTGGCACACCCTAGCACCCAGGAGGGAGAGAAAGGAGGGTTCTGTAAATTCGAGGGCAATCTGGTCTACAGGTAGAGCTTCAGGCCAGCCAGAGTTATAGGGCGAGAGCCTGACTCCACATATGCTCAGTGTGCACCTATAATCCCAGTAGTCGGGAGGCTGAAACAGAAGAATCTTACATTTGAAGCCAGTCAGGTCTATCTAAGAAAGTTCCCAGCGCGAGCTACATAAGAAATAAAATAAATGAATAGGCTGTAGCTCAGTGACAGAGGGCTTGCCTAACAAGCTCAAGGGCCTGGGTTTGATCTCTAGCAGTACAAAAATTAAAAGAAATGAATGAATGTGCTCAAACGGGAAACTGAGTCTGAGAGGACAGATCGGAAGAGTAGAAACAGATTTTCCCAGGATGCAGCAGCACAGCCCACTGACAGCTGGGAGGGATTAAATAGACCCTGGCGGAGGGACCAACCTGGAAAAGACCATTGGCTGAGGTGGGGCCAATAGGTAGGCCTGACAAATTAATTTCTTTAGCCAACTAGTACGTGACTAAGGTGTGTGCGTCACTTCCGGTTTCGTGGGCCGGAGCGGGAAACAAAAGGAGACAAAGGACGCATGCGTCGAGTGGGTCCCGGATTCTGGTGGGTTCTTCCACTCAGGCCTGGAGAAGCACTTCCGGGTCGCCGCCCGCTGCCGGCTCTTGGCGCGGTAAGTACGGAAGCGAGGCTGCAGCCGGCTCCCTTGCTTCTTCTTGCTTCCTGTCTCCGGAGAACCTAGTTCCCCCGACTCGCCTCCTCTGGAGCTTCACATCCCGCTCCTGCACCCTTATGGAGCTCCTGCTCATTGGCCGCTTCCTTGGTCCTAAGCCCCGCCTCCTCACCCAGAACCGTCACTCATTGGTTTCACTTCCTGTCACCCGGCAGTTCGTTCGTTAATTGGCTTTGCCCAGCGCGCGCTCCTTTCGGGATTAGCTACCCTATAAGGACAAGCGCCTATCGGAGACCCGCCCCTGCTTACTTCCTGTTGGCCAAACGCACGTTCATTATCATAATGAGCCAGGAATGGGCGGCGGTGGGTAGGGCTCTAGGATGCAGTCTCTCAGGCCTGCCTGTTCTTTGGGATGAGGGTAGCCACCGTCGTTTCTGTCTACGCGGGCCGGGGAGCTTTGGTCCAGAGAATGGCAGCGGCTAGTCCTGGGTCAGTCAAATAAATTGGAACACAAGCTAGACAGGGGATAGCGATCCTTTTTTATTTCTGTGCTCTTCCTCTAGTGCTGAGCCTGGATCCTTTCCCTCTGCGAGTTATAAGCCCGGCTCCATAATGCAACCTAGTCAGTCTCTGCTTGTCGCTGGTTCTATGAACTGATTGTTTTTTTTTTATTTGTTATTGTCATTTATTTTTTGAGAAAGAGTCTCACTACTTAGTTCTAGCTGGTCTGGAACTCCCAGATAACTGCCTGCCTCTGCCGGTGGAACTAATGGCATGCGCCACCATATCTGACAACTGATAGGTTTTAATTCAAATTCTTGGTGACCTTCCTGGTCAGCAGCCTCAATCCCCCAAAGTTGATTTTCCTTGTTATCTTATTGTTAATTCATCCATTCAGTCTTCCATTTACTTATGTACCCATTTATTCGTGCCTCCTAAAATATACATGTATGCGGTGCAATTTTGACTGTGGTGCTTGAGAGAGGTGGTTAGTGTCCAAAATATTTTAGCACTGGGTATAGTATGGATCATCACAAGGAACAAAATGGGGGGGGGGATACTTTTAGTAGATCTCTGCTGTCTCTTAATTTTGTGTCATCATAATGCCAGCCTCCATCTCTGGCTCCCAGTCTCTTCTCTCTTTGATCAGTCTACAACTTTATCCATTATTTTATTTAATTATCAGAAACTTTGAGGGTGATATAATTGTTATTATCCCCATTTTACAGATGAGGAAACTGAGGCCCAGAGAGGTTAAGTGTACTGGCCAAAGTCAAACAGCTAGTAAGTGGTGGAGCCAGGACTCAAACTCAGGTCTGTCTGATTTCAAGATGGAATGGCTGCTTCTCTTCTACCTCCCACTCCACCCCATCCCTAAATCAAATTACAACCAAATTAAAAACCAAAACAAAACATTCACTTGACCCTTTCTCTCAGTCTAGGAGCCATGTCCACCTTGTTCCCCTCCCTCTTCCCCCGGGTGACTGAGACACTGTGGTTTAATCTGGATCGACCCTGTGTGGAGGAGACAGAGCTGCAGCAGCAGGAGCAGCAGCATCAGGCCTGGGTGAGTGAGGATCAGGGACAGAGATGTGCTCTCTGCAGGCTCTGACCCAGCCTTATTCTAGAGACCTGCCTGGGAGAAGCATTTTGCTCTGGGTTGGAAGTAGTCTGGGAGCTTGGGGTTATGGCTCTCACTTTGCAGTGCCCTAACTTGCTGAGGAACCAGAGGACTTCTGAGCCAGATTAGAGATCAGGCTCCTAATAGCCTGAGCTTTTTCTAACAATCTCAGGAATTAATCATTTTAACTATTTATTGAGAACCCAGAAGATGCCATATTCCAGACTAAGTCTTTCACTTCTCCCTCATCCCAATTATATGAAGAAACTGAGATGAAAGTATTACCATCAGCTTTATAAGGAGCAGATGCCAGGAGAAAAAGGGATTGAGTCTTCCTGAGAACTGGGGAGCAGCTTCTCACATTTGGGGGTCTCTTAAGGGGTAGAGTAAGCCAGTCTCCTGCCCCTGACCTGCTTGCTTGGGCCTTGGCCCTGCTCTTCCCCATGCTCCTCTGCCCACAGCTCCAAAGCATTGCAGAGAAAGACAACAACCTGGTACCTATTGGCAAGCCAGCCTCAGAGGTGAGTGACCCCAGTGGGTGGGGTCTGTGTGAGGCCCAGTGGACCAAGGCTTCACTTTAATTTGAATGGTCTTACTTCTGACCCAGAAGAATCGTAGTTCTCAGTCTAGGTAGAGACCAAAAAGGGGAACTTGAGGGGTAGGCATCGGGCCTAACTAAGGTCCTACAGGTCATGTAGCTGCCTGCCAGATTCTAGGTGGATAGGGTCGGGAAGAGGGAGACTTGGAGCGGGCCAGCCCTTGCCCTGGTCCAGGTAGCCCTGAAGGGCCTACAAGCTATCCTTGCCTCACCAGCACTACGATGATGAGGAAGAGGAGGACGATGAAGACGATGAGGACAGTGAAGAGGATTCAGAGGATGATGAGGACATGCAGGACATGGACGAGATGAACGACTATAATGAGTCACCTGATGATGGAGAGGTCAATGAGGTAGGCGGGGTGTAGGGGAGTGCCTTTGTTCCCGGGCTCCTGCCCCTGATCTAATCGATGGCCAAGGGATGCAGAAACCCTGGTTCCACGCAGGGGCAGGAGCTGGGCTGAGGCTGGCTGAGGCCCCTCCCCACCCACACCCAGCCTCCTCTTCAGGTGGACATGGAAGGCAACGAACAGGATCAGGACCAGTGGATGATCTAGGTAGACAAGGCTGGGTGGCCTCAGGGTGATTCCAGGCCACCTCGACCTACCTTGTATCCACAGCCTCAGCCCCTCAGCCCCGAGAACCAGCTTGCAGCTGCAGTACCTAAAGCTTTTCCCTTAGGCACTTCCTCAGCAGCTGCCAGGACATGGTCTCCTTGGGTCCCCCCAGGCCATCAGTCTTTCCTTGAATCCCTAGAGCCTGAGCTCACCCCACCTTCCTGGCCAGTACCTCATTCCCTGGTTGCCAGGTTTGGTCCCTTTTTAACCCTCTTTAATAAAGACATAGGACTGATTCTTTTCCCCACTGTCTATTCCCTGTTTGTTGGTGAGTCCAGAAGAGTCCAGCCTCTTTGCTTAGGCTTTGGGAAGGGGGCACTCAAGGGATATCAAGCAAACCTAATGGGCCAGGTGGGCCAGGATTGGAGATTTAAGCCCAGGCTCCTGTAATAGGTAGTTTTTGTGACCCAGCTTGCACTCAGATGCTTCTTCAGGCCTCTCACTGTCCGCAACTTCCTCTGACCCCATCCGGAATGGCATGCCCTAGGGATGAAGTTCAGAGCCAAGGGCCATAGTGTTAAGAAAGTAGACTGAATCTTAGAGGAGGGAAGAAGTGAGCAATCAATACCAGCTAGGTTGAGAGCTCAGGCCTTTTGCCTGCCAGTCCCTGGCTTTCTAGGAGGGAACCTTGTGGCTCCAAGCAGCCTGATAGAATTTGACACTTTGGATCAGTATGGAGGCTGGAGGGGGACAAAGTTGGAAAGAAGGCCTCCCCAGCCCTGAGCCTATCATGTGTTAGACCCTAAACAGAAATGGAAGGGGGATGTTCTGAGGTCCTTGCTTGGGTGGGGTTGGGGTTCATCAGTAAATACCACAGGTTCTGGACCTCAGCCAGGTCCAGCATAGGTGAGTTGAGCTATGCCATCCTTGATGGCAGGAAAGTCTGGGAGGCTAGTGTGATGGATTCGGCAGCGATAGCGGCCACAGCTCTTGGCATACTGCAGGAAGCGGGGTGCACCAGGAAAAAGCACATGGTCAGCCAGCACAGTGGCACCAGCTGGCAGCAGAGCATGGGCCTCCAGTAGCTGCAGGTCCCGCAAGTAATACCGGGGTCTATGTGCCAGGAGCACCAGGTCTGCCCGACTTAGCTGGTACTGGGCGTGTAGGTGTGGGATCACCTCCTCAGAGCTGCCTGTGATGAGCTCCACCTGTGGGGGAAGGAATAGCGGGAGATGAGCGGGGAAGAAGTGCCTTCTCCCTCCAGAACCCACCAAGATGTGACTGATCACTCCAGGCACTGGTCTAGGACCCACAAGCATCTCACATCTCACATCTCACATCCTGACTCTAGAGGTCAGGATCAGTATTGTGATTTCCCTTTTGTGCCCACTAAGCTGAGATTCAGAGGATGTGTGCTTTGCCAAAGGTCACACAATTAACAGAAGTAGTATCTAGGCTCAGATTTGCTGGCTGTAGTGAGATTCCTCTGAGATGCTGCTTTTGTAACCCAGAAGGAAATAAGTGCAGATGGCTTGGGAGTAGGGTGTAGGAGCCACATGCCCTCCAGGGTACTAGCTGCCTGTGTGGAGCTGCTTCCTTTTCTTTGGATGGGAGCCCCTCACAAAGGGGGCCTGGCTAGAGCAACTTCTGTGGTGGCCAACAAGAGATCAGCCTTGGGGAGATAGGGAGACTGACCATTTGCTCGTTGAAGCCAGCCAGTCGGATGAGTTTTTCAGCCACTGCTGCTGCTTGAGGGTCCCGCTCTACCGTGAGAAGGCGACTCCCAGGAGGCAAGGCACGGGCAATAAGTAGTGTAGAGTATCCGCAGTAGGTACCCAACTCCAGCACACAAGCAGGGGCTTTCTCCTCCACCAGCCGCATCAGAATCTGACCTACGGGGCAAGATGACTATTCTAGAAGGCATGGGAGATGTCAGGCCTCTGATATTTAAAAAAAAAAAAAAAAAAAAAAAAATCTCAGCCAGTCATGGTGGCACATGCCTTTAATACCAGCACTTGGGAGGCAAAGGCAGGTTGATCTCTTGAGTTTGAGGCCAGCCTGGTCTACACTGTGAGTTCTAGGCCAGCAAGGGTTACATGGGAGACCCCATCTCAGAAGAAAAACAAGTCAAAAAGATCTCAGATGTCTGCCTTCCTCTCTGTAGCTCCCAGCCTGCTGGGGTCTCATTTCTAGGGGCCATGCCACCAGCTGCTTCATTGGCCCTTGCCTCCCCAAGTCTGGACTTCATATCAGCCATAAGAAAACTCCATAAAAATCTTATCTTGTCAAGCACTGGTCCCTATGATTCTAAAAGCCAGTAGGACTGAACTTGGGATCCTCAGCCTGGCCTTCAGGAACTCCTTAGACTCCGCCCTGTCCTACCTTTCCAGCCTCAGCTCTTCTCACCTATACCTGTATCAAGGCCATCAACACCTGTGGCAAGAATCAACCATGCTGTGCTATTCCTTGATGCTGCATTTATATGAAGCTGACTTTGCCCTTCCCACACCTACTCCCACCCACCTGGCCAACTTCAAACCAGTCCTTCCAGGCTCAGTTCAAATGTCCTTTCCTCTTGGAGGGCCCAGGCAAAAACACCCACCCCACCCTCCAGGTTCTTGAGAGGCTTTCGGTTTCATCCTGCACCCTGCCCCCTTACTGTTCATCGACTCTCTCTGATCTTGGAATTGGATACATTTCTTAAATAAGCTGTGGAAGCAAGACTCAGGATCAGACAGCTCTCCTGAACTGGAGGTGGAAGCCTCTATGGTAGGAAGAAAGACTTGGACACTAATAATTACAAAGCTCTGAGTTATGGTTATTCCCCTGTGTGTTATGCTCCATCATTTGTGGCTGGTTCACCTGTGACCTGTACCTCCTTCCTCAGCATCTGGTACAAAAGAGTGGCAATAAACGTCTGCTGGATGATTGAAAGATTTAGTCCAGGCTCCTCATTTCCAGATGAGAAAAAAAGACCCAAACACAATTCACCCAGTAAGGCAGCAGGGGGTCCCCAATCTTCATCATTTTGGGGTTACTTGTGAAACAGAAGCCCTGGAGAAGGAACACTGACCTTTAACAGGTCCCATGTGGCTCAGGTACTCGCAGCAGCTGCTCCAGTGGTCTAGCGTGGTGAGGATGTGACCAGGGTCCCCAGGCAGGGCATGCGTGAGCACATAGCTGAAGGCCCGCTCCTCAATGCGCAGTCCTGACAGGTAGTCTCGGAAGCTCCTCAGCCAGACTGTGCGCACCAGCAATCGGAAGTGGTGCCGATATCTCACCAGCAGTGTCACCACGAGTGGCAAGAATGCCAGTGCAATGGCAGGGGACATTGTCCCTACCTGGGTCCTGCGGTAGAGGGAGGCTGGGAGGGAAAGCCATGCTTACCATCTGCCTGTCGTTTGTGCAGCCTTTACCAGTGGCAGTTGCCGTGCCCGTATTCTACAGACCATGCCCGAGGAAGGCTGTCTTCCGAGTCACACAGCAGAACTGGGACTGGAAGCCAGGTGGTTGGGTTCCCAGCCTGTGCACTTTCAAGGACTCCATAGTGCCCATGTTCAGCACCCAACCACAAACTGCCTCTTTCCAGTCCTGGTGTGGGGGTCCATTTTCACACTGTCCCCTGACCCTCCCATTATCCTTCTTCAGCACCTCTTTCATCAGTTTCTCCTGGAATGTCTTTCTCCCCATTGTCCTCTGCCTGCTTGGGCTCCTCTGGCCCATTATTGTGTAGCAAAAGAAGAAAGCGTCACTCACAGTCAAAGCCCTTCCCACTGTCACTGCTTGCTTTGCCTCAGTTACAGGCAGTCAAGACAGGATGCTTGGTATGTTGGTACACATCTGTAATCCCGCATTAGGGAAGATGAAGCAAGAGGATCACAAGTTTGAAGTCAGCTTGGGTCTCAAACAGACCCACACTCTACCACTGTACCATGTTAGGCTAGGTGTCTTTTTCTTTCAGTCTGGTGACGTCCTCTGCTTTTCCCCGGATCTGTGAGTCCCAGGTTCTGTTCCCTCCAGTCCTGTGTCTTCTGTACTCCCCTTCCCCCGTGCTCTTTCAGAATTCTCTTCATGAGTGCATACATGCACACTCACCCCACATAATCCCTTACTACTAGGCTTTCTTCTCCAAGACCCCCTATAGGGAATAGCCCTTTTTTGGTCCACCTCCCCCTCCAGATCTGACTGCCAGGCCTCCTTGCAAGGTCCTGGTTGGAGAGGAAGCGTATGCTAAAACTGAGCAACTACCTGAATGTGCAAAGGGGAGTGATGTGGGCAGGAACTGATCTGCTGGGGAACCCACAAGGCCCTGCTTACCTGGGCTGACTGCTCCTAGGGATGAGCAGCGTACCACACTGAGGACCTTGAGGGGGAAGCTGGACCTGCTTTCAATTATTGATGCTGACACTGCTATCTGAGACCTGCAGTTCAAGTTACTAGACAGGTGAACAAACTCCAGCTGCCTGCTATTCTTCAGGAGCCTTAAGAAAACTTAACAGAACTCTAGGGTCTTGATTTGAAGAATTAAAAAATGCTACTAGGTCTGGTAACTTCAACTCCATGGGATCAGGACATGGGCCATGGTGGAAGACTAATTTACTCAGTTCAAAATTCAAGCTTTCTCTAAGTAGGAGTTAGGGCACAAGCCTCTGAGAAGTCAAAATCTGCCCTTCCTTCTGGCACTCCTACCATTTGATAGAAGAGATTAACTAGAAACAAGAATGGAATAGACTGATCACCAGATTGGAGGTTCCACCGTTGGAAGGACTGAGTTGTTCTCACCAGATGCCTATTCAGATACACTGGCTGGCACATTGCAGACAGTATCTGTTAATTTAACGAATGAATAGCACTGGATTAAGCAAAGAACTGGAGGTACTCAGAGAATGGGACCAGAAATGGCAAAAGAAGAAGATGGTTTGTGCTGAGTCTTGGACAGCACTGATGAGGTCCCGTGTGCCACCTGCCTGAGCAGATTTCCCCTCACTCAAGAAAGTGCCCAAATACAATTTGGGGAGATGGCGCAGTGGCTAAAGATGCCACATGCTGTCAAGCCTGGCAACCTGAGCTCGCTCCCAGGGGCACCCATGTCGGAAGGAGAAAACCACCCCCTAAAGTTGTCCTGGGACAGTCATTCGAAATGGAAATGGAATTTGCCAGGTGTGGTGGCGCACGCCTTTAATCCCACCACTCTGGAAGGAGAGGCAGCCTGGTCTACGTGGTGAAGTCCAGGCCCGCTGGGATCACAGCCCCTGTCTCAGTAGTTCCGGGAGGAGCCAACCCACCCCAGGGTCCCACGCCCTCGAGTGGCACGTGCTTTATCCTGACAGCACTCGGCCCCAGGCAGGTGGCCTTGCGGCCGTGTGACCAGGTCGACAAGCGCAAGCAGAGGGGTACTGGGGCCCAGGGAGATGGTTCGGACTGCACACGGGCGAGAACACCAATCATGTGACACGCCCCTCCCGGTTCTCGGGTCACGTGCTCCGAGTCCTGCACGTAGGGTGCGCCTTCCCATTGGCTGGCGGCGGTCACGCGGCAGGGGCGGGGCCGGAAGTCGGGGCTTCGGCCTGGGCGCCCGAGCCGCTTCTGGACTGGGTGGCCGGGGGAGGGGAGCGGGAGGCGGCCTGCGGGAGGCTTCCGCGGGTCATGTGACCGGAAGGGCTCCTGACGGACGCCGTCCCTCCTCCGCGCCGCCTGAGCGCCCGGCCCGACCCCGGCCATGGGGTGCTGCTACAGCAGCGAGAATGAGGACTCGGACCAGGTGCGGCCGCGCAGGAGGGGTTGGGACGAGGGCCTCGACCCCGGGACTTGGGGCCCAGAAAAGAACCCGCAGAGGGGGAGCCGGACTGCAGGTCTCCCCGAGTACGGAGGCCTTGAGGGGACATATTACAGAGAGGACGCGGAGCCGGCCTCCTACCCCTGTGAAAAATCCAGGTCTTAACACTCCCAGCCTGTGTAACTCGGCCCCTCCCCTTTCTCCTTCCCGTATCCTCGTAGTTTTACAGGTCCTAGGATCCTCAGCTTGAGTGCTTTGGGAAGCACTGCCTTTCCCAGATTCCTGTACCTTCAGTGCTTGTTGTATTAGTGGACTTTGCCAACCCATTCTAGAGATGGGTAAGCCGAGGCCCTGAGTTAGTCTCCCGAGATGAATCAGAAATTTATGTATCCTCTGTCATTGGTGTTGGAGAGGTAATGTCACTGCTGGTCTGGTGTCAGAGAAGGCTTCTGGAAGTTAGTGACATTTGAGTTGGCCAGCGAAGAATTAAGTAGATACAGTGAGGACATAGGGACTTTTGGGAAGCAGTAAGTCGAGTTTAGCTTTGGCCGATTCAGGCGAAAAGATGGTTTTGGGGGAGCTCATTTGTTTCGAGTTTGGCCTGCCTTGGTGCAGACCCTGTCTGGTGCCTGTCGGTTCGGCTAGCTAGAGAGTGCCTGTGTGGAGAAGGTGGCTGTAGATCTGATCCCTTGGAGAGACGGTGCAGCTTGACGTTCTCTACCTTCACTTGGTGCTTTCTTACCCCTGCCTGGCCCCCTTTGAGGACCTTTGCAAGCAGGGGTCTTGGGCCGCTGACCGCACCTTTATAACTGCCTGTGGGCCTGCGTTCTGCCTTCTACACACAAGGTACAGTCACAAAAAGGACAGCTTCACCTAGTCTAGTGGGGAATGCAGTTACAGAAATAGACTGTACTTGGGGAGGTGGGGGTTCCGCTAGTTCTTCTTACCGCAGTGACGGTACTTTGTTTGGGTTAGCAACTAAGTTCTGGAAAATGTTACTTGGGTGGTAGGAAGAGCTGCACCTGAGGCTCAGTGAACACAAACGCTCTGCGCCCCATCAGGCCAGCCAGGTGGCCAGTGTCACCTCATCCAGCCTACTAAAGGAGACGGCAGCAAAAACAGCCACCCACAGAACGAGAGAAAGGGAGACGCGGCAGCTGTCCAGCCGCCTGGGAGAGCCGCGGCCCGATGGGAGACTGCCTCTTAAAGGCCTGTGATCTCTAATGCGGAGGAAGGGTTAATATGAGAAAGGAGATCCGCTTCTGGGGAGGCGGGGAGCTTCCCTGAATGGGCTCTCATTTCTGCTGTGTTTGGGTTTTGGGGGGATTTTGTTATTTTCTTTTTGAAACAAAGTCTCCCTGTAACCCCAGCTGACCTGGACCTCACTATATTGACCAGACTGGCCGGTAACTCACAGAGGTCCCCCTGCCTCTGCCTCTTGAGTGCTGGGATTAAAGGCTGTCATCACCGGACCCCCACTGTGTTTGTTTTTTATTTTTGAGACAAGGTCTCATATACCCCAAACTTGGCTATGTAGATGAGGAGGTTCTGATCCTCCAGCTTCCACCTGGGACTACAGATCTGTGCCACCATGCCCAGTTTTATGCAGTGGTGAGTAAACCCAGGGCCGTTTGGTTGCTAGGTAAGCACTCTACCAACTGAGCTACCTCCCCAACCCTCTTTCAGTTCCTGAGCTGACCCCTTCCTGTCCTTACCATTGTCTCTATTAAATAAGAAGGCCATTTGTGCTCGCTTACACCTGTAGTCCTAACACTCTAGAGGCTGAGGTAGGAGAGCTGTGTGTGGCCAGCCTGGCCAAATAGTGAGTTCAGGACCAGTGTTGAGTATAGAGTGAGACTGTGTAAGACAACGAGAGAGAGAGAGAGAGAGAGAGAGAGAGAGAGAGAGAGAGAGAGAGAGAGAGAGAGAGAGAGAGAGAGAGGTGTCTACACATTAACAGTCTACATGTTAACAGTTTTCAGAGGCTTTTACAGTTACCTCATTTGATTCTTGCTAGTCACCTGTCCGTAGGTGAGGGACAAGTTCAGAGGTCTAAATGATTTAACCAGCTTGAGAAGTGCCATAAGCAAGGTGTTCTAACACCCAGCCAGGCTTTACCTGTTTGGCCAAGCTGTCAGGGTAAGGCATGGGCAGGCCCCAGATGTCTGTGCTAAAGTAAATGGTCTAACTGTGACTCAGGTTGTAATGGCTCTGGGGGCAATCCTTGATTTGACAAACATACCCCATGTTCCACTCATGCTTTGGGTATGGGGTGATGTTATCTGTCCTCTCTTAGTGGGGTTGCCAGGCCTCTTCAGGGAGTCAGGAAAACAACCTTGTTCTTGAACTGAGTGGGGAGAAACCACCCTGTCCTGAGGGAAGATGTCAGGAGTCGGGCTGGGAAGCAGCATGGGCCTTGTTCTGAGCAGCTGTCCCTAGAGATACTTCCAACTTTGGCAAGCCTTTTGTCTGTCTCACCTGTTAATACTGAGTAAGGGGGAAGAGAAGTTGTCTGGTAATGGAGAGTCACAGCTGAGTCTCATACGGTGAATGGGATCAAATGGCCTGATGACATTTGGGTAGTCTGGGCCTGAAGAGGAAGAACAAGGTGAAAGGCTGGGCCTGCCTGAGGTGGTGCAGGCAAGGCAGGAGGAAGTAGCCCTTTGTGTGGAGAGCTGTGGGCAGGGAGCTAGCTAAGGAACAGGAAAGGCTGCAGTAGGAACTGAGACTGGCCTGGAGAGGTATACTGAGTGGTGAAGTTGGTGGGTCATCATTAGCCAGGATTCCCCCCGTGCCACCTGGCCTTGTCTTGAGCTCTTTGTGGTCTGGATAGACACCCAGCAGGTCTGCTTATCCAGTTTGCAGCTGACACAAATCTGAAAAGATTTGTAGCTGATGGGTTCAAAGCAGTGTTGAGTCCAGAAAGCAGCAGATTAGAACAAGGGCCAGAACCCGGTTAAGGAGAAACACAATTACTCAGAACTAGGGAGACTTGGGTTGGTCCTAGATCAGTTCTAAGGCTTGTGGTTGTCTGTGTAGCTAATAGTAGCAGAGCTGCTGAAAACTAATGAGGTTCAACTAGGAGAGTGACTAGGCAAGAAGGAAACTGCTTCACTGTTCATCTCAGGTTAGTGTGTACCACGTCCCGAGCCAGAGCAAAGAGGGTGAAGACCCAAGAGGAGAAGGGACCTGCCCTCAAGAAACAGTGCCTAGCATACCTGTAATCCCAGCACTTGGGAGGCAGAGGTAGAAGAATGGCACGTTTGAGGCCAGTGGGAAGGACCTTGTCAGGGGACCGGGAAGGCTGTTCTTGGCTTCTGACATGCACCACTTTCTCCTTGACTCTCATTTTGGTGTTTTCCCACCTCCTCTCACTTCTAGTCTCCCAGTAACCTTTGTCTTGCAGGTGCTTGAAAGGCTGTTATTGAATGCCTACTCGGTTATTTGATGTTTTTTCAGGTTCTCTAGTTCATCCTAGATCAACTGTGCTGAGGTACTGAGGGGTAGGCAGAGACTGAAAGAAGGGTTCCCATCCAGTTAGGCACTTGGGATAATGTTTATAAAAATGGTTTCAATAGTTAAAGGTCAGAGCTGTGCCTTGAGAAGAGAACCTCTCCTAGGAAAGGAAGGTTGAACCTGAGGTCCTGGGCTGACTTCTCTCTGACGGCCCCTCTAGGACAGGGAGGAGCGGAAGCTGCTGCTGGACCCTAGCAGCACCCCTACCAAAGCCCTCAATGGAGCGGAGCACAACTACCACAGCTTGCCTTCAGCTCGCACAGATGAGCAGGCCCTGCTCTCCTCCATCCTTGCCAAGACAGCTAGGTGAGTGTACAGGACCAGGCCAGAAGCAGGGGCATCCAGTCCTGGGGCATGGAGGAGTTGGACAAGGTCACCGTGGAGAGATGTCTCTGTGTGCTGGCCTGCTCCAGTGGGCAGGCGGGGGCATTGATGTCAGATAGCCCTAGAATTGGCAGCTGGCACTGAGTCCTGTTTGTCCTTCTCTGAAGCACTTATCTTTTCTGTCTCTTCTCTTCAAGCAACATCATCGATGTGTCTGCTGCAGACTCCCAGGGCATGGAGCAGCATGAGTACATGGACCGGGCAAGGCAGTACAGGTGAGCTCAGGGCCAGCGAGGACCCACCTCTCCCCTGCATTGCTCTCAGCTTTGGAATCTGGTCTTCAGTTCAGGCCCTTCACTTGGGTGCAGCCCAGAAGACTGATTACAAATCAATTAGGTGATTCAAGCCAGCCTATGTATTCAGTCAAAAGGTGCTCAGGCCAAGGGAGATGCCTCGAGAGCAAGTTTGAGATGAGATGTACCCTATCATCATGCTCCTTCAGCTGAGGGAGGGAGGCTTGCCTGGGCTGGGCTGGGCGGGCAGGGCACAATGAGCTGTGGTCTGACTGCCCTTCCCTGTCCCTCCCTCTTGGCCAGCACCCGCTTGGCTGTGCTTAGCAGCAGCCTGACCCACTGGAAGAAGCTGCCACCACTGCCGTCTCTCACCAGCCAGCCTCACCAAGTGCTGGCCAGTGAGCCCATCCCCTTCTCCGACTTGCAACAGGTGAGCCACCCCTGGCCTACTCCTGCACCTTTCCCACACCGCTCACAATAGCAGGGTTTACTACCCTGCCTCAGAAGAGGGAGGCTGCCGGCATCTGGTGGACCCAGCATATGCCCACCTTGCTTTCTTGGTTTTATACTCTCCCGGTAGTCCGTCACTGCAATCTTTATTCTCCACATGTCTTCCCTTCTTTCTGTTTGAGACAGGGTCTCCCTGTAGCCCCAGCCAGCCTATTGCCCTGGAGTTCACTATGTAGACCAGGCTGGCCTCAGTCTCACAGAGATCCACCTGCCTCTGCCTCCTGAGTGCTGGCATTAGATACATGCCATCATATCTAGCCCTCCTCCCCTTTTTTTAAAGACTTATATTATCTTTGATTATATATATCTGTGTATGAGTATGATCACATGTATGTGGGTACCCACAGAGGCTAAAGGCATCAGACCCCTGGAGCCAGAGTTAACAGCAGTTGTGAGCTGCCTGACGTGGGTGCTGGGTACTGAGATCAGGTTCTCTGTGGGGGCAGTACTCGCTCCTAACTGCTGAGCCATCTCTCTAGCCCCATGTATTATTTTCTCCTTCCCTCCTTCCTTCTCTCTGGCCCTTCCAGAGAGGGCTTTGTGCATGTTAGGCAAGTGCTACAGTTCCAGCTTAACTGCTGAGCCATCTCTGCAGCCCCATCCTAACCCTTGGTTTTTAAGATAAGGTCTCACTATTATAGCCCAGGTTGGCCTTGAATTTGTGACTTTCCTCCCTTAGCCTTCTGAGTGGTGAGATTACAGGCAGACACCATCACACCCAGTCCCCTGGGGCCTTCTCTCCTCCATCAATCACTCCTCCTCTCCTCCATCAACCACTCCTCCTCTCCTCCATCAATCACTCCTCCTCTCCTCCATCACTCTTCTCCTCCATCAATCACTCCTCCTCTCCTCCATCACTCCTTCTCTCCTCCATCAATCACTCCTCCTCTCCTCCATCACTCCTCTCCTCCATCACTCCTTCTCTCCTCCATCAATCACTCCTCCTCTCCTCCATCACTCCTCTCCTCCATCAATCACTCCTCCTCTCCTCCATCACTCCTTCTCTCCTCCATCACTCCCTCTCTCCTCCATCAATCACTCATCCTCTCCTTCATCACTCCTTCTCTCCTCCATCACTCCTCCTCTCCTCCATCAATCACTCCTTCTCTCCTCCATCACTCCTCCTCTCCTCCATCACTCCTCCTCTCCTCCATCCCTCCCCCTCTCCTCCCTCAATCACTCCTCTTCTCCTCCATCACTCCTCCTCTCCTCCATCAATCACTCCTTCTCTCCTCCATCACTCCTTCTCTCCTCCATCACCCCTTCTCTCCTCCATCACTCCTTCTCTCCTCCATCACTCCTTCTCTCCTTCATTGGCATCCTGCCCCAACCTCACTTGCCCAGTTCTCCCGCTCACATGTCTTTCCCTCTCCTCCCTGTTCTCTGTCTCAGGTCTCCAGGATAGCTGCTTATGCCTACAGTGCACTTTCTCAGATCCGTGTGGACGCAAAAGAGGAGCTGGTTGTACAGTTTGGGATCCCATGAAGAGAGTGGTCCTTGAACAGCTCTTCTCTCCTCTTCACCCTGTCTCCACCCCACCTCTCCTGGCCCTCAGGCTCACTGCGGCTTATACAGTACCTAACCTGCTACTAATCACAGAGAAGAATATGGAGGAGGAGGAGGAGGAGAAGAGCGAGGCTAGAAGCCTGAGCAAGTGAGGACTGAGCAAGGGACGGTAGAACCCATTGGGACTGGCCTTCAGAGCCCTGGCTGGGGTGAGGTTGGGGCCAAGAGGACAGGGCCTGGGCAGATATTCACAATCATTGGGAAGATGGAGATGCCACTATAGAGGCTGGGTCCCCTTCCCGTCCTTTCTCTTGGCCTCCACAGTTCACTCTTGTCCCCTTCCCTGATTGGGTGCTCACATGCACCTCACTAGGGATTGTGACCAGGGTCTAGAGGAGCTTGAATTTGAATTGAGTTTGTATTTCTAGCACCCTGGGTTTTTACATGTTTGGTCTTTTGTTTTTGTTTGTCACCCCTCGATAAAGAAAGTATATTCATCTGTGTGTTGGTTCACCCCCTTGTCCTGCCTACCACTTTACTGTTCAAGTTTGTGAGCAGTGAGCTGTGGGAAGGTGGTGTCTTGAGGAATCCAGGAGATGCAAGTTCAGGGTTCCCAGATCTTAGCTGACAGCTTGAGGTAACCTCAAACTACATAAGACTGTTCATGTCCCTTCTCCAGTGATAGGAACACTGTCAGAGTTACACAGACTTGAATCTTGGGCAGCTGTGACTGTTGGGGATCCAGCCTGAGGTTCAGTGGGATTACTGTCACCTCCTGGGGATGGGAGGAGACCAGGCTCTGCTGGTCATGCTTTTCAGCAAATGAAATTTGTTGTTTCTGTTTGTTTTTTGTTTTTTTTTTTTGTTTGTTTGTTTTTGAGATAGGGTCTCCCCATAGCCCTAGCTGTCCTGGAACTCACTGTGTTCACCAAGCTGGTCTTGAACTAACAGAGATACACCTGCCTCTGCTCCCTGAGTGCTGGAATTAAAGGCCTGCACCACCATGCCCGGCTGCAAATGAAATCTCAAGCAGAATCCTAGTCTAAGAGTAAATTTACTCTCCAGCTCAAGGCTGGAGAGATGGCTCAGTGGTTAAGAGTACTTGCCGTTGTTGCTGAGAACCTAGTTTCTCCTCCCATCACCCATATAGATCAGGTGGCTCACAACCATCTGTAGGTCCAGTTCTAGGAGATCCATTGCTCCCATCTGATCTCCAGTGGTGCCACGAACACATGTGGTGCACATACATGCATGCAGGTAAACATACAGATGCAAAAACTGCTCTGATTGAATAGATCAGAGCTATCTTCTGGGACTACTATGGAGACTGTAGAAAGTTCCACAGATCTTGGCACTCTGTGAAGAATATGGGCTAGGCATGGTGTCTTACACTATAGCATAAGGCTGAGACAAGAGGTTTGTCACAAGTTCAAGGCCAGTCTGGGTTACAGATTGGGAGATTGTGAATCTATTCTAGTCCCATGAGATTTATAAGATGAAGAGTACAGAGAGGACAGAAAAGTTTCCTGTGTGGTGAACCCAGTCTCCCAGGTCCCAGGCCAACAGGTCTTTGCCTTTGCTGCATATCTTAGTGAAGTGTTACTGGCAGTTGCTCAAGGAAGAGGGCATCTTTATAAGGGACTTTTAGTCTGCTGAATAGCTCAAATCATTTATTGTCAAACCAAGCTGATCATCCTCAGGGCATCAGGGAAGCTGGAGTCCTGTGAATCTCAGAGCATGTCCTGCTTGTTCCTGCCCTTCTTTGGCTTGATGTTCATGCGTTTCCAGACTTCAGCTGTGGTGCGGTCTGCTTTGGTGACCCCACTGAAGTCGAACGTGGTAATACGGGGCAGGTTGCACAGCACATATTGCCTGTGGGGAAGACTTGGGCTGGGGGCCAGCCCCCCCAAAAGAACCCTCTCCCTGTCCACCAGTTGTTGCTATCTCCCCTGAATGCAGGGAATGGAGGTGCTTGACTGAGCTGGGGAGACTGCGTCCATTCTGACTGATAGCCAGGGAAATGCTTCTCCGGTCCACATGCAGGAGGTCTTGGTTTTGTCCCCCTTCCCCTTATCCCTTAGGAGAACCCATCTGGACCCCAGCTCCAGGGACAGAACACTTACCTGTACCCCTTCTCTTCCTCTATGGGGTTCCCATGGAGGGTCAGGCTCCGGAGACGTGGGAGGACAGCTAGCTTATTCACCTCCCCCAAGCGATGGATGCTGTTGCCATGAAGGTAGAGGACACTCAGGTTGAAGAACGTTGTTAGGACCTGTTGGGAGGAAATCAAAAGCCAGGCTGGACAGGACCCTAGATCTCTGCTCAGGATGGATTGCTTAGCTGGCAAAAGAGAAGAGTTTGGGGACAACGTACCCTCCACTCCTTTCAGCCACACTGGATGACTCTAATAACTTTCATTTTTTTTTTTGTAATTTTTTTAACTTTTCAAGGGCCCCGGGCAAAGCACAAAATAGAGCTGTGATCTCTTTTCACTGGCATCACCACCCACTGACTTGCCAGGTTACAGCTCTGCCGCTTCTCTCCAAGCCTTACTGTCAGTGTATAGCATAGGAACAATCTCCAAGTCATGTCTGTTTCTTCCAACAGGCATCCTGGACAAAGGGCCAGATGCTATTTATCTTTCTTCCTTTCTCTTTTCTTTCCTTGCTTCCTTTCCTTTCTTTTTCTTCCTCTCCCTTCTCCTTACCATGTAGTCCAGGCTGGCCTTAAACTCAACTATGTAGCTGAGGAGGGCCTTGAATCTTTATCCTCCTGCCCCTACCTTTTTAAGTGCTAGGATTGCAAGCATGTGCCAATATATGCTGGCCAAATTCTGTTTATTTCTTAAACAGAATCACAGAAAGGAGCTGACATACTTTTCTGCCTACCTCTTAAGGAGAACTCAGCAGAAGACATAGCACATGCCCAGTGATGACAGTTTTGCTTCAGCCACTGTTGTACCAGTTGGTTCTCTTATGTTTTCATTTAATCTTAAAAAAAATCTTTATGATTCTGGCATCTTATTCCCATTTTTCAGACAGGAAAGCTGAGGTGTTATATAGCTTGCCCACAAGTAAGTGGTAAGATGCAAACCCAAGATTTGAACCACATTTACACAATTATGGGCTTTGAACTGTACCACACTGCCTCTGCTTCCTTGATAAGAGAGCAGAGATGCTGAGAGCTGAACACTGGCTTCAAGCCACCCCAAGACTGAATTCCAGGGCTAGGAACTCACAGGGTCGATGGAAGTCAGGTCATTGAAGGACAGGTCGATCCAGGCCAGGTTCTCTGGATGCTCCAGAAGCTGTGAAACCACCTGGCTGAAGTCTTTCAGGTCATTGAGGACATTGTTGTTGAGCCACAGGGACTGGGTCAGTGACTTTCCTGACTTGGAGTGCTTCACTGGTCGTAGACCTGTCCTTGGCTCCTCACTTACCAGATCTGGGAGGACAAAATAATGCTCATGTTTAATATCATATTTGCTTTGAGGAGTAAGAAGAGCTGGAAAAATGAACATGCAAGGTCTAGCTGGAGGGCCTGACGGGGCCACAAGCACTGTGCTTCAGTGTAGTGAGACCCAGTCTCTGGCTCTAGGGATCAGAGTAAGTTTGGAATAAAGGCCAAAGACTTCCTGTCCCAAACTCTTCTAGGTCAGATAGTCTCGTGTCTCTTATATTACTGGGCTCTGTGCCACACCTGTGCTGGTGTTGAGGTAGAGCAGAACCATTCATTTTATAGGATAATATGACCAGAGTTGTTGGAGTTGAACCAGATGATAGCACAGAATGCAGAATTACCCACTAATAGAGCTTATGGAATTCACTTCAGTGGAGCATGTCCTTCCTTCCTTCCATTAATGAGCTACAACATACCAGATAGTATGTACATGGTAGTAAACAAAGTGAAGAGAATGTGCCAGGTTCTGGATGAGCAGTAGGGCAGGGATGAAGCAGGTGTTTGTGCTGTGGAGGACTTCTTGCAGGCATGATGGAAACAAACTAGCAGAAAATGCTATGTGATGGTCCACAGTCACAGCCATGAAGAGGTCCTCATAACATAGCAGAGCCTGAGAGCTCAGGGAAGGTGAAGATTGAGCAGATCTCAGTGGATTAGATGTAACCAGGCAAAGGGGTTGGAAGGATAGGAACAGCATGCACAAGGCAGAGGGAAAATGCAGCATAGGGTGCATATGTGCTACACTGCACAAGGACACAAGGAAGAAATGGGGCTGGGAGCCAGTTCTTAAGTCTAAATGTCAGGCTAAGATCTTGGGCTTTGTTCTGTAGGTAATGGGAAGTCACTAGAGTGTTTAAAACAAGCAGTTCAATTTTTCACGTAAAAGGTTACATCTAAGCTTCTATATAGAATTATAAATTTTAGGTGATGGGTGGAACTCAAATATTAATGGCTGTTTTAGTTAGCCCAAGACCAGCCAGATACAGCTATTGTCATGACTTAGCTGACTGATATTAAGGCTGTTCAGAGTGGTGGCCAGCATTTTGTTTAGACAACTGAGTGGATGTAGGCTGTCACTCAGGAAGTGACGAATTCAATCAAGCGTGGTTTTGGTGTGTTAGAAGTTCCTGGCCTGTGAAAAGGAAGAAGACAAGTGGACATGAGTGAAGGTTGACACTTAGGAGACAGAGCCTTGAGAATCATGACTACAGAGCATACATGTTAGGAAAACACCCTACCTCTGAGAGGAGGGTCAAAGGGGAAGAAGAGTCCATTACAGACATTAGTGAATAATCAGAAGAGCAGAAACAGTTTTAAAGCCATTTGGAGTCTGCAGTATATAGATGTAAGTTCTGGGGAGGACCAGGGCTGGCAACTCAGAAGTTGTTGTTAACCTTGGAGAGAGCCTGGGACCCTGAAGGTACAGTGAACAGACAGTAAGGAAGCACAAGCAGCAGTCTGAAGGCCAGAAAGTGAGAGTTTTTGAGGACACACATGCACCACTCCCTGCTGCTATTTTTTTTTTCTACATTTTGTAAATGTATATGAGTGTATTGCCTGTGTGTAGGTAGGTGCACCTGAGTTGTGCAGTGCCAGAGGAGGATAGAAGAGGGTGTCAGATCTCCTGGAACTGGAGTTCTGGACAGTTGTTAGCTGCAGTGTAGGTGCTGGGAATTGAACCTGGGTCTGCTGAGCCATCTCTCCAGCCCTCCCTGATGCTTTTTTCAAAAAAGGTTCATAAAGAGGCTAGCATCAACATGAAAACCAGAACCAGACAGACTCCATGTTAAGGTGATGACATTTTCTTCACTGCCTCTACGCGTTTTAACAAGACTACAGACTATGGGGCAGAAAGGACTTACATGTGCTAAATCTAGCCAGACTGTCTTCACACTCCTTTATTTCACTCCACACATTTTTCCACCCCAACTGACAACTTCCTTTCCTCAGCTGCAGGTCAGACAGTATCCACCAGGTGGCTCTCTACATTAGTCTTGGAATGAGCAGAACTCACATTGCCTGAGGTGATGGCAAATGGATAATGGCACAGAGGCCTCCACTCAGGAGGTCTTCGAAGCCCACCTCCCCATGTAAAGCCTACCCTTACATGAAATGAGCTAGATGAATAATAATGTTAAAGTAACGCCACATGAACTAACACCTAGTCTGATCTGGCAGAAGCTCAGGGAATGTCACCATACATAGACGATCCCAAGGTGTGAGGGAGCCACTGAATAGAGTTGTCCATAATATGAGGCAGACTGGAACTCCTATTACTTAGGGTGGAGGGGCATCTAGAATTGCTGTAACAACCTGTCCCCCACTTTCCCCAGCTTTCATCAAGGTACCACATTATCTTGAGCACATGTTAAAGCATCCTTGCCAAGAAAAGGCCAAGGCAGGTCTGAAAAATGGACCACAAGTGTCAACACTAACAGAATTGGGCGGCATGGGCTCCAGGAAGTCCCAGGGAAGCCTTGATCCTCTCTCCCTATCTCTGAAGAGTTGTCATGCAAGTTTCCCACATTTCCAGAAGGCAGGAGTCAGTGTGATAGGAACTTTTGGTGTCATTGTCAGTCTTCACAGTGGAAGGGATTGTCAGGTATATGTGGTGATGAACTCCCTTAGGACTATGTTTATAGTAGACATTAGAGGGCCGTTGGTTGTGCACAGGATGAGCCCATGTTTGGTGATATTCCCCAAGCTTCTGCATGATCAGGTAGTATAGATTAAATGCCTTGTAAAGTCACTGCTGTTTCAGATTCTGTGACTCATCTTGATTAATTAAGCAAAGGGTTCCAAGAACCCTCAAACTGGATCCTTCCTTTTACATTACCTATAAGTGTTTCTGAAGATCTAGGAGACGCTGGCTTTGGGGGGCTTCGATAGGCCTCTCTTTCACTACCCCTTTACATACTTCGCAAGAAGCACAGTTGCCTGGCATATATGTGTGTAGACATACATGTGCACGTAAGTTCTTAATACTAACTATTGGCTGGACTATGGGGCATCTGCAGATTCTATTTGCAGCTGAACACCCTTGGTAGAACTGACTTGTGTCTCCCCTCATTTTGAGAATTCCCATGCTACAGAAGGAACCACTACACTCCACCTCCCAGTCACTTGTGCTATCTTGCACAAAGATATTATTGCAGCTAAAACCCTTGCAGAATGTGGCTACATCACAATATAAATTGTGCAAAGCACAACAAAGACCACAGTAGATGGGAATTCTGGGAAGAGATAGACAGGAGTTAGGCTAGTAACACTTGTGCTAGTGGTTGAGTATCTGAGAGAAAACCAAAGCTATATAATGTATCTAGGTTAGTGAGTGTGAACATGTGTTCTGTGAGGCCAGTAACCACAGGCAGGAATGGCAGAACTCAGGAGAAACTACTTACTCCTTGAGCATAGGATACTTGAGAGAGCGTTGCCAGGTCCCTTTCTGAAGGGGTCCCTTCCTTTAGGAAGATGTTGGATGGTAAAGTGAGAGAGCATATGACAGGCAGGAACCACAGTGAATGTGTGTGATGATCCACTTGGTGTGGCTGGAGTGAGTGGGAGAGATTTGTCAAGACAAATTTAAACTGAAAACATGGCAGTTTGTTACTAGTAAGACCGCTCATGTTTTACCAGTGATCAGAATAGGCCTGTGTTCCTAGACAGAAGAGATAGGGTCCCGCTAGCTTGGTGGAACTTGGCAGCAACCTGTTTTTTCCTCACTAGTTTCCTCCTCTTTTCAGATAAAATATAATAAAATTGCTGGCTAATAGACTGATTTCTCCATTTCTTCATGATTCTCCTGCTGTAGCTTGGGTTCCTCTGAAGATGGTCAACTATCTTAAGAGGCCCCTGGTTCCTTTCGATTTGCTACTTTAAGGAAATCTCCAGGCTGGGTTGCAGTTCAGTGGCAGAGCATTTGCCCCACATATTGAGGCCTTGGGTTCACTCTTTAGCACTGTAAGACAGCAGAAATTCCCATCCACCCCTTCTTCCTTCAATGACAAGAAGTTGGGGGAAAAAAATCTATTTAGATTTTTGAAATAGAAAACCGAGGCTTCTCCCTAGGTAGCCATGGTCTGCTGCTATGATGTATTGGGTCTGTGTTGGTGGGCTGACCTGGGATCACGTGGATGCTTCTGAAGGAGTAGTCAAGAGGAGGCTCCTGTACCGAAGTGTTCATATAGTCCCGTTTGCTCATAGTTCAGGCCATCATTCATCAGGTACAAGCATGGGCCCTGGGAGTCTGGGTTCAGCCTGGAGGACAGAGAAGGAAGTATTCCAGGTACAGGGTCATCTACCCTTGGGCTTCCCCACAGCCCTCCACCCTGCTTTCTACTCTTCACAACTCTAGGTTTGCCCAGCTGCAATTCTATTTTGAGATACTGGTCTTTGCATATGTAGGATATTTCTTTTCAGAGCATCTTTACAACAGTAGAACTAATTTGATAGTGATAGCACCTATTTCTTGTGGGGTTTTTGTTTGTTTGCTGTGTTTTATTGAAATGGAGTCTATGGGGGCTGGAGAGATGTCTCAGTGGTTAAGAGCACTGGCTGTTCTTACAGAAGACCCAGGTTCGATACCCAGTACCCACATGGTGGCTAACAACTATCTGTATCTCTAGTTTCAGGGGATCCAACACCCTCTTCTGACCTCCGTGGGCATGGCACAACAAGGGTGCACTTACACACATGCAGGCAATATATTCATGGACATAAAAAATAAAAATAATATTTTTTTAAAAGATAGGGATTGTGTAGCTCAGGCTAGTCTCAAACTTAAAATCCACCTGCCTCAGCCTTCTGCATGTTTGAGTTATTGGTATGCACCATCATACTTGCCTACAGCTCCCATTTCTATTTTCTAGATGAAGAAACTGAGACCCAAAGGGTAAAGGACTTGCCCAGAATTAAGCAGAGTCAGTTGTGGACAGCAGTCATAGTCTCCTACTCTGAGAACCTTTCTGCTACACCACAGTAGTTACCATGGAGTCTGTCTTGCTGCCTATTCTCTGGTGACATCAGCTGCGCTATTCTGTTGCTTAACAAACCCTTGAGGGCCAGCACTGAATTTGGTTGGTGTCTGAGAGTCCTTCATTTTCTGACCCAGGTGGAGATTTGATGTCTTCTCTGCTCAGCTTGTCCATCAGCCCTCTCCATCTGAAAACCCCACTTCCAGTCACATCCTGGATGTAACAGTGTGGACAAACAGAAAGCCATAGCTCCCCTCACTTACCTGTCATGAAGGCCTAAAACTCCACCATTAGGGATTCATTTCTTTGGGTTCAGGGATTGTTCCCTGTTAAAATGGAAATACCCCCAAAGAGGGGAGAACACAAAGTTAACAGTCATTAGTAATGTGGTGTGAATTGTCTTATCCAATCCTTTCCAGTATGTTAGGTAAAAGAAAACTTGGGAACAGAATTTTTCCTGGAGACTGGGAAGAGGTGTGGAATACTACTCACCTGCGATGAAGAGAGCTGAAAAAAATACTTTACCAAGGGCTGTTTTGTTTTGTGTATGTGTGTGAATCATACAAACAAAAGACAGACAAAAGACATGTTCTGATCAGCCTCCCTTTTTTCACTTCGCTGGCTGCTGTCACTTCTGCTTTATTTCCTTAAGCTAGCCTAGGATACCTATTGAAACTCATCTCAGAAAAAAAATTTTAGGAACTATAGGACCATTGAAATGACTTAGCAGGTAAAGATGCTTTCTGTGTACAGATCTGATAACCCGAGTTTTATTCCTGGAACCCACATAATGGCAGAAGAAAAGAAGGGAAGATAAAGTTCCGTGTACCCCAGGCTGGCCTTAAACTCACTTTATAGCTAAGGATGACCTTGAACTTCTGGTCCTTCTGCCTCCACTTCCAAGTGCTGAGACTATAGAAGTGTGCGAGCCAGTTGTCCTTAAACTGAGTCCTAACTTGGAACCTAGGTTCCACACCACTGAACTTTAAAAAAAATTTAAAGGCATGTGCCACAATGCCTGGAAGATATACTTTATTACTTTATGTGTATGTGTATGTGTGTGAGCCTGAGCGTATGTATGTACACCAGGAGCCTGTAGAGGCCAGAAGAGGATGTCGGATCTCCTGGGTTACAGACAGTTGTAAGCTGCCACATGGGTGGTGGGAACTGAACATAGGTCCTTTACAGAGCAGCAAATGCTCTGATCTGCTGAGCCGTCCCTCCAGACCTTGAACATGTATTTTAAAATACAAAGGAAAAAATTTTACTGTTAATTTGAGTGCCTCAGAAATGACTTTGCGTAGCACCACCTTCTGATGCATTTTCTGAGCAAGTTAGCACTAAAAATGGAGCCCTAAGAAGATAGATGAATTTGCTTATTGGAAAGGTTGGTAACTAGTATTATCTTATTCATCATCACACACAGAACCTGGCTTATTATAAGAGGCACTCGGGGAATGAGAAACTGCCCAAGACAGGGATTTCTGTTTGGGGAGAGGTGACACTGAGCTGGTCTTCTGGACAATTGGCTCCTAGGTTCAGCTGTTTCATTCCACACCTCACTCACAGGAAGATATCAGTTCAATTCTACACACATTTGTTGAGACAAGGTCTCACTATGCAGCCCTGGCTGGTCTGGAACCAGCACTGTAGACCAGGCTGCTCTGGAACTCAGATTCACCTCCCTCTGTCTCCTGAGTGCTGGGATTAAAGCTGTGTGCCACCACAACCAGCAGGTGTACATTTTTGCGTTTATGATTATGGGTGTATACGTGTGTGTGTGTGTATATATATATATATATATATATATATATATATATATATATATATATATGCAGATGTATATACATGTGGTTGGAGGCCAGGGAACAACCTTGGTTGTTGCACCACAGACACCATCCACTTCTTTCATTTTTGAGACAGTGTATCTCAGTAGCCCTAAACTTGCCAAGCAGGCCTCAGCCCCTAATATACCTTATTATATAAAATCTTTTTTTTCTTTTTAAAAATTATGTATATTTGGGCTGGAGAGATGGCTCAGCAGTTAAGAGCATTTGCTGCTCTTGCAGAGAACCCAGATTCAATTCCTAGCACTAACACTGCGGTTAACAACTATCCATAACTCCAGTTTGAGGAGAATCCAAAGCCTTCTTCTGACTCTTTGGGCATTACACAATATTGGTGCACTTAAATACAGGCAATACACTCAAAAAATTTTAAAAAGTGTGTGTTAAAATATGTGTGAATTGTGTCTTCGTGTGGGAATGTGCATATGTGTGCAGATACCCATGAGGTCAGAAGGCATTGGATTCCATGAAGCTGGAGTTAGAGGTAGTTGTGAGTTACCAGATATGGGTGTTGGAAACCAAACTTGGGAACTCTACAAGAGCAGTATGGGCTTCTGACTACTGAGTCAAATTTCTAGCTCTCTTTTCAGATCCACCTGCTTCTACCTCCTGAGTACTGGGACTTTTTTTTGTAATTAAAAAAATTTTTATATGTATGGTATACCTGCATGTAAGTGTACTTATGTCATACAGTGCCCATGGAGGTCAGAAGAGGGTGTCATCTCTCTGCAACTAGTGTTAAGGGCAATTGCTAGCCATCATGTGGGTACTGGGAACTGAATGTGGGTGTTCTGCAAGAACCAGTACTGGTAAATTCTGCACCATCCCTCAAGATGACCTGAATTCCTGATTTTTCTGCCTCCATCTCCACCTCCAAAGTGTTGGGATTAAAGGCACATACTACCATACCTGGCTTTGTAAAACGCTTTTCTAAACTTTAAAAAAAATTTTATGTGAGTGTTTTGCCTGCATTTATGTAAGTGCACCACATGTGTGCAGTGCCTATGCAGGCCAGTGAGGGCATCAGAGCCCCTAGAACTGGTGCTCCAGACAGCTCTTTACCACTGTGTCGATGCTGGCAACTGAACCCAGGCCCTCTTTCAAGAACAGTAGGTGCTCTTAACTGCTGAGCCATCTCTTCGGCCCTGTAATCACTGTTCTTTTCTAGATAAAACTAGATCAGTGTGTCAGTGATAAATTGTTATTCATGGTCTCTCTATATCCATCCCCTTTTGCCATATAATTTTGTAGTTCCATCCTACTCTGATATGAGCTCAGCATGTAAAAAGCAAACAGGGCCAGATGTGATGGTGCACGCTTTTTAAATCCCAGCACTCAGGAGGCAGAGACAGGTGGATTTCTATGAGTTTGAGTCCAGCTTGGTCCACATAGTGAGTTCCTGGCCAGCAAGGGCTCTATAGTAAGACCCTGTCTTTAAAAAAAAAAAAAAAGGCAACAAATAGATTTAAGGTTTGCTGTTTTTTTTTGTTTTGTTTTTGTTTTTTTTTGCTTGCTTTTTTTTGTGGATTTTGTTGTTTGATTGGTTGGTTGTTTTTGGTACCAGGCACTGAACTCAGGGCCTTGCAACTTGCTAGGCAAGTGCTCTACCCCCTTGCTATATCCCCAGCTTTGCAAAAGAAGCTTTACAAGATGGGTGAGAGACATGTGAAAGTGAGTCAGAGATCTCAGCTGAAGGCAGCCCAGACTAGTCTACATCCAGTCCACCCCCACTGTTATGACCAGGAGAGCCACCCAACCCACAAATGACTGCAGACACATGAATGAGCTCAGCCAAGTCAGAAGAAGCATCCAGCTAACTCAGAGACATGGAAGTAAGAATAAATGCTTATTGACTTAAGCCATTGTGGTTTTGGATGGTTACATGGCAATAGCTAATTGATGAATGTGCCCAGTTGTATTTTGGACAAAACTTTATTGCCATCTGTTTTCTCACTTGTGAAATGAACACAACCCCTAAGAGCTATTCTATGGCCTACAGGAGGTGTTCAATGAAAGTACTGAGTACTTTTGTGTGTGTGTGTGGTACTGGGGATTGAACCCAGGGCCTTGTGCATGCAGGCACACACTCTACAAACTGAGCTATGTCCTCAGCCTTCCATGCTTGTTTCTTTACTATCTACATTCTGTCCTCTTCCTGTAATCTTGGGGACAAGGACAAGAAGTCAGACTTCTGTTTCTATGAAAACTCCTCATTGAGCTTGGCAAAGACTGGGTCCTGCTTTGATGGATAAATGAGTAATGAAAGGAGAAACAAAGGAATCAATCATGACTTTTAGGCATCACATGGAAGGCCTGACTTCCAGAAAGAACCGATAAAGCCCAGATACTGCCTTGCTCATTACTGTGGCTGCACTGTGGACTCAGGCCTTCCCAGCTGCTCTTTGAACTCAGCTAGGACACGAATTCCATGCGGTATTCATCTCACCACATTGACAACTGACATGACCAATGACAGGGTTAGGGACATACTTAGTTTCAAACTGGAATTTTTTTTTTTTAAATGTAGCGGTTAATATGATAGCGGAAGCCAAGTCAAACAGCACAAAGCAGAAACAAAGCCACCTCCTAGAACACAGATATCTAAGGTGTTAGATATTTAAAATAAACCTTGTGTATTCCTTTGTAAGCCAACTCTTTTTCTTTTCAAAATCCTTGTATACTCTCTTATGTTTTCTAAGAGCTGTGGAGTGGTCCAGAGTATACATCATCTTTTAATATTATTAAGTTGATTTAATCAATCCTAGGTTGACAGAAATTTCTCTCCAGCTTAGAGGAATTACTAATAATTAGACTCTGATTTGTTGCCCATTTCTGTCTGTTCTCAAGCAAGTTGTGACATGATGATGTAGGAGGCCTAGAGCAACAATCAGATGAAGAAAGCTGATAGAGACTGCAATTTAAAGATGGTTTCTGTCTATGGGCTGCAGGCAGAAGAAAAATCAAAGAATATCATGAACAGTGTGCTACGTAATACAAATATATTCAGGAAGATTATATTCCCGGATGCCAAAAGGAAGTTCAAGAATATCTTGGCTCCTGCCTGCCTACTCCCATCTCTTATCTACACCATATTCTGCAATTCAGCCAAATCCAACAACTCACAGTAAGTTCCCTGCACTTGTTCCTGGGCCTCTCTGCTTGAAACAGTTTTCCTTTCCAGATCTCACTGTTTGGAATATGGTTTCCTCTGATTCTTTCCTTGTTAATTCTTACTTCAGGACTCGGCTCAGGTTTCAACCTTTTCTGATAAATTTATCCTTATCTCCAAATCTGGATATGGAACTTCTTTTGGCTCTCATAATAGCCTCTAATTATTGCCATGGTAGCACTCAAACATTCTAATCATCTGCTCACGGTTTACTTGACCATAAACACCACAGGACTGGAACCATGTTTTTCTCATACATGAATCTCCTAATGGTGGCAAGTGGTAGGTTCTTAATACCTCAACACCACAACTGAATGAATTACAGAGAAGGACATGAGGCTGATAGAATGGAGGGATCTGACCTGGTCATTTCTGAAGTGATTGAGAGAACTCTGGAGAAGTACAGGTGAGAAGCACAGGACAACAGGAGGAAAAGATGTGCTTTCTAGGGGAGGTAATTCAATGATAGAGTGCTTAGCATGTATAAGGCTCTGGGTTCAATTCCCAGAATCCCCTCCCCCGAAAAAAGGACAGGCATTTCAGCTGTGGGCAAAGGCCAAGGCTCTGTGCTGGTGTACACAGAAAATTTGGAGACCCTAAAAAACGTGATATAAACTAGAGTGGGAAGGGAGTATGTATGCTAGAGGGCAGTTGGAGAGGTGGGCAAAAGCCATTCTGAAACGCTGCTTTAGTCTAAGGGCAGCAGGAGGCCACAAACTGTACACTGAATTGTGGGTAGGGGAGAGTAAACAGCACTGAATTCCCATTCTCAACAGTTATTTGGGTTGCAGAATGCAAAATAGCTAGGAGGGAAGGCAGGAAGGAAAGGACAGTACCTAGGACTGGATAAAAGTTATACTTGGGGGGCTGAGGTGGAAGAATCACAAATTTGAGGTCAGCCTGGGCTACACAGGAAGATACTGTTTTTGCTTTGTTTTGTTTTGTTTAAAGGCATTGGGCTAGAAAGATGGCTTAGCAAAGAGCACTTGTTGCTCTTTCAGAAGACTAAGTTCAGCATCCACATCAGGTGGCTCACAACCACCTGTAACATCAACTCCAGGGGATCTGATGCCCTCTTCTGGCCTCCAAGGCCACCCCATAGACCATAGACATGGTATACACATAGCAATCATATACACACGTACACATAAAGTAATAAAAATATTTCTTTTTTTAAAAAGACATTTAGCTGGGTATGGTGGCACACACCTTTAATCCCAGTTCTTGGGAGGCAGAGGTAGGCAGCTTCCAGGTTAACCTGGTCTACACAGTGAGTTCCAGGCCAGCTGGGGCTACCCTGTCTCAAAAAAAAAAAAAAAAAAAAAAAATCCAAGAGGCTGGAGAGATGGCTCAACAGTTAAAAGCACTGGCTGCTCTTGCAGAGGACCTGGGTTCAGTTCCCAGCACCCATATTGCCACTAACACTTGTCCTTAAATCCAGTTCCAGGTGATCCGATGCCCTCTTCTGGCTTCCATGGACATTGCACGCACAGGTGCACTTAAGATAAAAGCAGGGAAAATTAATACACATAAATAAAATATTTAAAAAGAAATAAAAGGACATTCAGGTATTCAAGCTGGCAGGGCTTTATGAACACTTGGGTTTTTGGCTTGTGTTCATTGGGGAATACTGGATGAGATTCAGGCTTGGAGAGGGTTGGGGTGCACAGAGAAACCTTGAATTTGGCTTGCTTCTAAAATATCCTGAAGGAGATGTCAGGGACACGATTACACAGACTTGGAGCTTAGAGATGCAGGCTAGGCTGGAGACATCCAGATGGCAAATAATGGGGTGGGTGGGGATGAGCACCAGGAAGAGAATCCAGAGAGGTGGGAAACAGAAGGCTTAGTCTGTAAGAATGTCGGGACAGTAAGTGGACCAATCAGGGCCGGCTAATGGCGGCTTCAGAACTCAGGTGTCATTTAAATCATATTTAAATGTGTTTGATCCTCATTGCCTTCTGTCTCTAGTTTCTTCATTAAAAATTTCAAAAAAGGTTGAAATTACAGTGACACAAAGTAGGTCATACAGGTTCCTTTTCCTTGGGGCAGTTTAACTTAATCCTTGGGGCAAGTTCAAGCTACAAAGAGTTGACTGGAACTTGAACTGGAATCTACTTCTAGCTTTGCCATTGCTTTGGAGTGCTTTTTCTACTCATAATAGCTCAGTGAATCAAGGATATTTATCCCCATTTCACAAATTGAAAAACTGAAACCCAAAGAGGCGACTGCCGCACTCCAAAGCAAAATATTCGGATCTGTCATGAGAAGTGTGAAGATCTAAAGAAATGAAGATCTAAATTGTGGCTTCCAGAATCAGAGCAAGGCAGGGACGCAGAGGAAAAGTCATTTGCAAATAGCACCATTGATGCACGTGTATGGGAGGAACCTGCTGACTCCCTGAAAAAGGTCTTCTTGCTTGGAAGAGTAAGGAAAAGGGGTTCCTTTAAGCTCCGTAACATTTTCTCCACCTCCAGAATTAAGGGCCGTATTTACTCTACTGTGAATTGTAGGGTGTCCTGGTTCCTTGGAGGAAAGCCCACCCCATGCCTGCTGGCAGTTCTAATTCCCCAGTGTCGGAGACTTGAGACCTCCACATGGGAAGCACCGTGCTTCCCATAGGGGGTTCGTAAACAACCCTACCTCCCAGTTTATCTCACAGGTGTGGTGCTCACCGTGAACGGGAGTGAGGGTTGCGGGGGGACCCAAGGGCGCGGAGTACTCAAGTTCTTATTCTTTCTGTGGCGCTCTAGTATCCCAGAACGGCTCTCCTGTTTTCCCACCCAACTCACCAGCAGTCGCTTCCCCTCCAGCCTCGGCGTCTCACTACCTGAGAGCTACTCAGTGCAACTCCATGGCAACTACTTCCGTCACCACCACCCCGCCGGCGCCCGAAGCTCGCTCCGCTCGCGGTGCATACAGGGACTTGTAGTTCGTTGGGGCTGGGCTCTGAGGCCGCGGGAATTTTTGGGATTTGTAGTTCTTTTTGTCCTCGAGTCTAGACCGGGGTCCGGAAGTAGTGTTACCCCTTTTTCCTTCCCGGTGGCCCTCACACTTCCTTTTCCAGGGTCCTCAAGTGTGCCGCGCTAACGACAACAGCCGACCGGGGCCAATGAGAGGGCTGTGAGATGGGGCGGGACCTTAGTTTGAACTAATTGAGTCTTCACCGTGCGGACTCGGTCCTGAGGACCATCGAGGAGCGCGTGGCGGAGCGAGTTCGCAGGGCCAGGTAACCGGCGCGGGCCGGCGGCTGGCGTGAGGCCTCCTGCGGGTGCTGACGACGAGGAGCGCGAGGGAGGCCACCTTCGTAGCTGGGGGGCCAGGTTTGTGGGAGGCGGCAGTGTCCGAGGGGAAGGTCTGTTTGGGGGCGTGTCCGTGGGATCCTAGCGGAGGGGCCCGGCGTGTGGAGGGAATGCCACACGGCAAGGACTGTGACGCACAATGCTCAGTGTCATGAGCGATGGCAGCAGGAAGCATTTTCCGAGCACCTCTACGGTTTTGGCATTGTGTTGCACGGTGTATAAGGATCATCCTTTTAGTTTTGTTCATCGTTTACAGATGGAGACCCTGAGGTTTAGGTGTAACTTGGCTGGGGTTGCATGGCTAGCTTGAGGTTTGTTGTTGGGGGTGTGGAGGGCTGAGCGTCGTTGAGAAGAAGGGACTGTGTTGGCGATGCACCTTGTCTTGGGCTAATATATTTCGAGTCTGACTTTTTATGTATGTAAACAATGAACTTACCTGCCTTTTCTCCTTGGTTTGCTGTGAGGGTTAGACCTGGTAGGCTGTTTCTGCAAGCACCTTGGAGAACACAAATTTAAGACTAAGTTATGTCACTGTGTGAAGATTGTGAAAGTTCATGTGGGTTGCTGCTGCCTCTTCTGGGTGACCCTCTTTTGCTTACCTATGCTGTAGGATGTAGCACTTTGTCATCTGGTATTTTAGAGTCTCCTTCCATGCTTGTTAGGTTTTTTTGTACTAATGGCTACTCAAGATTTGAGCATGTCATATGTCATGACCATGTCATATGTCATGGCCATAACTTTGGAATGATGTGTTTGGGGTTGTGAAAGGATAGGAACCTGGTTTTCCCATCTTCATTAAGTGGTTTTGTTTGTTTGGTTTTGGTGGGTGTGGGTGTGGGTGTATGTATGTGTGTGGTACTGGGGATTGAACCCAGGGCTTTGTGCTTGCTAGGTCGTCACTCTCCTACTGAGCTATCTCCATGGGTTTTTTTGTTGTTGTTTGCTTTTTTAAGGTTAAGTTACCCTCTTTTTTGGAATGGTGGTGCCTCTAGAAAGCAAATATTTACTTGCTTTAATCCTTACTTTCCTCTGTCTAGTGTCTGGGGCCTGGTCTTTTGTTTCCAAACTTCTGGGTTGTCAAGTTTTATTCTGTGATGGGCAAGAAGCATTGATGATAAAGGAGCTGGAACTTGCTGTCCTCTGGAGATCTTTACTGCTATTACCATATGTGGCCCGTGTTCAGATCAAGTGAGGAAGCTTTTAGTCACAGAGATGGGTGTATGTGTTCCCCCTAGCCCTGTTCTAGTATAGTATTTTCTCCTTTAGAGGAGAAACACAAAGTACTTTTTTATTGGCCCAAGTTCAAGCAGATGATGATTAATTGTAATGCCTGAATCCTCGTTTAAAGCCTGTAGTGCTCCCTAGAGCCAGAAGGTAATACCCGAAGGCTCACTAGAATATCACTCTTTTAATCATCTTTGTTCCTTGTGGTGTATGGAAGTAGGGTGAATGCCTTGAATGAAGAGTTCTAGAATTGTTGGGATAGGGCAAAGTCTTACATCAGATGCCTAAGGAGAGCCGATCAATGGCTGTTTTCATATCTCTGTTTAATTGATAAAAACAGATGTTCAGAAGCTACTGAGGTCATTTTATTCACCCTCTTGTCAGTACACACTAAACTTACCCAGAAGTGTTGAGACTCAAAATGAGCTCTTCCAAGAATGAAACCATTGCCAAAGGCAAAAATCCATCTCATTCTTGAAACCCTAGATATCCTCCCCCCCCCCGCCTTTTTTTTCTTTTTGCAGTGCTAGGGGACAAATGCAGGAACTTGTACTTTCTAGGCAATCCCTCTGCCATGGAGCCACATCACCAGCCCAAACATTAAACGATTAATAATAGTTATTTTATGCTGTTAGTGATTATTTTGTTTTGTCCATGTATGGTCAGTTGTTTTCCCTCTGCCCATTCTTTTTATTATTTTTAATTTTCTTTATTTTTATTTTGTGTGTATGTGTTTTACTTGCATGTATGTAAGTGCATCCATGTGTGCAATACCCATAGAGGCAAGAAGAAGGCATCAGATTCTCTGGAACTGGAGTTACGCACAATTGTTAGTGGCATGTGGGTGCTGGGAACAGAATCTGGGTCCTCTACAAGAGCAGCTAATGCTCTTAACTGCTGAGCCATTTCTCCAGCCCACCTCCTCCTATTCCTTTTGATACTCTGTTCTTTTTTTTGTTGAACAGATGTATTCATCCTTGAGATATTTCCTTCAATGAGGGTCTTAGTGGTAAGCATTGTTTTCACTGAGAGATATCTTCATTTCATCTTCAGTATTTATGGTTTAGCTGGCATACTATGCTTCCAGTTATTTTCTCTCAGCAACTTGAAAATGTGATTTCATGATATTTCTGACTTTTTGTTCTTACTCTTGAGAACTGTGCTCATGATTTTCTCTTTCATTGGAGGTGACCTCTCTTTCTCTCTGGTTGTTTTTAAGATCCTCTTTGTTGTCTTTTATACTCTGTATTTCATTGCATGGTATGAATTTTAAAAATTAATAACATTTATTTATTTGTGTCTGTGTGTATGAGTACACCATGGCTCCTGTATCGAGGTCAGAGGACAACTTCTGGGAGTTGGTTCTCTTCCATTGTGTGAGTCTGTCTCAAAGATCAAACTCAGGTCTTCGGACTTGGCAGCCAATGCCCATCGAGCCATTCAGTGTCCCACTTGGTGTAAACTTAATTTATCTTGTTGGGTAACAGTTCATCTATTATCTGTTTTTTTCAAATGATTGAATTAAATTGATTATTTTTTTGAGACACTCTCTCACTATGTGGCCCTAGCTGACCTGGCTGTTGACCAGTCTGGCCTTGAACTCTCAGAGATCCATCTGTCTCTGCTGAGTGCTGTTTTGTTTTTTTTTTAAGATTTATTTTTATTTAAAAGTGTGTGTGTGTGTGTGTTGGTATGTGCATTTGAGTTCAGGTCTCCGTGGAGGCATAGTATCTCCTGGAGCTGAAGTTACAAGTGGTTGTGAGCCACCTAACATGGGTCCAGGGAATTGAACTCAGATCCTCTACAGGATCAGTGTGTGCTTTCAACTGCTGTGTCATCTCTCCAGCTCTAATTTAATTTATTTGTATGTGTGTATGTGTCTGCATATGTCTGTTTGAATGTGTAAATACTTGTATGGGAGGGTGCCAGTGAAGGCCAGAAGAGGGTACTGTACCCTTGAAACTGGAGTTATAGGTGTTTGTGAGCCACCCAACATGAGATCTGAATGTTAGTATTCTTGATTGAGCACCAACTGTGTTTTTTGTTTATTTATTTATTATGCATATGAGTGTTTTGCCTGCATCTTTGTAAATGCACCTATATGTGTGATACCCACAGAAGCCATCTGAAACTGGAGTAAAGGATGGTTGTTAGTTGTTATGTGGGTGTTGGGAACTGACCCCCAGGTCCTCTGCAAGAGCAGCCAGTGCTCTTAACCACTGAGCAATCTTTCCAGCCCCACCCCCACTTCTCACCCCCAATTTTCTTTTTAAATAGAGTATTCATTGTAGACCATGTGACTGCAGATTTGCTGAGATCCTCCAGCCTCTGCCTCCCAAATGCTGGGATTATAAACTGGTACCACTGTGCCTTGCTTGAGTTATTTTCATGAAGCATTCTGGTTTGTTTAAAAAATTTGTCAATTATATTACTTTGGTTTTTTTCATGTTTTCAACTCATTTTATATCTTTAATTTAAAAAAAATTATTTTGAGGTAGGATCTTCGAGCCTTGGCTGGCCTGTATGTCTGTAATAATTTTTTTAAAACTTGATGTATAGTCTTTTGTCATGTTCAGTTATCTGAATTTTTAGGGGTATAATCCTAACATTTTCTGAAACTGACTCTTTCATGATAGTTTACTCTTGTACTTTTAGTTGTGAGCTCATATATAAAGGAACATTATTTATGGCACTTTTTTTTTTTGGCCTTTTTGAGTCAGGGTCTTCCTATAGTTGTAGCTGGCCTGAAACTCAGTATGTAGACCTGGCTGACCTCGATCTCACAGAGATCACCTGCCTCTGCTTCTGAGTGCTAGGATTAAAGGCATGCCTGGCTAACTTTTTGTTTTTAAATCAAGGAAACAGGGTCTTCCTCCCTGGTCAAGCTGACTTTGAACTTGAGATCCTCCTACTTCAGCCTTCTGAGTGCTGCGATTACAAAACGTATAATTTATAGCACTCTCATATGGCCTGATTTGAGGTACATTTTCCCAAGAGTGAGATTCATTTATTTATTTATTTACTTATTTATTTTGTGGTGGTAGGGATTGAACCCAGGGCATGCTAGGCAAGAACTCTACCACTGAGCTATAGGCCCTTTTAAATTTATTATTATAATAAAAATATTTATTTTTATTTTATGTGTATGAATGTATTGCCTGCACCCCTGTCATGCAGTGCCCATGGAAGGCAGAAGGAGGTGTCGGGTTCCCTTGGAACTAGAGCCTCCATGCTTTTAACCACATTAGCCAACTCTCCAGCCCCAATTTATTATTATTTTTATTACTGCATAAGCGTGTGCGTGTGTGATATGTGTTTGTCTGTGCAGCTGTGCACATGTGGAGATCAGAGGACAATTTTTAGGGGTCACTTCTATCCTTCCTATGGGTTCCAGGGATGAAACTTGGGTCACTGGGTTAGTGTGGTCTTCCCTTTCCCACCTGGCCATCTCACTATTTCTCTTTTTAATTAAAAAAAAAAAAAATCAACCTTGTTTGTAGTTCTGTACCATTAAGATAAGATAGCTTTGGCAGATATATACACCTGAAAAAAAGCTGCCACAAGCCTGTTGTGGTAGTGCACACCTTTAATCCCAGCACTCTAGGCAGAGGCAGGTGAATCTCTGAGATCAAAGCCAACCTGGTCTACATAGCAACTTCTAGGCCAGCTGGGACTATAGGGAGACCCTATCTCAACAAACAAATAAACAAATAAAAAGCTGCGACAAGCAATACATTTATTTCACCCCAGAAGTTTATGTTTCTTTATAGGAGTTCTTTCCTTTCATACTGATTTTGAGAACCAATAATCTGCTTTTTGTCCCTACAGATTGTGTTTCTAGACTTTTCGATAAAGGAAATCATACAGTATGCAGTAGATACTTTTTTATGTCTGGCTTTTCTCCTGTGGCATAATGCATTTGAGATTCTTTGAGACTACTATGTAGCCCAGATTCTCCTGGGACTTGTTACATAAACTAGTCTGAATTTGATTTAACTTTTAAAAAATTATTATTGGGGGCCTAGAGGTGGCTCAGTGGTTAAGAGCACTGGCTGCTCTTGCAGAAAACCCAGGTTCAATTTCCAGCACCCACATGGTGACTAATGTCTATAACTCCAAGGGATCTGGCACCCTCTTCTGACCTCAGCCAGCATTGCATGAAGAATGCTGTCTATCTATCTATCTATCTACATACAAGAAATACACTCATACACATCAAATAAAAAATAATAAAATATTTCAAAAATTTATTATTGCTCTGTGTGTGGGGGGGTGGACACATGCTGCCGTGTAGGTGTGGCGGTCCCAGGACAACTGGAGAATCATTTCTCTCTTTCCACCTTCACATAGGTTCAGGGGTTCAGGGGATTGAACTCAACTCAGGTCACGCAGCACCCTTGCCTGCTGAACCATCTCATCAGTCCCCAGTCTGACTGAACTTGCTTCGATCCTCCTGCTTCAACCTCCCCAGTACTGGGATTATACATATGGGCCATCATATTTGGCTTGAGAGGTATTCTTTTAACTGAATATGTCAGTAATTTGTTAGTTTCTATTGCTAAATAGTATTTCATCATATAGCTACATCAGATTTTGTTTATCATTCATTGTTTTGCGTTTGTCTGTTACTGAGGATTGAATCTGTGGCCTCATGCATGTGAGGAACGTGCCTTGCAACTGAGCTTTAGCTACATCCCCAGCTCCTTAAAATCAGTTTCTTTCTTTCTCTTTGTCTCTGTCTCTGTCTCTCTGCTTGCAGGGGTCACGTCCCTGGGGCCTTGAGCATGCTAGGCAAGTGCTCAACCACTGAGTCATATATCTTTGTTACCTTCTGCTGGACACTCAGTGATATTCTTATCCTAAGACAGAAGTATTTGTAGTTTTGCTCTAAGTAAGTAGATTTCCAGGCCTCAAGTGTTGTGTAAATTTGAGCTCTAAATGCACTCTTATACATACCTGTGATTTTGAATTCAAAAAGGTTTTGCTTCCCTACTAGCTTCCTAATTTCCCTGTGGAGAGATTCTTTTTTCTAGTCTGCCTTTCTATTGGGAGTAACTTTGGGGTCTCAGCTTCTGCACAGAGATCTCATTGACTTTTGTGGGCTCAAGATATGTAGACTAGACCTACGAGGGTGTCATACACTTCTGACACTACTAGGGCATTAAGACCTTGGCTCAGCAATTCAACTTCTAGCTTTTTTGTTCCTGGCTTCTGTGAAGTCCCTCCCCACTTCCCTCCCTCCCTTCCTTCTTTTCGTCTGTAGTACTGAGGATTGACCCTAGGGCCTCTCACATACTACCAGGTACTCCACCACCGAACTACAGCTTTTCCCTTTGTTTCTTTGGAACTCAGTTTATCTGTGCATCAGTTTGGGTCCAATCAGTAAAAGAGAAACCACATGCTAGAAGTCATTTTAATAAAGTGAACTCAATAAAGGAAATAGTTTTGAGTCTTTGTTAGAGGGTTCAACAAGCCAAAAGGGAACATTAAGGAAAGTAATTTTAGTACAATAACTAGTAAAGTTATTGTACTAAATAAATAAAGTTTATTTAGTACATAAAGTTGCTTCCTCATCCAGGGCTGAGAACAAATGGAAGAAGTTGAGAACCTATAAGTCTGGAGGGATATGGAGCCCTTGTACCCAGAGTCTCTGAGGAGAGTGTGTTGCCTGGTGTTACTGGTTTCTTGGGAGTTCTCCAGAAGGCCCTAGAGAAACTAGACTCAGTGGAGCCCAGCTCAGCTAATACAGCAGCTGCTGAGGTGCCCTGCAAGGTTGTTCTGGGAGTTTGAAAAACACCAACTCAGAGGAAGGAAGCCTCTTGCAGCCTTCTCTTGCCTCCTGTTTTCTCTTTAGCAGCCCCTGTTGACAGAACCTAGCAGGGAGAGCTCCATCCCCTGCCCTCAACAAAAGTGAAATGGAGTTGGTGGTGTCTAAGCCCCAGCATCTCAAAGCAGAGCCCAGTGTGGTCAGTGTGGGGCTACTGACTGGCACAGTTTAAAAGGATGATTATCTTTTAAACGTTTCCAGGCATATTTAGTGGAAGATTTTCAGGTTATCTGGCTCATAGCTTAATAATATTTTTTCTAGCACATCTTGTGAAACTATTCTAAGACCTTTACATGAACTACTTCCCAAAGCTTTATGAGGTAAATTCTGTTATTACCATTCCCTTTTACAAGGAAGGAAATTTAAGTACAAGTAGGTTAGGTTATCTGTCCAAAGCCACACAGTTTATAAGTGGAATTGGTGTCCTAATCCAACTTTTTTGTGTTTGTTTCCCAACCATTTATTTATTTGTTTGTTTGTTTGTTTTGAGTCCAGTCTTGCAATGTAGCACAGTTGGCTTCAGACCACAATCTTCCTCCTGCCTCAGCCTCATCAGTGTTAGGGTAATAGTTGTATGCTACCACCCCTGACCTTTGTAGCTACATGTTTTGTTGTTGTTTTTTGTAGTACTACAGATTTTACCTAGGGTGGTCACACATGTTAGGCAAGTGCTGTAACACTGTTCTACATACCAGCCCTTTAAAAGTTTCTTTTTCTTTTATTTTTTAATTAAATTTTTTTTAGAACTGAAAGTAATGTGTCATACAGTGCCATTGGAGATCAAAACAGGGTGTTGAATTCCTCTGCAAACTGAAGTTATGTTGGTTGTTAGCTGCCATGTGGGTGCTGGGAATGATACCTGGATCCTCTGCAAGAGAAGCCAGTGTTCTTACCCTCTAAGCCATTTCTTCAGCTCTGGTTCTTTTATTTTAAAAATTACAGAATTGTTTATACTTCTGTTAAATTATGTTGTGTTATTTTTTGGTAATGTCAAACTTTAAAAAAAAATTATTTTAGGTGTAGAAGTGTATTGCCTGCATGTAAGTACTATACCCGTGGGTGCTGGGAACTGAACTTGGGTCCTCTACAAGAGCAGCGAGTGCTCCTAACTGCTGAGCCATCTCTCCAGCCCCTCCCCCCCCTTAAAACAGTGTTTTGAGATGGGTATAACTTTGTAGCTCGTACTGATCTCAAACTCAAAATCCTTTTGTCTCTGCCTCCCAAGTGCTGGGATTACATGTATATGTGGGCTAACCACACTTGATTTAAGATTTTTTTTTGCCAGATCAAATTTAAAATTATATTTTCTGTTTATAGAAGACAAGGTGTCTTGTAACTTAGGCTGGCTTGAACTTGCAATGGAACCTTGAACTCTTGCCTTTGCCTCCCTGTCCTGGGATTGCAGGTATGTGCCACCATGCCTGTCTTGTCTTCACAGTTTAATTCCAGAGTTTGACAAGCAGGCTTTTTATGTCTTCTTTCTAAGTCTTTGATAAAGTGCTAGGTATGGTAGGTTTGAGAAGCAAGCTCCCTGGCACAAAATACCATAGCTCTTATCTTGGTTATTGGAGGTTTTCAGGGAATATTTTTACTGTTTCTTCTGATAAATTGGAGGATGAGCTATTGGTAAATGGTAGTATCTTGGTTGCCATTGAGGGATTGGAGAGAACCAAGGTTATGAACTGGCCATTAGGTAGTCAGTCACCTACTAAGGGACCACTTGGCAGAAGTAGAATGATTGGTAACTACTGTAGAAGGGAGAGCCAGCGTTCCTGCACAGCATGTTCCTGGGTTGGGACTCCTATTGGCTGCTGTGTCATGTTGTATTTTTTTTCTGTCCTATTTAAGGGCTAGTTTCTTTGAAGTCAGTGCAGGAAATGCCAGTGAGTCAGCCTTGCAGATTTCTCCTGCTGTAGTGTAGCAGAGGACCGGTTTATCTAGTAAGAAGTGAAGACTACATATATTCCAGGCACACTTACCCGACCACTTGAGTGCCTTCCTATGAGTTGCCAGAGATACTTGTTTTGCAGGCTGTCAAGTTTTTGGTGCCCTGTGGCAAGTGGGTGTAGTATGACCTTAATAGGGCCTTTGCTTGGGCAGCAGCTGCATTATACCCTATTGAATGGGTGTTTGTTGGGACTGTGCTTCTGTGAGGGCCTTGCTGATGAGTGAGGAAATAGTAGGTTTAATTTCCTGCATTTCTAGGTGTCCTGCAGTGTGTCTTTTGGAGAAACTTCTTGTTCCCTTTGTTCTGCTGTACCCCTCATGTAGTGAAGTAGACTATGGTTGCTAACTTACAGAGCTCAGTTTCCTTAGGCAGCAGGCAAATACTTCATGAGTGCCTGTCCTGTCCCCAGTAGAGCTGACTGTATACAGAAGTGTGTGATGGAAGATTTCCCTCCTTAGCAATTTTTTATTTGGAATAATTTCAAACCAGTAGATACTTTACAAGAGTAATATAATACTTGGTGTGGTGGCACACACATTTAGTCTCAGCATTTAGGAGGCAGAGACTTGGCAGATCTCTGTGAGATCGAGGCCAGTGTGGTCTGTATAGTGAGTTCCCAGGCCCACTGGGGCTTCAGGGAGTCAAAATAACAACCACAACAAAGAACCCCTGCAAAAGAATAAAGTAATGAATACTTGTAAAGTCTCTGTCTTGATTCATCTTATTAACATTTTGACATATTTACTCCTTATTCATTTTTTGAACCTTTTAACTGTTGGGTGTGTAAATCATATTGCTTCATCCTTATATGTTTCAGCAAGTACTTCCTAAGAGTATCTATTCTATATAGCGCGCTACTCTTTACACTTAGAAGATCTACCATTGATGTAATACATATATGAAATATTTGTTGGATTTCTCAAGTTTTCCTAAAGATGCTGTGTGTACTTCTTTCTCTGTTCAAGATGCATTAAAGAATCATGTGGGCATCTGTGTCACGCTTTTGTCAAGTCTTTAGCCTGCATTAACCTTGAACAGTTCTTTACTTTTGAATGCCTTCTTTTTAGAAAAGTTTTTTTTTGGGGGGGGGCGTCTTTTTGAGATAGGGTCTCCTTGTAGCCCTAGCTGACTTGGGACTCATTATGTAGACCAGGCTGGCCTTGAACTCTGAGAGAGCTGCCAGCCTCTGCCTCCTAAACACTGGGATTAAAGTCATGAGCCACCATGCCCAACTTTTAAAAAAGATTTTTATTTATGTGTCTGTGTAAGTGAATGCCACATGTGTAGGGTGCCTATGGAGGTCAGAAGAGGATGTCAGATCCCTTCAGATGAAGTAACTGGCAGTTGTGAATTGCCCTTTATGGGTACTAAGAGCCCATGGGTTCTCTACAACTAAATTTGGGTTCTTTTAACCACAGTCCCTTGAATGAATGCCTTTTTATCTTTCATAGCATTGCGATCTTAATCTTAAAAGAGTTCAGGTTGGGACATGTACATGGTATACATATATACATACAAGCAAAACAGTCATACACATAAAAATAAGTCTTTAAAATTAAAAAGAGCCAGCCGTAGTAGCATATGCCTTTAATCCTGTCACTCAGAAGGCAGAGGCAGGCAGGTGTGAGAGTTTGAGGTCAGTCCGGGCTAAACAGTAATACTCTGTTTCAAAAAAGAAAAGAAAAGCTCTGGTTGGTTTTGTTGTATAATGTCTCTTAATTTGGATTTATATGATTGTTTCCTCTTGATAAAATTCAAGTTAGAACCAAGCATGTTATCCCATGCCTGTAATACCAGCACTTGGGGGGTGGACAGAAAAATTATGAGTTTGAGGCCAGCCTGGGATACACAGTAAGTTCCAAGCTTCAGGTTATATGGGGAGACCTTATCTCAAAAATCAAAGCAAAACAAAATAAAACATAAAAATATTTTGCATAAACATTTTAGGTAGAGGAACTATATATATAAGTTAATTTGGTTTGGTTAATGAAGGTGATCTAAAGCACATAGAAACAAAGAACAATTTTGATTTTGTTGTATAATCTGTAAACCCTATAGGAATTGTGAGATCCCTTCAGTAGATCTTGGAATAACCAGGGAAAACGTTGACAGGAAGATGGGGTTTGAAAGAGAGACAGAATTGGAGGTACTTAGGTTATGGTTATTTAGCTAAGCTGTGATTTGGGCTTCCCACGACACTATTTAGGTTTTATATTATGAAAAATGAATTTGAAGGTCTGTGTCTTTTATTGTGTTTGCACTGCCATGTAGCCTAAAGGTGTAAAGCTCTTGCTTTGACTTCAGACAGGTCTAGAAACTTACCAGCATTCTGCCAGCTGCCTGACCTTGGGGAAGTTTCCTCACTTGCAAGATAAAAGACTACTAAAAACTATTTAAAAGGTTACTGTGATACTCACAGTAAAATAGTGTGTAAATATTTGAGTAAAAATATTTGAATGCTTTAGGAAGGGGCAGTGCTCCCCCATTCTGCCAAGTGGCCCACTGGAGCATTGTTCTTCCTGGACAGCTGAAGGCATGAGAATGAGGCAGGGCTAGATTCATGAAGAGAAGTGGGAAGACTGGCTAGTCTACTCCGTGGAATAGTGGGAAACAAGGGTGAAAAAGTGACTAGAGGGCACACAGTGGATTGGAAAGTTAGGCCAGGGAACTTAGATCTCACGCTTTAGGGAGAAAAAAACACTAAGGTTTTTCATCAGGAGAGACACATACAAAGGACAGTGGTGTGGAAGCTGCTGAGGGACTTATCCTGGTTTAGAGACTAGGTAGGGCCTCCTCAGTACTGACCCATTTGGGGGTGTGGTTTGGCATTCTTGCCACAGGAGGCCAGTATTTCTGCCCCACTGTGTCTTCCTGCTCTGTCACTGACTCATCCCATTGGCCTGGCCCTCATGGCTTCCCTTCTGGTTGCAGTCCGATACACAGAGCTCCTGAACTGCCTAGAATGATGGGGACCTGAGCTAAGCAACAGTGGATGGGAAAGAGCAGCGTTTGTCCCTTTGACCCTTCCCTAAGTAGATGCTAGTTCAAATTCAAGCTGCTAGGGATCACTGTCCTCGCTTGTGGGGCTACCAGACCAGGAGGTAAGTCAAGATGGTTCCTGCCCTTTCTCTGCTTTTACATGGGTTGACTTTGTCTTGTTCTTTGTTACTTTTTCACTAATCCAGGTCCTACAAAGGATGTTACTCAAGAAGCAAACAGATTGTTATAGGAGATGGGCCACTATGTATGTAATACACATATTTTTCTAATTGTGGGGAGACTGTCCAGAAGTTTTCACTGGCCCCTGCTGAGAACTCTTGTGAGCCAGACATTAAACATAGGCCTGTTGGGGTCATTGTAGAAAGGTTCTGGTTGTAATCACAATTCTCAGCTTCTGGAAGCTGGGTGGATGAGTATGTCTTGTGTTCTCTGCTGGGAGTTGGTTGTCTAGGTTTCTATATACTTGTCAACTAGCAGTATGACCAGGGACCTCAGTGGACTAGAGCTTTTTCCTGTGTAAGAATGGACAGTTTGAATTATATAATCTCTTGAGGTTTTTTTTTTCCAGAATCAGAATTAATATAATAGCTTATTTTTAACACATGGACAGATATCCAGATTTTATCTCTGCCATTTGTAAGCTTTTCCCTCTCAAAGTGGCTCTTCCTTGCATTCATTGTGGTGTGCTGTTGCTCAAAAACAAAAAATAGTAGTGTTTAGGATTGAACCCACACATTCTGGGCAAGGACTCTGCCACTGAACTGCACCCCTCAGCCCCTGAGGCTATCCTCTCCCCAGAGGTGGCACTCTTCACTTTTGTTTGGTGGATTCAATTTTTAGAAACCCCTAGAAGATGCTTTAAGTCAAATAATTCAGCAAAGCAATATCTTTTTTTGGTGAAAAGAGGTGTGATTGACTATAAAACAGACCTAATTTTTCTGTTTCACATGGAGTAGAATCTGAAGGCAGTTCCCAAAAAAGTGTTTTGTAAAGATTTTAAGTAGTGATAAAATTATTAGAGTAAGTAACTTACTCTAACTCAAGATTTGAGGAGTGGGAGAGTGTCTGTGTGAAGGTGCTTAACTACTGGGAGTAGCAGTGGAATTCCTTTCACCCCAAAATTACAGTGACTACTTTCTTGTAGCCACAGCTGGGTGATCAAACATGAAGTAGCTGCTTAGGGGGAAGCAGCTGGGAGGCTCCCCTGACACAATCACAGGACATGCAGGGCTGAGAGAAGGCATTCCTTGGGAGGACCATTGTTTAAGGAGGTGGGGGTAAAGGTCATCAAAACAGGCGGTGTGGGTATTGTGACTTAGAGGATGGAGAGACTTTCTTACCTGCTGTTAATTCTGAGTCTTTCTTTAAAGGAATTCTCAGAATGATTGGTGCAGTGGGATTCATTTAGAGAAAAGGCCCCATGTAACCACAATTAGAAGCTAAATGCAAGAGCAAGGCCAGTTGCTGGAGAAACAAAGTGGCCCAATCAGCTGCTTTTCAGCTCTTTGGTCCTGCAGATCTCCCAGAGACTAGCTGCTTCGTGAGCTCACTAGGCTCTGGGCTGCCAGGTTGCCCTTCAGACTCCACATCTTACTTCTCTTTGTTGCCTCTGTGCCCTTCATTTTAATTAGAATTGTGTAAACACAGCTTGCCAGTCCCCTTAAAATAGTAGGCCAAGTGACTTTTTCTTTCTACCTGTTGGTGTAGGTTTTGAAATTAGAGGAACTGTCCCTATTTGACTGGCTTCCCTGGCTGTCTAGTGAAGGAATTTACCAAATTAGGGCCAGATGTCTATCATTCAGTCAGACATTATTTAACAGCTGCTGTGTGTAGGTATTGTGGGGAGTGAATTAAGGACCCTGGTAGTCAAAGAAACACATCAGTGTCCACTCTAGGGTGGGTGAAGTAAAATATGCAGAGGATCAAGCAGTATGAGAGTATACAGGAAAAAGAGCAAGTGTTCCTGGTTGTAGGAGAGCTGAAGAAGGAACACAATTTAGCCAAGTTACAAAGGATGCATAGACATCCAAGAGATTTAGAAGACAGGGCAGTTCACACGGTGGTCAAAGGCACAGAATCTAGAAAATGCCTGGCATGTTTGGGGAAAATATGCTTGAAGTAGACAGTATTTTAAGAGAACGAGCTGGAGATGAGGCTGGAAAGGAAATTTGAAGGCTGAATCTTGGAGAACAGTAAGCATCATACTAAGGAATTTGGATCTTACTATATATGATGTTGAAATTTTTTTGATATGCAGAATATTAGGACCCAATCCATCTAGGTCTTGGTCTGTTTTAAGTGTCAAGGTTTAATTAAGACTTTAGAGTTGAGACAGTGTGGTCTTGGGTCTTATAGTGTAGTGTTTGCCAGACAGCTGACATTTTGGAACTGATTGCTTAGCTGCATCTCCAAAAGCAGAGGGTGGGAAATGGTCAGAGTTGTCCTGTTCTGCTGAGCTCCTCACCTCTCAAAGAGAACCCCCCTGCTCTTCCTGAGACAAAGTCTCACTATGTTCCTGGCTGGCCTGGAATTTCCTATGTAGACCAGGCTGCTCTCAAACTCCATCCACCTGCCTCTAACTCTTGAGCCCTGGGATTAAATATGTACGCCATTACACCTGGTCAAAGATGGTTTCCTTAGACATATCACTTATGCATGAAACTTCTTGCAAGTTGCTTACTGCTAATCTTAAAATTTTTTTTATTATTTTTATTTATGTGTATGAGTGTTTTGCCTGTATGTATATAAGTGCACTCATGTTGTACGGTGCCTATGGGAGTCAGAAGAGGTGTTGGAGTCTATTGAACTGGAGTTATGGATGTTTGTTAGCTCCTGTGAGGGAACTGGGAACTAAACCTGGGCCCTCTGCAAGAGCAGTCAGTGCTCTTAACCACTGAGCCATCCCTCCAGTCCCCATCCATAAATACTGTTATATAGAAGTTTTTGTCAACGTTTGGGTTTTTCTCCTCATGGTATTTATCTAAAGTAGATTATTAGATTAAGAAATATGAAATTACCATTTTTTCCAATTATATATTTGGTACAGTCATTAGAACATGAAAAATAAGGCTTTAGGAGAGAAATGTAAAAAAACCCATTATTCCATAACTCAGAAATATTATTTGGGATATGTCCATATAAATATGCATACACATGCATATTTACAAATATTCAGGTATGTACATGTTATATCTTCCTGTTTGCATTTGTAAACCTTCATATATGTATCTTTGAAAATAAGTTGGAGGGCCAGCCCGATGGCTCAGTGGACCCGGGCACTTGCTTTGCAAGCCTCTGCACAGTAGGAAAGAAAGCAGAGAACTTATGATGACATTTGCTGTAGTATTAGCTACTCAGAAGGATTGCTTGAGTCTACAAATTCTGGGCCAGCCTGGACAACATCAGAACTCCACTCTCATTAGAATTTTAATAAATTAGTAAAGCCATATCATAGTACTTTTCTGTCTTTTTTATATACTTTGTGTGTATGTGTGGTAGTGGGATTTGTATGTAGAGGTCAGAGAACAACATTGTGGAGTTAGTTCTCTCCTTTCACCTTTATGTGGCTTCTGGGTATAGGCTCAGGTTGTCAGGCTTACGTCTTTATCTGCTGAGCTATCTGGCCAGTCAGAGTTTTCTGTTTTGCTTTTTAAATATAGTAGCAAGCTAGGGTATGGTTCAATGGTAGAGTGCTAGCCCTGTGTAGCAGCATTTGCCTATAATCTGACACTTTAATCCCAGCAATCGGGAGTACTATGTGAGATTGAGGCCAGCCTGGTGTACATAATGAGTTCTTCCAGCTACAGCTGCAAGGAGACCCTGTATCAAAAAAATAGTAATAATAAAAGTAAATAATCCCAGCATTCAGAAGACTGAAACAGGAAGACCACTAAGCAGGAAGACAGACTGGACTATACAATCAGACCATAGCACATGCGTATATAGCAGTCCTTCGGACGTGGAGGCAGAAATTCAAGGTCATCTTTGACTACATAGGAGGTTTGAGGCCAGTCTGGCCTTGATGAACCCTCCCTCCAAAAAGGAAAGAAAAGAAAAACAGGACAAGAGAAAGGAACGGGAAAGAAAAAGGAAAGCAGTACATAGCAGAATATTCAGTGTTTCAGCTCAGTAGTAGAGGTGGTCTTTTGACTTCATTTGTGTACTTTTTTTTTTTTTAATCTTTTTTGAGATGGTCTCTCTGTAGCTCCAGATGTCCTGTAACTCACTATATAGACCAGGCTGGCTTTGAACTCACCAAGATCTGGCTGCCTCAGCCTCTCAAGTGCTGGGTTAAAGGCGTGTGCTACCACACCCAGCTAAACTTATTGATTTTTATTTTATGTGTATGAGTGTTATGCCTGTGTATGTTTTAAGTCCACCCATGTCATGCAGTGCTGATGGAATACAGAAGCAGGCAACAGATCCCCTGGAACTGGAGTTACCAGCTACCGTGCTGGGGTACGAATCCAGGTCTTCTGCAAGAACAGCCAGTGCTCTTAACCACTGAGCCATCTTTCTATCCCATAGGCAATACATTCTTAAATACACTCTTAGACATAAAATAAAAATAAAATATTTAAAAAAATTTTAACACTAAAATTGGGATGCATTTGTAGTTGGTGAATCTGTTTTTAAAACTTTTAAAAATCATATTAGTCTCTAGCATGCACACCTGCTCTTGTGTGTGTGTGTGCCATGAGATCAGAGGACAACTTTTGGGAGTTGGTTCTCTCCTTTTCCCAGGGATCTAAATTAGGTTGGTAGGCTTGGGCAAGTGTCTTGACCCACCAAGCCATCATGCTTTCCCTCACTGGTGAATCTGTCAATTGATATCATCTTTTTTTTTTTTTTTTTAGACATTTTTATTACCTCAGAAATCGAGCCCAATGTGATGATTCATGTCTGTAATCCCAGCACTCAGGAAGTTGAAGAGTGCATGTCACAGATGTGCTCTGTCTCTACACAGCTATTATTTTTTGCCTGGAATGCTGTTTCTTTAGCAGTTTTGGTAAAACCATGCCTACCTACCTAACCTCTGTAATCCAGCTTTAAAGTTACTTTTCAGGGGCTGGAGAAATGGCTCACAGGTTAAGAACACTGACTAATCTTGCTGCAGACCCAGGTTCAATTCCCAGCACTCACATGGCAGCTAACAACTGTCCATAACACCAGTTTCACGGGATCCTACTCCTTCTTCTGACCTCAGGCCATTGGTGTACTTACAAACATGAAGGCAATACACTCATACACATAAACTTGAAAAATAATAAAATTTAAAAGTTACTTCTGGGTAAAGCCTTCCCTGTTGGCCCATCCTAATTTGCTTGGTTTCCCACAGCTTCTCTAAATCAGTTAAGTCTTCTGTTTTCCCATTGTCTTCATCAGCGTAAGAATCTTAGAGATCTCTTTAGTTCCCCATCCTTCCACAGCCCCGCATACTAAGAGCATTGGAGAAATAGCTCTTAGTCAGACCTTGTAGTTCACATCTGTAATTCTAGTATTAGGGAGGCTGAGGCAGAAGGATCAAGGCTTTGAGGCCAGCTTGAGCTATGGGAAAGAAAGAAACAGTAATTTGTTTCATTTCTGTTGGACAATCTGGTCTCTACTTCTACAACTGCCACCGGCTTTCTGTGACAGACTTACCTTTGTAAGTTCACATGGGGGCTAGCAAGACACTCATCAGGTAAAAATATTTGCTTCTTTGATGATTGGCAACTGGGATACTTGACTGTAAATATAAGCATACATATTTTGCATTTAGTAAGAAGTTTCATTAGCCTAGGAATGTGACAGCCTCGGGGATTTCTCTAAGATCTATGACCTCTTCAAATGTGTATTTAGCTATGATTACTCTCATTGAGTGGGCTCTAAGACCAATTTAGATTGACATATGACAGGTGCCTGGAATTATACTCAAGGCTTTACGAAGTAGTTTTATGGGAATGACATAAAATTCTCATATATATATATCAAAAAACTTATCTCTAAAAGGGGGAAATTTCAGTTAGGGAAATTACTGGTATAAAATTTTGCACAGTGACTCCAGATACATTGGATTTATTTTATCTAATAAATTATTTAATTGCTTAGCATCTTTGAAGATGAGGGAAATGAAATCTGTACTGTCCTTTCCATGAGTTGTAGCAGAAGTAGTATGAACAATGATCCAGAAATACTTTACTTACACGGAGGCCTGAGATGTGGAAAGCACTGATTAGACTGCTGGAATTTAAGTTCTAGCTCTGTAACGTTGGGTGTTAAGCTTTGAGCGGCAAATGTTTTCTTTCTGAGCATTATTAGGTCCTTACCTATAAAATTGGAGGAGACATGCTAGCTTATCGGGGTTCCTTTGTAGGGATTAAGGAAGACACAGCCTTCCTTAAAGTTTTGAAGTCTGTTTAAATTTGGAGATTTTGTGTTTATCATGCTCATGTTCAGTGTCATTCCCATAGAACTACTTTATAAAGCCTTGAGTATAGTTCCAGTCACCTGTCATATGTCAATCTAAATCGATGCTACCCATTTTGAAGGACCACCTCATTTCATGAGTGTTGCTGAAGCTCACTTCATGCCCTTCCTTTGGGCATGGGATCCAATAGGATGCAAACACATTTTCTATTTTTAGGAGAGTTATTTGGAAAGGAATCTCTAACCAGTGATATTTTGTAGGAATTCTTAGGAAACTAATTCTGTTGCAAGATTGGTAGTGGGTGGCATAGTATCCTGCAAAGAGAATCATGGGAATTTGGGTGATGGACAGGTACTTTAGATAAGATCTAACCTAATCCCCTTTGTTGCTGAGATCCAACCTAGGGCCAACATGGCTAGGATGGGACCTGGCCAGAGCTTTCCTCCAGAGACTTCCAATATCAAATGTGTAGCATGTTTTCTGCCACTGTGGAGGCTATCTCCAGGAATTTCAATTCTTTACACTCCTGATGATTTGGTTTCTTTTGCCATTCTGTCATTATTCTGTGTTTATGCACAAACACTGTGCCAGATCTATTTCCTGTAGGGACATACAGCCATTTTACTCCTCCATGGCACTGAAACAGGGTGTTTTGTAGAAAGACCTTCTTGAGGGAGAACTGAGTGGGGCCCCTTGGACTTACTAATGAATCCTCTCTGGGTTTTGCTTTGCCCAGGAAACCTCAGGCTTGCCAACACTGACTCATTAACCTTCCACTGCCCTCTGGAGAGGGAGAGAGTGGTGGCAAATGAGCCAGAGGTCTGGCCTCTGAAACAGTCCTCCCCTTCATCCAGCTGCTGCCACCACCTTTCCCTCCAACCTCCCCTTCTTACCCAGACGTCGTGCCAACGTCCATCCCAGTGGATGACTTTGCTTTGATGCTTGTTGCATTTGATGAGTTTTGATCTTTTAGTCTTTATAAAGCTCTTGCACCCTCAGAAACAAATTAGTCTTAGAGCCATTTGGTTGTTTTGATTAAAAAAGATGGCTTATGAGAAGAAGTACAAGGTTTCTTTGTGAGCCATAGAGACTCTACTAGCTTTTATCCAGTGACTGTCTTCTCTGGATCAATAAAGTAAGAGTATGGTAGCTTGCTACTTAAATGATTAGCTCATGTAAATAAGTCACCCAAGTCATAAACCTCAGATTTCCTCATCTTTAAAATAGCCTTATGTAGTGCCCTCTAGTCTTTTCTTTGCCACTTGATGTCCTGGCATAACAAATACCTAGACCATCATTATTGTTGCCGCTCTCATCCCTGTAATTAGTAGCACCAGCACTGTGCTAGACAGTTCTCATGTTTTGTTTTTTTAATCCTCACAATAACTCAATGAGGTAAATACTATGATTATCTCTATTTTATAGAAAAGGAAACAGAATTAGAAAGATTAAATAACTTGCCTAAGGTCACCTAGCTAGTATGTGTTAGAGTCAACAATTTGGGTCTACTGCCCAGTTGGGTCTGTCCCCAGAGTCAGTCCTTTATGTAGTCATCTTTTCTAATCCCCAAGAGAATCTATAACCTCACAGACCTACCTATCTGGCAGGATGGAGGGTTTGGATAAGGGAATAAATGACTCTAGAAGGTAAAACTGGGGCCAGATCATGATGGGCTTTAAATATCAGGCTAGTTATTTGTATTAGATCACCCATGTTCTGGACTTTCTAAGGGGAATTTCCCTTTCTGTCTTTAAAATTTTTTTTTTTTCTTTCATTGTTGGGAATTGAATCTAGGGCTTCAGATATACCGGGCAAGTGCTGTACCATTGAGTTATATTCCAGCTTTCTTCCTGTCTGTTCTTCAAGCTGCAAAAAATGGTAATATGCATTAATACCCACCCTATATCATTGACATTTAAACAATAATAAAAAAAACAACAGAATGCTTACCAACCAGATTAGAAGATGGAGTATCACTTAGGCCCTTGGAATGCCTGTGTGCTTCTAACTGAACACCACTCTCTCCAGCTACTATCAGGACTTGCTCCTGAATTTTGTTAGCCACCAACACACCTTCCCTGGACCCTTTCTATCTTTAAATGTTTTACTGCTTTTATTTCATTCTTGAAGCAGTGAGTGGCTTATAGAACCAGGCAGGTGTCAAGTGAGCCTTTGTGGCTGAGGGGCTGAGGTAATTTGGCTCTACACAGGAGGGGAGGAAGAAAGACAGTGGAGAAACTGGTTGTAGAGTTAGCCAGTAGAGTTAGCCTAAGAGCTTGATGACTTGGCAGAGAAGTTCCAGAAATTTCAAATCCTCTGAGGATGCCCAACTAAAAGCTGATGCCTTGAGTTAAGAGCAGAGGCAAGATAGGAAGACACAATATCAATTCTGTCATAGCTGTGAAGTTTCAGGACTGACCATGCCAGACACAGCTGAGATAGTTTTAGCAGGCCTACCTCTTATTTTTACCCCATACAATTTCTGAGGTGTTGATTGTGCCTGTTTTAAGTTATGTTTGCCACTTTCTTGTCAGCATCTGCTTTGCTTTTGTGGTACTTCTTTAAATAAGAGCTTTCCTTTCCACTAATACCACGTGTGAAGTACAGACTGCAAAGGCCCTATGAGAACTGGCTGCAGGCCTGGGAGAAGCAGTGTCTCTGCAGGCGGGCACTGATCCGACCCCTACCTCTTTCCTTCTACTCAGCACAGCCATTCTCTTGGTGGCCACAAGGTTGTATTTGGAAAGCTGCCATCCAAATGTAGTTCAGTGGAACAGATTTAATGAGCCCTACCAAGTAAGCTAAGGACTATGGCAGATCATAGAGATGGAAAGGAGGTATTCCCTAAAGGAGCAGACATTCTAGGTGGAAGATAAGACTTTCCTACAAATACACATAACCTAGTGCATGTGCCAAATGCAGAATGCACATTGTTTTTCTGATCAGTGTACATTGTTATTACTTTAAAATTTTTTATTACTTTAAAAAATTGATTTTGAGTATGGAATGCATGTGCCACAATGCAAGTATGATCATAAGACAGTCTTCAGGAGTTTGCTTTAGAGGATTCGGTTCTCTCCTACAATGTGGATCCCAAGATTTGAACTCAGGTCAGGCTTCAGGGCAAGTGCCTTTACCTTCTTGCCTGCCTGTACATGGTTATTAAAAATAAATTTAAACACAAAATAAAACATATAGCATAGGAAGTCCTTAATTGGTTGTCTTCCCCCAATCTAAGATATTGATGATCCTAATAGATAACCACTGGTAACTACTGAATATTAGAGGAATTGGGATTTGAGGTGTCTCTATAAAGTAAAAGCCAAGAGATGGACTGATGGAAAGAAGGCAGGTGTGCTTCGGGTCCCATCCCCTGCTCCCGGAGGAACACCCTTTCTAGCTTCTCCAATAATGAAATGGTAAGCCATCTTCTAGTGGGACACTTGGGTGACAGGGACCAAAATATCAAATGGGAACTAACTTGTGAAGCACCCTTTAGCACCTTAAGTGCTAGTCAATATGTTGGGCACTTTGTAAAGGTTACTGAGTTCATCACATCATGTTATAGCAAAGATGGTTATACTTAAACATTGGAATCTGAGGCTCAGAGATTACAAGGTTATGTAATTAGCAGCAAGTAATAGAGTTTGACCATTTACCAGATGTATGATGTGGGGCAGATCAGACTCTGTGGCTTAGTTTCCTCATGTTGAGGTTGAGTGGTAATGTGCCTGTTTCATAAAGAGGGTGTTTAAACCCAAAGAAATGATACATATTGGGTCTGTAGAATGGTCTGGGGCAAACAGAAGGTACTCAGTTTGCACTAGCTACTGTTATGCCCTGTTTCTCCTTCAAACCCTCATCACCTCCTCCCTTTGATTCACATGTCATCCCTCATTCTTTCTTCCACCTTACAGCTTTGGTGTTTTAGATTTTTTTCCATTTTTATTTTTATGTTACTCTGCCTGCATGTAAAGTGCAATGCCCATAGAGGCCAGAAGGAGCATCGGATCCCCTGGAACTGGAGTTATGGAAGGTTGTTAGCTACCAGTGGGTATTGGGAACCGAGCCCAGGTCCTCTGCAAGAGCAGTCAGTGCTCTTAACCGTTGAGCCATCTCTCCAGCCCCTTTTTTGTTTGAGACAGGGTCTTACCAGTTGTCTTGGTTCACCTGGCACTCTATGTAGTAGACTGGATTGGTTTTGAACTTTCCTCCTGCCCCTCCCTCCTGAGTGCTGTCCTGGCATCACTTGCTTTCTGTCAGTCCTTTGTCTCCTTAATGCTTGAGTATTCCCCTTCCTGTCACTCTTCCTTCTGTAACCTCAGTACCTCTCCTACCTCCTAATCCTCTTTGCTGCTAGAGGGAATAAATTTGACACAGTTCTCATACCACAGCTGTTAAAAACAAACTTTAAGCCTTTGATTCCTTGAAGTTAGTTTTGTTCTGACACCACTCATCCTTGGAGCCAGCTTTCTTTCTCCTTCCTACTTCACCCTCTCCATTGAAGGAAGTTTTGCTTTTGTGCTGAAATCCAAATTAAAACGCCACTTCATTTAAATCCTTCCCTACTCTCAACTGGTTAGAATTTTTCTTTGCATCTTTTATAGGACTGTACATATATTGTCTTGAAGTACAACTTTTGAGGCCATTTCTGGTTTATGGAATTATAATCCTACCTCAGAGGCTGTGTTAATTCAGCCTTGGCTGCTCCCCACAATCCTCTTGTGTACCTTGCACATTGCTCAATACGTTTCTAGTTCTAAAATGAGAGGGCTCCTTTGAACTGTGTAGTGGGCTTCCCCTACGGCTTTGTGAAGGTGGCTGTCCTGTGCTTGGAAATGCCATCGTGGTTTTGTCTGAGTCAGACATATTTTCTTTTAGCCATGAAGTTGCAGCAGATTCTGCTGATGGGCCCCTGTGCCTGTGTCTATTCAAGGCTCCAGCCAGTGCTTGCGGTACTCAGTCCCGCGCCTTGGCCCCTCGGCCCCTCCCCACAAATGCTCAGCGGAACAGGGGATTAGGTTCTGGCAGCACAGCTGGGATTTTGGCGGCCATTCCACAGTCGACAATAGCGCAGCCACCCGGACAGCACAGCGCAGGCCTGCACTCCGGGGCCAGAATCCGCCTGGACTGCTTGTTTGTGGCCGAGGGGGAGGAGCGGGCACTGCGTGACATCCTGGCCTTGCCACGCAGAAGGTACGCGCTCAAGGATCCCCGCGTGGAAACGAACTGGGGTGGCCTCGTCCCGGGACAGGCGGCGCGGTGCAGGAGGCCGGCGCTTTGTGTGCAGGGCGCGCGGGCGGGCGGGCGGGCGGCAGTCGGTGTGCGCGCACACACGCCCGCGCGCCGCGGGGGCCGGCCGGAAGCTGCCCCGTAAGAGGCCTGCGCGGCGCCTCAGCCTGCGCTCTCAGGCCGCCTCCCGGTGCGCTCCAGCCGGCGGAACGTTCGCCCTGGGCCTGCCGGGCGGGCGGGTCTCAGACGGGGCCTGCCCTACCGCCCAGGGTGGAAAGGAGCGAAGGGGGAGTGTCCCCCCACTCAGGTTGGTGAGGCCGCCGCTGTGGGGGCGCTTTGTATGGACGCCGCAGTGCAGCGGCTCCGGCCGCGCTCGCCCATCAGTGCCGTGCCCGCCGCCCCGCGCCCTATCTCCCCTGCCCCCTCCCCCCGCGCCCTGCCCCGTGTTTAGGGACCCGCGGGCTTCGCCCCCTCCCCCAGAGCTGCAGGCTTGGCGGTGGCTCCCGGACGGCGCGGAAGCTCGCTGTGCCTTTAAAGAAAGCAGACTCCTGGCTGTGACGCACTTCTGGCTGTCAGCCAGGAAGATCGCTCCTGCCAGGCTGACTGAGAAGAAACCCAACAACTTTTCTTTTGTGTGTGGGGTTACTTTCCACTGCCCCCTCCCACTGTCCTTCCAAGATTTAAATGCTAATGGCGGATTAAAACCTGTAGATACGTTTGGCTTTAGGAGTCCGGTAAGGCCCCCTTGCACGGAGACTTTTTTCCTCCCTCACTTCTCTGGGTTTTGTTCAAACATGGACGAGGGGGTGGGGTGGATTCTTCCCCTTCACCTCCGTTTCCTGCGCCATCCTTAAAGGGGAGGGAGAGGAGAGGGAGAGCAAGTAAACACACTGAGAAACAGGCGTCGGGAGCCGAGTTCGCCAACATCCGGGAGTTGGCGCCTTCCGACCAGAGACGGTGCTCCTAGAAGTCAGCGTGTTTTTGTTCGGAGGGAGAAGCGTGTACGTCTGCCCTAGAGCTGTGGAGACGACCCTGCAGAGGGCGTTCCCATTCCCTTGTGTGGTCCTAGGTGTGTTTGGGGTGGTGGACAATGAAATCTGGTTCATTTTTGTCAGCTGCTAGGGATCAGGGTGTGTGAATGCCATAGTGCGAGCGGGGGGTAGGTGCTCCAGTGAGGCCCTTTGTGTGCGCATGCGCGGGCTCTTCACGGACAATCTGATTGCCGGCCCCTGTTCTAGTTCACCCTTGCAACGAAGGATCTGGACCCTACTGAGGATGAGGGTAAAGGAATGGATATCAGTAAGATACTTTCTTCTTGCTGTGTGGCCATGGTTGGCTTAGAACGCAGAGCCACCCTCCTGCCTCGGCCAAATGCTGGGATTTTACGCATGAGGCTTCACACCAACTAGTAAGCCCCTTTTGAAGAAACTAAGGAATGTAGGTTTTCCCTGAAGTCTTTCCCTAGTTCCTTGTCAAGGCCTCAGGGATCTGGGTCAAACTCCGCCACAAAGGGGGTGGTCTGTGTGAAGAGGGAACACCTGAACCCAAAATTAGCCCCACAGAGGAAGCAGAGAATACATACAGCAAACTGACTTGCCTCTGACTTCAGAAGTGCAATTTTTCAGAGTTGGACCACGTATCCTACTCAGGACACACCCCTCCACCCCCATTTAAAAAAAATTGTTTTCTAGTTCATTGGCCATTTACCATTTACTAAATCAAGGGATACACCAACAAGATTGTTTGTTTGTTTTTAAGAATGGATTCAAGCACTCCTCCTGTCTCTGCCTTCCTTGTATGGTGAATTAGCATATAGCAAGGTAGCTTGGCCTTTCCTGGGCCCCTGCCAGGTAATGTCTGAATGGTTGCTTGTCAGTGTCTCTTGAGGTACTCCTCCCAGAGGAGGAAGAAAAGGAGCCCCAAGATCCCAGTGTTCCCTGGATGCAGATGTTGCTCAGATGAAGGGGAGTATCTTTAGAGAGGGGTACCAGAGCATGGATGGAATTTTTTATAGCTGTAGGCTGGGAGGCTCTCAGGGTAAGTGGTGGTAAGTTTTACCCGTGAGCTTGGGAACACCGATGAGGTGACTGTTTTCTTAGTTGTCTCTGGGTCCTTAGAACCAGCCATCAAGTATCAAGGGGTCTGGGGGGGTCTTAGGAATGACTCCTTGAGGGGGAGTGTATGTGGCCCTGAAATTCGGGGTGTAGGAGTTAGCAGTAAAAGAATTAGGGTTCAGTAAAGGCAAGGGTCCATGAGCTGAGAGTTAGGACAGTTTAGCAGCTCTCTAGAACAAAGGCCACTTTGGTATTATGTTGAGGTAAGGTGGTGTCCAGGCAGACAATGCTGCGAAGAGGCAATATCTAGGAGCTGGCACCAGGGCTGGGAGTGGAACATGGGAGGAGTCTGCTGCCACTCAGACCCTCTAGCCAATCAATTTGGTCTTCTCAAACTAGTCTTTTCAGACCAGTCCCCAGAGCTCAGCAACCTGACCCTCTGGTCTGGTCTTTGCATCTGGGCAGGTGGTTTACATTAGCCTCAACCCTGGAAGGAAATCATGGCTAGTCTTTAACTCCTTCAGATCCAGAGAGAACACAGGCCAAGTGGCACCACATTTCTTGAGTGTCACTTTCCTTGTCCTGATATATCTTGTGGGAACATTTCCCATAAGTGTGGAAATTGTTCATGATATCAGGAGCTGTATTATGGCATCTTGGGAAATGTAAAGGGAACAAAGGGGGTCATAAGTTTATATGACCACTGATTCTTTGTCTCCCTTGGACTAGGGGAGAGTATTTTATAAGTTTTGAGAAACCTCAGTTTTGGATTCTGGGTACATTTTGTTTTCAAAGAACTAGGTATGTGGGATCTCTGAGGGTGCCCTCTAGGGCCTGACCTGGGTTCTAGGATTTGCTTTTGAGCATGTGTTTGTGTGTTCTGAGAATGACTGATGACATTGAGTTGGGGTGGATCTCAGAAATGGTTCACAGTAGGCTACAACTGTAGGGATCTGTTTTTCCATCACCCAGTCTTCTGGGTGGGGCCTGCCTCAGATTTCAGGGAGAGGGTGGAGAGGATGGTGCTTTGGCTGAGAGCCCTTGGCTTTCACGCCAAGGCCTGCTTAAAGCTGTAGTCCTAGTACTGAGCACTGTGTATGCCAGTGGTTTCAGTCATTTGTTACTCAGTGAAGCCATTGTTTCTAGCCAGTGGCTATGCCTTGCGAAAGCCACACTCTCTGGTGTCTTGAGGAAGTAAGTACCCTTTGTGTGCTTTAATGACAATATGTTTCAGGAGTTTCTCATGTTGAGTACTGGATTCCTATTTTTGTGCCCTAGGAGCACAGAAAAAGGCATTTGGCCTTGACACAAGTTTTCTTGTGCAGTGAACTAGTTTCATAGAAGCTCTCCTGGGAGGATATCAGGGGTTGTATGTTTTCGCCTCTGAGATGAAGGGAAAAAGTTGCTGAAATCTGAGGTCATTTTTAGCCGCTGCACAAAACATGGAATCTCAGAGGTGGCAGGAGCTACCTCCTATTACAAATAAAATCTTGGAGCAGTGAAGATGGGGGCAGAAGATCTGGGCTACATTTCCCTTGTTACTGAATATTGCGAATATTGCAGGGCCGTTGTTGTTGAGTTTTTTGGTTTTTTTGTGAGACAGGATCTCTTTGTAGCCCCAGCTCCTGGCTGGCCTGGAACTCACAGTGTAGACAGAGATCTGCCTGCTTCTGCCTTCCAAGTGCTGAGATTAAAGGCATGTGCCGCCATGCCCAGTGAGACTTCTTCTTAATGCAGTGCTGTAAATTGGATCCCGGATCTTGTACAGCCTAGGTAAGCATTCTGTCACTGAACTATAGACCTAGCCCAGCATGCACTGACTTTTAAAAAAGATATTGCGTGGACTGGAGAGATGGCTCAGCAATTAAGACTACTGGCTGCTCTTGCAGAGGACCTGGGTTTGATTCCCCGCACACACTTGGTCACCAACAACCATCCATAACTCCAGTCTGGGGGACTCCAACGTCTGACCTTTGCAGGCATTGCATGACATGTGTGCACTTACATATATGCAGGTAATGCATTCATACACATAAAACAGAAATAACAACAGAAAAGATACTGCAGTTGAGCAGTTGACCGCTGTCACCTTCGTCCTACAGGTTGAGCATGGTCTCAGGCTGTAGGCTGGTCAGTGGTCTGAAAAGCCTCATTTCAGTGCACTCACTGTTTGAGGTTGGCTTGGCTTCAAGGGCTGGGCAGTCAGTGACTGTGTAGAAAGGCCATACTTTAGGAAAATCATCCAGGATTGAGAAACACATGGTTTCTCTGCTTCTCTGCTTTCTTGAGACCATTTTACTTGCTCCCACCAAAGTCAACGTGAATTGGCTCATTTTTAAGACTGTGATACTGGCGTGACAGGTGACATCATGTTAGGTTTTGCAGGGTCAGGAAAAACACTTAGTTATACTTAGCATTTACTGATAGTTAGCATTTAATTGTTTTCTTCTATTAATGATTCAGGTATTTTTAATTTTACTAACTCACCCTGCTCTAAACCCTTCAAAGGCAGCGGTGATGTCATTGCCTCCTGTTTCCCATGTCGCTTCCAGGACAGAACTTGTGTAGGGACTGTGCAAACTCTTTTTTTTTGGTTGGTTGATAAACAGAGCACACTTGAATGGGCAGTTCCAAGTGATGATAGGGCGCGAATTATCAGATTATTAGTCTTTGCCTCACAGTGAATACTTTGTGTGTGTGGGGAAATGTTGTCTTTATTACCTTACATACAGAAAGCACTTATCAGTTGTTGGTTCCACAGACCCTACAGCTTGAAGATACTAATATTTGTGGAGATTTATAGGTAAAGTGGCCCTTCCTACTCTTGTTTCTCCCCCAGAGTAGTGACATACTGGGCAACTATGGCAGGAGCCAGAGGGAGCAGCAGATTGTGCTTTGGGAGTTAGGGGGAATTGTGAGGATTGTTAGGAGGTGCTGGGGAATATTTACTCATTGGGTCTGCAATCCCATGGGTCTGTTGGCAGGCAGATGTCATAGTCCTGGGGGTAAGAATACCAGGACAGGTGCCTAATCTGACATTAAATGTTCCCTCTGGAAACTGGGGAGATGGCTCAGTGGGCAAAGTGCTTGCTACACAAGTGTATAGACCTCAGTTTAGATCACCTGTACCCACCTAAATGCTAGGTGCTGATCCGAGAGAACTTATTGGTGAACCAACCAGACAGTGTAGCCCAAATATCCAGCTCCAGATCTAATGAGAGACCCTGTCTCAAAAAATAAGGTGGAGAGAGATAGAAAACACACAGTGATCAACCTCTGACCATACACACACACCCAGGCAAGCACACCTGGCCACACATAGACACACCTTCCCTCCACAATGTGCCCTGGGATCTCTTCCAGAGTTGGTTTTATCTTGAGACCTTGGTTTAGGTCTCTCTATTTGAGCCATGTCTATCTTTAACATTTTCTGTGAATATATCTAAAAAAATAATTTAGTGTATTTGAGAATGATTTTTCCAAGGACTTGATTGTTAAAGCCAGAAATCATTTTTTTATTAAACAGTAGTGATCATTTATTGAATGCCTGCTATGTGCCAGGCACTGGCTATTTGCATTTATTCACGACAGTAAGCCAGAGAGGTCTATATGGATCTATTTTGCAGATGAAGGAACTAAGACTAACATGGTTATGTTAATTGTCTAAAGTTACATGGACTCAATATTTAATTCCTGGTCTGCTTATAAAACCATGTTGTTCAGTGTTTAAGGGCCCCATGTCCTCAAAGAGCAGACCAGCTGTGAATATTGTATTTTTTTTAAATCAGCTGATTGATTTTGTATGGCGCTTATGAGCATTCAGTTGAATGCAAGTTTTTTTTGTGGTCAACCCTGACAGATAAGCTTTATAGTTACTTACATGTATACTCTGAGCTCAAAACTCCCATGCTGCCTCAGTGGATTAAGTGTGAAGTGACTTATTGAAGTGTTCAGAGTTGGCAAATGGAATTGTTTTCCTTCCATTTCTTGATCCTGGATCTGACTTGATTAACCACTCTTCCTTCAGGTGCGTTGGGGTGACTGACTGGGATCACCAAGATGACACTCCACACCACCCGTGCAGCTACACTCCTCTCTTGGGTGAGTAGTCTTGCTTTCTTCGTCTGCTATGCTTCTCCAGGAAGCATCACAGGAGCAGAAGAGGAGCATTCTAGAAGCCAGGGCTTCTCACTTGCAGACTAAGTAACTTTCCATATTGGCAAAAATACTGCTGCTGACAGGGAGCCCTTGTAGCTCAGTACAGTCTTCTCTGAGGTGTACAAGCCTTTTGGTCATGGAGCAGGACATTGTACAAATCCATCCTCATTTGTTCTGTATACTTTTCTCACTAAAGGATGACTGTGAACTTTAATGAGCAACGTTGGCAGGGACTTTGGTCTTCAAAAGCCCTAATCTTGGGACAAGGTTCTTCTCACTGTCTTTACTATGTTTTTGTCTTGATTCCATTGTCCTGGTACCTTCTTTTTTTTAAAATGAAGAGGATGAGTATTTATTTGTTTCTTACTGTAATGCAAAGCTGTTTCTCACTGTATAAAAGCAGAACCAGCCAATACAGTATATTGTAAAATTAAGACAGTATTATCCTTCTAACATGGATATATAACACACACTTTCCTGCTCCCTTAGGCATTCTCAGTGGGAAGATCATTAAGTCTGACCAAAATTTTCAGGGATGGATATAATCAAGTTACAATATCATATGAGACTTATAATAGCATTGTTGTGCTGAAATACAGAATTCTTTCATTCTTGTTATTTTTGAGATGGGGTCTCACTATTTCTCCCTGACTGGCCTGGAACTGTCTATAGACCAGGCTGGCCTTGAGCTCACAGAGATCCACCTACCTTTGCCTCCCTAGTGCTGAGATTAAAGGCATGTACTACCACATCTGGCTTGAAATATAGAATTCTTTTAACTGCTTTTTGTCATAGATATCTCAGGAATTCTGAATACCAGAGTTTAACCCCTAGTCTAAATACCTAGTCTAAGTTATGATGTACATTGTGTTTATCTGCAGCCATTAGGAAGGGGAGGGGTATTTTCTTCCAGTAGCAGTGTTGAGCATGGTTTCTTTTCCATTGACATTGCTAAAAGTTATTTAAAGTCTTAAATCTGCCAGTAATTCAAGATGACAAGGCTGAGCAAGTTACTTCTCACTGTTTTTTGGGGAGGGGGACACTATGTTCACTGCTCAGTGGATGTCACATGTTATCACAGCTTCTTTACTCATTAGTTCATTCAGTTCTGAAGAGTTGCTCAGTATCTTCTTGATCAGCCAGCTATCTTCATAACAGGATGTGCTGATGAGCCCTGGGTTTTCTACAAGTACTTCACTGAGCTGTTGCCTCTCCGGATGGAGGATGGAGTTCACAAGCACCCTCATACTTTCCAGAGGCCCAAGCTCATCTTGCTTTTGCAGTTTTGTCCCAACTTCAGGTAGACTACAGTAAACAACATCTCACAAGGCTTCCTATGCAAAATTGCTGATTTGTACTGTTCTGTTCATGTTTCTCTGTGAGTTTATGCACTGAGAACAGAACAGGTCTGATGTAGAGGGTTGTGGTGGGCAGGGTGCTAGTGCAGTGCCCATGCTGCAGGGTGCAGGCCACATGCTCCTTGACACTTACAAAGCCATGATAACGGATTCAGAGGGTTGCTCCTATGGTTGGCCAGGCCCTGTTTCTTTAGTATGTAACCAAAATCCTTCAACTAGTTCTTTTCATTCATTTTCCTCTTGAGAGAATGACAAATGAGAAAATAATACCAAACATTGGGCATTTAAAGTTACAAACAAAGCCAGGAATGGTGGCACACACATAATCCCAGCACTTACTGGGCAGAGGCAGAATTACTGTGAATTCGAGATCAACCTGGGCATGGTGACTAACAACCATCTGTAACTGCAGTTCCAGGGCATCTGACACCCCCTTCTGGCCTCTGCAGGCATTGTATAACACTGTTGCACTTACAGACCTTCAGACAAAACACTCATACACATTAAATAAGTAAATAAAAATCAAAAATAAAACCAAATAAAGCTGGGCATGGTGGCGCATGCCTTTAGTCCCAGCACTCAGGAGGCAGATCTTTGTGAGTTCAAGGCCAGCCTGGTCTACATAGTGAGTTCCAGGCCAGCTGGGGCTATGGGGAGACCTTGTCTCAAAAAAATAAAAATAAAAACAAGAAATCAGAAAAAAATACACAGCTATAAACAGAAGAGGCCATAGAACACTGTGATGATGAACATAGGTCTTGGAATCAGACATTTAACTTTAAATCACAGTGCTGACCCCTGTGTAACTGGAGCAAGTCAGCTGCTCAGCATCGATTTATAAAGTGGGCAATCATGAGGGCAGTGACTAGGATGGGTGTAAAAGAGCGCACACAACACAAACACAAAGTGTCTCAATGAATGCTGGTGTTCTTGACACTGAGCATTGCATAGATATGCTGATTGGCATGGGACATTTAAGTTTTCACCCTGAGTGCTGAATAATCAGCTTTTTTTTCCCTCTGCCTCTTCCTCCTCCCTCCTCCTTCCTTCCTCCCTCCCTTCTCCTTCCTTTCTCCCTGTTCTTCCTCCTCAACAGTCCTCTTGCCTCAGCCTCCCAAGTTCTTGTATTACAGATACGTGCTACCACACTTGGTTGACAGCGTTTTAAAATGTCTTTTGTTTTTATATTTTTAATTAAAAATTTTAAGAAATTTTATGTATATGAGTGTTATGCCTGCATGAATATCAGTGCACCCATGTTGTGCAGTGTCCAGGGAAGACAGAAGAGGGCGGCTTCACATTCCCTGGAACTGGAGTTTTGGATGGTTGTTAACTACCATGTGGGTGCTGGGGTACAAACCCAGGTCCTCTACAAGCATAGCCAGTGCTCTTAACCACTGAGCCCTCTCTCCAGCCCTAAAAAAATATTTTTAAAATTTTTTGTGTGTGAATGTTTTGTGTGCATCTATGTAAATGCACTCATGTTGTACAATGCCCTCAGAGGCCATAAGAAGGTGTAGGATCTGCTGAAACTAGGGTTACAGATGGTTGTTAGCCACCATATGGTTGCTAGGAACTGAGCCCAGGTCCTCTGCAAGAGCAGCCATTGCTCTTAACCACTGAGCCATCTCTACATTTTCTATATTTATTTTAAATTATGTATCTGTATGTAGGTATGTCTACATGAGTGCATGTGCCCTCACTCACAGAGACCAGAGGTGTCAGATCCCCTGGAGTTGGAGTTACAGGTGGTTGTGTTAGGAACTGAATTCATGTCTTTTGGGCATTCTTTTTTATTTTTATTTTTATGTATATGAGTATATTACCTGCGTACATGTAAGTGTACCTGTGTCGAGCAATGCTCAAGGAAGTCAGAAGAGGGTGTCGGATCCCCTGGAACTGGAGTTACAGACAGTTGTTAGCTGTCATATGGGTGCTGGGAATCAAACCTGAATCCTCTGCAAGAGCAGTCAGTGCTCTAAACTGCTGAGCCATCTCTCTAGTCCAATTAGAGTTTTGTTGGTTGGTGAGTCAGTTGGTTGTTTTTGAGACAAAGTCTCCCCATAGCCCCAGCTGGCCTGGAATTCACTATATAGACCAGGCTTACCTTGAACTCACAGAGATCCACCGGCCTCCTGAGGGCTGGGACTAAAGGCATGTACCACCACACCAGACTTAGATATTTTTAAAGGCAATTAATTTGTAATTTCCAAGTAGGGATTTAATAAGATATGTTACCTTTTATAATTTTTTCAGTTGGCATACAAAATAAAGGGTTTCACTTTGCTATTTTCATATAGATTTCCTGTGAATCTCTAAACCTTTTCACCTTTCAGTTGTTACTCATTCTAAAGCAAGTACCACCCAAGGAGCAAAAATATTCTCATGCTCAGAAAAGAAAGTATTCCTGAATTATTGCTCAGTTGATATAAGTAGTGGCTATATATTCCTTGAGTGACTTTAAATGAGCTAACTGGTGCGATTTTCAAGCATTCATATTTCTTGAGGACTTTTAAATTGCAGGTGTTTGAAAGGAGATGGTTTTGGACTTGATTCTTGGTAATCCTTATTTTCAAAATCCCTTATTTGAAAGGGATTTTAGCCTCAGGGTTTCACATTCTTTCTAAAACACGTAATGTCAAGTTAGAGAATTTTTTGGAAAGATAGTACAAATAATTTGTCTTTAAGTCTTCAGTGAAGGGGCTAGGTATAGTTCAGTGGTAATGTGTGCTTACCTAGCATGTGAAGACACTGGGTTTATACCCAATAGTAAAAGCAAACAGGAAAACATGTTTTAACCTATTTTAATTTGAATCCAGTATAAAACCTTTTGTTGTTGTTTGTTTTATTGTTTAGTTTTCATTTTGAAACAAAATCTCCTTTAGCCGGGGCAGGTCTTGAGCTCACTGTACAGCTAAAGCTGGTCTGAACTTGTGATCCTCTTTCCTGAACTTCTCCAGTGCTGGAATTATAAGTGTGATGATGTACCCTTTTAGTGCCTATTCTTGGGAAGCTGAGGCCGGTGGAGCTCTGTGAGTTCAAGGCCAGCTTGATCTACATAGAGAGTTCCAGACCAGCCAAGGCTACCTAATGAGACTCTGTCTGAAAAAAAAAAAAAACAAACTTAGAGTGATTCCTATAGCTGAATTGATTTTTTAAATCCTCTAATTCTATATTGCATGCAGCCAAATTAACCTTTATGAAGAGGTGTTGTATCTACTTCATTATTTTAAGATAAAGGCATAAGAGAGGTAGTTTCTTTTTTTGTAGCTCAGGCTGCCTTGGAATTCCATGTGATTCTCTATTCCCAAGTGCTGACTTAGCAGCCCAGTGCTTAAAAAATTTTTTTATAAAATATATTTAATGCAAAAATTTCAAAAAGAAGCCAGTACAAAGCTGGGTGTGGTGGCGCGTGCTTGGCACCCCTTCAGCTACTGTGTGGCCAGTTTGAGGCCAGCCTGGATTGGAAGAAAAGAAGGACTGGGGAGAAAGGGGAGGAAATTTAGCTCTCAAAAAACAAGTGGTGTTTTTGTCACTTATGAAGTATTTTTAATTTTCTTTTCACATTTATTTTCTGTATGTGTGTGAGTGCATGTATGCCATAGTACAGGTGTGGAGGTTAGAGGACAACTTGGGGGAAGTGTTTTTTCTTCATATGGGGTCTGGTAATCAAACTCAGAATGTCAGGTTTGATGGCAAGCACTTTACCTACTGAGCCATCTTCATCTTGCTGGCCTGTTAATGAAGTTTTTTAATTGGAAAAGGAGTTTAAAATAAGAATGTATCTTTTCTTTTCTTTAGATTATGAAGTAACTATTATAATAACTACTTAGAAAACTGGAAAGTTGGGTCTTCGTCTCAGCCAGAGAATTTTATAAATTTGACCAGTTTTAAGGGTATTTTTTGCTGCTGTAAGACTACATAGACCAGACTGATCTGGATCTCACAGAGATCAGCCTGTTTCCACCTACTGAGAATTAAAATTTTTTATATATGCATTTATTTTATTTCAAAGATTTGTTTTTAATATTTTTAATTTTGTGTATATACATATATGTGTACCTGTGTGCAGGGGCTTAGGGAGGCCAGAGGCATTGAATCCCCTGGGAGCTGGAGTTACAGGCAGCTGTGAGCCGTTTGATATGGGTGCTTGGAATTAAACTCTGGCTCTCTAGAAGAGCAGCATATCCTATTAACTGCTGAGCCATTGCTTCAGCCACTGTTTATTTATTTCATGCACGGAAGTCAGAGGACAACTTACTGGAGTTTCACCTGGGGGATGTGGAGATAGAACGCTACCTCATCAATCTTGGCAACAAGTGCCTTTACCTACTGAGCCGTCTTGTTGGCTCTTAGCCCAATGCTTTTTAAAAAAATTTTTGTTTTGTGTATATGAGTGTTTTGCCTACATATGTGTATGAACTTCATGAATTTGATGGCAGAGGCCAGAAGAGGGTGTTGGATTCCCCAGAACTGGGGAACAGATGGTTGTTAATCACCATGTGGGTACTGGGAGAGGAACCTGGGTTCAATGAAAGAATGACCAATGCTCTTAACTGTTGAGCCATCTCCAGCTCCCCCAGTGCTTTTTAAAGAGCACCTTTATAAACAGTGAGCCTAGTTGTTTTCACATTGCTAAAATTCTTAAAAATCCTTGATTTTAAGTGGACTTTGTCTTTTGCTCCTCTTTGTGATGAATATATAATTAGCAAATATACTTTGCTGTGGTAATAAAGGTGATTGTGGGTGCTCATGGAATTCATTCACAGGTTTTCTTGTTGAATATCCTGTGTACTTGAAATATTTACATGTCATCCCTGGTAAATTTTTTAGTGTCAAGGGCTGGTGGTTGTTTGAAGCCAAAACAAAAGGAAAAGGTTGCCTTCTCCCCATCTTTTCCTTTCTTCCTTTAAAAAACAACTTATTTAATTAGGCTGGAGAGATGGCTCAGCAGTTAAAAGCACTGACTGCTCTTAGAAAGGATCCAGGTTTGGTTCCCAACCTGGTAGTACCACATGGTAGCTAACAACCATCCTAACTCCAGTTCCAGGGGATCCAAAGCTCTCTTCTGACCTCCATAGGCACTGCACCACACAAGTACACTTATAGGCTGGCAGTGCACTCATACACATAAAATAAAAATAAAATATTTTTTAAAACTTCAGAACTGGAGAGATGGTTCAGCAGTAGCATTGGCTGCTCTTGCAGAGAACCGGTTTCGATTCCCAGCACTCACATGGCAGCTAACAACCATTTGTAACTCCAGTTCCAGGGAATCTGATACCATCTTTTGATCTCTTTGGGCATTATATGACATGAGTGCACTTACATCATGTAGGCAGTACACTCATACACATAAAAATAAACAAATTTTTAAAAAACTTACTTTGGTCTTTCATTGTTTCTCCCTCCGCTCAAGACAGAGGTGTATGCTTTCAAAGAATTTCTTATTTTTTACATTTATTTATTTAGTGTGTAAGTATGTGTGTGGGTACAAGGGTATATACTTGGAGTTCAGAGGGTAACTTTCAGGATTTGGTTCTCTCCTTCTATCATGTGGGTTCCAGAGATGAAACTTAGCTGGTCAGTCTTGGTGGCAAGTATCTTCAGACCTGGAAATTTAAATGCACTAATAGCAAAATTTTATATTCTTACACACACACATGCACATAAAGTAAAATTCTCATTTAAAAAAAGAAGATGCAAACTACTGTAATATAAAAAATCTTTTTCTCATAGGTTTCTCTAGGCAACACTGGTACCTTTTCTTACAGATTTTAACATTAAATTTTTTTTACTATGTTTTATTTTGTGTGTGAACCGTGCTGCATATGTGGAAGTCAAAGGACGACTTGTGGGAGTCAGTTCTCCTTCCACCATGTGGATCCTGGGGATTGAACTTAAGTTTCTGTTAACTCAGGTTTGACAGAAAATATTCATTTACCCTCTGAGCCATTTTGCCAGCTCTTTTCATTTTATGCCTAGTTACATTTAGGCATGGTTTGGGTACTAGGACATCTTAAGAAAGCTTTTATTGGTAGAAACATGATTTGCTTCAAGTGGCTATGCTGTGAGCATTCATTGATGGGCACAGATTAAAAATGCTGAAGGCCTGACCTGGAGGCCTGTTGTAGCAGAGCACATGCCTGTAATTGTAGCACTTCAGAAGCTGGATCAGGAGGATCAAGAGTTTGAGGGCACCTGCCCTTTATTCCTAAACTACAACTGTAGGCACTCACAGTGAGCTGAAAGGTGTGAGCATCTGGGAAAAGGAGTAATGCACAGACATCCAGCTTTGTAAGTAGCCTCATCAGGTCCCTTTGGCTTGCAGGTGAACAGTCTGCATGTGGCTGACCCAGTAGAGACTGTACTACAGCTCCAGGACTGCAGTGTCTTCATCAAGATCATTAACAGCATGTGAGTATTCATTCCCTAGTCCCAGCTAACACTAGGAGCAACATTTGCTTGCCTGATGGGTTGTGACTGAAAGCCGGGTGGGGGGAGTCTTGGAAGTCTGGGTGGACCCAAAGACTAGCACTTGGGATGTGCCTTCTGATCACTGGACCTCTCAGTGGAAGACATTTTCATCTTGTTCCAGTCAAAGGCTTCCTCATTTCTTGCACAGAAGACTCTCCAGGGCTCCATGTTCTCATGTAGTTCAAAGAGGCTATTCAAGGGCTCATCCTTCTGTCTGAACCGCAGGCTTCTGTAACCCTCTTTATAATTCATCCCTACTTCATCTCACAGGTCCTCTTTGCAGCTTCTTAGTCCAGGAATAAGAAAGGAAAGCACTTACATTTGCATTAGTAGTATAGATATTTCCCTTTGTAAGGTTACCACCTAATATTTCTGAGTTTCAAAATTTTTATTTTTTGGTTTGTTGAGACAAGGTCTTTTTAAAATATTTTATGTGTGTGAGTGTATTGCTTGAATGTAAGTGTACCATGTTGTGCGGTGCTCTCAAAGGTCAGAGAGAATGTCGGATTCCCCTGGAACTGGAGTTAGGAATTGGTTGTTTGTTGCCATGTGGGTGCTGGGAATTGAACTCGGGTTCTCTGCAAGAACAACCTGTTCACTTAACTACTGAGCTATCTCTCCAGCCCCGAGACAAGGTCTGTAGCTTCAAACTTAAAGCAATCCCTCCTCAGCCTCCCTAGTGCTGGGATAAGTGTGAGCCGCCACACTTGGCTGGATTTTGTTTGCTTTTTTGAGTCAGTCTCGGTAACAGCCCTGGCTGGCTTCAAACTCATGGTTTTCAAGTACTAGGACTACAGTTGTATACATGGCTTCACTGACTTTTTTAAAGAATAATTATTACTCTGTGTTTAGGGGAGTAATATGTGATTGTGGATATTTTCATGCACATATGTGGAGACCAGAGGACAATTTGGGAGTTTTTTTCCTTCTACCACATATTCTAGGAATCAAACTCAGGTTGTCAGGCTTATGAGGCTAGTGCTTTTACCTTTTGAACCATCTCACTGGCCCAGCTGATGAGTTCTAATCAGTGTGTCTGAGTGAGTAGATAAATGGATAAGGATAAGTTCATAGTCTCCATTTGCAAGGTCTAGTACTGTAAGTAGCCCAAGACAGTTCAGTTCACTAGAATGGTTTTATGTTGTCCTTTGAAATGTACTGATAGTAGACATAATAGGAGTTTAAAACACTTTCTGGTTCTGATCAGCACCTGTTTTGGTTCTTCTGAAAGAAGTCACTGTTGGTCCAAACCCTGGCATTTCTCTCCTAGTTACACAAGTAGGACATCTCAGCATCATATTGGACTCCTCTTTCTTTGGCACTGATTTTTTTTTTTTTTTTTGGTCTTTTTGAGACTGGGTCTCCCTGTAGCCCCAGTTGGCCTGGAACTCACTGTGTAGACCAAGCTAGCCTTGAACTATAGAGATTTGCCTGCATCTGCCTCCTGAGTGCTGGGACCAAAGGCGTGCCCCATCATCCTCAGTGGCACTGATTTTTAAAAATATTTCATTTAATATTTATATTTTATTTTTATGTGTATGAGGAGAAAGCCATACTTGCATATATGTACAGTGCCCACAGAGGTCAGAAGAGGGCTATGGATTCCCTGAAAGTGGAGTTACAGATGGTTGTTAGCCACCAGGTGAGTGCTTGGAACCAAGCCCAGGTCCTCTAGAAGAGCAGCAAATGCTCTGAATCACTGAACCTTCTTTCCAGCCTTCTCCTCAACACTGATCTGTATTAAATGGCTGCCGTCTTCTTTTGTCCTTTAGAAGACTTCTCAATTTTTTATTTATTTATTTATTTATTTATTTATTTATTTATTTATTTTTTGAGACAAAGTCTTAGTATGTAGCATTGGCTGGCCTAGAAGTTCCTATGTAGACCAAGCTGGCCTTAAACTCAGAAATCTACCTGCCTCTCTGCCTCCAAAATGTAGCCAAAGATTACCTTGAATTACTGATCCCCCTGCCTCTGTCTCATAGGTGCTTCTACACCTGGCCAGAATCTAAAATCTTTGTTCTGATGATAAAGATAATTTATCTAGCTAGGATGGTCTGTGCTGCAATTCCAGCTGCTTCAGAGGCTGAGGTGGGAGAATTCCTGGTGAGCATGAGCGAAACAGGGAGAGACCAGATGTGAAACAAACAAAAAAATGATCCCTTTCCCACTAAGGCTCAGCTAACTTCTCACTGACTTCGCTTCTTGCTTATTTCTTTCTCCCTACCCTCTCTATTGTTTTTGTCTGTAGAAATGACTGAATCTTGGTTTTGTTCATTGTGTCATTGCTTATTGCTCTTCCTCTTGCTCCCTCTATAGGTTTTTTTTTTTTTTTTTCTTTTTGCAAGGATGCCTCATAGGTAGGCTTTTGAACCACCTGTAATCAGCATTTTCAGTTACTAACAAAATTGTTGCGGGGGTGGGGCTAGAGAGATGGCTCAGCAGTTAAGAACACTTGCTGCACAATCATGAAGACTGGAGTCAGATCCCTTTACCCACATAATGAGCTGGGCCGTGCAAGTGCCTTTAACTCAAGCTCTGAGGGATCTCACATCTTCTAGCCTCTACTTGTGCACAGGTACATTCATTCACACAGGCATGTACATACACTCATAACAGGCACATATAACTAACACACATATAACACATAAAACTAAATAAAATCTTTCTTTTCTTTTTTTTGGTCTTTTTGAGACAGGGTCTACTGGTAGTCCCAGATGACATGGAACTCTGTGTAGACTAGTCTGACCTTGAATTCACAGAGATCCACCTGCTTTTGCCTCCTGACTGCTGGGATTTAGCTGGGATACCACACCCAGCTAAATCAATCTTTTAAAAAAATATTTTATGTGTATGAATATATTGCCTGCATGTGTATAAGTGCACCTGTGTAGTGCAGTGCCTGTAGAGGTCAGAATGCTGTGTTGGATTCCCTGAAACTGGAGCTAAAGGTGGTTGTTAGCAACCACGTGGGTACCCAGAATCAAACCCACGTCTTCTGCAAGAGCAGCCCAGTACTGTTAACCACTGAGCTATCTCACCAGCCCCAGATCTTTTAAAATTATTATTATTATTGTTATTTTGCAAGTCCTAATGAAGTGGTAGATTGAGGCACCTGACATCAATGGCAAGTAAACCCATAGGCTAGCAGTCCCTAGCCCACTGTTTAATTTTACCATCACCAGAAGACAGGCAAGTAGATGTAACATACAATAAGGCACTATGTACTTTTTTGACTTTAGATACATCAAGGAATTTTTTTCCTTTTGAGAAGGTACATTTCCTTGGCTTGAGTACAATAGCAGTAGATGATCCACATCACATGGCTTTTTCTGGGGGAAGCACAGAAACATTCCATCCCAGTCTACCTTGATGAACTCATGAGTTTATTGGGGTTATTTACAGGGGCTTGTGTGACTCAGGCACCTGCATCACCCAAAGGCCACACCCAGCATGGATGACAACTTAGGAAATCTGCATCACCTGAGTTTTCTGTACAACTAAAGGAATGAGTCTCTTTTCTCCCAGCAATTGTTGACTGTTTATATAACCCCAGAGAGGGTTTTGTGAGTCTTGTATGTTTGATGAACTTCCTGAGTCTTGTGAGTTTTTTCTGATTCCTAAGCCTCATTAGCATCCTGTACCACCCCTCCCTTTCTGCTCCCCTCCTCCACAGAGGGAGTGTTGGAAGGAAGCAACTACACCATAATCAGGAAATACGGATGTCTTTGGTATAGCCACTATAGATTTATTATTTCCTGGGGGAAACTTTTCATAGGGAAATTCAAGATGCCTGTTTTCTAGGGTGTTGTGTGAGCCCTAAATTACAGAGAGATTAAGTTAGCAAATATTAAAATCCCAAGTTAGCCTTAACCTCCATCTCAGATCCACAATGAGGCAGACCATCTATCTGCCTTTGGGGAAACAGACATTCTTGGTTAAGATGTTGTTGCTGTTGGATTTCTGATAGTCCTACTGGTGCTAATCTAAATCAAAAGTCTTATTCTCAGGGAATGCAATGAAGTTGGCAGATAGAAACTGTGTGCTACTTGGACTTCTGTGTGGGAAAACTTGGTGACATCAACTCCTGAGGATTTTTTCCTTTGTTCTATATGTGCACAGTCTAAAGCCAAAAGGCTGTCCTCTCTGATAGCTCTGAGACTTGCGTAGCAAAGTTAAACACAAAGGCCTAATATTTGTCTTATTGATGCTGACCTCTCTCTTCTCACTAAAAAGTATCCCTCAGTTGTCAATCAGCTTGAATACAGAGTCTCAGCTTGAATACACTGAGTCTCTGCTAGATGCCTAGGTCAGGTGGAAAAATGATACAGTTGTGGAGATACCTAAGTGCTTCAGGGTACCTGAGAAGGCATTGGAGGTGAGACAGCTGTAGTTCTGACAGGAGACTTGATCAGGGTAGGATGGACTGCATTTTTCTAAGAATGCCATTTTCCATGCAGCTTATCCTATGCCGGGGGGAGTAGGAAAAAAGCTTTGTGGTCAAACAGGTTTAGGAAATAATGTGTTACACTCTGTGTTACACTCTGTTCTTTAGAAAATGTTTGATCTGCATGGTGGCATATGATGTGTATATAGTCCCAAGCATTTGGGACCTTGAGGGAGGACTACCTGAGCCCACGATTCAAGTCAAGCCTGGGTAACACAATCAGATCTCTGTATCTTTAAAAAAAAAAAAAGAAAGAAAGAAAAGGATATATTTTTTAAAAAAAAAACAAGGCTGACTTTGAATTCCTGACTCTTCTGGCTCCATATCCAGAGCACTGAGATTTTAGGTGTCTACCACCACTGAACTTGATTTAACCAAGTATTTTTTCAAACATTTGACCAGAGAAGCCTCTTCTTATTTTATTTAATGGAATACATTGTAGGTAAATACTACTCTCCACTGAGGCAAGGAATCACTGTGGATAGGTCGGGAAAATGGCTTATTTAGGAGTTCAAGATTAGCCCTTCCTCCAGACTGTAGGAGTCACTCATCTGCTAGCTACCCTGAATGCCTCTTTCGTGAGGATGGAGGAGAATGTTCACTTGGAAGGTTCTCCCTCTGCCCAGGAAAATGTAAGGTCTTGGTTTATATGCCCCTTGTGCTCTACAAGGCTGTCTCTAGCACTAGAAGTTTCTAGGGTTGGCCTTGCTCTCCATAGAGTTGGTTAAGATGTGAGGATTTAGGTTCCGAGGAGCTAATGACTGTTAGTCATTAGTATCTCCAGCTGTGCTAGAGAGAATCTTCAGCTTTCTAACCTGTTGGTGGACCTGTGACCTGTTCAGTGGTGAAGCCTTCACTACCTGAAATGAAGCTGCAATGAGAGCAAGTGGCCTTGGCCTGGCTGTGTGTGAGCGCCCCCTGCTGCCTCCCTTGTTTCTTTTTTTGTTGTGCTTTTGCAGTTAAAATAGTAGGAGAGACTCAGCAGTCCTCAAGAATGATTGCTGCTAGGCCCCACCTCTGGGAATTTTTAGGCATCTCTGCCTCATCCCAGTGTGGAGTGTGGGGCCTTTGCTGTCACTTTGTCTCCTCCCATTCTTTTAGGTCTTGGCCTTGTTATCCCTTCCAGTGGGCCTCTCTCACTCTACTCTAACCGTGTTTTCCAGGCTTCCTGGCATGTTAGAATTGAGTCACTCCAGGCTGTTTAGTCTAACTTCCCATTCATTTCTGCCGCCTCCATCTCTTCCCAGCATCTTCTCACACAGCTTTTTCATATTTGCAGATATATTAGCAGCATGCCATATTTTACAAAAGTAACCACGCTGTAAGTCTTCACTTCTCATCCATCACAGTTTCATTAGAATAGTGGTATTCTGGCATCTTCTCACTGCTTCCAGGATCTGTTCTCTCCCAGACCTCACAGAGACCAAGACTGAAGGGGAGGGAAAGCTGTAAGTAAGCAGTCGACCAAGGTCACTAATTACTCTGTTCCTAATACTTCCTCTTGTTTTTTAGCCACAACACTGAAGAGGGGCAGCAAATCCTCCAGCAGCCATTGTCAGATAGACTGGACTTTGTGTGCAGTTTTCTACAGAGTAAGTATCTTTCTTACCTCTCGGCAGCTATAGCTCCTGGGACTTGGGGACAAGAGGACTCAGTCATACCTGCCTTGAGGAAAAAGATTGAGGGACCCCTTCTCTAGCACAAAGACCAGTACAGCTGGATCAGCTTCCTGGGTCTTGAGATGCCTCCACTAGCTGATGTAAGAAACGTGTCCCTTCAGTCTCAGAGCCAGTGTCACATCCAGATAGATCAGAGAATTGGTGTTCATCTTCTTAGTCTCCAGTTCTCCCTATGTAAGGGGACAGAGGAGAAGGATTCACATTACCCTTGTAAGAAAAATCCTTTCCCTTGCAGGAAAAATATTTTTCCCTAGATAACTTTTCCAAAATAATTTCTTGAGAAGTAGGTAAAGGGGCAAAAGTCAATATTGATTGGTATCCTGACCCTGCTTGCCATCCTGTACCTTTCTAGACAAAGGTTCCCTGTGTGTTATGGGGTAATGATAATCCTTTGCCAGGTTAATGAGACTATTAAAGAAGAATGCTTGTGAACTACTGGCCAAGAGCTTATTGGCCCCTCCCCTGGTCCAGTCTTGTACCATGGAATCTCCACTTTATAGTGGGAGGCTGCCTGCCATTTCCACATCAAAAGATTAATAGGGAAGGTGAGACTTTGTCCAGATAAAACAGTATGTTACTGTGTGAAACTAGTTCCTCTGGCAGCATAAGGGCCAGGTGTCCTCTGTCACTCTACTTGGACTCAGCTGTAGGCTACCTCTGCAGCCTTACAGGACTCTGGAGATGGATCTTGGGCTCCTTCTGGTGCTAAAGGGGAACTGGTGAGCTGGCAGATGAATGTGTAGGGTCTTAATCCAGAGTTATTGAAGATGCCGTGCCTGCTTGCTTCTAGCACTATTGCTGGAGCTCTTTGGCAACTCTTGTGTAGAACTGACTTGAGGTGGAACTGTAAGACAGGGGAAAGAGGACATAGGAATATGGGCCCTTTGTCTCATGGTCTTCTCAAAGGCTGTGATTCTGCTTCTTAAATTCAGGAGTTCTGAGGGTCTTAGATCTGGTTCCTAGCAGGTTCCCTTCACTGTAGTCAATGTTTTCTGCATGGTTGTCATTGCAGAAAATCGAAAACGTCCTTCTTCTACACAATGCCTGGTGTCTGTGCAGAAAGTGATGGAGGGGTCCGAGCTGGAACTGGCCAAGGTACCTGTGGGATACTAGACTTGTGGGCGGGGGTACCTGAAAAACCTGCAGGACTTTTTCTGAACCCAAAGGAGGGTTGCTGAGTGCTTTGTTTCTGGGACTCTGGAAACCAGAAGGCAGAATCAGCCAGCCAGTTGGCTGAGCCAGAGTCCATTTCCGTCCAAGGATTCTGGGAGCCCACGATCTTCTGACAAAGAGGTTTACTCGACCAGCACTGAGGTCCACGATGGAGGCTTGCAGGAACCAGGTCTCACTCAACGATCATCATATTTTCCTTTCAAGCTCATTGACTTCATTTCTTCTGTTGGGTGCTGGCCTATAGAGGGTGGTGCCTTTATGCTCATGCTTCTACAAGTTCAGGAATTCAGCTGTGTAGAAATCCTGACATGGGGCATTTGCACAGTGTGCACTGAGCCCTTGGTAAAAAAATAAAAATAAAAAAATGTCTTTGGGGGCTGTTTAGGACAGTGACTTGGAACTGCTGATCGTAGGAATTTTGGAAGAGAATAGTTGGAGTCCTCAAAGCAGCCCTGAGTGGGAACAGTAGGAGGAGACATGCCTCACTCAGGGACGGCCTCCTGTTTGACTTCTAGATGACGATGTTGCTTCTGTATCACTCTACCATGAGCTCCAGAAACCCGCGAGACTGGGAACAGGTTGAATATAGGATTCAGGTGAGTTCTCACACCTTCACCCCACTTGCTAGTTCAGCCCTGGGCTTCCCTCACCATGTTCATTTCTCTTCACATAGCATTTATTATTCTCTAAAAAGCTATGAGTGTAATCCCAGCCATTCGTTATGAAAAAAAAAAAAAAAAGACAGAAAACATCAGAAACTATTGAGAAACATAACAAAGGAAATAATATTTGCCAATAATCTCATATGTCTTTCTCAGTCATAGCTACTAACTTCTAGGTCCCCTTTTCTGTATATGTATTTAACTGTTCTGTGTGTTTGGATAATGTAGACATTATTTTCATTTTGTATATGTGTCTTCTTGCATTTAACTTTCATTCCACTTATCCTTTCCTGGTAGGGTTAGCTGAAAGAGGCCAACAAAGTGAGGTCTAAAAGTTTTATGGCAGGGGAAGAACACATGGAGTGAACATGTTGTGGGCCAGGCCGCAGGGCTTCAGCTGTGAAGCGGAAAAGGATCCAGCAAACTTTGGGATTTGACTAGAATAGGTCCTGAACCTTCTCATCAGGGGCGTCTCCAACACCACAGTGATGCTCCTTTTCTCTCTGTGGCTCAGGCTGAGTTAGCTGTCATCCTGAAGTTTATACTGGATCATGAGGATGGGATAAACCTTACTGAGGACCTAGAAAATTTCTTGGAGAAAGGTGAGTAAGACCAGTCATAAGGATCCTCCGAGAAGAGGACCTCTGGGATCCTCTAACCCCAACACACAGCAGAGAGTTGGTGCTCAGGAACCATATATGTGGTGGAAGGTGATTTCTAGGCCATGTTGCCAGCACCTCAGATCCTCTGGAGTAGCTTCCTGTTGCCTGGCAGCAACAGGATCTTTGTAAGTGATCTTATCTGTGTTAGGTTTCTTGGACTCCTTTCTTCTCACCTTTTTTTTTTTTTTTTTTTTTTTGCTTTTTAGACTCTTAGGTTTAGAAGCTGGAAATAAACATCTTTTAGAAATCTTGAAAAAAGTTTCCCCTCATACAGCTTATGTTCTAGGTGGGAGACAGGTACATAAGAACCAGAGAGCCTGATAGGGAACTAATTATGGACGTGCCAGTCTCATTGAAGAGGTCAGCTACTGCTTCTAGGAAACTGAGCCATAGTTGTGGGGGCTTGTTCTCTTCTTGCTGTTGAACTTGGTGTTACTTGTGTTCAGGTTCATGAAACTTTAGGTAGAGATGTTAGGAATGGGAGTCTAGAATGCAAGCAAGGGTCAGGTGGAAGCTTGCAGGTTAGAAAGGGAATGGCTGTCAGAGCTGCAGATAAGTCTGCAAACCTCCAGGAGGGAGGGAAAATCGGGGTGATTAGAGGAAGTAGAGTCCTGAGAAAGTGGTCTTGGGAACCAAGGGAAAAGGATTTTTATGTTGATGGTATAAAAGCTGAGCAGGGGAGTAATCGAAGGAGCCGTGGTGCCAACACAGTCTGTGGGGCTGTGGGGAGCCCTCTGCTGGACTTCCAGGAGGCCTCTGCAGTGATGACATTAGTACTTGGTCCAATTCATAGCATGGGGGATATCCTCACTCCATTGTGCTTTTCTGGGTACTGTGCTCTGAGGAGTTGGAAGCCTCGGACTTGATATTTGTTCAAGACCCTGACTTCTGGGGTCAGGTTCTGCCTAGTCCTCCCTTCCCTCTACACTTTACATGTAAGTGTCTGCAGATTTACACCTACTAAGGTATAGTTCTCCTGTTGCATAAAAGCGAAAATCTGTTCATCCCCTTTACTAACTGTCCTTGGTTTGTTTGTCTGCTTCTTACCCCTAGTTCCTGTCTCTCCCACCTGTTCCAGCACCCTCTCTGAAGAGCTTTCCCCACCCAGCCACCAGGCCAAGAAGATTCGCTTCCTAGAGTTACAGAGGATTGCCTCGTCTTCCAGTGAAAACAAGTATGTTCTGGGCCTCTCCTCCTTGGATGAGACGTCTTCAAGTTTATCCAGTCCTCCAGACCTTGGATGCTGGAAGCTAAACTACTGGCCTACCTCTCATATCATCAGGGAGTCCCTGGAGGATGCTATAGATCTAGGATAGGATCTCTCCTTGAGATCTGTCATGGGTAGACCTCCCTCAAAAGCAATTCCCTTCTTCTCTGGAAAGATGTATGTCCCCATCCCTTCAACAAAGACAATTAAGACTTAGAAGAGGAGACTCCCAGTCATGTCCTCAGACACAAGGTAGCCTTGCACAGAACCCGGGCACATTGAGCCCAGTGCTCGTCATGGTCACTGAGGCTGCTCTATTCCTGGCTGCTGCTGTTTACTTCAGTCTTTGGGTTCTAACCTGTACCTGTACCATCACCTTCCTCAGCTTCCTCTCAGGTTCTCCATCCTCCCCTATGGGTGACATCCTGCAGACCCCACAGTTTCAGATGAGACGGCTGAAGAAGCAGCTGGCTGACGAGAGAAACAACAGGGATGAGCTAGAGCTGGAGCTGGCTGAGAGCCGCAAGCTCCTCACTGAGAAGGGTAGGAACCTGGTACACTTTGGGTGCTGTCAACTGGGCACCATTTGGGATTTTCCATCGAGGGAGGCTCTAGTGACTCCTTTGCCTTCCTTTTTGTCTTCTCTCTTGACCTTGGAGCTTAGGGCTCAGCTCTGGCTCAAGTGTCAGGCTGACCTGCTAGAAGCTGGATTCTGTCCCTGGCCCATGTTTCTTTCCTGGGGAATGGACTCCATGTACCTTCTCAGCTCTCTTCCTGTCTTCTGGTTCTGTGTTGACTCCTGTCTCCTCCTCTGCCCGAGGCAGATGCACAGATAGCCATGATGCAGCAACGCATCGACCGCCTGGCTCTGCTGAACGAGAAGCAGGCAGCCAGCCCACTGGAGCCCAGAGAGCTTGAGGAGCTCCGTGGCAAGAACGAGAGGTATGGCTCTCTTTGCCCTCCTTCCAGTAACCAGCCCCTGCTGGCCCTGGCGAGGGGCAGCACTGTTCCTCACTGCTTTCCTCCCTGGCAGTCTTACCGTGCGGCTGCATGAGACGCTGAAGCAGTGTCAGGACCTGAAAACAGAGAAAAACCAGATGGACCGCAAGATTAGTCAGCTTTCTGAGGAAAATGGGGAACTTTCCTTTAAGGTGAGTGAGGCTGGCTGTGCATAGAAGCCACTTTGGGGTTGAGGTGATCTGGAAAGTTCCCTAAGAAGGTTGCTAAGATTGTCTAGCACCTGGCTTAAGCTTCAGTCTTCCCCAGACCTGCATGCTTAGTCATTTTCCTTGTCTTGTCATTGGCCATCACCAGTGCTGCGTTGTGGCCCTAAATGTTGATATGTGGTCCAAAATTGGAGGTGTGGTTAGCTGTCCCTGGAGGTCCCAGGGCCTAGGCTTTATGGAATAGCTGGTATGTTGATGCTAGCTTTCACCCTGGGTGATGATGCTTTCTACTCATATCTCAGCTTCGTGAGTTTGCAAGTCACTTGCAGCAACTCCAGGGTGCCCTTAACGACCTGACAGAGGAGCACAGCCAGGCCACTCAAGAGTGGGTGGAGAAGCAGGCCCATCTGGAGAAGGAACTCAGCACAGCCCTCCAGGATAAGGTAACCCTCTGCTGAGGATATGCCCTCAGTCTGAACCCTTGTGCATAGTAAGTTCACTGCTCTGCTCTGTTCCCCTATACTGTTCCCTGGAGTGGTAAGCTGCCTTCTCCTCAGACTTTAGTAGTATGCTGTAACAGGCCTAATTCCAGAATGCCGATGAACTCTGAGATGTACATGGTGTGGATCTTGGAAAAGTTAATCAGTCTCTAAGGGGAATGATACATGAGCAGCTGCCACATTGGCTCTTGTGAGATTATGTGAAGCACTGACTCATTGTAAAGGGTAAAGTAAACTCTAAGTGAGTTAGTTGTGGTTTCGGCTCGGATGTCATACCCTTGCCATAAATGCTTGAGTCTATAAGTGTGTCAGAGACTGAAGGTTTTCTCATTGGGGTTTTCTCAGTGTTTGCATAGACTCTGAGTTGAGCATCCCTATTCCAAAATCTAAATTACTCTAAAATCCAAAACTATTTTTTAAGACAGTGTAGTTATGTAGCTGAAGTTGACTTTGAACTCTATCTTCCTGTCTTTGTCTCTTATGTCCTGGGGGCTTCTGCTACAATGCCTTGTTCAAAATCCAAAACTTTTTTAGCATCATGTTGGAGCTCAGAAAGTTTAAGATTTTGGATTTTAGATTTCAGATTAGGGATACCCATCCTGTATTGCTGTCAGTAAGAGCCTAGCCCTGCCGCTTGCTAATAATATTGCTCTTGGACACAGCATTTAGCACCTGGGCAGCAAGATCTTCCTTTGATGTAAAAGAGAGGGAGTAATAGCTCCCTTCTAGACTTGTTGGGGGATTAGAAATTCAGTGGTACATCAGCAGAGTACCTGGTACTCACAATGGTGGGGAAGTGAGTTGTCGGGCTGGGCTACTGAGGCTCTGCTGGTGTTGAAACCCTGGCACTGTTTTTAAGTTGTTGGTGATTTGGATAGTCAGAGTCAAGGTTGTCCAGGAAAGTGTACGTGGTAAGGAAATTGAAAGTAAGTCCACACTTTGACTTAATTTGGCCTGAGAAAATCAGGTCCTTTGACATCCAGACCCATGGTTTATTTTTTGTTGTTACTGTTTTTGAGATAGGGTTTTGTAGCCCAAGCTGGTCTTAACTCTTTATTTTATGTGTATGGTGCTATGTGTATGCATGCAATGCCTATGGAGGCCAGAAGAAGATGTAGGATACACTGGAACTGAAGTTATGAATAGTTAGCCATCTGCTGGGGACCACCTTATGCAAGAGCAGCCAGTGCTGTTAACTGCCAAGCCATCTCTCCAGCCCCATCTGTGAACTTTGACCCTCACGTCTCAGCCTTCGAGGGCCAAGAGTTACATCACCTAGCTCAGATCCATGGTTTCTGAGAGGTTTTCTCCTAGACCAGGACACGGAGAGAGCTAGGCAACAGGATGATAGTGTCTCACCTTTGTAAGTGCTCATGAGTGGTAATCTGGTTTCTGTTCTACTTCTCTATTCACACGGGTCTCTTGTTTACTCCAAGAAATGTCTTGAAGAAAAGAATGAAATCCTTCAGGGAAAGCTGTCCCAGCTGGAAGAACGAGCAGCTCAGCTGTGTGAGAACCCGGCCCAGGAGAAGGGCGAGGTGCTGGGTGATGCCTTGCAGGTAGGAGTGAGGGGTTGGGTCCTTGTGCTCCTCTGCTCCCAGAGGACACTGTTGGGGTTTATTGAAGAGTGATTCTGATCCCCATTTGTCACTTTATTCCAACAGCTGGAAACTCTGAAGCAAGAAGCAGCCACACTTGCTGCAGATAACACTCAACTCCAAACCCGGGTGAAAACTCTGGAGCATGAACAGGGCCAGCAGGAAGCCCAGCTGCTCGCTGAGCGTGGCCGCTTTGAAGAAGAAAAGCAGCAGCTAGCCAGCTTGATTGCTGACCTGCAGAGCTCCATCTCCAACCTCTGCCAGGCCAAGGAGGAGCTGGAGCAGGCCTCCCAGGCTCAGGGGGCCCAGCTGACTGCCCAGATGGCCTCTCTGACAGCACTCAATGCCACTCTGCAGCAGCAGGATCAAGAACTGGCCAGCCTGAAAGAACAAGCCAAAAAGGAGCAGGCTCAGCTGACACAGGCCCTTCAAGAGAAAGAACAGGCCTCCCAGGGCCTCCGTCTGCAGGTGGAGCAGTTGAGCAGCAGCCTGAAGCAGAAAGAACAGCAGTTGGAAGAAGCAGCCAAGGAGCAGGAGGCAGCCAGGCGGGATCACACCCAGCAACTGGCCAGTGTAGCTGAGGCGCAAGAGGCCTCTTTAAGGGAGCGGGATGCTGCTCTCCAGCAGCTGGAGGCATTGGAGAAGGAGAAGACTGCCAAGCTAGAGAGTTTGCAGAAGCAACTTCAGGCTGCTAATGAAGCACAGGACAGTGCCCAGACCTCAGTCACACAAGCCCAACAGGAGAAAGCAGAGCTGAGCCAGAAAGTAGAGGAACTCCATTCCTGTGTTGAAGCTGCCCATCAGGAACAGCGGCAGGCCCTGGCCCAGGTGACAGCATTAGAGGCCCAACTGAAGGCTGAGCAGCAAAAAGCAACTGAGAGAGAAAAAGTGGCCCAGGAGAAGGACCGGCTCCAAGAACAGCTACAGGCTCTTGAGGAGTCCTTGAAAATCACCAAAGGCAGTCTCGAAGAGGAGAAGCGCAAGGCGGCAGATGCCCTGGAGGAGCAGCGGCGGCATGTCACTGAGCTGGAGGCAGAGTCCCGAAGCCTTGAGGAGCAGCGCAAGCAGGAACAGAAGGAGTTAGAGGAAGAGAAAGCTGAGCGAAGGGGGCTAGAGGCCCAATTACAGCAGCTTGGGGAAACCCATCAGGCTGAGACTGAAGTCTTACGACGGGAGCTTGCAGAGGCCACAGCCTCCCAGCACAGGGCTGAGAGTGAGTGTGAACGGCTCGTCAAGGAAGTTTCTACCTGGCAAGGGCGGTTTGAGGCTAGCCAACAAGAAGAGGCACAATATAGCGCCATGTTCCAGGAACAGCTGATGGCTCTGAAGGAGGAGTGTGAAAAGGCTCGCCAGGAGCTACAGGAGGCAAAAGAGAAGATGGCAGGTGTAGAGGCCCACAGCAAGCTCCAGATAGGCCAGCAGCAGACTGAGCTAGCCCAGCTCCATGCCAACCTGGCCAGGGCCCTCCAGCAGGTCCAGGAGAAGGAAGTCAGAGCCCAGAAGCTGGCAGATGACCTCTCTACTCTACAGGAGAAGATGGCTGCCACTAGTAAGGAGGTGGCCCGTCTGGAGGCCTTGGTGCGCAAGGCAGGTGAACAGCAGGAAACAGCCTCCCATGAGCTATTCAAAGAGCCCCCGAGGGCTGGAGACAGAGAGTCTGAGTGGTTAGAAGAACAGCAGGGACGGCCATTCTGCAGCACACAGGCAGCACTTCAGGCTATGGAGCGTGAGGCTGAACAAATGGGCAGTGAACTGGAGAAGCTGAGGGCAGCACTCATGGAGAGTCAGGGGCAGCAGCAGGAGGAGCGTGGACAGCAAGAGAGGGAGGTAGCACGATTAACCCAGGAGCGAGGCCGGGCCCAAGCTGACCTTGCCCAGGAGAAGGCGGCCAAGGCAGAGCTTGAGATGCGGCTGCAGAATGCCCTTAACGAGCAGCGTGTGGAGTTTGCCGTCCTGCAGGAAGCACTGACTCGTGCCTTAAAGGAAAAGGAAGGCAGAGACCAGGAGCTGGCCAAGCTTCGTGGTCAGGAGGCCGCTCTGAAAACGGAACTGAGGGGGCTTCAGCAGGACGTGGAGCAGCTGAAAGCACTTCTAGCCAAGAAAGAAAAGGAGCATCCTGCAGGGGGCGCCAGTGGAGAGGCTGCTTTGGGCCCTGGGGCCCAGGTAGAGACAGTTGGAGAAACGGAGGCTCCAGGCCCTGAGCTGGCAGCGCTGCAGGCAGAGGTGAGCAAGCTGCAGCAGCAGTGCCGCCAGCAGCAGGGGCAGGTTGAAGGCCTGGTACACAGCCTGGAGTCTGAGCGAGCTTCTCGGGCAGAGACGGATAAGGCCCTGGAGACTCTGCAGAGCCAGTTAGAGGAGAAGGCTCGGGAGCTGGGGCACAGTCAAGCTGCCTCAGCCTCAGCTCAGAGGGAGTTGACGGCTCTCCGTTCCAAGGCACAGAACCACAGCAAGTCTGAGGAGGAATGGAAGGCCCAGGTAGCCCGTGGCCAGCAGGAGGCCGAGAGAAAAAGCAGTCTTATCAGCAGCTTGGAAGAGGAAGTGTCCATCCTGAACCGCCAAGTCCTGGAGAAAGAGGGGGAGAGCAAAGAGTTGAAACGCCTGGTTGTAGCAGAGTCAGAGAAGAGCCAGAAGCTAGAAGAGAGGCTGCGCCTGCTTCAGGTGGAGACTGCCAGCAACAGTGCCAGAGCAGCCGAGCGCAGCTCAGCTCTGAGGGAGGAGGTGCAGAGCCTCCGGGACGAGGTGGAGAAACAGCGTGTGGCTTCAGAGAACTTGAGGCAGGAGCTAGCCTCACAGGCAGAGCGAGCTGAAGAACTGGGCCAAGAATTGAAAGCCTGGCAGGAGAAGTTCTTCCAGAAGGAACAGGCTCTTTCTGCCCTTCAGCTGGAGCACACCAGCACACAGGCCCTGGTGAGTGAGCTGCTGCCTGTTAAGCATCTCTGCCAGCAGCTGCAGGCTGAGCAGGCAGCTGCCGAGAAGCGCCACCGGGAGGAGCTGGAGCAGAGCAAGCAGGCAGCTGGTGGGCTTCGTGCAGAACTGATGCGGGCACAGCGGGAGCTTGGGGAACTAGTGCCCTTGCGGCAGAAGGTGGTCGAGCAGGAGAGAGCAGCCCAGCAGCTACGGGCAGAGAAAGCCAGCTATGCAGAGCAACTGAGCATGCTGAAGAAGGCTCATGGCCTGCTGGCAGAGGAGAACCGGGGGTTGGGAGAGCGGGCCAGCCTTGGCCGGCAGTTCCTGGAAGTGGAGCTCGATCAGGCCCGAGAGAAGTATGTCCAGGAGTTGGCAGCTGTACGCACCGATGCTGAGACCCGCCTGGCTGAGATGCGGCAAGAAGCACAGAGCACAAGCAGGGAACTGGAGGTGATGACTGCCAAGTATGAGGGTGCCAAGGGGAAGGTCCTAGAGGAGAGGCAGCGGTTCCAGGAAGAGAGGCAGAAACTCACTGCCCAGGTAATGTGTACAGCCCAACCATCCCCGCAAAGATCCGAACCCTAGTGTATGAAGCTTTGTTTCTCTGCAGTCCATAGCTTCTCGGCTAGCACACTACAGTAGCTTGCCTGCCCCTCCTTCACTGGGTGACAGAAAAAGAAAGGTGATTGGTAGACTCCCAAGATCATTGTTGTTACCCTGAAGAAAATGTCCAAGCTAGCTGTGGTGCATGCCTCTAATTCCAGCACTTGGCAGGCTAAAGGCTCCCAGGAAGAAGATGGATTTGTGGCCATCCTTACGTAGACCATGTCTGAATTCCCACACCCTCTTCTCTCCAAAAAAATGAGAGGAAAATATCTGTGGCCTCACCTTCTTTGATGACTTTGATCCCGGAGTCAAGTTGTGATGACCTAGAACCCCAATGGCTGCTGGAGAGTAGAATCAGCCAAACTGGATTGGTGTTTTGAAACAGGATCTCATATAGCTCAGACTTGAACTCCTTATGTAGCTAAAGACAGTCTTGAACTCCTTATCCTTCTGGCTCCACCTCACAAGTGTTGTGGTTATAGGCATGCATCCCCACATCTGGCTTAAAATGGCTTTTTTTTTTTTTTTTTTTTTTTTTTTTAGCTGAGTACAAATAGTCCCTAGAAGAAATGCCAGAGCCCAGGTGAGGTCAGCCTGGTTGTGGTACCATCTCACTGTCTCTGTTGCTCCTCCCCCATGCACAGGTGGAGCAGCTAGAGGTATTTCAGAGAGAGCAGACTAAGCAGGTAATGCCTGGGGTTCTCGATAAATGCTGGCTGCTTAAGCGGTGACCAGTCTCAGTGCATGACCCCGGCTGCAGCTTGCTCCGCTGGCTCCCGTTGTGAACTGTTTGTGAAAGGGGCAGGGTCAAGCCATGGAATCCAGGCCCAGGCTGCCCAGGAGTGCAGTGTTGTGGGCCCTCTCTTGGGTCACATCCCACCCATCCCAGGTCGGCCTCCCCCTTTCTGCACTTTGCACTTTCTCTCACCTTGTCAGGGACAAGGGGTAGCATAGGTTTCATCTTTCCCAGACCTGCACTAATGACAGATTCAATCCTTGTAATTCCAAAACCTCTGAAGTCCAGTTTTTAGTTAGGAATACTAAACTAAGAGGAAGAACAAACTCACTGTGACCTTGTTTAGATTAGCACCCTTCTTTCCATAGAGGATGGATTTATGAAAGTCATAAAAGTGATATACAAAGCAGCCCTTGAAGGATAGGCTCTTTGATGAGCTCAGAACACTCACCCAGCACTGTGTAGGCCAGAGCCCAGAGCCTCACTCAAGAGTTGTGTGGAGCAGGAAGCTCAAGATTGAGAGAAGCAGAAGGGGTCTGTCTATGCCAGATAGGCCACATGGTCTGGCTGCCCCCTTCCCTCTCCCAAGGATCTCTGTGCTCTAGACAGCAGGCTACAGAGCTGGTATTTAGTGAGAGCACCTTCTCCACTGCCCTCCTTCCCAGTCACCAAAGGCCTGCCAAGGAAGTAGGCCCTGCGTTTCTCTTGTGGCCTCCTCCAAGGAACCTGAGGTGATGTGGACAATCCGTTTGAAAAGCAAGCAGTTAGCAATGGAGCGTTTTACCTCTCCCTCTGCTGCCTGGTCATGCCTGAACCCCCCAAATGCCTGGAGGAACCACGGGTGCTTGTGGCTATTAGGATTCCTTTTTGTCCCCTTCCTTCTCTGGCTCTTCCTCTCTGTGGGAGTTGGGAGGTCGGGCTTGGGTATGTGTGTTGCCCCTGCTCTTATCCTACAGCACTCTGTTCTCCCATTGCTAACCACAGCCGTCATGCTACTAATGCCAGCCCTAACAGCCCATGGAGAATGGGAAGAGGTCTGAGCACTGGGAGCTTTGCTTTGGCTCTTCCTAGGGAGGGTTGGATTTACATTGAAAATGTCTGCTAGAGCACCAGACTAATTGCCTGTTATTTTTTTTCCTTTTTTAAAAAAGTATTTTTATTTTGTGTGTCTGGGTGTATGTAAGTGCACCTGTGTTGTACAGTGCCTATGGAGGTCAGAAGAGGGCATTGGATTCCCCTGAAACTGGATTCACCTCCTTTAGTCAAGGGCAAAGGAATTGGGCAGTAGTGCCATTGGGACTTGCCTAGCATATGGAAGTTGTTGGCTGACATGTGGGTGCTGGGAATCAAACCTAGGTCCTCTCCAAGAGCAGTCAGTGCTCTTAACTGCTGAGTCATCCCTCCAGCCCCTTTCCTTTCCTTAAAAAAAAAATGTATATATTATATATATATAAAATATATATATATAAAATATGTATTTTATGTGTATGAGTGTTTGCCTGCTTGTACATATGTGCACCACGTGTAGCCGGTGCCTGTGGAGGTCAGAAGAGGGCATTGGATACCTTGGAACTGGAGATACAGTTATGAGCCGCCATGTGGATGCTGGAAACTGAGCCTGGGTTTAACTGCTGTGCCATCTTCTAGCGCCTTAAGTGCCCTGGTCTTGCCCCCAACCTAGAAAGGTTGGGGATGGAGAACAGGATGCAGCAGGGATGTGGAGAGTCAGCTGCTGGCTTGGGTGGTTACAGGCTACACATGGAGCAAGTATAGGCAGGTGGCCCTGGAAGCCTCTTATTTGGGGTTACCACAGGCCTGGGACAACCTGCTAGCAGCAGGCTGTTACCTATGTAGAGGAAAGAGAAAGAGCCTGAGCATAATGGTCTGGGGGAACCCCTAGTTTAGTCTGGATTTCCTGAATCTTCTCTCCCCTTCTCCTGTCCCCAGGTGGAAGAACTGAGTAAGAAGCTGGCAGAGTGTGACCAAGCCAGCAAGGTGCAGCAGCAGAAATTGAAGGTGGGACAGCTGTTGTCACAGGCCTGGCCTCTGACTGCCTCAAAGCAAGAGAGTGGAGGAATAACTGCTCCAAGTTCTTGGACTGCGGTGGTGGAGGGCCAGAGCAGGGGCACCCTGGAGGGCTGGTTGCCCGGGTCATCCCGAGGGTTGGAAACCCTGGTCTTGCTTTTGGGGAGTTTTCAAGGAGAGGCCTTCTCCCTTCATTACAGTGCAAGACATCTGTTTTTTCAATTAAGTAAAAAGTTTATGCTTGGGCTAGCTACATGGTGAGACTCTGCCTCAAAAATAAATAAATAAAATTTAGTTAAAAAATTTTTTTCCTTAGTTCTGCAGTTACACTAGCCACATTTCCCTGTTTAGTATGTGTGTGGCTAGTGGCTACCTTGTAAGACAATAAAGATTCAGCAAGTTCCTTCATCCCAGAAAGGTCTATGGACAGCACTGGTCGAAGTAGTCCTGGGCTGAAGATGTGACATTTCAACAATACCTACCATTACAATTTATTGATTGATTGTTTTATTCACCGATTGGTTAGTCTTTTTGAGACGGGATCTCCCGGTAACCCAAGCTGGCCTGGAACTCTATATGTGGTCCTGACTGGCCTCAATCTCCACAGAACTCCACCTGCCTCTGCCTCCCAAGTGCTGGAATTAAAGGAATTTGCCACCGCTCCTGGCTACTTATTTCTGAGATGAGGTCTCATTACATAGTCCATTGTGCTGGATCACAGTCTTGCACTGTAATGATTGGTTAATACTTTTAGTTACGTTACCTTCTTCCAATGTTTGCTTTTTGCAGCTCTCAGTTTCACCTCCTTTAGTCAAGGGCAAAGGAATTAGGTAGTAGTGCCATTGGGACTTGCCTAGCATATGGAAGGCCCTGGTGGGTCCCAGGTCTTGGTAGGAGCTCTGAGCTTCATTTTTCCTGCTCAACTTTCACATTCACTTTATGAATAATAAACAGGTTTATCATATTCCTTTTTAGGGGTGGCTCTGAGCTAGGAGATGTTGGAGAGCTACTAGTGGGATGCTCCTATCCAATATCTGTAGCTGACCAAGCTGACATTGCAGGTGGCAGTCAGGTGCAAGCCTACTCTTTAGAGAGTTGTAATCCGGAGAAGAGGTGGTGGTGGCGTCGTAATGAGTCTCCGTAGGCTTTGGAATTCAGTGGATCAAGGTTCAGGTCTTGCTCTGTACTGTGACCTAGGTCAGCTTGCCTAAAAATCTGAACTCAGTTTCTTCATCTCTGAAATGAGGATACAAGTTACTTCTCAGAGTAGTTTGGAAAAGTGAGCCCCTGTCACATGCTAGTGCCTCTCACTGTGCTCTGCACCCAGGTGTTCTCTGAAGATGAGTTTTCTCTTCCTTTGGGAGATAGTGTAAGTATAAAGGGGATGAGATGCTTTGTGCCTAGTCTCAAAAGAAAGTAGGCAGAGCTGCAACAACTGTCAGAACTGGCAGATGGTATGAGCTGATCAGAAAAGTGTCCACAAAAGGGAGACTGGGAGAATGTGTGGTGTTTGTATAGGTTGTAGTTACATGGACTGTGAACGTTGGCATGGGGATCCTGAGTATTCTGAGGGAACATGCGTGCAGGACTCAGAAACACCTATGGAGCCTGAACAGTAAGGGCAGGCCAGTGGATTTGGGTGGAGTATCCAGAGCTGCCCTTCTGACTGGCCTTTTTTTTCAGGCTTTCCAAGCCCAGGGAGGTGAGAGCCAGCAGGAAGTCCAGCGTCTCCAGGCACAGCTGAATGAACTACAGGCCCAACTGAGCCAGAAGGAGCAGGCAGCTGAGCATTATAAGCTGCAGGTAGGGAGCTGGGAGCTGCTCTGCTCTTCTCCTCCTGCCCTAAAGGCTCTGCCGCCCACACCTACCTTGTTTGTCCACACAGATGGAGAAAGCCAAGACCCATTATGATGCCAAGAAGCAGCAGAACCAAGAGCTGCAGGAACAGCTGCGGGATCAGGAGCAGCTGCAGAAGGAGAACAAGGAATTACGGGCAGAAGCTGAACGTCTGGGCCGTGAGCTGCAGCAGGCAGGATTGAAGACCAAGGAGGCAGAACAAACCTGCCGCCACCTTTCTGCCCAAGTGCGCAGCCTGGAGGCGCAGGTAAGATTCTGCTTAAACCGGGGCACCTGAACTCCTGTCCTGAACCCTGTACCCTCCTCTTCAAGGCCACTGCTGCTTTTATACTTGTCTTCATTCACCTTCACAGGTTGCCCATGCAGATCAGCAGCTTCGAGACTTGGGTAAATTCCAGGTGGCGACTGATGCCTTAAAGAGCCGTGAGCTCCAGGTGAAGCCCCAGCTGGATTTAAGTATTGACAGTCTGGATCTGAGCTGCGAGGAGGGGACCCCGTGCAGTGTCAGCAGGTCAGGAGACATGTCTCTACCCTGTCCACTGAGCGCCTGCCATTCTAGGCACTGGGCTAGGAAAATAATAAGATGTGGATCCTTTGCCTTCTGAAAGTTTATTCTTAGGGGAGGAGGATAAAGCTGAAGTATTGTAGATGTGATGTCAGATGTCTGCTTAGGACACAGTAGAAGTGGAAAATGGTCAAGAAAGCCTTGGTGGAAACTGTCTCACCTACTGAGTTGTGATAGAATCTACAGGTGTCTGCAGAACCTGCAGTATGAGGCTGAGTTTGCTCACGAACTTGGAGGCTGACTGGACTTGATCCTAAAGACCAGAGGAACCTCAAAAGGGCTTAAATTTAGACTACAAGGTTTGGATTTGCAACTTTAGACTCTTCTAAGAGTATAGAAGTCACGGTCTAAAGGACTACAGGTAGACGTGGTGGCGCACACCTTTAATCCCAGCGCTTGGGAGGCAGATCTCTCTTGAGTTCAAGACCAACCTGGTCTACCTTGAGTTCCAGGCCAGCTGAGGCTACATAGGGACATCCTGTCTCAAAGAGACCAAAAAAAAAAAAAAAAATAGACAATTACTGTTTATCAGATATTGTACTGCACTTACTGTGTACCAACAGTTACAACTTTCTTTACCAACCCAGCAACCCTCTGAGGTAGATTATATTTATCTCTTCAAGCAGATGGAACCCAGTTAAGAGGGGCAGACACTGGCCTAGGCTCTAATGATGGTGGAGCTGGTACTTGAACTTGGACAGCCTGGTCTGTGCCCTTGCTTGTCACGCCTCTGCAGCCTGTCATAGGTGCAAGTCTTAAGTCAGCAAGGAGAGTGTGCATGGAGAAGACTGTGGCTAGGAGAGCTACTTAGAAGACTGGTGGTTGACTAGGTGTGGCAGGAAAGGTCTGACCATACCCACATTTATCATGGCTTGAGTACCGTGAAGGTGTCCTTGCTTATTGAATAGAAAATGCAGGAAGAACAGGAAGAGGGGCCCTGTTAACTGTGGAGAAGCTCTGGCTGCTGGGGAAGGTCTGGGGTCTAGAGAGCAGGACCTGGGAGTTGGCTGTGTGAAGCAGCTGAGTGTGAACTGTAAGGCGTCCTCTTGATACCTCGGAAGAATCGGAGCAATAATGTGCCTGTAATAACTGTAAGAAATAGTCACTTTGGGGCAAGGAGACAGAAGACTTTCTGGTCTAGGAACTGCCATTTCAGTGACTTGCTTTTCTACAGCAAGCTGCCTCGTACCCAACCAGATGGCACCAGTGTCCCTGGAGAGCCAGCCTCACCCATCTCCCAGCGCCTGCCCCCCAAGGTGGAATCTCTGGAGAGCCTTTACTTCACTCCCATTCCTGCTCGGGGTCAGCCCACCCTAGAGAGCAGCCTGGACTCCTTGGGGGATGTCTTCCCTGACTCAGGCCGTAAAACCCGCTCTGCTCGCCGACGAACCACACAAATCATCAACATTACCATGACCAAGGTGAGGCTGCTGGTTGTATGGCTGCAACATAGAAAGGCCATTTCCTCTCCAAGGGTCCTCACTCAGGCAGGGATGACCAAGTCCATAATGTACAAGTGGGAAAGCTGGACTCTTGAGAAGGGCAGTGACTTGCTCAGGGTATCTTGTGTAGAAAGGGCAGGGCCCGCTTGACCAGAAGGCTAGTGTCCGTCCTCTGTGTAGCTCAGGCAGATCATAGGGGAAATTGAAGCTCAGTCTGAGCCTGTGCAGCCGAGATGCAGCATGGCATGGTTCTCAGTGAACTGTGACTGCTCGACCCTGGGTTCTTGCCCTTTCTGCCTCCAGAGTCTGGGGAACAGGTACCTTCCACTACCAAGAATCTGGGGAAATTCTAAATGTTTAGACTGCAGGAACCTGGGATAGAGAGACTGTATAGGTTAAAGGCTGAGCCCAATTAGATAGTTCATTCAATATGGGTTCTAGCTCTTAGCCTGGCCGCTTCCCAGCTGTTTGATCAGAGGGCTTCTTACCTCTGAAATGGACTGATAGCACCTCCTTTCCTTCCGCAAAGTATTCTGAATAGACTGTGAGAAAGTCTTGGCAACCTGAGCATCTTGTGAGAGCTTCTGGCAGTGAGGCCTATTTGCAATCTAAGGGCCTTTTAAAGCAGTATAGGAACATAGACATCTGGGAGCTCAGGGGACAGAAGGTGGTGGCTTCATAGTATGAATGGTTCATTCTTTCTCCCAGAAGCTAGATGTGGAGGAGCCAGACAGCGCCAACTCATCCTTCTATAGCACGCAGTCTGCCCCTGCTTCCCAGGCTGGCCTTCGAGCCACCTCTTCTACCCAGTCTCTAGCCCGCTTGGGCTCTCCAGATGATGGCAACTCAGCTCTCCTTAGTCTGCCTGGCTACCGGCCTACCACTCGAAGTTCTGCTCGTCGCTCCCAGGCCAGGGTGTCCAGTGGAGCCCCACAAGGTGAGGAGACTGTAAGTGAACCCTGGCACAGAGGAAGAGGCAAGCTTTCAAAAGCTCGAGGCTAGTAAGTACACCATGTGCATGCAGTGCCCATGGAAACCACAAGAGAATGTTAGATCTTCTGGAGCTGGAGTTTGAGATGGTTATTAGCTGCCATGGGGGTACTAGGACCCAAACAGATCCTCTGCAAGAGCAGCCAGTGCCCTTAACTGCTGAGCCATCTCTCCTGCCTTAAGGCTGGCTTGCTTTGCTTCCTTTCTGTCCCAGCACCACTGTCTCTCCTCCTTGCAGTCTTGGCCTTGCTGGTCCATCTAGGGCACCTCCAGGCAGTCTGAACCAGGGATGCTCAGCTCACTGAGGTTCAGTATGATAATACTTTTGGGAGTTCTCCAGGCTCCTTTTCAGGAGACCATAGAAGAGTCGATCTGGTCAGATCAGCGGATGGTATGTGACTGCAGCCCTGTTCGTTTTTGCCCTCCTTAGGAAGGAACAGCTTCTACATGGGCACTTGCCAGGATGAACCTGAGCAGCTGGACGACTGGAACCGTATTGCAGAGTTGCAGCAGCGCAACCGAGTATGCCCCCCACACTTGAAGACCTGCTATCCCTTGGAGTCCAGGGTGAGACCTGGGGTCACTGCAAGGTCCCCCACACTGTCATTCCTCCTCTCTTGGTTTCTGTTCTTGTTTGCTTTCTGTTGCTGTGATAAAAGCACAATCAAAAACAACTTGGGGAGAAAGGGTTTATTTCAGCTTGTAACACCCAGGTCACAGTCCGTCCATGGGAGAAGTCAGGCAGGAACTCAAGGCAGGAACCTGGATGAAGGAACCAAAGCAGAGACCATGGAGGAATGCTGATTACTGGCTTGCTTCTCCTGGTTTGCTCAGCCACCTTTATAGAGCCCAGGCCCACCTGCCCAGGGATAGCACAGTCCACAGTGGGCTGGACCCTCCCCTACCAATTCGTATTGAAGAAAATGCCCCACAGTTATGCCCACAAGGTGAGGAGACTACAGGAACATGGCACAACCCCAAATTAAACTGTAAGCGGATTCCGGCACAGGGAAGAGGCAAGCTTTCAAAAGCTCAAGGCTAGCCTCTTTCTTCTTTCCCTTCAATTTTTATGTTATATGTGTGAGTGTTTGGCCTGCACATAAGTGTACCATGTGCATTCAGTACCCGAGGAAACCAAAAAAGAATGTTGGCTCTCCTGGAACTGGAGTTAAAGATGGTTATTAGGTGCCATGCCCACAGAGGCCAGTCTTCAACTGAGTTCCTTCTTTCCCAGATGACTCTAGTTTGTGGTTAGTTCTTGTACAGTTTCTTACCTAAGTGCCAGCCACCTGTGATTTACCGATCTAGCCTGACTGTTGGAGCCTGGGCTTCTGGCCTGGAAGGAGGGTGATCTCATGCTTCCAGATGGAATAAGTAGCAGCTAACACTCAGAAGTGTCAGAATAGTGGGCTGGTGCCCAGAGATCTCCATTCAGGACTACTGGCCATTCATGGAGATATAGATAGAAAACAGGAAGCGAGGGCTTTTTTAGATACTGCTGCCTCCACCCTGTGCAGCCGTCCTTGAGCCTGGCCACCATCACCGATGAAGAGATGAAAACCGGAGATCCTCGGGAGACCCTGCGCCGAGCCAGCATACAGCCAACCCAGATCACCGAGGGTGCTGGCATCACTACCCGGCAGCGCAAACGGGTCTCTTCAGAGACCCACCAGGGCCCTGGCACTCCTGAGGTAGGTGGTATTGGCTTCTGTGTTTTGTTCTCTTTGGCACTTTCAGGCCACGTCTAGCACAGCAAGTCTAAAATGTGAATGAGAGGGGAAGTACTTCGCTAGCTCCAAGGGCGGATGCACTGTGGGGGGCTTCTGTCAGAACTGGGGAGGGAAACAGGTGTTCTAATGGAAGCCCGCTAGGCTCTGTGAGGCCAAGATCCCCTGGCTTTGGATGTGATGTCTTCTGCCTCACAGTCCAAGAAGGCTACCAGCTGTTTTCCACGCCCCATGACTCCCCGGGACCGACATGAAGGGCGGAAACAAAGCACTGCTGAAGGCGGGAAGAGAGCTCCAGCTGTTCCGAAACAGGTAGGCGGGGACTGAGGGGAGCGAAGGAAGGCCAAGTGGAGCCTCACTGGCAGAGATCCAGAGCAGTGGGGCTGAACGGGAATGGAAAGGTCTTCCAGTTGACACACCTTTCCTCACAGGCCGACCGGCGCCAATCGATGGCCTTCAGCATCCTTAACACACCCAAGAAGCTGGGGAATAGTCTTCTGCGGCGAGGCATTTCAAAGAAGATCCCAGCCAAGGCCTCCCCCGGAACCCGCCGCTCCCCGCGCATTGCCACCACCACAGTCGGCGCAGCTACTCCTGCTGCCACCCCGCGGGCCAAGGGCAAGGTAGAGAAGCACTGGCAGAGGGAGAGGGAAGCCCAGTGACGCGTGAGCGCCCCCTAGGCTGGCTCTAAGGCAGCATCCGAGGCGGGGCCAACCTAGGCCACTGGAGGGGGTTACCCTTTCCTAGTTAGTTCATTACTGGAGACGAGCACTGAGCTCGTCTCCAGGTTTCTTAGGCATGGCGAGCAACTGGTAAACTGGAAGGCAGGTCCAGGGCTCACCAAGGATGGGGTCCCAGTCAGGGGTCTTCTGGGCTGGCCAGGAGACACTGGGAACGTAAGACATTCGGCCATGTGACTCTCTCTTTTCAGGGAAAGCATTAGAGAGCCAGTACCAGTGTGTGGCCCTACCTGTGTCCCCAGCGCTGACCTTGCCTGGTCCTTTTCCTTCGACTGTCCCTCAGTGCCTTCTCAGCTCCCAGGCCAATGGTGGCCAGTCCCCAGAGACGATGATGCCTGCACCCTGGCCTGGCACCTGGACCTTCACTGGTGCCTTTAGGCACCTACCTTCTCAGAGCTAGGCCGGGAGGCTTGGAGCTCAGTGTTGGTCTTCTCCCTCTATTGCTTCCTGATTTCCTTTCTGTTGGAGCAAAATCTACTTTTCCATCATAACCAGATTTGAGGCTGGCTTTTCACGACTGGATTTTTGAGCCCAGACAGTCTTCCTTAGCCTCTGGATCTAGAAGGGACCACTGGAGAAGCAGGCCCTAGTTCCTGCTAGTTCTGGTGGCTGTGCCTAGCAGGGGCCCTTGCTCTTGAAGCCCAGGACTGGGTATGACCTGGTGGGAGCCTCGGCACCACCTGCTCCCATCTACCAAGGGCACAGCCACGTGGAGGATGCTCTTTTCCAGGACAAATGGATCCTGGGTCTCAGGGGTGGGGTAGGGGACAGCCTTCAATGGCAGCTCACACCCCACCTTCCCCAGACTTGCACTGGGGTGAGAGATGGAATGGTGGGAAGGTTTTTAAGGGCCGGGGATGGATCTTTTCTAAATGTTATTACTTGTAAATAAAGTCTATTTTTCTCCCGCCAAGTGTAGAAACCTCCTTCCTTCTTTTCTTTTTCAGGGATCTGTCTTCCCCTGAATTGGGTTTGTTTTGGGCTTGAGAGGTGTCTCTCCTTCCTCCCATTACAGGCAGTTTCTGCAGATAGAACTAGGAACCTAAAAAACTGAGCAGAGGCCATGATGCTTCCATTGAATAGTCCTTTATGACGACTTGTGGGTCCTGCCAAGAATGATAAAGACACAGCTGTGATCTAAAGCAGCCGCTGCCCCATCTCTTCCTTGGGATAGGAAGGACACTGTTGTTTGCAATAAGCAGTGGAAACAAAAACTAGGTATATGCATCATGAAGTCAACATGTGGTCAGAGCTGAGTGCAGAGGTGACATTCCAACCAGGTTTTGGGGCTGATCTGCTTGCTTGGTGAAGACAGGGACCAGCTGAGCAGAACCTGAGGGGCCCCTGGAGAGTGTTGAGAGTACAGGCAGGCCCCCTGTGGCTTGGCTAAGGTGTTGCCAGGTCTCAGAGGTTCCTGAGCAGAATAGCAGTGAGATAAATAGGACAGGCAGAGGAATTCTAAGGGTTTAATTTCTGATGCTCTAGGTGGACAAGAAGGAAGTTTGAGGAGGTAGGTAGATGGATGACTCGGACTATCAGCCACTCGCCTGCACAGCCTATAGCAGAAACTTCACCCTCCACATAGATAGGAGCTGGTTCTGCTTAAGCCCTTTCAGTTGTTGGCTTTGTGCCAACTCCTGGCCCTGCTGACATGGGCCCCAAGCTGCGGCTGGAGGGTAAGGTTTCTTGAGAGGTGGACGGGAGTGTCCTCAGCCCATCCTGGGGAGGTGAAGACATGGTTAGTTACAGAAGAGGAACACCCGGTCCCTTTCCCCTAGGCTTCCTCCCCCAATCCTCCAAACAAGGCTGACTCAGGGAATGGTGCGGATTAGCTTGGAGGCTGCCCTGCCTGGCACAGCCCATCCTTTCCCAAATTGCAGAACTCCCTCCCTGGACGCCTGCCTTCAGGTTCCTCACCCAGAGTTGGGCCAGCACAATGTGATGCTGGGCCACCTGTCCAGGGTCCACGAATACACAGGAGAAGTTGGTGCTTTGTAGGGTGGGGCTCAGTTCATCCAGCACCAAGGCCCTCTGCAGCCAGGTGCTTGTGTGCCTGTGCTCTCGGCTAGAATGGAAGGAAGTCAGAAGAGGCGGACAGAGAGGCCTCCCCCCAACTAGCTTTTCTCTGTAAGACCCCTCACCTGGTGCGACCCTCCCTCAGCTGGCCTGGGAGGTGCTCAATGAAAGAACCATTAGCCAGCCAGTAGAGGATGCTGAAGTGAGGGAAGCGGCTGCAGGCCGTACAGGACAAGGTCAGTGGTCCGTCTAGGAGCACACGTCGCTGTTAGTGCTGCACACAGCGGTCTCCCCCTCGTCAGCTCTCCCTACTAGCCCCTCTTCCCCGTGGGTCATGAGTCAACCCTGCAGTACTGCTGTGGACCCCAGCTACACGGAAGGTCTGTTAAAGGGAAAGTGCAGTCATCTAGAGGAGGCTCTCAGCCTGGGGAATTTAGGGAAGTATCTTCAGTTTGTATGGTAACTCCATTTCTAAGCCTTTTCCTCAGGAGTAGAAAAAAGTACCCATCATCTGTGAGTCTATCCAGATCCAAGGGGACATTACTAGCAGGCTGAGACGGCCAGAAGACAGGAAACTAGGCAGAAGGGGCTGTGCTTTGTGGTACCTTGCAACCAAGGCCCTGGGAAATCCCATGATCATTCCTACACCTGAGTTCTCCCCTCTTCCACATCTTGGGAGCTGGGCCCTGAGCTCATGGGGGACATGGGCTAGAATAGTGAGTACTCAGCCAAAATGGCCTGGCTGGTGCTACATGGCAGGTGGAAGGTATACTCTTGGGTCAGCCAAGCCCTGAACCCTCAGTGTCCACAGCCTGCCCAACCACTATATCCTCCTGGGCTCCCATCCATAGTTGTTCCTTACTCAGTGGCCCGATCACTTCCAAGGTTGGGTATTGCTTAGCTGGTGGGAGGGACCAGGAGGGGCATGGGTTCTTTGAGATCCCAGTTAAGGCCGTGGCAGCTGTGGCAGTCTGAGGTGTAGCTGTAGCTCTGGCCAAGAGACTGACGACATGGACACGCAGAAGCAGGACCCACCAAGAACTGGGGTCTGAGGAAAGGACAGTCACAGAGGTCAGCAGCTGACTAAGCTGCCCTAAATCCCAGCTCCTATCTTGACCAGAGAGGAGTTGTCATCTAGGGAAGGATGTAACTCCAGCCCGGATACTCCTTGGCTCTGAACAGGAATTCAAGCTGGCAGAGGTCACCAGGCCCCCTGAATTAACCATGCTGAATGCAGCACAAAGAAGCCCTGGAATAGAGCCAGAGCCACAGTAGCTACATAGAGGCTCTGAGTCATTCTGTCAGGTTGGACAGAGCTCCCCTGGAGATGCAATGAAGCTAGGCACACCGCTCCATTCTGTCAGGGCGCACCCACCCATGCCCGTCACAGCCCCATGTCCCACCTGCTGTCCAGCTGTGTCTCATGGTCATGATGCATGTGTCAGGAGCTGGCAAGTCTGGCTCTGACTTCCTCTGGGGGAAGGTCAGTAAAGTTCAGCCACTGTTAGAAGCCTTTGCTTCCTCCAGTCACACCAGAGTTCAAGAGGACAATGCTCCTAGATACTAGGTACCTGGAACTGAATCTAGGCTCAGTGCCACACTGGCCCACTGACATCCTGGCCTTTCTCAGGATGCCCATTTCTCCCAACTAGCTGTATCATCCAACACCACCCCCTTCATAGCCACAGATCCCCACCAAATCCTTTGAGCCTCAGGTACGTCCAGAGGACAGGCTTTCAACACAAACTGAGCAGTCAGTAGACGCTGCTGTGCCATTCAACACTCAGTAACATTTCCTCTTACCCCAGTTCTTCATAGTTAACATATCGCTTCCCCAATCCAATCTTCCCGTTCTGTTAGGGGAGAAAAAGACACGGAGGGGCCAGAGACTTACCTGGGAGTTCACAGAGGGGAGCAGCACTCTTCCCTGACAAAGATGGTTCTGGGAAGGGCAGGATATAGTCAACTTCTGGGAAGGCTCCCAATCATGATTTCACTTTCACTTTTCATAATAACTGGGAATCCCAATCTCAGTCACGGCTGTTCTGCCCCTTCGGCCAATACTCACTGTGGACAGAAGTCACAGGCCCTGCTCTCAAATAAATACCCATAGGGATGGGCTATACCCTCCCCCACCCCCAGGATCACCTAAGGTATGAGCTACATCCAGACTCACATGTCACTTCTGTCAGGCCGAGAGTCAGAACCGGTGTCCCTTCGGTCCTTCCCAGACAGCTCTGATTCAAAAGACCCAAGCCTTCACTTCCTCTGGTCAAACAGAATTTAAGGGGACAATGTTCCTAGGTACTGACTGAATCACCATGACCTTTTAGGCTCAGTGCACACCAGCCCACCGACATGCTGACCTTTCCAGGCCGCTCACTTCTCCCAGCCAGCTGCATCATTCAACAGCGCCCCTTCACACCCACAGACCCCCTTGTATCTTATCCCAGTCCCTTCAGCCACAGATATGCCCCTGCACCCCCACTCAATGGGCTGTCTCAGAACTCCAGGGTGGCCTAACCAGTGTAGGTTTGTTCACTGGCTAACCCTAGATCCCCCTACCTGGCTCTCTAAGTCCAGAAAGGCTTCTAGGAGCTCCAAGGCTCAGTGTGGCCCCAAAAACCTCACCGTAGGAAACAGAGCCACTTCTGCTTGGTCTGCAGAACTCTCCCAGCTGAGCTGAAAAGTGCTGACTAAACCGTCAGGAAGGCACTTAACCAGCACAGGCTCCAGCAGCTCAGGGATTGAGGGTCGGACAAAATCTGAACCTAGCCACAGAGCGTCATGCCAGAGGCTCTGGAGGCAGGAAGACCAGTGCTGGGGATGCTGTGCATGCACGCATATATCAAGTGTGACAAGAGCTGTCTGCTCCTGACAGCTGTAGTCGAGGGGAGCTGGTGACAACCCAGGAGGATGAGTGGAGTCTGGAGGATGCACCAGGAGCACAAAGGTCAAACCTGATTCAGACGCAGGAGACTAAAAGTCATGTTTCCTCTATGAGTTTAGCTCACATTTCTGTTCTGAGCAACACCACCTACCTCTTGCCTGAGGATACAGAGTAAAACTCCCTCAGAAACCAGGACACCAGAATCTCCAAGAGCTAGGTCCAGAGGTGAGGCCACTCAGGCCTGAGTGAGGAAGTCAGTCTGCTGGGGGTGGAGCAGGTGCAGAGAAGAGCCAGGCTTCTGAGAGCAGAAGCAACCCCAAGGTTGTGGGACTAGGGACTGCTGAGCGTGAAACAGCCTTGACTGTGTGTGTGTGTGTGTGTGTGTAGGAGGGAGAACAAAAGTGAACAGGAGTGATCTCCAGGTCCTTTGCCTAGCTCCTGTTCCCCTGAGGATAGACCCATAGGTGGCATCAGAAGTGTGGTACCACAGGAAGCCACAGCTGGGCAAGAGAAGCTGAGGTGGAGAGTGGCAGGAGGTGGCAGGTGCCGACCTCGGGCAGTGAGGGACAGTCATCTTGGTTTGAAAGGCCCCTAATGCCACAGGGCAGGAACTAGGCATTCTGGGAGGGGCCCCAGATCTTAGTGGGGGGACTGCAGAGGCAAGACAGCACAGAGTAGAAGGGGGGTCCCAGGAAAAGGAAAGAGGTGGCAGAAAAAAAAAGCAGATGGCTATTCAGCTTTCCAGCCCAGCTCATGGAGCTTTATTCAGATGGAGTGATAAGATCCTGTTTGGTTCTTGTTGCCCCAAGGGGGCCAGGCCACATATCCCCAGAAACCCAGTGCTGCAGGCCCAGGACGCCTTCCCACTTCACCAAACTCCCAGGACTAAGCCTAGGCCTGCCCAGAAGTCCTCTTCTCAGAACCCACATTCACCCAGGCCTACCTCACTCTTCCTACCCATCCACCAGTCCCACTGTCAGGCCCAAGAAGGGTCCACAAAGGACCAAGTCCACACAGGGCGCTCCCTGGGAAGGAAGTCCCCTGCTAGCTTCAAGGTCACACTATCTGAGGGCTGGCAGAAACCAACATCTGTCAGTGTTCTGCTAGGTGCAGATACAAACATGCACACTCTTAGGCTTTCAGGAAGTGATGTGCAGAGTGGCCTTTGGCACATGTTGCCACTTCCAGGCTGAAGGGTCCACTTGCACAAGAGGCTGCAACATTCACTGACGCCAGGAGTGGCCTCCACAGCCCAGCTCTATATAGATGGCCTCTAATCCTGCCTGGCAGCAGCCCTGCTCAGGAGAGTTAACCACGCTCCTTGTTCTAGCTGTCCCAGAACAGGTGTCAGCATTCTGAGGCCACAGGCTTCCCTAGTTGGAAAAGTCATTGATGAGGCTCTACTTGCCACACCAAGCCTTCAGTTCCCAAAGAGGGACAAAGTCATATACAACACCCATCTCAGGTCCTAGCCAGAGCAGGAGGGAAGACCCTTCCCAGCGCTCATCTGTGTACCAGTCTGAGCTCATCCACTGACTGGACCAGACTTACTCTGCAGAGGGACGGGAAGGGGAATGGCCACCTGACAACCCACCAGCACTCTCCACCAGAGGTGAGAAGGCTCCTTTAAACCAAAAACATCACGGTTCTGCCCCCACCCTGCTCAAGGAGGGTAAGGCCTGGAGGGGGCAACTCCTATGTTCCACAATAAAAAAGGTTTTTAAATATATTCATCAAAATAATTTTCTTTTAAAAAGCCCCCCACTGTTGACAGCCCCACTGGCTGGCTCGATCATTTCACTCCCCAACCCAGACAAAGCCGGAGAGGTCCTGAGTGGCCCAAGCGCCCCTTTGAGTCTTTCCCACCCAGGTCTTCGTAGGCAGCGAGGAGAGTGCCCTGAGGTCCACGGCTGGTGGGGTGGGTTCTCCACAGATGCGCTTCCTGACTACTCCAGGCCCAGGATGTAGTTGATGCCTTGTACCAGGCCAATGATGACAGGCTGCCAGGCTACCAAGTACCGAAGCCAGTCTAGCAGTTGTCCATACATGACGTGAGGCCTCTCCCAGCTATCAGGGTGTTAAGGAGCAGAGGCTACATGCAAGAGCTGTTAGGGTCGTCCAGCGTCCCTGGGTCTGCTCACACTTTTCAGCTGCTCCACAGCCTAGAGAAAATAAAACTACCCAGATTCTGTTCAGCTCTCCATGTTGGAATGAAAGGCTGAACCCAGACAGCAGAGAGAGGAATGGAGAGTAAAGAGGGGAGAGAGCGTGCCCAGGGGTGTCCGAGCACCTTTTTCTCAGCGATGAGAAACAGCTTGAGATTTATAGATGCCCTCGAAACATATCTGGGCCGTGGTAACATAAGACATTTTTCTAGGCAAGTACTCTACCATGGAGCTATACTCAGCACCCAGAAAGCTCCTCCACTGCACAAAATTCAAGGAAGAGGTTGGGTCTAAGACAGAGCCAGAAAAGAAAAAGAATCGAGGTTGGTCACACGGGACTCACCCCTGTCAGAGACTTGAAGGAGGCTTTACTGAGGTCAAGTGAGTGTTCTATTCCTTTTATTTTACATCTAAATTTAAGGCATGAGGTCTGAAGAAGGAGAGGGTGCCCCTGTTATAGCTGGGGAAGGGCCCTCTAAAGGCATCAGAAACAGCAGTTTGGCCCAGGTCTCTAAGAGATACGGGAAGCTTCAAGCCTCAGCAAAATCAGATAATCGTAACTCTTCAGAGACAGTGCCCCAGAAGAACTATGTAGGAAACCAGAAAAGGGAGGATGAGTCTCTTGTTCAGGGACTGTGACAGTGTCCTAGGAACATAATGTCCCCTAAACAGCCCCATTAGTGTATACGGAAGAGGGGACAGGGAACCACAGAGCAGAAATGCAGCTGAGGCGGGGAGAAAACAAATCTGGGTCCCTGGATCACACAGGAAATGAATGTGGAGCAAAGTGGCTGGGTAGGAAGGGGTAGCTCCAAGGACAGTGGGTCCTGCACTGTAAGTGGACGGGGACAAGGTGGCCTCATCCCTGGGTTCCTTCAGACCCTGCCCAGGTAGAGATGATCTCTAGTTGCATGCCAGGGATAAGGCATCATTCATTAGTGTGATAACCAGAAGCCTTACTCAGCCACTAACAGCTTCCAGGGACTCAAATGAGCTGATACAAGTGGAGAACTTGCCAGAGAGTAAGAAATCACGTGGTAAGAGCAGGTGGCTGCTACCACTAGAAGTTTAGGATGGGAAGCCGAGCGGCTGGCCTGTCTCACGTCACTCCCCACTTCCCTAGAACATAAGCCAAACTGAATGATGGGCACATTCCAGGCTGGGGTAGGAGGAAGGTCTCCAGGACCCGAACACTTGCTCTCCCTACCACCCAGTCCATCAAGGACCCAAGCAAAGGATACGGATTGCTGAACATCCTCTTCAGGTCCACCTTCTCTTTGCAGTAGGGACACGTCTGCTTCTTTCCCACAATGCACCAGCCACGGATACAGAACTCATGGAATCTGAATATCATTGGTCAAGGGAAGTGACAGGAAGCCAGACTGGCAAGTCAGCACCATGCAGGACTTCAAGGTGCCCATGTACCAGCTCTGGAGAAGGCTCCGATCTCAGCTTAACTTCTCACTGGCTGTATAATCTAAGGGTCCCTTCTCTGTGAGCCTGTTTCCTCACAGGGGAGTGAGGAAAATGACCCTTACCTTACATGGTTAAGAGCCAAGATGGGGACAATATACGGCTCTCACAACAGAGCACAGAATGGGAGCTTAGTATACATCAGCACTCTGAGAGATGGGACTCTCAGTAGTGATCTGGCTCTAAAGGACAGATGTCCTTTGCAGTCGGTCCTGTGATGCGTGTCAGCTTCTCCAGCTGCAGTTTCAGGTTCTCATGTGGTCCATGCCCACTTTTCACATGAGGCAGTCCAGAATCGGGGAAACGGCGAGAAAGCTGTGGTTGTCTCGCGGCTCTCCTACTCTAGCAGCACCACCAGCCCGCTCCCTCTCTGACTGGAAAGTGGTCTCAGGAGAGATGCAGCACGAGGCAGGATACACGTGATTGCAGGAAAGCCTGTATGTGTTCTCAATGATGCCCTCTTCACTGACGTCCACAAAGATCTGCTGCCCACACACGGCACACACGCTGTCCGACAGGTGTTTGGTAGGCATGCCCGACTCACTGTAGAACTAGAGGAGAGCGGGAGGGGAGGAGGAGACCTGTGAGTCTGTGAGGGAGACGAGGACGAGGGCTTCCGGGGAGGAGCTACAGAACACTCAGGTGATGGAAATGAAGCTCGTCTTTGCTGGGTCAATGGGAAAAAAGAAACTCAGGTACAATCGGACCCAAAAGCTGAGCCACTCAGCCCCAGGGACAAAGGGAATGGAAGGAAGACTCAAACCTGAACAGGAACTACACCCATAAGCCATTATCTCATCAGACTATAGCTCCAACCAGGCAGATAACATTACGGCCCTGACGGTGGTTTGGAGACATTTAAGACAGCAGCAGCAGATGTTCAATCCCTGTGGACAACATCTGGAAGGATGTCTCAAGCTGTCCCACCCTTCAACCCATTAGTTTCACTTCAAGGAGTTTACGTCAAAAATATTTTTTCCTGGATTGTTTGTAATTGACGAAGCAGACTTCTGTACTTCTTCAAAATGTTAAACAGAATTACCATATGTTCTTTGACATTCCTAGTTAAGTATCCCAAAAGTGAAAACAAGAATTAAGTGTGAACTGTGGCATTGCTCACAACAGTGTTAAAGCACAAAAGACCAAACATCAACAGAGCAATGGATAAACAAAATGTAGAGTGACCTCATGGTACAACAGCACCATCTGTGACTCTAGAGTGTGGCTTACGCACATAGCTATCTTCCTTCACCTGCTTGAAAAATCTTAAGTAACCTCACTTACTAGCACAGAACTCCAGTGCCACCCTACTGCTAGGAAAACTAAAACGCAGAAAAGGAAAGAAGATGGGACCAGAATCCAGACCCAAACTACTGCCCAAGTCCTACCACCACCCCACAGATCAAGGTGCTCCATCAACAGTTGCTGAATGCTGCAGAAGACCAGCGCTGTGCTTGCTGAGTTATCCAAGAGGTTCTGATTATCTATTGAGTAGAAAAGGCAACTAAAAGGGACACGTGGAGTCAGAGGCAGGGCCCAGACCCGTGGGGAACACAAACTGCAATTCTTTTATAAAAATATTTTATTTATTATTTTTATGTGTATGAGTGTACTGCCTGCATGTGTGTAAGTGCACCCATGTCATGCAATACCCACAGAGGCCAGAAGAGAGCATTCATAACTCCCTAGAACTGGAGTTATGGATAGTTGTTAGCCACCATGTGGGTGCTGGGAACTGAGCCCAGGTCCTCTGCAAGAACAGCCTGTGCTCTTAACCACTGAGTCATCTCTCCAGGCCCCAACTGTAATTCTTAAGAGCTAAAATCTAAGAATGCTGGCATTGGGGGGTACCTCAGACATCCACCTCTCCAAAGCTCAACAAGCTTGGCAACTAACCATGTTCTTCAGGTACTTGGTGGTGGAGCTGATTTGCTTCTCAGGAGATACACTAGCATGGAGTCAGACTGTTAAAGAAATGCTTCTCTGGAATGTCTTCTAGCTTAGCATTTCCAGGTGTATCAACTGAACGGAGAAAGCAGATACCAATAGGTCCAGGCCCAGCTCTGGCTTGAGTCCCTATATACCTGTGAAGCAGGGGAACATGACCATTTACCCTGACCAAGGGCACTGCCAGCAAAAGAATTAGGAATTCCCAAGTCAAGAGGTGGTTATAGCTCTAAAGAAAAGTTTTACATCAATGCAGGCCACAGTTCTACCCCCAAGATGCAAGATCACGGGGGACTTAGATGTGCTCAAGATGGTGGGAGGAGAGTCCCAGGAAGTGTAAGTTAGGACCTTGGTTTCCAGTGTTTCCTCTGAGGTCAGTGTGGCAACAGGCAGGCAAGTTTAAATCCCACAGGTTGTTTCAACACAGTAACTGAGTGAGTCAAGTCAGGAAGTCCCTAGCAACCCCATGATCACAGAAACCACACAGGAGACTGGATCAAGAGGCATGGAGGCTGGGTGTGGGGAACATGCCCACAGGCCTAGGCCTCAGGAGGCAGAGGCAGGGGGATCACTGCAGGCCTGCAAGTTCAAGGCCAGCCAGATACACATGGAGATACTGTCTCTAAATAAATTAATTAATAAATAGGAATATAAATTAAGAGCCAAGTAGGTCTAGTAGGAAGAAACATAGGGAGGTAGATTTCAATGTAAATCAAAAGCCTCCTTTGAAAGGGCTCAAGGGTGCATGTGGTGTGGATACAACTTCAATCATCTGTCACCATCTGGGTGACCCTGAACAAGCCTTCCTCCCATAAAATCAGTCACTGAACTAGGGAGATAATGATAAAAGAAACAGCTCTGGCCTCTATCCTCCTAGAACCTATAGCTAAGGGAAAGTAAACATGTAGCTTAGCTTAGTGGTGACAACCAAGGCCCTGGATTCCATCCTTAATCGCCCCCTACCACATACACACATCAGGAAGAAAAAAATAGAGAGACTCAAAATTCTATTCACTTACTATTTTCTGTTAGTTTGCTTATCTAATTTGAGACAGGGACTTAGAAATGTACCCCAAGCTAGCCTTGCAGTTACTATGGAGCCCAGGCTGACCTCACTCAATCCTACCGCCCCAGCCTCCTATGTCCTGGGAGCAAAGGAGCATGACTGTCCTGACTCAGAATTTTAGAATCGCGATCTGTTTTCTGTGTGAAGACCAGGTTGCAAGTGAGGCAAACGAGGATTCAGAAAGACAAGCAGGAGACTGGAGTGGTAAAGACTGTCAACCTGACAGGAGCCAGAATCACCTAGAAATAACCACAGAACCTCGGAGGTACCTGGGAGGGAGTTTCTAGAAGAGTCTGAGATGGGAAGACCCACCCAGCCTGGACTGAGCAGAAAGCAGCGAGCTGAGCACCAGCACTATCCTCTCTGCTCCAGTGGGCAGACACCAGGCAGACACTCGGTGACAGTCGAGGGCAGACACTCGGTGACAGTTGGCAGCTGCTCCCTCCCCACCAAAACGAGCCTTTCTCCCTTGAGCTGCTTTTTCTCAAGTATGAGATTTTCTCCCAGCAGGAGAAAAATCACTATTACAGTCCTTCAGTAATGGGTGACACAGGATGGTTTCAACGTGATAGCTCTAAGGAGAGTGGATGACAAACTGACAATTGAATAGTCAAGATATGAAACTCGGAAAAGAATTTGGATTAAACATCTAAATGCCACGGAAAAAGAAAAGGAAAAATGCCTAGGCCACGAATAGGGAAGACAGTTCACGTCTAAATTCAGAGAATCTGTAGTATTAGACACAAAGTGAGGGAAAGAAACAAGTATCAGAGAAACAGGAAAAAAAGACCAGGGCTATGGCCTGTGCAACAGCTGGGAGAAGTCCACCAGAATCACTGGCGGAGTCAGCATTTACCTGAGTGAAAGCTTTTGCAAGAAGGGTACAAGCAGAGGCCAGATTAGAGCATGCCAAAGAATGAGTGGAGGTTAGCCCAAAGGACACAGCTACCGGGAGGAAAGGTGCCCAAGCAAAGGGTTTTTTATTTTATTTTTTTAAATACCTCATTTATTATTTTTATCTTATTATATGAGCATATTGCCTGCATCTATGTAGGTGCAATGCCCACAAAGGTCAGAAGAGGGCATTGGATCCCCAGGAACTGGAAGTCTGGACAGTTGTTAGCAGTTGTTAGCTGCTGGGAACTGAACCTAGGTCCTCTGCAAGAGCAACAACCAGCACTCTTAACCAATGAGCTATCTCTCCAGTCCCAAGAAAAGAATTTTTTAAGAAAATATTTATTATTTTGACTTTTTGTGTATGAATGTTTTGCCTACATGTATGTAAATGCCCCTGTGTCAAGCAGTGCCCATGGAGGCCAACCGCTTCCAGCCCTCAAGAGAATTTTAAAAACAATAGAAAAGGATTTCGGGCTGCAGTGCTTCGCCCGCACCCCGGCACTTGGGAGACAGCGGCTTAGACGGCGGCGGAGGCCAGTTCAAGGTCTACATACCGAGTCCCGGGAAGAGAAGGCAAACCTGTCTCTCAAAAAAAAAAAATCCCAAACAAACAAAAGAATGTTTAAAAAGTACATGGGGTAGGAGCTGGAGAGATGACTCTGCAGTTAAGAGCACTGGCTGCTCTTGCAGAGGACCCAGATGTGGATCCCAGCACTAACATGGCAGCTAACAACCATCAACAACTCGAGTTCCAGGGGATCCAATGCCCTCTTCTGGCCTCCATGGGCACTGCCAGACACAGGGGCATTTACATACATGTAGGCAAAACATTCATACACATAAAATAAAAATCAATTAAAAAATTTTTAAGTATATCAATGGGGCTGGAGAGATGGCTCAGAGGTTGAAAGTATGTACTGTTCTTGCAGAAGACCAAGTTCAGTCCCCAGCACTAAAGTTAAGTGGCATACAACCAACTTTAACTCCGGTTTCAGGGGGATCCGATGCCTCTGGCCTCTGAGGGCACCTGCACTTGTGTGCACTCACTGAGTGTGCACAAACCAACCCCCCGACACACACACACCCACAGAATTTAAAGTACTAAAAATAAATATTTGAAATGGAAACGGGAACTGCTAGGCGGACACAGAGGTGGAGCAGCTGCACAAGAGCGCACGGATAATCAACTAGAAATGGATCAGCACCCGAGAGCAGCCTGACCCCCAGACCCCTGCTTCCTCCGGTGCTTCCTCGTGAAGATGAAGCAGACAGTCCTGTTCTGGGGTCATCTGGGAAGTCTGAGAAACAGGAGGTAAGCCTGGGGACAGGACACACAGCCAGTGCAGCGTCCTCAGTAAGTCCTCAGAGGAAAAGCCCCAGAAAACATTTCACAATCCCCCCACACAGCGCGACTTTTGGTATACGCAGAAACTATATTAACTATCACAAGCCTCTGGCAGGGTTCCCTGACTCCATTTAAGAGTTACTATAGTTCAGATCACAGGTGTCTCCACAGTAGCAAAATAGAACCATTTCTAACCAAACAGAACAATGCACACTACTGGAAAGGAGCTGAAAATGCTTAAGACGATTATAAGGCCCTGAAGTTAGCTAACCACAAGGATCTCTTCAGGTCAAATCATTATCCACAAGAGATGAATTAGATCTAGTTTCTGACTTTGAGGTCTAAATGGAAAACAGTTAAAATCAACTACAATTCTCTGGAACAGAAATTTTGATGTTAAAATGTGAAAAAAGACTATGAAAAAATTAATGAAACTGAAATGTGGTACGTAATACAATACAATATGGGATACTGATCAGCTTTTAAAAGAAGGAAATTCTGAATGCCTTTAATTCCAGCACTCTGGAGGCAGAGGGAGGTAGATCTCTGAGATCCAGGCCAGCCTGGTCAACACAGTGAGTTCCAGGACAGCTGGGACTACAGGGAGACTCAGCCTCAAAGTGAACAAACAAATGAATGAACGAATGAAAGAGAGGAGATCCTAGCACACAGACGAGCCCTGAAGATCCTATGCCATGAAATATGCCAGTCACGAAAGATAAGAATCATTCACGATTCCTATCAGATGATGTGCCAAGAGGCCAAACTTGGAGATAGAATTAAAATGGTTATTACCACAGAGGGATTAGGGGAAATCTTGACTTACTGTTTTACCATAAATTAAAAAAAGAAATGACTAGAGCATGTACCAGAAGTAGGTAAGTGTGGTACTTGTGAAGGCGTACCTGGTCATTCTGTGTTATCTTGTAAAGGTTGTAAAATAACTGTTGCTTGAATAAATGAATGAATGAGTTGGTCGATGAATGCAGAGAAAGCTAGAATTTTCAGATCTCCTCAAAGCATTGGTCAGATTCTCTCGATGGGCACAGCAATTCCTGAAACTCAGCTTGCAGTCACTCAGGGACCCACTGAATTAACCAAAGACTGGCATACATGAAGGACTACTGGGATTCTCAAAGTTGGAAGGCAGTGTGAGCCACCTCCCTACCCTGTGCGTGAGGCCCCTGCTGCTCAGATCTGGGGGCACCCAAGGCTAGCAGAGTGTCTGTTACTTGGCAAGCCATCTCCCTTAGGTAAAAAACAAATGATCTAAGTCTGGTGATTCACTCAGACTAATCACATGCCATTCGAGGCTTCACATGCCCACTTACCAGTCCTGGGCACACTGCCTATGGTCACATCACTATGGACGAATGAGCGATTCCTCTAAATTGAACAGTCATTTTCAATACAATTCCCTAGGTCAGAGGTAAATCCTTACAGAAGATTCTGGGACTCAGAGGGCTGGCCTGAGGTACAAGGGAGGAGTGGATTTCATCAGGAACGTTCATAGTGGCAATGAGGATGTGGATTCTAGGTAGTAAGTGCAGAGGTGGGGTGTGGAAGAGCGGAAAGCAGGCTGTCTGCCAAGACATACTGACAGCTGTTCCCTGCCATCGCCCTCAATCCCTCAACAAAGACTAATGTGACGATCCCTCTGCTCCCTGCTAAGAGGCAGAGGGAAGTTCCGGGTCACCCTTGGGCCAGACTACTACTAAGGAATCTACATGAACATCACGGAGCAGTGTGTAGACTAGTGAGATCCCATAAGGGGAGAGCTCCAACTCTAGGAACCATCTCATTAAGTCACTAAAACACCTAGTAATTCCTCACGAGCATGAATAAGGCCGCAGTAATGTAGGGGAGTCAGGTGTAATGATTCCATCCCCTGGGAGAGAAGCTAACTCATTGTCAACTCTGAGCTCAGTTCTGTGCAGACCCAGGACAAATTCTGAGGACTGGTGTCTACTAATCCATCTGAGGAAATTAAGGCTATACTTAAACAGGCAGCTGATGATAACCTTGAAGTGAAAGTTGGCAAATGAGAAATCAGTAGAGGGTAAAGATTGCTATGAAAAACTGGCTCTGCCACAGAAGCAATCTTAATAAATGTCTATTGCCATTAATACTCAGACAGGCCAGGGTCAGCAAATCTCTTCAGGGGAGTGAGAGGGTTGAAGACTTGAGGCTATACAAATAGATAAGAGAAAGTGAAAGGAAATGAGAAGTCAATACACTGTGCTATTAGTCTGCTTTTTATTACAATAACAAAATACCTGAGGCTGGGTACTTATAAAGAAAGACTTAGTCTTTCACCTCAGAGTTTTGGAGGTTGAAATCTAAACAGTATAGCACTAGATTTGGCAAGGGTCCCTTTAATCTATCCCCTCATGGCAGATGATATCACACAGTGGTGTGAACATAGGCAGATAGGAGATATCACATCCAGACAGGAAGCAAGGAGCAACTCAAGGGCTCACTTCTGAAACAACTGGATCTGGTAATAACTAACTAGGGGGTCATGAGAATGACCTTAATCTCTCTCCAGGGCACAGCCTAATGACCTGTACTGTACCTTATTTCTTAGAGACCCCACCACCTTAACAACTCCAGGGCTAGGACTGAGCCTCCAATACATGAACTCTTGGGGACACTCTCAAACCATATCCACTTTTTTCTAGCACAGGAAAAATAAAATTTATTTCATTATACTGAGAGATTTGACTTGAACTGTACTTGACTGAAATTACCCAGGAAGATGGAGACATTGCTTAGGAGGGGTCACTTGGGTGGGTATGAGGGGACAACACAGGTGGGTAATAACTCATGCTGTTTAACAACTACAAAGAGAATGTATTACTTTTACCAAAAAACCCCAGAAAACTACAGGGGTGGAGAGAAGGCTCAGCAGTTAAGAATACTGGTAGAGGACCTGGGTTCCATTCCCTGCACCCACATGGCAGCTAGCAACCATGTGTAACTCCAGTTCTGGGGGATCTGACGCCCTTTTCTGGCCTACATGGGCACTGCACGGTATGAATGCATTTATGTACACGCAGGCAAAAATTCATACACATAAAACAAATTTTAAAAGTTTTTAAGTATTAAAAAAAACCTACAAAAATAAACTTCATTTTTTTTTAAAAAAGGAAACAAACTGGGGCCATTTATGTGGGTCTCTGAGTTTGGCTGTTATTCCAGCCATGTTTTACGTTGGAGGTATCTGCTCATGGCCTCTCAGTGCTTCCTGAGAACAGCAGTGGGAAAGGCACTATCTCCCCACATTTCCTTCATGGTTTTTCTTTGTCTCTGGAACCAAACTATACCCTGTCAAATTCATCTCCAAAATCCTTCTCAAACAGCCTACCTCTCTCCCTGTCTACCAAGTCTACCCTCATCCAAGGTGCCTTTATCTTGCCTAGATTACCAGAACTGACTGTTCAGTGTAACCTGTGGACCCTCTTCTAACCTATTTTCCAGTCAGAATAATCTTGGTTGAATGGAAATCTGATTGTTATACTCTCTGAGTGTTTTTAATGTAAAAACTTTCATCTTGGATGGCTATATGGCTCACCCAAGTAGAGCATCTGCCATGCATGCCTGATGACCTGAGTTCAATCCCCAGAGCCCAAGAGTGGAAGGAAAGAACCTATTACACAAAGCTATCCTCTGATCTCCACACAAGTGACACAGTCATCCACTCCCACCTCCTTCTTCATCATCATCATCCTCTCTCTCTCTCTCTCTCCTTCTCTTTCTCTCTCTCTCTCTCACACATACACACACACACACACACACACACACACACACACACACAATAAATTAAGTTTAAAATCTTTGGTCTATAAGGTTTTTCTTTCATGTAGTCACTTACTATTTAGAAACTTCTCCACATTCTCAGCCATACAATCCAGTGTCCTTAGTTCCTCAAAAATGTCCACCAAAAACAAAGAGATAGCTCAGTTAATAAAGTGCTTGTCCCATGAGCATAATGACCTGAGTTTAATCTCCAGAACTCACATTAAAAAAAAAAAAAGTGAAGCTCAGAGTTTAATCCCAGCACTCGGGAGACAGAGGCGAGCAGAGTTCTGAGCTCACAATCTACAGAGTGAATTCCAGGCCAGCTGTGACTACCACCTTGTCTCAAAAAAGGTCCCAAAAAAGTTGAGTAGAGCAATGTTCCCCTCTAACCTTGATGCTGGTCAGTGACAGGGCACAGGTGGGTCCCTGGAGCACAGTGGCCAGCCAACCTAGACCAATCAATGAGCTCCTGGTCCAGTGAGAACCCCTATCTCAAAAAATAAAGTGGATGCTGGGTGTGGTGGTGCATGCTTTTAATCTCAGCACTCAGAGGCAAGTGGATCACTGTAAGATTGAGAAAGCCTGGTCTACACAGCAAGTTCCAGACCAGTTGGGGTTTACAGGAAGACCTTATCTAAAAAAAAAAAAAAAAAAAAAAAAACCCAACAACATTGGAGGGGCTGGGAAGATGGCTCAGCAGGTAAAGCACTTGCCATGCAAGCCTAGCAAGGTAAGTTCAATCCCTAGAGCCCAGGTAAAGGTGGAACGAAAGAGCCCACTCCACAGATTTGTCCTCTGACCTCCACATAAGAACCAGGGCACCCATATACCTACCATACACACAGTCAATAATAACTAAAACACCTTGCCGGGCATAGCACACACTCGGGAGGTACGCAGGTGGATCTCAGTGAGTTCCAGGCTGAGTACTGTGGCATAGTGAGAGCCTGTCTCAAAAACATACAACAAAACAAACAAACAGTCACCAAAATAAATAAAGTAGAAAATGATGACACACAAAGCTGACCTCTGACCTCCGTACCATGTTCAGGCGCCCACACACATAAGCACATACACACACACAAGTACATCTCACAGACACACACACATACACACACACACACACACACACACACAATGTGGCAGTGTGTACTCGTAATCCTAGTGCTGGGGAGGCAGAGACAGTATCCCTGGGGCTTGCTGAGTCGTTGGTCTAGCCAAATCATCAAACCCCAGGCTCATGAGAGACTCTGTCTCTAAAAATACGATAGACAGCTTCTGAAAAAAGATACCCAAGGTCGTCCTCTGGTTTCCAAAGGCATGTGCATCCACCAGGTACATATGCACACATGCAAACTCAGGAAGGAAAAAACCCCACACCCTTGATCTGCCGACAGGCGCCTCACAGAGCACTTCCTCTGGACAGCACGCACTTCATCATCTCACTCCTCACTGCTAGTCAGCTTTCCAGTGAAGCTTCTGAGGAAGCCTTCTCTGAGCCTTGACAAGGGCAAATGCGTCACTACTGTGTTCATTCACGGCATCATGAATCTTCCCTTCGCAACAGCTATCTAAGCTGCACTTGGATACTTATTTGTGCATCACTTTAATGTAGTTAGTTTTCTCACTAGAGTGTAAAATTAACTTGGGCAAGGGTCATGTATAATTGGGGTGGCTTGCATAAGTATGGGCCGGGGTTACTTACTGGCACATGGGCAAGTTACCAATGGCTACACCAGTAAAAAAAAAAAAAAACAAAAAACTCTCTCCCCTTGCAATCATTAACTGCCAATTACGGTTCCTTGGGGACGGGTACATGTCTTATTTTTATATACCTTTGTAATTCTAACACACAGCACAGTAGCCAGGCACATATGAGGCATTAAAAAGGTATTTGTTAAATGAGTAACTTCCTTCTAGGTGAAATGTTTGTTTTCTGATGATGACCCTAAGGTTAAAATCCCAGGGTACATGTGAAATTTGGCTTTCAAATTTTCAAGAAAGGGGGCTGGAGAGATGGCTCAGCAGTACTGGCTGCTCCTGCAGAGGACCTGGGTTTGGTTCCCAGCACCCTGACATGTCGGCTAACAACCATTCATAACTCCAGTTCCAGGGGCTCCAACGCCCTCTTCTGACATCAAGGGCATTGCACTTATAGAGGAGTACTTACGTACACGCAGACAAAACACTCTTAAAACATAAAAATAAATAAATAAAATAAATAATAACTTTTAAGGAAGGCCTCTCCATCTTCCATCCTGAAGGATTTTACAGGCCTATCTCATTCTGAGTGCCCGTCTCTTGCATCAAGTGAGTGACAGCGGGGTGTGGTGTGGACACCCAGAGTCCCAGTGCTCAGGAAGCTAAGGCAGGAGAACACTGAGTTCAAGGCCAGATCTTGTCTCAAAAAAAACCCCAGCAGCACTCACCCCCACAGTAGACGCCATGTAGTCTGCACACATTTCCGCAAAGTCCCGTTCAAGCACTCCATAGTAGAGGCCATAGAAGAGGAGAGAGATGCCAAAGTCCATGGCATCTTCCGGTTTAATCCTGCAAGGGAAGCACCATGGCAGTAAGGCTTCCCTGAGTCACACCTGCATTCGGGTATTACTTGGGGCCACCCAAGGCAAGACCCAAATTTCTTTGGACATCTCTTGAGGAAACTATCACGGTGAACTACCAAGACCCAGTAGAGTACTACCCCAAGCCCTGTCCCCAAGTCCCAGCTCTGTTCTTCGTTCCTGCCTGTCATGACTGGCAGTGCCTTGTACTTGTCCAAAGCTTGTACCCTCTGAGACCTATGTATTAAGACTCCACTGCTGGCAACTGCTAGACACCAAGCAGTGGGCATTCATCTAACGACTTGCCTCAGCTTGAGATAGCCACCCAAGTTGATCTAGCTGAGCCTTCAAAAGCACGCTAGGACCTGGGTAGAACTGAAGCAGAGACTGGAAGAACAGGACAGAGCTTTCTCTCTTGGTCAGTAAGAACCCACACGTAACAGCATAGATTTTCCTCTACTGTCCCACAGAACTTAAAATATTTACATCTGGCCTTTTACAGAAAAAAACATGCCAAACACAGGCTTAGAGAACAAAAGATAAAATTAGTAAATACTGAATTTTACATAGAATTTTTCATTACATTTATACATACTGGTATAATGTCACCAAAGTTAAAATTTTGGTTCAAGCTTATTTACTAGAAGAATAAAGACTGTCATTAGTTTGTTTAAAAAACTCTAAGGACTAATAAATAACTCACAACTTCAAGTCTATGAATGTTGCTATATAAAACTATCTTTGCTGAAATATTTTTACAAGGAACTGTATGTGTTCATTTCTAGTCATAAATTATATTTATCACAGAAAGTGAATGTGCTTATCAAGCTTCTAATATTTACCTTACAGAGTAGATATCACTGATCTTAGGCCAGTTAACCTAAGCAGTAGCATAAAAATGGTCAAGATTCTTAATTTGTTCTCTTCATATATATATTAGGCACGTAAAAAGAAACTATAGCAGACCCATCTTTAAAACACAATATAGAATCTTCATTTTTATTATGTTTTAACCACACAGGTTAGGAAGACACCTAGAAAGATTTCTGATTTCTTTTGAAGAGATGTGCTAGACTCTTTCTGATTGATGCTTTTAGTATGTTTTATTCTTGAAAGTAAGGATTCTAGGGGTGTCTTCTCACTATATACTGTAATACTTGGTTTTATCTGTCCTTAAAGTAAACTTTTAGTTTTAAACATGCACCTGACTACAGTGTATTGAGAGGTTAGTAATCTTTGTCTCTGATTTGGGACCCTTTTGCCCCTGGTACTAAGGATTGAACCTTGTCCATGCTAGCTCAAGAGCTCTACCATTAGGTATATCCCTAGCCCAATTTTTATTTTATTTTTTAAAATATTTATTATTATTATTATTTGCAGAGGTCTTTTTGAGACAGGATCTCCTGTAGTACCAGCTGGCCTGGAACTTGTTGTGCAGACCAGACTGGCCTTAAACTCTCAGAGATCCGCCTGCCTCTGCCTCCCCAGTGCTGAGATTAAAGGCATGCACCACCATGCCCAGCTCTATTTATTATTTTTAATTTATGTATATGAGTGTATTGCCTGCATGTATGCAAGTGCACCCGTGTCCTGCAATGATCATGGAGGTCAGAACACAGTTATCGGATTCCCCTGGAACTGGAGTTATAGACAGTGGGTACTGGGAATAAAACCAGGTCTTCTACAAGATCAATTAGTGCTCTTAACCACTGAGCCATCTCTCCAGCTCCACCAATTTTTAATTTCGAGACAGGGTCTGGCTAAGTTATCAAGACTGTCTCTGAACTTACTCTGTAGCCTAGGCAGACTTTGTACTTTGAATTCTTCTGCCTCAGGCTACCAAGTAGCTGAAAATACAGGAGTGTACCGCCAGGCCCAGCTCGGGAGTCCCCTTGATTCCCAGTCCATTGGGATTACTTCATCTGAGTAACTGCAAGTTCCACTCTCTTCTGGTCTATGGACACTGTACTCCAGGCCCAGAATTTCTTGGCTTCAGTCTCATTCAGGACCAGTAAATTGTACAGATCTTTTAGAAGGTCTATGACAATGTGAAGCAACAACCAGAGGGCTGTGCCCTTAGGAAGCAAGCCATGTTATCTGGGATAGTACTAAACTAAAACAACCCATGTGCCAACAACGGACAACTTAAATGTCCAAAGGTTAACATTCTGGAACTATTCTGCTTGAAGTCTGACAAAGATGGAATGACAGCCACATCACAGGCAATACTGCCTGTGGACTGGAATACCCATAAAACTGACTTCCAGTCAGGATGGCTCCCATACCCATCACTGCAGACTGAGTCCCTGGCATCTCAGCTCTGGGCCTACTATACAGATTTCTGCAGACACTGCTCTGCTGTGTTTCCTCTCTTGTATCCTTCTAAGTGGACCTACTGCCATCCAGGGATTCACTCCTGACAAGCAGACAGGGCTACTACTGAGTAAAAAATGGCACACTTTCACCTCCTTCTTGGCCTAAGACAAAGGCCTGAAGACTTTTTCTTCTGCCACTGCACAGGTCCCCTTTTTACCAGACTGCTCCAGATCACTTTAGAGAAGACCAAGACCAGTCTTGGATGTAGCCTGGAGCTTCTTTGTTTACACTGAAAAAATCCAAAGTTCAGGGAGGAGAACCTGGCCCATACCACACACAAAAAATAGTTAAAAGGCCCAAGTCTCCCTGGGGCCCTTGGAATTTTTGTTTCCAAGTCCTTTCCCTCTCTTAGACAGCTTCTCTCTCTCTCTCTCCTCTCTCTCTCTCTCTCTCTCTCTCTCTCTCTCTCTCTCTCTCTCTCTCTGTGTATGTGTGTGGTTCTTCACTTTTTTTTTGAAATAACAAAAACCAGTCACCCTTTATTGGACATTATTCTCAGTCAGAATATGGAAAGATTCAGCCTTATTGAGTTCTTCATGGATGGGAGCTGGACAGGTGGTCATGCCCAGGAGTGTCCTGTCCTCCACACTGGCCCCCTTCAATGACTCTTGCATAGGCGTTCATGTCTGAGTTCCTTGTAAGAAATGCAGTAGCTGAAGAGCACGTAGGCTGCCAGCACCATGAGCGAAGATGCTCTCTTTCCTCATAGTGACATACTTGCTGTAGAACTGGTTACAACCTCTCTGAAATGCTCCTACAATGCCTTTGGGAAATCCCACATCAGTATCCAGCTTGGCAGCTCTCCCAGTTTAACTTCCATGACTTTCTTCCTCTTTTTCAGTGGTACAAGCAACGCCATCTTGGAGTCCTGCTGTCTGCAGAGCCTGTTCTTCACTTTTAACAAAGTCAGTTACCTGCTGCTTTCTGCTGTGTCTGAGATTTCTGTCTTTTAATTCTTTAAATGGTGAAGAAAACGAACCTGATCAAACCCCAAGATGGCAACACAAGGTGTGGCCAACTATGCTCAGAAGGAGTTTGATTATCTAGCTTAAGGGTTAGCAAATCTTTTCTGTTAAACACTTTGGGTTTTATGGCTCATGTGGTCTCTGTCACAACTATTCAACTCTGTTTTGGTGGAAAATCAGCTACAGACAATAAATAAATGAATGTGAATGTCTGCTCCAAGTGTGATGATGCAAGCCTGTACTTCCAGCACTCAGGAAGCTGAGCCGGATGATTCCAAGGTTGAGGTCTGTACTACAAATGAAAACAACCTTGTATTTTATTATGACAAGTAATAGGCTGCTTGACCCAAAGGGTAAAGTTTGCTTGTCTAATCTATGTAAGGCTATGTAAGTGGTGTAAGAGATGAAATGTTACTGTTGTTAGGGTGATGGAATTCTGGGTAATTATTACTGTATGTGTATGAGTGTATTGCCTGCATGTATATAAATGCACCTATGTCACCCAATGCCAGAAGAGGTCAGAAAAGGGCATCGGATTCCCCTGGAATTGGAGTTAGAGACAGTTGTTAGCTGCCATGTGGGTGCTGGAATCAAACCTGTGTCTTCTGCAAGAGCAGCCAGTGCTCGTACCTCTGAGCCACCTATCCCGGACCCTCGTATACTTTTCCACTGAATACCAATTTTTGGAAAATTTAAGCAATGATGGGGACTCTATCTTTTGTCAATCAGACATTCCGTGCTTTCTGCCAGCAAAAAAGGACAAAGCTCTGTCATCTCCCATCATCCCACAGTGCTCAAGCCTCCTACCCTGCTACCATAGTCTCTTTGTTAATACCCAAGACTTTCAGCCACTCCTTCCCCAAATACCAAAAAATATAGACGCAAAGAGTACTCACTTGAATAGTAAGTTAAGACCAAAGAGGGTAAACATGACAGCCATGTAGCCGACGATGCCAGTGGCATAGCTGATTTTATAGATCAGCAGGAACCATTTATAAACCAACCTGGAGGAAAGAGATAAAAAGTGAGTATAACTGCCACAGAAGTGGCCTCAGGAGCACTGGACCACCAGAATCCCATACTCGCACACAATGGGGACATCAGGCTTGAGCTCAGATTTGCTGAGCAACTTCAATTACTGTCCAAAGTTATGCACACTCCCAAAGCAGAAAGACCTCCAAAGGCACACGTCCAGGAAAGTACTGCATTGTATTTTCCTGGTCTCGGGTGGAAAGAAAAGAGATCCCTAAAAACAAGTTTCAGGCTTAAGCAAAAAAAGGACACAGCTAACCTAAGAGAGCTCTGCCATGTCAAATACAGGTTAATTGGGTAAGGAGATGAAAACAGTCAACCATCAGAACACAACACGAAAGTTAGCTGTTCTGTCAGGAAAGAAGACAAATCAGAGGTAGAATTACCTACCGGTATGTGTCGACTACAGCTTTGCTCCTATCTATAGGCCAATAAGAGGAACCAGGCCTCATGAATTTGCTTCTGAAAGGACATTTTTCTTCAGAGAGGACTAAGGAGGAAGGCACCCAAAAAGAACCCCTGAATTGAACATACATGTGTTTTGTGTTGGTAGGGCAGAGTGGGGTGGTTCATGGCCCTGAGGGTAAACAGTGTGCTCCAGGACTGAAAGAAGAGTGGCTAGGAATCTGGGTGGTAACTCCAGGTAGATTCAGGAAGATAAGATGATTCTCTGGATGAATCAGAACTTTTGTTATTTATTTATTTTGGTTTAATGTTTTGAGACAAAGTCTCGCTATGCAGCCTTGGCTGGTCTGGAAGTTGTTATGTAGACCAGGCCGACCTCAATCTCAGAGATCCATCCACCTGGTTCTGGCTCCTGAGTGCTGGAATTAAAGGCATGTACCACCATGCCCAGCCAGAACTAGAACTTTTAAATACTCTGAGGGCAGGTCCCTGACACCAGAAGTCACTATTCTACCTGTGACAAGGGCAGATGAGTAATTTTACAATCCACCTGAACAACTGGCACAAGCTTTTGTTTTTCCTGCCATGTCTGCTGGACCCAGGGAGGCTCAAGGTTCCTGTCTACGGCTCCTGTTGTCTGGGCCCCAACCATCCTGCAGCGCTGCGCTCAAATCACACAAGGTTCCTGTCTACGGCTCCTGTTGTCTGGCCCCAACCATCCTGCAGTGCTGCGCTCAAATCACACAAGGTTCCTGCCTACGGCTCCTGTTGTCTGGCCCCAACCATCCTGCAGTGCTGCGCTCAAATCACACAAGGTTCCTGTCTACGGCTCCTGTTGTCTGGCCCCAACCATCCTGCAGCGCTGCGCTCAGATCACACAAGGTTCCTGTCTACGGCTCCTGTTGTCTGGCCCCAACCATCCTGCAGTGCTGCGCTCAAATCACACAAGGTTCCTGCCTACGGCTCCTGTTGTCTGGCCCCAACCACCCTGCAGTGCTGCGCTCAAATCACACATGGCTCTATCGCCCAGTGTCTGCACTGCTGACGAGGGAGACAGCAGAAAGGACATGGAATTTGAGGTCATCTAATACTTACTTTGGATCAGTAAGGTTTGGTCTGCTGAGTAAGCTCAGGTAAGTCAAATCTTATCTCTGAAATAAGTTTACTTCTCTGTAAGATGGGAAAACCACTACCTTTCTCACTATACTGACCAGAGTCTACTTCCTGTCTAGAGCCTACTTCCTGGAATGTACTCATTAAATGCTAGACGAATAAATGAGGTCATTAACGAAACTGGAAGGCATCATCAATGCCAGAAATGTTAGAAAAACAACCTTCCAGATTACTAACACATTTTGAATCACCTTTGTTTGACACTGATACCATCTGCCACTGGTAACTTTGTGTATTTGTGTGCATTCATGCATGCATACCCATCCATGTTCTGGTGCCTGTGTGGAGATCAGAGGACTCTGTGGAATCAGTTCTCTCCTTCCACCTTTATTTGGATTCCAGGGATCAAACTGGGGACACCAGGCTTGCTCAGGAGGCATCTTTACCCACTGAGACAAAGGACCTTGCTGGTCCTTTTCTTTTTTTTTAAGATAGGGTTTCAACACGTAACCCAAGCTGTCCTTGAACTGGCTCTGCAGCCCAAGGATGGCCTCAAACTCACAATCATCTGTCACCTTAGTGCTCAGATTACAGACCTATTATCACCTTGCCCAACACCTGGTAACTGACCACATGAGATTTTTTCTTTAATCGCTCTATACGAGGTTGAGCATCATCCCATTTTCAGGGACAAAAAATTCAAGGCTCAGGAAGGTGAGGTCCCAGGGCTAACAAGTAACCAGGCCGGGCATTCCAGTCCACGTCCACCTGGCCTGTACCTTCTCTAATGTCCCTAGAGAGGGGCCAGAGAGGAACACCTCTGAATTACCATCTTTACTTTCTATGGTGAAACTCAAAGGCCAGAAAAGGCACGAGGCACAGCGAGACAGAAACGTGAGAGGAGCACTTTGCAGCCTGGGAGGCTTCAGGTCAGGCCGGCCAGTCCCAGCCAGCTCTCCTGGACCTGTACACACCTCTCGTGGCACTTACCAATGGCACTGCAAGAGGTGCTCTCTCCTCCATTTCTTCCAGTAAACCGAGCACTCCTTGAGGGCAGGGACCATGTCTTATCCAGCTCTGTATCCCCAGCACTCAGCACAGGAGGGCCTGGCACATAGCAGGTGCTTACTGAATGAATGAGTGAGAAAAATCTCTCTTTCTGTCAAGTATAGATATTAAATGACCTCACAAGCTGGTTGGATTAAATGAGAAATGTATTTGGATAAAATACAAAGAATTATACAGGCAGTAGCTGTTGTAATCTAAAGAGGAAATACTATTTATTAGGAAACTGCAAATTTGCTGAGATTCATTCATTCAACAAAAATTGAGAGCAAGGTACTATGTGCCAGACCCAAGGCAAGGCCGGGTTATATAGTGACCAACACAGTGGATGTCCTGTGGTTCCTGGTCTCACAGTATAGTTTACTGGGGGAGACAGACACTCAAAATGTAAACTGTGATAAGTTCTACCATGGAAAACTGCAGGGTCTTAGAAGAAAACGTAACAGAAAGTCAAAATCAGATCAGAGTATGGCTGACAGAAGAAAATAAGACTTAAAATAGACTAAAATGATCACCAGGACTTGTTTATTCTGTGTGCTTTTAATTCAACAGACTCTTACATAAACCATGAAGTGAAATGTGGGGGAATGTCTGGGGTCTGAACCCGTAACCAGGGAGTGGCCTCCCACTCAGCTTGTTTCAGAAAGGCCCCACACCACATCATTTTGGCAGGAAAAAAAAGCCATTTTTTTCCCCCAATCTAAACCCACCTTCTTCCCATGCTAAGACACCAGCTTTAAGAAGCCCAGTTTCTTCTCCTCTACCTAAATTCTCACCTTGGTGTTGTCTGTACTAGAGGTTTTCGTGTGGCTCGGAAGGTGACAAAGGCTGTGACAGCAGAGAAGAAGATCCAGATCACCAAGAACCGCCACCAATGCAGCTTCACTGTGAAATAGAGGGGAACAACCCACATCTGAAAGAGGGTCACCATCTGAAACATAAACACAAGACTTCAGCTTCAGCCAGCTCCCTCTGCGGCTCCCAAGCCCACCAGGCTGCTGGCTTGCTATCTTCTTCTACCCTCGTCTTCTCTTACAGTTCTAATTTTGAATAAAGGCAACTCCAACTAGTGATCAGAGCTAGAACCTGGCCACTATGCCTGACTCCCGGTGTCATTGCTCATGAAACTGTCCCATGGATAGAGTATTCCTTTCCATATGAGCTCTTGCTCTCTTTGCCTGGCTGTTCTAACACTTCTTTGTTAGTTCCCCAGTGTCCACGAGTTCTGGAAAGGGACAAGCCAATGGTAGGACCACCTCCCATCATTCCCCATACTTTTCATCAAGTTCTAACCCTTGGGCTAAAATATTCTTCCCATCTCCTTTTTTACTGATAATACATATCCAAGACATATGAAAGGCTTCAGTCACCCTCCAGCCAGAATTAGTTATGAATTCCTACCATCGCCTCAATGCTTATCTATGAGACTGGCTTTGAATTCATTCTCAGGTAGAAACTAAGCTGTATTCATATATTCCTTTGTGCCAAGAAACTGTCTGGCATACAACAGGATGTCAATAAATTTGTACAAAACAAATAAAAGTACAAGATTTCTCAAGAGACAGGCCTACTCTGTTTCAGGAGTGCCTGTTTGTCCAGCCGAGTGGCTCAGGCCTATAATTCCAACTCAAGACTCCAAGGCAAGAAGATTGCAAATTCAAGGCCTGTCTGAGGCACAGAGTAAGTTCAAGGCCAGTCAAGGCAACTTAGTGAAATCCTGTCTCAAAACGGTAAAACCATGTCTCAGGATATAGCTGAGTGGTAGGGAGCGCACTCAGCATTCAAGAGGCCGTAGGTTCAATCCCCAGCACCCTTCCTCCCACTGAAGTGCTTGCTTACCTTCCCCTCTTTCAGAATATTGCCTTTTACTTGTTGGGTAAAGAGTTACAAGTATGGACCCAGTACAGCGGCACACACCTTTAATCCCAGCACTCAGGGAACGGAGAGGCAGATCTCTGTGAGGTTGAGGCCAGCCTGGTCTACATAACATACTATCTTAAAAACAAAAACAAAGAAAGAATGAAAAAGAAATGCTTTACTTTGAAATCAGGTGTGTATTTACAACACTCCAAGCATGGACAGAAGCAAGGCTGGTGGCCACTGCAGTGGACAGAGCAGCATGGCACTTCTTTTTAGGCCTCATACTGACTCCTGTGAGCCAGAAAATGTCTGGTTGTGGATTCTTTTGTTGTAGTTAATCCTTGCGTTCCCGATCCTCCTGCTTCCACCAAGTGCTGGGACTGCAGGTTACTGCCACCACCCTGTGTGTGCAGTGCTAAGGACAGAACGCTGGGCCTAAGCATGCTAGGCAAAATTAAGCTACATTCCTGACTCCATTGGGCCATTTTCATACACACATTTTGTTCTTACAGGCTTAATGTATATGTATGTGTTCCAGTATTCGAGATAGGGTCTCCCTGTAGCCTCACTGGCCTGGAACCTGCTGTGTAGAGCAGGCTGGCCTGGACCTCACAGAGATGTGCCTCCCCCATTCCCTTCCGATTAAAGGAGTACACTACCACACCCAGTGCCAGGCAGATCTTTTTAAGAGAGAGGCCAGCCTGGGCTACACAGCAAGTTGTAGGCCAGCTGGGACCACAGAGAGACCCTGTCTCATCCTCCCCTGCCAAAAAAAAAAAAAAACCAAAAACTTTTTATCTCGCGTGTGAATACACAGGTGTATGTGCCACAGTGCACGTGTGAGGGTCAGAGGATAATTTGCAGGAGTTTTTCTTCTTTCATCATGTGGGATCTGGGAATTAAACTCAAGTTGGGTTTGGTGGCAAGCACCCTTACCAGCTGAGCCATCTTACAGGCCCTTGCTTAGTATGAGTTTAAACTTCATTAAGGAAACTATTTGAATATTACTTGTCAAGGCAAGAGGCTCTGGTACCATCTGGTGGCAATGTTTATGGCGACATCCTGAGTAATGAGACCTGAACACAGATCAGGCAGCAATACAAAGCATCAAATACTGATGTAATCCATCAGGGGAGAGATGGAATGGAGTTGCAGGAGCTACCTGGAGTGATTTCTGCAAGAGGCCAAGCTCCAAGAATTAAGAGGGAGGTTTGAATTCGGTCAAGTAGAAAAGGAAAACAAGGAGCTAGACGGACGGTTCAGTGATTAAAAGCACTTGCTGATCTTACAGAGGACTGACCAGAGCTTGGTCCCCAACAGATAGCTCATTGAGCAGATAGCTCACAACCTCCTCCTAACTCTAACTTCAACTTCTGGAGATATGACGCCCTCTTCTGGTCTCCAAAAACACTCACACATACACATAAACAATAAAATAAATCTTAAAAAGAGTCATCACTCCTCCTCTGCCCGAATCTATAAATACAACACTGAGAAGCATGCTGCCTCGCACTTGTAATCCTGGTTCTTGGGAGGCTGAGACAGGACTGTCCCAAGTTTGAGGCCAGCCGGGACTACAGAGTGAGACCCTGTCTCAAAACAAAACAAATTGAAGAAGTGCCTGAACCAATTCACAGACCAATTCAAGAAACATTTGCTGGGGGCAAGTCCTAGCTTCTCAGATAAAGGTAAGAATTAACACCATCCCATATCAGTCAACAGGGCTAAACAGTTGAGAAGATATTAGCTGCCTGCAGTAAGAGCCAGTCCACATTTAACTGGGCTGCCTTTTGTTCTTAATTGAGAGCTTGCCACCATGGAAAGGTGTATTGGTAAGCGGGGATCAAGGCTTATCTAATCCATGTGAACAAGACAACCTCTGGATCCCTTTTATCTCAGAGGAACCAGAATTCATGAGAAGAGTTCCCAAACAGCATTCTTCCCTGGGCACTAGCTGCTTTGCCAGTCTGCAGATGCTTGGACTCCCATCTCTCTGCACTTCCCTGTGTTGTGGGTAGCAGAGACCACCCTCCACACTTAGCTGAAAAGGACCATTGTAAATTAAATGAAACCATAGGTTTAGGTATAGAGTCCACTCCCAGTTAACAGAATAATCAACTTAATCAAAACTGACCAATGCACTCAGATCACCCAGAAGAAGGTGTCTGGGATAGTTATCAAGGCTCCACTCAATATTTTCCTAAACAGTATGAAGAACTTGTTCACCAAATTGTGGATAGCCTTTAGCTCAGAGGGGAGCAACGAGGCAGAGAATGAACAAGAAAATACAAACAAACAAACAAACAAACAAAAACCAAAATTAATAAAATTATTTCTCGGGTTCTAGTTTGAACATGGCCTTATAAGTTTAAATGAACCTATGAAACCTATCACACTAGCCAGGAACATGATGGGGAAGGAGTGACTTAACAGCAGCTCAGGTGAAACAGATCTAGGGGTTTCAGCTGTCCAGAAATTACCCAAGAACAGAGGTCAACAAAGCCACTGCCAAAAAGAGCCCTCAGTAGCCTTAGGCTGCCTAACTAAGAATATTCAGAATGAAGACAGTATTCCAGTGCTCTCTGCTCTGTCACTGGGGCCCTGGGTTCAGATCAAATGTACAAAGAACACTGACCTAAACAAGCACAGCCCTGAGAGTTGCCAGCATTACAAAACACCTGGAAACAAGATCATATAAGGAACAGCTGAAGGTACTGGGCACTGGACCTAGAGAAGGTTCCAAGAAAGCCTGGCCAGACACTGGAAAATGGCTCAGCAATTAAGAGCCCTGACTGTTTTTGCAGAGGACCTGAGTTCAGTTACCAGCACCCATATGGTGGCTAACAATTATCCCTAACTCCAGTTCCAGGGGATCTGACACCCTCTTCTGGCCTCCTTGGGCATTGCACACATGTGGAATAGTCACATGAATGCAGGCTAAACACTCATACACATAAAATAAAGAAAACCAGGTCATTACTTTTAGCCATGTAGAGTCTCTGTCTACAGGCCAAATAAGCAGATGTACTTCGTTATTTCAATGAGCTGGCAAGAACACATATTGCTAAAATATTCTATAGAGTAGAGATGGAATTGGCACTTTTCTCCTACGACACCCCTAGTAAATGGCCATCTGTATCACAGGAAGCAGGTCATAACCTCACTCAAACATATGCTAGACTGTTCATCCTTATTACTGACCTGACAAATATCAATCTTTCTTTTTCTTCTGCTTCTGAGTCTAATTCTTTCAGAAAAGCACAGACTAAATTTACTTCCTGTAAATTTAGGACTGTTGTATGACTTAGAACCAAGGTTTCTTTCCCAAGCCATGTCCTCTCCAAGCAACTGTCAGTTAAGCAGCCATTTAACAAACATTTCTGGGCACCTCCTGGATAATATGCTAAGGATGGGGAATTCTACATGATCAATAAAGCTTCTTTAACACTTGGGCTTACTGAGGAAAAACAAAAAATTAACTGTAACTCAGTAGGGTCTAGAACGGAGTAAGCTCTGGAGGTAAACAAAGTACAGAAGAGAGGTACTTTACTCCATGGGGGAACCTAGAAAAGCTTCTTGAAGGAGGCATCCTTTGATCTCTGTCTAAAGGCCTCCTAGATCCAGATGAAAAAGAGGATCAGGAATATTCCAGGATGAGGGAGCACGGCATGTTAACAATCACTCTTTGAGGGAGAGGTGAGAAACGAACCTCAAGAGGAAGACAGGTTCAGAGGAGGCAGACCTGTCTATCATAATAACTAGTACTCGGTAGCTGTATCCTAGTAATCCTTTTAATGTCTTAGTCTGAGGAAAAATCTACTTTGCTTTCCAGACACCCAGGTAGGAGGTTTTGGTGCTCAACCACCCCAGGAGGGAACAGCTGCTCAGAGGGTGGGGCTTTAAGGAAACTATATTTGGTAGCAGACAGAATGATGAAAACTTCTCCTTGGAGATCTTTAAAAATAGGGTGGATGCTTTTCCAGGCATGAACTTATCCATTCCCCTAACATCCCGGAGGGAGCTAAGGAGTAATAACACCAGAATCCAAAGACATGGTGAAAACTGAGCTACAGAAGAGACACAGCGAGTCTGACCTAGAGTAGGTTCCAGTTCAGAGCTTTTGCCTCCCTGCCGTGATTCTGAATTTGTGGGGAGACCCCGGTAAGGACTGGACAGGTAGAAAGACGAGGAACTAAACAGGAACATGAAAGTACTTTAGATCCAAGGGAAGAACTCAGAAAAAAATCACTAAGAAAGAAACTCAGAAGAGTCCAAAGGAGAAATGTCTTAACAGCAAGACTTTCCTAAAGCTTTTGAGAGAAAGCTATGCAAAGAGCACTTAAGAATCAGGGTCCAGGGCTGCAGAGCCGGCCCAGCAATTAGGAACACTGGCTGCTCTTGCAGAGGACCCAGGTTCGAATCCCAGCACCCACATGGCAACTAAAAACCTGCAGTGACTCCAGTTCTAGGGAACTCAAAGCCAGCACTCTTCTGACCTCCAAGGGCATTGCACAACACAGATACACTTACATACATGCAGACAATACACTCATACACATAAAATAGAAATAAAATTAAAAAAAAAAAAAAAAAAAAAAAGAATCAGGCTTTAGCCAGACATGGTGAAGCACATCTTTAGTCACAGAACTCAGAAGGCAGAAGCAGATGGATCTCTGTGGTGAAAGCCTTGTCTACATAGTGAGTTCCAGTCAAAGCTATACAGTAATAGCCTGGCTTAAAAATTTTTTTTTCTTAAGACTGGGCATAGTGGTGTAAACCTGCATTCTCAACACCTAGAAGGTGGAGACAGGAAAACCGAGAGTTCAAGATCAGCCTCAGCTACACAAGGACAGCCTGTGCTACCTGAGACCTTAACTCAAAAAATCAATAATTACAATAATACCTAGATTACAGTTTGGGGTCAAGCCTGTCATTGTAATCACTTCAGATTCTGCCCTTCTGACCTATCCTATACAGCCGCTTGCTTGTTGGCTATTGTTGTTTTTTGAAGATTTATTTTATTTTTATTCATATATATGTGTGTGTGTGTACGTATATGCCTTGTGGTCAGGTAGCATACATGGCAGCCAGAGGACGGCTGAAGATCCCCTAAAGCTATAAGACAGCTGATGTGGGTGCTGAGAACTGAACTTGGGTTCTCTAGAAGAGCAGTAAATGCTCTTCCTCTGAGCCATCTCTCTTGGTCACTGTTTTTTTTTAATTATTATTTTTATTTATTTGTGTGCTTATGTGCTTATCTGTAAGTGAGAGAGAGCAAGAGAAAGCCCATAAACTCACACAGGACAACTCCTAGGGGTTGGTTCCTCTCTTGACACCTTCTGGGATTCAGGGATCAAACGTGGACCGAGGCCTGCACACAAGACCTCTGTGCACAGTGCCATCTCATCCCTCACTTTTGTTTCTGCTGTTGCTATTGTTTGCCATCAGTAGGTACTGAACCAGGACTGGAGAGACTCGATGGAGAAGAGTGCTCACCTCGGTTCAGTTCCCAGCACCCACATGGTACCTAACAACCATCTGTAACTCCAGTTCCAGAGGATGAGATGCTTTTCTCTGGTCTTCTCAGGCTCCTACATGTACATGGTACACATAAACTCATGCAGCACATACATACAAAATAAGTATTTTAAAACAAGCATTAAACCCAAAGTTTTGCCATGTGAGGTAAGCACTCTTCCACTGAGAAGCACTCTTCTCCCTTGCCCTCATGGCTGTCTTACATTGGTTTTGTGGTGTTGGACCCAGGGCATCGCATACAGGTAAGTGCTCTACCCCGAGAGCATATCTAGCCAAGAAAAGTTCTTTGTTTTTTTGGAGGAGAAGGAATAACAATTATTAAATGTAAACTACAAGTAACTGAAGGCATTTTTATTATTGGAACTGTAAAGAAAATAGTATCTGAAATTTAGATGACACAGAAAATAATAGGATATCTTGTTCTAAGTTAATTTCAGCTAACTTTTCTTTATATGTGAAGACTAGGCTTGAACTCCAAAATAACAGACAGCAGTAAGAGTGTGCCTAAGTTACAGAGTTCAGAGGCAGCACCCCTGCTTGGAGGCTGTCTCAGAACTGGAGCATCCAGACCACTTCAGCTCCTAGAGTCCAGGACAGTGCTTCTCATCAATGATTATGGTGAGTCCCAGGGAACACATGTCAACTAAAGGAAGTGCTGTCAGTACACACCAGGAGAAGCTAGGGATACTAGTAACCATTCTATGATGCACAGCACAGCAGTCTTCCCCAACCAAAGAATAATGTAGTTTAACATGCCAACGGTCACTGTTGAGAAGACCTCTTCTAGGAGAAAAGAACTAGTGTTTTTCCACTTGGTGGTCATGTGGGTTGAACCGCCAACCTGCACTAGCAAAGAACAGAAACTTGCATTCAGTTGGAGAGAAACATGAGCCTTATCTATCAATTCCATCATTTTCTGGCATGCCATAAACACTATTCTGAGAGCCCTCACGGCTAACCTTAAACACTTTATGCTTCTGCAGCTCAACAACAGCCAGGTGTCTCCTTAACACAGAATTCTCAAGGGAGTCCTTCTGACTTTCAGGCCATTCTTTACCCCAAAGACACTGTAATAAACATTATATATACTTTTGTGTTTGTTTATGCAAACTTGCTAAGTATTTTTAATTTCTTAATTAGTACTGTGCTCTGCTTCTTTCTGTTTCTTACAGTTTTTATTCAGTGCTATGTATGCTTATAATGTCTAGCCAAGTTACCAGAGGTAAATCAAATGTGTTGTTTTTAGCTGCAACTGATTCCTGATATCCATCTGTCATATTTATATATTTATTCCCTCAGAGATAGATACTCAGATTGCCTCCAACTCATCTGAGATACTGCCCAAGTAACACTTAAAAGGACACCCTCTCACATGTCTGCTATGGAACACAGGGCACATGCTACACCTCCTGCATGTGCCATACTGGTATCTGCGATGCCTGCACTGTGTGCATTCCCACAGAAGTCTTCCCGCTGCCTCTGATCCCTGATACACTTGGCATTATTAATTTTTCTAATTTTTTGACACTCTAATAATATAAAGTGCTTTCCTCCCTCCCTTCCTCTATTCTTCCCTCCCTCCTTCCTTCTTTTTGAGACAAGGTCTCATTTGGCTAACCTCAAACTTGAACCTCTGATCCTCCAACCTCCACTTCCCAAAATGCTGATGACGGGCACCTGCCACCAAGCCCAGTAAATGGAGTGCTGGGGATTTAACTCAGCAAGCACTCTACCACCTGAGTTGCAGTCAAGCCTGTAAAGTGGTATCTTGCTGCTACTCTAACGTATATTTAATTACCAATGACTTCTCTCTGAACTTCTGGGTTTCCTCTCCTATGAACTGTTTATGTCATGTCCATTTTATATTGGTACTGTTTTGGAGGAATTCTCTTGTTTTTATTTTATTGTTGATTTGTAGTGCTAAGGGCTGGGCCTAGAGCTACATGCACAAGCAGGCAAGCCCTCTATCACTGAGTTACAGTCTCAGTCCGTAGGATCTCCTTTGTACAGTCTAGATATGAATCTATTCTCAGGTTTAAGTATTACTAATCTCTTCTCTGTTATTAGTTAACTTTGCATACTGTATCCTTTCTAGGGAACAAAACTCCTTAACTTAAATGTAATCAAATGAACCAAATTGTTTGCCTATATGCTTTTGTTTTGGTTTAGTTTGTTTTTGAGACTGGATCTCCCTGTGTAGCCCTGGCTGGTCTGGAATATAAATCAGGCTGGTCTCAAACTCAAAGAGATCTGTCTACCGCTACCTCCCAAGTGCTGGAATTAAAGGCATGCATCACCATGCCAAGCACCTATATGTTTTATATTAACCTCATGAATTTACCTTTCATAATTAGGTTTTACATCTTTTTTTTTTAGTTTTGGCATTGGGATAGAACCTGGAGCACTGAGCTACATCCCTAACCCTGACCTACCTTGAGTCTACTTTGTACTCAGCACGACAGTGATGTAGTTTTCATTTTTCTCCATATGATATGTGCACTACTTAACTACACTCTATTTAACAATGAATGGCTTCTTCACTGATGCTCCAGTTTTCTTGCGTGTTAAATTCACATGACACATGACCTGTCTCTGAGATCCTTGCTCTATCCCAGTCATCTCTCTATTCAGCCGATCCATCTCAGTATCGGGTAATTTTTTTTTTTTTTTTTTTTGGGTCTTTTAGAGACAAGGTCTCCCTGTAGCCCCAGCTGGCCTGGAACGCACCAGGCAGACCAGGCTCGTCTTGAACTCACAGAGATCTGTCTGCCTCTTCCTCCCAAGTGCTCGGACTAAAGGCAAGTGCCATCACACCCAGCTCCTTGACAGTTATTTTTAATTTGCCTTATTTTTGAACTTCAGGTAAAGAGGAAAAAAATGAATATTCAGAGTCTTCTGTTAATAATGAACCTGTTTATTGTGGATTTCCCTTTATTATTAGATTTTTAAACTATTTTAACTGTGATAAAAAAGAAAAATATGAAAAACCATCTTTATCAGTTTTGAGTGTACAGTTCAATAGTGTGAAGTACACTGAAAAAGCTATACAACAGACATCCAGAGCATTTCAGTCTAACCTGACAGAACTCTGTTCTCACTAAACAAAGCTCCCATCTGTTCACCTCACAGCTCCTGGTAACCATTCCACTTTGTTCTGTGAGTCTGACTACCTTATATAAGTGGCTCACCATGTAGGACCATCTCTTTCTGATTGGCTTATCTCACTTAGCATAATTTCTTCAAAGTTCAATAATTCAATAGCATGAGACAGGATTTCTTTCTGACTTTTTTTCCTATGGTGCTAGGGGTAGAAGCCAAGGCTCTGACTATGCTAGGCAAGCACTCTACGAATACCCTACTACTCAACAAAATGAAACATCTAAAATTGCTTCTATTCAGTCGTTCCATCCATTACTGAAAGTGGAATACTGAATTCTCCAACTACTACTATGGAACTGCCTGTCGATCCTGTTTCCCAAATTCTGAGGCTCCTTCGTCATTTACACGTGTTTAGAATTGTTATACCTTCTTACTATATCATACTTTTACCAATATAATTATATATATAATCACTTGGAATCTTTTTTGACTTAAACCTAATATCTGACATCAGTAGAGTCACCCCTTCTTTCTTTCCCTTTCTTTAAGTTTTTATTTTTATTTATCTGTATATGTGTGTGCCTAGGTGTGGGAATGTGCACACGTGTGCAGGTAGGTGTCCAAGGAAGCCAGAGTGGTACATTGGATCCTTTGCAATTGAAGTTATAAGCAGTTGTCCACCACTGAATACAGATGCTGGAAATCATGGGTTTTTATTCCAAACTGCCAGTTTCTGAATACTACTCAGAGAATTTAAGCCACTTATATATATGTTTAATTACTGGTGAGGAAGAAGTCTCTGGTGCCACTTAGCTATTTGTTTTCTATGTATCTTCCTTTCCAAATGCTTTCTGATATTTTCTTCATGAATCTGTCCTATAATGTTTAAAAGGGAGCATCTACTTTTTATGACCACAAAAGTAGTCTCATTTATCATTGTTTTCATACATTGAATCACCTGCTCTTTGGAGACACACACATACACCCCCTAAACTATTCACCATTCCATATATAAAATTCATCACTATTGTTTTTCTCTGCCTGCATGTGCCTTGTGTTTGGCTAGCCCTGGGACACTTAGGAAGGGTCTCCTGATGACTAACAAATAAAGTGAGGGGTACTGGATGTGATGATGCAGGCCTGTGATCCCAGCACTTGGGACGTGGAGACAGGAGGCGCATGAGTTTAAGGTCATTCTCTGCTACACAGCAAGTTAAGGTCAGCCTAGGTTACACAAGGTCCTGTCCCCCAAAAAACATTTTTTTAAAAGGCTTACGTTGTAGGAGCGGGGATGCCTCTGTTTCCACTGCACCAGGAGTAGCTGGGCCACTACCAAGGTAGCGATGAGGATGAGGACCATTTCAGCATGCATAGCTTCGTGACCACGATGCTTGGCATGCATACGTGCATGTTCCACCCTGAAAGCAAACAGATAGGGTGAGTCAAGTAAGGGATGATGTGGTGGTTAACGGAGTAGTGTTTCCTAGAGTTCCCTACTAGTCCACAGCTAACTGAAGGGTACCATGGAAACAGGAGTATGCCACAGGTCCTAGATAATGGGCAAGGTGGGTGAGAACAAGGTTCTATAGGTGCCAATTACAAAGTTCAGCTATTGGATTAAAGATGAGTGGTCTGCTATCAGCACCTTTCTTGTATCAGGAAGGAAATGGAGTAGAAGCCCGTGTCACTGGCCACTTTAGTCCTCTTTCAACCTGTCACTGGAAGGAGGAAGTAGAGGTCATAGCCATAAAGCCTCAGACTCTTAATATTCCAAACACCAATAAAGAGGTAACATTTAAAATGTGCGCCAATTCCAGAGTACGGTTTTATTCATCCTATGCTCTGTGTGTGTAGAGGTCAAAGGACAACTCTGTGGAGCTGGTTCTCTCCTTCCACCTTTCTGTGAATTCCAGGGGTCATCCAAAAAATCTTCTATCTCTGTATCATAATTTCTTCAATCTCTCAAAAGCAGTCTTTTCTGTCTGATTCACAGCACTACTGGGTGGCTAAGTTAAACTAAGAGGTTAGGAAATAAATATTTTTAAATTTTATTATTTTTATTTTATGCCAATGAGTGTACTGCCTGCATGTATGTAAGTATACCTATGTTGCACAATGCCTGCAAAGGTCAGAAGAGGGCATCAGATTTCCCTGGAACCAGTTATGGATGGTTGTTAGCTGCCAAGTAAGTGCTGGGAATCAAACCTAGGTCCTCTGTAAAAGCAACCAGCCAGTGCTCTTAGCTCTTGAGCCATCTCTCTAAGAGAGCCCAGAAATACTTTAAAGCTCAGGAATGGACTTAGCACTTGGAAAGTGAAGGATCATGAGTTCACAGTCATCCTTGGCTACATAGTAAGTTTGAGGCCAGCCTGGACTACATGAGAACCTGTCTCAGGAAAACAGAAAACAAGCTGGATGTAGTGGTGCACGCCTTTAATCGTGGCGCTCAGGAGGCAGAGCCTGGTGATTCTGTATGAGATGGAGGCCAGTCTGGTCTACACAGTAAGTTCCAGGCCATCTGGGGTTACACAAAGACCTTATTCAAAAAGGTCAATAAAACACATCCCTAAATATTGTGGGGAGTTATAAAAACAGCAAAAGTTAAGCCTATTGTTTTCAGGTAATATTTAACAGAATGAACTGCAATCAAAGTGAGTCAGTAAAGCCTGGGAAGACAGATCAGTTCCCTGAGACTCCCACATCCTCTTACACTAATGCACTTGGCAGTCTAGCTCCACCTGCACATACCATACACACACACTGCTCTCTAAACAATGCCTAGCAATCTCAGAACCCCTCCACCTGCTGCCTGCATCAGGGTATAGGTATTCCCATCTCTGAACAATGATCTAGTTTCCCAGCCCCTATTAACAATAAAATTTTGACACTTTCTATTCAAGTGTATTCCCAACATATCTAGACATGGAAAATAGATGGACTCATCTGGCCAGAACTGGGTCTGGGAGCATGTGCAGGAAGACAAACGGTGTCCTCTAGAAAACTTCTATGGAGATTCCCCTACTTACCATCTTATGCCTATACATAATTGGGTAAAAACAGATGCATTGTAGAAAAAGACATGCAGTGTAGGAAAAATCAACATATGACCTAACCTATCAATCAAAGTAGAAAACTACCCACTCAAATCCTTTAGTAACCAAACTTTCTCCCAAACCCCACTAAAAGTAAGCCGCAAACAATAACCTGGGCCCTGAGTGCTCTCACTCAATGTGGCCCATTGTCAGTCTTGACAGTTTATCCATCTATAACCTGTACTATATCCAAACAGTTATCTTGCTTCCTTTGCAAATCTACATGAGCACTTGTTTTCAGTTCTTTAGCTAAGAGGTCAAGAATCTGGAAACACCTTGCTCAGACCCCCACCACTGGTAACAAAAGAATTTGAAAAAAAAAAAAAAGAAGTCACCCCATTTAAGTTTCCGCCTATTTAAGTTGCTGAGGAGGCTGAGGCAGAATTGCTTTGAATTGAGACCGGTATGCTCTACACAGTGAGTTCTAGACTCTGCCTCAAATAACTTTTTTAAATGGTAATTTTAACCAGGCATGGTGGCACATGCCTTTGACCAGCACACAGAAGGCAGGGGCATATGGATCTGTGTGAGGCCAGTCTAGTCTACATAGAGAGTTTGAGGCTAGGCCAGGGCTATATATTAAAACCCTGTCTCAAAAAAAAAAAACGGAAGAAGGCAGCCTAGTGTGGTGGCACACACCTTTTCCCAGCGACTGGAAGGCAGAGGCAGGTGGATCCGGAAGGTTGAGGCCAGCCTGTTCTACATACAAGCTCTAGGCCAACTGGGACTACAGGGTGATCCTGTCTCAAAAATAAATAAATAAATAAATACATGTAAAAAAAAAATTTTAAGGTCTTTAAGACAACGAGACAAAGATGTACCCACCCACAGCTCGCACCCATGGCACCTGACCCTATACTTGCCCAGTGTCAAACCTTCACCGATTTCGTGATTGTACTGAGCAATCTTTCCTTTCCTACCTCTGCTTTCCTGTGCCTTTTCAGGTTAACAGTCCTAATCTACCTTTCTTTTCTTTATTTTTTATTTTTTGACAAGATCTCTCACTATGATGACCAGTCTGGCCTTGAACTCTCAGAGATCCATCCACCTGCCTCGGCCTCTCTTGGTTCTGGGACTAAAGGCAAGCGCCACCATGTCTGGCCTCACCCTAATCTTTCAACCACTGTTGACGTAAAATGATATGAACAACAAAAACCAATCAATCTTGTTTGCTTTCTTTGGCATATGATCCAGTTGGAAAGTCTTCTTAATAAGTAGTACTTAGAACTTTTGTGTTCAGATAGAGCAGAAGACAATTTATGTCTAGGAAAATCTTCTAAGTTACTCAGAATATTTTGGTAGCTGAGGCACACATAGGTTCTGTGTTGACCTGTCACCTAAAACCATACTAGGTTTGTCACATGACCTGGTCATTGCCAGTCTATATTTCTAAAATTAATAATCCTAATCTCAATTAAGGTTTTTTTTTTTCAATTAATTGTATTTGGCCGATTTCAGCTCACTAGTCAGTCACTTTATGAAGTCTGTGGGGTTAAGTTCACTGAGACCCCTCTACTGAAAAAAATCATGAAAGTATTTGCTAACTCCTTCTGATTATAAAGCAAGTTGGTAACAGTACTCCATCCTGAATTATGGATAATGATGACAATGTTAATGACAATAATCATTTTCAACACAAGTAACATTTACTGGAAGCTTATCACACTGCCAGGCACTGTTCTAAGAAGTCCAGATATTAATCCTCCTAACTCCTCATTTTATAACGGGGGCAAGCAGCCAGGTCTGGTGGTACAAGCCTCTATCCCAGCTACTTCAGATGCTGAGGCAGGAGGATGGCAAATTCAAGGCCTGCCTGGACTATACAGTTCAGCTCAAGGTCAGCTGGGGCAACTTAATGACTGTTTCAAAACACAAAGTAAAAAGAGGGCTGGGGATTGTGCTCAGTGTTAGACCATTTGGTTTGCATGTACGGAGCCCTAGCTTCAATCCTCAGCATAGGAAAAAGATGCGGGGGTGGGGGGGAAGGTTCCTCAAATTAGGCAGTGCGAAATTAAGCAACTTGCCCAGTATTACATAGCTACGACAAAAGTGGCATTCAAACCGAAAAGGATGGCTTGGTGCAATTATTATTCCTAGGGCTGAGGGAGCTACCCAAGAGTGACCCAGATACTTGGAAAGAATCCCACAAGACCTGTCTAGCCAGTCATGAGACACTCTATCCCATAAACACAGAAGAAAGAGGGTAGTTATACAAGTCTATTAGCTGGGTTAGCCTGTGCCCCCATGGACACACTTACCTCCATTGCTCCTCTGGGGAGAGATCTGACATATCAACCTGTAGAGAGATACCACCAGAAAAATCTGTTATTGACTTAGAACTGTCCCTGCCCAAAATAAGGTGTTCATGCATTCATCAATGTCTTCAAGGAACTAAGAGAGGCTTCATATCTTAAATCTCCATGAAGCCCTTCCCAGCACTACTTCACACTGATCTCTCCCTTCTGTATCCACTTAATTTGGCTCACAGTTATGACTTGAACTCATGGTGCCCAGTTGTGCTATGCAATGAAAGAACAGGAGTCCTAACTCTCAAGATGCTCACAGGATGATGGACATATAAAAACTGATTACACGGTAAAGGCAAGCTATTGGTTTTTGACCCAATCAATCTGGGTTGACAGAAATCAGGGAAAATTTCTTGGTGTAACTGTAAAATATTACCCAGAAATGAGAGGGAGGTCATGGAAGAGAATGGAAAGAGCTGCAGAGTGCATTAACATGGAGAATGACTAGGTGAAGTATGAATCAGGATTTGAAAAATACAAAGCTACACAAAACATTCTCTCATGTAATGCCACGTGCCTCTACATGGTCAGAGAGGGACAGGCAGATCAGGCCAGGGCAAGATGAGCTCTGGCCCCTGCTCTTACTGACTACTAGCATGGCCAATGCCCAGGGTTCATGAGACTTACTGAAAAGTCTTTTCTCTTCCAACTCAGACCTGCACTATTTAATCCCCAAATAAAGGGGACTCGTTACTGTCTCTGGCCTTTCCACACTCTTCTTTCTCCTTGCAATGCCTTTTTCTTTTTTTTTTTTTCCCTATCTAAATCCAAGTTGTCCTTTCAGAACTCCAATTTCACCTCTCCTCAAGAAGACTTCCGCCTAGCCTAATGAATTCAGTTCTCTGCTTTTCTCCAGCATGGATCTTTCTCATTTTTACTCAAAGTGTGGCCCAAGGACTGGCACTGAGTCATCTGAGTGCTTGTTAGAAATGCATAACTGCCAGGCAAGAAGGCACATACCTTTAATGCCAGCACTCAGGAGACAGAGGCAGGTGGATCTCTGTGAGTTCAAGACCAGCCTGGTCTATATTGCCAGTTCCAGGACAGCTGGGTCTACAGGGAGATTGTCTCAAAAAGACAAAAGAAAAGAAACGCATAACCTCAGGCTGGGGAAATGGCTTGGTGCTTAGCCAGCATACAGGGCCCTTGGTTTAATCCTCAGCCAGGGAAGGAGAAAGGGAAAAGAAAGCACAACCTCAGGTAATGCTTCAGATTGACTACATCAGAATCCGTCTTTTAACAAGACTTCAGGTGACTTGTTATGTATGTGAAATCTGAGAAGCACTGTTCTATAACATTCATTTAGAGTCTTAGGCTCTCTTAACATGCTTTCCAAATGATGTGACTGCTTAAGGCCAAGATCAGGGCAGGGTAAGCAAGAAATCTAGGCCTCACAATCCAAGAAGGTACTGGGTCTCAGGTGCTGACCCTGTACTTGCTTGACCTTGAGAGTGAGTGCCTCCTTAAAGCTTGTGACCTAGCACCCTAATGCCTCACCCTAGGTCCAGCCTGGCACCCTTCCCATAAATCTGGAAGTTGCCTCAGAGCCAGGACACATTTTACACTGCTTTTGTGTCTTCCAAGGAGAAAAGCACAGAGCTGAGCATTCAACGACTAATTATGAAATTGAAAAGAATCCTCTTCCGTAATCTTAAGTATGTTAACAAACCAGCATACCACCTGGAGATGCTTAAACAGGCGAGTAAACAAACACCTGAAAATAACTAAGAAGCATCTGGGGAAAGAACAGTAATTTGATACTTTAAAAAAATGTTTAAAAAAATCCCCTACATGTTAGCACATGCCTTTAATTCCAGCACTCAGAAGGCAGAGGCAAGCAAATATCTGTGAGAAGGCCAGCCTGGTCTACAAGCAAGTTCCTGACCAGCTGAGGCTACAGGAAGACCCTGTCTCAGAAAAAAACAGAAACCACTATGTGCTGAAATAGGTACATGTTCAAGAAAGCAAGAAAAAAACCCACTGAAGGGCAGGGTACAAGATGCAGAGGAGTGGGCCGGCTGTGGAGGCATCTCTTAGAGTGGACTGTGCATGCTACTGTCTGGGTTTCACCACCTGGAAATGGAAGACTTCTGACTCCAGCAAGAGCTGTGAGGAAAGTACATTCAAGGTGACAAGTGATTTCACCCCCTTTCCTCCAGGAGAAGTGGACATAAAATATAAACCAGAAGAGGCTGGGGAACTCAGAGCTGGTGAAGCATTAAATAGCAATGCTTCAGAGCCCCGGGGAAAGCAGATCAGAAGAGCAAGCCCTAGGGCTGAGACTAGATTGGAAACTTTAAGGATCATTAGCACTTCATAAAGTAGTATAACATTAAGAGTAACATATGATCTGGCTTTAATATTTACCTCCAGAACCAAAAGGTTACTTAAATTACATTCAAACCAGTCTTCCGGCTCTAGTGGAAAAACAAGGACAGTTGTAAACTATAGCTATAATTAACTGGTACCATCTGGAAAGACATCTTTATTTGCTACCTCATTAAAGGAGTTTACTCATTCTGGGCCAAGCACTTACCCAATCTAAAGGTACCTTGTCTGAAGCTCAGGTAATTAGGTAGGCTCTTAGGGCAAGGGTTATATCTGATAGTCCCATAACCAACTCCTAACACCTCTACACACAATGTTTTCCTGCTAGCCCACCACACTTTGCCTAGGATCTCACAAATCATCTAGTCATGCCAGCCTACAGAAGCCCTGATTTAGCAGACGTTAAACCAAAAAATGCTAGGCCAGTTTCCTTAGTTACCAGAGAAGAGCAAAATGCCTGTTAGTGTGGGGAGATATGACAAAACTAAATGTACCATGTGATTGGAATACACCAAGAATATCCCTCAACCAGACTATGGACAGTGGTTTTTAAGCTCCTGCTAACTACAGAGGGCCCTAAATTCTGGAATCTGATCCTCTACTTCTTTGGGTAGCCAATTTGGTGTCTGCGGTACCAGGTGATTCTTCCATGTTAGAGAACGATCGGTCACACAACCAAACTTTATCCTTTCACAAGAGTAGAGACCCGGAACCCAGCCTTTGCTAATGATGCATTCACAGTCCAAGGAGTGAAGTGAGGAACAATTTAAACATAGTATGATAGAGATGACCACTGACATATAAACAAAATGCTGTGTAATCCCCAAAAGGGGATTACTCCTGATCCCGACAGAATGCACACTAACCAGGCTGGCTGCTCCTATCTGGCAGAGCAAAGCTGACGCAGGCTGGGTGATCAGAAGTTCAAAGGTTCCCAGGCTACCCACGTTTGTAGTTCCCCAGTCTTTTCTCATTCACATTCTTCCCCAACTCCTCAGCCATGCCAAACATTCAAGGCTAGTAAGTAAGTCAAAGCGAAGCTACCTCACTTTTCAGACCTAAGACCCTCTGTCAGCTGGGGATAGGCACGCACCAAAGCCGCACGGTGAGGCCTGACAGCACACTCTGAGCAGTGAAGCAGACGCTCACTGTAAAATGGCTGCAGCTGCTGTCTGCCTTACCTCTGCCCCTCCATCACCAGAAAGCACACCCTCCAGCCCAGCTGAGTAGAGTACCTTTTTAAATTAAGCTTTTCAAATATGAGGACATGGCAGTTTGCTTCTTTGGTTCTTCTATCCCTACCCCATCAGAGTCCTATTACTCAGTTTGGCTTCCTCTCCTCCTGCACTTCTTTCTGATGTGCACTCTTAGCTTCCACATACCCTAAACTCCTCTTCCATCCTTAAAAGCCCCAGTCAGTGGGCATCTTCTCTAGAAACCCCTCCAAAACAGAACTATGCTCTATAAACTCCTCCTAAACCTTTTATTGTCTAGACAGTGTGTACTGATTCTATCTGTGCATGTACGAAATCTCCCTCCAATTTTTCATTGCAGAACTCTTGCTCAGACTTCATCTGCTGTCCTCGTGGACTAGTGCAATGGCCTCCAGCGCGATGTGGACTCTTACTCTTGCCACAACAGATTAACAGGAGAGCAGCCACAGTGTTCTTTATCAGACACAAATTCAACCACATCATCTTCCTACTCTGACAAACTTCTACTGCTTTCTATTTATTGCTTTCAGCTTAAAATCTAACTCCCAGGACTGGAGAGATGATCCAGAGATTAAGAGCACTTACTGCTCTTATAGAGGACTCAGGTTTAGTTCCCAGCACCCATATTAAACAGCTCCCAACCACCTGTAACTCCAGCTCTGGTGGGGGGGATCCAAAGCCTTTGACTGCTGTAGACACCTGTACACATGTACACATACACACAGATAAACACACATAAGTTTTCAAAATAACAAAAACAAAGTTTTAAAGTCTAAACCCCTTAGTATGACATACAAAGTTCTTAAAACTCCAGTCCAATTGCTTCATCTCACCTCTCTGCCAAATGACTTTGACTTCAGCCACACCAAGCCAGATGCCATTTTAACATGTCTTTGCAAATCCAGTGCTTTACTGGCTGCTATCTCTTTCCCTCAATTTCTCTCACCTTCAGTGTCTTGCTCACTCCTTTCTACCCTGTAAGATGTAGGTCAAATATCACTTCCTTTGTAAGACTTTCTCAAATTTTATAACAGATCCACCAATAATTTAAATAGTGTTTTGCTCTAGAGTAGGAATACATCAACAAACAACAGACCTCACGCTTAAGGACTCTAAAAAGGTCTATTAAGAGAGAGTAACGAGGCCAATGACTTCTTTGCTTCTTTTTTTATTATTTATTTAATTATGAGTATTTTGTCTACGTGTACATAAGTGCACCACATGCGTGCAGACCCACAGAACCCAGAAAAAGGTATCAGATCCCCTGAAACTAGAGCTACAAACGGTTGTTAGCTGCCATGTGGTGCTGAGAACCGAACCTGGGATCTCTGCAAAAGTAGCCAGTGCTCTTACTGAGCCATCTCTCCAGCCCTAATTTCTTTTTTTTTTAATATCTTATTATTTTTATTTTGTGTATAGAGTGTATTGTCTACTTGTGTGCAAGTACACTCGTGCCACGCAATGCCCACGGCAGGTCAGAAGATGGTGCAGGACCCCCTTGGAACAGGAGTTATGGACAGCTGTTAGGTGCTGGGAATCAAACCCCGGTCCTTTGCAAGAGCAGCTAGTGCTCTTAACCACTGAACCATCTCTCTAGTTTCCTCCAATTTCTTTTTTTTTAAACAGGGTCTCACTATGTCACCCAGGCAGGCTACAAACTAATGATCCTCCTTCCCGAACCTCCTGAGCCTGACTGCTGTGATTACAGGTCAGCTTCATCACACTCAAAGATGACTGTCTTCTTTCAAGCAATATATTTTCTACACTCATATACTTTATACTTTATTTTATATTAAAAAATAAAATACTTTAAAAAATAATACTGCTGCAAAATAAAGACAAAACACAAACAAATAATAATAATAATACTGCTGAACTGGTGAGATGCCTCAGCAGATAAAGACACTTGCTGTCAAGTCTGACAATCTGTTTGGTCCCTGGGACCCAACGTTGGAAGCGGAAAATCAACTCTCACAAGTTGTCCCTCTGACCTATACACATATGCCTCAGCACATGTGCACTTGCAGGCAGACAGACAGACAGATAGATAGATAGATGTAATGAAATCAGTCCTGCTCTGAACATTTGTCTGCAAGTTCTGTAAGTTTGTATGGACATACACTTTATGTCTCCTGGGTATATCCTGCCTAAGAGTGAAACTGCTCTGTCCTTAGCCTACTGAGGAAGTGCCGAGTTGCTGTCCACAGCACTGTCTGGAAAGGTCCCCTTGCTCTTCGTACTTGCAGCACATCCCCTCTGTCTTTTTGATGATAAAGTCTAGGGGTTATGAAGTACCACTACAGGTTTCCAGTTTGTCTTGTTTCATTGGGGGGCACTGGAGATAGTAGTGCTAAGTAAATGCTCTGTCGCTGAGCTGCATGCCTGCCCATTACTGAAGTTTTGATTTGCATTTCTCTGATAACTAATGATGCTGAAAATCTTCTCATGTCCTTTTTATCTATTTCTGTATTTCCTTTGAAGAAAAATCTACTAAGATCTTTTACATATTTTTGTTTGGGTTATTTCTTTTATTGAATTGTATTAAAATGCTCTACACAGGTCCCTCATCAATATAGAAGTTGTAAATATTTTCTTCTGGTTAGCCATCCTAGAAGTGGCCCAATCTTAATAATCTTTGTATTTCAAAGACATAATCTGCACATTGTATGGGCTTATACATGTTAGATGGACATTATATAGTTTTAGCTGCTTTGAAGACAAGGATAACAGCTTACTTATTCAACATCTCCCTCATTCTTCACACCACTAATAAGACACAAAACAAACCCTTGGGAAATAACTCAAGACTCTCTTGGTTCTCTCTTGAACAAACAGTAGAAGCTGCAAACAAAGTTCAGAGTTGGAAAGCTGCCTGAAACCAGTAAACCTGTCCATAAACCACCCCTATCACTCATCCCTGCGAGAGCAGCTACTCTCTACCAGGAAGAAGCACGTTTATCACCCTCACAGTGACAAGCACTCACAGGCAACTACCCAAATGCCTGATCACTAAGGAAATTGGCTCCCTCCCTACATTCTCCTTACCAATGGATGATAATAAGCACATGACAAAATTACAAGCTATGGTCATCTAGAGCAATGAGTGACACTTTAGTTCTGTAGGAGTGCTCTTTCTTCTCTTTAAGAAATTCAGAACTTGATCCAGAAGAGAAGAGATATGTTGGCATCTGAACCACATCAGAGATGTGAAACTGACAAAAGACAAATCACCCTTGTGGGTTCTCAGTTAAAGTGACTCTTTTTCATAAGAGAAATACTAACAGAAACCCTACTTGATTATTAATAGCTAACAGCAAACATTTTCCAAACACATCACACAGCTAGAACTGAAAGAAATGGCAGAGATAGGAAACTGAAGTTCATGGCTGGGGTGACGGAAGACGTGGGCAATGGGACGGAAAATATCTCCACCCCTTTCCTTCTTGTCATTCAAGCTATACACATGATCCAGACCCATCAAACTCTATACTTTTTTTTTTTGTGCCAGTCACTGTACTGTCCAAGTGCAACATCTTCAAGCGTCTCAATGCTGCCTTAAAAGAAGGCAGAGAAAATAAGAACTCTTCCGCAGAGTACACAGTACCCTCCATGAGAGCATTGGGGCCACAAGTCCATAATCTAACCTCTATCCCTCTCTCTGCTTTCTCACTCCCATGGCATCTGTCATGTGATACCCTGCAGAATATATGTAATGCACCAGAAATTACATGTAATTTAGAATTAGATAAGCCTGGAAGCCCTTCTTATTTAAGACAAATTTTCTTTGCCCCTTTAACCCTTTCTCCATTTCAGCCTCCAAAATAATCTTTCTAAATTACAAATTTGATACACATCACTCATCTTTAAAAAAAAATTGTTTTAGTTATATGCATGTGTCTATGTGAGTGTGTGCATGCATATATGGGTGTCCACAGAGGTCAGAAGGGGGTGTCAGATTCTGTGGAGCTGGAGTTACAAGGGGTTGTGAACCACCTAATGTGGGTACTGGGAATGAAACCCAGGTCCTCTGCAAGAGCAGCAAGTGGTCCTAACAGCTGAGCCATCTCTCTAGCCATCATTTAACTTTCTTCAAGTTCTTCTATAGCTAATCAACATCTACACATAAAATCCTGGCTTTATTCCAGTATTCAAGGTCTTCCTCAATATCATGGTTGCCTTCCGTCCTAATCCTCCTTTCCTACCTTCCGTGATGATACTTCAGTAACACAAAACACACAACTCTCTGAAGGTGTTGTTCTGCCCACCTGCCATTTTGTACATAGAAGTTGCTTCTCCTGCTAAAATGGTCCCTTCCTTTCTTTCTTTTTAAGGACAGAGTCCTCAGGTTGGGCTCAAAGTCTCAGAATCCTCCTGCCTCAACTGAGATTGTAAGAATGAATCACCATGGAGCTGAGCATGGTAGTGTACACCTTTGAGGGTCAGGCAGATCTCTGTGAATTTGAGCCCAGCCTGGTCTACATAACAAGTTCCAGGCCAGCTGGGATCAGGGAGACCCTGACTCAAAAAAAAAAAAAAAAAAAGAAATGATTTTGCTGGACGTGGTGGCACACATGCATTCAATCCCAGCACTCAGGAGGCAGAGACATGCGGATCTCTGTGAGTTCAAGGCCAGCTGGGGCTACAGGGAAACCTATCTCAAAAAAGACCAAAAAAAAAAAAGAATCATCACATCATACCTGGCTCTTTTTCTCTTTTAAAAAATATTTTTTATGTGTATGACAGTACCTGTATACGTGCAGTGCCCACAAAAGTCAGAAGAGGATGTTGGATCCCCGGAAACTGGGGTTAGAGACAGTTGTTAGCCGCCATGTTGGTGCTAGGAATTGAACCCAGGTTCTCTGCAAGAGCAGCCAGCGCTCTTAACCACTGACTGACTCCTTTTTTCTTAAGCTGGTTAATTTCTAGTCGTTTTTGAGTCAACTAAGGTGTTACTTTTTGACAGCCTTTCCTGATTCCTTGCCTGTCATATTTTGTGTTCCCAGGCACTTCTGTGGGTTGTTTTGTTTTGTTTTGTTTTTGTTTGGTTGGTTCGGCTTTTTGAGACAGTGTCTCCCTATAGTCTCAACTGGCCTAGAACTCTCTATGTAGACCAGGTTGGCCTAGATCTCACAGAGATCCACCTGCCTCTGCTCCCAAGGGCTATAACTAGAAGTGTGTGCCCCATCACCCAGTTTCCTCAGTGCTTCTTCATTCTGTGGCAATTATTACATCTGTTTCTCTGACTGACTTCTCCACTAGATTATGAGCAGTCATGGCAGGACCCAATATCTTCGTGATCCCTAACATCTAATACAGGATGTTGATAAATGTAAAGTTATTTGATGAATGGCTAAATCAGTGAAAAGAATTTTTCCAACGTATACAAGGCTGACCTAACAAAAATTTTACTATTATTTTAAAGCCAACACCATTGCCTTACTGATCATCTTACTAACAATTATATGTACTAGAGCTAGAATAAAAAGTGCCAGATCTTCACTACCCCGAGCTCTAATCTCCTGTCTCCAACTGCCTAGTTAGCGTTGCCTAAGCTGAGGGTAGTGGTACATACCGGTAATCACAACATTTAGGAACTGAAAGCAGAAGGGCTAACCTCAGTACATAGTGAGCTCAAAGCAAGAACATGCCCACATGGACAAACACACATGCTTGCGCACAGACACACAAAATGGTGCTAATGGCACAAAAGTCACACTTTCTTTATATCGCCACCAGCTTTCTTTTCCTTACGTTGTATAACCAACCCATGAGTAGGTCCTGTGGGCTCTACTACCGTCATCTCTGCCTCTCCTTGCTATGTGCTATCTCTGAAAGTTTGTACCTACCTTCTCCAAATTCCTGTTGGAACCCAATCTTCAATGTAACGATATTAAGAGGTGGGGCCTTTTCGAGGCAATCAGGTCATAGACATGGAGCCCTCATGAATGGGATCAGGGTCCTGGTTGCCATTTCTACCTTGGCAGAATACAGCAACAAACATTATCTTTGAAGCAAAGAGCTGACTTTTGATTTGGACTTTTCAACCTCCAGAACTATGGGAAATAAACTTTCGTTACTTGCAAACTACTCAGTTTAAGGTATTTTGTTTTTGGGTTTTTTTTTTTTTTTAGTTTTTTTTTTTTTTTTTTTTCAGTCTTTTTGAGACAGGGTCTCCCTGTAGCCCCAGCAGATCTAGAACTCACTATGAAGACCAGGCTGCCCTTGAACTCACAGAGATCCTCCTGCCTCTGCTGAGTGTGCCACCACCACCACACCCAGTTGGTTTAAGGTATTTTGTTACATCAATCTGAAGAGACTAAGATACTCAATTCCCCAATACTAACATTTCTCATTTGGATTATTGTAATGGCCTCTTGACTCTTCTCTTTGAGGGACTCCTACAACCCAGAAACCTCAAAGGAACTAGGAAGGTAATTTATTTAATTTTATTTTTTAAAAATATTTTAAGTGTTTTAAGTGTTTGCCTGCATGTGTATACGTGAACCATATGTGTGTAATGCCCACAGAAGCCAGAAGAGGGTGTCAAATCTCCTGTAACTGGAGTTACAGATGATTGTTAGCTGTCATCGGTGCTAGGAATCAAACTGGGGTCCTCTTGAAGAACAGCAAGTGTTCTTAACTGCTGAGCCATCTTTTCAACCCCAGGAAGATCATTTTTAAAATGCAAATCAGGCACATGCCTTTAATCTCAGCACTCAAAAGGCCGAGGCACGTGGATCTCTGTGAGAATGAAGCCAGTCTGGTCTACACAGTAAGTTCCAGGCCAGCTGGGGCTTTTATGCTGTCTCAAAAAAAAAAAAAAAAAAAAACAACCCAAATTATCTTATTATACTCTCAATAAAATTCAACATGTTTAGCAGCACATACAAGGGCTTTCAGGTCTAATGCTGCTAAGAGTCCCTGACCTCATACAGCACTATTCTTCCCTTGCTAAACAGGACTCCTCACACCGACTTTCCTTTTGGTCCCAGTCATGCCTGGCTCATCCCCACCAATTTGTACTTATTCTCCCTCCACTTGAAACCACCTTAAAAGTGAAAAGTTTTCATCACTCAGGTCTTGGCTCAAATACCACTTCCTGAGAGGCTTTATCACATTACCCTATTTTTCTCAGAGCACTATTATCATCTGGAATCGCCTTGTTATTCACTCATTATCTGCTTCCCCAATTAGAAAGCAAACTCCTCAAGAGTCTGGCCGAAACAGTGAGCTCCACATTCACTGAGAGACCCTGTTTCAAAATATATGTTAAGGCCAGGCATGGTGGCCCACACCTTTAATTCCAGCACTCAGGTGGCAGAGGCAGGCAGATCTGTGAGTTCAAGGCCAGCCTGGTCTACATAGTAAGTTCCAGGCCAGGTAGGGTTACACAGTGAAACCTATCTCTAATTAATTAATTATCAAGAATAAAATGGTGAAAAAGTAATCAAACAGGAAGCCATCCCAACATCAACCTCTGGCTTCTACATGCACTTGCATGGACAAACTCACCATACACACACACACACTCATATGTAAAATTTAAAAATTTTAAGAATAAATGCTTAATGTAATGTGTTAATGAACTGAGCAAAGGACCGAAAGGGCAAAACACAAATAAATGGTGCTATGTAACCTTTTTATACCTGCTTATGCATCTCTTACCTCACTGCCTCTACTTAAACTCAGCTCTTTATCAGGTCTCCTGGATTACCATAGGATGTTCCTGATTGATTTCTTCTTCCCCAAACCTGACCCCTCCAAAAATATTCTACACTACTCCCAGCCTCACATCTTCTAAGACATTGATCTGAACAGTTACTCCCTTGCTCTAAAACTAAGGGGCTTCCGAACACAGTACTCAAGAGGTCTTTTCAGCCCTATCACTCACTGCTTCCCTTACATTTAAAGCTATCCTCCAGCTATTCAGAACTCTGACAGATGCTAGAATAGTCCATGCTATTTAACAGCTGAAAGTCTGTATTTATCTTTTCATTTTGCTGCTGGATTAACTCTTCTTTTAAAAAATCTTTATTTACTATTTTCATTATTCTTATGTGCATGAGTGTACTTACTGTATGTATGTAAGTGCACCTGTGTCATGCAATGCTCATGGAGGTTAGAAGGCATCAGATCCCCTGGAACCAGAGTTACAGATGGTTCTTAGTCACCATGTGGGTGCTGAGAACTGAACCAGGGTCCTCTGCAAGAGTATCCTTAACCACTGAGCCATTTCTCCAGTCCCAAGACTGAATTGAAATAATCTTTAGTGTGTGTGTGTGTGTGTGTGTGTGTGTGTGTGTGTGTGTGTGTGTGGTTGTTTTGGTTTTTGATATAGGATCTCACTATGTAACTTAGGCTGGCCTTAAACTTGTGGTATTCCTCCTGCTTCTGCCTCCCAGGTGCTGGGACACCAGGCATATGCCACCACTCAACCTTTCAAAAATAAGAACCCTTAAAAAACAAATCAGGACTAGAGAACCGGCTCGGTTGGTAAAATGCCATGCAAGCATGAAGAAAACCTGAGTTCAAATGCTCAGATCACACCTAAAAGCCAGGTGTGGTGGTATGCCTGTAACCCTAGCACTTGGGATTAAGAGCAGGATAGCAGAGACATGTGAATCCCCAAAGATCACTGGCCAGCCAGTCAATCAGTGAACTCTGAGTTCAATGAAAGATCCTAATTCAAAAATAAGGTCCGGTGCTGGACAGATGGCTCAGCAGTGAAGAGCACCAGGTTTGGTTCCCATCACCCACATGTCAGCTGTCCGTAACAACTGTCCATAACTTCAGTTCCAAGAGATCCGATGCCTACTTCTGCTTCCATGGACATTGCACAGCATAGGTGCATTTACATACATACAGGGAAAACACTTACACACATACAAAAAATAAAATGTATGAGCTAGAGAGATGGCTCAGCAGTTAAAAACACTGGCTGCTCTTGCAGAGGACCCTGCATGGTGGCTAAGGACCATCCCTAACTCCAGTTCCAGGGGATCCAACAGCCACCTCTGACATTGGGCACTTGGGCACTGTGCAACACGGGCACACCTATCTACTTGCAGGCAATACATTCATACACATAAAATAAAAATCATTAAAGAAATTTTTAATTAAAAAAAACATGAAGCGCAATAGAGAAAGACATCTCTACACACATGCAGGCACACATACAACTGCATGCACACATGCAGAAACATGTATACACATTACACAAACACACATACACACACAAACACACACCAAGCATCTTTATTGACTTCTCCCTACCCATCCTCATCCCCTTTTTTTGTCTTTTTGAGACAGAGTCTCCCTGAAATCCCAGCTGGCCTGAAACTCACTATATAGACCAGGCTGGCCTTGATCTCACAAAGAACCACCTGCCTCTGCCTCCCGAGTGCCTCTGCCTCCCGAGTGCTGAGACTAAGGGTGTACACCACCACACCAGTCCCCTCCCCCCACTTTCTTAAGGTATTGGGAACTGAACCCGAAACCTTGCACATGCTAGGCAATTTACTAAGACTCGTGATCCCCAACAGAGTTCACCGCTCCCTCTTCTGCCACTATAGTGCTTAACCTGTGCTACATGACTGCAATTTCCCAGATCTGTTTTACCCCACAAGACTAACTAGCTCTCTGAGCTGCATTCTCATCTTTGTGTCCCAGCACAGTATCTGCTACTCAACAGCTGAAGACTGAAAGGATAAATAAACATCCAAATTCCAATGCCTGGCATTCAAAGTCAAGCTCATGTCAGCCACAACCCACGATATCACTCAATGGGTTCCTCTCCCTACTAGACTGCAAACTCTTGAGCTCTCAGAAATGGTCATAACCCACAAATGAAGTGCCCAAACCAGCACCTGGTATAATTAAATGCACAATGAATACATGACAAATTTTTTAAATACAGAATTCATATTATTAGTATACACTAGCAACAGAGATCAGTCACAGTGCCAGGTTCAAATCCCAGCTCCATTTCAGGCTGTGCAAACTTGAATAAATCATGTCTCTGCTTCTGTTTTTTTCTTAGATGGAAAATGAAGATGGTAATGTATTGAAATATGGGACTGCAGATATGGCTCAGGGGTTAAGAGCACTTGCTGCTCTTGCAAAGGGCCTGGGTTCAGTTCCTAGTACCACATGGGTGGTTCACAATTGCTTATAACTCTAGCTCCAGGGGATCACACCCTCTTCTGGTCTCCACAGGCACTGCATGCATGTGGCACATACCCAGAGAAGCAGGCACATTCACAGAAGTAAAAAATTTAAAAATAAATAATTTGCTGAAACAGCATTAAGAGATCTAATGTTTAACATGGTGCCTGGCACACAGTAAGTTCTGGAAAAGTGGGCTATTATTATTTATCATCAGAATAGGAAGAAAAAAAAAAAACGCCTTTTTCAGGGCACTGAATGATACTCTCAGAAGGCATTTGACTCAATTCTAAAGGAGTAAAACGTCACACAAAGCTGCAAAGTAATCGCACCTTCAGCTACGGTAACACCAGGAAGAGGAAAGGGGACTGTCTGCCGGCCCTTGCTCCACAGTTTCTCCCTAGCTGCCCAGAGCCAAAAGCCCCATGGCTATGACCCAGCATCCTCTTGGGAAAGCTGCACTTTAGAGGGAACTAATGGGTTTGTGTTTACCTACAAATTTTCCTCTAAGGAGCAGAGGTAACAAATGACTTCAAGAAGGGAAAACACAAAGAAATAAAGAGGAGATTCGAGATGACACTGGATGGATTATCTTCTGGTAGCTTCCTGGGAATAAGCATTCCATCCAAACAGCTTCAGGGGTACTACATTCTCCAGGGACATCCTCTGGCAGGCTGTGCCTCCAAAAGTCACAGACACAGAGAAGAATCTGAGAAAAGTTAGGAGGACTAAGAAGTTGAAGCTATACAGAATTAAGAATTCTAACTGTGGAGAGATTCGACTATTAAACTCCAAAGACAGGGTGTTTCAACAAGGGTTGATGGATTTGATTGAAGACTTAACAAACACTTGAATACCAACTTCATGCTAGTCACTATGCAATAGTAAGTGTTGGGAACACAAGAGATGAAAAATGATACGGTCCTATCTCCAGAGGTCACTGCTTAATAGGGGAGTGAAACAAACAACATAGTAAGTACTGATATAAATCTGTACAGGGTGCCCTGGAAAGTTAAGCCCTCAATTCATGGGTAAGGAGCAATATGACATTAATATAAAGTGGAAAGTTTTCATCAACAGTTTATATAAAATACTGCCAAAGAGCCTGGGCTGTGGCACGTGCCTGTAATCCTAGTACTTGGAAGGCCAGCCTGAAATATGAAATACGTACGTTTGAGGCCCACCTGACTTCATAGGGAAGCCCTGTCTTAAAAACAAACAAACAAAACCAGAAAAGGAAGGAAGGAAGGAAAGAAAAGAGAGCAGAGGAGAAGGCAGAAGAGGACACTGGCAGTGGGATATTGTAGTATTCCAAGAACAGACAGTAAGCATATCGGTAACCTTTGTGATAGTCAATTTCCTTCAGCAGAATCCACACCTCCATATGATTTCATTTTTTCAATAAGTATACTGACAGGTGCCAAGAGCTGGGCAAGGCACTGAGAACAGTACAAAGATGAGACAGACAGTTCCTGAGCTCAAGGGATTAATCTTTTCTTCCTTTCTCTCCCACCCTACTTTACAGATCTTCTCTCTCCTTTACAGAGTAGACGGCACCTTAAGTTCTTTCTAGAAGTTGATGAGTTATTTAATCATAATGATCAAAAAGTTTCTTACAAAAAGCAAAAGTAAGCCATGCAAGGTACTCATCTATAATCCCAACATTCAGGAAGAACAGATAGGAGTTCGAGGCTAGCCTGGGCTAAGTAGGGAAGCCTTCTCTCAAAAAAGCAAACAAGCAGTTAGAGAGATGGCTCAGAGGTTAAGAGGACTTGCTGTTCTTCCAGAGGATCTGAACTCAGATCCCAGCACACATACTGGGCAGCTCACAACTGCTTATAACACCAGCTTCAGGGAATGTGATGCCTTCCCTGGCCTCCTTGGGCATGAGCACACTTACGGTATCCGCACACATACATGCACATATACACACACAAACATACATGCACATAAAATAAAAATAAACCTAAAAAAGAAAAATAAACAAGGGTGAACTGGGTGCTGTGAAATCAAATAGCAATCTGCCAGGACATCCTCCAGACTATGACTCTGATTACAGTCCAAACTCAAAGGTCACGGAATGGGAAGCTGTACACAGGCCTTTGTATCTACTCCTTTTCCACCACCATTTTCTCTTCTCAACCAATATTGTTAGCACAAACCACTGAAAATAATTATATCTTCACTCATTCAGACATTCACTAAGCCTTTACTGAGTACCTGTCAGAAGTCATAGGAAACATAAAGCTAAGTAAAAACACTGGGATCCAGGACTGTTAAAGCTGCAAGTGATCGCAAAGGTCACTGCATCCAAATCTGCCCTTTATCTGTACCCCAGATAAAGAATGGGGTACAGAGAGGTTGAAAGCTTAAGTTCATATATTCATTCACTGAGTCACACTCTATACCACATACCAGAGATAAAAGGGAGAGGGAGGAAAAAAGCAGACCTCAATCAAATCACCTGTGGAAGTAAGTCCCACCCCTACACGGCGGGAGTTCCTGTACAGCACTGGACAGGGAGCAGGCAGCACTGCTGATGCACAGAGGGGCTCAGGTCAGGTGCTGGATGCTCTGGTATTTGAAGTCCAGCTCTATTATTTACCCATGCACACGTTAGGCAAGTCTCTTCAACTCTCTGTGCCGATTCCCAAACGTGGAATGCTGGTAACAGTAGCTATCCTGTAAGGCTCTGGTTTTAGATAATGTGCGTAGAACACTCAGCCCAGGTTAAGTTCTATTGTTGTGCCTTCTGCACTTTCCCTCCACTCTTCTATGCTATGCCTTGCCTTCAGAATCCTTCTCAGCTTTCTACGTATTGATTATCAGCTGGTTATTGGGAGATTAAACAATCTGCTGTTCCTGCTATAAAATGTGGGTCTACAGCTTACTCCTCTAGTGGTTTCTTCCCCACTTTACCAAGCTACTGCTCCTCTTACATGCATCAAAAAATTCCAAAGACAGCTGAGCAAGGAGGCACACACCTTTAGTCCCAGCACTCAGGAGGCAGGGGCAGAGGCAGGCAGACCTCTGTGAGTTCAAAGTCAGCCTGGTCTACATAGCAAGTTCCGCGCCACTTAGGGCTCCAGGGAGACCCTGTCTCAAAAACCAAAAACAAACAAAAAATTCCAAAGACAGTCAGATACTCAAGGTTAAACTTGAATCACATTTGCCTCAATCCCTCCATAAGATCTAGTCTGGACCAAGAATCCCTAGAGAAGAAAATCCCTGGAAACAAGGAACACTTACCAAATGTCTACAGGGAGAGCCCCACAGGAGTAAAACAGAAAAACAAAGCAGCGACATAAAGCAAGAGACAAGAACTTTCACAGCCTGCGTTCTGGGGTTTACCAAGGGAGCTGGGAAGAGATCTGTGTGGCCACTGCCAGCACCCAGCCCACAACCACAGCAACTATGACACATTTGCAGCCTATCAGTCCTTCTGTTCTTATTCCAGTTCATGAACGCCTCGAGGACAGTTAGCATAGTCTATCCAGCTTGGTATTATAAGGCATAGCATCACGACTAGCACACAGACAGTGCTTCAGAAGTCTGAAGAAGCTGGGTATGGTGACCCACCCCTGTAATCCCAGTAGAGGCAGGAGGACCCCGATGAATGTTCAAGATCAGTTTGGCCTATATGTCCAGTTCAAGTCCAGCCATGGCTATATAACAATATCCTGTCTCAAAAAACAAAAACAAAAAAAGAATAAACTGATAAATGAAAGAATAAATCCTCACAAGAAAACTACAAAAAGCAGGGGGAGCTTCGAATTGTGGCACATGCCTACAAACTTGGCACTAAGGAAGCTGAAGCAGGCCGGTTACAAAGTCGAGGCAAATCTGGGCTATACAGAAGGGTCCTGTCTCAATAAAACAAAAACAAACCAAAAGCAGGGGTGTAGATTAGAAAAGCCCTAGGAGCCAAGGGCAGGTAAGACTTAGAAAGGCCGCTGGGTGTGCTGGCACAGGCCTTCAATTCCAGCATTCAGGAGGCAGAAGCAGTGGTTTGCTGTGAGTTTGAGGCTAGCCTGGTATACACAGCAAGTTCTAAGCCAGCCAGGTCTACAAAGTGAGACCCTGCCAAATAAATAGATAAATAATTTAGAAAGTCTTTCTCAACACTGGACAGTACTAGAAGTTCAAGATCATCCTCAGATACACACTGAGTTTGAGGGCAGCCTGGACTACATGAGACTGTCTCCAAGAAATAAAAAAAGGTAGGGCCCAGAAGTGGTAAATTATTCACTAGAAGCAATAACCATTCCTCATGACCAAGGCTCCAACAAGATTAAATTATCAGTAAAGGACTTGTATAAAAAAACAATATTCTTTTACATACATTTTTCTCCTCTCAGGAAAGAAACGCTGCTTCATGCTTTGGAGATGGACTTTGTATATGTATCTAAAAGGGGTAGTTTTCCAAGCACAAAGCACAAACCTATAATCCCAGCTGCTTGGGAGACTGAGACAAGAGGAGTCTGAGTTGAAGGCCAGCTTGGGAAACTTATCAAGACCCTCTCTCAAAATAAAAATAAAAAATAGCACTAGAAGGTAGCCTGGAGCAATGACTCCTGGTTAAGAGTGCTTGCCGTTCCTGCAGAGGACAGGAGTTCAATTATCAGCACCCATGTTGGACATTTCACAACCTTCTATAACTCCAACTCCAAGGAATCTAATGCCCTCTTCTGACCACTACAAGTATGCTAACATAGGCCTTGCATCCTAACACTCAGGAACCAGAAGCAGGCAGACGGTTGTCTCTGAGTTTGAAGCCAGCCTGGTCTATATAGCAAGTTCCAGGCAAGTCAGGGTTATATAGGAAGACTGTATCAAAAAAAAAAAAAAAAAAAAAAAAAAGCAGTGGAGGAGGAGGATGGGAACTACTGGAGAGATGGCTGCTCTTGCAGAAGACCCAAGTTCCCAGCATCTATATAGCAGTTAGCAACTATCCCTAACTCCAGTTCCAGGGGATCCAACACACTCTCCTGGCCTCTAGGCACTGAATGACATGGGTACACTTATAGTCATGCAAGCATATAATTCATACACATAAAAATTAATAAATAAATAGGAGCTGGAATGTAGTTCAGTGGTTGAACATTTGACTAGCATTCTCAAGAGCCTATATTCACTTCTCAGAACTGGAGGGAGGAGGGGAGGATTTACTTTGGTGAAACCCACAGTCTTGTTTTGAAACAGGGTCTAAGGTATCCCAGGTTGGCCTCCAACTTGCTATGTGACCCTGAACTCCTGATCCTCCTGCCTCTAACTCCTAATGCTGGAAATGATTATAACCATGTGCTATCTACCATGCCTGGCTCAAGGAACAAATATTTTGGAATCTAGAAACATGGATATAAATCTCAGTGACGACTACTTGATAGTTACAAACCCTTAGCATATCTCAAATCCTTGGAATTTCAGTGTCTCAGTCTTAAACAGGGAAAAGTAATAAAATTTAGTACAGGAATTTAAGATTCAAAATGTTCTCGTGAATCACTGCCACTTACTAAATATACTGTATCAAGTTTTACATAATTAAGTAGTTAAGGCCATGTAAGTTTAAATGACCAAATCCTCAGATAGTCATCTTTAGTATATTATGGGCTAAACTCAGTACAGGACAGGTAAACATGGATCAGAAACTATACTTCCTTATTTACAAACTGTGGAATCCTAGGAAAGTTCCTTATCCTCTGCAGCCTTTGCCTCCTCAGTTACAAAATGGTGCTGGGAGACTGGGGAGATGGCTCAGTGGTTAAGAGCACTTGCTCTTCCAGAAGACCAGCATTCTGTTCCTAACACCCACATCAGATGGCTTACAACCTCCTTTAATCCAGTTCTTCACAGACACTTTCACACAGGTGTACACAGGCACGCACACACACACACACACACACACACACACAAATAAAAAATAAATATTATTTTAAAGATAAAATGACTTTAGTATACCATCTAAACTCATATGGTATTGTTAGTAATAATGAGATAATAAAGGTGAAGAGCTTTAACCAGCATATGGTTTAAAGTAAGGACATGTATCAGTACCATTTTTACTGGTAGTTCTAAACTAAGCCTGTTTTTTCTATCCCCTCTCCAAGGCAGAAGAAGCTATTAGCAATGCCTAAATTACCCCTTAACTTTTAGGGAAAGTAATAATGAAACCAGAACAAAAAAGCAGAAAGGAATACGTATCAACTGTTATTCCAGACTATGTTTTATGCTAATGACGCCTGATTTTGGAAAATATAGGGACAATATCTGGAGAATAGCTCACAACAGCATGTGCATTCTTTCCAGGGCAGACAGGTACACCAATCCTAACTTAGCCAGGCACCCATTACTGTTTTCCAACCTGGGCTCCACAGTAAGGTCTATCAATCAAGCAGAAAGTACAACAAATAGGAAGGCTATTCTGATTCACATGAAAATCGCAGCTTTCTTCTAAATTCGACCTTTAATTTTCAGCTCACTTTCATTTCTATCGTGACCTCCCCTAGTCACTTGAGTGTCTATCTTCTGTACCTCACAGCACTGGTTACAAACTTCCATTCCATAATTACCTAGTGGCACTGGCATGGACTATCTGCTCATCTACTCACTGGACTGTAACTTGGTAAAGATCCTGTCTTACTCACCTTTGAATTTCCAATACATGATACACAGTGAATTCCCGAAATTACACATTAAGTGATGCAGTTCACGTTACCTTTCACTAGTAAAGGCTGAGCAGAAACACGAGGGGAGACATTAGTAGAAAGCACACAAACTAAGGTCTGCCATCCAGGTCTGGTTCTTTCTGGAGCATGAGGGGGACAACTTCCTGCTTCTCAAGTTACTTTCTTAAACACATAAAGAAAAAGACAGAGGGGGGTAGAGAGATGGCTCAGTAGTTAAGAGCACTGGCTGCTCTTGTAGAGCACTTGGGTTCGATTCCCAGCACCCATATGGTAGCTAACAACTACCTGTAACTCCAGTTCCTGGGAATCCAACAACTTCTTCTGACCTCCCAAGGGCACTGCACAACACAGGTGTCAAACACCTCCAGTCTGTAGCAAGTGGAAGGCAGGGATGCCTAAATGCCTGGCGTTCTGGCCACCTGTTAAGTTTTGTGCTCCTATTTGATTAATTCCAATCAGAAAAAAATAAAAATCAAATAAACCTCCTATCATGCAACTGTCTTTGCTTCCTAAATGCACTTCCTTTCCTGGTTTCTTCACCAATCCACCCCATACCACAGAGGAAGAGCCCTTGAAGATTCTGACACTCGCAAGAGCCCACTAATTACACCCCCGATAATCAATACTTTCCCTCCAACTCTGTATCATCTCTATCTGTATGTGGTCATATGGAAGACACAGGTAGCTCCAGCTATCGTTGACCCTTTGGCCTCAGACTGTCCCTTTTCTTTCTTGGCTTCACTTTCTGCTTCTTAGTTCTGTATGCTCAATGTCTCCTTCAAGGACCACTGGTAATTCCATACATCAGTTGTTAAATGCCTATTAGATAAAGTTCGTATTCTCTCAAGCTCACCTTTAGGGGAGGGGCGAGAAAGAGAGAGAGAATGAATATGAATATACATGAACTAGAGAATCTGCCCTAGCTCAAAAGGTGTCCTCTCCTCAGAGCCATCACTATACTTACGATGCAATGCCTCCTCTTTTGGTCTGTCTTCCACAATTACATTGTAGGCTCTACAAGGAGAAGGTCCCTTGTGTCCATAGTACTTGGCCCACAACTTGGTACAAAAGTGACAATGTTTGCTCAATGACTGAATGGACCAATTCTGTTATACAATAATTCATTCGTTCACAGTTATTCATTCATTCATTGAGCAAAACTTTACTGAGCACCAAATATGTACAAACCCTGGAATGTAAGAATAAATAATAAGATGGCTTTTACATACAAGTAATCCAAAGCTGGACCACTAATAGATCAGCAGTTTGCCGGGTTGTGTCCTCAACCCCCACGCCAAGTCCAGAGTCCTTTCCCACGTCGGCCTTAGCTTACAGAAGTCCACGCCCCTCCAATTCACGCTACCTCTTCGGCCCCTACCTCAGATCCCCCCCAATTAATCATCTCGAAATCGTTAACACTCCCAACCACCCTCTCCCGGCCTTTCACCCTGCCCGCCATCGCCACCCTTAAAGCTAAGGTCAATCCTCTACCCCATGAACGCCTTGGGGTCCTTGAGTCAGAAGCCCTAGGATTTCCCTCACCGAAAACCCGCCTCCCGCTCTGCTCCTTCTTCCCTCTCAGGATCCTTCCCGGTTCTCCTAAAACCCCAGCTCCCACCCCTCACTGTCAAGTCGAGCCTCCCCTTGCCTCGTCTCTCAATTCCTCTTACCTCATCTAGCTCCCTTTCCGCAGCAGCACCTCCTCCAACCTCCACCTCCACCACAGCCGCCATCTTCGCGGCTGGCCCCCACCCCCGGTCCCCCGCGAGCCAGCTGCTTCCGCCGCTCAAGAGCTCCTAACCAATCGGAGGCGCGGGTCCAGCAGAGGGGGCGGAGCCTCAGCACAGCAGAGACCTTCTTGCTGCTACTTGCTTCAGAATTAAGAAGGGGCGACTCCCGTACCCTCCCAAGCTTGAACAGGGAAGTGTTCGGAGAAAATGATAAGTCGTTCTTGTACTATTTTTGTGTAAATATTTCACCAGTTCTCATCACGGAGAGCCAAAGGGGAGAGTCCCTGAACCGGCAAATTTCGCGACGCTCCCTCGCTTGGGAGTGATGTGCGTGTGCTGAAAACTACATTTCCCGAACTGCACCGAGTCTGACCCGGAAGTTTCAGCACGCTCTGCACGGGAAGTAAGTAGTAAGTGAAAAAATATATAAAAACACAAGCACACATAGTTTTCTGGATGTAGCAACTGCTTGTCTTACTCGGTGAGAGTCTGTTTCCAGAAACAGGTTTCTTTAGACCCCAAGAGGCGTTCCTTTGCTTCGGGACTCAGGGTGGAGCTCGGGGCCAGAAGGCGAAGGTCACGGGGCGGAATTGGCGGGAGAATGCAATCGGAGTCCACGAGCTGAGGCTGCGGCGATTCCTGGAGGGTCCTGGACGCGGGTGAGAGGCTTAAGGGTTTGCCGCTGGGGAGGAGAAGTAGCCGAAAGGGAGAAGGGTGGCCAGCGAGGAAGTGACAGAGTTACCGGCTACCCGAAACCCTGCATCCCCAGCTCCTACCCTTTTCCCCGCTTTTTACACCAGATTCACTGTGTTCCAGCCCCGCGTATGCCTTAGTAATTAATTTTCAAAATCCTTTACACTTTACAAGCTGTAGGACCAGCTCACACTCTCCCATGGGTGTCGAGTCTCAATCTTGCAGGTGAATACGGCTAAGACAAGCCGTGGGCTCATAGTAAATGTAGTCATAGAACAAACGTGTAGTCAAATTTATTTAGGTGCCTAACGGAAGTTAAAGGGTAGTATCTGCATCATCTTTAGGCATCTGATGTACTTAAAACAAAAATTTTTACTGCCTAGGGGTCTTAATCAGCTTCATTTTCTCTGTGATTCAAGAATTAAAAGGCAGGCAAAATCTCAGACGCAACAGAAAATAACAGCTAATAAACTATTCCAAGTAAAGAAAAAGTCGAGCATGGTGGTGAATGCCTTTATTCCCAGCTCATGAGGCAGAGATAGGATCTCCGTGAGTTCGACGCCAGTCTGGTCTACAGAAAGTTTCAGGCCAATTGGGGCTACAGGGCGACTCTGACTCAAGAAATATACATACATACATACATACATACATACATGGTAAATAAAAATTTTAAAGTGAAGAAAAATATGGAGCGATATCCCAGCAGTTAAAAGCACTTGTTGCTCTACCAAAGAGCGCGAATTCAATTCCCAACAACCACTGTTGGGTGTTCACAACTGCCTGTGACTCCAGCTACTGGGTAATATGATACCATGGGCACCTGTGCTCACTTCACACAGATACACATATATACATAAGTTAAAAGTGAAGAAACACATATACACACTTCAACAGAAAGAAAAGCTCTCTGCAAGTAGAGGGACTCAGAAATTGAAAAACTCGAAGCCTCCCCGAGAGGTTGGGCCTTTTAAATGTTTTTGATGGTATCTGGCAATCCCCCTCCCCTATTTTGGATTGGTTGGCTTAAACAAAGGAAAGAGACCATAGATCACAACTCCAGGCTGAGTGAGATAGATGTAGGTCTGGACTCGCACTTATCTATGCTGGTCTGGACTGGTCAGCTGGTAGAAAGGCAGAAAGAGAGTCTCTGCCCTGTGGCAGGAGGAAAAAGCTTTCAGGCCTTTGTCTCAGGCCAAGAAGGTAGAAGTGTGCCATTTTATTACTCATTGGTGACCCTGTCTACTTAGTCAGGGATTGAGCCCCTCAAAAAGATCGTGTCTATTACTTGAAACTTACTGCAAAATGTTATAAGCATTGAATTTCTATTGCTTCAGTCTGACTGTTGATGCGATCTATTCATCATTTTTTTGTTTTTTATTTACATTTATTTATTTATTTGTGTGTGTGCCTGTATATATGTTTGCCAACACATACATGGCAGGGCTGGTGTGTGTTGCTTAGAGGACAGCTTCTGGGAGTCATTTTTCTCCTTCCACCCTGTGGGTTCCAGGAACTAAACTGAGGTGGAGGCTGTCGGGCTTGGCAGCAAGCACCTTTGCCTACTAAGCCATCTCACCAATCCTGCTTGACTTTTTTTTTTTTTTGGATAAAATAATACAAATGTGTGGTAACTCACTTCTGTACTCAAATTAGACAAATGCTGAGACAGGAATTCAAGGCCAACCTGGGCTACCTAGTGAGTTCCAGGCTAGCCTGAGCAACAGAGTGAGACCTTGTTACAAAGAAAAAAAGAGGAGGAGGAGGCAGATAAAAGTTGAATTTAAAGCCAGGTGATGGTGCACCTCTTTAGTTCAAGATCAGCTTGGGTTACATGGCAAGACCCTAACCAGAAATAAATAATTGAACTTGACCTGTTTTTTTCATCTCAGGTTCATCAGCATCTCTCCTACCCCTAGACAACTCTTACCATAAGTTAGCTGACTGTTATTCCATAAAAAATGTTATATGTGTATGCATAAGCAACGTATAGTATTGTCTTCCTTCTTTTTTTCTTTGGTGACAATAGAGCTCAAACCCAGGGTCTTGCACAAGCTAGGCAAACATTCTACCTCTACCATATATCTACAGCTATTCATTTCATTTTTAATATATTATTTCATAATGCATTCCATATTTCGAGTTCTATGGTAATGTATATTTACATCTAATTCATTTCTTACTGTTACATAGTACTTTAATGTATGGTCTGTAACATTTCCTTTAGCCATTCCACAACTAGTGAACTTTAGAATTTTATTGTGTTCTGTTATCAGAAATGTTGGCCTTGTGCAAGTGTATCTTTAGATAATGAAGTTTGCTACTAGTCACCCACTATTGTATTTTTACAGTTAGCTAGTTAGAGAGAGAGATGTGCCAAAGGGGTTTAAGGAGGTGATCTATTTCTATACGACAGTTGTTTTTTATTATAATACTTCCAAGTTTTTGCCAACCTTAGAAAAAGGAAGGCTAATTACAAAAAAGAAATACATAATAGTTTCAATTTCCTTATTAACAGTGAGGCTGAGGATGTTTTTAAGATGGGTTTTTGGTCATTCAGATTTCATCTTATTTGAATACTATATTTATATCTTCTCCCCAGATTCTATTTGATTGTTTGCCCCTGCCCAGCTTTTAAAACACCCCTAAACCAATTTTTTAGTCCATAGTCTGAATGCTGGGCGTAGTGGGATACGCCTTCAATCTCAGCAGTCAGAAGGCAGAGGCAGGCAGTTCTCTGTGAGTTCAAAGCCATCCTGGTCTACAGAGTGAGTTCTGGGCCAGCCAGGGCTATATAGTGAGACTCTGTCTCAAAATAATTAATAATAATAGGAATAATAATAATAATGTAGTCTGGGGATAGAGAGCTGGCTAGGCAGTTAAAAGTACATACTGCCTTATAGAAGACCCAAGTTTGGTTCCCAGTTCAGATGACTGACAGTTGCCTACAGTTCCAACTCCAGAGGAATATGACACCTCTGGCCTCTGCAGGCACCTGTTCTCACGTGCACATACCCACATACAAATATATGCATACATAATTAAAAATAGAAAGCATGGTGGGCATCACTGGTTGCACACCTTTAAACCCAGCATTCAGGAGGCAGAAGCAGGTGGATCTCTGTGAGATCGAGGTCAGCCTGGTCTACATAGCAAGTTCCAGGCCAGCTAGGAAAGACCAAAAAAGAATAAATCTTAAATAATATATTCTGAAAACTATCCAAATTCCATATGTTCCAGCTGTCTTTTCTCAGCCATTTATAAATTTACCGGTTTAGGTTATCTTAAGTATTGTTATACATGATCATAGTGAGCCCTGTCTCAAAAAAACAACTTGTCACCAAAGAATTATTAAACCTGGATAATGAATACAAAAGAGTTAATTATATTACTCTGTATATTTTTGCATGTATTAAAGTTTTCAGTCTAGAGAGAAGGCTAAGTGAGTAAAATGTTTGCAATGCAAGCATGAAAGACTTTTGAGTTGAGATCCTCCCAGCACTCACATTTTTAAAAGCCAGGAATAGTGTCTGGTACCTATAATCTCAGTGCCAAGAAATAGAGACAGGAGGATCCTGGGGGCTAACTGGCCAGGAAGCCTACAAGTCAGTGAACCCCAGGTTCAGTGAGAGACCCAGTCTCAAAAAGTAAAGTGGAGCCAGGTATGATTTAGTACCAGTGCTCAGGAAGCAGAGGCAGGTGGCTCTCTGTGGGAGTAAGGCCAGCCTGGTCTATCTAGTCAGTTCCAGGCCAGCTGGGGCTACAGACCCTGTCTCAAAAAAAAAGAAAAAAAGAAAAGTTAAATGGGGAATAACAGGACTCCCAACCTCAGTCTCTGGCTTCCATGAGTACACACACACTCTCATAGACAAAATTTTCATAAAAAGTTTAGCAAGCTGGGTGTGTCGACTCACCCATAATCCTAACACTTGGAAAATTGAGTAAGGTAAATTGCCATATATTCAAGGCCATCCTGAGCTACGTAGTGAGTTCCAGACCAACCTGAGCTACAAAGTGAGGCTCTATCTCAGAAATCAAGCAAATCTAGAGCTAGTGAGTTGACTCAACAGTTAAGATTACTTGATGTTCTTTCAGAAGTCCTAAGTTCAGTTCCCAGCACCCATGTCAGATAGCTCATAACTATCTATAACTCTAGGGATCTCTGTGTAAACTAGGGGCCTATCTATAACCCTTCTGGCCTCTACAGGCACCTGAACACACGTGGTAGGTACTCACATAGAGACACACGTATACACACAAATAAAAATAAAATAAACTTATTTTTAAAAAAGCAGATGGATCATGGTGGCTCATGCTTTTAATTCCAGCACTCAGGAGACACAGGCAGGCACATTTCTGAGCATTTAAGGCCAGCCTGGTCTACATAGTGAGCACCAGGCCTGCCAGGGCTACATAATGAGAGCTTGTCTCAAAAGAAAAAAAAAAAAAAGGCAAATCAAAAAGTTTAGCAAAAGACAAAGTATAAACCCAGATGAGTTACTTTGTTTCTTTGTTAGTTAATTAGTTAGAGGTGATTTCTTGCTGTGTTGCCCAAGCTGGCATCAGACTCCACATCCTTTCATGTCAACTTCCGCCATAGTCAGGATTACAGGTACATTTAAAGACTAAAGTTAGAAAAACAATGATGGGTAAAATGTGTCCTGTGTGAGGCAGCAGGGGATTAGAGACCCACATGGTCAGCACTCTGAGAGGTCAAGCTCAGCACCGTACCAATATGCAGCAGGTGTGCTATACCGGCAAATTGTTAAATAACTCTAATACAGGAATAATTCTTTTGATCCAGCATCTCAATATGTACACCAGGCTGACTGTGAACCAGTTATGTAGCACAGGCTAGCTTCAAACTCTGGATTCTTCTGCCTCAGACTCGTGAATGCTAGGATTACATGCATGTGACAGTTACACCTAGCTTCAAGGACCAAGTTAATAAAAAGCTAGCTTAGGAAGATTCATTAAAAAGCAATAACAACAAAGCAGAATCACATAATATATTCAGTTGTGCATTTGTTGCCCATCCTTACTGTGTACTAAGCTCCTAGAAACAAAGATGAATGACTGAAGGTGCCATTCATTCTCTTTGGTGCTCCCCTACATATGAATCTGACATTCACGTTTATATGTATTACATGTTGGTGTGTTGCCTTGAGGTTGTATGACATTTTGGGATCCCATGAGGTGATGCAGATTTGCTCCCTACCCATCACCCCCACCAGGCCCATAGTGGTCCTAGGAAGTGAGCTGACTGCTCTAAATAACTCCTGTCACCAGAGAAACAAGGAGGAGGAGATGATTTTCTCTTTTGTTCTTTTCTTCAGGAGTAAAGAGTCTTCTCCCAAAAGCTGACAGGACCAAATAATAGGCAACGCCAAGCTGGTAAGACAAGAAATATTGGGTGGACACACATTTCCCTCGTGCACCTGCCATGGCTCCTGTGAAGATCAGCCACGTGGTCTCCTTTTCCTCTCAGGTATAGTGGTCAGCAGCCATGCTTTCTTTTCTTCTGATGACTGAAACCAAGTGAATAAATGCAGGAAGCATGCCCGTGTTTTATAGACAGCTAGCAAAGCCTTGGGCCTGTCTGTACCTGTATCCTCAGAAGGGCATTTGGTCCTTCTGTCATTAAAACGAAGCCAGGATACTCAGGGCCATACTTGACTTATGAGTATGCCATGACTCCCATCAAAAATGATCACAATCTCCTTTCTAAAAGTTCTCTAATCCTAGTTGGAGCTAGATCCTGGGCATTGGGCCCAGGACTGATTTACTAGGGGTTTTTAGGACCTGCCCACCCTTTTCTCCACTGTCACTGCCCCATCATTGCCCCCTCTTTCCTTTCCATTTGGGCAGCTAAATTTATTTTGTAGCTGTGTCATCTGCATAGTGGAATAGTTAGCATCCCTGGCTGCCAGACCCTACTTCATGTGATTATGATGGTCAGAAGCACTCCACACATTTCAGAGGGTCCCTTAGATGGCTTTTGGGAACTACTATATTAACCTCCATCTCAGTGAAATAAAATAAAAATTATCTTTACTCTCTTTACTTTCATGGTCAACTTGAACTGTTTTGTTTTTGAGAGAAGATCTTACCATCTAGCTCAGGCTGGCCTCAAACTCCCAAATCCTCCTGCCTCATCTGTGGTAAGGGCCCTCCCAGAACAAAGGGAAGTAAATACATCATGGCCTGTGTCTGAGAGCACATATGTACATTCAGACCTAACCCCGTCATGATCCTGTAGCATGGGACACTGATTCAGAATATGTGTTACCATATGTGGGAGACAAAGAGACTAAACTGTAAGGGGAAGCTAACGGGAAATATAAAAGTCTCAATCCTGCTTGCTCAGGGCTCAGCCTTTACATGAGAATCCACTGCGTCAGTGCTAGCACTGATAAAAGCGCTTCCTGGAAGACAAGCCTTGGTGTCTCTGTATAGCGCTCCCACAACACAGCCTCCTGTGCTGTGATTATAGGCATGTGCCACGGTACATAGCTGAAACTATTTTCTTCATAGACAGCCTTATAAAAGACTAGAGAACATTAACTGTCTTCTTTTGTTTTATTTTTTAATTTTATTTTTAAGTGTGTGTGTGTGTGTGCATGTGAGTACACAGACCAGACCCAACACGTACCCTTGGAAACTTGATCTGACATGGGTACTGGGAACCAAACTCAGGCCCTCTCCAAGAGTAGTACACATTTGTAACCACTGAGTCATCTCTTCAGCCCCTATTAGCTGTCTTCTGACCTCATGGCTCTTAGACTGTACTCTGGGACAATTCCATTCTAGATGAAGGAAGGAGAAAAGCATGTCTTCACCCCATGCCCCAAACTGTACTTTAATTAAAACTGCACTATTACTTCACGGAAAAAAATTCACATGCTTACACACGAATGAGATTTTTAGTTAAGAGAAAACTTTTATTGCTGAAACAAAAATTATCATGAGTCAAAGGTGGGCATGGCAGTGCATGCCTATAATTCCCACAGTGGGACGAGGCCTCAGGAGGTTCGGGAATTCAAGGTCATCGTTGAGATCCTGTCTCTAAAAACAAGGACCATGACTATAACCTTCCATTTCCATATGAAGCACTTTAGATACAGAGAATGTGGATTTTTTGCTCAGAGTCTCTCAACCAAAAGATCATTTGCCTTTGCATTAGTGAACTTGGATTTCTATCTCAGTGTCACTATTAATGACTTAATTACTTATATATAAGCATTAATTATAAACTTAGTATAAAAACTAAGTCTGTGATCCCAGTACTCAGAGGGCTGAAGCAGAAAGGTCTTATATTTGAGGCTAGCCTGGATTACATAGTAAGACCTTGTCTCAAAAAAAAAAGGTTGTCCTTATTTCATAGGACTATTTTGAAGATCAATAAATGTCTGTATAAAGATCTTAAAAATAAAAAATTATTAGTATAGTGTGGTGGTTATAAGCTCTGGTTTCAGGGCTGGAGAGGTGACTCAGTGGTTAAGTGTACTGACTGCTCTTGCAGAGGATCTAGGTTTGATTCCTAGCACCGACATGGCAGCTAACAATCTTCCCTTAACTTCAGTTCCAGGAGATTTGATGCTTTCTTCTGGCCTCCATAGGCATTGCATGACATGGGTGCACTCACATACATGCAGGCAAAACACTCATACACAGAAAATAAAAATAAAATTTAAAAAAAAGCTCTGGTTTCAGACCCGGGATTTTGTTTTGGTTGGTTATTTAGCCTTAGGTAAGTTTTGAAGCCTGCTTAAGCTATTATTATAGTAATAATAACAACTTAAGAGTCATTGGGAAAATTAAATGAGGTAGTCTGATAAGTGAGATAGAGGTAAATGATATCTACAAATCATGATATCTTTTTTGTTTGTTTTTTTGTTATTGTTGTTTTGAGAAAGATTGTAGCTCTGCTTGGCCTGGAACTTCTGTGTTAACCAGGCTGGCCTTGAACTCACAGAGATCCTCCTGACTGCTGGGTGTAAAGGAGTGTGCCCAGTGATGTCTGTGTTCTTATAGATTCCCCTGTTGCCTTTCTGTCACATTAGGAGGCCTCAGAAGTGTTGGGATTACAGGCGTCCTTATTCATAGGTGTCTTTCTTTTCTCCCTGTGAGCTCAGGAATGCCCCTGACTGTGTTCTTATAGATTCCCCTGTTGCCTTTCTGTCACATTAGGAGGCCTCAGAAGTGTTGGGATTACAGGCGTCCTTATTCATAGGTGTCTTTCTTTTCTCCCTGTGAGCTCAGGAATGCCCCTGACTGTGTTCTTATAGATTCCCCTGTTGCCTTTCTGTCACATTAGGAGGCCTCAGAAGTGTTGGGGTTACAGGCGTCCTTATTCATAGGTGTCTTTCTTTTCTCCCTGTGAGCTCAGGAATGCCCCTGATTTTTCTTTTCCTCTCTGACTTAGGATCCCAAGTATCCTGTGGAAAACTTGCTGAACCCAGACAGTCATAGAGGACCTTGGTTGAGCTGCCCTCAGGACAAAAGTGGGCAACTGAAAGTGGAACTCCAGCTGGAGAGGGCAGTGTCCATTAGCTACATCGATGTTGGTAAGTGAGTGCTCCAGACTTTCGGGACCTCTGAGGGAAAATTCCTCTCAAATGTTTTAGTTTAGTCTAGCTGAGCAGCTTTCTGGAAAAAGCTCTGCCTAGATGTGAAGGAGAAATGTGACCTTTGCCCTTGGGTCAGGATGGTCATTGGAGAACTCCAGGGTCTTCATTCATAGAGAGTAGTATGTGGGGCTACAGTTCCATTGGTAAAGGTCTTACCTTGCAAGCATGAGGACCAGAGTTGAATCCCCATGTTTTTAAAAAGCCAGGCATGAGCTGGGGAGATGGCTTGTGAGCAAAGTGCTTTCCACAGAAGCATGAGAACCTAAGCTCAGATACCCAGAAATCCCATAAAAACTAGATAGTAATGCACATCTGTAATCCCAGTGCTCCCAGCAGAGCAGCAAACAACAAAGAGACTCTGTCTCTGGCAAGGTGACAGGGAAGGACTGACACTCAAGGTTGGCCTCTGACCTCCACACACAGGCCAGCACTCTTAGGCACACAAACACATACACACAGAGCTGGGCGTAGTGGCAGATGCTTGTGATTCCAGCACTGAGGTAAAGAGTGGGGCTCCCTGGAGCCCTCCGACCAGCCAGCCTGCTTGACAAGCTCCAGGCCAGGGAAAGACACTGTCTCAAAAAGATACGACAGACAGTGCCTAAGGAACAACACCCATGGTCGCCCTCTGGTCTACACACAAAGAGAACACAATGTAAAGGGTCCTCCTGGAATTAGCCTGTGAACTGCCTTGCTTTGATCTGCGAGGTCTGGTAAAGCCTTAGGACATTGGCATAATCATAAATGCCAACAAATAGAACCGATACACATCTCCAAATATTAGAGTCAGGATAGGTGAATTGTGCATAGGAGTTGATGGATTAAGGAAGCTGGCTTTAGAATTCTCTGGAATTGGAAACTGTTAGAGACCACTGGTGTTGACTTTCTGAGGACAGAAAGACATTTGGTTCTCTAACAGTGCCTTCCAGGGCAGGTTCCAGACTGGAAGGACCATGCAAAGGGGAACCTTCACATCATCACTTAGTGGTCTGGGCTTTCATTCCATTCAAGCTACTGGCTCCCTGCATGGCGTGTTACCAGCCCCTTGCAACCAGCTCCGGAGTGGAGTGTCCCCTTCCCACCCAGTTCTCTTGCTGAGGTCGTTCCGTCACCCTATCCATCTCAATTTTTTGGTCCCTAGGTAACTGTGGCTGTGCTTTCCTGCAGATTGATGTGGGTCGTTCTTCCTGGCCCCCCGACAGGCCTTTCATCACCCTGCTTCCTGCCACCATGCTCATGTCCCTGAGTGATTCGAAGCAGGGAAAGAACCGCTCAGGGGTCCGGATGTTTAAAGATGGTAAAGAGGGCAAAAGCAGCGGTGGGGACTGTCCCCGGTAACCGAGCTCTGGTGGAGCTGACGCAGAATACACATGTCGGTCACTGTGTTTTAGGGTGGGGGTGGATGGGTGGGACAGGATCTCAGTATGCAGCCCAGACTGGCCTTAAATACACGATCCTCCTGCTTCAGCCTCCTAAATGCTAGAATTACAGGCATGTACCCCACACCCAGGGATTGCAATGTTCTTGTTCGAATAAATGTGAGTGGTTCAATCCCTAGCGCCACCAAAACTAAAAAAAAGGTGGAAGATGAATTTTTATGTGATAAAAGGCTATTTGGGTGGCAATATTATGTAATAATATACAGCTTTTCATGAATTCTGCCTGTGCAAATTTCTGTGTTCAATGGACACTGTAAAAGATGCATAAAATATGATTCCTGGGCTCTAGAGAGTTACAGTCTGGTTAAGGGTTTGTGTTTAAATTGGAGGTGTTTGTAATATTGTAAAGGGAGAGTGAGATTGGAGGGGAAACATACCAACTGGATAGTGTTAGGAATCAAAGACGGGAAGTTCATGATATTGATGTTTGATACTTTAGTGCACACATTGAACATGTAGCAGTGGGATGGAAGGTGTAGTCTTATGGTCCAGGAAGGGGTGCTATCCCAGCTAGTCCACTGAGGAAGTGATCTCCTACATACCAGCGCTGCAGAGAGCTTCTGCTACAGTGAGATAGCGGTGAGGTCCTTCAGAGAGTGTACAGCGGTGATGTCCTCAGCTGAGAACGACATAGAACTGTGACAGAGGACAGGTGGTTGGAAGACAAGGACTAGGCTGAAAGGGCCCTGCTGGGCCTGACTGGCATGTCTTTCCCTGAGCATCAAACCTGAAGGGACATGTACTAATGGTCATGCTCCTGCTGTTGGCCCTCACTCTATATCACCTCTGTGTTGTCTTTCTCCTTTCCTTCCTCCTGCCCACTAAACCATTAATGCAATGTTTTTTTCTCCTCAGTTACTCCCCCAACCTCAGAGTCTCATGTAGCCCAAGCTGGCCACATATTTGCTTTGTAATCAAGACTGCCTCTGAACTTCCAGTCCTCTTGCCTGTACCTCCCAAGTGCTGAGATTACAAGCATGCACCACCACCATGCCTAGCTTCTTTCTCTCCCTTTTTTTTTTTTTTTTTAAGATTTTATTTTGATTCTTTTGGGAGGGGGGTACTTTTTGAGACAAGGTTGCCCCATGGCCACAGCTGGCCTGGAACTCACTATGTAGACCAGGCTGGCTTCAGTCTTACAGAGATCCACCTGCCTCTGCCTCCTGAGTGGTAGGACTAAGAGCATGTGCTGCCATACCCAGCTTATTTTTTAATTTGTGTGTGTGTGTGTGTGTGTGTGTGTGTGTGTGTGTGAGAGAGAGAGAGAGAGAGAGAGAGAGAGAGAGAGAGGGAGGGAGGGAGAGAAATAGCTCACAGAGGCCAGAGACGGTGTTAGATCCCCTGCAGATGAAGTTACAGGTAGTTGTGAGGTTATGGGATTGAACTCAGGGTCTCTGTGAGAGCAGTAAGTGCTCCTAACCCTGTTCCATCTCTCCAGCCCCTACTTTTTCTTTTTCCTTGAGATGATTTCCTGACTCCAGCCTCAGGAGAATCATGGGATCGACTCAGACTGACCTGCTCCCAACCCTTCACACGTTATCAGTCCTTTGGCCTGGCCTTCTTTCGGGTGCGCTCCTCTCTGGGTCCCTCAGCTGACGCTGTGACGGAGCTGTCAGCGGCTAGGAGCTCTGGGCCCAGCCTGGTAGGTACAGTGGTGTGGCAAGGATTAGTTTCCCTCATTTTCATTTTCTGGTTGGGAACCTGATGCCTGATTGAGAGGTGAGTAAAAGTACCTGTATACACGTGTACACACACACACACACACACCCCTGAGGTATTAGTGGACTTGCTGCCCTTGCTTACCATAGGAATAAACTCCTCCTTGTCCTTCTTTTACATGGCAGAGCGCTGAATGAGCCTTGAATACAGTACACAAAGCTGTTGGACTGTTTGTTCATAGCTGTATCGAAGCTCTGTTTGGGCCTCAGCTTAACCTCATACATTATTTCTGGGCTCCTGGGGAGCTTTCACTTTCAGCACTGAAAGCCCCAAGGCTTCCTTGCAGCCCCTCTGCCATTGTTTCCTGCCCCGCTTGCCTTGCAAAGCCTCTGTATCTTTAGATAGTGACTGGATATGTCATTTGTTCTCACTGTGCAACACATACACGCTCCTCAAAGAAGATATATAGGTTTCTGGCCTTGAGGTTATATGGATTTACTTCCCATTTTCTCAGCCAGTGGTCTGCTTACAGTTCCTTCCTACACTTATACTGGTGTCTCCATTTACCTATCTGAGCCAGGACTCTCCATTCCATCACGGTTCGCTCACAAACAAATATGAATATATAATCAGTTCTTCACGCTAGAGTCATAGAATTTTAGAGGTGATAAAATATTTGGAGAGCCAGGTATATTGGCACTGCACTTGGGAGATGGAGGCAGGAGAAACAGAGTTCAGGGTCATCCATGTTTGGCTACATAGTGTGTCAAAGGCCAGCCCAGGCTATGTGAGATCCTCTTTCAGCAGCATCAGCAACAACAGAAAGCTGGACATGGTGGTGCATGCCTTTAGTCCCTACAGTAAGGAGGCAGAGGCAGGCGGATTTCTGTGAGCCTGGTCTGCCAGCCTGCTCTACACAGCGAGTTCCAGGCCAGCTGGGGCTATGAGGAGACCCTCTCCCCCCCACAAAAAAAAAAAAGTTTAACTAAAAAGAGCTGAAAATTGATTTTTATTTTTATTTATTTATTTATTTATTTTGGTCCTTTTGAGACAGAGTCTCCCTTTAGCCGGCAGGAAACAAATTTTTAACTTTTCTGTGATTTTAGGAAAAAAGACAAATTGGAAAAATTAAAAATGAAATAATGGCATATAAATTAAGTTTGTTATAGAATTAAGAAACTGGGGGCATAGCTGGGAGGAAGAGGCAGGTAGGTCTCTCCAAATTCCAGGCCAGCCTTGTCTACATTGCAGATTCCAGGCCAGCCAGGGCTGTATAATAAGACCCAATCTTTAAAAAAAAAAAAGAATAGAAAAGAAAAACAGTCTAGCTAGGGCCTAGAGAAATGGCTCAGTTAAGAGCTCATATTGCTCTAGCGGAGGACTCAAATTCACATTTGAATTCCCAGCACCCAGGTTAGGTAGCTCACAACTGCCTATAAATCCAGCTCCAAGGGGATCTGACACCTCTGGGTTCTGTGGGCACAATATTCCTGTGTGTATACATAATTTAAAGTGAAATAAATCTTAAAAAAGAAAGCTGGGTGTGGTGGCACATGCTTTTAATCTCAGCACTTGCGAGGCCGAGGCCGAGGCAGTCAGATCTCTGTGAGTTCAAGGGCAGCCTGGTCTGCATACAGAGTTCCAGGCCAGCTAGGGCTACAGGGAGACCCTGTCTCAAAAATCCCTAAGGGAAAAAAAAAAAGGAAGGAAACTAAGCCAGGTATAATGGCACATTCCTGTGTAATCCTAGCACTTGGGAGATTGAGACATAAGAATTGAGTTCAAGCCTACCCTAGTTACACAGAGGGACCATATCTGAAAAAAAAAAAAAAACATTTTAAAAGAGAATGGAGAGCCCAGATGGCTCAGTGGGTAGAAAATTCCTGCCACCAACCCTGGTCTGGTGATCTGAGTTCAGTCCTCAAGGCCCACGTAGTAGGAGAGACGTCCCCAAGTTGTCCTCTGACCTTCCCAACTGCTCCCGGCACGCCATGCACCATCCCCCACTTCTCATATACACTCACACACCCATAAATAAATAATAAATAAATAAATGTGATTTTTTTTTTATTTTGTTTATTTGGGCTTTTGGATTTTTTTTCTTGGGGAGGGTGTGTATTTGAGACAGGGTTTCCCTGTAGCACCAGCTGGCCTGAAACTTACTGTATAGACTGGGCTGGCCTCGATCTCACAGAAATTGCCTACCTCTGCCTCCCTAGTGCTGGAATTAAAGGTGTATGAGACCATGCCTGGCAATAAATGTAATTAAAAAAAAAAAAAATTTAGGACTGGAGAGTTCACTCTAGTTCAGCTCCCAGCACCCACATGACTGGCAACTGTCAGTCATAACTCCAGTCCCAAGGGATCCAAAGACTTCATCTGGCCTCTGTGAGCATTGTGCTTATAATGTGCAAAACACTTGTACATGTTAAATAAGAAATGATGAAATAATCCATTAAAAAAATGTTTTTGAGAGCTCTAGCTGGCCTGGAACTCATGGAGATCCACGTGCATCTGCAGTTGTTTACAATGAAAGGGTTAAAACAAATAGTACCTAAGCCTGTTACAGTATTAACTAAGATCTCCGTGAGACTGAGCCAGCCTGGTCTATATAGCAAGTTTTAGGCCAGCTGGGGCTACAGGGAGATCCTGTCTCAAAAAAAAAAAAGTTTGTTGCACATGAATTTGGTCCCTATAAACCTATTTTTCTTCCTAATGTGATTATTTTTCGTCTAGAACCTTTCAGAACCATGACAAAGCCCTTAGCATACAAAAATCATAGATTCTCAGAAGCTCTAAGAGAACTGGAGTCTGCACACACCAGCAAGTATCTACAAGTTGCCACTGTACGATTGCCTTGCAGTCCTAGGTGATAGTGCCTCCTGATGGTGAAGCTGAGTATACCATGTTTCTCCATTTTCTCAGGACTCAGCTGTTGCTCAGGAGTCTGATCCTAGCCCCTGGCTGGCTAATCCTTCTATCCGGAGAACATTCTTCCCAGATCCTCAGCCGTATGTACCTGCCATTGTTGAGATATTTCTCCTGCAAGAAAAGACCAAAGTACTCAAAGGGATGCCCAGCCCATGTTCTCCCTGTCAAACGGTCTTTTTCGGTGGGATGCCAGTGAGTTGAGTGAATGGCATGAGGTCTGTGTTCCAAGTGAAATCAAGTACTCTGTTTCCTGCAGGAACACCAAGGGAATGTTAGAGCTTAAAGGCATGCTAAAGCAGTTGCAGCCAGGGGCCCTGGGGCGGTCAGCCCGCATGGTGCTTTCTGCTGCCTGCAGGGCACCTCCAGCCAGTGTGGGAAGCCCAAAGAACAGCCATGTGGAACCAGGTCCCAGTCATCCAAAGAGTGCAGGTGAGGCCTCATGTCATACTCCTTACTGTGCCTAGCCATGTCCTTCTTCCCTGACTTCACAGCTGCTGTACTGGGATAGCTCACTAGTAAGACTTCAAGTAGAAGAACAGACATTGTCAGGGAAAGACAAATCAAGTATTATATAATGTTTGAAAGAGCACATGGTTAAGGAATCAGGAATCCCTATCTTTTGGGGCCACATGTTTACAGTGAAAGGATTAAACCACATAGTACCTAAGCCTATTGCATATTAGTGTTCTGTGATAATCTCAGAAAAACACTTTAGTCAAGCCAGGCATGGTGGTGAATACCTGTAATCCCTGCACTTGGGAAGCGAAGGGGCAGAATTAGAAGCTCAGAGCCCTTCTCAGCTGCACAGAGAGTTCTAGACCAGCCTGAATAACATGAGATCCTGTCCCCTCTTGCAGAGGACCCGCATCCAGTTCCCAGGCCCCCTGTGGTGGTCGGTGAGAGTCAGTTCCTCATGGGCAGTTAGACTCGGGCTTCCTTTAGCGCCTCTCTGTAGAACGTCTCCCAGTGTGGCAGCTTGTTTCATCAGTGAACAAACTAGAGGGAAGGAGAGAGTACCAGCCAGGTAGGAGTCCCAGCTCTTTGTAACCTACTCACAGACGCTAGCTAATGGGAGCAGTTTCAGAGGCAGTCTGCCACAGAAGGAAAGGCATTGCTTTTCAGGGGAGAACGGAAAGGAATGAACCATTTGCGCTCATCTACTGTAGGCTGGGACTGGGCTCTTTGAGGTGTGCTGTGCAAAATGTTTCTGAAATTCTGAATAACTAGGTAAATGGTGAATGTTGGATTGTTACCACTCATTGACAGATCTTTATTGAATCTCTTATGTACCAGCCATGTATGGTGCCAGAGATGCCACAGTAAACAAAATAGCAATGCTCATATCTTAGTGAAGACACATGCCTGTGTCACACAAAGAAATCTAAAACTAAAACTGTGATAAATGCTTTAAAGGAAAAGCAAACTAGGATAACTAGATTTTGATTGGAGAATCCAAGGAAAGAACCTTCTAGGAAAAGAATGGGAAAATATTAAGCAAGCAAAGACTATTTGCAAAAGAAGTATGTACAGGCCCTTTGCAAGCAGATTTTCATTTGATTTTTGTTTTTCTGAGACAGATTCTCATTATTCAGCCCAGTCTGGCCTTGAACTTGCTGTCTTCAGCTTTAGTTTCCTGAGTGCTGGGATTACAGCATATGCCACTATGCCTGGCATAATGAGCAATATTTAATGAGCATTTAAATTTTTTTTTCTATTTATTTTTCTTTTTAATTATGTGTATATTGAGGGAGGGCGGCGGGGAGAGGGGGTACATGTATATGAGTGAGGATGCCCGAAAAGCCAGAGCTGTGAGGTCCCCCAGGCCCTAGTTGTGAGTTGCCTGGTGTGGTTGCTTGGAATTGAACTTGGGTCCTCTGCAAGAGAAGTACATGTTCTTAACCACTGAATCATCTCTCCAGCCCTGTTTAATAAGCATTTCTAACACAGAACCTAGGACAAAGGAGCGAGATGGGAAGAACGACGTGGGCAGGACAAAGAGAAGGAGGGTACAGGACCAGAGGTAAGTAGATGGCACAGTCCAGGCCTCCAGACCTCATTGCTCTTCTGCAACTGTCCTTCCCCGACTCCTGCTTCAGTGAGGCTGGGAACTAGTGCCTGGGTCTGACCCTTAGACTACAACAGAAAGATGTCCACATGTCCTCAGGCTTGGCCATAAGCAGGCAACTTACGGGTACCCTACATCTGACCTCAGTATAAACCTTATGACTCAGGCCTTTAATCCCAGTATTTGGAAGACTGAGGTAAGAGGATTGAAAGTTTGAGGCCAGCCTGGGCTACCAGATTACATAGTGAGTTTGAGGCCAGCTTGGGCAACAGGCAAGACCCTGCCTCAAAAAGAAAAAATTAATTAGTGAGTACCATTGTCTATAGAGACAGAAAGCAGGATGAGAGTGACTGAGAATGGGTTGGGAGGGCCTCTTTGGAGTTGATACAAATGCTCTGGAATTAGTTGTATTCATTCACCCTGTGAATATACTTAATCTACACTTTTATACTGTCGCTGTAGAGGTAGCTCAATGGGTAAGAGCACTTACCATACTGGACATGATTGTGCACACCTTTAATCCTAGCACTTGGGATACAGGGGCAGGTAGATCTCTGTGAGATTGAGGTCGGCCTGGTCTACATAGAGAGTTCCAGGCCATCTGGGAACTGGTTGGATGATTTCACCCCAACACTTCTACATTCTTGTCCAGATCCCAGGCTCCTTCAGCCTTTGTGGTCTCTCTGAGATAGCTGGTCTTACTTAACCTGTTTTCTCACAGGCCTCTGTCCAACTCGAATTCTCGGATAAATAGGAGGGGCGCATCAAGAGCCAGGCAAAGAGAACACCAGCCCCAGGCCCAAAACAGTGCTGTCCAGTCTACTGGGCAGTGTCCCATCTGTGCAGGTAAGTGCATCAGCCACGGATGGGGGGGTGACAGCTACCGAGAAAGAAGTCTGAGAGTGCTGGCCAGAAACCTTTGGAGGAGGTGGGGATGGCTTGGTGGGGAAAGCACTTGCTGCACAAGCATGAGGACCTGCATTTGGATCTCCAGCATGACATAAAAGCTGGACATGGCAGCCCACATCTGGAACTCAGGGCACAGAGGCAGATAGATTCCTGGGACCTGCTGGCCAGCTCGTCTAGCCAACTGATGAGCTCCAGATTCAATAAGAGATCCGTTTCAGAAAATTAGGGAAAAAAGCAATTAAAGAAGACATCCCATGTCTGGCCTATACATCCATGCATACATCACATGTAACCAGCACGCACACACACACAGGTTTTGATTTGGCCAGGCCTGATGGTGATGTTCTTTGTACTCATAGCTTACCTTTTCCACTAGACTCAGCACTCTATAAGGATAGTCCATGCCCCTCTCAGCTCCTAAGCTGCTGTAAGATACATAGGAACTACTTAATAAATGTTTTAACAGATACATCATAGTGTCTCTCAAGTGTAGAATATTCAGCCTTTGGAAATTTCCTGCAAGAATGGCTCATGTGAGCAGCAGCCACTCCCTCTGGGCATCTCAGGGTAGCAGCTTGCCCAGAAGCAGACCTAATTTTGTTTATCTCCTTGTTCCCTCCTTAGGCTCCTTCAGTGTTGACATTCTTCCCCTGCATGCTGCCACCTGTGGAGAGACGTCCCTGCCTCAGCCAACTTCTCCCTCTTCCTCCTCTTCCTCCTCATCTTCCTCGGGGCCTGTACTGTGGGTGTCTTCCCCAGAGAGCTCACCCCGTGTTGCCTGGATCCAGTGTCCCATCTGCGAGCTGCAGTTCTCAACAAGAGAAATAGAAGAACATGCCAGTCTGTGTGGGGAACTTTCCCCAGCATGAGCCATGAGTCCTGTGGACCCTCCATGACAGAGCCTGGGGAGTGGCTCTCTTGTGGCTGAAAAGAGTTGATGATACTCAGCTTCTCTCCCCTCCCTTCGCTCATTACCTCAGGATTCCACCTGCCTGAGGGCACCTCTGGACCCAGCTTTCTCCCCATCCCCAGTTGTCAAGGCTTTATCACTATGGTACCCAATTCTAATAAGGACAGCTCTTTCCTTATCACGTTGGAACTTCTCGGGTAGAACTGGTAATCTCTCCAGGACCTTGGGACACTATCAAGAATGCCTTTCCTTCAGTGAATAGTACTGCCAGAGCCCGCCAGCAGAAATCGAACTGTACCTGAATTGAGAAATGGGGGGGGGGGGCAGAATCGGGAGGGCTCTCAGTCAATACTGAGGCCTCGACTTTATTTTGCTCAGTGTATTTATAGGAACAATACAACCATCATTTATTTACACGTGCGGGATTATTCAAAACACCTATGTCTACTTAACAAAAGGTGCTAAGCCTAGGATTTAAGATAAGCTGTCCTCTTGGTGATTAAATCAGACCTTTTTCCTACAAGGATTTACAAGATCTTCAGCCTTGGGTGTACAGGATCTTCAGCCTTGGGCCTAAAATAATCTCTCCTTCAGGTGAATAAATCATTTACATAGCAAAACGCCCTAATCCCACAGCACTTCTGGGAACAGCAAGACTGATCCCTGCTTGATCCTAAACTAGGGCAAAGTTCAAGGCAGTCAAATGGCTCCCGACATAGTACATATACTCGTGCCCTTTTTTCTGAAAGGAAAACTGAGGCCTGCTCAGAGTGGCAGTTATAAGTATACGATGTGGGAAAATGAAAGTAAGTCTTGATCATGACACTGACATCTAGCTTCACATGACCTTAGCTTTCTGTCTCCTTTGTGGGCTCCTGTCCTAAGTATAATCAGGTGACAGTGCTGCTCTATAACTTTAGCAAGTTGTTTAATCTTGGGCCTGGAATAAGCTCTTAGTAACTGAGAGAAAACTCTATCCTCCTCCTGAACACAGAGCTATTAAACAGATAGGTTAGTTTCTATAATGAATAGTTTCTAGGCTTGGCTATGAGGCTTTGAGCAAATCCCGTTCCCATCTGTACAATGGGATAACGACCGGTGTGTCTGTTCTAGGTCAGCCGGTGCTGATACTCCAGTTCTGCTTCTTGAAGGAAGTGTGCGCTCCTTCCCCTCTTCCCAGGAGATGTCCTAGTGTGGCATTGACACCAGTTCCCTGTCCCCAAGGGTTCCGGGCAGAGGGTGAGCAGCTGGTCCTGGCAGAGGGAGGGCCAGGGCGGGGCTCTGAGTGGGGAGGAAAGGGGGTGCTGGGCACAGTCAAGGGAGCAGACAGAGCAGGAGTTCAAGCTTTTGATTCTGCACACAGAAGTGGGTGTAGCCATGGACCCCCTCACGGTAAGAGACCCTCTCCTCCCTGCCTTTCCCCATCCAAGTTCCATTTGTAGTTATGAGCAAAGCAAACTGGCCCCAGGGCGTGGCAGGGACAGCCTAGCTGTAGTGGACACCATTGTGTGGTGGAAGACTCCTAGAGCCCTGGGCTGGGTCTAGAGATGAGCAGTGAGGACCGGGCTAGGCCTGGTAGAAAAGCAGGACCCAGCAGCACCGGGCAAGATGCCCTCCAAAGCAGGAGGGGGCTTGGTGGAGGAGGAGCGTGTTAGAGCCTGCTAGAGTCTGGGGATTGGGGAAAACCCAGTTCAAAGACGTGTAGACGTGCCTGGGCTTCCCCTTCAGAGAGATGTGCAGCTGGAAGACAGGGTCAACAAAATGGTTGGTGGACCCTGGAGCCAGATCCTGTGTGCTTGCATGGGTCAGCCAGGGTGTGGCCCTGTCCAGCTGCTTTAGCCACCCTTCTAGAGTACCTGTTAGATGAGGTTGTGAGTGTGGAAGTTGAGCTGAGGAAACACTCCCTTCTTCCCCATCATACTCATTCTAGCACTTTGTGAACATGAATCTTTACAATAAAATGATGAATATGCATTCGGGGAAATATGTGCTTGGGACGAGGAAGCACACAATTGTGGCTGGTTCCAGAGGGTTTGGGCTAAAAGGTGACGGCAAAGGAGGCCCTCCAACAAGGGGCTGAGAACTCAGCGCCCTGCCCTCTCCCCTCCTCATCCAGCAGCAGCCCAACTGGAATGAGATTGTGAACAAAAAGCTCAAGTTCCCACCCACGCTCCTGAGTGCCATCAGGGAGGGGCGGCTGGGCCTGGTGCAGCAGCTGCTGGAGTCAGGGTCGGACGCCGCAGGCACTGGGCCAGGCGGGCCCCTGCGGAATGTGGAGGAGGCCGAGGACCGCTCCTGGAGGGAGGCTCTCAACCTGGCCATCCGCCTGGGCCACGAGGCCATCACCGATGTGCTGCTGGCCAATGTCAAGTTTGACTTCCGGCAGATCCACGAAGCGCTGCTGGAGGCAGTGGACACAAACCAGCCGGCAGTGGTTCGTCGGCTGCTGGCCCGGCTGGAACGGGAGAAGGGCCGCAAAGTAGACACCAAGTCCTTCTCCCTGGCCTTCTTTGACTCGTCCATCGACGGCTCCCGCTTCGCCCCGGGCGTCACTCCACTCACCCTGGCCTGCCAAAAGGACCTATATGAGGTCGCTCAGCTGCTCATGGACCAGGGCCACACCATCGCCCGGCCCCACCCAGTCTCCTGTGCCTGCCTCGAGTGCGGCAATGCCCGCCGCTACGACCTGCTCAAGTTCTCCCTGTCCCGCATCAACACCTACCGCGGCATCGCCAGCCGGGCCCACCTCTCACTGGCCAGCGAGGACGCCATGCTCGCCGCCTTCCAGCTCAGCCGCGAGCTGCGGCGCCTTGCACGCAAGGAGCCGGAGTTTAAGGTTCGTTTCCCCTGCCGCATCCTGCCCTCGGTGCCAGTGGCCATTCGAACACTGGGCAGGTTTGGGCCTGTGGTTGGAGTTCTAGAAAGTCTGAGAAGTGGGGAGCTGCGAAAGAGGATGAGGTTTCCTCCTCTTCCGGAGTCACAGTCCCACCCTGAATGCAGTTTCCTTCTAATGGCGGAGAAGTCACTGGAAGCACCTCTGCCAGAAGTACAGTTCCTACCCCAGGGGGCTCTGGGCCAATCTGAAGGAACAGGGAACATAAACAGAGCATGTCTTGGGGGAACCCACTGTGTTCTCACCTGGAGTACCCGTGCTGGGGCTCTCAAGTTTGTGATCACACATGTGGGAATAAGATACTGCCAGGACTCCATTCAGTGCCTCTATGGATGGTGTTCACAGGGCTTCCAAAGTGCAGAAAGCTTCCGGGGAAAGTCATGGCTGTTGTGCTCCGGGAAGATTCCTTGGAGGATGAGGTATTAAGCTTAACTTAAGGGGCTGGTTCAGAGTGGAAGGAGCTGGGAAGGTAGTTGAAGTAGGGCTGCAACCCCAGCAAAGGGTAAGTGATGAGGACCTGGGGATGGAAATCCGTTGGTAGAGTGCCTGCCTAGTGTGCATGGGGTTCTGAGTTTGATCCCCAGCACCGCATAAACCAAGTGTAGTGGCTCATGCCTATAATCTCATTACTCAGAAGGTGGAAGCAGGCAGATCAGAGCTCAAGGTCATCCTCAGCAAAGTTGAAGCCAGCCTGGAATACATGAGACCCACTTCTCCACAAAAAAAAAAGTATATGATGATGGGCTGGAGAGATGGCTCAGCTGCTAAGAGCACCAACTGCTCTTGCAAAGGATCTGGGTTCGATTCCCAGCACCCACCTGGCAGCTAACCACCATCTGTAACTTCAGTTCCAGGAGATCTGACGCTCCCTTCTGGCCTTTGTAGGCTTTGCTCAACATGGGTGCACTTAACATACATGCAGGCAAAACACTCATACACATAATAAATCAAAAAAATTTTAAGTATTGATGAATGCAGGGGAGACCTTGAGAGGACCAAGGATGCACGAAGCAGAGCCTGGAGACAGGATGGGTCAGGGCCTGGAATGACACCACACCAGTTTATTCCAGACTGGATCATTAGAATTCCCTGTGTGCCAAGCCAGACTTGGTCCCCATCCTCAATAGTGTCAGTAAGTGGCCAACTATGGTGGCCATTAATCCCACCCAGCACTCAGGAGGCAGAGGCAGGTAGACTCTGTGAGTTCATGGCCAGCCTGGTTTACATAGTGAGTTCCAAGCCAGCTGGAACTACAGGGAGACCCTGTCAACAGTAAAGATTGCCAGAAGGTAGGGAAACCTAGGAGGATATTAAAATGAAAGCCTAAGGTAAGATGTGGTCAGAAGGCCAAGAGAATGAAAAGGTCTGTCCATGCCTCCCACAAAGGATCAGAGCTTGCAAAGGACTTTCCTGCCATTCTCACAGCTGCCCGTGGAGGGGGTAGGGCAGCAATTCTCATCTAGACTTTACAGCTGGGAAGACAGGCCTGAAAAACAATTCCTGACCCAGTGTGTCCCTATCTGAGTTACAGTGCTGGGAGTGACCTAAGCCTTGAAAGCCTGACCTGGATCCCCTCTGGGCTAAGAACCCCAAATAACACAAAATTTGATGGGTAATATACAGCCAAGAACAGCCTTATTCTTTTTCTATATCTCCTAAAACTGCCAGCACAGGTTCTCAATAAGGGAGATGCTCAAAAAAGTGAATGAAATGAGACAGGAGAAGTATAAGGAGCAGGGCTGCTGAGATGCTCAGTGGGTAAAAGCACCTGCTGCTGCTGCTGCCTGACATCCATCCTGTGTTGACTCCTCAGAACCCACACAAAGGCAGAAAGAGAGAACTGACTCCATAAAATCGTCTTCTGACCTCCACACATGCGCACCCACATGAAACAATCACAAGTAAAATTTTAATTTAGGGTTGGGCACACCTTTAATCCCAGCATTTGGGAGGCAGAGGCAGGCAAATCTTTGTGAGTTTGAGGCCAGCCTAGTCTAATAGTTCCAAGCCATCAAGAACACTACACAGTGAGACCTAGTTTCAAAAACAATAATAATGGGGCTGGAGAGATGGCTCAGCAGTTAAGAACACCTACTGCTCTTACAGAAGACCAGGGCTCAGTTCCCAGAACCCACTGGCAGTTCACAACCTTCTGTAACTCCAGTTCCAAGGAGTCAGGCGCCCCCTTCTGGCTTCCTCGGGTACCAGGCACTCACGTAATGCACATATATACATATATGCATGCAAACACTCATACACATAAAAACAAATCTTTTTTGAAAAAGAAATAAAAGTATAAGGAGCAGTAGTTAAAGTGGGACAGGAGTCAGGAATCAGAAAAGGAAAGTCCAAAAAATAAACAAATGTGACAGATTTGTGCTGAAATGACTTAGTAATGAGGTAGCACTGGCCCCAGAAAGTAAAAGTGACAAAAGTGCCTTGTAATAGAGCGAGAAGAACTAATGAGTCTGTAGAGAACAGAGAGAGAGCAGTGACCCAGTGGCCAGACAGGTGGCACAGGTCCACTGTTTGGAGGAGATGAGAGAGGTTGATGTGATGGGGTTGAGTCCACAGGGTGGCTGGCACACACACTGCCTTCTTTACAGCCTCAGTACATTGCTCTGGAGTCACTCTGCCAGGACTATGGCTTTGAACTGCTGGGCATGTGCCGGAATCAGAGTGAGGTCACTGCTGTGCTCAATGACCTGGGTGAGGAGAGCGAGACAGAGCCTGAGGCTGAGGGCTTGGGCCAGGCCTTTGAGGAAGGCATCCCTAACCTGGCAAGGCTGCGGCTAGCTGTCAACTACAACCAAAAGCAGGTCAGCTGGGCCCCACCTGCCTCCCCTCTCTGCTCTGGTCCCTCACCCTGCCTCCTGCAATATCCCTCACTCCAACCCCATATCACAACTTTCTCTATCCTCAGGACCCGCTAAGTCCTTGATTCTGAATACCCTTCCATCTAAGCCCTTGACAACAAGAAGGGAAGGTACCCACCATCCCTTGTTAGGCTCAGTCTAAGCCCTAACCCTCCCTACCTTTGGAAGATCCATCACCCATCAGAACCCCACCTTCAGACCAGGACATTCAGGTGTCACACAGACTTGGCTCTGCCTCCTACCCACTGAGTAACTTTGACCCATTGTTAGACTACAGTACCTTGCTCTATGTAGTAAGGCAATCAAATATCCAGTGATTATTTTCTCCACTGTCTTATTAGATCCATTCCTTACTTCCAAGATACAGACATGATCCCTGTCCAGCTTTCCCCAGGCCTTTACTCTCCAGTCATGCACCCACAGATACCCTGACTCACTAGGCTTGTAACCAAAGCTTTCCTACGTGGTGTCTCCATTGACCCTGCCCTCAAGACTACAGACCCATATTCCCCGTTTCCTTCTCCTCGGGGTCATTCAGACTTCTGCTCCACATCCTTAGCAATGCAGGGAACCCTGGGGGTTGTGAGACTGATTTCCCAAGTTCTACCCACCCTTGCCTGACTTAGGTTCAAAAATGTGAAATTTGAAGAGTTTAGAAACATCTTCATGCACCCGCCATGGCAAATGAAATCCCCCTCTACGGACGGTTCAATTTCTGTGGCAGGAAGTAAGGACTCCGCATCCAGCTGCCTCTGTCCTCCTGCCTAGTGGCTGCCTGCTGTCACACCCCACCTCTGCTTAGTTTGTAGCACACCCCATCTGCCAGCAAGTTCTGTCTTCCATCTGGTGTGGGAATCTGGCCGGCTGGCGTGGAAGCACCACCATCTGGAAGCTGTTTGTGGCCTTCCTCATCTTCCTCACCATGCCCTTCCTCTGCCTTGGTTACTGGCTGGCACCCAAGTCTCGGGTACAAAGAATAAGATTAATTGTAACCCAGTTTTGTGTTTGGGAAGGTGGACTGGGGCAGGGCTACGATTGTAGAGACTGTTAGAACATGTCTGGAGAAAGCTGGTAGAGGAGCCATCATGTTCCTGACTCAGTGGCCCAGTGGTTTTATGCAGAGCAAGCTTAGAAGGGATAATGATCTTCCCTTTTAATTTGGCTGAATTTCAGTTTTTCCTGTGGTATCCCAAGGAAAAGTTGTTTTGCCGCTGTGATCCTCCATTCCTGAATTAAAAAAAAAAAAAGTTGGATTAATAATACCTCACATGGCTGTGAGGAGAAAACAGGCAGGAAATATAGGGCCCATGAATACCACATTCTCAGTAAATGTCTGGGGAAGTAGGTGAATCCAAGCAAAGTGGAATCACCCGTGGGCTGGGAAGCCCAGCAGGGCGACAAGGCAGGAGAAAGCAGGCCTTCGAGAGCCTCACTCTCCTGTCTCCCCCAAAGCTGGGCCGCCTGCTGAAGATCCCAGTGCTGAAGTTTCTGCTCCACTCTGCCTCCTATTTGTGGTTCCTCATCTTCCTCCTGGGAGAATCCCTGGCCATGGAGACACAGCTGAGCACCTTCAAAGGCCGCAGCCAGACTGTCTGGGAGACCTCACTACATATGATTTGGGTCACAGGTATGCACCTGGTAGCCTTTCCTCCTGGCCCCTCCCCTACTGTCCTTCATCATTAGAACTTCAGCCGGGGAAGTCTGCTTCTGTGGATGTCTCTGAATATATACCAGACCCTCTGGGCTTGGCACACCAAAAGATCCTTTCCCTTAAGCCCTCCTCAGAGGACCCAGCCCTGTGGCAGTCCCTGAACAGTGATTTCACTTTTCCTGCTCCCTGCACAGTCACTACCCACACTGGAGGTTGTTACCCTCTCACACACAAGACAGCCACTCAAGGCTCATTTGACCACTTACCTGGATTACTCGTGTCTTGCAAATACACTACCAAGCAAGCTATCCAAGTGATGCAGAACAGAAAGCTTACAGGCCTACTGAAAATGCTTCAATCATGGAGTTCGCTAAGCTCATAATTATGTTTATAATTGATAGTGTTTTCATGAGGTTGGCCCAAGGCCAAGAGTTTGAAATCAGCAGGTGCCTCGGACACCACTTGACCTGTGGGAAAAGTAGGCACAAACATGTCTGGGCACAGCTGTATTTCCAGCTGAGCAGCCATGAATTTTCATGTGCATTCTTTGGGCAGAGGACATATGGAGCCAGTATAGGTGTCCCCGGTTCACAGCTAACATAAGATCTGATAAATACTGAGAGCCTCGTCTGCCTCCTAAGGTTCAGTGTGTCCCACATATATGGTGTCTATCTATGCTTCTCTACGTATGTTCACACGCATCGTCTTTATTGCCTTTATTTGTTAATAGGTCACCCAGGTAACCAGCTTGTCAGTGGTTAGTGCATGATTCACCCATCCCATCAATCAAACCTATAATACGAACAGGTTTCTTCAAACATTTCAGTAAATGAGGGCACAAGAATCCCCAGGACTCTCCCCAGCCTCTGACTGGTCATCTCCTCAGGCTGGCCTGGTGGCCTCCTCCTCATCTGAGTTCAAGATTAGCAGGTCTCCCCTCACCTAGTTCTAGCGTAGCTAGTGAACCCCTTAGCCACCAGCACACCAAGCCCTCTGCTCCACTTAGTACCAAGCCATCAATGATGACCCAAAGGGGATTTGACCTAGCAACTTGGGGAAAAACCAAGAATAGCCAGAGAAAAAGTTTTCCCCATACTGTTTACTAACCTAAAAAGTTTACTGACTCGCAGTGGCACCAATACAGTTCTTCCCCTGCCTGAACAGGAAGAAAGTCTTTATAAATACATAGTCAGCTGGGTGTGGTGGCACATGCCTTTAGTCCCAGCACTCAGGAGGCAGAGGCAAGTGAATCTCTATGAGTTCAGGGCTAGCTTGGTCTACATAGCGAGTTCCAGGCCAGCTGAGGCTACAGGGAGACCAAAAAGTATGTAAATAAGTCAATAAATAAGTAAATTAAATAAAGTGACTCACACCTGTTATCCCAGCATTCAGCAGGCAAGAGAATTGTGATGAATTCCAGACCAGGGTTACCTAGTGAGTTTCAAACCAGTTTGCACTACACCTTGTCTCAAAACCACAACAGCAATAACAACAAAACACAAAGGAAAACTCACTGAGGCAATGTTTGCTGAGCCCTAGTGTGACGAAGCCCTTGGAGAACATATATGTAAATTGAATATGGTTCCAGCCTGGCACTCAACACACACAGTGAGCAGTCTCCGAATTCCTACGAGGATTCCTAGAACCCTTGTCCTTCCCACCCTGTCTTGCACCTGACCGGTTCCTGCTCCTCTAGTTTCAGCCTGAGGTGTTTTCTCTGGCCTCAAAAGCAAGGTGAAGAGTCTGTGTTTGTTTGGGGGTTTTTATTTTTTTGGTTTGGTTTGGGGTATTTTTTTACAGGTCTCTCTAGTCCCAGCCTTCCTGGAACTCACTATGTGGACCAGACTGGCCTGGATCTCACCAAGATCTACCTGCCTCTGCCTCCTGAGTTCTGGGACCTTTTTTTTTTTTTTTTGAAACAGGGTTTCCCGATAGCCCCAGCTGGCCTGGAACTCACTATGTAGACCAGGCTTGTCTCAGTCTCACAGAAATCCACCTGCCTCAGCCTCCCAAGTGCTGAGTCTAAAGGTGCGCACCACCACACCCAGCCCAGCAAACATTCATTTTTAAATACCTTCATAACCACCCTTCTGGGTCTCCGTTCCCATCTTAGCCTGTTGAAGTTCTTTGAGTACTTGCCTCTCACTAGATTATAAGCCCTGGAAGATGGGACTGTGTCTGTCTGATTCAACATAGGATCCCACTGGCACATGGCAGAAGCTTAGCAAATACTCATTTAATTTGTTCAGGACACTAGAAACAAACTATAAACTAGTCATAATCCCTGCCCTTGAGCATCTCTAAGTTCAGGGAGAATAGGAGGAAAGGAACAGATTCAAAGAGAAACACTTCACAGGGCCCATAGTGAGAGCACTGCAGAGACAGGAAGAGAAAGCTACAAGAACACAGAACAGGCAAGTTCACTCCACCTGGTCAGCAAGGCAGTGAAAGGTCTCTGCAGGCAGAGGGCACAGTGAGCCCACAAAGAATGGACAAGAGGAAACCCAGGTTGGAAGAAGCCTGACTTGTGGGGACCAGATCCCCAAGATCCCCAAGTCCAGGTCTGGCCCTGGGCCCCACTGAGACTTGGGCACATTGAACAAACTGATAATTTAGAGCTCCATCAAACCAAGATCTTCAAATAGAGCTGGGTGTGCTGTTGTACAACTGTAACCTCAGCATTCAAGAAGTCAAGGCAAGAGGTTAGCAAGTTCAAGGCCAGCCTGGACTAGCTACATAGAAAGTTTCAAGACAACCTGAGCTGTATAGTGAGACTGTCTCTAAAAACAATAAAAGGGTCAGCAAGATTGCTCAGTGGGTAAAGGCACTTGCCACCAAGCTTAACAACCTGAATCCAACCCGGGAAACTACATGGTGGAAGAAGAAAACCAACTCCTGCAAATTCTCCTCTCCAAATCCATATGCGCACGCACCACACACGAATGCGTGCGCACACACACACACACACACACACACACACACACACAAACAAATAGATAGTTTTAAAAATGTAAAAAGAGCCAGGCACAGCAGCTCACACCTTTAAGGGCACTCAAGAGGCAGAGGCAGAGGCAGATGGATCTCTGTGATCAAGGCCAGTCTGGTTTACGTAGCAAGTTCCAGGTCAATTGGGGCTACAGGAAGACCCTGTCTCCCCCACAAAAAAAATCAATAAAAGGGATTCTTTAAAATATTTGCTTAATTGATTTGATGGCCACCAAGGAGAGCATCTATCTAATTGATTTGGTGGTGGCCAGGGAGCGCAGTTCCCCAGATGCAACCTGCTTTCTGAGTGTTAGCTGCCTGGTATCCTTGCACAGGATCCACCAGCTCAAGTCTGCACCAACAATAGGTTCTTACTTTGCACTTGATTAAATGTTTTACTTCTCGTTCCCATTGGGTCCCCATAACGTAGCTGTGCCTCCTCATGGCCTGGCCTCTGCCACCCTTCCAGGTTTCCTGTGGTTTGAATGTAAGGAAGTGTGGATTGAGGGCCTGCGCAGTTACCTTCTGGACTGGTGGAACTTCCTGGATGTGGTCATCTTGTCTCTGTACTTGGCATCCTTTGCTCTGCGCCTCCTCCTGGCTGGGCTTGCCTACGTGCACTGCCAGGATGCACCAGACTGCGCCACCTGCCGCTACTTCACCACTGCTGGTGAGTGGCCCTGTAGTATCTTTCTCGTTGCGTGACAGAATACCCAACAGAAGCAACTGAAGGCAGAAAGTTTATTTTGGGTCACAGTTGGAAGAGACACAATTCATCAGCGTGAAGACAAGCTGACCCTTGGCTCACTTTCGCTCTTCTTCCTTTTTATTCAGTCTAAGAATCCAGCCCATGGGATGCTGCCAGCTGCATTCAGGGTGGGCGTCCCGCCTCAATCAAACCTCTCTGGAGGTGTGTCTCCTAGGTGATTCTAAATCCAGTCAAGTTACTAGTGAGGGATTAACCATCAGGGTCCCTCCAGTTCAGTTCTGAATCCCCAGGCATCCCTTTCCTTGGCTCTCAGCCGCTGCCTCATCCCACCCTGCACAGAGCGAGGTGAGTGGCGCACAGAGGACCCCCAGTTCGTGGCCGAGGTGCTTTTTGCGGTCACCAGCATGCTCAGCTTCACTCGCCTAGCCTATATTCTTCCGGCGCATGAGTCGCTGGGCACTCTGCAGATTTCCATCGGCAGGATGATCGACGACATGATCCGGTGAGTTCACTTCCTGCTCACAGCTCTTCCTCCCTGATGGATTCTGAAATTCCCCAGCTCTGCTGTGAGGAGGGAGGTCTTGACCTATGTTCCTCTAGGGGCGTGGAAACGCCTCTAGAGTTTGGAAATGTAAATTATAGTGCAGGGAAGGTCTACAACTTCCTCCAAATTCTCAGAAGCCCAGGACCCCAGAAAAGCTTACAAACCACTGTTGGCAGAAAGAGCCCCTGACATTCTGGTCCCAGTTCTGTCACTGTGGCGCCTCCCTGGGCCTCACTTTCCCCCTTTTCTGTAAAGCTAGTCAAGTGGAGCCACACTTGGCCTTTCATCTCAATCAAAACCCACAGTCAATGCTTGCTCGGAGGCCCCTTCTTAATGTAGGACTGGTTAGGTGCCCTCAGCTTAGGTAGCCTGAAAGAGAACCGTGCACTCCACCTTGGGATTCTTCTAGCCTTCCATGGGGCAGGCTCACTCATCTCCTGTGTGGCGCTGACTCTCTGGGTATTCCCATCTGTCCAATAGGAATCTCTGACTCAGCCATCCTTGTCCAATCTCAGCATTTCAACCCCTCTCCCTGAGAGATTGGTCCATCCCCAGCACTGACTGCCTGGATTCAGTACCTATTGTTCTTAAGGGAGAACGTCTGCTTTCTTTGCTCTTTATAATAACCAAATTGAATACTTGTCAAATAGAGAGCCAGGAAGTAAAAAATAATAATTCAAGCAAGAAATAAACAAAAAAACAAAGAGCCAAGAAGGCCATCACTGTCCCTTCCCTCATCCCTTTTCCCGGAGCCTGGCTTCTCTTAGCATGGGGACCTGCTCTGACCCTTCCACATCTCACTCCCTGCCAGGTTCATGTTCATCCTTATGATCATCCTGACTGCCTTTCTCTGCGGCCTCAACAACATCTATGTGCCTTACCAGGAGACCGAGCGGCTGGGCAAGTATGCTGGGCGGAGGCCGCGTGGGCAGGTGGGGCGGGGCCACACCCAGCAGCCTCTTTCTCCTTGCGTCCTAGCCTCACTCAGTGGCTCTCCTATTTGCTCACTCCCACACCCAGTCACGCTGTCACTCATTAATCTGTTCACTTTTACATTCATCTGTTTACGCACTTCTTCTCCATCTCTTTTGTTTTGAAAGATGTCAATCATATGAAAAATTAAAACCTAGAAAAAATTCCTTGTGTGCCCATTCACCCTTTGACCACTTTTGGTACTTGTTACTGTTCTTCCACATTTACTTGATCTGTTTCTCTCTTTATCCTTTATTTTTTTTTTCTTGAAACATTTAAAAAGAAGTTTACCCCCTAATAGTTCAGGATGTCTCTTAAGAGCATAAATACAAACTATTATCACATTAGCAATTCTGTATCAATTTCATAATATTATATACTCTGCAGTTCTTGTTCAAATTTCCCTAATTGATCCCATAGTCTTATTAGTTTTTAAAAATCCCATATGTAGGGATTAATTGGTAGAGTGGCTTCCTCGATGCATGAAGCCCTGGGCTTGATCCCCAGCACCACATAACTGGGCCTGATGGCACACACCTGTGATCCCAGCATTTGGGAGATGGAGACAAGAGGATCAGAAGTTCAAGGTACTCCTTGGCTGTGTAGTGAGTTCGAGGCCAGCCTGGGATACTGCAGACCCTGTCTCAAAAACAAACAAACGAAAAAACCTATTAAAGCATGCCAGCTCACCTTTGATCCCAGCACTCAGGAGGCAGAGGCAGTGGATCTCTGTTAAATGGAGGCCAGCCTGGTCTACATAGTGAGTTCCACGCCAGCTAGGGCAACAGGGAGACCCTGTCTTTAAAAAAAAATAACTATTTTTAAAAACCCTTTTTTGGGGCTGGAGAGATGACTCAGTGGTGAAGAGCCGTGGATGCTTTTGCAGAGAACCCAGGTTTGATTTCCAGCACCCACATGATGGCTAACAATTATTGTTAACTCCAGTTCCAGGGAATCTGGCCTTTATGCAGTTATATGCATGCACACAAAATACTCATACACATGGAATAAAAATAAAATTTAAAAAACATGTCCACCCTAGAATCGTACACTGTGTTTTGCTATTGTAGCTTTCCAACTCCTGCAACCTAGAGCACATCTTCTCTGTGTCTTCATAACAAATGAACTGAGTTGTAGCCCACAGTTGGCATTTTTTTTTATTTGTTTTATTTTTTAAGTTATTTATTTAGTTACTTACTTACTTTTGGTCTTTTTGTGACAGTCTCCCTATAGCCCCACCTGGCCTGGCACTCATCTCACAGAGATCCGCCTGCCTCTGCCTCCTGAGTGCTGGAACTAAAGGTGTGTGTCACTGTGCCTGGCTATTTATTATTTTTTATTTTATGTGTATGAGTGTATTGCCTACTTGTATAAGAGTGCACCTGTGTCTTGCAATGCCCATGGAGGTCAGATCCATGGGTATCAGATCCCCTGGAACTGGAGTTACAGATGGTTGTTAGCTCCCATGTGGGTGCTGGGAACTGAACCCAGGTCTTCTGCAAGAGCAGCCAGTGCTCTTAACCACGGAGCCATGTCTCCAGCATTTGTTTTGTTCTTATGAATAAACATGTTAGAGTCTGGGCAAGGAAGGATGGAGAGATGGTTCAGTGGTTAAGAGCACTTTCTTCTGTTGCAGAGGACTGGGGTTTGGTTCCCAGAATCTACATAGTGGCTTTCAGCTCTCTGTAACACTGGTTCCAGAGGATCCAATGCCCTTTTCTGTCTTCTGAAGGATCCTGCATGCATGTGGTACACATAAACTCATGTAGTCTCACATACACATTAAACAAACAAGTAATTTTAAAGAGTTTGAGCAAGAACACAGTTGGGCTGATGATGAGCGATTTCCATTGCATCTCATTAAGGGGCTTTAGTATCCACAGATAATGGCCGGGGGGTGGGGTCGGGGGGGAATAGGGTCCCAAATAGGTTGACCATGAACTTGATAACTTGATGTGTAGCTGAGGGTAATCTTGAACTCCTGGTTCTCCTGCCTTTACCTTCCAAAAAGTGGATTCAAGGGGGCAGTTGGGAATAATTTCCCGGAAGAGGTGGCACTGGATCTGCTGCCTCTGTGCTCTCTGCCACAGCCTTTTCCGCCCAGACCAGGACAGCTTCTAAACTAGTTTCCATGCCCCCCTGCCTCATCTGTCTGCCTCGTATCACAGCCGCTAACGTGATCTCAAATGCAATTCAGGTGTCCCTCTCTGCCCAGAACTCTTCATAGCCTCCTGTCATTGGAGGCCGTGGTAAAGTCTTCAGCTTTATTCTGTAAAGTCCTGTATCTGTGTGGTCCCTCACTGCCTCTCTCTCCTCTCCCTGTCTCTCCCCACAACCCTTCTCTAGAATATCAGGTCCTTGAAGAAGGGACTCTGCTTGCCTTATACCATTGTGTCTTTAGCTGCCATGACTTTGTGTTCAGTAACTGTTGACTGACCAAAAGAATAAACGTGGGTGCTCCGAAACGGCAGGTGTCTTCCGCACTAGGGTGGCCCCAAGGGCTCCACGGACACAGAACACTTTGGCTAGGTCTTAAGCCGGGGGAGGAGTGTCTGGATGGATCCAAGGCTTCCCTCCCAACCCTACTCCCATGTTCCTCTCCTCTCCTCTGCTCGGCTCACCATGCCAGTTTCAGTCAGACGTTCCAGTTTCTCTTCTGGACCATGTTCGGCATGGAGGAGCACAGCGTGGTGGACATGCCACAGTTCGTGGTGCCGGAGTTTGTGGGCCAGGCCCTCTACGGCATCTTTACCATCGTCATGGTCATTGTGCTGCTTAACATGCTCATTGCCATGATTACCAACTCCTTCCAGAAGATTGAGGTGCGTGACGGAGAAAGGAGATGGGAACAGGAAGCAATAGGCCGCAAAGACCCTTGGGTTCCTAACTTTGGATAAATTCTCTTCTGTCTCTGTTGTTTGTCTCTCCAGGCACCGAGTCTAGCGCTCTCTGCACTTTGGGGTGGGAGGGAGGCTGGGGATGCCTGGTAGAAAAGTGGGGGCAGGAGAAGGGAGGGGAAGTTGCCGGCTGGAGAATCAGTTTAGCGGGAACTGGAAGTTAGAGAGGAGAGGGATAAGGGGGCGGGGCCGGCGGGGGCGGGGCCGACAGGGGCGGGGCCAGCAAGGTCCTCGCACAGCTTTCTACCGCCCCGTCCCCAGGACGACGCTGATGTGGAGTGGAAGTTCGCTCGATCCAAGCTCTACCTGTCCTACTTCCGAGAGGGCCTGACACTGCCGGTGCCCTTCAACATCCTGCCCTCCCCCAAGGCTGCCTTCTACCTTCTCAGGTGATGGCCTCAGAGCCCTGCACACTACGCAGCTCCTGTCCCCGCTTTCCTAGTCATAACTAACTTCGTTCCCCGCTCATAATCTCTCAGGAGAATTTTCCGGTTCATTTGCTGTTGCTGCTCCTGTTGCAAAACCAAGAAGCCGGACTACCCCCCGATCCCCACCTTTGTGAGTACCTCCCCAGCCTGTTGTTACCTGTGCCATCCAGGATGTGCACAGTCCCAGTGCGCCTGTCTTTCTGGGGATGTTCCCAGACAGCCTGCTCCTAGTTCCCACTCTTTCATATGGCCTCTATTTCCATCTTCCTGGCTCTGGCCATTTCCTATATTTCTAGTCCCACGTCCTGCAGCGTAAGCAGAAGCCTGTGCCAAGCTACAAAAATCCCTGGTTCCAGACAGACTGAGACATGCTTGCCTGATTTCAGCAACATATGAAGAAGCTACCTGGGGAGTGAGAAGGCTAACAGAGACAGAAAAAGGCCACTGGGCACCTAAGGGTTCCACTCCTCTCTCAGCATCTGCACCATAACCCAGTCTGACTCAGCATGAGGGTTTTCCTAATTCAGACAATTGCTGCCAGCTCTGTAAGAGTCCGCCCTTCCCCTCCACCTCCCAGCCCTCACCCTCCCCTACAATCTTCTCACAGTCTGCCCTTCCCCCAGCTGGACCCTATTCTTCTGACTTCCAGGACTGCACTATAGGATGGAGACAGATCAGGGATAGAAAACCTGCACAGACTCTGCCTTTGTCCTTCGTTCTTGGACAGGACAAAGATTGGAGGAAGGCTGAGTTGGAGAATCTTATTCTGTCTTCCATTGCAGACCAACCCTGGGGCAGGGCCAGGGCCTGGGGAAGGAGAACACGGTTCCTACCGCCTTCGCGTCATCAAGGCTTTGGTGCAGCGCTACGTAGAGACTGCCAGGCGTGAGTTTGAGGAGACCCGTCGGAAAGGTCAGTTGTCCACCTCCAAGACATCCCTATTCCTGGGCCTGGCCTGCCTGGGAAGAGTGCCCCGCACTCACATGCACATTCCTCTTCGGTTCCATTCATTCAGGGGCCCATCCTGCCCTTACTCAGAGAGGTCCTTGTACTGTTACCCACTGACTGACCCATGTGGGTGTTTCTTCTACTCTTTTCCTTTAATCACTCTGCCTTTATTCGTGTTTCATGTTCTCCTTCAACCCGTGTACACCGCTGTGTCTACTATTGTCTCAAGCTGTCTTAAGGGAGGGGGGATCCTGTGCAGAGCAAGGACAGATGGGAAGCTTCCAGTGTGAGGGACACCATATATATGTTAGAGAGAAAGGGCTCAACTAAGAGACATAGATTGCAATGGGGGCCCAAAAGGCAAAAAGGGCCCCTTGTTGCATTGTTCTGAGATGACTGGCAGAAGGGAAGAGAATTGCAGCTGAACGTGAAGGAACAGTTTGAACTGGCTGCGTGTGGGCTGCGGCAGGTGCAGGGTGTAAATGGACACATTTACCCACTGGGAGCAGTGTTTTGTTTTTGTTTTTTTCAGGGTCTCCTTGTAGCCCCAGCTGCCTGCAGCTCAGAGACTGCCTGCCTCCTCCGTCTGAGCACTGGCGTATGCCACCACGCCTGAATTTGAGACAGTCTTACTAAATTATCCAGGCCTATGTTGAGCTTATTTTGTAGCCCAGGCTGGCTTAAAACTCTCCAAGCTCTTCTCTTAGTCTCCCAAGTAGTAGGGATTAGAGGTCTGCACTATCACCTGACTGAGACTTTCCTTCTTTGTCTCCTAAAGTCATCATCCTCCCACCAAAGCTCAGACTCACCTACCACAGTCTTCCCATCCACCTGACCCCCCACTTCCATCCTTCCAGACCTCCCCCTTTAGGATTCAGACACAGTTGTCCCAGGGTTCAGCAGGATGGGATAAGGGTAGACAAAAGAGGCGGAGAGCGGGCGCACCTTCTGAAAGCCGTCCCTATCCTGCTCCGCCTCCCCAGACCTGGGCAACAGGCTGACAGAACTGACCAAGACCGTATCTCGACTGCAAAGCGAGGTGGCCAGTGTGCAGAAGACCCTGGCGGCAGGAGGGACGCCACGGCCTCCCGATGGTGCCAGCATCCTCAGCCGCTACATCACTCGGGTGCGCAACAGCTTCCAGAACCTGGGGCCCCCCATTCCTGAGACCCCAGCAGAACTGACCATGCCAGGAATTGTGGTGACCGAAGTCTCTTCAGAAACTGGGCTTGACGCTGCTGAAGAGACTGGCACTCCGGGTTCCCGAGAGTCTGGCCCCTCCTCTTCCGCTCATGTGCTGGTGCACAGGGAACAAGAAGCAGAAGGGGCTGCGGACCTGCCCCTGGAGGAAGATTCAGAGACTAAGGGAGGGTCCTAGTGCAAGGGAAAGGTTTCTCCTGACATTGAGTACAGCAGCCTAGTTGGGTAGAGAAGGTCCCATAGAAGCCCAGGATGCTTTCCTTTCTTCCCATGAAAATTCTGCTGTGGGTGTCATGTGACAATCTCTAGCTCCTGATATTTTAAGATCTTTCCTCTGCTTCCCACTGAATTGGGCTCCATGCGAGGAGGGCGAAGAGTAACAGCTTACTCTGGGGTTCTGAGTATCATGGGTTTAGAATCCTACTTTGGGATTCCTCAGCTCTTCAGTGGAAAGAGTTCTGGCCTAGAAACCAGAGGCCTGAGACATAGGAGGTCTGAGAGGCAGGAGGCCTGGCCTCAACACTAACTGTCTGACCTTGAGCAGGCGGTGCCCTTCCTTGACTAGCATTCCTCATCAGACAGACAGAGTGAACACATCTGTCCGCTTTCCTGCCTCAGCAGCTTGAGGACCCTCTGGCTATGCGTGTGATAAGTTAATTAGGAAGTTACTCTTCTGAGCCTGCCAGTGGGCCGATGGTCTCATGGAATAAAACAGCTGTAGAAGTCCATGTCTCCATGCCACGACTCTGTTTAATTGAGTAGCCATCACAAGTCTTCCCTTGTATGTTCTAGAAAGTCCCTACCACATAATGGAGTTCTTTCAAACCTGCCATAGTCCCAGGTCTCCCCCAACTCGGCTGGGGAGGTGGCTTCTAGGCCTGGAGCCAGAACCATGCTCTTACTTCTTGAGGCCATTCAAAGTCCTTCTTCATAGTAAGGTCATAAGTTCCCAAGTTTCCTAAGTGACTTTCAGGGCCCAGCTCTTGAGCGTTGCAACTCCCCAGGGTCTAAGTGCAGGGTTGTTCTCCTTTGCAGAGCCAAGACCCTTGCAGAAGGTAACTCTGGCTTCCCTGTTGGAGAGAGAGAAAAATGTGAAGCAGGTGCAGGGTCAGGGGAATAGACACAGCTCACAAAGCAGGCAAGAGGGTGACTTGCCTGGTGAGGACACACAGCCACGCCTCTTCTCCCCTGGAAAAGAGCACAGTGAGACCCTGGGGTGGACTCATACCCCAGTGTCTTGCTCAGATAGGGCCATTCCCCTCCATCTGTCTTTCCCTTCACCTCAAAGCAGACTGCTTACTTCCCTTTACCTCCTCCTCCTTCTCCTCCTCCTCCTCCTCCTGCTCCTTTCCACATTGCCCACCCATCCCATCCTCACCACCACCCTTCCATTTCGTTTCTGCCTCCATGCTTGCTTGGCACATCCCTGTCCTGTCAGCCCAGTCAAGGCAGGGCCTCCTGAGACCTGAAACAGCACTGGCCTTTGTGTCAACTTCCTTTACTTGGTTCCTTTGAACTAATAAACTGTACTGCAGAACCTTCTGAGAACACATACAGTCATCTGAGAATAGTCACAGGTCCTGAACTGCTGTCTTCCCAAGGCTCTGGGGACTGTCAGAACACACTAGCTTCTTTTACTCACCCTGCCATCCTGTCTCTCGTGCATAGCTTACCACCCAAATAGGCGCAGTTAAAGTGGCTGCAGGTCTGATTATAACTCCAGAGTGTCACGAGGCTCTGGGCTCCATCTTGAGAGAACCCAGTCACCAAGAAGACTTCATGGGGGGGTATCAGCACCTCACGTTCTTCAGGGAAGACAGACAGGGCCTGGATAAGAGCCCCAAAACAAGTCCTTAGAGAGAAGAAGGTGGCATTACCAAACCTGCGGGCCACCGCTTCATCCACAGAGCTGGAAGCAAATTGGCCTAAGCGGACAGAGTCCCCCAGCCGCTTGGGCTCAAAGCGAAGGCTGCCCACGCCTCGGAACACCACCTCCCCAGCTTCCCTGATGCAGCCTCTAGTGCCCCGCAGCAGCTGCAGGGCCCGGGTCAGGTAGAAATGCAGGGCCTTGAAGGGGAAGCGTCTCATGTAGAGCTCCCGGGAGCCACCCCCCGTCCGCACGGCCTGGTTCAGCTCCCAGTACAAGGTGTTCGTTGAGTTGGTGTAGACCATAACGGCTATTCCATGTTGGGCTTTGAAGCCAGGGGGTAGCGTGAGCTTGTGACGCCTGTGTTCCCAGGCCTCCTGGGCAGCATCCCAGGATTCCCGTAGCAGGGCGTGGCGCGCCATCTCCTCCTTTAGCAGCAGGCCTGCCTTCTCCTCCATCTCCTCAGAGCAGCCCATATAGGCATCATCGAAGGTGTCTGGAACCAGGCTCAGGGGCAGGATAGGAACTGCCTCAACCTATGAACATAGGAAGGGAGGAAACACACAAGCAAGCATGTAAGTTCAGAGCACTGGCCAGGGGTCCTGGTGGCAGATCAACTCAGAATTGCAGAATTTCATTTCTATGCCCAAATATCTGGTGCATGCAATTGGCAAGGGCCCAAACAGGCGCAAATTACACAGGCAGTGGAGTCAGACAGATGTGGGTTCAAACACCACCTGCTAGCTGTGGGATCTTGAGCAAGTCTGGGCTTTTCTGGGCTTGGAACTTTCCACCTATGAATTGAGGACACTTCCAACCTCACAGCGTTGTTGTGAGGAGAGCATAAAGATCACTTCTGCACAACCTAAAAGGAGTCATCCCATCATTAGAAAGGCTCCTGCACTCAGAGAACGTGAGGCTGGTTGGCTCCGGGTGCTCTCCTGGCTCTGAGGGTCAGTATGCAGGTGATAAACAGCAGTGATGTCTAATGCCTGCCCTGGTCCCATCCTCAGCTCTCATCCTTGGGGAAGCCCTGCTGATGCTCAGCCAGCACACCAAGTCGCTGCCAGCTGAGAATCCTGCATCGTCTCCTGCTTCAGAAGTTTTCATCCCAAACTTGAGGGTTGGGTAAGGGGTTTACTGTCCCCAGCCCAACTCCAATCCCAGGGCCTGGGTGTGATGGGGACAGGATGAAGCCTGCTAGGGATGGCCAGCCAGGATGGCAGCACTCCCAGCACTGAGGCTGGGAGGCCGGGAGGAAAAAGTTGGAGATAATTTCTAGGGGGTGGTAGTAGAGGTCACATGGGGAGCGAGGGGTGCTGGGAGGTGGAGTTCTGGGAGAAGGATCAGGAATTTGGGCTCCCTACAGGGATGGACATTCCTGAGAGGAGACAGTCTCTCCAATCATCATCCCTTAGGCTACCTCCTCAGCACTTTGTCCGCAAAGGTTGGTCCCCAATACTTACCTGCCGGAGGGTGTGCAGGCTGAGGCAGCTGAGGACCACCAGCAGAACCTGCCACATCATCCTTGAGGGAGTCTTAAGAAGGCAGGATCCAGACGAGGGTGAGGCCAGTTGTGGCGCAGTTCTGGGTTGGTGAGGTTCCAGGACCCTTCCTTCTGAAGTGTGAGAGGGGCCAGGGTGTGGCAGGGGAGCGGAGTGGGCGGGGCCGAGGGCGGGTCTAAGGATGGGCAAGGCTTCGGATTTTACTGTCCCCACCTCAACCCCTAGCCTCCGACCACCGGATGCCCCCACACTCAGCGTCTCCTGCCCCGGGACTTCTCTGCGACCCCACAGGTGCAGCGGTTATTTGGCTCCGCCTGCAGAGGGGCGGGGCGGGGACGGAGGACCCACCTGGGGCGGTGGAGAGCTGCGGGGGACGCGCGGGTCCTGTACGGCGAGCAGGGATTGAAGTGCGGGCGGGCGCTGAGCTGCTCTGGGACTGCGGAACAAAGTCCCCGCGGCTAACTATAGCCCCTGGGCTGGTAACCCGACACCTGTCTTCCCCAACAACAGACAGGGGTGTGGGAGCGAGAGTGGCGGAGTCCTTGAGTGGTTGAGGGGCGAAACTGTCCTTTCCTTGGATGGCAGATTTTTCTCTAGACTCGAGCTAGGTCACGGTTGGAAGACGGACTTGTAAGACTTGACCTCTTCCTCAGGGGGCTCTGGGACCCGGCTGGGCCAGGGCCCCAGACCACCAGGCCGGGAAGGCCTGTGAGGGTCCCTCCGAGGACATCCCGCTTGCTAAGAGACTGCCACGTGTGCACTGGCTCATTTGCATATAATTTACATATGGCCTGCTCGTTGAGTCGCGTGCACTACCAGCATTCCTCAGTGCCCATTTTCCTCTCTAGTTTTTATCCCCTGTTCGGTCCCCCATCAGTAGGATGGGATTAAATGTACAACAGTCGCCTTAGACCCGCAGAGTCCAGCTGGGCCCCTACTCCAGACCCTTCCTCTCTGGACCTCTAGGGTCAGGTGATCCCCATGTTTGTAAACATCAGCTTTCCCTCACACCTCCTCTGGGCTTGACTATAAATAACCTGGCTCTGAGTTTCAGAGGCCCAGTTCCAGGTAATGGGAGAAGGGGCCGGTTTAATGGGCAAACAGTTCAGGAAAGAGCTTTCTGACGACGAGAGAGGGTGGAGAGGAATGTCCCAAAGAGGGAGTGTCCTGAATATCAGAATTTATTTTATTTTATTTTGAGAGTCTCCCTGTAGCCCCAGCTGGTCTGAAACTCACTATGTACACCAGGCTAGCCTCAATCTCATAGAGATCTGCTTGCTTCTGCCTCCCAAGAGAGAGGGGGGATGAAAAACATGTCCTGCCCTTTCTTATGTTTTAAATTTTATTTATTTGTTTGTTTGTTTACTTATTTGGTCTTTTTGAGGCAGGGTCTCCTTGTAGCCCCAGCTGGCCTGGAACTGGCTATGTAGACCAGGCTGGCCTTGAACTCACAGAGATCCACCTGCCTTTAGTGCCGGGATTAAAAGCATGTGCCACCATGCCCAGTTTGTTTTTCATTTGTGTGTATGTTTATTGTCCCTGCTTGTTTGTTTGCATGTGCGCTGTGCTTGCAGGTGCTCTCAGGGGCCAGAAGAGAGCGTCAGATTCCCTGTAACTGAAGGTACAGAAGATACAGGCAGTTTTGAGTCTCCAGATATGGGTGCTGGGAACCTAACCCAGGTTCTCTGCTAGAGCAGCAAATGCTCTCAACAGCTGAGCCATCTCTCTAGCTATTAGGATTTACAGATGTTACCTGCTGGCCAGGGTAGGGATGGAATGTGAAAACCTACCCAAAGGCCTCCAACCTGGTCCCTTCACCACCTCAGATTGTCAGGCAAGTAAAGTTCCCTTCATCTAGACTTTTTTTTTTCTCCTCCAATCCTTCCTGTAGACCAAAGAGGAAAACAAACAGTGACCATGCTTGGGATGTAGAAAAGCAGTGGCCCTTTGCTACCTCTCCGGCCTGCTCTCTTTCTTGAGGGACTTGAGTACCGGTAGTTGCAGGACCACAGATGCTGTGTGGGGACAGCCTCCAGCTTTGGGGAATTTCTTCTTATACCCCAGGACCTCAAACCCTCGCGAGGCCCAAGAAGTGGAGTCAAATGTAGTCATGGGCTAGGGGTGCTGAGAGGAGCCGACACCCCTCCCAGGTCACATGGAAAGCCAGGGCTTGAGCTGGGATCTGGACCCAGGCTCTTTAGCCTGCCTCTTGCACCTCAGGTGACTCATTAGATGCTCAAAGAAAGGGATCAAAGCCGGATACCTGTAATCCCAGCACTCGGGAGGGAGGCTGAGGCAGGAGGATCACCTCAAATTTCAGACCACCTTAGAACATCATGAGGCCCAATCTTAGAAGGAAAAAATTAAGAAAAGAACAAAATGAAAAAAGATGCCCCATAGCAGGGTACAGAAGCTGCCTTTCGTCTCCACCTTGACTGACCAGAGCCCAGAACCGGTGATGGGGCTGTGGTACCATCTCAGCAACTCCACAGCGTATCTTCTCTCTGTCTTTGGGTACTCCCATTGCCATGGGAAGAGCATTGGCCCAGGTCACACTGGCAGAGGCTAGGTTCCTGAGCCTTGAGGAGACAGCTCAAAATAGATGGGGGAGTGTCACATTTCTGAGCAGCTGTGTATGTGGTGGGGGAGGCCCAAGGGGTAGAGGATTGATAGTACAAAAGAGAAAGCTGTCTTCCCAGACCTGGTGACTCTCACAGGAGACCAGCACCATCTTTCTCCACCCTGGAGAGAACCTAGGTAAGGGGCATCCCACCTTCCTTCACAGGGGCAAGGAAATCCCTTTAGATGAAATCTAGCGGATTAATGAAGTTTTAGGGACCCTTGGATGGAGTGGTTGAGGACACCTAGGAAGGTTTGTGGACAGGGGGAAATGTGAGATTCTTGAGAAGAGATCTGGGGTCATATTTCCAGAAGGGACTGCTTAGTGAGGGCCTGGAAGAGAGGGAACTGACCAGAGAATTGCAATTAATAGGTAAGAGGAAGGGCAGGAGAAGGGCAGTTCCCTTGGCTGTGAAGGGGGATTGACAAACTGGGACTGATTGGTGGTTCTGCCCGCAACCCCAGCACTCCAGAGACTGAGGCAGGAGGATTGTGAGGTGGAAGCAAACCATGGGGGGTGGTCCCCAGGGCCCCAGACCATCCTCTGCAACTCTGAACCCCCTGTTGCAGCTCCTCCTGACACCAGCCAATGAGTTTAGCACTTTACCTACTCTGAGGCACTCTGCCTTGTTAACTGTTCCCAGAAAGCCTATCTAACTTGTTTACCAGGAGACGGGGGTCATTCAGGATAGATGTAGTACTCAGACAGAGACGAGTGTGTAGTGGGCACAGACAAGGCTTTACTGACGCTTCCACTCTGGAACATGAGGGAGCCAGCACTGACAGACAGGGAGCTGCTGCTCAAGGAAGGGTGGCAGGCTTCCCCTGTTTTGCCAGGATGGTTAAGTGGGGTCATCATCTAGCCTGATGTGCTTAGTAGCTGAAGCTGTGGGGCTTGGGGCTGCAGCACTTGGTGCTTAAGCTGCTGAGATCACAAGGCAGAGCGGCTCAGCTCCCAGAGGCGATCAACATGCCTGCATACAGGGTGAACAGAACCTGGCCCAGAGGGAAAGACAGAGCTGCCAGTCTCTCGTTCCTCGTCCAGTCCTCCGCCAGGCATCTGCAAAGCCACGTGAAGCTAGAAAGTTTATTTAGATCTTCCCTCAGTAACAAGACTCTCTGCAACATTCTCTGCCTGGCCCCGGGCTGAGCACTGGGCACATAGAATAGATCATTCCTGGCCCCCGCCCTTACGGAACTCACAGACCAGGAGAGGAGGCAGGCACATGAGGGGGCACAGTGTAATTAGGTTGGTCACAGGGGACAGCCAAGGTGATACAGAACTCAGACGATTCAGGTGGCTTTCCTAAGGAGGGGATCCCTGAGCCAGGCTTTGAAGAGTGGGTGGTCAGAAGGGCCACCGAGGAGAGAAACACCAGAGCCAACCTGGAGCTTTGTTCTGTACTGCAGAAGCCAAGAAGAGGCTAAAGAGGTCTCTGAGGGGGACAAGAATAAGGAAGTTAGACTGCCTGGGGGAGCAGAGGGATGTTTGATTTCATTTTTCTGCCTTTTATTTTTGAAGCAGGGTCTTGAATACCCCAGTTTTGCCTTGAACTCACTGCCCAGACTTGAGCTCCTGACTTTTCTGCCTTCACATTCTAAGTTAGGGATAAAACATATGCCTGGTTTCTATGAGGGCCTTGCATATGCCAAGCAAGCACTCTACATCCCCAGCACCTCTGCTTTTTTATATTTTAGATTTTTTTTAGATTTATGCTTTTATGTACATGTATGAATTTATGTGTACCCATATGTACCCAGAGTCTCTCAGAAGCTAAAAAAGGCATCATATCCTCTGGAACTGGAGTTACAGACTGTTGTGAGCCTCGATGTCAGTGCTAGGAATCGAAACCTGGGTCTTCTGCAAGAACAGAAAGTGCTCTTAACCGCTGAGCCATTTCTTCAGCTCCTTACCTCCACCTTTTAAAAGATGCGTTCTTATCTTTTCTCTCATAATTTTTATATCTTTATTTAAAAACATTTAAAAAAGTTATTTAGGGTGTTTTACTTGCATGTAATGCCTGCAGAGGCCAGAGGAGAGTATCAGATCCCCTGAAACTGGAGTTACAAGCAGTTTTAGTGGCCATGTGAGTGCTGGGAACTGAATCATCTGGATCATCTGCAAAAGCCAGTTAACTACTACTGAGCCATCTCTGCAGACCCATCTCTACATTTTTTTTCCTGTATTTTGAGATATTTCTTCCAGTTAGTTTTAGCACAAAAGGTTTTTAAGCAGGTAAGGGTGGTAACCAGAGCTGTACTTGGGGATCTGCTCTCCCTGCTCCAAGGTGGATGCACTCGAAGGGCTGACAGGAGGCAGAGAAATCTTATCAGGAGTCGGGCAAACTTGAGCAGGCCAGGGATGTGGCCTAGACAGGAAGGGGAATCCAGGAGACATTTTGGGCCCAGCACTGAGTGCTAATAAGGATAGGGGGTTATACGAGACTCTTCCTGGCCTGCAGTGCAGGCTAGATTAAGCCGAAAGAATAATTTATCACGAGGATTCCAGGTCATCTCAAGAATTGAAGGACCAGAAGCAAAGAGCCTCTTAGGAACCCAAAGAGGAGTCCGGCTCTTCCTGAGCCTTGGCTTACCTTTCCCCCTGCTCTTGGATTCTTAATCCTTTCTTCTCTCCACCTGTGGGGATCTCATCTCTGCCTGACTTCACACATCAATGACTCAAATGTCTCTCTGGATTGGTTTTTGTTTTCTTAAAATATATAGATTTATTTTTAAATTTTATATGTATGAGTGTTATGCCTGCATGTGTGCAAGTGCACCTGTGTTGTGCAGTGCCCTTGGAGGACAGAAGAGGGTATCAGATCACCAGAACTGGAGTTATGAATGGCTGTTAGCTGTCATGTGGGTGCTGGGATTCGAACCCACATCTTCTGTAAGAGCAGCCATCTGACCTGTGGCCTCCAACAGTGCTCTTAACTGCTGAGCCATCTCTCCATCCCCCTGTTTTGTTTTTCAGATAGGATCTCTTGTAGTCCCAGGCTAGCCTCAAATGTTCTGCCTCTGCCTCCCATGTGCTGGGATTAAAGGCATGTGCCACCATGCCTGGCTTAAAGTCTCTTCTAATTATCTATTCTGCTATGTCTTGGACATCTGTCCCTAGAAAATTCGAAGTTTCCAGGCTGAACTTACTGATTCTCCAAACCTGAGCATTCATACAATGCATTTTTTTCACTGAATATCTTTGTCCTGGGAATACAACAAAGAGGAAGGTTGTTCTACTGCATGGGAAGAGCAGACTAGGAGAAAACAAAGTACAAAAGAAAGCTTCTGGAGTTCATAGACTCGTGCACTGCTGTGTGATGATGGCAACACGTAAGTATACAGATATGTCCAGACTGTGTAGATGAAAACTTTAAAAAGATATCAATAGGCCAGGCATGGTAGTACACAGCTGTACCGCTAACACTCCAGAGATAAACACTGAAAGATCAAGAGCTCAAGGCCCGCCAGATGTGGTGGGATACGCCTTTAGTCCCAGCACCCAGGAAGCACAGGCAGGTCGATCTCTGTGAGTTCAAGGCCAGCCAGAGCTGTCTAGTGAGAGTCTGTCTCAAAAAGCAAAATGAGACAAAACAAGAATGTACTGACTGAGAAACCCCATGATGTATTATCCTAAGGGGATCAATTTATAGGATTAGTATATTCTTTGTTTTTTTTTTTTTAAAAAAAGACATTAGCCAAAAAACAGGATGCATACAAAAAATAATTTTGTGTATATTTAAATATTTAATCATTCAGGGACTTGGTGGTAGGGTGCTTACTTAACATGCATGGGCCCTGGGTTTGATCCCCAGCACTGATTTTAAAAAAAAGGTGAAATATTTATTGTTCAGATAGGCTGAGACAGGCCCTGAGACAGGCCCTGAATGGCTCTGAGATCATCAGTCCACCAGCCCCTCTTCCTATGGGCAGGTGTGTGGAAGAGCAAGGATTCGGCGAGCAGGGAGAAGGGGAGAAGGATTCATGATTGGTACTCACCTCCCAGTGGCCAGCTTTACTTGGTGTTGCTTTGGTAATAAGAATACATTTGTCTTACTTTATAGCAAAATAGACAGGTGGTCAGTACCTGTAATCCCAGCATTTAGAAGGCGGAAGCAGGAGCATCAAAGGTCAAAGACCAGTTTTGGCCAGTTCTAGCCTGGCCTGCCCTACATGAGAGCACGTTTAAACAACAACAGAAAACGTGAATAGATAAAGATAAACAAAAGAAGCAGGGAGAGAAGCAGGGTGTGGTGTGGCCACAGCACGCTTCAGGGATGCTTGTTCGAACCCTGACCTCCCTCTTAGAGCTGCTGTGGTTGGGGTTGGCCCACCTCAAGGAATCAGAGGCTGTGGCGCCTCGATTCTCTTGGTGAAATGGATGCTCTCTGTGTTCTGCTCTTCTCCAGCACCCAGGAGTCTCTCTTTGCCTCTCCCTAAGTAGTTGCTGGTTGAAAGAAGAGTCCAGGGTGAGCCAAGCCACGGGATTGCAGATAGCATAGAGGACTCCTAGACTGGGCTCCAACTCTGTCCTTGTCCTGCTACAATGCTACCTGCTGACCTGACCTTTCCTGGAGCTACCCCTCCTCTGGGCTCACGAGGCAAGGGAGTGGAGCCCAGACTCACTTTGGCAGTCCGGTCTCTTTGTGACTGGCTGTCTTCCCAAACACTCCCATACTGCACACTCTGCCAGACCCGAAGCTCTGACACCCTCGAAGCATCTACCTCCCAGACTTTTGCATTTTCTGCTGCCATTGTCCCAAATTCATGTCTCTCTCCTGAATGCCAATCTTTTCTCTCCTAAACTTGACTACTTCTGCTTCCTCTAGGATGTCTCTCATGCTCTTCCAGCCCTGCCCTTCCTTAACAGAATCTCATATAGCCTAGGCTGGCCATGAACTCACCATGGAGGATAACCGTGAAAGTCTCCTGCCTGCTGCCTCCACCTCCTAAGCGCTGCCAGGTTTTGGTGGTGTTGGGGCTCTAGCACAAGGCTTCATGCATGCTAGGCAAGCTCTCTACCAACTGAGTTGCATCCCCATCCCATTTCTCTACAATATTTCCATTTCTATCCTGTGATGCTCTGTGCCGAGCACAGGGAGTGGCAGACACTAGGTGTCAGTCAATGGTTCTTAAACTGTAGAGATTAATATTGCAATTTTCCAGATGAGGAAGAAGAGACAGCAGCTTGCCCAGGGTCGCCTCCAACATGCAGATTCCGGCCATGCTGTCTCTCTTACTTGTGTCTGTGGGCCTCAGGGATGGATTTCAGGTATGGTCACGTCACCCTCAAACCACCAGCATCCCACTAAGTCCTGGAAAAAAAGTCGCAGGAGGAAGGAATGCCCCATGTCTTCCTGCAGCTCCACCTGTCCCACCTGGCAGACCCCTGACACACTGATCTTGGGGAGCTTGCAGCTGACCTGACCTATTTGGGACTGGTCCTGCTTTTCTCAGCAGACAGGCCCCCATCTCAGTGCAAGGGACAGCTGGATGACAGGGCTCCCAGTCCCAGAAGTGGCCCCAACCAGTCCTTGATGCTCCCCACCCCCAGGTTCAGAGCCACTCCATCACACAACGGGACCTCTTTTCTCAAGAAACACCGCTGGACATGGCCCCAGCGTCCTTTGATGATCAGTATGCTGGCTGTGCAGCAGACATGGCAGCGGTCCTCCCAGATCTCAACCACTCAGAGTTCAAAGCCAACAAAGTCTACGCTGATGGCTGGGCCCTGGCCAACAGCCAGTGGCAGGAGCGCCAGGCTTGGGGACCAGCATGGGGCCTCAGCCCTACCCGCCTGCCCGCGCCTCCGGCCGGCTTCCGGGATGAGCACGGGGTGGCGCTCCTGGCCTACACAGCCAACACGCCCCTGCACAAGGAGTTCAACAGGGCAGTGCGCGAGGCAGGCCGCTCCCGGGCCCACTACCTTCACCACTTCCCCTTCAAGACTCTCCATTTCCTGCTGACCCAGGCCCTGCAGCTGCTCAGCAGCAGCCAGCCATCTCCTCGGTGCCTGCAGGTGTACAGGGGGGTGCACGGCCTGCGCTTTCGGCCAGCAGGGTCGGGGGCCACGGTTAGGCTGGGGGGCTTTGCTTCGGCGTCCCTGCAGAATGTTGCAGCCCAGCACTTTGGAGAGGACACCTTCTTTGGCATCTGGACCTGCCTTGGGGCTCCCATCAAGGGCTACTCCTTCTTCCCTGGAGAGGAGGAGGTGCTGATCCCCCCCTTTGAGACTTTCCAGGTGGTCAACGCAAGCCGACCTGCCCAAGGACCTGCCCGCATCTACCTCCGGGCACTGGGCAAGCGCAGCACATACAACTGTGAATACATCAAAGGTGAGTCACCAGCAAGCCTACTCACTGATCCCCGTGCAAAAGACTGGTGGGGTACCCTATCCTCCAGGAGCCCTGGCAAATCCAAGCCCCTATCCTCTACCCAAACATAAATAAAAGCAAACTGAAGGATGTGCTGGCTCACACCTGTAATCCCAGCACTAGACTAAGACTACATCAGAGTCTCAGGCCACTGTGAGGAACAAAACAAGACCCTGTCAAGGGAAGGAGGAAGAGGGCGAGGGAGGGAATCAAACAAGTGGACGAGAGGCTGCCAAGGCCTTTGGAGCAGCAGGCACAGATGGCAGACTCTTCCCGGAGCTGGAAGCTGGAAGTCAATTGATTTCTAGTCACAATATTGACATCTGGACAGCTGTTGGTTGAACCAAGAAAAGGGGGCATTGCTGAGATGGCTAGGCTGGTAAAGCAGCTTGCCTTGAAAGTCTGTTGATGGAAGGAGAAAACTGACTCCACAGGTTGCCCTCTGACCTGTGCATGCTCACATATACACATCACACACATACACACACAACAGTAGTGAATAAAAAAAGTTTAAAAGAGATCACTGACTGCTCTTGCAGAGGACCCATGTTTGGTTCCCAGCACCCACATGGCAGTTCACAACTGTCCATAGCTCCAGTTTCAAAGGATCCATATACATCCTCTTTTGGCCTCTGTGGGCATTGCATAACGCCAGTGTGCTTACACACTAACACACATAAAATAAAAAAAAATTAATAGTTTTTAAAAATTGTGTAAAAGCTCCAACCTCAGTTTCTGAGAGGAGAATTTTTTGAGACAGAATGGTAATTACATTCTATGGCATGTGCTGGGTGGATGTGGGGGTGTTGTACCCCTAAGTCCCAGTTCACTTGTGCCAACCGGCCAGGAAGGTGTCAGCTGCTCCTCCTCCATGCCCTGGTCCATCTCTCAAGCCAGAAGAGGAAGGATGAAGAAGGCCCCATTCTTTACCTCTGAGGGGCTGTGGGCTACTATTCCTCACTACTATTAGTGAGGTCTAAGTTTCATGGTTAGAAGCAAATAGTTGGCCCACACTGTGATCATGGCTTAACTGGGAGGAGGTCCAAAGTGGCTCTGTTCCTACCTTGGACAGCATCCTGAACCATAGGGAAGACAAGCCAAGAACACAAACCAGTCCCAGAGGCAAGGCATAGGAGGTGGGGCGCTGAGTTTGGTAGGGAGGCGATTTCAGGCCAGAGGAGCAGGAGTAGTCCAGAAGAGACCCTGGCTTGCATGGCTCCCTCTCTTCTGTTCTTGCAGCTCAGGTTAAGTAAATGAGGTCAAGGGAGCCCCCCTGTAAAGAAGCAGAGTTAGGAAAAATCAGGGTTCAACCATCAGAGTTCTGGGGGCCCTCCCTACAGAGAGAGCTACTGAGACTTTGATTCTTTGTTATCTCTTCCCTCCAGACAAGAAGTGCAGGTCTGGGCCCTGCCGGCTGGACAGCTCAGGTAAGAGCTTGAAGACATCTGCGTGGCCCACCTTGGAGCTAGATTTCCCTCGTATCCTCCAAACAACCTCTTTATCAAAGAAGTGAGCTCTTTCAGTCAGACGGCAGTCACGGTCCCGCAGCTGTCCCAGAGGATGTATATGTGCTCTGCAGTGTGTCAATGCCCTCACAGATGAGGGCCACAGTCAGGCCTGCATTTCAGGCTGCTCAGAGGAGAATACAGGAAAGGCTGTTCTCCTCAGTGTCCTCCCTTCAGCCTTTTCCTTCAGCTTTGGAACCCATTGTCCCTGTTACTGTCCTCAGGGCCTCCTCAGACCTACTTTCCAAGGCCAAGACCAAGCCTTGGATGCCAGGGACCTATACTTTAGGCCCCAACCTAACATTCTCTATGATCAATCTACATTTTGGGGGGCCTCAGTTTCCCTATTGTAATAAGCAAATAGGACCAAAAGACATCCTTGTTTCTTTCAGCTCCTTCTGCTCTGCACACCTGCTGAGCCTGGGCCTACCTGAGCCACCATTTCTGTAGGAGGGACCAGGCCAGCTCCCAGCATGCTTCTCCCCTCCCTCCCCCTGGGACCCGTAACCAGTGGTCAGACCGGATCCCTGTCTCTCACTGTCCTGTCCATTCTCCCTGACAAAACAGTCCTTGGCGTTCCAGGCACTCGGTGCCACCCGTCTTCAGCACACTGCGGTGGGGTTGGCTGATACTGTCATCATCCATGCTAAAGAGGACAGAGACAAGTGACCAGCCCTTTACACACACCTGCACAGAGTCTGGTCCAGACAACCTGGCTGCAGAGTTTAACTCTGAACCTGCCACCATGACCACTTCCACCCTCTGCCATCATCATCACAGTGTGGCATTGCCACACAGCAATCTACCAGAAAGACAGGAGGGTTTCCCTCATACAGTGGAGTCAAACTGCACAGAAGTGACTTGCCCAAGGTGACAGACTCTAGCTTCAACCCAGGCCTTTTTGTTTTGTTTATTTTTCAAATTTTATTTCTTTTTACTTTCTGTGTATGAGCGTTACGCCTGCATGTGTGTTAGTGCACCCGTGTCATGCAGTTCCCTCGGAGGCCAGAGGAGGGCTCGGATACCCTGGAACTGGAGTTATGGGCGGTTATTAGTGGCCATGTGGGTGCTGGGAACCAAATCCAGAACCTCTACAAGAGCAGTCAGTGCTCTCAAAGGTGGACTCATCTCTCATGCCTCTTGTTTTGTTTTTGAAACAGGGTCTCTCCAAGTAGCTCAGGCTTTCCTGAAATTTGCCATGTTGCCTGAGCTGGCCCATAGCCCTATGTGCAGTTCAGGCCAGCCTCAAACTGGCCCTTCTCTTGCTTCATCTTCCTGAGTGCTGGGATGCTGGGCATGTGAACCATTGTACCTAGCTCGGGCCTCTACATTCAGATGATGTATACATTTGAGACTCTGGAACAGTTCAGGATTACTCCTATCCTGGCAGGGGTGCAGGAGCCAAGTTCATCCCTAGGTCCCCCTCAGATCGCTGCCTGCCAAGGCCTATCCACCCTGCAGTGTCTCCTCTGTGTCTGTAGAAGGCAGAAGTGTCTGGAGGGGGAACTGGAGCTGTCTCTGGTCTCCTCGTCTCTGCCTGCCCTCACTGCGTCTTCTGTGTCATCTTCCCAGCTCACTCTGCTGGTCCCTCTGCTTTGCATCTTCATGTCTTCACATTGCTTCTAAATTTCTCTTTCCTTCCCTCTGCTTCCTCTGCAGCCGCAGGCCAGGGCCCCCTCTCCACTGTCTGGTCTCCCCTGCTGCTGCTCTGCTTCCTTGTGCTGGGGATCCTACCTGAGAGTCCAGGCCTCCTGTGACTTACCAGATTCTGACCAGCCCCACCTACGCCACCGACACCTGGAAGACGCTGGTCCTCTGTGTGCTTTAAGTGTAGCAGGATCCCTGGTGAACCCACATCTGGGGAACTCTGGAAACTTTCCTGAAAATTACCAAATCTGCCAGTGGAGACAAAGGACAGAACTTAAGAGACTGAACCTCACCCAAGGCTCTAGGGGAGAGCTGATTGGAGGTGGGGGACTCCGGGACAGGCAGCGACTCACTTGGAGACAGATTTCAACTCATGGAGGCGATGATGGATGAGAGGATTAGGAATTGCTGGGGCCACTCCCATGCCTGCCTGGAAAGCTCTACCTCACTCCTTCCCTTGTGAAGCCTTTCCTGACCTCTGCTGGGTCATAGGACGCCCCTCTCTGCTCCCATTAGTCCCCATGTCAGACTGAGCTTCCTAAAGACAGGGACTGGGTCTAAGGCACAAAGAAGGTACTAGAAATCGTATGAAAGTCAGAGAATAGCCAATACCTGGTCCTGTGGCACTTTGTAAGAATGGGGTGACCGCACTGAAGTATGAGGACGGTGTCTAGGGACTCCTGTGGAACCTGTCATTTTCTTGTCAGCAAAGTTGTAATTTCTGGGTCATGGAGATGACTTAGTAGGTAAAAGCACTTGCCACCAAGCCTGCCAACCTGAGTGTGAGCCTTGGGTACATGGTAGAAAGGAGAACAAACTACCACACTGTTCTCTGACCTTCACACTCATGCTCTGGCACATGTGCACTCACATATACAATAAATAAAGTTTTAAAACGTTATCTTTCTCTGATCTGTGAGTTCTGAGGTTCCTATCTGTAGAGATAACCAAGTTCCCCATTGTTCAGCTGCAGTCCCAAAGGAGAAGACAGGACACAGGGGAGATGCTAAGACCACTCTTATTTATTATGGGTTGAGGCTTTGAGGGCAAATGTCTGCATGGCCTTCTGCTCTTGAAACTAGACAATGAATTTCCTTCTCCGAGATCTATGTAGGAAGAAGCAAGGCAGAGTGGCAGAGTCCCTGTGACAACAGCCGAGGAAGACAGGTGTGTGGTCTCCCAGCTAAGAGCTCTAACTCCAAGTCGTAGACACTGAGTTTTGTTGGGGAGCTTTGCTGTTGTTTATTTTTTGTTTCTGGCGTTTTTGAGACAGGGTCCCCTCCATGTAGCCACAGCTGGCTTGGAACTCACTATGTAGACCACATTGACCTTGAACTCACAGAGATTCTGTTCCTCTGGTTCTTGAATTCTAGGATTAAAGGCATGTGCCATCATGCCCAGATTTTTTGTTTTGTTTTGTTTTTGTGAGCCAGGTTTTTTGTAGCCCTGGATAACCTAGAACTCACTATGTAGACCAGGCTGACCTTGAACTCACAGAGATCCACCTGTCTTTGACTCCCAGGTGCTGGGATTACAGGAATATACCACTGTGTTCAGATGACATCATAGCTTGCCCTCAAATTCTGTACTCTGATTTTAATCCTTTTGGACTTAGGGTGGAGGCAGGCTCTGGAGCGCTCTCAGGGCACACAGATGACATGGACAGCCACTTGTGGAAATTAGTTGAGCTGGTCCTGAACAGAAAGCTCCCAGGCTCTTGGCAGAAGTGGGGGGAGAGACAGGCTAGCCTATCTGATAACCAATAAGTCCCTGGCTTTTGCTGCCCCAGCCTTCAGGTGCTGAGGGACCTAGTCCCTGCCCCTCACAGGGCTTGCACCAGGACAAGGAGGCTCATGATCAGAGCCATGCAGAAGAAGATGCCCAGGAAGAAGCGGTCCATGACACGGGCCAGGCGCTTCCAGTCTTCATGGCAGCGCTGGGCAGCCCGGTAGCTGCGGAAGGTGCTGGCGATGGAGGCTACATGGTGCAGGAGCGCTTCCTGGTGGCAGAGACACCGTGGCTCATGGCAAGGGCCTGCTGGGGGACCAGCTGGAGGCTGGAAGCTGGGGGCTGACTCTAGTGGCCTGGACTGCCCACAGGGCTCACCTCGTTCTCTCACACACAGGCTTCTTGCCAGGTGACCCAGCAGGAGGACCCGTGCCCAGGCTGGCACTGGACGGGCACTGGGACCACAGTAATGTAGATTCATGACGAGGATGGTGAGTGCTGTGGAGAACGTGACCATGGTCATAGTGGCCATGTAATACTTCCCTGCAAGAGACAGAGCCAGGTGAGCCCCAAACAAATGGGATATATTGTGCTTCCCAGCTGCCTGTCATAAATAGAAGCTCACCACCAGGCTCTGAAGCCAGATGAGGGGAAGGATGCAGATGAGAGCCAAGCTTTTCCCGTTCTTCATTCTTATCAGGGCTCTCAAGATACCTGCTACCTAATTATTTTCACTGCTGGATGCTCTGACATTTATGGGCATAACCCGTGCAGGTACTGATCCTTTCTATACATCTGGGATAACCTAACTCCTTGGTTCATGGTGATGCTCACCTGAGTTAATGTCAAGTGCACAAGGAGAAAGCCGGCACACAGCCATACGTTATACTCGTTACTTACGATACTGGGAACCAGATCTTCCCTCAAGGCTCTTCCCGGCCTAGAGATAAGGTGTGCTCTTCTTGACAGGTGCCCTTCCCATCTCCCTTTAAAGCAACCGTCACCTCCTCCAGCTGGCACTCCGTGGACCCGGTGCTCATTCTCCCACATCTCCGCTCCCTGCGCCCACGCGTGTCAGGGACGGGCTCCCCCACCGTGCCCCGGCAGGCTCACCGATGAGGGGCACGCTCTCCGCGGGCGGCATGCTCTCGGCCAGGATCAGCTGGAAGACGGTGAGCGCCAGGAGCACGGTGACTCCAAGCGACACTTTCTCGCCCGAATCGGCCGGCAGGTGGAAGGCCAGCGGCGCGAGCAGCGAGATGAGCACGCAGGGCAGCAGCAGGTTGCACACGTAGGCGGCGGCGCGCCGGCGCAGCAGCAGCGTGAAGGTCACGTCCGGGTAGGGCTCGGAGCAGCAGCCGTAGGTGAGCACGCGCCGCCGCGCCGGCATGCCCAGCACGCGCCACTCCACGTTCTCCACGTAGTCGGCCAGGCCCGCGGAGGCGCCGCGCGGACGCACGTCCAGCTGGTGGCCGCCGTGCGTCCACGAGCCGAAGGTCAGGCCGCAGCGCTGGGCGTCGAACGGGAAGGCCGCCACGTCCACGCGGCACGAGCTGCGCGTGATGGCCGGCGCGTCCCAGCGCACCGCGCCGTCGTGCCGCACGACCACGTTGGTGCTGGCCGAGGCTGGCGGCCGCGTGTCTGCTCTGCGGACGGACGGAGCGGGACTCACCGGGGCTCGAGGGCAAGGCAGACCCCTTCAGGTGCTTCGTCACTAGCCAGGCCTTAGTGGCCGGGGCAGCAGCGGCACGGGGTGGGTGGGGCTCCCGAGGTGCACATCTGTCTGCCTTTGGCGGTGTAGGGAGGTAGCGCCTGGAGGGCTCAGAAGGGACACAAGATCTAGCCCAGGACGGAGTTAAAAGGCCTGTGCAAAAACCAGAGGTGGAACTGGGCCTCACAGTGGCTTTTGGAGTTACCTGGGAACTCATTTGAGGGGCCTGGAAAGCTGCCAGGTGTGGGCCGGGAGATGCAGAGCAGCTGAAGGTGGCATGAAGGATTGCGTGGGAGGGCTAGGCACTAGGCTGGAGAGATCTCCAGGAGCCTGGCTCATGGCCCCGCAAAGGCGCCATAGAGAAGCAGTCGTGCCCATGACAGCTCTCTTTGAGAACTACAGTTAATTGGCTTGGAACACAGAGAGGACTCCCTGGGGACTTTCGGCCTGAGGTGGCCTGAGGCAGCCAAAAGTGGGGGTGCCATGGAGTGGTGCTGAACTCCTGGCAGCTTAGAAGGGCACGGGGCAAAGGTCCCAGGGAAGCCTGGCAACCCCATTAAGTGCTGGGAGGGAACTCAGTGCAAGCCTGGGGCCTAAGGACACCTGGCAGACGAGAAGGGAGGGGACCAGGTGGGACGTACTTGTTATAGAGTACGATGTCTGGTCGCCATACCAGTCTGCTGGGAATGCGTATTGCATCCAGGTCACCATAGGCATTGGGATCCCATCGTAGATAGGCGTCTGTCCACTCCTGGCGGATCCACAGGTAGAGCGTCAGCACCTGGTTCCGTTCATCCTGGTGGGGGCAGGCAGGGCACATGGCATATGTACACACTGCCCTCTTCGTGAACACTCAGTCACAGGGCTTTGGTCAGTACCCACAAACCCAACTTGGCCATATAGTTCAGTTCCCATCCAGGCCTGAACTCGCTGTGCAACTTTAATGGGTTCTTTAGTGTCAGATCCAGCGATGCATTCCCAAGGTAATTCCTGCTTAGCAGGGATTCAGTGAGTTCACGTGTGTAAAGTGGTGGGCTGCCAGTGGGCCCTCAAGAGCTAATGGCCATTATCATTGTTGTTAATATTAACACAGAGAAAAAGGATAGCTAGAAGGCACTTCTTCCCTGGACACTGGTCCTGGTAGCACCCTACAGCCATACCATTACTGTCACATACCATGTCAATGATCTGGGACAATGTCACCTCCAGGGTCACATTCAGAGTCTGGTCTGTATCTGCCACGGGTCTCAGGGCACTTGTATAGTTGGCAAACAGGTCTCGAAACAGCTTGTGAGCTAGTCTGCCCTCAGCTCCCAGGCACTCTGGAGGATGGATGAGAAGGGCTGCCCAGTTTAGGGGCCTCTGCTCCTGTTCCCCACCCCTAGCTGGCACCATGTCTCCTGTCCCATGGTCTCACTCACTTCTGATGCTTGTGTGCGTGTGTTCATGGGGAGTGTCCTACTCTATCACGTTTTGCCTTATTCTCTTGAGACAGTCTCTCACTGCACCCACAGCTTGTTTTTTTTTGAGGACACTGGCTGGCAGCGGGCCCCAGCAGTCCTTCTAGGTGGTGGGCACGTTCAGCCACACCCAGCTTTTTACACGGGGGCTGCTCCCACCCTCACTGGGCAAGTCTCCCTCCGACTTCTTACAGCACTTCCCTCTTCCACAGTCCCTAGATAGAGAGCTTGTCCTCAGCTCTGTTCTTACAGGCACTGAACAGAAAGCTGGACACCAGGTGGACAGGGTTTGGGGAGGACTGGAATAGAAGCAGTGCCAGGAGAGGGCTGGTTCATACCTGCAGGAAGGAGCAGCAGAAGGCTCAAGTGGAGGTGGTGGATCCTGGTCCCCATGGCCCTACCACAGCCAGAGGTGGGGCGAGTCTTCTGGATACACAAGTCTAGGACAACAGTAGGCTGGTGTGATGTGGACAGTACCTGGAAGTCCAGAAGACTAGAGGTCTCTGGTGGTCCCACTATCCTCCGGGAGGCTGCAGGCTTTCTAGCTCTTGGATTTCCCTACTTGGCACCCGCCCTTGGGACTATACCTGGTCTGTGGCACCCGCCATTCTTCTCTGCTGTTCCGAGCCTCTCTGGCCCCAGCCTCTGCCCCTTTCTACGCCCTGTGCCCCTTTTGCCTCTCGCGCTTTCTGTTTCCTCTGTGGCCGCCTTGGCCTCTGCCTCCCTGACTCGGCTCTTCTATCTGCTTACCTTTCTTCTCCTTTTCCAGCCCCTCCATCCCTGTACCTGGACCCTGGGTGAGCCCGCTGCTCTCAGCAGACAAGCAGAAGGAGCTCTATCAGCACTAGGGCCTGAGGCACAGGAGGGCAGCCCTTCCTCCGCTGCCCTTCTTTGTTAGCTTAATTGCAGGCTTGGCACAGCTGTGTCCATGGGAACAGCACTGAAACAGACACCTCTGGGTGCTGGGCTCTAAATTATTCAAATTCTGGAAAGCAGTACGCAGGCTCATCCTGAGGGGTTGGGGAGTTTAGGGGTGTGAGTTACAAAACACTAGGGCTTGTGTGCGCGGGGCCAGGACCAGGTGATGAGAACGTTCTCTGAAGTTCAACCACCACCAGTCCGACTTTCGGAGGCTCCCTTTTCCTGCGGCTCTCCTCTCAGTGTGGGATGCGAACCTCAGGCTTGGGCACTTTGTGCTGAGAAAGCTCCATTTTCTGTGTGAGAGAGATGCTGAATTTCAGGCCACTCCAGGTGGTGCCGTAGAGTTGGAGACGCAGTCCACACTCCTTCCTCAGTTCCTGCAGTCACTCCAGGCTGAGACAGCTTTCCCAATGTCTAAATGCTGTGATGGGGACTAGAGGTTACGAGTTATAGTTGTTAGGGTTTAGAGAGTTGTCATGTGGTTGTAGAGAAATTATATGCTTTAGAATCTTTTCAGCTGTTTCGTTTTAGGATTTTTCATTCTGTATTTACTTATTTATATTTTATGTGTTCTGCTTACATCTATGTTAGTGTACCATGTGCATCGATGACCACAGAGACCAGAAGAGGGCATTGGACCTCCTGGAATAGGAGTTAGAGCAAGTGAGTGCTCTTTACTGCTGAGTCATCTCTTCAGCCCCTTTTTTTCTTTTCTCTTTTTTTTTTTGAGACATATTCTATGTAGCCCTGGCGGACTTGGAACTTGCTGTGTAGACCAGCCTGGCCTTGAGTTCATAGAGATTTACCCACATCCTGAGCTTCTTTCTGCCTCCTGAGTGCTGGGATTAAGAGCATGTACCACCACTCCTGGCTACCTTTTTTTTTTTTTGACAGGGTCTCACTATATGGCTTTAGCTGGCCTGAACTCTCTGTGTAGACCAGAATGGTCTTGAACTCACAGAGAATTACCTGTTTCTACCTTTTGAGTGCTGGGATTAAAAGAATGAACCACTAGCCTGGGCCTGTTATTTATTTTAACCAGGGTAGCCCCATTTCTCTAGCCTCTAAAATTTAGTTTTTGAGGGAGAGGCGGGGAACAGAGTTTCACCTAGCCCAGACTGGCCTCAACCTTGTGTATAACGGAAGATGAACTTGAACTTCTGATCCTTCTGCTCTACCTGTGCGTTCCAAGTGCTGGGATAATGGATATGGGCTACTGTGCCTGGTTTTAAGGCAGTACTGTGATTGAACCCAAGACTCTACATACTAGGTGAGCAGTGTACCAACTGAGCTACATCCTCTGTCCCTAAAAAATATATATATATATATATTTGAGACAGGCTAGCCTCACTCAGCTGGCCTGGAACCATGTCATTATGTAGACCAGGCTGGCCTTCCAGTGCTGTGTTCTATTAAAGGTGTGTGCCACCACAGCTAGCTGCTGTTTTTTTTAAATCCCAGCTCAGCCTTTTTGTCTTTTTTGAGACAAGGTCTCCCTGTAGCCCCTGAGACTTGCTATGTAGATCAGGCTGGCCTCCTTAGACACCTCACAGGTATCACGATGCCTAGCTAACCCTGGGCATAATAAAAATTCTTGAGTGTTTTGTGTGCGTGTTTGTAAGTGCAGCCATGTGTGCAATGCCTACAGACATCAGAAGAGGGCATCGGATCCCCTGGAATTGAAGTTGGTGATTGTTAGCTGGAAACTGAACCCGGGTCCTGTGCAAGAGCAGCCTGTGAGTGCTCTGAACCCCTGAGTCCTCTCCCTTTAAAAACATGGGTTCTGGGTATCTGAACTCGTGCTTGTGCCACAGGCATTTTACTGAGCCATTTCCTCAGTTCCCAATTTCTTTTCTGTTTGTGTGCATGTCCATGTAGAGGCCACAGGTTGATACTGGATGTCCACCTCCATCTCTCTCCACCTTTTCCTGACAGGGTCTCTCATTGAACCTGGAGCTGATTCAGCTAGTGACTGGCCAGCAAGCTCACAGGATCTGCTCGCCTCCAAGCCCTGTTCCCGGTGCTGGGATTGCAGCTGTGCCTGGCTTTCATTTGGATACTCGGGATGCAAACATAGGTCTTCCTCATGATTTTGCAGTAGTGGCAAGTGATTAACTGACCAAGCTATCTCTCCAAACCTTTCTGTCTTGAGATTGGCTGGCCTGGAACTTGCTATATAGACCAAGCTCGCCTCAGACTTAGTGATCATCTTGCCTCTTCCTTCCAAATGTTGATTTTAAGTGTGAACTATCATGCCTGGCTCTGGTATTTAGCACTGATATGGTCTCATGGTTCCCAGGCTGACCAGTTTGCTATGTAGTTGATCACTGTGAACTCTGGATCCTTCTGCCTTTACCTCTAGATTGCTGGGATTACAGGTATACACCACTATTCTCGGTTTCTGCAGTGCTGGGAACTGAACCCAGACCCCTGTCATGCTAGACAAGCACTCTAACCATTGAACTATATCCCCAGACGCCCCTTTTATTAATGGGAAGGAAATAATTTGTTTTTAGAGAGCAGAGCAAATACTTCCATATTAATCCTTCACACTGCTAAAGCCTAGCAATTTCCATAGCAATCTTTTTTTGAAAAACACCTCTGGGTTCGAGGAAGCAAGCACAGCATTTTCAGCTAGCTCCTTGACAGTCACAGAAGGAGGAATTCCCAGCTGGTTAATCCTTGTACTCGGGGGTTCAAGTTAGATTTAAGTTCCAGCCATAGGACAGAGCCACTCTCTTCTTTCATCCCCCAATTAATTTGCTCATATCCTCAGTTTGACAGCCCTATATAAAGCAGTCAATTCAGGAATCAGGGAGCATATGACTCAAAAAGTCTAAAACACTCTCCACGATGGCTCAACAGTAAGACGAACGCTTGCAAAGAACCTAGGTTTGGTTCCCATCACCCACATGATGGCTAACAATCATTTGTAATTCCAGTTCCAGGGTATCCGATACCTTATTCTGATCTCCACAGGTATTGGATGACATGGGTGCACTTAAGACATGCAGGCAACACACACACATAAAATAAAAAAATAAGAACACTGCACAACAGGAGGCTTTCAATGGAAAATGGATTCTATAGTGACGTGAAAAGCCCCAACTGAAGACCTATGTACATAAATTATGTGCATTATTAATAATCAACTTCCCTGGTTCCTCAACTGGCCCTTACAAACCTACTCTCTAGGCTGAGATGTGGCTCAACTTTTCCTAATATGTAAAGACTCTGGATTCAGTTCTTAGCACTGCAAGGAAAAAACAAACAAACAAACAATCTAGGCTTTGGGCACTCTGAATCTCAATTTAGCATGTTCTTTCTTAAAACTTAAATGATCAAAATACACTACATAATACTTTTATAAAGTGCCGGGACTACATGTATGCCACCACGTCCAGCTTTTATATGGGTTCTGAGGATTAAACTCCAGTGTCAGGCTGTGTGGCTAGTGTTGTTACCCAATGACCTATCTCTCCATCCTCTTTCTAAACTGTTGTCTATTCCACTTAGATGGGAATCCTCCCCCACAAAATCAAAGACAAAGCCAGTAACAAGAATGCTATAAACATTTCACTTTTATTTTTTTTAAGAAAGTAGCTTCAGAAAGAGGAAAATAATCTAGATCATTTATATATATATATATATATTTTAATAAAAACCTTTACATAATCTTCATGCATAAAGATCCAGGGGTGGCCATATTGTCTGTGACAGCCTTAATTCCAGCTGTCTCAGGCCAGCTCCTGGGACACTCCCCAAGCCGGCAGACATGTAGTGCAGGCTCTTGGCCTGCCACCAAAGGCAGCTCCAGAACCCCTCAGTGATGGTTTTACCTTCTGGGAGGGTGGGTGAAGGGTGGGAAATGCTCTGGGTCTAACATGAAAGGGCAAGGGGGAGTCCCCTTGACATTCATCTAAACTCTCCTGGAAAAATCCAGAGAAGAGTCCCAGAAAGATGACTAATAATCATAACCATAGCAAATTCTGGGATGTTCCAGAGACATGTTACATGTGGCTTAGGGCCACAGCACATGATAGTAGGCAGGTCTGATGTCGTGGGATGTTCGAGGCAGGACAGAATAGCCTTGAAGCTCTGTCCCTCCATGGCGAGCAGCCTTCCACTTTAAATCTGTCAAAGACTGACTTCTCTGACCTAACACAGGCCAACCCTTTTTGACTTCCAAACCCACTGTTAAGTAACAATCTGCTTCAGGGACAAATGTTCTTCTTCCTGTGGACAGCTCCTCTGTTAAAGTACAGTCCTCCAGTAGCACATCTGTGTTATTAATTGTCTCGTTCCTTTGAAAGTTATTGGTACAAAAGAGTTGCCGTTAGTGTAGGTTAGAAGTTCACATGGGGAGGGCGTGTGTGGAAAAGAATTCCCTGGCTTTTGGGGTTCTGCCAAAGAGGTTTTATTGACCATTTTTTTTTCCAAAAGAAGAAATTAAATGGTCTTGAAGATGGTGAATGGAGACTTGTCTCCTTTTTTGGTTCCAGAAGCCCTTGTATGCTATGTTCAGTATAAGAAAAACCCTGAACAACTGGAGCACACTGCTCAGGGCCGCAGGGAGGGAGAGCTCCAGTCAACGTGGAGGCTGACAAACTGTCGACAGGAAGATCTGGGGCTACTGTGCCGAGTGTGAGTGAGCATGAGTGTGTGAGACTGGGGCTCACTGGCTCCCAACAGTCAGTTCACGCAGGTAGGACTGAGTGAGGCCACGCAGTTCCTCCAAGGCATAGTCCTCGGGCATGGGGAGCCGGCCAATGTGGGGCGCCAACAGTTGCAAAGGGACTCGCTGAGGGTCTGGCGTTGAGTCAGAGGTGGCATCAGGGGCATGCTGCAGGCTCAGGACCACCCGCAGCAAGTTGGCTACACGCTTGGCCATATCTGAGGAGAAAGCACAGACTGAGTGCGGACAGCAGGGCTGGGGAAGGTAGGCCCTGGGGCGGGAGTCAGTCACACAGACAGGAAACCAGCTGTGAGAAAGAAGGAGAGGCTACAGGCTTACCTGACTGCGCCAGGCGATCCTTGGCATTGTAACACTGGATCTGCTCTATCCGGTTACACAGTGAGGTCACTTTGGTGTGTAACTGCTCTAGTTCATAGCCTGAGCACTCCACCTACAGAGAAACAGAACCAATTGAGTCAAGTACTCTCTACCAGTCCCACTCATGGGTTATACAAAACCCAGACACAGGGGCCAGAGAGGTGGCTCCGGGGTTAAGAGCACTAGCCGTTCTTCCAGGGGACCTGGGTTCAAATCCCAGCACCCACATGGCAGTTCTCTTTCCCTCTTGCAGCCTTCGTAGGCACTGCACACACACAGATCAATCAGAATACTTGAACAAACAGAAACAAATCATTAAAACAAAATAAACCAACAAAACAAACAAAATCCTGGATACAACAGTGATGCAGAGGATGAAAAAACCCAAAAAGCTGTGTCACTGCCAAGCTACCCTCCTCTAGTCTAGTGCTGAAGAAAACGCACTAACAGCAGTGACGAAAAGGACGCAGAGTCCTGGGCTGGGAACGTCTGGAGATCATGACTCCTGAACCATGTAACCAGTAAGCACAGCACCAAAAACCTACATTGGTATGGGTTTAGAGCAGACTTCTCAAGAGCACATAGCATTTAATTTAGGCCTCCTTATTCTGAGGCTAACAGCCCACTTCTCATCCTCCACCCCCTGATCCACTCCAAAGGGTCCAAATACGGCTCACATGTTGCTTCCTTATTTCTAGCCTGACTGATACTGCGATCCTCCACTGCCTGTTGCACGGCCACCACTATGACTCGGGTCGTGTTTACTTCTCATACAACTTTAAGAGCTTAACCACACTGCCTTCAGTGCCATCCTCGTTATATCCAACTTCCTATCATTTTATATGCCATAGCCATTTTTGTTTTATTAAGGCAGCATCTTGGTATGTAACCCCAGCTGGCCTGGAACTCACTGTGTAGCCTGGGCTAGTCACAATCCTCTTGTCTCAGCTTTGGGAGTGCTGAGATTACAGGCATGAGCATCACACTTGGCTTAGACACACACAAATAAATGTTAAAAAAAAAAGTTCAAGGCCACCCTGGGCTCCATAGTGAGGGCTAGAGTAAACTGCTTAAAACACCGCTACCATGGCCGCCGCCCCCGCCCCCACCACCAAGTCACTTCCTTACTGCCATTCCTATATCTGGCAAAGTCTTACATAGCCGAGACTGGCCTCAAACTCTTGATCCTTTTGCCTTCAGCTCCTAAGTGCTGGGATTAAAAGTGTCTAAGGCTTTCTACTGTATAACAGAGTAATGCCTTTTGACGCCTCAGAAGTTTTAAGTACCAAGGGAAAGGAAAACTAACTAGTGGCTTAACGGATTTAGGTACCTGCTGAATATGGTGGAGCATTTCAATAACTCGAATATAATCCAGGTAAACGAGCCCAGATGTTTCCCAGTCCTGAATTAGGCTGCTGCGCTCTGGAGGTGCCAGGTCTTCCAAGAAGCCTTTCAGGTAGTTGTAGTTCTCGTTAATAATGGCATCTGAAGAAACAAATAGTGAGCACAATGACTATAAGAAGGCATGGTTCACAAAAGTGCAGAGGAGCTGGCAAACATCTATGACAGAAAGGAAAAAGAATGTCAGGTTTCTTAAAAATTAGAAGTAGATGTAAAAGTTTTCCAGAGGGCAACATGAAGAATTTCTGGTTTTGGCCTTCAAGCAGCTACTTCTGGTGCTGGATAAAATTTACACAAGTCAACAAAGGGTTTAATCTTACTAGTGCACATCAAGGACATTCCTGGCAAATGGTAACTCGCAGCAGCGCTTTCTCCCCCGCCGCTGCGGCCCCTCACTCAGGCCAAGTTTCTTCTGCAGTTTTTGTAAAACACCCGACTTAAGCCTGTCACGTCTTGTGCTGAGCATCTACTTTGGTCCGAGTCATCATAGGGGTTTACAAGCTAGAAAAGCTGGGTGTGATTCCTGATGTGGGCCTTAGCACTCACCAGAAGCTAAGTGTCGGATGACCAGTTTGTGGCAGCGGTTCCAGTGACCAGCTTTAAACAGATAGAGGGCCTCCAAGTGTTTATTGGATTCCATGTGTGCTCGCACTGCTTTGGCCTCATGAATCCATTCAGCAGGCACACAAAGCTTCTGGGTTAGGAAAGTCTCTTTAGCCCAAGACTGAGGGGTCTCCGATAGCTGGCAGTGCCGAGTAAGGAGCTCTCGAACAGCCTTCTCACGCATGCTACAGGGAGGAGAGAAGCTGGAATAGCATCATCCTTGGTCTGGAGAAGGCTGCCCTAGACACAGAGCAGTCCTTTGGGCAGTTCTTAGTAGGACATTTCAATCTCAAATAAAAACAGATCACAAAGCCTTTCATTAATACTTTAATTAATCACTGGTTTAAGATTTATCTTCATTCTTTTTGATTATGTGTAAGAGGGGGTGTACATACACATGAATACAAGTGCCCACAGAGGCCGGAGGCGTTGGATGCGGGAACTGGAGATACAGGCAAATGTGACTTGACTTTCGTGGGTGCTGAGAACCACATTCAGCTCCTCTCTGGCCCCAGTTTATTGGTTTCTTTGAGACAGACACACACACTCTATAGTCCAGGCCAAGAACTTACTATGTGAATGTTGACACTGGTCTTCAATTCATCATAGTGATCCTTCCATATCAGCCTCCCAAGTGTTGGAATTACCAGACCTGGTCTCAACATCCGCCTGTCCGTCCATCCATCCACCCACTTACAGTGCTGAGAACAGAACTTATGGTGCCACCCAGGCTAGGCAAACACTTTACCATTGATTTGTATTTCCCAGCCCAACATTTATTTTTATCATTTTGTGTGTTTCTGAGGCAAGGTCTCACATAGTGCAGACTGGCCTCGAAGTTGCATGTATGGAGTGGAGGATTGCCCGAACCCTCGTCTTCTCGCCTCTACTTCAGAATGTCACAACTGGGGCACCACCCCCAATCAATAGAGTATTTAGACATGGCATACTTTCATGATCAAAGAGCTGGAAACCAGGGCTGGAGAGATGGCTCAGTGGTTAAGAGCACTTAGAGCTCTTGCAGAGGATGGGAGTTCAATTATTAGCACCCACATGGTGGCTAACAACCATCTCTTAACTCCAGTTCTAGGAGATCTGAAGCTTTCTTCTGGCCATCAGAGGCACTGTTAAGACACAGGTGTGCTTACATACATGCAGGCAACACACTCATACACATAAAAAATTGGAAAAAAAAGTTGGAAATTGAGTCTGGTTTGGTGGTGCAAGACTTTAATCCCAGCACTCCAGAGGCAGAGGCAGGCAGATCTCCATGAGTTCAAGACTAGCCTGGTCTACATATTGAGTCCCAGGTTGACTGGGGCTATAGGGAAACCTCACTTCAAAAAAAAAAAAAAGCAAGTTGGAAATTTAAAACTTTAGAGACGGTTCTCCTCAGCTACAGTCTCTTATTTTCTGCTCAGCAACATTCCTTCCAACTTCCCAGAAGATGAGAGATGAGGACAGGGGAATTCTGCTCCCCTGATGTGAGGCTCCAAGCTTTCCCCTTTACTAACACATAAACACAATAGCTCTAACAGGTAAAGTTTCTTCCCGGCTTGCTTTCTTTTCTCAAGCTGCCAGCCTTTCTCATCTATTCTCTATCACTACATTAGGGTTCCAAAAGTAGACCCCTTTTCTGGGTGTGTCAAAGAACCAGCACTTGGGGCTAAAGAGATGGCTCAGTGATTAAGAGCACTTACTGCTCTTGTAAAGGATCCAGGTTTAGTTCCTGGCACTTAGATGGTAGCTAACAATGACTCACAACTCCAGTTCCAGGGGATCTGACACTCTCTTCTAGCGTTCATGGGCACCTGCATACATGGTACATATGAATAAAAAAAGTTTCTTTTTAAAAAAGAAATTTGTGTGCACCTCTTTTAACTCCCACAGGCTTTGTATGCACATGGTGCACTTACAAAGATACAAGGAAAACATTCCTACATCACAAAATAAAAAGCGAAATAAAAAAAATTTTTAGTCAAGTCTGACTATAAAACCCAACTTCTTTTGACCCCAAGCAATATGACAATGCAGCCTAATGATTAAGAGCATGTATTATTGGCTGGGAATGCAGTTCGGGAGTAAGTGGAAGGCCCTAAGTTTGATCTCAAGCATAGAGAATAAAGAAGGCACTCTTGACTGAGTTGGAAGTTTTCCATTAACTTGTGTGCTCCTGAGCAGAAGTTAATGTGCATCTTGGTTTACTCATCTATAACATGGCAGTACGAGAGTCTACATCCTATGCTCATCATGAGCAGAAAATCAGTCACATTTATGTCCATGCCTAATTCTATGTCACTCATTACTTCTCAGTGAACACACTGAGGTTTTGAGGTTTATCACATTGCTCTACTTAACAGGTATTCTAAGCAGTGCTTGCTGAACTGAAGACTCAATCCTTTGGTATTACCCCATTGTGCTAGATATCCTCAGTGGGTTCAAAGGCATCTTACTCACGCTGAGTTGTCAATGTGCAGGAAGACAAAGATGGCCCATTCCCAGAGTCCCTCGCTTTCCAGTTGGCCAGCATAACTGGCCTGCAGCACACCTTCACACTGTTCTGAGAGATGGGTATAGTTAAGAGCCCTCAGCACCTCCCACAGGTGCCAGCTCAGGCGATAGTCCAGAGGATCTGCAGTTACGCTTCGAGGTTCCAACAGCTGATTGAGATCATAATGTCTGTAGAGGACAGAGTATTCAGAGTCAGGATCCTCAGCTAGCGGATCATCTGCACTGAAAAGGTCAACTGTTTTGGTTATGTCTTAGAAGATAATAAAAAAGTACCAGAGGCAACAGCAGCATGGGTCTCATCCCCAATTAGACTACAGAGTTATACAATATACATATCTCTTACCAAGAAATTATAAGGCCCTTTCTATTATGAGTTTGTGTGACTTGTTTTTTTCTTTTTTGGAGAGGGTCTCCCTGAAGCCCCAGCTGACCTAGAATTCACTATGCAGACCAGAATGGCCTTGATCTCACAGAGATCACCTGCTTCTGCCTCCTAAGTGCTGAGATTAAAGGTGTCTGCTACCATGTCTGGCCAGGCTGTACAATCTAACATATTGGTTTGTTCTATATGTATTTTTAAACATTTATTTATTTTGTTATTTTGTGTGAATAGTGTATTGTTTGCATGTAAGTACACCTGTGCTGTGCAATGCTTGTGGATGTCAGAGTTACCAATGGCTGTAACCAACCATTGGTTGGTTGGGTGGTGTGTTGGGAATCAAACTCAGTCCCTCTGCAAGAGCGGCCAGTGCTCTTAACTCCTGAGCCATCTCTTCAGTTCCCTTGGTCTATACATTTTACCACCACAATATAAGGACTCTACAATTTCCATTCTTCCTACAGAGATTTTTGCTTTATCCTTTGGTGGCTCACAACCACCTATGAGTCACAGGGAATCTCATGTTCTCTTCTGGCCTTGGCCAGTCCCAGGCATGCAAGGGGACACACACACACACACATATGCACACATGCATGCGCGCGCACAAGCGCAAACACTCAGACACATGAACTATGAATATTTTTTAAAAAGTTCCAATGTTCTTTCCACTCAACTACTATAAGCTGTATTTGACAAAATATCGAGACTTATGGGAATTTGAGGGCATAAAACCAGAAAAGATGCCAAAGGGGTTTAAGGGATCACTCTCAAGTAATTATAATGCTGGTCCTGGCTTACCTGTCACTGTAGAGTTTTAGAAGGTGAAAGCAAACGTCTTGAAGTGGTCTCCTTGAGTCTTTCTCTTCCTCTACCACACAGCCAGAACCCTCCAAGTATGAAGGAAGTGGGGAACAGGCATATCTATCACCCTCTGAAGAATTCTGAAGGAGAAGAATTTGATAAGACAATGCATCAGCTGCTAGTTGACTTTAATCAGTTTATGATGGCTCAGTCATGTAGATACCCGGCATGAAGCATGTAACATAGGGTTGGAGATGGCTCAGTGGTTAAGAGCACTGGCTGCTCTTATGGATGACCCAAGTTTGGTTCTCAGCAACCACATGGTGGCTAACAATCATCAGTAACTCCAGTTCTAGGGGGATACGACACCCTCTTCTGGCCTCTGGTGGCATTGCATTGCATGCATTATACTCATATACATTTTTTTTAAAAACTCCAAAGAATGATGTGATACTTCAGATTTTTCTTTTTTTGACACATCTCTTTTCAACTGACTAGAAAATACTTCAAATAGCTCACTAGATTCCTATGCTCGCCACAATACTTAGTGAATTCAGGGTTTTTTTTTTTCTTTCCCTCCCCCCCTCTCTCTTCCTTCCTTCCTTCTTTCCTTATTTTTAAGAAAGGGTCTCATTGTATAGTCCAGACTGGCCTGAAACTCTTGGCAATCTTCTTGCCTCAGCCTTGTGAGTGCTGAAATTACAGGCATGGGCCATTAAGCCTCTCTATTAAAGTTACTAGTCCTCTTTTCCCTGACAAATGAAATGAAAGACAAACACAAAGTATGAAGAAGAAGAGGATTTAAGAAGTGACAGCACATCAGGAGGGTGTTGAGTTTGAAGTCAGGCTGGGCTACCTAAAACCTTTTCTCAAAATAAGCTGGGCATGGTAGTGCCTGTCTTTAATCCCAGTACCCAGAAGGCAGAGAGGCAGCTATGTAGACCTTTAAGAGATGAAGTCCAGCCTAGCGAACATAGCAAACTCTAGGCCAGCTGAGGCTACAGGGACACCCTGATTCAAAAGACCAAGAAGGGGCTGGGAAGATGGCTCAATGGTTAGGAGTACTGACTGTTCTTGCAGAGGACCTGAGTTCAGATCTCAGCACCCACATGGCAGCAACAAACTGGGCCAGATGCCATGGCACATGCTTTTAATCCCAGCACTTGGGAAGCACAGGCAGGTGGATCTCTGAGATGCTGTTTTAAAAAACAAACCATATTCCCTATCACTTGCCAAATAAAGGGACAGTAAGAAGTATTGTATTACAAATGTGATTTAATGGTCTTTCTCTGCAGGACTTCTCCTGCAAGACAGAACACAGACCAAAATTCTTGCTTGGCTCTACTGGACACACATACCTGAAATGCCTCTTCATACATGCCGAGTGCCCTAGAAATGGAGGCTGTTGGTGGAAGGAAATACCAAAGATGGACAGCAAGGGCACGTTTCCAATCCAGCTGTGAGCACACATTGATCTGCTTCTGTTCTGAGAGCCGCCACACCTGCAGGAGACAAAAGCATCCCCATGACAACATGCTGGCTTGCTGCCAGTAAACTGCTCACTTACTCAAGGTTTGAATCTCTCCCCTTCTTGGTTGTGTGTGTATGAAAGAGAGAGGTAATCAAAGGGTAAGCAGCAAGAACTGCCTTAAAGAAATCGCAACCCCATTGATAAAATGGGAAATAGACATTGAAAAGCAAGATGCTGGAGACTGGAGAGAGCAAACACTGCTCTTCCAAAGAGTTCATTTCCCGTCTCCCATGCTAGGACGCTAACAAGCACCTGCAATTCTAGTTCCAGGGGGATCGTACACCTCTGGCCTCTGAGGACACTTGCCCTCATGCGCACATACCCACACACAGAAAGACATACATAATGAAATAATATTAAGAAAAGAATGATGCACAAGATAAATGTACACATATAATAACTGAAAAAAGTTGCAGAATCACTATCTACAATTGATTTTTCTTGTATATAAATACATGCAAAGATGAACACATATGCTAATATGGATTTGAAAGATCTGTGGGCTGGACAAGATGGCTCAGTGGTTAAGGGCACTGGCTGTTCTCTTACAAAGAACCTGGTTTCAGTTCACAGCACCCACATGGTGGCTAACAACGATCTTTAACTCCATTTCCAGGGGATTTGATGCCCTCTTCTGGTCTCTGTGGGTACTGCATTACATAGGTACATTCATGAGCAGGCAAACCACACATAAAAAAATAAATCTGATAGTAGCCTATGTAAACATTACTATGACATAGCAAATTCTAACACAAATCTCTTTTTTTTACACTCACTTGGTTTGGAAGGCCACGTGTGCCACAGCATGTGTGTGAAGAACAAATGATAACTTGAGAAGGTGAATTTTCTCCTTCCACTGTGTTTTCTAGGAACTGACTTAACTAATGTCAGGCTTGCCGGTCAAGTGATAAAGCACCTCATCTGTCCCAATTTAAACATCTCTGTAAGAATTTTTTATTTTTTGAGATAGTCTCAGTATATATAAAGCCCTGGACAGCCTAGAACTGCCTATGTAGAGCCATATACCTATGCTGGAATTAAGGACATGTGCCATCACACCTGGCTTGAAGAATGTTTTTTGGAGGGTAAAGATGCTTGCCATACAACCTGAGGACCTGAGCTTGATTTCTGAAACCTCCATGGTGGGATGAGAAAATTAACTGTGCCAAGCTATCCTTTAAACTCCATACACGTGCCATGGTGTCTATGTATGCACTAGCACACACACACACACACACACACACAAATAAATAAATTTTATTTGTTATTTTTTTTGAGACAATGTCTTTTTAGGTGGCCCTGGCAATCCTCCTGCCTTACCTTACATGCTGGGATTACTGGTAAACACACTACACACTGAGTATTAAGCTTTTTTTGTTTGTTTTTAAACGGTGTACATATCTGAAAACTTGTTTGCCTTAAATTTATAACAAAATAAATACAAAAATATGCGATCATGTTAAAAGGAGACGTTACCGGTTTTCCAGCCAACAGGGCAAATATTCGTAATCTTTCATCCTGGATGAAGCAGTCAGCCTGCAGCTGATGCCAATCGGCCAACTGCATGGTGAGCAGCTCCCGGACTGACTGGCTACCCACCAACTGAGACAGAAGAAGGGCGAGGCGATGGTCACCTAGGAGAGACCAAGTTTTCTGGTGATTACTAAAGAGATACGGCTTGCAGAGACCATCCAGTGTGCTTTCACTGCTTCCAGCCCTCGGAGGGAGGACTCACAGCGATGTCCACATCTTCCACCTGAATAGAAAATCTGCCGGAACATATCACCTGATTCAAAATTTTGCAGAAGAAACTGAAATGACACAACTGAAGATAAGCCCAACTGTAATGTACAACACAGTAACACAGGACAGCAAACTGAATTCTGCTGACAGATGTGTGTGCCTGCTGGAAAGAAGCCATTCCCACAGTGGCTCAAGGCTCACACATGGTTAGAAAAGGTACCACTGTCCTGCTGGAAATTAAAACTTTCATCTTCAAAGGTTTCATTCACAAATTAGACTGTCTGGGTGATAGAAATATGCATCAGGAACACATAGAAATGTGTTGCTAGGCCAAGAATCTGTGTTATCAATAGACAGAAGTATGTTCACCACAGATAGCAAAGCTTGAGAGTTCTGGTTTGTCATTCTGTGGTAGAATAATTCATCACGATCACCTCAGCAAAGGGGACTTTCCACACAGAAGAGTGGGCTTGGCTTTTTGAAGCACTCTCTCTTTCAAGGAACTAATTTTCTAAAGAACATCAAAATACTTTGTTTCCATTGGTTTCTGCCTTAATCTTCAATTGTTTCTTCTAACTTTGGGCTTAGTTTATTCCTTTTCTAGTTTGTTAATGGAAGTTACTGATCTAAGATTTTTCTTCTGGAATGGATGTTAGATAGGTAATGTTAACAGTTAATACTGTGTGTTTGTCTGTCTTGCCTGGTCAAGTCTGCTCCTGTCCAGTCAACTGTGGCCAGGGCACTGGGGTCTTTTCCAACACAGTTGAATCGCACAATGGGTCCTTGGACCCAGGAACATTCTCATTAAACGTGGTTCATTTGGGACACAACACAGGCTAAGTAGGTGTCCACAGGACATCTACCACATGTACCACATCTACCTCCTGCCTCAGTCTCCCAAGTGCTGAGATTACAGGCAAATGTTACTATATTCAGCTTTTGTGCCTTTAAAAATATTATTTTACAGTGTTGAGGATTTGATCCGGGGCTGGTCATGATAGGCCAAGAGCTCTATCATTAAGATTTAACTATACATCTCTAGAGCTTTTCTTTTCTAAGTCCTAGCTGGCCTTGACCTCAGAGATCCTCCTACCTCTGCATCTTGAGTGGTAAGAGTAAAGGCATGTGCAATCATCCCTTTGTTTCCTATAAATCCTGATTTTCTGTTTAGCTGTTGAATAGGTCTCTAAGGACCTAATTTCTCATGATTTTTTAAGATCTTTCCTGCGACATGCAGGTGTGCTAGTGAGTACATTATTATTTTAAAAGATTTATTTTTTATTTAATGTGTATGAATGTTTTACCTGTATGTATGTATGTGTACCATGTATGTGCCTGATCCCGGCGGGGGTGTGGGGGTGGTGGTGGTGGTGTTGGGAACTGAACTCAGATCCTTTGCAAAAGAGCAGCAATTGCACTTAACCTATGAACCATCTCTCCAGACCTCAACATTATCTTTCAAACAATTTACAAACTTTGAAATGTAGAAAAAAATCAATCTGAAGACAAATTCTTATCACACAATGTATGGAGACTGAAGTAGTTGAACTCAACATGTAGTGAGAGTGGAATACAACTGGCCTTTCTATGTTACCAATTCAGCCTTTTGTGTATTCTATTCCTTATAATCTCCAAAAAATAAAGTTGATGGCTACAAATAGTTGGCTTTCATGAATTAGGTTCCAGCAAACAAAGTCTCACCAAGGATCTACAATATAGATTATGTTGAAGCATGTCATTCTTTATTTCTATCAGTAGTTCTGTTAAGATAGTCATAAAGTAATTACTGAATGCTTTACTAGTGGAAGAGGAACTAAAAAAAGCACTTAAGTTCTTAAATTCAAGTAAATATTTAAACCCAGAAACTAAACTTCTATATATTTGGATGAAAAAAGTGAGTTTATATAAAGGAACTATGTTTAAGATGTTCACAGCACCGCTTATAGATTAAATGAAAAAGAAAACGAAAACTTAATGCCTAAACGTCAACAAAGGAGGCGAGATGATGTTCGGAGGAATGGGTAAGAGTAGTTAACAGGGCTCCCAGCGCTCACTACCCAGCTGTGCGCACTGCAGACACCTGTGGCCCTAGCTCTGAAGGGGGTCAAGAGAATCACTGAGGCTTGCTAGATTCTAGCCTAGTCAAGAAAATGCCAGCCACAGGTTCAAGGAGAGACTCTGCCTCAAAGGAGCAGTGAGGTGACAGAAGGGCACTAACAGCATCTTATGGTCTGTGTGTGTGCATAGACTGTACTTGAACGCGTACACATGCACACACACACACACACACACACACACACATAAATAAACTTTTATAAAATAAGAGGCTAGAGATAGCTCTGTAGCTAAGAGCACTTGCTGATCTTGCAGAGGGCACAGCACCCACATGATAGCTAACAACTGTCCAAAACTCCAGTTCCAGGGGATCCAATGCCCTCTTCCAGCCTCCACGCACACTGCAGACATGAATGCATTTATATATATGTAGGAAAATGCTCATACACATAAGTAAAAATTTTAAAAGAAAGCACGTGATTTTAGACATCTGTATTTTACATGCAAAGAACAGAATACATGGATCTTATTCCTACCTGACTGCTGTGCCAGAGAACATGCCTCACTTATCCTACTTCCTGTGAGGTAGCTAAAGACAGCCTCTACAGGGTTGTCTTTCCGGGTTAAGGAAACTTCCTCTTCAATCTGAGGTGCAGCAGTATGGGACAGCCAGCGGGAGAAAGCTCTTCTTCGCTCCAGAATCTGCATGTACTCAGTGGGCTCATCCAGCTGACTGTCAAGCTCCTTCAAGTTGCCCCATAGGGCTTCACATAATGTCCAAGTCAGGTTCCAGTGCTTCACAACTAAAGAAACAAAATACAATGGTATGATTCCAGTTCTCACAGTAACTCCTCACAGAAGGCCATCATACTAATTGTAATGCAAAAATACAGAAATTATTACCTGCTCACTAAATGTACATGTGGTACTTACATAACAAACAGAACCAGCTGCTTTCTTAAATGGTAATTATGACCAATTATGACGAAGCCCAATTATGACCAATATCTGAGATGATCCTGAAAATATTCTCTAATTTGATCAAATTCTGCTATAAAATGCTTTTAAAAATGTAAAGTGCTCTAAAAATGTCTAAGAGAATAATTTTATTCTACTAAGGCACTGCCTAAAACTTACTGATTGTAAACGACACTTCAAAGTACTGAATTGGAAACCAACTTGAATGTACACAGTGAGCTAAAAGGAGTTAAGTTTACTCTAAAGTCAAAGAAATGAGACATGCCCAAAGCTATAAAGCAATACTTGAGAGACAGGATCCAAATATAGGTAATTAAGTATTAATCCACTCTCTTAACCAAAGTGTGTACTGCCTCTCAAAAATAAAAATAAAAAGATAGTGTTTATCATTTTAAGATATTTATAAGTATTCTGTGGAAAGATAACCTACATGTTTGAAAAGAAAATGAGACAATGAACACACAGGCTGGACATTAACAAGTTCCACATGTGTGGTTTGAAGCAGTATGAAGTATCGTGAGATAGGGAGAAGGTAGAGACTGCCAGAACACTTCTATGACCACAAACACAAGCTGCATGGCTGCAGAGAAGTGGAGTGCTACAGAAAGGCACGGGAGCAGCAATGAACGACAGACAGCTAAAGACCACGTGAAATCCAGAAACACTGGACTGTAGACTTGTAGAACAAAGAACCCTAAAATGGGATGCTTGGTGGGCATTAAACAGAAGGAATGGCCCAACACACTCCACAAGCTCAAATTAGGCACGCAGAAAAAATATAGTTTAAGATACGGAGATCTGTTGTCCACATGGCCCCACTGGAGAAGGGGCCTCCTGCATTTCACAGATTACCCGTCAATGCCCTATGGAGCCACGTGAAACCATATGGCCAAGGAGAAAAAGAGTCACCTCAATTTTTATGATTACAAGTTTCCTCAGCCTCTCCTTCTCACTGGCAAAGCAAGAAACCATTCTGTGTCAGTGTGGAACTAGGAAAACTACTTGGGACCTGAACAAAGTCCACAATTTGCAGAGGGGTGTCCTCCCACAAGAAGAGAAGGGTGCATTCATTTATGAAGGGTGCCACAACTTCTGGGAAAGGACAAGATGACCTGAACTGATACAAAAGAGGGACGCCAGGACAGAGCCCAGTGGGGCTGGGGCGGGCAAAATGATTCCTTGCCTGTATCTTGCTATCCTTTAACTAGTCTGCTGTCTCTACTCTCAGAGACTGAGAGACATCTGGTAGAAATATAGCCATTGCCAGGGCTGGTGTCCTTTCATCTCCAACCACATGCACACATGCTCTGGCACACATGTATTCTCCTGTACACACACACAAAATGAAGAACTAAAAAAAAGATAGAAGAAAAAAATAAGTCAATAAACGGGCAAGAAAATGAACCAAATACTCTCCAAATGAAGCACAAATCCCAATAAATACGTGATGAAAATTTTGACATCTTTAGCCAGAGAGAGGCAAAACAAAGACTCCATTTCACCTCAGTGAGAACAGCTAACATTAAGGAAAAACAACCCAACAATAGCAAATGCTGGTTGAGAGTGGATGGGGAAAATGATTTTTCCATAGATAAACTGTTAGTGGGAATGTATGTAGGAATGGGGCAGAATCTGGACTAAAGATTTTTTAACCTTGTAACCAAAGCACTACAATCACTGATCCATATGCTCTTGTGACCTGGGCACCTGACTTTAACTGAACCTCAGTTTGACTCTCCACCCTAAAATAATGCATGTGGGTATGCTAGAGAATTAAAACATCAATGCACTGAAAAGTAGTGCATCTTCATTGAAGAATGCCTGACATCCTGTGTATGAGATGTTTTAGGCCTTAGGATGAAAGGGAAAGATTGATAATGGTGGAACCAAATTTGTAGTTTCTCAAAATGTATGTTGGAGAAACTGTTCTGAATAAAATTATAGGTGAGGCCTAGCTCAAGGGCCATCAGGGGGAACCGGCACCCTCTAAGTTTAGGACCACTCTTAACAGCAATCGATATAATGGTTTCTAAAAAATTAAAACTACAATTGTGATTTGACTAAATCAATTCTTTTTTTTCTGTTAGTTTTATTTTTGTTTGTATGAGACAGGATCTCATTATGTAGGCCAGGCTGGCCTTGAACTCACAGAGATCCATTTGCCAGTGCCCGTGCCTGGGATTAAAAGCAAGTGCCACCACAACCAGCTGTATATTACTTCTTACCCAAAGAATAAAATAAAGGAGAAACCTGCACAGACACATTTATTGTGGAATGATTACCACACAGCATCCATGGTGTCCATCAAAAGACAAATGGACAGGATAAATGTACAAGTACACGATAGAACTTTTATTCAGCCATAAAGAATGAAATTAGGGCAACTGCAGGTATATGGATGGAACTAGATATTATCATAGTAAGTAAAATAAGCCAGAATGCAAAAAAACAACAAACCAACAACAACAAAAAAAACCCCAACAAAACCCATAGTTTTATAGGCTCCTGGGCCCTTGGCTCACATGAACCCACAGCAAAGATGTCAGCATGCACAAAACCCTAGCAAACTCAAGCAAACAAAACACAGACCAGAACTGGGGAAACGAGCAGCAGGCCCAAACTTTAGCCAAAGAATCATTGGCAGCTGATTATTGCTGGGTGAGCGAGAGCTGATCTTCTTTAAGGGAGAGATTCTAGATAGTCTGGATGAAACTGTACTGAGGGACATCTGGGTACATTAATGTGACTTGATAAACCTTAACACGGCAAAATTTATGAAACGCCGTGTGGTGGGGGTGGACCATGGGGTACAGATGGAGGAGGGGTGTGATGATGATTAAGGTGCTTCGTATGAAATGCACAAAAACTCAATTTAAAAAAGCCCTAGTATTCCACGTTCACGTTCTGCTTCATAAGTGGACGGAGGGGGCACGTAAAAGTATAAGTAGACAAGCAAAAGGGTGAAGGTTAAGGAATGGGATGAAGTGGGGTATTTTCAAAGTATGTTGTATGCACACATGAAAATGTCAAAACAAAACTAATTACTTTATATAGTTAATATTATTTCAATAATTGTAAAGGGCAAATAAGGATTATATTTTCTATGACATCTTACAAGGATATCTGTAAATCTAAACCTCATATATGTAACATCAAGCACTATAACTATAGTTATCACTTGTCAGTTAAGAATTTTCTTTTATTTATCCTCAAATACTATTACTTTTTATTTAAAATTTTTTAATGATTAAAAAATAATTTGTACAACCTTTTTGGTTTGCTGGTACTTTTACTGGTATGTACAGAGTGCCTGTGAAGGCATGAAGGGGATGACAAGGGGCAAAGGAGAGCTGCCATGTGGGTGCTAGGAGTCCAAGCCAGGTGCTCCGGAAGAACAAGAAGTGCTCTTAACCCCCAAGCTGCTTCTCTAGCCCTACTAGTACTGTTAAAATCTAAAGTATTTAGGTCAATAAAATTTTAGTGGAAAAAAAGCACACTTTTTCCAGTAAAGATGATCTGCTAAACATGTCATTAATATTTTCTCACTGTTTGAAATAGAAAGAAGAATGTAATTCCCTAAATCCAAGAGATTTGATTGACTATAGTTATTTGAATGATGTCCTAGGACACACGCCAGCTCCTCTACTGGCCATCAAACGTTAGATGCAGAAGGCATACTCACTTTGTGCTTCTAGTATATCTCTGGATGATTCCTTAACCCAATCTGCATAATCATGAATGACATCAACCCCAGGATTGGGGACAATGAGAGGACACAGTTCATCTACATGGACAGTGCTATGCTTTAATTTGAGTTCTAAAGGTGTCTGGTATAACTGCAGATCTTCATCCGCCTTCCTCTCTCTCAAACTGAGTTTTTCCAAATGAACTTTGAATGGAGACTCAGACAGGCTAAAAGAAACAACAAATAAGTCAGAGAATGAAGATAAGAAATAAGCTAAAATACTTTACAACCAAACCTCTTTTTCTGATTATAGCAGAATAAGCAGCATTTCATTGTGATTTTTCATTTTTAGAAAGCTCTCCATTGACAGCACTAGCTAGCCTGGCACTGGCTATGCAGACTCTTAAATTCAGATGAGCACAGAAGTCAGTCTGAACAGGATGTGGTTTGTTTTTGAGACAGAGACTACTTATAATCCCAGCAAGCCTATGTAAAACCAGGCTGGTCTCGATCTCACAGAGATCCTCCCTCCCAAGTGCTGGGATGAAAGGCATGTGTCATCACACCTGGCCTTTTCAGTTTTGTTTTTCTTGATGCAATTTTAAAGAATTGCATTTAAAGATATTAATACTTCCCAAAATATCATAAAAGCATCCATAATCTAGTTAATCACTAAATTTAGGATCAATTTTCCTAAAGTTCAAGATGTTACTGATTTTTCCAAAATTAACTTCAAGAACTAGTATGTAACCACATTCATTTAATATGTAGCAAATGTACATTAAAGGCGTGTAAGAAAACTGCTTATTTTGTACGGAGCTCTGTATACATTCTGCTAAGTAACTGCCAGGACATTGTCTTTTAGAAAATAACGTAAGTGCATCTGTGTTCAATGCCCATGGAGGTCAGAAGGTGGCATTGGATCTCCTAGAACTCAAGTTACAGACAGTTGTTAACCATTATGTGGGTGCTGGCATCCAAACCTGCGTCTTCTACAAGAACAGCCCAGTGCTCTTAACTGCTGAGTCATGGCACCAGCTACATAAAACTCTTTTTTATAAAGAGTTTCACTCTGTGGTCCTGACTGGCCTGGAATTGGTTATGTAGTCAAGGACTGGAACTCAGAAATCTGCTTGTTTCTCTGAAAACTTGAGGTTAAGCACATATATACAAATCTCAATTGTAGGGACAATATAGGAATGCATATGCTACTGAACATATAACATACACGAAAGACATGCATGGGTTATCTATAACTGATAACACTCACCTTATGAGGTCTGAGATATAGAAAATATACTTAGTTGAGAGTATCATTTATATATGGAGAAATCACAAATACCTGAGCAAGAAAATAGAAGGTGGCTAATACAATATGGCTGGAAACCTACAATAATATTAGTTTTGGATCTGCTACTTTTTAAGTACAGTTTATTCAGTAACTATACTTTATAATTATATATAGCTCGCCGGTGCAAATGGAGTCAATCTATTTTTCTTCATAATTATAAAAGTACTTTTTCTCACCTAAAAATATGCTAACTATACCCAGAAAGATCAAAAAGTGGGAGTTCTAGCCTTGAGTTTCCTAATTATAGTTTCTTACCCCCCTCAATAGCCATGCTCTTTCTAAAAACACATCAAGATATATAATTTGCTGGGCATGTTGATATATGTCTTTAATCCCAGCACTTGGGAGGCAGAGGCAGGTGGATCACTATGAAATTGAGGCCAGCCTTCTTTATAGAGTTCCATTACAGGGAGACCCTGCATGAAACAAACAAAAGAAATGTAACTCACGATTTAACAGCTACTGGATTAGGCAGGAATCCATATTCCATTGAATCAACAACCTGGTGATTTTCCAGTTCATGAGAGCCATTCAGTTGTTCTCCACTATTAGCCAGAGTCCAGTTGGGGCCCCAACCAACTCGAAATGAGCGTCCCATGAACAAGGCCATGTCCATCAAAAGTTTCCCCTTACCAAACATAACAGATTTTTCAAGAGGGACTAGACCTGGTTGCCTTCGTGTCCCCACTGTTTTCAGCTGAACCTCAGGAGCTGGGCTAGGCACTGTGAACACAGTGGCAAGGGGCAGAGGGACAGACCAAGGAGATGAGGATGGGACATTCATCAAAGATGATGCTCTGGGAGTGCGACATTCTTGCAGAGAGGCACTTGGTGAAAGAAAACCTCCACTTGTAAATTTTGATTGCAGCAATCCACCAACTGAAATGAGAAAAAGACTCTAAAGAAAACAGCTTGTTTACTCAAGGACAACACTAAAAGTTGCTGAGGGTGAAGCTCTTCAGTATTTTATCAGACTCAATGAGCTATGGATGACCAGACACAGGTTAAGTCAGATTTTACAAAAACTTTAAAAAATATAAATTTATTTTTAATTATGTGTGTTTGGGTGCGGTATGTACACAGGAGTGCAAGCAAGGTGCCTGTGGAGGACAGAGGCCTCAGATGCCCCAAGAGCTGGAGTTCCAGGTTGTGACCTGGATGCCGGATGAGGATGCTGGGAACTGAATTTCGGTCCCCTGCAAGTGCAGTATGGCTCACTCTTAACTGTGGAGTCATCTTGCCAGCCCCCAATAATTACCTTTCTAGTCAGGAAATCTAGGAAATGACTGTACAAAGAAAAATGCACAACAAAAAAAGATCTTAAAAGTTATGATAACAATATTTAAAAAAACACAAAAAACAAAAACCAACGATGCTACTTTTGAAAAAGCATCTGGCACTTACATGCACCAGGCTGTGTAAGCCACCTGTGTCCACTTCATGTTCCGTAGTGACTGTAATCAGTGAGCACTATCACTATCGCTCCTATTCCACAAACGAGGAAACTGAGCTCAGATAACTGAGCAAGCCTGGGAGATATGCCTGGGTTAAGCCTGGGGTCAAGAGTCATGTCCTTACTGAAATTTCCTATGCAATCGTTTTTTAGCTAATATAAAAGAAAAATATTTTATGTTTTCTCTCATGTGCAGATCTTAGATATTCTAGATCCCTAATATATGTGCTGCTGACACTAAAGCAGAAGAAAACTAGGGAACAGAGCTAAGGAGTGGGTGAGAGGAGGAGCAAGAAAGGGGAGTGGGTGGGAGATACGCTCAAGGACCTTATGTGTTTGTCTCACATATCACAACAAACATGGAAAAGCCCCACACAGATCAAAATTCAAGTTTCTACCCTTCAAGATTCGATGCTAGAATTAAGGAACAAAACCCAGAGCTTGTACCACTGCACGTGTAATTCTGCTGTTTTGTCCAACAACAGGGTCACATGTAGCCTCCCTCCTGCCTTTACGTCCCAAGGGCTCATATTATATGTGTGTATCAGCATGCTGGGCCATACCTGCCTTTCTGAAGGGCACTTCTTACTACTGTTTTTCAATTTTGTGTGTTTCTTGTTTGAAAGGGCAGCATTAGAGTTAGAGAAGTATGACATTTTCATGCAATATATATTAGAAATGTTATTAGGTGATACTTGAGTAAATTGAAAGTACCTAAATTTTCTTCTTGAGACAGGGGTTTGCTTTGGACCCCTGGCGTATCCTAAACTTAGAGATCTTCCTGCTTCACTCTCACAAGTGCTGAGATTAAAGGCATGTACCACAATGTACAGCCTAAGGTAAAATACCTTTTTTAAAGTCAAGCTTAAAATGAGGGCAAACATTAAGTGATTGACTTTTAAGACAGCAATTTGCTTTAAAGCTCAGGCTGGTCTTGAACTTGCAATGATCCACCTGCCTCAGCCTTCTTACCCCAAGGATTATACATGTGACCAACAGTATTATGATTTATCAGAGCAACTATTTTTCTTAAAATTATTTTTATTTTTATGGGTGTGCCTGTGGAAGCTACAGGTGATTGTCAGAGTTCTGGAGCTGGAGTTGCAGGTGGCTGTGAGCCATCCACTGTGTGTGCTAAGAACTGTACTCTGGTCCTCTAGAAAAGTAGCAAGTGCTCTTAACAACAGAGTCATCTACCCAGAACTCTATTTCTATGTTCACATGTGTGTATATATCATGACATGTTGTATGGAGACAAGAGGAGCATTTTCAGGAGTTGGCTTTCTCTACCTTGTGGGTCCTAGGGATAGAACTTAGATTGTCAAGCTTGACAGGAAGCACCTTAACCCACTGAAATTCCTAACAAGGACTTAGTTTTTTGAATTTGTTTGTTTTTTTAGACAGTCTCACTATGTAGACCAAGCTGCCCTCAAACTCACAGGGATCTACTTTCCTTTGGCTCCCAAGAGCTGGGATTAAAAGTGTGCACCACCATGCCAACCTATTTAAGGTGTTTTTTTTTTGTTTGTTTATTTTTTGTCTTTTAGAGATAGATTTCCCTGTAGCCCCACCTGGCATGGAACTCACTATGTGGACCAGGCTGACCTTGAACTCACAGAGATCCACCTGCCTTGGCCTCCCAAGTATTGGGATTAAAAGCATGCCACCACACCTGGCCCTATTTAGTTTTTAAGACCACAATGATACATCTCCTGGTGGTAGCTCTTTAGCTTTCAAAATACTTTGAAATCCGATCTTCGTAAATTCTTCAACGCCATCAATACTGCAAAATCTAACTTACAATCTGCAATCCGGGAGCACCTGCTGCTCTTCAAGAAGATCCAGGTTCAGTTTCCAGTGCTGACATGGTAGGTAACAACAATCCACTTCCAGGGATCCCACACCCCTTTCTGGCCACATTACACACACATGTGGCACTGCACACACGTGGTGCACTTACATACATTCAGGCAAAACTCTCATAAAACAAATAAATAGCTTAAATAAAATCTGCAATTGTACTAGGAAATGAAAAGCTTTACAGTGAAATATGAGCACCTCACAGAAATATGGAGGGCTTAGGGGGAAACAGAAGTGTGATAAATGTTTGCTCATCAATGAAAAACATTTACGTAGAAAGTGGTAAGACAGTGTTAGGACTGGACAAAAAAAGAATACAGTACAGGAGAACCTGTAGAATCTTCAAAATAATGTAGTACAAATTAGGATATTAGAGATTAATATGTAATCCACATTCACAGGTGACTAAAACCTGACTCAATAAAGAACAAGTGTTTTCTTGACCCAAGTTCTGCATCTGTACGGAACTGTCAGGGCACCGTTGCTTAGAAACCAGCCACTCATAGCTATTTTTGTTGTTGTTGCTTATGTTCTTTAAAAAACTTTTATATTTGCTTATTTGTGTGTGGGGGAGTGGACCTCATGCGGCCCAAGCACCTTTACCTGCTGGCGTGTTTATGTTTTTGAGACAGAGTCTTTCTGTGTTGCCCTAGCTACCCTCAGACTAACAGCAATCTTCTGGCCTCAGACTCCTTAATAAAAGGACTATAGACATATATGTTACCACAACTTCCTTGGCTTTTGAATTTGACCAAGAGATTTTTATAAAAGCACATTAAAAAAACAAAGACAAAACCAAAAACAGTTAGGCAGAGTGATACACACTTTTAATCCCAGAACTTGGGAAGCAGAGGCAGGCAAGATCTCTCTTAGTCAAGGTCAGTCTGGTTTACATAGTGAGTTCCAGGCCAGTCAGGTCAATATATTAATATATTGAGACCCTGCTTCAAAAAGCAAAAAAACTGGCTGGGCATGGTTGATGACGCCTTTAATACCAGCACTTGGGAGGCAGAGGCAGGTGGATCTCTGTGAGTTCAGGACCAGTCAGTCTACATAGTGAGTTCCAAGCCACCTGGGGCGACAGGTTGTCCCAGTCTCAAAACAACAACAATACAAAACAAAAACCCACAAAAAATACAACACCATCACCACCACCACCACCTGCCTGTGTGGTAAGTATCATCGTTGGGGGTATTTACTAGTGAAGTTCATTCAACTAAAAGGACATGAAAAGTACAACTCTAGAGTTTCCTCATTAATCAGCCCATTTTCTAGACAATACCTATTGAGCGGGATTTTGAAGAGTGGGAGGCTGAAATGGGGCGTCTAGGAGAACAGATTTCTTGAGCGGTGTCTCTTTTGGAAGGGAGATGACTGAAACGCTGATCCATGGCATCAACATCTTCATCATCAACAAGCAATGAAGCTTTCATGATCTAAAAAAGGCAATAGATGTAGAATAAATGTGTTTCCCCACAAATGAACTGCAGTTTATAGCACCAAAAAAAAAACCCCAGAACCTGTTTCTTCTCAAGGCATGTCTGGCGCTACTGTGACATCTGAGTGACCGTTACAGCACACTGTATGAAGGAGAGAAATCACCCACTTCTTTTCTGTGTATTACTGCGCTCTACCAGATCCCAGCACACAGCGGTTACTCATATTCTGCATAAACGATTTTAAAGTCAAACACAAGCCAGAGGCTCAACTCATACAAAAACGGCAGGAGCTAGAGGAAGAAGAAGGAACCTGTGTGTACCATGTTTTAAAATGTTTAAGGTTTGCAATCTCAAGGCCACTCTAAAGCAGACATATTTGAAATATTTCATTATTTTTATTTTGTGTGTGTGTGTGTACTGTCTGCATATATGTAAGTGCACCTGTGTCTTGCAATGCCCAGGGAGATCAGAAAAAGGTGTTGGGATTCTCTGGAACTGGAGTTATGGACCATTGTTAGCAGGCATGTGGGTGTTGGGAACTGAACCTGGGTTCTCTGCAACAGCAGCCGGTGCTCTTAATTGCTGAGTCATCTCTCCAGTCCCTCTTAGACTATTTTATAAAGAAAATTTACAGTTGTTAATGGATTGAATGAAAATCAGAGTAGTAAAGTTATAAAACTTGGAAGAATAACCAGGTTTTCTGATGAAAGTAGTTAAAAACCAGAAGACATATCTTCTCTCCCTCAACGTAAGGCTTCCCACCCTGGATGGCAAAACGAAGCCCACGACACTGGCCCTATTTCTTTTTCATCACAGTGAACCCTCAATGGTCTGAAGTGAATAATCAAAGAGGTGTGATAATATATGAGATTAAATATTAGTCTGGCTTTTTGTCATAGTAAGGGGGTATTTTAGAACTTCACCTGTAAGACATGTGGATTGATTCCCAGAGAAGATGCAATGTGTGTTGAAGCAGACACAGGTTCCTGGTCCTCAGGCACACTCTCTTCTAACACAGAATCCAATGCTGGCTCCTGGGTGATATCTACCATGTCACTGTCCAGCTCCACAACCCTCCCTAACTGCTCGACCTCTGGGCTCTGACTCTGCAGACAGCAAAAACAGAGAAGCAACATTAAAATATACCAAACAGAACAAAACTAGATCACATTAATTGCACTCAGAAAATGATATAGAAACACATTCTGTATTTTCTATCAGATGAGAATAGATTTGCAAAAGAGCTAACATTATTTATCTCTGTTAGTACTTAGGTTACAAATGTTTCATGAAACCAATCTTTAAAAAAATTATGATGCAAAGTCTAAGACCTAGTGGACTTCAGAGACAAATATTATACTAGACCTGATTTAGCTAGCAACTGTGACTTCCTGATTTACACAGGGTTATCCTGTCCTCCAAATGACTTACAGCCAGAATTGGGAAAAGAATAAAAGCTGGAAACATTATTCAAAGGTGCCCACACCCACTTTTTTTCACACAGGGTCTTGTATATCCCATGGCTGGCCTTGAACTTTTATACAGCCAGGGATGAAAAACTTCTGACCTCCAGGTTGCTAGGATTACGGGTGTGCTTACACCATGTCCATTTTATGTGGCGACAGAGATCCAGCCTATGGCCTCAAGCATGCTAGGCCGGTGCTCTTTCAACTGAGCTATGTACTCTGCCCACAAATATTAAATCTTAAGTAACTTGGTACTTTCTTTAAATTTTCTTTTCATTTTTAATGTGTACTATGAGTGTTTTGCTTGTATGTGTAAGTATGCCACATGCAATGCCTATGGAGGCCAGAAGAGAATACTGGATCCCTGGAAAGAGTTACAGATGGTTGTTAGCCTCCATGTGGGTGCTGTGGAACAAACCTGGGTCCTCTCCAAATGCAGCCAGTAGGGAGCCATCTCTCCACCTCCTCTTTTCACTTTTCTTAAAAACATTTAGAAATACCAGGCTTGATGACACACACCTTAAATCCCAGCAATTGAGAGACAGAGGCAGGCCCACTTCTGTGAGCCAGCTTGATCCACATAGCGAATTCCAGATCAGACAGGGCTACATACTAAGAGCCTGTCTCAAAAGAACATAAAAAAACCCAAACAAACTTGCACACGCACAAATACATACATATTCATACACCACACACACACAATTTATAGTGAAAATGTAAATGCTAATTAAAATTGAAGCATGCTACGGTTTTCCACAAATTCACCACATATGTCCTAAACATGCATTTAACTAAGTAAAACGTTAACAAGTAATGGAGACACTTATGAGACATCGTCATGCTATGTTTCCTATCATGCTAACCCTGCACAATTTCTGGCTCATATATCATGAATAGTCCATTTCATGATATACTTCATAGTGACGCTGTGGGAGAGCAAGTAGTTTGTGGGTTTTTCATTTGTTTTCTTTCAAGACAGGGTTTCACAATGTTGCCCTGACTGGCATGTAACTGCAATGTAGAACAGGCTGGTGTCAAACTCAAGAGATCTGCCAGCCTCTGCTTCCCAAGTGTTGGGACAAAAGGTATGTGCCATCATGCTTGGCAAGCCAGAAGTTTTTTTTTTGGTCTTTTTTTGAGACAGTGTTTTCCTGAAGCTCCGCCTGTCCTGGAACTCACTATGTAGAACAGACCTGCCTGTGCCTCCCGAGTACGGGGAGTGCCTGAGTACTGCTCCATCATGCCCAGAGTAAGCAGTTTTTAAAAAAAAGTTTTGCATCTTATTTATTTTTCTGGAGAAATTGTCTCACAATGTACACCTACCTAGCCTTGAACACACAGAAATCCTCCTGCCTCAGCCTCCTTAATGCAGAAAATATAGTTATACGTCACTACACATGAGTAAAAAAGGTTTCAGGTTCTCTAAGGACAAAAATACCCAACATTAATTAATGTTTTCAATTGGACATAATCTATGGCTTTCTTGCATTCCTTTAACAAATATTCTTATTTAAAGAATATGTGATCCTAGCCAGCTGTGGTATTGCACATCTTTAATCCCAGCACTAAGGAGGCAGAGGCAGGTGGATCTCTGTGAGTTCAAGGCCAGCCTGGTCTACACGTTCCAGGCAAGGGGGAGTTACAGGGAGACCCTGACTCAAAAAAAATAAAAACAAACAAAACTCCAACACTCCCCCCTCTAAGACTCAATTCTCTGAACCACAATGGAAAAAGGAGTTATGGTACAAGGTTTACGGCTACCTAGGACATGTACAATAACCAAGGACTATTCTAATAAAAGTTAGATAATGCTCCAAAGGCAAAGATGTGGGCTGGGGTATAGCTAAGTAGCACAGCATTGTCCTGACAGGTTCAAGACTGTGGGCTTGACCAACAGCACTTCCAAACAAAATGCAAAGATGTCCCTATTTTTAAAATTTAGGCTACTCAAAGATCAGACTATTTTTCACAGAAATCCACCTGCCTCTGCCTCCAGAGTACTGGCACTAAAGGTGTGCACCACCATGCCTGGTCAGTATGTTTACTTAAGCAAAATAATTACAATTCCCTTTGGAAGTGGTGACACTGGGGATGGAACCCAGGGCCTCGTGCACGCTAACACATGCTCTGCCAATGAGCTACACCCAACCACAATTCCCTTCAAGATAGTTTCTAACAGTCTCCATCCTATGGGCAGAATGCCTTACTGTTTTTGGCGTCCATAATAGGCTGATTACACCAGATATCAAAATTCATAGTTTCTTGCATGTGTTTGGTCTATCAGATGGTCAAGGATTACTTTTCCTTTATCTACTACTAAGCACATCAACCAATTTTGTTTTTTATGTCTGATACAGTACATGGCACACAGCAAAAGAAAAAAAAGAAAGCAATTAGTAACCATAAAAGGACAAGGAGGAGAGGGTGAGTGGGCGGAAAGGGAGCCAGGAGAGAAGGAATGATGCCGACTTACTATACTGCTAACACAGGCATAACTACACCATGAAATCCTTTACCAACATCACTTTGAAGGTAAAACAGGATGAACTGATAAAATACCAGATTAGAGAACAAAGGGACTCAGGGCATCTACTTATAAAGAGTGCTGAAGACCAGTTTTATTTGCCCCATGCCTAGCCACTGAGGTGGTAAGACGTCATCTAGTACATGGACAAATGGGAAGGGAATGTCTATAAAACTGCAGAGATGGAAGTTCCTGGAATCCACGTGTGTGGATTTTACTGATACATTTATAAAATCTCAATAAACTTTACTAAAATAAATCTTAGCAGACCAGATGCTTCTTCAAAGGTAGTTTTTAGAAGTTAGTTGGACCAATTAAAAAAAGATAAGGTGACTCAGAGAAAACTAAGAATGTGGGGCGGGAGGGAGATGACAAAAACCCTGAGAGGTCTGTGGCAGCTGACTAGGACATCAACCAACGTCTCCTTTTCCTACAAGGCAACCTCTTGAAGATAGAATTAAATTGTATTTATAGAAAGTGTCTGCAAAAAACGGTTGTCTAAAATATGTAACTCTTTACAATTCAAGTCTTTGATAAAATGTTTCTTTTCCCACTCAAAAGACTCTTCAATACTCTAAACCTCATTTCTTAATTCTGAATGTGAAATGAGACATCTCCAATGACTCTTAATTCAAAACAAAATGAACAGTCAAGGGTCAAACAGATTTTTATATAGTTCCCACTGTTTGCTCAATTTAGTTTGGTCCAATCTAAATGCCAACAGTGCCTACCTCCAACACACTTTGTCTTCAAATTATCAAGAGTATTTTTACATAAATTTTTTGCTTGAGAAACAAGTTATCAGTAAACTATGTTCGTTTTAAGAGACATTCTGGGGCTGGAGAAATGGCTTAGCAGTTAAGAACACTGATTGCTCTTGTAGAGGACCTGCAGCACCCATAAGGCAGCTAACAACTGTTTGACCTCCATGGGCCTTGCACGACACAGGCGCACTTACATACATGAAGGCCATACACACATACACGTAAAATAAAATTTCTTTAAAAATTAAAAAAAGAGAAAAATTCTATGTTAGGGTTTCAAAGGGCCATGAAGGTACATGTGCATGTTTTACATAATACACTAAAGGATATCAATGCATGAAATTTCTTAATTTCATTTATAACTTTATATTTTGATTTTTAAATTAATTTTCAAAAATCTCTTCAGGTTAACACAGTAAGAAAATCAGTATGTCTAGAAATATCGGAAGCAAGCAAACTTGTGGCTCTATTATATATACATTTATATATAAAACTGCATACATATACACATATTTACACATATATGAAATACATAAAATATATTTAAAATGTGTTGATCATTGGAACAATTTATAACACTGTCCCGTTTATTTCAAGTCACAGTATACACAAAATCTTCTATTTTCTAAATCTTAAATTACATTTTTCTATATATATAATATATATAAACTGAATCAGGTGTGGCTGCATACGCCCTTAATCCCATCACTCAGGAAACAGAGGCAGGCGGACCTCTGTGAGTTCAAGGCTAGCCTGGTCTACATAATCTCTGATTTCCAGGCAAGCCTGGTCTATAAAGCAAGTTCCAGGTCAGCTAGGGCTATATATAGTGAGACTCTTGTCTCAAAAAAATCTAAACAAAACAAACCACTACAACTCCCCCCAGCTCCAAAGCATTTTAGTTTGGGCTGCAGAGATGATTCAGTGGTTAAAAGTACTTGCTACTCTTGAAAGGACCTGACTTCGGTTGCCAGCACCACATGGGATGGCTCATAACTAGCTGTAACAACAGGTCCGGGAGATCCAAAACCCTCAGCTGGTCTGCACAGGCACTGAACTCACAAGCACAGACCTATACACAGACACACATATACATAATTTAGAAATAAAAACAAATATCTTAAAGTTTTAAATTTGTTTGAGTGAATTTGCTAATATGACTAATGCCAAATGTCTCAATTTTTTCAGTTTCAAAATCTGCCTGTACACTTCAGTCACGTGGGGAGAATAATTAAAAATTAAATGTCTGACTCCCATGCCTGACTTATGGAATCAAGTGACAGCTCATCTAAGGAATTAATGACATGCTTTTCAGGGAACTGACACAGCCAGCTGAAAATTAGAAACCAGGAGCTTCATACTAATGCTGTAATTAAAGAACAAAACTTTTCCACAGTAGTCTTAATTTATCTGCCAGCATTTTCTCTAACCTAAAAGGTATAGAATCATACTTTTCTGTTTTCTAGTTGTTTAGACATAACTACTTTTTAGGAGCAAAAAATTTACAAACCACCGGGGAACCAGAACTGAGAATACTGTTTAAAAAGCAGTGTTGTATAAATATAGGTCTTAGAGCAAAATGCAAACGTTCCTGAACAGCTCAAGAAACAATATTCCTTCTCCATTTCTAAATTCTTTGTTATATTCTGGGGTTGTTGGGGGCTTAGAGGGGATCTTGCACCAGACTTCAGGAAAACCAAACTTTCTGAAATGAAGGCAGCATTGTGATGGTCAGGATGGTCAAGAATGAGAAGAAATTGTTGTCTCTTTTCAGTTCATTCAGACAATTTAGGTATTTTCCATATACCAAGGAAAATGTAAAGTCTTAGTTCTAAAACCTAAGCACTGGCATTTCCATTTACCTCCAGTGTCACTGGGGACATGGAGGCGTGCTCCCGTGCCTCACTTCACTGTCTAGCCCACTAAGAGCAGGATCTGCAGAAGCAATGAAAGTAAACAAACCTGAGGCCTGGCTATTCTGAATGCTTCTAACCACCTTTTTATTTCTGCTACCTGTCCAAAAGCCTAAAGACCAAGAACTTCAAGCAAAGCAGTACCCTAAAAAAGACCCCATTCATTGTATCCTATTTTCCCAATGAGAATCTCTTTTGGCTAGATAGAACCTGTTCTGCAATATTTTTGGCCCTTGGTTTTGCAATGAGCTCCTGCCTATTACAGTGTCATTACAGGAATTTAGCTATGTTCTGTTTGCACTCTAGGGATTCAAGAACCCAATGACTACTAATTGCCAATATTACATAGACTGATTTTGTTTAGAGCTGAAGCTGTCTCAGTTGTGTCTTTATGACCTTATACAATACTTTTATTAGCAGTAAAATAAAAGGCTAATAAAAGACTAAAAAAAAAAGTAATAATAATAAAAAAAACTTTGGAGAGACTAGGAAGCAGAATTGACCAAAAAAAAAAAAGAATATGGATAAATAAAAGGCCAAGTTCGTACCTCGATTTCAAAAGCAGAGGTTTCTCAGGGTATTAAATACTGCAAAGATTTATGGTTAACAGTTCAGTCTCCCACATTCATCAGGTCGTCCCTTCCACTCTGTGCGCGCAAAGGTGAACATACACAGTATTCTCCGGAAAACGCCTCCCCAAAATTATTTAATAATAAATCTTAAAAATAACACATTTGAGCAGCTGTAAGAATTGTAGCATGGAAAATTCCAAGGGTCCTGCTTTTAGCAGCTGAGAGGTAGAGGGTGTTTTACAGAGTCCCATTAACAACTCTTGTTTAAGGAGTATGGCAGCAAGTTAAAGTATTTCTATAACTTGATTTGAGTATAAACAACATTCAAATTAAAGTAAATCTCTTTATGAGTAGGCATTTAAAGAAACTACCTGATATCTGAAGTACAAACCTTTTCCCATAAGGACAAGGTTTATATTGGTTAACAATACTAAAATAGGATGCAATACAAATAATTCTAATAAACAATGTAGTACCTAGTTTCTCCAAGCTAAATAATTTACTTGCATTTTAAAAATTATCTGTTTCATAAAGATTATTAAAATACAATATTAAGAGTTTACTTGAAGTTAAGCAAATACCTCGAGGAAATGGAATTAAAAATCCTTGCAGAAAGCTAATCTGACTTTAAAAAAATGATGGAGGTAAATAACAAAAATAGACTGCACATCAAGAAATCAGTAAAAGATTTACTTTTCATCAACTCATATAAGCAAAATGCTACCTTAAGTCGATCACTGAACAAAGAATTACAAGTCCAAATGAAAAAGAGAGAAGTGCTTGAGAATACAATCTGTAGAATGATCCAATCAGCAAGAGAATTCTTTAAATCTCAAGTAAAAACCAGATGCCTACACCATCTCATGCCCTCCCTCAGACTTGTCTGAACATGATTGCCAATATGCTTGTACTCTTCCAAGTTCCAGGGGCTTTACAAACAGCTCAATAGCTGAATGACTTGCTTTGAACTTCTGTATCACGGATTCCATTCAAATTCACTGTCCGTTCTCTACCTGAGGTGGAGGAGCAGGTTTGCCATTAAGAGCCATCGGCAAAGCAGTGGCCTGGCCTGCAGGTGGCAAAGGGGCAGTCTTCAACTTCTTTGACGTAGTTTTGGATGGATGTTCTTCCTCCTCTTCATCAGAATCCTGAAGGCCGTATTTAGAAAAATGAGAGACCTAAGGGAGAAAAAGAAACCCACTTAAGCTAATTTTAACATTGTTCTATTCAGATGTTTCTATATTTTCCTTTGCAATCTGCCTTTTTAAAAAAAAGACAAAAGGAGAGATTATCGAAATAGCTAAAACATTTAATTTAAAAATGCCAATTAGGGCCAGTGAGGTGGATCATTGAGTGAAGGTGCTTGCTGCCAAGCTTGACAACCCAAATTCAACCCTAGGACCTACATGGTGGAAGGAGAGAACTCCTACAGGCTGTCCTTTGGTGTCTAAGTACACAGTGCATGTGTGCATGTACATACAATAACAGAAAGTATAATGAAGGGGACAGCGGCAATTACTGGAGGTGAGGAAATTGCTCAGTCAGTAAGTGTTTGCTGAGTAAGCCTTAGGGCCTTGATATGGATCCACAGCACTCACATAAAAAGACCAAGTTCAGCATGGCCAAGAACACCTCTAACCCTAGCATTGGGAGAGCAAACGGATTCAGCACTCAGTTTTAGCAGAGAGCTCCAGGTGCAGTGAGAAAGTCTGTCTCAAAATTAAGAGTAGGGGAGGTCCAGTGAGGGGTCACATGCCTTTGGAGGAAGAAGCAGATTGATCTCTGTGAGATCAAAGTCAGCCTGGTCTATGTTGTGAGTTCCAGGCCAGCTGGGGCTACAGGGAGACCCTGTCTCAAAAAAAGGGGGAGAGCAATAGAGGAATACATTCAACAATGACCTCTGTCTTGCATAAACACACACACACACACACGACAATTATTTGGGCAGATCTTCTTTACCAAGAGGCAAAAAATTCTGTTGAATAACCATTTTGTGCCTCCAACTAGAGTTTCTAAACTTGGAACTGGGCTAAGTGACTTTACCTTAAACACCCAAGAGCCTGTTTCAGGCCGGTACTCCTTGAACTGAGCTCCCTGCTTCCTTGAAACTGCCTCCAATCTCCCTTCATAGTTGATATCAGCAAGTCGGTCTGGGCTCTTTATTAAGCAACGGGAAGTTTTATCTATTGGCCAAACTCCATCCAATGTAACTTCAGCTTTCCTGTAAAGTATAACCAGGGAAAGTGTAAATGCTTCATATTTAAAAGCAGAACTATGGAAGTCAGTATGGAGGATTCTCAAAAGACCAAGATACAGCAGCCAGGGCTTTTAGCAATATATCTGGATGATTCTAAGCCCAGCAGAGGACTTGCATATCCATGTTTATTATTGTATTATCCATATAGATGAATGGATTAAAAAAAAAGACAGATAAAATGCAAATTTTTCAACAGTAAAGAAAGATAAAAAGATATTTGTAAGATAACAGAGATCATTATGTTACATGAAATAAGCAAAGACTAATATTACATGTTTATTCACAGGCTGAATTTAGATTTAAGTTTTTATCTTTTATATTTTTGGTTTATTATTTTTATGTATATGAATATTTGTGCATCATGTATGTGCGATGCCCATGGAGGTCAGAAGAGGGTGGCAGATCCCCAGGAATTGGAATTACAGAGAATTGCTAACTGCCACGTAGGTGGCTAGGAACCAAACCCAGGTCCTTTTACAAAAGGAGACGGTGCTCTTAATCTCTGATCCATTTCTCCAGCCATACATTATGTAGAAATATATGTGTAAGACACACACATGTAGATCAAGAAAGTAGAAAAGGTAGGAGAAGAAGAGATCCTAAAGAAAAGAGGGAAAAGGAAAGGTAATGGAACTGACAACATGAAAGCAGAGGGAAGACTGTGGGGAGAGGAAGGAGACCAGCAAGGGGAAGGCAGGAGACTTCGGGGGATGGATGGGGGTGGAGGGGGTGTGAATGGAACAAACTCTTAACAACATATTGGCATGAAAATCCATAATGACATCTCAGTACTTTGTATGACAAGGTAAAAAATTAAGAAAAACTAAACAAACACCAGAAATTAACACACACACTTTAAAGCAGATAAAGTCATATATGATGCTTGGTGTGGTGGCTCACACCTGTAACCCCAGCACTGAGGAGAGGCAAGAGCATCACTGCAAACTTGAGGCTGGTCTGGTCTAATTAAAGTTACAGGCCAGTATAGGTTACAAAGTGAGACACTGTTTCAACAACAACAACAACAACAACAGATCAACAGAGACAGAAAGAAGAAGGTCCTTGGAATTATTCTATAGTTGTTTAAAAAGCTTGATTCTTGCCTTCAGAGCAGTCAAGCAGCATAAGTACAAGGCGTCACTATTCCAGCTTACCTCATCAGTTCTTGAATACGACTGCATTTACTTCAAAGTATCATGGTACATAGTCCGGTACATAGTCCTTACGATCTAATTTTGGTAACAGTTAGGCTTTGAGTATCTAAGTTACTTAGTCCAGTGTGGCCTAAGTCATAGTGCAGGTCCTAGGTATGATACTGTACTTAACAACTGTAATAAGGGCTATTGTGCTGGACAATGGCTCAGTAGAGCCTGGCTAGAGTGAGTGTCCTAAACCCCACAAATAAAGGAAAACAAAAGAATGACATTTTATTAATTATTTTGTTCAGTTCCCAGAACAGACATGGTAGCTAACAACCATCTAGAATTGTAGTTTCAGGGCATCTGACACCCTCTTCTGGCCTCCATGGGCACTGCATACACATGGAGCACTCACATCCACACAGGCAAAACACTCATACAAATAAATGAAAACAAAACAAAAAAACAGTGGTTAAGAGCATGGGCTGCTCTTGAAGAAGACCCAAGTTTGGTTCCCAGCATCCACATGGTAACTGACAATCAACCATAACTCTGGTTCCAGGGGAATCCAGCACCCTCTTCAAACCTCCATGTGCATCTGTGTTGCAGATGCACTTACATACATACAGGCAATATACTCATACACACACAAAAATATTTAAAAATTTAAAAATGGAATTAAAAGCAACCTACAAATAGTAAAACCATGAACAATGGTGTAAAAAATATCCAACATCCTGTCGAAAATTCTTTTGGACACAGAGCTAGTTCTTTTTACTGGGGCTCTGCATTTGTGAATTCCATCAATCAAAAATCAAAATTATCTAGAGGAAGATGGGGAAGGTAGCACAAAACTGCAATCACAGCACTCCAGAGGCTGAGGCAGGAGGATTGCCACAAATCAATGTCAGCTTGGACATACCATGAATACAGGGTGATAATGTGAGACCCTGTCCAACCTCTGACCCCCACAGCAATATACGGAAATAAAAACGTTCATTAAAAAAGCCTTAACTGGGCATGGCTTTAAACCCACAGCCAGGAAGGCAGAGACAGGTGGAGCTCTGTGAGTTCAAAGCTTGGTTTACATATCTACATAGCCAGCTGGAGCAACAGGAAGACCATCTCAAAAAGACCAAAAAAAAAAAAAAAAAAAAAAAAAAAAGAGCCCTTACAAATAAAGCTTAGAATCTCAAACTGAAAGAGAGTTAAGTATAACAAGAACAGAAGAGAGAATGAAAAGGGGAAAGAAATGAGTCCCAGAGTCAATGTATCATTTATCTTCTATACTTTTAAAGTGGAGAAACAGTAATCATACTTTAGAGTAAGTTAAATAATTCCAGGTCAAGGGGATCCAACATCTTCTTCTGATTTCCAAGGGCACTGCATGACATGCAAACACTTACATACGCATACTCAGGCAATACACTCATACATATAAAATAAAAAGAATTTTTTTTTTAAGTTATAAGAATCCACTCATGTTTAAAGGAAAAACATTCTGATTTAGCTCATTATTTTCTAGATGTAAATACATTCATACCTATTTAGCCCTTCACCCACAGGTGGCTTCTGGTTATCATCCACATAGACAATAACTTCTTTCCTTCGAATATGCACAATATCATCCAAATTTAGATTTGTCAAATTCACATCTCCTTCAAAATAGATTGAGCCATACCCTAGAATCCAGAGCAACTGGTTAAACAATGGTCATTCCATATGAAGGAGTGATGTTTTCTTTAACCTAAAGTGACTAATAAAAAAGAATATGCAACCTGTAACAATAATCATTATTTTAAAACCACCGAGAAATATGCAACAGTAGCATATTTCTTCCTGAATGTGGAAGGCTGGGAACAGAGGGGAGTGGTATTACACTGTTAGCTGATAGAACATCTACATTTCAACATCTCTTCCCAAGTATCTGTAATACCACTGATGTATAAAAAGAAAAAAAACCTTAGTTCCTAGTCTGTTATATTAAGTAAAGTAATGCTTGAGCCTTTTAAAAACACATTATAGCAGAAGAATCAGTTTTCTCAAAGAAAATTATCTGTAACAATTTAATAATATGAAGTTGAACCTAAGTATTGAACTTAGTATTTCAGATTTCCAGTAATTTCTTTTAATTGTGAAAAACAGACACAAAAAAGGCAAGGCTAGCCCCCAGATGTTATGTGGTCTAGTCTCCTTGCTTTGTTATTTGCAATGTCTCTACTATTCATAGCCAAGGGGGACACAAATACAGGAAAAACTAGATGCTGAGATCAAGAGCATCACTGAACTATGGAAATACAATCTCTGACTTACTAACATTGAGCTCACACTCACCTTTACGGCCAATAGTGAAGTCAGAAACAATGCACTCTCCTTTTTCATTGGTAATTTTAGCAAGGTCATCCATAGAAGGAATAGTATAATAACCGACTTTTGTGAGAACAATACCTATGACCAAAAACCATAAAATATTAATATCCTTAAGGATAGAAATTCTCAGTAATATTTATCTTACCTTTTAAAAAAACAGAAGCCTTGATTTTATTACCTTAAAAATCTTTATATTTATTTCACTGTCTGACTCTGTGTTTGTGCCTTCCACACTTTCACAACAATTTTATGCTCACCAAGGAAAGCACACTTGATCCTGTCATGGACACATTTAATACACATGGACCCACCATACACCATACAGATGTATTTTTTCATTTTAAGACAATCTCCTAAGGATTTTAGGTCTCACAACACAAACCCCTTGAATTCTACCCAGTCACAGACACATGCAGATTTCTGTGCTTTCAAAAACTTCCTTGATATAAAGGCAAACAATTCTATTACTAGGAATTTGGGACAGCCTCACTACATTAGAAGCTGAACTATAGGAAAGTCTAGGACCACATGTCAAACACCTGACCACAATGAGTACCTCTAACACTACCCCAAAAGAGGATAAAAAAACAGCATACTATTTCTTTTTTTTTTTTTTTGGTTTATTTATTTTTATTTTACGTTATGTGTTTTACCTGTATCTAAATGTACCCAAGTAATGTAGAGCCCGAAGAGGCCAAAAGAGGGCACCAGAAGCTCTGGAACTAGCATTAGGCTGTTAGCGGTCATGTGGGTGCTAGGAATTGAACCTGAGTCACCTGGAAGAGCAGCCAGTTCTGAGCCATTTCTCCAGCCCCTATCTTACAAAAAAAAAAAATCTATGAAATGAGTCTGGGTTTTATTTTTTTGAGATAGGCTCTCATGCATTCCAATCTAGCATTGAATTTAAATTTAATTTGTACTTTGAGCTTCTGAGCCTCCTGCCTCCACCTACCAAGTGCAGTATCTGAGACAGAAGGATCTCTGGAAGTTTGTGGCATGCAAGAGCATGTCATTTCCTCCCCACCCACAAAAAAGAAAGAAAAGGGAAAACTAAAAAACCAAAACAGAATATAGATTCTGAGCACTTTAAAGTGTATGAAATCTACTTAACTTTAACACAGGGTTCACAGATTTTATTACAGAACCCTCTTTTCAAAGAGTACTTATTAACATCCTATAATATAAAAGACATTCGATAAAACACATCAAGGCAGTCTTACTAACAAGCAGTCCACTTGAATTTACAGTTAAGCAGGACAATCTCTTTTAATATAACAGGATAATTAAGATATTAACTATTCCAAAGGTGTAAGAAGTATGTGAAGCTGACCTGCTGGGTGTATATGGTAAGAATTATTCTCTATTTCTTCTCGATCATCTTGCAATGATTCGTCATGGAAAGAGGTTTCTTCACTGCTTCCTTCCAGTCCATTTCGCAAAGCAGCACGCATGTTCAAAGCAACAATGGTATCATCCACACTGTTGCTGCTATTGTGTTTATTTCCAGCACTCTCTGGGGTTTGAGGGATGGGTTTGGCAATAGGGTTAGTGTAAAAACGTGACACAAGAGAATCATCATCTCCATCCTGCTGATGGTTCTCATCAACAGGTTTACTCAGGAAACTAAATCTGAAAGGGGAAAGAAACAAAAAACCCTTAGCCCCTGTAACATAACAACAAAGATAATATAAACAGATTAAGGTATGAAGGAGGTCTTTGTGTTCATGAAATTTCTGCATTTCTCCTGTTTTCCCTCCTCCCCTAGCATTTCAGTCATTTTGTATTCTTACAATCTTTTAAAAAACACCAACAGAAGTGTATCCTGTTATCTGCAAGAGACACAACAGCAGAAGAATATAAAAAGCTTGATTTTTAATTTTTAGAAAAATCTCTTAGGTCACTGTACCAGTACAATAAACTGCTCCCTGTTTTAGCCTTTGGGGTCCCATTCTCAAGGTCTACAACAGCAACACTTAACTTTATTAAGTATCTGATATTGCAAGGGACAATTTAATGAAAAAAAGTTAATCCTAGAGAGATGGTTCAGAGGTTAAAAGCACTGGCTACTCTTACAGAGGACCTGGGTTTCATTCCCAGCACCCACACGGTAGCTAACAACCATCCATAACTCCAGCTCCAGATCTCTACACCTTCTTTTGGCTTCCACAGGCTTTGCATGACATGAGTGCACTTACACACATGCAGGCAATATACTCATACACATAAATTAAAAAAAACTTTAAAAATTAATCCGTATAGTAATAATGTGAAATAGGATATAATTATTGTCCTGTATTAATAAGAAAACTGAAACACAAAAATATAAAATTTCTTGTCCATCATCATAAAGTTATGAGTACTACGGTTCAGATTTTTAAAAGAGAAAATATAGCCCTACATTTCATGGCCGTAACTGCTCTCTCTCATAAAGGAATGACCTGAACACTTCAAAATTTTATAAATCTATTTTTATTTACTGACATGTATAAGAGTATGGGGTGCCTGTGTACCATGGAGTGCCTGTGACGGTCATAGGACTACTTGTGTGAGTCAGGACTCTCCTACCCTGTGGGTCCTGGAGATTCCACTCAGGTCATCAGGCTAAGCAGCAAATGCCTCTACCCCCTAAGCCATCATACCAGACACTCAGTTCTTATTAAAATATATATATATATATATGTATGTATTCTACTATGTGGAGACAAATGACTAGTGGTTAATGTCAAGACAAAACACTAAATGAGGGGGTGGAGAACTGGCTCAGCGGTTAACGGCACCAAGTCCCTTGCAGAGGACTCAGGTTTGGTTCTCAGGACCCACATGGTGGCTAACAACCATCCCTAACTCCAGTTCCAGGGGATCTGATGCCCTCTTCTAGAGACTTCTGTGGGCACTGTATGACATGGGTGTACTTACATGCAGGCAATACACTCATACACATAAAATAAAAATAATAAATAAAATATTAAATTAATAAAGAACTCTCAAACCACTAAATGCATTTTTTAAACTTTTAATATTCAAAAACACAAAGGATACGGAAAAATATTCTGTTAATGAAGAATCAAATTAGGATTATTTTAGAAACAGGCCTTTTTTTTAGTGAAGTATCCAATAATCTAAATGTTTACTACCAGAGAACTAATTAAATTATATCCACCATAACAGCCAGGAAACTATTAAAAACAAGACAGAGATGGTAAGGTATCTTCATGAGTCAAGGCACTTGTCCCCAAGACTGAGTGACCCGAGTTCAGTCTGAGACCCATCTGGTAGGAGAAGAGTCCAGCACTAGGATCAAGTGCAAACAACCACACCCGGCTTTGAAAGGGCAAAGCTGTCTCCACTTTATTCTAGCTGACCTTTGCTCACACCAGCCACTCCACTGCTCTCACTAACTGCAGCCATGCACAATGGTCCCATGGAGGCTGCACTGCAGTTTCAGGGCATGCACGGTTTCTGCAATACTGGTAAACTTACATTGAGTCAAGACAGAAAGTTCTCTCCCAGTTACATTTCTACTGCAATTCTGAGAAACTTGTTCCAACTAACCAAAACTTAGGAACTTTCTGTTAATTGAAAATCTCTTTTTTAACTAACCTACCCCTGGTCTGGTTTAACTATGGTGACCTGATGTAATTACGTTTATTGGCTTTGGCTCTGGTACGATTTAATTGTGGTTTTAAGCTTTATAAATCCTCCTCTGACTCTCCTTTGGGTCAAGAGTTCTTTGGGGCATTAACCCCTTTTCAACTACCAGCTAATTATTGAGAGGCTTCTTAATTCGACCATCACTTTGTGGCATTCTTCTGTGCCTCAAGCTCACTATTACAGCTTTGATTATTATGTAGGTTTTGGGGAACAATTAGATCCTCATGCTTTTAAGGCAAGTACTTTACAAATTGAGGTATTTTACTCAGACAATAGGCAAATTTCTTGATGTCTCCCCTATTTCCCTAGATAAATTTCTAAAGTAGAAAAACACAAAGCAAATCATTTTTAGAGAATTATTTTTATTTACATGTATGTGTCTGTGTGAGTATATGTGCCATGTGGGTATGTGTCCATGGAAGCCAGAACAGGGTATCAAATCCCCTGGAACAGGAGTTAAAGGAGTTTTGAGATGCCCAACATAGGTATTGGGAATAAAAATTGGGTACTCTAGGAGAGCAGCAAATGCTATTACCCACTGGGCATCTTTCTAGCTCCTAATTCAGACTATTAAAAGATTAGTGGCTGGACACCGGGAACTTGTGTGACTTAAAAGCCACCCTGTTCTATATAATGAGCTACAGGCTAGTCAGTCAAGGCTACACAGTGAAACCCTGTCTCAACAATTTTCACTTCCCCTTTAGATAGCACAAATTGATTTTGCTTGATTATAATGGATAAGTATCACTTTAATAATAATCACGAACTTAATCTCTAAAACTTCCTGTAAAATAAGCAGAATTCTAATCAACCCTCCCAGTAGGAAGTGAACACTGAACTTGGGACCTACATTTTCAAGGCAAGGCTTCTATCATGTAAACCCCCAAGCCTTAGAATGCTAAGAATTTTAATGCTCAAAGTACTCAATCCAACTTCTAAGTGTCCCCAAGCTACAGAACTTCTACGCAACATTCAACAATTTTCCTACAATTCTAAGCTCACAGACAGGGCAATCTCTGTGATACCCAGTCAGCTTAGTCTACATAGAAAGACCCTGTTTCAAACAAAACAAAAAACTAAAGTAAAAATAGGGCTCTTTAACACAAAAATCTCAAAATAGAATTCAGTTTACCTCTCTCCATTTTCTGGATATTCAGATGGTGAAGCTAGATCTTCTGAATCATGATTAACAGGAGAAAAGAGATTGCTATTGTTAAGATTTTTCAAAACCAACTTCTTAATACTCTTCCTAAAAAGAGACCAAAACAACAGAAAATTTTAAGGTATTTGCAGTATAACAAACATTATTTTAAAAACTGTAGCACAAAAGGGCACTCTTGTTTACTGTAGTAGAGTGGACGGAGACTTGAAAGGACAAGAGACACAGATGATGCTTTAAGTGGAGGATCTGAGATTCATGGTTCCCAGTCCTGAGTTTTTTATTCATTACTAAAATAATGGATGAATTAACTTTACAGGAAATAGTGTGCTAAGAACATATAAGACATTCAGTAACAAGTTACAGAGAATAAGACGTTAAGTAATACAATGTGTAGATGGTATCAGACAAAGGGACCTTTAAACTAAACTTATTTGTTAGAAATGTCTGCTCCATCAAATAGCTTCAGCCCAACCAGAGTGTTTTCAACAACTTAAGAACATATATTTTGCCCCAGAGATTTGTCTTCTGGTTACACTGATTGCAGTGATCATAGTTCTTTTGTCCTTTTATTGAACATTAACTCTGGAAGTATGCCATAGCCATTAAGTCAAAGGGCGACTTAACTGTTCATAAAGCAGCTTGCTGCAGCATACCTCAAAATGGCCTAAGAAGTTGCAAGTAAGCTTTATAGTGTATAACTAAAAATAAAATGTCAAATATATTGCATTGTAGTATTTGGAACAATAAAACTAAGAGCATTCAAATCAAAATGGGAAAACTCCTTGAACACCATCACCCAGCACCATGATCACATTTTATTGTCTTCCTTTAAACAATACCTATTCCCTACCAGGTAATCACAGTTTAATGTAACAATGATAATCAACTTCAATTTATTTTATTTTATTTGGTCTTCTTGAGACAGGGTTTCTCTGTAGTCCCAGTTGGCTCAGAACTCATTACATAGACCAGGCTGGCCTTGAACTCATAGAGATCTGCCTGCCTCTGCTTCCTGAGTACTGGGATTAAAGGCGCACATCACCACGTCTGGCTCAACTTGAAATTTTAATTAGTAAAAACAACCAACTACTAAAAAAAAAAAAAAAAAAAAAACTTTCAAAAATAATTAAAAAGCTAAATACTCTTATTAGTTTTAAATAATTTAAACCATCAATAGGTTTTGTCTTTTTAAAAGGCCTTCTTCTCTACTTCCTGAGGCCCATGTATCTTCACCTTATTTAGAACACCAAACAAGTTAAAATTTATTAATTGAATATTTTATGGAATTTTCTATTTAATATTTCTCGATGTCACTTGACTGGATAATTGAAACCACAGAAAGTAAAATAATATTTAAGCAAGAGATACTGTACTAAATTATTGGTGTCAACTCAATGTTGGAAAGTTGACAGCATAAACTCAGATATCCTTTTCAACCCCATTCCCTTTTATTCCTGGGGCTAGATAGGTGATAGCTAATGTTTACCTATGCTGCTCAGGCTAGTACTAAAATCCTGGGTCCAAGTGATCTGGCTTAAGACACTCACTACTTCTAAGCTCTTTCATGAAACCAGGAGTACTTACAGGAATAAAGCTGGAGGATTTACTATGGTGGTTCACCTTCTTTTAGGTCTTTTATGTCATATATGACATTTACTGATCACTTACTATGTTACAGGAACTTTTTCTAGGTACTTCAAATTAAGGGGAGGTGGGGAATACCACATAGATATCTCCGACAGAACTTATGCTTTAAAAGGAAAAAAGAAACCAAATACAAATAAATGTGTATTTTATATATTAGAAAGTTATAAAGTGTGTGGGGCATGGTGGACCCTGATTCAAGGAACAAAAAAAAAATTTTTAAGGGAAAAAGTGCTATGATAAAAATGAAAAGATAAATTTTAGGTACAATTTTAAACAGGGCAGACAGAGGAGCCTCAGATTTTCTAGGGTCTTATATACTACTGTAAAGACGGATTTTCACACTGAGTAGAATGTAAACTAACTCAGAGTTTTGTTATAAGAGAGCCACATGATCTAATTTCTGCTTCACAAAGATCACTACAGTAGTTATGCTTTGAACTGGATGCAAAGGAGTAAGGATAAAAGCAGAAAACTTAGGACAGAGATGTAGCTTAGTGTAAGAGTGTCTGCTTAGCATGCAAAGTCCCTGGGCTTGAAAAAAGAAAGAAGGAAGGAGTGAAGGCAGGCAAGGGAAGAACGCAGGTTAGTATTAAATCAGACAAAAGGAGACAGTGGTTCATATGCAATCAGCAGCAGCAGAGAGACTCCGGGTGAAGGGTACAGGGTGAACATCAGGTATTCAATGTTGGACGTGTCAATTTTGAAATAAAATGCATATTCAACATCCAAGGGGAGGTTAGGACATAAGAGCAGGGTTGGATATAAAACTCTGGAGACTAAAGAAAGCTACAAAAAACATGACAACAGATAAAGACTATGATCAAAACCTTGCCATGTAGCACAAACCTGCAACCTCAATACTCTGGGAGAAGCCAAAGCACAAAGCCACTGACACGAGGATGGAAACAAGAAGCAGCAGCAGAGAAAATTGCAAAGGAGTGACCAGTGAGGTAGGAAGAAGACCAGGAACTGAGGGTCATGAAAGCCCATCAGAAACACTCCAAGCCCAGGAGAGAAGTGAGCAGCTGCGTAAAAGGCATCTGATACATTATTATTTCTGAGTTTTTTGTTGTTTGGTTTGGTTTTTCTTGAGACCTGGTCTTTCTGTAGCTGAATCTGGCCTGGAACTTAGTATACAGACAGGCCAGCTGGTCTTGATCTCACAGAGATCTGCCTGCTTCTACCTCCTCAGTGCTGGGACTAAAGGGATGTACCACCACATGCAACTATTTCTCGCTTTGGAGACAGGATCTTGTTATATAATCCTGGCCAATCTAGAATTCATTATAGACCATCCTGGCATTGAATCTGCAGTGACCACCCTGCCTGTGTCTGAGTGCTAGGACTATAGGCATGTGCTTCTATACTAAGATCCCATCTGATATATTAAAACTAAAGATGTGGACTAAAGGAGGAGATGTGGTACTGAGTGTAGAATATATGCTGCCCCACCCTCACCCTTTCTGTTTGACATCACACAACTACAAATAAGACCTAATAGTGAAACTGTCCTGAAAGTTATTAGTCTAATTTATGAAGCAGCACAGATTGTGTCCTACTTTGCAATAACTATTAACTTGACACAGCCTAGCATCACCTGAAAAGTCTCAATAAAGTCAGAGTAACTATCTTTTATCAGATTGGTCTGGAAGAGGTCATCTACATTGTTGTAGTTGCTGTATGAGGATCCAGAAAAGTATAAGTAGCATGGTAGCATTAGTTCCTAGTAGGTGGTGCTGAAGGTATACAAAGCTAGCTAAGAATGAGACTTTGAGCAAGCTGACCAAGCCAACAAGCAGCACTCCTCCATAGCTTCTGCTTCAAGTTCCTGTCTTGCATTCATTCTTGTTCTGACTTCCCTCAGTACAAGAATATCACCTGGAAATGTATGCCAAATAAATCCTCTCCTCTCCTAAGTTGCTTCTGGTCATTGTTATTTAACACACCAACAGAAAGGAAAACTGGAATAGTATTGAAGTTCTTTTTATCGACTCTGCAAAGTACAGATATGTGAATAATACATTGTCCCTGCCTTCAAAGTAAATCACTCATATTAAGGAAGGTATGAAATAAGACTTTCCTTCTTACATGGAAAAAGTAACTTACTTAAGGTGTGTATACAGATACACGAGCATTCATGGAGGCCAGAGGTGTCAGATCTCTTTCTCTCTCTACCTCTCTCCCTCCCTCCCTCCCACCCTTTCTTCCTCCACCCACCTTATTTCCCTGAGACAGAGTCTCATACTGAACTGACAAAACAGGCTGGCAGTCAGCAATCCTCCTGTCTCTACCCCCTATAAATGGTCAGGATAAAGGAATTCTTATTTAGGAGCTGGGACTTTGAACTTGGATCCTCATGCTTGTGCAGCAAATGGTCTTACCAACTGAGTCATTGCTCTAGCTCTCAATTGGTATTTTTAAACAATGGAGCTATAATATTTTAAACTTAGTATCACTCAAACACAGGCTTAAGTAATGAATTAAAAACAAAATTCACCTTTTTCTGATTAAAAATTTACTTGCTTTTCCATAAAAAAATGTATGTTTGAGTCTGTATCTGTGTATCTAGAATAAGCAACTCAAACCTGAAGTGCCCTGACAGTCCGTCTTCTTCTAGCAGTCCTCTATGCCATGCTCCTCAGGCTCTTTTCCCATGCACACACCATCACTCTTGTCTACAGGATAATTCATATGGAATTTCTCACGTTTAGCAATAGCTTTTCTAAAGTCTTCACTGTCTTTTTCTGTATAGCTATATTATTTGTCCTATATCTGTGTACAATTCTTTTGTGGGAATTAAAAAATAAACACAGATTCTTCTTAACCTGCCCTTTGAAATAATCTAATCTTACTTGTGGTGCTAGGGAATCAAAGAGTTTATGCTCCCTAGGCTTGGATCATTTTAGTTGTAAAAACAAAGGATATTTATTTTTCAAAAAATAGACACATAAAACAAGAAGCATACTGATGAAAATATTTTCATGTTAACTATGATTTTACCGGGGAGTAATTGATTTTTATTCTTCCCTGTGATATCATGTCTATCTTAATTTTAAAAAGTGAACTGTGTTACATTTGTTACAGTTAACTAACTTATTTTATATTTAGTTTACAACAATACTCATAGATTAACAAAAGTAAACTTACTTGGGCATAAATGCTCCATTGGCTAGAGATGGCTCATCATCATCCAGCCCATCAAAGAGATGTGATTTGGCTGTACCTGTTGTTTGCAAAGCCTTTGGCCGGACTCTGGTGGCAGGGCGGGGTGTCAGTTTATAATGCGTAGGTGTAGTAAGAGCCTTCTGAGCTGCTGGATTTGTTGGTTTCAGTCTCTAAAAAACAAAAGAAAATCCTCAAGAAAGCAAGATATGGTGGTTCACATCTCTGAGTTTAACACTTGAGAGGAGGACTGCCATCGGTTCAAGGCTACACTGAGCTACACAGTGAGGTACAGATAAGCCAGAGCTACATAGCAAGGCCCTACTTCAAAAACAATCATAAAGGAAACTTCTAGTTTATTACAAATGCATAGCACTAGTTTGAAAGATCAGAAAACCAGGCTAGGCTAGGAACAGTGACTCACAACTGTAATCCCAGCACTTAGGAACCAGAGCCAGGAGGATTCAAAGCTCAAAGCCAGCCTGGGCTACATAACAAGGGCATGCCTCAAAGAAAAAAACAAAAAACAACAACAACAACAAAAAACCAAGAAAATAAGAAAACTAAAGTTCAAACTTAATCTCTCTTCTTGAGGTCTCAGTTCTCTTACATCAAGGCTGCAAACACAAAACATTTTATGTATGAATGGAAATCAAATTATCTTTATAACTGATTTTTATTCCTTTCTTCAGTCCATTTTAGAGGGTGTCAGATCCTGGAATTGGAATTATGGATGAGTGTTAGCTGCCATGTGAGCACCTCTATCAACTCAGGACAAGACTTTGCTGCCACTGAAGGGAAGAGTGCAGAGACCCATAGACAGGAAACTGTTCTACTAGGTCATGCAAAATACATGCCCTAGACTATGGGACCTGTAGCTATCCAAGATGCAGGTCCAGATTTTATACATATGGGATGCAACTGACAGGGATCTAAGGGAAGGCTGTCCTTAGGACTCTCTAGCAGCTTCATCCTGTCTGGAGTCCTTGAGAACTACCAGACTCAAGACAAAAAAGTTGAGGGACCTCTCCCTGACCAGAATTCATGCTGGAGTTTGTCAGTTCAGAAACAAAAGACCTAAATAGAAGCTACTGCTTAATCATTCACCAGCCTTCTATCTCTGCTCTTCACAAATGCTGAATGCCAACATGTATTACCGTCACTCTGTATGCACTCTACTTGGAAATGTAACTCTGGTACCACTGCTTTTTCTGAAAGAATAAAAACTTACCTCTTCTTTCTTCTTAGGATCTGACATGGGATTCCGGAATAGAGGAGAGTCTCCAAAGGGTGAATATGTGAGACTATTGAGGTGCTGTTGTAGAACAGCCTGCTGGGCAGCAGAAGCACTTGGATCTGTCAAAGCTTTTCAAAAAAAAAAAAAGGAGGGGAAAAGTAAGTCCATCCATCAACTTATCAGCAGAGAACTACATGCTCTATGGGGATGAAATCTTTTAATGCTCAAATTCATTCAATGCTATTACTAATGAAGGCAGGGAGCAAACTGAAAATATAATTATGAATGAAAATTAAGCACAGGTATGAAAAGCTGTTTCATAAAAGACATTACACACAAAGATATACTTACAAGGTGTCAAGTGTAACTATAAATGCTGTAAATGCAAATTAAAATAGCCCAGAAGGAATATTTTATGCTGATCTCATTACCACCCTTCTTTGCTCTTTAGAAACACTAAAGATTGCTTCAGTTGGGTGTGGAAGCAGATACCTATAATCCCAGCACTTGAGAGGCTAAGGCAAGAGGATCGGAAGGTTCAAGTCTAGCCTAGATTACATAGCCAAAGTAGAGGCCAGACATTTTCCTATCAACTACAGAAACTTCAAGAAACAGACAAAAGCCAACAAATAAGGACTATACTCATGATGTAAAAAAGTACAGTGCATTTAAAAAAACAAAAAAAAACAACAATTGTGGTATACTTCCAACAATAAAGAAACCTTTTTTCCAGAGCAACTGTTAAAAAAATTCATCGAAAATATAATCACAAATCATTTTAGAGATAAAAAACTATTTTCTTCCTTTTATGAAGATACAGAAATAGACTAAAAATCAAAATATAATCAATATAACAAGAATGGCCAAAACAAAGTATTTTGTAAATTCTCACAACACGGAAAATAAAAGCAGCAGCAACAACCATCACAACCACCAGCACTAGGCACTAGCAGTTACAAATAAAATTAATAAAATCAGAGTGGATCCACCATAGTCAAACAAAGCACTACTCAAAGATTTGATAAAACTAAGATTTAGGAGGGAGAACCATAATGAACTTGAGGCTAGTTTGGCCACATAAGAGTGTTCAAGGCTAGCCTTGGCTATAGAGAGAGACTGTATCTCACACATACACCATATTCACTAAAATACTAAGATACTTTTGGTGTTTAAGTACAAATTTGGTCAAGATTTTGAGACGCAGAGGAGATGATCATTTAAAGAGCATATAGTCAGTCAATCATCTAAATTTATACAAGTTCCTAAAACAACTCAAAACTTCAGACAAAAGCCAACCATGGTGGCTCAGGCTTGTAATTCCAGCTACTTGAAGGTAAAGGAAGAGAAGGCCAAGTTCATTGTCAGCCTAGGTAATATGTAAACACCCTGTCACAAACAACAAAAAAAGCAACTAAAAAACAAGACTATGCAAGCATGTATCTTTTAATACACAGTATTACAAATAAAACAGGGTTATTCTGAGAAGTTATGCAATGAGCAAATACTTTAGGAGTGGAGGGTTGGAGACATGGCTCAACAGTTAAGGACACTGGCTGCTACTGTAGAGGACCTGGGTTCAGTTCCCAGCACCCAAATGGCAGCTAATGACCACCCAGTTCCAGGGGATCCTTCACCCTCTTGTAGTCTCCATGGACACTGCACTCACTGGTGCAATTACACATGCAAGTAAAACATTCATAAACATAAGATAAAATATTAGGGCTGGAGAGATGGCTCAGCAGTTACGAGTATTGTTGCTTTTGCAGAAGACCAGGGTTTGGTTCCCAGCACCCAGATGTTGGTTCACAACCATCTCGAACTTCAGTTCAAAGAGATTCAACACCCTCTTCTGGCCTCCATGGGCATTGCATGCATCAGATGCACTACATATGTGAAGACAAAACACTTATACAAATGAAAAAAAATAAACCAAATTAAAAAAATATTTTAAATTAACTTTAAAAATGGGGGAGGATGATACTAGATCTGATGAACTGAAACTAAAATAGGAAAGAAGAATAAATGTACAGTCCCATTTAGAGAGGCTGGAGATACAGTTCAGTTGGTACAATACTTGCCTGCTCTGCATGAAGCCCAAGGTTTGATTCTTACTATCATATGAACAGGGCAATGGCATACTCCTATAGTTTCAGAAATGTGGAGGTGAGGCAGCAGGATCAGATCAAAGGTCATTCTCAGGTACACAAGGAACTGGAGGCCAACCTGGGGTACATGAGACCCTGTCTTTGAAGAAAAGGAAAAAAAGGGGTGGGTCTATTTTAAATTTTTATTTATTCTTATTTTATGTTTGTGAGTGTTTTGCCTAAATGTTCGTAAGTGCATCTGTGTCATGCAATGCCCATGGAGGACAGAAAAGGCTGTTATGGTCCCCTGAAATGGAGTTACAGGTGGTTGTTAGTTGTCATGTGGGTGCTGGGAATGAAACCCGGGTCTTCTGCAAGAATAGCCAGTGCTCTTAACTGCTGAGCCAGCTCTCCGGCCCCCAAAGAGAATGTGAAAAATATGTTAAGTCTATGGAAAGTGACTAGTGAGAACTAAGAATTTACATTCAACATTTGGAGGGTTCAACATTTGGAGGGCTGATTTTAGATTATCAATCATCAAATAAAACAGTTGGTATGTATATACAAAAAAACTGTCAGTGAATTTATTCTTAAATGTGGATGGAAAAGCATCAGGATCAAAATCAAAACAATCCTAATGATTTAAGAAACAGAAAACAGTTTTCAAAGTTTGGTATCAATGAGCAAATTCAGAGTTTTGAGAAATACTAGCTAAAAACAAATGACTAAAAAAAGGAACTCTGAAGAAATTTGCTCTTTCTTTAGAATATTTTGTTTGGGTTTTTGCTGCTGCTGTTTATTGTTGGAGGGTCTCCCTATAGCCACAGCTGTCCTGGGAACTTGCCGGTTTCAATCTCACAGGGCTCTGCCTGCCTCTGCCTCCTGAGTGCTGGAATCACAGGTGGGTGTATCATGCCTGCCTATCAAATTACTTTTCACCAAAGAACAGAAGACAATAGAGTTACAGAATAGGCCCTATCAACTGTATTAATATAATATACACAGACGGGAAAAGAAGAAATGAGGAAAGGAGAAGGACACTGATACCTTAAAAAACAAAGGAGATTCAAGAGACACCCAGTTGACAGAATAAGTATAAATACACACAGCTTAAATTACAGAGCTCTCACGATGTGGCACATGCATCACGACAGCCTAACACTTGAATGTAGTCATATAAAAACGTATTTTTTCCTACTAATTCACCCTCTATGCTAGTTGATAGGAGGTTTGCATTTTCAGAGGAATATAGTTTTCTTCAAATAAATAAATAAGCCAGGCATAGTGGCACACACCTTTAATTCTACTACGCAGGAGGCAGAGGCAGGTGAACCTGTGTGAGTTCAAGGCCAGCTGCGGCTACAGGGACACCCTGTCTCAAAAACACGAGAAAAAAAATAAAATATTAAAAAAAAAAAATAAATAGAAACTTAGGACATTTAGTAACTTTAACATAGTTATAATGGAAGAAGTAAACAAAAAGGATAGAGGGGATAAGTTAGAATTCTCATTTACCATTACAAGTTAATTATTCTTAGACTTAAATATACAACATAGTAATATACTCACATCAGTTAGTAATATAAGCTTAATGATACACCTAATAAAATCAAAGACAGTAACAAAAGGGGGTATCTCTGCAAGACAAGGCCTAAGAATGGAGAAACAGGGTAAGCCTTTCTGTGTTAGGTGATTATTTAACCATGTACATGTGTGCATACTGCTTAGGGAGGGATGAGGACAGTAAAGTGGAAAATCAAGCCAGCAAGCTAAGTATTAGACAGAAACTGCATTAAGCCTTCTAAAGTGACTAACACTTACCTACTGGGGCCTGGGGGGCGCCAAAGCCCAAAATGGCTGTCGTAGTATTAAATCCAGGGGCCCCAAAGGCTCCTGTACCAAGAGGCCCTCCGATCTTAGGTTGGTTGTTTCCAAACAAAGATGCCTGTCCAGCACCAAGAGCTATGGAGACAAGAGGAAAGAAAAGTGCCACAGAAGATCCATTGACTATCATGCCAGAGGTCAGTTACTGAAAAATACAATACATTGGGAATCTTTATCCTGACCAGTCATTTCAACAAAAGAGCTAGTGTTAAATGCTGACTTCATACTAGACACTGAGCTGGGTACATCACAGGTAAAAGTCTTTCTTTGTTTTTAGTTCCACAAATAAAAAGAATACTGGATAGGTTATATATTTGTCCTAAGATTAAAATGAACAAACATAAAAATAACATTTCAAAGATGTATGATGCATACTAAACATAACAAATATTAGCTCACACACCTAAAATAGGAACCTTTATCCTGTTTTAGCTCAAAGTCACTAATATTTTAAGTGGTAGAAATCAGGCTCAAGCTTAACTATATCTGACAGTGTAACAAGGACAAAACTGCCAATCTGTAATAAAATAGATTTTTCAACGATTTTAAATTTAAATTATTAAAGAATAATTCTCTGTATATTTCAGTATTTACAAATCAAAGCACTCAGTTGACCCAATGACACTGTCAACTTTCTTGACTAGCACATTGGCTAAACTACAGAAAAATAAAGATAAATAAATATAATATTAAAAGAATAATATTTTTAATAGTAAAACCTGATGAAAAAAGCTTCTGCTAAATAAACTAGTTTTTTCCAAAAAGCTAAATGTCATACAATATAATTACTAAACATTTCAAGTTCTAACATGAGACATACTATTTGCAATAAAGAGCTCATTTTCATCAGTGGAAAACCTGAAGCAGACATCTATAATTTAAGTAAAAAGGGGTGGGGGCTGGAGAGAGGGCTCAGCAGTTTCTGGTTGCTCTTGCAGAGGATCCAGGTTCAATTCCCAGCACCCACATGGCGTCTAATAACTATCTCTAACTCCAGTTCTAGGGGATCCAACACCCTCTTCTGACCTCTGCGTGCATTTCATGATACAGGTGCACTTACACACATGCAGTTAATACACTCATATGCATAAAATAAGAATAAATAATTTTTTTAAAATTAAGAGACTGAATAATCTTTCAGACCTGTATTCAGTTCTCAACACCACCTGATGGCTAACACTCATCCTTAACTCTAGTTGTAGAGGATCTGATGCCCTCTTCTGGCCTGTATGGACAGCAGGCATATATGTGATATACTCACATACATGTAGGCAAACACTCATACACATTAAAAAAAAAAAACCTTAAAAACTGTGTGCATGTGTGTACACACACACATGCCACAGCACACATGTAGAAGTCAGAGGACAATGTGCCAAAATTGGTTCTCTCCTTCTACCATATGGTCCCCAGAGACTGAATTCAGGTCCTCAAGCTTGATAGAAAGCACCTCTACCTGCTGAGCCACCTTGCTGGCCCAGAAATCTGCAATTTTGATTTTTTTTAGATCAGATCTTACTATGAAGCCCTGGCTGACCTGGAACTTACTATGTAGACCAGGCTGGCGTTGAACTCCACAGAAATTCACCTAGTATGATATCTCCCTAGTGTTGAGATTAAGGGTACTTGCTACCATGTACAGTAAAATCTGTGCTTAAATAATCAGGCACAGTGCTGCAATTGCACATGAGGTAGACGCAGAAAGACTGCAAGGTGAAGAGAGTCAAGATACTGTCTCCAAAACAGGGCAAGATATCACAAAACAATCTGACTACAAACAAGAATTTTTCAACAGACAAATCTGCCTCGTTTTATGAACAAATGGCATTCTGAGTGTGAGACTTTGTGATATGGTAACAATGTAGTATACTATGTCAGTATACGAAAACATCTATGATAACTAGGTGCGGCAGTACTGGGAATATAGGCACTTGCCACCATATCTGGCTGGATATAAAGATCTTTCTAGGTATCTCCAGTAGAAGAATCAACCTTGGGGTAAGGAATTACTCAATGGTAGAGCACTTGCCTATCATGCATGAAGAAATGGGTTTAATTTCTAGCACTAGAGAAAGGAAAAAAGGAAAGAAGGAAGAAAGGAAAGTAGGCCAATCTTACTAGACATACTCATTACTTCATGGACAGTGTTAAGAATTAAAACTTCCTAACATTACTTAAATAACTACCAAGACAACAGTATTCAATTGGTAGTGTTAATGATAGTCAATCAGATTAATTGTGGAAAAAGTAGTTGAAGCATCTATGATTTAATGACTGCTCCTTACTCTCAGCATATAAGGGGAAAAAATTACATGTCAAGAATCACTACTAACCTCTTAGAGGAAGACTAGTCACTTAAACAAACCTAAGCAAACAACAACAAAATCCTAATCCATTTATACAGCTAATGTCTATATAGCCTGACTACTCAATGAGTGCCCCAAACTCTGTGTCATAAGAAAACTTCCTTCTGTTGGGGATTAAATCTGATTCTTTATAGCTCAAAACAGGAAAACTGCAAATGAACAGCCATAAGCATAGACTCTCCCCTCAAATAGTATCTAGCTCTAAAGAGCTAGTTTATAGATAATGCCATGAAATGTATGATTAAAAAATTATCTGCAAATTCAGGACACACTTCTCAAAGCTCAGTCTATTTTAGAAAATAAAATGAGGGATTTCTATATTATTTGCACAATCCTCATTGCAACACATGATCTGTTGTTACAAAGGTAGGTTAGGGTGTAAAAGCTTATTTACATGGATAAGGCATGTATAAGGAATATGTAATAGTGACAGAATCACAATCTGTTGTCTATGGACAACTGTCACAGGGAAAACTGAATACATTAGGGCTAAGTTATTACACTGCAGAATGCAAGATCATATTAGAAAAATGCTACAGAATATTTAAAAGCATGTAGGCAAAATCACTGATAATTATAATCTTCTAGGCCCAGAATCCAAAGACAAACGAGTAAGTAAAATTACATAAAAATCAAAATAAAACATAAATGTAGTTCAGTTGGTAAAAGCTTGTCTATAAACAAAATCATTGGGAGCATGAAGTGCACACATTTAATCCTAGCACTGGGGAGGTAGAAGTAGGCTGGTCTACATGGCTTCAGGCCAACCAGAGCTACAGCTACACAGTAAGGAAAATACAGATAATATTTCAAAGTTTGATGGGCTAGAGAGATGACTTAATGGTTAAAGAGCACTCAGCAGCCGCTTTTGCAGCAGACCAAACTGGGTTTGGTTCCCAACGTCCACATGATGGCTAACAACCATCTGTCATCCTAGTTCCAGAGAATCTGATGCTTTCTTCTGGCATCTTTAGGTATTGCACATATGTGGTACACTTACATACATGAAGGCAAAACACACACATAAAAGTTAATAAACTTAAAAAATATATAGAACTTTGTAACTTTACAGTTGTACAAAAGAAAGACATTTGGATAAACTAAGCTGTGTTTTAAGTTTTGAACCTTTTCTGGCTTAATGATAGACAATGATACTCTTGTGCAATGTTCAATTGCACTCTAATGTGCATATTCTGAACACATTTTAAGTAAGCCACAATAAGCTATGATGTCTCTCAGGTAAAATATACTAAACACATTTTCAATTTGTGGTGGATTATCAAGATGCATCTCCACTGTAATTCAATGAGTGCTTGCACCTCACCCAGGACTTAGGCTTATTTTCAAATTGTTGAAAGATGAAACTATCCTTTATGGGAGCAAATACCTGTAATCCACACCTCCAAAAGGCTGAAGCAGGAAGAAGAGAGGAAACTTAAACTCAGTTGGGCAACATGACACTGTCTTACCAAAGAGAAAAAAAAAGGGCTGGGATGTAGTTCAGTTGGTAAAAGCTTGTCTAGCATGCATGAAGCCTTAGACTGAGTTCCCAGCATAATATACACGAGGTGTGACAGGACAGGCCTGTAATTCTAGTACTTTAGGGGTAGTGGGTAAAGGAAGGAGGATCAGAAGTTTAGGTCAATCTGGAATACATGAGACCGTGTCTCAAATCAAAACATAAAACCTGAGTATGTTTATATACTCAAATACAAACCTCCTTGAAAATGGCCCCTTCAATTTTCTCATGTCAAAGCTATCTTTAACTCTAGGATTAAAAGAAAACGATGAATGTGGCTTCTTTTGGGGATCACATTATGATAAAAACAAAACAAACTTTATGTGGCAGAATTTGAACAGATCAAAATAATTCAAAGGCATGTGTGGTGGTTCATGCCATTAGTACCAGCACTCAGTAGGTAGAGGCAGGTAGATCTCTGTAAGTTCCAGACTATGCAGGGTTTCACAGTGAGACCCTGTTACAAAATTTATAAAATAAAACAAAACAAAACAAAAGGCTTAAGGGGTGGGAATACAGCTCAGTTGACAGTTCTTGCTTGGCATTTGAAAGGCCCTGGGTTCAATTTCAATCCCTGCTACTCAGTAGCTTAAGGCACTACTGCTTGAGGTCAGAAGTTCAAACCAGCTTGGGAAACAGTGAGATTCTCTCAAATAAATACATTGAAGAGATGGTTCAGTGGTTAAGAGTGCTTCCTGCTCTGGCAGAGGATTCAAGTTTGACTTCTAGCACCCTCAACTGGGTAGCTCATAAATATATTTAACACCAACTCCCAGGGGAGGTAATGTTCTTTTCTGACCTCCATACACATGGCATACAAACACACTGAGAAAAACACACAAATATGCATAAATAAAAACGAGAATAAATCTTTAAAATTAAAGCAAGGAGATCAGGCAAGGTGGCACACACCCTTAGTCCTAGCACTAGGGAGGCAGAGGCAGGTGGATCTCTGTGAGATCCAGGCCAGCCTGGTCTATACAGTAAGTTCCAGGTCAGCTGGGGATACGAGGAAGCCTTGTCTCAAACAACAACAAAAAGCAATTAAGCCAGGGGACAGAAAGGGTTTAGTTAGTAAAAGCACTTGCCTTGAAAACCTGATGACCTGAGTTCAATCCCTGGGACCCACATGAAGGAAAGAACCAACTCTACAAAGTTGTCCTCTGAATGCTACAGGTGGGCTGTGGCTTGCTTGTGCCCACATATTCATACTACATACATAATGCTAAATACAAAAAAAAATAAGCTAAATGAAATTACCATACAACCATAAAGAGTTAGGGGCCAGAAGATATAATACTATAATTACGAAAAATGATCAAATAAAAGGAACTAAAAGTAAAATGACCAATGAACTTGCATAGAGATAGTCACTTTCATCAGTAATCAGCTAGAATAAACCAATATCCACTGCCAGACAGGCCAAAATAAACAGGCCCAGTAAGTACAGGAGGTGGCACATGCCTATAGTAGCCTGAGCTACTTGGGACACTGAGAGGGAGGAATCCTCCAGTCTAGGAATTTGGGCCCATCCTGAGAAACAGTGAGATCTCATCTCAAAAGCAGAAAAGCCACACATTGAGAAGGTATGAGGAAATGTATACTTTATATTAAAAACTAATACAAAATGGTATTGTTTTCGGAAGGTAAACTAACAAGATCAACCAAAATCTAGTGTGTATCTTCTAGACAGAGTGATTCCAATGTCTTATTAATATACACACAAATTAACAAAGACTGTCATTGAGGGCTTTGTTATTAATACCAAAGAACTCAACTTGTTCATGGAAGTACTAAAGTTAGATAAATTATGGTATGTGTACAGTAACTGTAAATTATGCCTTTGTGTATACACAAACATATGCACAAATATTAAGCCTTTATTTTATGCTGAAAGCTATATGCATAGAGCAAAACAAAATCAGCTCCGAATTTTTAAAAAACTGAAACAAAACAGTCACAGAAGACTATGTGACACCATAGCTTTTAAATGTTTTATTCTAGCACATAATGAAATGAGACCCGAAACCTGTAATACACACTTAAGGAAGACAAAAATTAGATGAAAGGATCACTTTACTATATATATTTTTGTAGTTCATTTTCTTAAGCACTGAGCACTGATTACAGTCCAATGTATCTCAGCCTAATATATCTCAGTTTTTCTTCTAAAACTAACACATGGTATAGTGGTGCACACCTTTATTCCCAGCACTTGGGAGGCAGAGGCACAGATCTCTATGAGTTCAAAATCAGCCTAGTCTACATAGCAAGTTCCAGGACAGTTGGGGCTACAGGGAGACCTTGTCTCCAAAACCAAACAAACAAAAACAAAAAATCCACTAACTCATGGTATTCTTTCCTTGGACATTCTCTTACTATTAGGAATTCTTTCTCACTTTTCCTTAATAATAAATCTAGGATCACTTTATTACAAAAAGAAAATCCAACACAAAACAAAATATAAAAACTCACTTATATAGGACTGGGAAAGGGGGGATGGCTCTGTGACAGAGCATTTACACACTATGTGTATTTGATCCCCAGCACTGCAAAAAACTCATGAAGGGTATGGTTCCATTTAAGAGTACAAAGAAAAGCCCTATATGTGAAATGTGCTTATGAATGGTATATGTGTGTATGTATAACAATGTTAAAAAATATAGTAAGGGGTACAGACAAAATACTACCAAACTCTGAAGAGCTGTTTATTACTTCACAGCTCAAACAAATACTTGTACTTTCCATGACATTTTTGCAATGTTAAAATATTTGACATTCAAATATTTTAACACAAATTGTATCTTTTATATTAAAAGTTAGCAGCTAATAGAGTCAAAAGGGAGGGTTTTTTAAGGAGATGACAGATGAATATCGTCACAGACGCAAAGAAAACAAAAAGTGGAAAAGAAAAAGAAAACTGGGCAGCGGAAGCGGAGACTACAGAAGTAGACAGTTCTGAAACTAATATTACACCAATGATCAGAGGAACTAGGCAAAACAAGCAAACACACATGCTTATGTATTCTGTTTAACTGGATACAGTGAAACATTTATTTTAGGACAACAACTTCTAGCTGTCTAAAATAGGTGGGCAGGTAGAAAGGTCAGTACTTTCCCATGTACTGAAAAAAATAACAATTATGCAGAAGAAAAAGAAAAAGATGACATCTGGCTGTCACACTGTAAAGAATTGAAATGTAGCCACAAATCTTACAAGATTTCAGAGTATTTGTTCATCTTCTCTACAGCAGGTTAATACTGCTCTGTCATATTACGGTTTCACTGTTGAACAAGTCAAGGTCTAAATCCTAGGTACAAAGTTAACACAAGAGTTTAAAAGTTTCTGTCAATACACTAGTAATCCTCATTATTTTTTTTTTTACTGAAAATCCGACAGATCAGAAATCAGAAGGACAACGTTTTTATGAAACCAAATCTACACTTTGTGAACTTCTTTCTAGGTTAAGTATGCTAATGTTTTAGGACCTGGAGATGTTTTATATATCTATTTGTAAAAATAAAAATAAAGGCCTCTTACTATGGCATATATAATCAAATTGAACTCTTAAAAGTCAAGTCATATTACTTCTTAAAACGCAGAGAAACAGTTTCTTACCTGTTCCAAATCCAGTACCAAGTCCCGTTCCCAGAGTCCCAGGTGCTGGTTTACTTCCAAAAATACTACTCCCACTGTTATTTGTGCCAAAACCTAAGGGGAAAAAAAGAGTAAGTAGGCTATACTTTTAACACAACTTTCATTTTCTCTAAAAGGGAGTGTGAACAAACACAAAGCCAACTAACTGATCATAAGCTTTGTGTATCCTTTATGATATTAATACTGAGCAGTTCAAAATACCAGCTAACTTGCTAAAAATTTTGACATGTGCAAACAAGCCTTTATATTTACTTAATCATATCTCCAGGCTTGAAAATCAATTTAGAATAGAGAGTAAGCTATATCAAAGCAAGATGTCCAGTGCATGCTTCAGATTTACTTATAAATACAAAAACTCATTCCCTCACACTTTCACTAAAAAATAAAATTGCTAACAGACAGACAACTAACTGAAACTAAAGTAACAAACATTTACCTATAAAACCTCTAAAGTAACTTTTAAACTGACAGACCTAGCATGGACAGTAGTATGTGGCTAGTCATGCAAGAAGTTTAATGTTACCATCTCAGTTAACACGCAAGGGCTCAGGTAGCTAATTTGGGGGGGCGGGCTGCTTTGTGACAGGTTTCATGGAACTCAAGCTAGCCTTCAAATTACTCTGCACCAAGGACGTCCTTGAACTCCTAATCCTTACAACCCTCTACTTTCCAAGAACTAGGATTGATTAGAGGCATGCACAACCATGACTGGAGCTAATTCCAAAGAGAGTAAAATAGGGGCTGCAGAGATAGCTCAGTGGTTAAGAGCACTGGCTGTTCTTACAGAGGACACAGGTTCAATTCTCAGCACCCATACAGCAGCTAACAACTGTCCCTAATTCCAGTTTCAGGGGATTTGTGGCTATCTCCCTACCTCCACAGTCATCGCATGACACGAGCACACATACACACATGGAAGCAATATACTCACATACAAAATTAAAATATTAAAGAGAAAATTGTCAAAAAATTATCATGGGCTAGGCATGGTGGCACAGGCCTTTAATCCCAGCACTCTGGAAGCAGTAACAAGTGCAATTTCCAGGCCAGCTGGGGCTACAGGAAGATCCTGTCACCTCCTCCCACTCCTTCATCCCCTGAAAGCCATGGAATCTCAGTGTGGTGGCTCATTCTATAATTCTTGCCCTTGGAAGGCCGAGGAAAGAGAACTCGGGGTCAAAGCCAGATCGGACTATTATATAGCAAGACCCTATGTCAAAGAAAGAATAAGGAAGTGGAGAAAAGAAATCTCAGAAAGGAAAGGGAGCACCTGAAATAGTTAACAGTATTGCTAACAGTGTACTTTGTTATGCCAGCATTTGGTTATTGTTTCAATGAAAAAGGTTATGAAGTTGAAAAACATAGTCTGAAATTAAGAATATTTCTGTAATTTTAAAATCTAACCATGGGTCTGAAGAGATGGCTTAGCAGAGTTCTTCAGAGGACCTGGGTTTGGTTCCCAGCACCCACATGGTGGCTAACTTCAGTTCAAGAGATCAAACACCCACGTTTTGCCTCCACAGGCACTGCAAATCACAGGTACATTTACACACACGTAGGCAAAACACTTATACACATCAAATTAATAAATGAAATAAATAACTGCCTGGAATGGGGGTACATGCCTTTAACCCTAGCACTCTGGAGGTAGGGGCAGGTGGACCTCTGAGAGATGGAGGCCAGGTGGGTCTACATAGCAGGTTCTGGGCCAGTTAGAGCTTCTGGGAAACACTACCTCAAAAAAACAAACAAACCAAAGCCAATTGTGGTGGTGCATGCCTTTAATCCCACCACTTGGGAAGTAGAGAGGCAGGCAGATCTCGGTAAGTTCAAGACCAGCCTGGTCTACAGAGAGAGTTCCAGGCTAGCTGGGGCTATGGGTAGACTCTGTCTTAAAAAGACCAAAAACAAAGAAAATCAAAAACCAAAACAAACAAAAAATAAGTAAATTAAAACTGTCCTTGAATTGTGTTAACAGTCACACCACCAGAAACAAGTTTGGTTTACAAGCACAATTAACTTTGTTAAAAAGAAAATGTATAGTTCCTTTTAAAATTAAAATTTAAACAGAAAGCATTGCATAAAGTCCTGAAAGAACAGAAAAACAGATATTCATGGACTACCTCAAATCCACAGGAGGGACATTAAGAACCAGCTTACACTGTTCATAGCACACATTTCCTCCAATGATTACTGACAGACTCACTGACTGTTACTTCAAACAATTTTACAAATTAAAATTAAAGACAATTCAAATTCAGCATGAAACCTAGTGAGGACAATTCAGATAGGTGAGGTCTTTCATATTCCCGTCAGTGAACATGAGTGTGAATACATAAATACAACCAAAACAACCTCCAAGGAAATGGACAGTTTGTAAAAACACCCTATCAGACAGAAGTAACATTTAATTCCAAACATGAACTATATCACAAATAAAGCTTTTATTAAATGTATACATTTCAAAGGCAGTAAAACTTGAGTCATTAAGGGGCAAAAAAAAAAAAATCTTATAATGGTTGATGGTCTTTCAAAGGGCCATAAAAACAAAGATACATGGAATATGATGCTAGTTTCAGATGATTAGCTAAGCATAGTGGTACCTGTAGTGACAATTACATGGGAGACTACAGAAAAAGAACTGTTTAAACTTAGATGTCCAAGGCCAACCTAGATAACATAGCACACTCTCCCCCTAGACTTATGGGAGAAAAGTTTTAGATCATTAAGAAAAATGGTCTACCAAGGCTCTTTGAGAAAAGAGGTACAGTAATGACTTTTTTTAGAATAGGGAGGGCAGAGAGAAATGCTGACAAAACTCATCTCCTTTGGTTCTACAAAGGGGAAACAAGCATGGAAACTAGATGTCTTACCCATACTAAGCAGGTCCACTACCGAAGTTATTCTTTCACAGAAGTAAAATCAGAATTACAGGTGGAACTACACTCAATGCTAGTCGTGAGTGAACACCATGAGTAAAAGGAGTTCTAAATTCAAATCAGGGACTAGAGAGATGGTTCCACAGTTTTTCTTGCAGAGGACCTGAGTTTGATTCAGATCACTCACGTGGTGGCTAACCATTTGTCACTCCAGTTCCAGGGGATTTGATACTCTCTTCCAAACTCCGAGGATAGTGCACAACATGGGTATACCTACCCACCTGCACACAATGCATTAATATACGTAAAAAAATAATTAAAATAAATAAATAAAATCAAATAGGAACATGGCCGGGCATGATAGTGTATGTACCTATGAATCTCTTCCAGTTCCAGCACTCGAGGCAGTAGCTTTCTGTGTGACTGAGCTAGCCTGGTCTACATAGTGAGTTCTAGGCCAGCTGGGGCTAGAGAGACCATCTCAAAAACTAGGAAAATGACAAAGTCTTATCGACTTTCTTCAAACAGTTCATACTTCCACGAAAACCTTCCACTGCATGCTTGAACCTAATGAATCTGCTGGGAATGGAGTTCAGTGATAGAGGACTTGCCAAGGACCTGAGACTCTGCATTTTACTCTAACATGGAGAACAAAGGAAGAACAAACAAAAAGATTCACTGAAGAGCTGTGCAACTAACCCACTGCCAATCATAGGAACTTTGCATTTATCTTGCTGAAAGAACTAACCTGGTTTTTAAAAACAAGGAACAGGAATTCAAAAACCAATGTTTTTTGAGATGGGGTCTCCTAGTAGCCTGAGTTGGCCTATAACTCACTATGCAGATCTCAGAGATCTGCCTGCCTCTGCCTCCCAAGGGCTGAGATTAAAGGCACATGTCACCACACCCTGAATAATTTAAATTTTTTTTGCTTTAATATTTATTGATTGATTGATTGATTTCTGAGACAGAGTCTCACTCTATACCTAAGGATAGATAGCCTGGTCTATAACTCATGCCTCCTGCCTCTGCCTCTCATGAGCTGGGATTACAGGCAATAGCTACTACACCTGATTAAAAAATAAAAATTTCAAAACTATCAGAACTCTTGAATAATCCTCCAAGTCAGGGAAATTTCCACATTCAGAATTACCAAACCTCTTCTTGTATAATACACTTCTACATGTGAAGCCTACACTGATTGACCACTGCTTTAGACTTTCAGAATCGCCAAATCTCTCCATGTACATTACACTTCCATGTGTGAGACCTACACTGATCAAACACTGATTCAGACAAGGAGTTTCATTTATGCTTTCTCAGTTGCTGGTGAAGTAATCCAAAGAAGATCAGTTAAATTTCCTTTTCTACCAAATATCTCATGCCATGCTCCATGTTGATAAAGCTGTCCTGGTACTTCACAACAAGCTATGGCTTACCTGAGAATTTTTAAACATTTCCAATCATATGAATCAGGAGAATGATGTGTGGTATAGTCAGTGTAACTTTAAGAGAGCCAAACCTGCATTTTATATGTACCAAAATTAGAAGTGTTTGTATTGGTTCCTAAAGTCAGGGTTGGTTTGTTACCGAAGAGCCCGCCACTGGTTGTACCAAATGAAGGAGCACTAGTTGTGCTGGTTCCAAAGGTAGTGAGCTTGTTATTGCCAAACAGGGTCTGGAAAGAAAATAATACAGGAAAATCAAAATAATATAAACATGCAGGCGGAAGAGCATATAACTACACCAAATACCAGGTGTGGGATACAAGAAAAAAAGTTACAATTTTTATAACAATTAGAAGACAGATTAAGACAGGCAATCAGAAGGGTAAAATAATTTGAGGAAGATTATAAACAGAGTGCTCCTAACCTAGCAAATGGCAACACCTCAGCAAACAGGATTTCAATGAATCAAAGAAAGAATAAGGAAATCAAGTGCCTTCACTGGCCAGTTATGACAGGAAGCTGAGATAGGAGGGATACCTGGCTTCTTCACAGAAGGAGCAGAGCAGTCAATGGGGAGAATGAGAGAGGAGGACAGGAAAAGGGACAGAAACGGTGGGTGCAGTAGTACATATCCTTGCTTGTAGTACTGGGAACTGAACTCAAGGTATATGTACGCTAAGCAAGCACTCTAGCACTGAGCTGGCCTTGAACTCTGTATGTAGCCCCATTCAAACCTCTTTCCTCAGCCATGGTTGGCCTCCATTTTTAGGGTGTTGGTGGTGTTACTGAGGATCAAAAACAGTACTAAGCTCATCCCAATTTGATTTATTTTCTTCAAATGATACTATAAAATTTAGCATTGTTTTTAGGTTAAATGCATTCCAAAACAATAATTCTTTACTTATATGATTTACTTAAAGAAAACAACTGATTAATTTGCAGCAGTATGACATGGTGGCCAACCACCCAGTACCAGGCAATCTAATGCCCTCTTCTGGCCTCTGTAGGTACTGCATGCACAGGGACATAGGTACATACACATCAAAAATAAATTTAAAGATTAAAAAATATACATATGTGGGGCGGGAGGGATGGCCTAGGTGTTAAAGAGTACTGACTGCTCTTCCAGAGGACCAAGGTTAGAATCCCAGTGCCAACATGGTGGCTAACAAACATCCACAACTCCAGCTCTTGGGGATCTGACACCCTTTCCTGGCCTCTATGGACTCTGCACAACATGGGTGGACTTACATAGATTTGGGCAAAACATTCATATACAGCCAGGCCTGGTGGTGCATGCCTTTAATACCAGTACCTGGGAGGCAGAGGCAGGTGGATCTCTGTGAGACTGAGGCAAGCCTGGTCTACCTACTGAGTTCCAGGCTAGCTGTGACTACAGGGAAACCATGTGTCAAAAAGACAACTCCCTCCTCCAAACCCAATAAAACCTCCATAAAAAACTCACATAAAATACATACATACATACATACATACATGATTTAGGTCAAGTGCACAGCAGTACATGTCTTTAATTCTGGAACTCTAGAGTAAGAAGTGTTTCTATGAGTTCCAGGCTGACCAGGATACACAGACTATCTCAGTAAAATATTAATTAAAAAAAAAAAAAAAAGTCATAGTGATACATGCCTTAAATCCCAACATTTGTGAAGCAGAGGTGGATCTCTGTGAGAGCTACAGATCAAGTTCCAGGAGGGAGGGGGATGAGGAAATAATGCATAGACAATACTCATATATGAAATTCTAAAAGAAAATATTAAAAAACTAAAAAATTAAAAGCAAACTAATGGTCTGGAACTGTATTTTGCTAACAGAAGTAAACATGAACAATGAGGTTGGGGACACAATTCAGTTGGTAGAGTGCTTGTTTAGAATATATAAGGCCCTGAGTAAAATGCCCAACACTGCATAAAACCAGGCATGATGGCAAATTCCTGTAAGCTTAGCATCTGGGTGGTAGAAACAGGAGGACGAGTAGTTTGGAAAAATCATGAGCTTACATAATCAATATTGAGACTAGCCTGGACTATAGACAGCCTTACTCAAAAAACAAACAAACAAAACCTATTCACCAGGTATGCGGTCTGTGCCTATAATCCAGTACTACCGAGGAGGAGGCAAGATGTGGAATTCAAGACTAGCTTGAACTACTTGATGAAAAAGAAGAAGAAAAAAAGAAGTGGCGAGGGCAGGAAAGGTGGCTCAGCAGTTAAGAACACTTATTTGTCTTCTAGAGGATCTGAGGTTGCTTTCTGGCACTCACATGGCTGATCACAACCATTTATAACTCCACCTCCAGGGAATCTGAAGCCCTCCTTCTGGTCTCCAGAGTCATCAGAGATGCACATGGTGCATTTACATACATGTAAACAAAAGTTATACATAAACATAAAATATAATCTTAGCTGGGCGTGGTAGTGCATGTCTTTAATCTCAGCACTTGAGAGGCAGAGGCTGGGAGATCTCTGTGAGTTCCAGGCAAGCTGAGGCTACAGGAAAACTCTGCTGCCAAAACAAATAAACAAACAAACAAGAAAATAGTCTTTAAAAAGCCCTAAAAGTAGGCCCAGTCAGTGTGATGGGCTCAGTGGGTAAAAGTCACCTGCTACCCAATACCAAAGACCTGAGTTTGGTACCCAGAACCCATACATCAGAAGGAGACAACTGAATCCCCTCTAAGCTGCTGTCTGAGCTCCACATGGGTCCTGCAGCACTGTGTGCAAGCACACAGATGCACAGACACAAACACAAAACATTCTTTAAAAACAGAGGGAAAAAGAAAACTATAATAAAAAATAAACATATGAGTTAACTAGTAATTGCATTTTACATTAAGTAGCTTTTATTTGTTCTTAATATCAAATCATGCAATTCACTCAATAAAAACACTTGAAAGACATTTTTCATATAATTTCCTTTAACAGATTTAAACACTTCCAATTACATCAACAGCCAATACCTACCGAACCAACTGCACCAAATCCAGTGTTGGGCTGCCCAAAAAGACCTGTTCCTGTTCCAAATGCTGTTCCCGTGCTGGTATTTGTAGCTGTCCCAAAAAGACCTCCAGGTTGTGAGGCTTGGGTTACTCCAAATAGGCCCTGCAAACAGTAATCTAGATTTAAAGATATTCTGTAATAGTTTTCTTCAAAACTCTTAGCTTAATAAAAAAGTTACTACTGCTTTTATAAGCATGTATGACAGATACAATATTAAATACTAGGAACACTTCTTTGCAACCCTGAAAAAGCAAGGAATAAGGTATCCCTATTTCCCCCAAAACCAGAAAGCTCAGGACTGTCTTTAAAAAAAGCTTTACAGAGTTAAGGCAGAAGAGATGGCTCAATGGTTAAGAGCCCTGGTGGTCCTACAGAAGACCAGGGTTCAGTTCCCAGCCTCCACATGGCATCTAACAACTCTCTATAACTAGACTTCCAGGAGATCCAACACCCACTTCTGGCCTTAGTGAGTGCTACACACATGCAGGCAAAACACTAAGACCCATAGTTTTAAAAAATTCATCCCTATACCTATGCCTGTTTCATCCAGAATGAGGAGCTTCAAAGGTGTTAGATATCTACTATGACTTTAAAGGAACTGAAGCTCAAAGATGTCAAGGTTGCAATAATAAAGCTAAAACAGTAGAACTAACGTTTTTCAGAGATAGGCCATGGGGCTAGAGCTTAACTCAGTGGTTAAGAGTATTGGTTGTGATTGCAGAGGACCAGAGTTTGAGTCTTAGCACTCACATGGCAGCTAACAGCCATCCTTCACTCCAGTTCCAGAGTATCCGACACCCTCTTCTGATTTCTACAGGCAATGCTCAAGATGGGGTATGGGCAATGTACAAGACAGGTGCATTTGCAGGCGACACAATCATATACATATTTAAAATAATATTTAATTAAAAAAACAACAACAAAAAAAACTTAGGCCAAAAGAAGTCATCAATACTCTGCAGAAGAGTGGACTTTGAATCAAGTAACAGAAAATAATCGAGAACAGTCAAGTTATACAGAAACAGTAACAGAAAGTTTAAAAGCTGAGGCTACAAAGAGACCCTGTCTCACAAAGACAAAAAAAAACAAAAAAATAAAACCACCCTTTATGGGAAACCACACTGCAAATGAGTAAAGTCAGGATCATGCAATGTTTAATATTATATTTTGTTTATGCTGCTGGACCAGTCCTGGAGATTTTTTTATACTGTTTACATTTTTTTAAATTTATTTTTATTTTATGTGTATGAGTGTTTGGCCTACATGTATGTATGTGCACCATGTGAGTGCTTAGTGCCTTCACAAGCCAGAAGAGGACATTGGATCTCCTGGAACTGGGCTATAAAGTGAAACCCTGTTTCAAATAAACAAAGATTTTAATGGTACATAATTCAGATACCAAAAAAATCACAATGGAATATTAAGCATGACATCTGTATGTTCTGCATTGTGCCAACTACTCCACTACACAAATTTAGAACATCTTCATCATTCTAAAAAGAAATCCTAATTGGGGCTGGAGAGATGGCAGTAGTTAAAAGCACTAACTACTCTCCCAGTAAGCATTCACTCCTTATTCCAAAGTACCAATCACTACATTCTTAATGTTTCAATCTAAATACTGAAATATGAAAAGAATTTTTAAAATGTAATCTTTTGTGCTAGCTGCCTTTATTTAATCTTTTCAAGGTTCATTTTTGTTAAAAGACATTACCAGTACTTTGTTTTGGGCTGAATAACATACCACTCGATGGGAGTACAACCATTTACACGCATTTTTTTTTAAAGTTTGTTTCTACCTTTTAGGCATTATAAATAATGTGGACCAGAGTCATTTTTCTAATGATATGCTTTCATTTCATCAGAAGTTACAGATGGTTGTTAGCTACCACGTGGATGCTAAGAACTGCACCATGTCCTCCACAAAAGCACTGACTAATTCTCTTAACCACTGTGCTATCACTCCAGAGCGCCCCTATCCAGACCTTTTTAAAAATATAATTTTTATTTTATGTGCATGAGTGTTCTGGCTGCATGTGTGTATATCTACCACATATATATCTGGTGCCTGAGAGGCCAGAAGAGGGTGTTGGGATTCCCTGGAACTGGAATTATAAACAATTCTGATCTGCCATGTGGGCACTGGGAACAGAACCTCAGATCCTTACAGAGTCAGCATCTATCTCTCCCTGGCTTGGAACCTACTGTGTAAACCAGGGTGGGCTGCCTGTCTCTATCTCTGGAGTGCTGGGATTCAAGGCAAGTGCCACCCGGTGTGCCCTTCATCTTTTTTTCATGAGTTATTTTGTGTTGAATTATATATAAATTCTTAATATATTCTAAACACAAATCCTGTGGCATATATGCGATCTGCAAATGGTTTCCTGTTTATGAGTCTTCTAATCACTTTCTTGACGGTATATATCCTTTTGACATATAAAGACTTTAATTTTCTGTGTTTAATCTGAGGGGAGGCAGCATTGTTAGGGAATAAACTGAGGAATTTATACATACTAAATATACATTCTACACCGACCTTCACCATCAGCCCTTAAACTTGTAATTTTGATGTGTTCTGTTTCATTTTTTTCCTTTGTTGTTTTTTTAATCATGTATAAGAAGCATTAACTCTTTTTCAAGTCGGTGTGGCAGCACAGACAATCTGGCTACACAAGAGTTCGGGGTCAGTCTCAGCTATATAGCAAGACCCTAGGTCCAAAAAAACCCAAACCAAACAAAAAGTAAACAATACCAAAACCCTCCCACTGCATTTGCATAGTGACTCATATCCACAATCCCAGCACTCACTAGACTGAAGCAGGAAGATAGTCCTGAGTTTGAGTTCAGCCTTGGGTACACATTAATACCCTAGGTCAAAAACAAAAATGAACTAAGCCTGACAACCAGATTTTAATCCTATGCGTTTGATCTGTTTTTGAATAAATTTTTGTTATTAACTTTAAACTAATGATGTAAATGGACTCAATCTCATTCTTTTGCATATGGAAAATCAGTTTTCCTAGCACATGTTAAAAAAGGACTTTTGGGGCTGGAGAGACAGCTCAATGGTTAAGAGTACTAGCTGTTCTTGCAGAGGACCCGGATTCGATTCCCAGCACCTATATGGCAGCTATCAACAATTTAGAACTCCAGTTCCAGGGGAATCCGACACCCTCTTCTCAACTCCACAGGCGTGACACAACATGAGTGCACTTACCCACATTCAGGCAATACTTTGGTATACATTAAAAATTTTTTTTTAAATTAAAAAAATATATTTTTAAAAGGGGCTTCCCCCACTGAATTATTTGGGTACAACTGTCTAACAAAAGTGAGGGTTTATTCCTATTATCAATTTTACTACAGTGATCTACATACTATTTCATTTATTTTTGGATATATTTGAGATAGTCTCATGTAATCCATGTTGGTCTTGAACTCAGTATATAGCTGAGGCTAGCCTTGATCCTCCTGCCTTACTTCCCAAGTGCTGGGAATTGTTCTATTCTTTTTTTAATGATTTTACAAGAGAAAGCTGGAAAAAAATATTAAAATATAATAAGTATTTTCTTCTCAACTCTACACAATGACTAGAGTCAATGTCACAAAGTATAACCACAAGACAGAAAACTACAGCCTGCTAAGTAAGCTCTTAGTGATGAGAAAACTGCTCAGAAAGGATAAAGGACCTGCTCAGTGAACTCTCAATGTGGGAAGAGCTGAGGCTGAGGCAAAATCTGTCTTCGTTATTGCAAGATTTTGCTTTCTCCCCAAACTAACTCTCTCAGCTGGCAAGAACTGCTGTGAAGGTAGGGCATGATGAGCTCAAATGACTGCTAACCCCTTGACTTAGCACCACCAGACCTGTCTCCTTACCATAGTGTTGGTGCTCGGCTGCCCAAGGGTGCTGGTGTTACCAAAGGAAAAACCTGTATTCGGAGTGGTTGTGGCCTGGCCAAATGGTTTGCTGAAGAGGCTGGTAGTCTGCTGATTCTGTTGGCCAAAAAGACCACCTGGATTTGTCCCAAATCCAGTTGTACCTTTCAGGAAACGGTAAAAAGGAAACATAAGTGAACAACAACAAAAAAAACCCAAACCAAAACAAACAAAAGAGCACAAAAATGAAACCTCACATCACCCAATAATTCACCAAGAGTATGAAGTTGTCCATGGCTATCTAATCACTCAACTTTCATTTCTTACTCAATAATCATTTCATTTTCTAACCTTCAACTAGCTCTACATTAGAGTAAAACTTTAATTTTCACAAGAATGCCATAATACTGAGAAAGCTGGCAGAACTAAATGATCTTCACTTGTGAAAATGTACTTTAAAAAAAATAAAAATTATTTTTTACTTTTATTTTATGTGTATGACTATACTGTCTGCATGTAAATGCACCTGTGTCATGCAGTGCCCGCAGAGGTCAGAAGATTGCATCAAATTCCCCTGGAACTGGAGTTACAGTTAGCCACTATGTGGGTGCTGGGAACCAAACCTGGATCCTCTGCAAGCACAGTCAGTACTCTTAACTGCTAAGCCATTTCTCCAGTCCCATTTCTTCTATTTTATAAGGCAATATATACAAAATCTTGAATTTAACTTGGAATAAATTACTGCTGAGCACGAGACTTTTTCTTTACATCAATATACACGTATAGTGTCTGATTAGTATGTTCTACATTAAATTGGAAAATACTAAGACTGAAAAGGTTAAACACCACTTAGATACGTATTTATGCATCCATTTCTCTATAAGGTTATAAAAAAATCATGACTAAGGGATAGAGACAGAAGAGACCTTTGGTTGCATCATAAGCTTTTTGTTTGTTTTCCTTTTGTGACAGGTCTCATGTAGCCCAGGCAGACCTAAACTGGATTATATAGTTAAGGATAATTTTAAATTCACTTCTCAGGTCCAGTAATTAAAAGAATGCACTACCCCATTATCAAATAACTTAAGTCATCACCCTCAATTCTGTTTCACATGATATGCTCAATCAACCCACTGATACAATTAACCAGAGTCTACAACCTGATTGATTGATACAGTTATTACTGGGGATAGAAACGAGAGCCTGCTATATGCTTGAGCCATACCCCCTATCCCATCCCTCTTTTAAATCACCCTGTCCTAGGCCCCACATATCTCTTTAATCTCAGTACAAGAGAGGCAGAGGCAGGCAGATCTCTGTGAATTCAAGTCCAGCCTGGTCTACATAGCGAGTTCTAGGCCAGCTGCGACTATAGGGAGACCCTGTTTCAAAAAGAGAAAAAAGAAAAACATCCTGTCCAATACACCATCGTCTATCACACTAAAATGACAACTGATTTTGAATTAATGTTTTTCACTCTTTCAACTCTCAACACAGGTATCTTCAGAATGATCCTTTTTCACAATCAAAACATGTCTTTCAATGCTACTTTTAAATAGTTTCCCAAAACAAACAACTATACTGGGTGAGGTGGCACATACCTGAAATCTTAGCACTTGGGAGAGAGAGGCAGAAGGATTGCCGTAAACCTGAGACCACCCTGACCTATGTATGAATTCCAGGTCAGCTGAGATCACATCAAGACTGTCACAAAAAGTCTTAATACTGCCCCAAACCCTATAAATATAGCCGCATGTCCCCTTAAGTACTCTCTCCATATCCTCACTTCTTTAGCAAAGACTTCAGGTCTGCTGGGCACAGTGGCTTATGCTTGCAATGCCTGTATTTGGAGGGCTGAGGCAGAAGGAGGTCAACCTGGATTACAGAGTAAGATTCTGCTTCCAAAAGCCTCTAAAGGGTAGGGATAAAAAAATAAAAAATGTTGAGTCTGGAGAGATGGCTCAGAGATTAAGAGCACTGGCTATTCTTGCACAAGACCTGGTTTTGAAACCCAGGACCCACATATGGCAGTTTAACAACCAACTGTACCTCCAGTTCCAGAGGATCCAAAGCCCTCTTTTGTCCTCCATGGACACTGCACAACATGGGTACACTTATACACATAAATAAAATATAATATATAAAAATACATAATTTTTAAAAAGAACAAAGAGAAGAAAAGAAAAAAAAGGAAAGCCATTAAAAAGACTCATCCCGTTGAAGCCAGGCATGAGGGCCCATGCCTTTATAATCCCAGCACTTAGGGAGCAGAGTCAAGTGGATATGTGGGAGCTTGAGGCCAGCGTGGTCTAAAATGTATGCTGCAGGCAACCGGGGCTACAGAACAGTATCAAAAGAAAGAGGGGAGGGGGCCTCACAAGCATCTTTGGTTAAAACGTTGTCTCCCCACTTGAGAGTATCCCTGAATTATTTTTCTCCACAGCCATTTGCCACAAATAAAATCATAGTCTACTTTCTATCTGTCTTTCTTTAACATGGTACAATAAAGTGCTTACTAGTTCCAAAGGCAGTTTTGTTCTGACCATATGAAAAGCCTGAATTAGTTGTAGAGGAGCTGAAGAGTCCAGTCGCACTGGAAGTCGCTGGAGAAGATCCAAACAAGCCAGCTGTGGTACCTGCTCCCACTTGGTTCTGTGGTCCTTTCCGGTTTGCCTGATAATCCTCTAAACGAAGTTCCTGAAAGTAAAAAAAGCAAATTTCCAAACTTAATGTTTAGCCAAAATAATTATTTGGGAGACCCGCACAACAAATTGGTGGTGAGTGTAGTAGACCATAACATGTAGAATGTTCATGTAACAGCATGAACAACGCACTGCTAGATCATAGAAAACAAAGACAGTCGCTCCACAGAAAACTCAAAAACCAGTAAAAACTGAGCAGTCAAGCAGAGGTTAACTTTGGAAGGTGAGAGCTGTCATGAGGATGAACAAGGGGGACATCTGCACTGTTACCTATACTCTGCTTCTTTTTGCTTTTTCCTAGGTTAGTTCTTAATTTTTGCCCTTTCCCCTTACTGAAAGCATATTAAACCAAATTTACTAAACACACGTGTGCACCAACACACACATATGAAAACAATCAGAACAGAATACTACAAGATGTACATCTAAATGCTATCCCAGGCTAAAATAAAAACACCTTGATTAATATAAAGCTTTTACAAGGACCCAATGTGAAACACTTAATCTTAAAAAGAAAAGCATTTTGAAAAGTTGCTTTTAAATATAATGAAAATGTTAAGCTGGTTTTCTGCATTAAATTTTACTGACCTCTAACGACTTGCTTTCATACTCTTTCATAGCAGTAATGCACTGGTGCTTGGTACTGATGTTGGTGCTGACTCCAGCTTTCACCATAGTATCCGTACCGGTTGGAGGCTGCAAAGGAAGACAAAGCACACTTCCAAGTCTAAGCTTTATATTTCTACTCTCAGAGAAACAATTCAACTACTAAACTCTGAAATTATTTCTCATTTTTTTATAATAAAATGGGGCGAAGCCTCAAGATATAAGATATATAGCTCATTGGACAGCTGCTTTCCTAGCATTTACATAGGTATGAGTTAAATCCCCCTCCCCTGAACAAACCTACTTACAGGGCATAGTGAGCCACACCAATAATTCCAGCACTCAAAAGGGAGAGGCAGGAGGAACACTGAGTCTGACCACCCAGAACAACACAATGAAATTTTGTCTTTAAAAAAATAAGTTAAAACTAAAAAAATTTAACCCTAAAAGAGAACTAGGCATAGTGACACAACATATGTCACCACTATTTGAGGTGAAAGCAGGATTTTAGCCCAGGAATTGAGGAGCAACCTGGGCAACACAGTAAGACCCTCATCTCAAAATAAAAGCAAAAGTAAAACCAAAATATTTTCAAGGGCGCTTCATTAACATATATGGCAGCAATTCTGATCTTCCCCTACATGAAGATTACATGAATAAATCAACCTTGGCAACAAAGTTATCACAAACCTAGAGATCAATTCTAAAACTCAACTTATACAATTATACAGGAAGTAATAAATATAAGCATACAGAAGGTTTTATCCAATACATTCAAAACACACGTTTTTAAAAGTCTTGTCTAAGTGGTATCATTTATTCTTCCTCGATTATCTATTTTTGTATATATTCTTTGCTTTTTTTTTTTTTTTTTTTTGAGACAGGGTCTCACTATGTAGCCTTGGCTAGCCTGAACTCATTATGTAAACCAGGCTGGCCTTAAATTCAGAGATCCATCTGCCTCTGTCTCCCATTGGTATCAACTATATTTTTTAAATATTTATGTGTATGAGTGTTTTACCTGCATGTATGTCTGTGTACCACATGCATGCAGTGCCTATAGAGGCCAGAAAGAGGCATCAGATCCCCCAGAACTTGAAGAGTTTCAGACAGCTGTCAGTCACCATGAAGGTGCTGGGAAAGGAACCTGGGTATTGAGCAAGAATAGTTATTTAACCACTAAACAATCTCTCCAACCCCTGACTTTAGTTTTTGAGATAGGATCTCTATATAGACCAGGCTTGCCTGTGAGATCCAGAATTCAATTCTGAGGAAACAAACCTACTTTATCATTCCATTTTATCCAAAGTTCTAATTCTGAACAGATAAAGAGTGTAGATGGATAATATATGTGTGTGTGTGTATATGGATGGATATATATATATATATATATATATATATATATATATATATATATATATATTTTTTTTTTTTTTAAAGACAAGGTCTATCTGTAGCCCCAGATAGCCTGGAACTCATTATGTAGAACAGGCTGGCCTAGATCTTGGAGATCTTCCTCCTGAGTGCTGGGATTAAGGTGTGTGCCACTACACCTGGCTCCACAAAGCTTCTTGAAAAGGCCTTGCCTTCAGCTGTTTTTTCTATAGTTTATCCCTTATAAACAATGGCTGACCAAACAAAATAAAACATGAATTATTCTACCTCAACTCTGAAAATACAATTCTGATTTGGGTGAGCATAATCATAATCTACATGTATGCTTCATGTTGGAGATACAGCTTAGTGGTAGAATGCTCGTCTAGCAGGGCCTTGGTTTAGTCCCCAGTACAGCAAAAAAAAAAAAAAACACACATACCAAAAAAGAGAATTACATTCATGTTTCACAGCTTTTTTCTGTGTACTGTAAGACTGTTTAACATCTCTACTAATTTTTCTTGGTCTTTTTGAGTATAGCCCCAGCTGACCTGGAGCTTACTATGTAGAACAGGCTGGCCTTGAACTCAAGAGATCCGTCTCCCTCTGCCTCCCTAGCGCTGGGTCTTGGGATTAAGAGCAATCGCCACCACATGCATCTAACACCTTTATTACATTTTATTATTTCATGGGTGTATGTGTGTCAGTACCTGAATGGGAGTCAGAAGACAACTGGGGCTTTCTTTCCTCCACAATGTAGACCCCAGGGATTATATTCAGATCACCAGGCCTGGCAGCAATCACCTTTACCTGCTGAGCCATCTCACCAGTCCAATAAAACTATTTTTAATACTAGTTTTACAAGTTTTTTCAGAGTCGGGGTTTCAGTATAAGGTAGCCCTGGCTGGCCCGAACTTGCTATGTAGATCAGAACAGCCTTGAACTCACAGAGATTTGCCTACCTCTGCCTCCCCAATGCTGAGACTAAAAGTGTATACCAACCATGTCCAGCCTAAACCTCTTCTTAATACATCTTTCAAAAGCCAAACTATAATATATATAAATGGAAATAGGAGCGATGTGACGATTCATCCTACGAAGAAACACATACTGGAAGAAAATACATACATTAAATTTAATGGTAGTCCCAGTAGGTGCTGTTGTAAAACTACTTGGCCCAAAGAGGGAGCCAGATGTGCTACCAAAAGGATTAGAGGTGGTATTTGTAGTTCCAAAGAGTCCTCCGCTGCTGGTACTTGTTCCGAAATCTGTAAGTTTGAAAAGAGAGAGAATTAAACAGCAAAGAACTTACGAATCTTCAATACACCTTGGAAGTAGGCTAAGGCACTGGCAGCAGGATGTCCATACTGTCAAATATTCTTTATTCCTCCTGAGCAATACATTTAAGTAAGTAATTCTTATCCACAAACATCGCTCTAAGGCTTTCAAGTAAAACAAATTCAAATCCATTGTTAGTTAAATGTTCATGAAGTTCTTCTCAAAAATGATAAAACAAAGTTAAAAAGAGACATTTCTTTCTTTCACCATAAAATTTTGTCTCAGTTCTTTTCTTACTAAGTAAGCACGGAGGCTGAATGAAATTGTCCTTCTGAAAATAGCTTGTCACAACAGACTTTAACAAGGGTCATAGTGTGTTATTTACATATAATGACCCATATATCACCAAAATATTCTGAACATACGTAATCCCAGTAGAGCAATCAAACATAGGTTAGATAAATGTAAAATGATCCCTGCCCCCAAAATTAGAATTAGTAGGCATCCATGGCCATTTTCTAGAAAATACAAAGGCAAAATGTGGTAGCTTCCATCTGCAATTCCAACACTAGAGAGGCTAAGTCAGGAGGACTATTTCAAGTTCAAGGCTAGCCTGAATTACACAGTGTATTCAAGGTCAACCTGGCTTACATGAAACTTTCTTGCATCAAAAAAAGGGGGAAAAAAAAAAAAGGCTAGCTGGGTATGGCAATGCGCCTTAATACCAGGCCTTGGGAGGCACTCTGAACTAGACGCTGTCCTGGTCTACATAGTGCATCTACTGTAAGTGCTAATGGTTCTGGTCTCTGCCTTTTAAAAAGATGTAAGTACTACCCCCTTTTCCGCCTCCTAAACTTGTAAATATACTTTCATTTTCTTATATTCCTAAGGTTTTACCATTTGATAAGAAAGGAAAAGAATAAAGACGAGACAGAATAGTCAACAACCAAACAAAAACCTGAACCATTACAAATACAAGTCCAATGAATGGCATCCTACTTACTCCCAAAGCCAGTTGGTTTATTTTGTGCAAAGGCATTATTCTGGGATGAGAAAAGACTGGTCCCTGTACTTGCAGTTCCAAACAAGCTATTTGACGTTCCAGTTGATGTACCAAACCCAAAGCCAGTGCTGGTGGAGGTAGCTGGCTGGCTAAATGAATTGGTACCAAATAATCCTCCTGGAGAGATGGAGAAGGGAAAATGTTATACAAACAGATCATGGTCACTAGGTAAAGTCCCATGCCACCTACATATATCCCAAACAAAGCCCCTTACCTGGTTTAGTTTGTGTATTTCCAAACAAGCCTCCAGTATTGTTGCTAGAACCAAAAGCAGATGTTCCAAACGCTCCTCCACTGGTGGTGCCAAAGCCAGTATCTGGAAAAAATCAGCTCCAAGGTAAATTAGAATTCAGGATAAAATTTAAATCCCCTTCATGTATAAACAAAATTAATAAAAAATATTTTTAATTAGGCTGGGCATAGGTGTGCACACCTTTGATTCCAGCACTCGGGAGCCAGAGGCAGGCATAGCTCTGTGAGTTCCCTTACTGGTCTACATAACAAGTTCCAGGCCAGCTGGGCTACAGGGAAACCCTGTCTCAAAAAGACCAAAAAAAAGAAAAAGATTCTTCTAGGTGCTGGACAGGTGGCTCAGTGGGTAAGAATACTTGCTGCTCTTGCAGAGGATCAGAGTTTGGTTCTCAATTCAGGCAGCTCAAAACTACAAGTAACTCTAGCTCCAGAGGATCCAACACCCTCTTCTAGACTTCCATAGGCACACACATACATATTAAAGTTTTTTTTACTGTGTATGAGTGTTTTTCCTACATGTATTTAAGTGTGCCACATTCGTGTAGTACCTGAGGAAGCCAAAAGGTGCTGGTCCCTTAGAACTGGAGTTAGGAACAATCGTTACCTGCCGTGTGAGTGCTAGGGACCAAACCCTGGTCCTCTGCAAAAGCAGCAAGTGCTCTTAACTGCTTAGACATCACGTTTTGGTATGTGTTTGTGGTGTAGACAGAGACAGAGGCATTGGATCTCTCTGAATCCAGAGTTATGGGGAGTTGTGACCTGTCTGCAGTGATGCTAGGAACTGAATCCAGGTCCTCTGGAAGCAGGAAGCGCTCTGAACACTTCTCCAGCCCCTAAAATAATTTTTTAAAATAGGAAAAACTTCTGATCTGAAAATTAATTACAATTTTCTAATAAAAGAACTAAATGTAGTATTTTAGTCTAAGGATGACCAAAAATTCATGAAAACTGTAAACTTATGTTTTTAGAAAAACTTAACATTTTATCCTATTTCTCAAAGAGAATTATAAAAAACAATGTGTAGCTGGGCATGGTGGTGCACGCCTTTAGTCTCAGCTCTAGGGAGGTAGAGACAGAGGATCTCTGTGAGATCTAAGTCAGATGGGGCTACAGGGAGACCTTGTCTCAAAACAAAACAAAAAAACCCCAAATGTATGAATAAATTAACATCAACAGATTTTTTTTTTTCTTCTTTCTTGACTTTATTGAGACAGGATCTCACAGTGTAGCCTAGGTTGGCTTCAAACTTTCCATCCTATCCGAGTCTTTAATCCCAGCACTTGTGAGGCAGAGACAGAGACTTCTATGAGACAGAGGCCATCCTGGTCTACACAGTTAGTTCCAGGCCAGCTCGGACTACAGAGAGACCCTATTTCAAAAAGAAAGCAACAAACTCTCCATCCTCATGGTCTAAGCCTCTCAAGTGCTTGGATTTCAGGCATAAACCATTGAGCCCAGCTGAATTCATTCTCAATAAAATCTGGCTAAGCTCCCATGACCATAGAGCCTATAATCCCAACAGGAGGCTGAGACAGGAGAAAGATAAATTTGAAGACACACTAGGCTGTATAGCAAGACCCTGTAACTAACTGAATATGGCAGCTATCTTAGTTCTCTTCCTGCTGCTGTGATAAAATACTGACAAAACTTTAGAGAGAAAGTGTTCATTTGGCACAGAGTTCCAGGTTACAATGCCAAGAAAGTCACAACTCCCAGAGCTTGAGAGAAAAGGTCAATCACCCACAATCCAGAGAGAGGCAAAGGACTGATGCATGCCAGTTGATTTTCTCATTTTTTGCTCAGTTCCGGACTCCAAGCTCAGGGAATGGTGTTATCCATATCCGGTGGGTCCTCCACATCATTTACCATCATTAAGAATACCCGTGACAGACCTTCTCAGAGGCCCATCTCCAAGGTAATTCTATCCTGTGTCACAGTGGCTTATGACTTTAATTCCAGCAACGTGGGAAGCTTAGACAGAAGGACTGCTGAGAGTTGGAGGCCAGCCTGAGCTAGAGAGAATTCGAAGAGCCAGTTCTGGCTACAGTGATGCCCGTCTTTAAAAAAAAAAGGCGGGGGGACGGGGGTCCTAGAGAGATGGTTCAGAGGTTAAGAGCACTTGGCTGCTCTTATAGAAGACCCGGGTTCAATAGCCAGCACCCACATGGTGAATAACTTTTTTTTAACTCCAGTTCCAGGAGATCTGACACCCTCTTCTGACCTCCACAGGCACTATACAACATGGTGCATTTTATATATATGCAGGCAATACGCTCATACACATAAAATATAAAAAAAAATTTTTAAAGCAAAAAACCCAACGAAACAAAAGACAGGTAACAAGGCGTTTTCTCCTCTTTTACCCCTTTTCAACTTACTTTGTCCAAATGTAGAGGTTGTGCCGAAGCCACCTGTACCACCCCCAAACGGGGTTCCAAACGACTTGTTAAACATCTTGAAAATGAGTCGATCCAGAAAGCTGTAAAGAAAAAAAATTCTTTTTTTAAAAAACCACAGAAAGTAATATAATTGCTTCAAGAAACCTATCATTCGAAAAAGAAACAACAACAAAAGGAATCAATCTATCAAGGGGCTAGAGAGATGTCTCAGGAGTCAAGAGTACTATTCTTGAAAGGGTGTGGTGGCATAAGCCTTTAAATCCTAGCACTCAGGAGACAGAGGCAAGTGGAGCTCTGTGAGTTCCAGGACAACCTGGTCTACATAATGAGTTCCAGACCAACCAATTAAAAAAAAAAAAAAAAAGTACTGTTCTTACAGAAGGCCCGGGTTCTGCTCGCAGCACCCACAAAGTAGCTAAGAACAGTATCAAATATCCAGGGTACCTGATGCTCTCTTCTGTCCTCCATGAGCACTGCATGACATGGGTGCACTTACATATATGCAGGCCATATAGTCATACACATAAAATAAAATTTTTCTTAAATTAAAAAAAAAAATCTATCATTACTTAGATCTCATTCCACAACTATTAAGGCCTATACAAATGATCACATACTCTTAATATCTTAAAACCCTGTATGATAAATTAGACCTTATAAAATGTTCTTTAATCTTTATTCCTAATGGCAGTACTGTAATGTGAGATTAAATTTCTGATCGTACCAACAATCATCTCCTCTTAATGAATTGCCAATTGTTCTATTACTTTATTGTGTGTGCGTAAGTACATGACAGCACATGTATGGAAGTCAGAGGAAAACCTGAAGGAGTAGGTTCTCCCCTTCTACCATATAAGTCCACAGAATCAAACTCAGTTCATCAGGCTTGCCAACAAGTGCCTTTACCCACTGAGCAGCTCATTGGCCCTAAATGGCCTGGAACTTCCTACATATAAATCAGGATGGCCTCAAACTAAAAAGAAACCCACCGACCTCTGCCTCCCAAGGCTGGGGTTTAAAGGTATCTACCACCATGCCTAGTTCAACTTATTTTTTAATTTATTTTTAAACATGTATTTATTATTTTTATTTCTCTGTGTGCCTACATGAATTTATGAGCACCACCTGTGGCGACCAGAAAGCATCAGATCCCCCGGAACACCAAGTGATAGGCAAGTTATGAGCCACCTGATGTGGATGCTGGTAACCAAATTCAGGTTTTCTCTAAGAGCGTTAAGTGCTCTTAACCACTGAGCAATCTCTCTAGCCCTCAACTTTAAAACTTTTGAAGTAGCCTTTCTTTTAATAAAGATTTCAAGGGATGGAGATACATGTCAGTTGGCAGAGTCCTTGTCTAATATGCATAAAGCTTCGAATTGATCCCCAGCACTGGGCACAGTGGCACACAGCCTTAATCCCAGCACTTGGGAGATAGAGATAGAAGGATCAGAAGTTCAAGGTCATCTTCAGGTAGAGTTTGAAGATAGCCTAGGCTATAAGAGACCCAGTCTCAACAACAAAAAGCAAGATTTCAAATGTATGAGGACAGATTTGGTAAGATTCATCTAGAAGATTATATATCATATTCATAAAAAAATATAACCATATTCTGCTACGCCATCCAATGTCAGGCAGCTTACATCCAGCTGTTATCTCCAGCTCCAGGGAATCCAATGCCCTCTCTGGCCTCTGATGGCACTGTACTCAGGTGCTCACACAATCTAAAAATATTTACAAATTTTCCCCCCATTACATACTGTAATAAACTTCTGAGAATCACAGGAAACTTTTAATGAAAACTCCTTCCCACTTCATATAGAATACATATTTCCCTCCAGTATCCAAACTATGCTCTAGTCACTTAATGAAATGGATCACAGGACTCCAACAACTACAAAAGGAAGCTTGGATTTTTTTCTTTCTCTTTGGAATGTCAACAAATTAACATTATACTTTATTCAAATTGTAAGGACCCCCCCAGAAATAAAAAGTGAAGGCTGCAGCAAACCTGACTCCATTTTGTTAAATAAAAACCTCTGCTATGTAAGCTTGATTTCCCAACTCCAGGAAAGCCACAAACAGTCTTTCCCACACTCAGGAAAACACCTGCAAGGATGTAGCCTTCAAATACCAGATGGTTTTTTAAAAACACCCTACTTAGGACTACATGAAATCTGGTCAGGTTGACCAGGGCTAAAATCAGAGACATAAACAAGACCTTGTAACATCCTTTGGTCAGCACATTCCACGGGCCCTGTAACCTGAATATGAGTAAGATGCTTTGCGTGCCAGCAGGCTTCCTTAACCAATCCCAACCCTTGCTGCTTTGGTGTGCCAGACTGTGGACCAAGCTTGAGCTTGTAAATAAGGATCCTTTGTGCTTGCATCAGATTTGACCTCCCTGGTAGTCTTTTGAGAGGATTCTATAACCTGGGCACAACATTTTGGGGGCTCGTCCGGGATCCTCCCAGGGACCCCATGGACACCAAATCTGGAGGGTCTCCACCCAGCCGGTAAGTTCTGTCTCTGGTATTACTTGTTCCTGTTACTTGTTCTGTCCCTTTCCACTTTCACTCTGAGAGCACTCAGGTATTTAGTATTGTGGTTGAGAACGGTCAGACGCGCTGGACAACTGTAACCACAGGGGGCTGTTCCAGGCCCCCAGAGATGAAGTGGAATCCCTCATGCTGGATTTTGAAATTGAAGAGCTCCTTGAAGGAGCAAGGGGCCTCAGCATTTTTGGTGAAAGAAACTTCAGGTCGCAGCCTGCTGTCAACTTATCAGCTTACTTTCATTTTCTTTTTGAAACTTTCTGGAGACTTGTACTAATAGGAGTTTTTGTGTTTGTGTCTGCTCTGTTGATATTTCTGTCTGTATTTACGACTGAGACTGACGATATGGGACAGACTCCTTCCACTTGATTCTTTCTCATTTTGGAGAAGTGAAGTCTAGGGAACATGATCTTTCTGTTTTAGTTTAAAAAGGTAAATTCTTTGTTTTCTGCAGGAATGAATGGCCCACTTTTGAGGTGGGGTGGCCAAGAGAGGGAACTTTGGATCTGGACATCATCCGGGCAGTTGAGAGAGTTGTGTTTCAATCTCGCAGTGGCCACCCTGATCAAATTCCCTATATAGTAGTCTGGAGGAATTTAGTAGAAAACCCCCCTCCTTGGATTAAAGCTTTTCTTCCCACACAGGTGGAAGTTTTGGCAACAGCTGTGCCCAAGAAGAAAGGAGCTCAAGAGGCACGGGCTAAGCCTATCCTACAGGGTGGGAGTACAGAAGAGGAAATCTTTTCCCTCCCGATATGTTCCAGAGCCTGTTCCCTTGCCGTCTGCCCTGGAGCCAGTGGAGGAGGGCATGGCAGCCCCAGCACATTGCCATGGGGGGGGGGGGCAGCCCAAAGAACCCGAAGTGGGGGGGGCACTGAACCAGGAGCCGTGGTCCTTCCCCTTAGGACTGTCGGATCTGTTGATCTGGAGGGCAATCAACTTTATCAATATTGGCCCTTTGCTACTAGTGATCTTTATAATTGGAAGGCCCAGAATGCCCCATTCTCTGATAACCCTAAGGAGCTGATTAACCTTCTTGAAACTGTCCTTTTCACCCACCAGCCTACGTGGGATGGTTGTCAGCAGCTGCTGCGGATCCTATTTACTACTGAGGAGAGGGAAAGGTGCTCATGGAATCCAGGAAGCTGGATCCTGGACCTACTGGATACCCTACTATTGACCCTGCTCTAAAAGAGGCATCCTTTCCCCTCACTAGACCTGAATGGGATTACAACACCGAAGCAGGTAGGAAGAGCCTCCTGGTTTATCGCCAGACTCTGCTGGCAGGTCTCAGAACGGCCGCAACCCACAAATTTGGCTAAAGTTTATGATGTTAGACAGGGAAAAGAGGAAACCTTTTTAGAAAGGTTGCAGGATGCATTCTGGAGATACACACACTATGACCCAGAGGAGCCCAGAAGCACTGCAGCAGTCACTCTGGCTTTCATTAATCAGTCAGCCCCAGACATAAAGAGGAAGTTACAAAAGTTGGAAAGATTAGGTGAGAAGAGCATCAGGGACTTAATTGAGGTGGCAGAGAAAATGTATAATGGAAGAGAAAGTGTAGAGCAGAGACAGGAGAAAGTGGAACGTGGAAGGTGCAGCACCTTGCCAGTGTCCTACTGCAGCCACAGCAGAGCCAGATGAGAAGCATACGCATTGGGAAAGGGGATTTTCCCAGGACCAAAGGTAGGAGAGAACAACCGAGTCTAGAGCGAAACCAGTGTGCTTACTGTAAAAAAAAAAAAGGGCATTGGGCCAGAGAATGCCCTCGAAGGTCAGCAAAGTCCACAGTACTTGCTTTGGATAGTGATTAGGGGAGTAAAACAAAGCAAGTCCGTTCCTCTGCAGGAAAAGGTTTTTCCTTTAAGCTAGCTTCTCATTCCTTATGCCTTCTTTTTGAATAATTTTCCCCAGCAATAAATTACATCTAGGAATGAAGAGATCCAGAGGACACTGCTTCACATTCTCCTTTGAACTGGGATTCTTGATGGGATCAAAGAAAAGCAAGAGATTCTCCCATGGTCTTTTGTAACAAGGTTAATATGTTTTTGTGTCAAATTAGGAAGACAATATCAGCATTTTAATATAATTTTGGTCTGCTTTTTAATGACAGTTATTTTAAATTCTAACTTTTAACATGGTATTTACTGGTTTTTAAAGTGACATTATCTTATGCATTTACTGGTTTTTACAGGGAACTATTTTAAATTCTGATATTTGTTTATATAAAATCTTTATCTGTTTTTAAAAGAAATTATTTTGGATTTTAACATCTCTATAAGGTAAATTTGCTGATTTCTAAAAGTAACTATTTAAAATCTTACATTGCTTTCCATAATGCATTTGTTAGTTTCTAAAGGTACTTAAAATGTTTTTCCTGCATTTGGGAAGGCTAAAAGAAAGAATTTGACCCATAAGGTTGTAGAAAAGTCAACATCCATGCTAGGTAAAGACTTTACAGTACATCTACTCTCAGGTCACCTATATACCTCACCCGTCTGTATGAGTAAAGTCATTCATTCCCCAGAGTGAACTTTAATATGATCAAACATTGGTTTGATACTAGAGCCTTAGAAAGGGAATAAACATTGCTTAGTACATCCAGGAAGAAAATTTTTAATGTTACATCTCATGGTACTAAGAAAGAAAATGAAAAGGTGAACAGAGGTATTAGAAAGATATGAGAATGGAAATATTTTATTAAGAAGGATCTATGTAGGAAGATTATGATGACTGGATAGTTCCAGGTTAGAAAAGGAAAAATGAGAAAGTCTATGCAAGTGATTGAAGGTCTGAGTTAATGTGTTGTAATGTATAAAAGGTGAGAGACTTATGTATGTGAATCTTGGAATTTCTGGGGTGATGGTTCGGATGGTCTAAAGAACAAATATATGTTTGGTTTTTGCCCAAGCTTTAGCTACATAGCATATAGTTATTGAAAACATTTCCTTGATGCTTCTAAGTGAAGCCATGGTCTAGCAAGACTTTCTGACTTATCTTCACACAGGTGGAACTGGTAAAAGAGAAAGGCCTAAGGAGCCAGGTGTTCCTCTGAAGCCCATGTGACCCCCTCCTGATGCACAGATGCTCAACTGACCTTAAGAGTAAAACTAAAATGGTTTCTACGGGCCAATTGTATGATCTTAAATACCCAAAAGGAAAGTATAATCAAAAATTAAAATGATTAATGTACTTCTTAAGAATAAAAAGAATTATACTTCCCAAATATTGGGTTTAAATGAAATAAGCACTAATGATTTTGTTCTAAGCAAAAAAATGCTACTTAGATGTAAGACTTCAAATCCTGGCCCACTCCAACACTGCAGTGCATAGTGGCCAAGAAAGGCAAGCTCACCATTGTTCTAAGCGTGAAATTAAATGACTAATTTCTTTTCTCTCCCTGTCCAGAAGCCATTTGGGAGAGAACTTACCTTACACTCCAGCAAACTATCAAGGTGCCTGAAAACAAATCCTGACTTCAAGACTCTCAAGTTCAGCCTTGACAGCCAAAAAGAGAAACAAGAGGGAATGCAACTGAACAAAAATTCTAATGGACTTTGAATTGGACATTTGAAATTTTCCCTGTCCTGACTATTTTTGCTCCATCTTCTAGGCATCAGTTATGCTATTCAGGGGTCTTTTAGACAGACTTACTGAAGGGGTACCCCAAAACTGCCACAACCTACAACCCTGTACAGCTTTGAAGAAGTCAGAGCGGTCAGCTCCCCAATTCCCCATTGGCAGTTGGGGTGGCCTCTTCAGAGGATAAATAAAAATAAGAGATAGAAATTAACTAGGCAGTTGAGGGTAAAAAGACCCCCTAAATACCTGGATGGTTTTAAGGTCTCAATATCAGCCCATGAACATTAAAACTAATGAGTTTTATAGAGGCCCATGATTGAGCCTCAGGTACATATGAGAGGGGGGAGTGTAAGGACCCCCCCAGAAATGAAAAGTGAAGGCTGCAGCAAACCTGACTCCATTTTGTTAGAGAAAAACCTCTGCTATGTAAGCTTGATTTCCCAGCTCCAGGAAAGACCATAGTCTTTCCCACACTCATAGGAAAACACCTGCAAGGATGTAGCCTTCAAATACCAGATGGTTTTGTAAAAACACCCTACTTAGGACTATATGAAGTCTGGTAGGTTGACCAGGGCTAAAATCAGAGACATAAACAAGACCTTGTAACATCCTTTGGTCAGCACATTCCACGGGCCCTGTAACCTGAATATGAGTAAGATGCTTTGCGTGCCAGCAGGCTTCCTTAACCAATCCCAACTCTTGGCCCTCCTCTCTTTGTTTTAACCCTACAAAACATCACCTTACCCTCCACTCGGGGCCACTGTCTTATCACCCGCTGCATCAGTATGTTAGACTGTGGACTGAGCTCGAGCTTGTAAATAAAGACCCTTTGTGCTTGCATCAGATTTGACCTCCCTGGTGGTCTTTTGAGAGGAATTCTATAACCTGGGCACAACAAAATGTAAGAGCTAAACTGGACATGGTTGCACACAAGCCTGTAATCCCAGAACTCAGAAGGTGGAAGCAAAAGGATCAAAAATTTAAAACCACTCTGGGGGACCTAGAGAGATGGCTCAGTAGTTAAGAGCACTAGCTGGCTCTTGCAGAAGACCTGGGTTTGATTCCCAGCACCCACATGTATGGCAGTTAACAACCAACCATAACTCCAGATCAGGGGATCTGACACCCTCTTTTGACTTCTGTGGGCACTATATGTCATGGATACACTTACACATATGCAGGCAATATACTCATACAAAAATAGCTAAAGCTACCCTGGGAAAGTTTCAGGTCAGCCTGAACTACTGAGTCTCAAAACAAAACAAAGGGCTCGAGTCCCCATAAATTTTCCTTAAACTGAAGATGCCTGCTCCCATTTGCTTGTTAGACAACAACAAAAAATGAGTAAATTATTTTATAATAAAAAAGGCGAGAATAGTGGTTTCAATTTTATAACAAATATGATTATTCCATTATAAACATGTAATGCACCCAAAGAAATAAGTCTTTTCTTCCAGGAAAAATCATTCTTCAAATATAAATTAAATATTACATTTTTGAGATGCTCTTCACAATGTTCTACAAACTGCTAAGCTCCCATTAGCAATTCCAGGTTATAACAACTCCAAACAATTTTCATAAGTTTTAAAATGTACATATTTTCAAAAATTCATGATGCTTTGTAAAAAAAAATATTTTCTCAATGTAAAATAACTAATTCTTTATCCCAACATCCAGGAATTGAATAATCCTCTGGTTTAAAAAAGCTTATTTAACCTACTTAGTAGGACCAGAAGTGATGGTACATACCTAACTTGGGGGGGGGGGGTTGAAGCAGGAGGACTGCCACAAATCTGAGGAAAGCCTGGGATACAGAGTACCAAATTAGCCAGGGCTACACAGCAAAACCTTGTCAAGAACAATAGGATGGATGGAAAGAAAGGAGGGACAAAACCTCAGTAGTTTTAGAGGATCACATTAGAATTAACCATGAAGCTTTACAAAATAAAACTCCCCCAAACCCCAACAGAGAAATGAGCCAAGTCAGGCATGGTAGCACACATCTTTAATCCCAGCATTTGGGAGGCATTCCTGTAAGAGGAAGGCCAACTTGGTTTATAAGGAAGTTCCAAGCTGGCTGGAACTACAGGGAGACCTGTCTCAAAAACCAAAACCAAAACCAGAAAAAAAAAAAAAAAAAAAAACCCTGAATCAAAGTAACTAGAGATAGACATTTCTTACAAAGCTCAAATGACCCCAAAGCACGCCTTTAAAACCAGAGGTTACGGGTCAGTGAGGTGGCCCATCCCTTTAGTCCCAGCACCAGGGTGGCAGAGGCAGGAGGATATCTGTGAGTTCCAGGCCAGTTGGGGCTGCAGGAAGACCCTGTTTCAAGGACCAAAAAACAAAAACAAAACCCAACAACCATCAGAAGTTATAGTTCATATAATCATCACTCTTCAATCATGAGCTCTGCTCTAAGTTTCATGCTTTTAGCCAAGTATAGCACATACCTGTAACTACAGACTTCAGAGGCTGAGGGCAGGTCTGCCAATAGTTCAAGGCCAGTGTGCCTACAGAGCAAGACCATGTCTCAAAACAAATTATTGCTATCCAGTTATCATGCTCATTTTGTCAACCATCTTCTGTTCATCTCCATCAACAGAAATTTAAAACAAAAAACTTTATTTATGTGTATGAGTGTATGGCCTTCATGTATGTAAGTGCACCATGTCATGCAATGCCCTTGGAGTCTAAGGTGTCGGATTCCCTGGAACTGGAGCTATAGACGGTTGTTAATTACCATGTGGGTTCTGGGATTCGAACCTGGGTCCTCTGCAAAAGTAGGCAGTGCTCTTAACTGCGGAGCCATCTGTCCAACCGGTCAACAGCAATTTTTCATGTAAATCTAACACCTATACCAGGGATATGTTACTCTTCAAAAGCTAAGTGGTAACAACTGTTCTCTGTAAGACTTATCCTTACAGAACAATTGAGTCTTATTTTGCGCTTTGGCTGCTCTAGGCTCTAGACACAATAATTTCCATAGCTTCCAATAATCATCTTACCCTAGCACAGAAACAAACCATTACACATATTTCACAAAGGGATTTTAAGTAGTAATAAAAAATCCTGGAATCACCTTACCATTGACAAACTTTTATATATAAACCACCTCAACCAACAATGAAAAACTGTTGGTTTTATGTGTCAGCATAAGTGTCACCTGTATTTTAGATTAGAAGAAAGGACCAGGGATTTTCTAAATATCACAAAATCAAAGAGATAAGTATTAGAACTCAAGTTTAACCTGCCTTCTCACTTCCCAAGGGCAAGTTCCATCACAGGAAAATAATAAGCAACAAGTAAAAACAGGTGTATAATATTACAGAAATTCACCTGCTCTAGGCCCATAAAACAAAGTACAACAAAAGAGCAAACCCCTTTAGTCCATGAAGAAAGGCATCTTACTCAAAGTCAGCTTATCTTCTTAGTTCTGGAATTATGAACTTGGCTTAGTCTCATTTACCATACCAAGTAAAGTATTTTTCTAAAGATTATCGCCACAGGAACTGGGGATGTAGCTCAGTTGGCAGAGTGCTTGCCTAACATGCACAAAACTCTGGCACATGCCTATAATCCCAGTACTCAGGCTCTGAAGGAAGGTCAGAAGTTCAAGATCATCCTCAGCTACATAGAGATTATAACAGCCTTGGCTACATGAGACCCTGTCTCAAAACAATGACAAAATCATTATACTGAAGCAAACTAAGATATGAGACAACCTCATCATCTTTGTCACAACTGCAGAAATTAAGGCATACGCAGCTGGGTGAACTGGCATTCACCTGTTATCCCAGCACTAGGGAGGTGAAGGCAAGAGGGTCAACCTGAGCTATACAATAAGCTTGAGGCCAGCCAGGGCTAAATGAGGCCCTATCACAAAACTAAGCTAGTGACAACATACAACCCTCTGCTCTTCAAATCATTTCTTCCTTACTCTGCTATGCAAACACCAGCAACTCAATGAGAATTCTCCACTCTTGTAGCTACCAAACAACCTACTTTACTCTAAAACCTAGCTTAAATGTGGCACCTTTTACAAGCCTACCCTGACTTCCTCTGTGAATGTTATTCTCCTGGACTTCCACAGCACATTATGAATTCTCTGCATTATCTATCTTGACCCTCACTTCCCACATAAGACCCTATGAAACACTAAACTATACAGACCTTCTTTCAGGACTGCAGAGGATTTATTATACCCGCTGCTGAAAAGTAGCCCTCAGCTGTCAGTCCCTTTCAGAACTGTCTCTGCAAGATCTGCCTCACCCATGGTCACACTTCTTTTCTAGGACAGCCTAAATCCTTGGCCCCAGTTCAGGTTAACACTAAAGAGTAAACAATTCCAGCTTCTTATTCTCCACAGGATTGGCTGACACCTTCTTCCAGATATCAGTGCTAGAAATAAAGCTTAGTGGCAGAGAGCAAGTACAAGGTCCTAGGTTCAACTCTCTCCTACATAAAAAATAAATACATGAAATAAAGACAACATCACGAGCTGGGGGTGTGGTCAAAGGCAGATGCTGGCCTAGCATTTGTAAGGCCCTAGATTCTATTCCCATCACAGTAACAATCAGACAATATCACAGTACAATTTCTCCATTTACTCACTCTGGAGTCTTTCTCCTAAAGTGATGATGCCAAAAAAATTTTCTAATAAAACCTTCCAGGACTATGTCCATTTCAGAAGCTGCTAACAAAGAAAGGACTGCAACCTCATCCCATTTACAATAAACTTGCCAAGGGTAAAGGCTAGTATCTTTGCTAATTTTTGTTTTGTTTTCGGAGACAAGGCACAGACAACCCAGGCTGCCCTCCAACTTGCTGTGTAGCTCAAGCTGACTTTGAACACTGAGTCTCCTGCCTCTACCTACCAAGTGCTGAGATTCCAGGTGTTTCACACTGAGGTCTACTATTTTGATTTGTTTATAAATTATTTAGGGTTAGAGAGATGGCTCGACAGAGTTAAGAGCACTGACTGCTCTTGCAGAGGACCCAGGCTCAATTTCCAGCATCCACATGGCAGCTAACAATCATCCCTATCTCCAGTTCCAGAGAATCTTCCAACCTCCACAGACACTGCCCGACACAGGTGCACTTAAAGACATGTAGGTAATACACTCATACAAATAAAATAATCAAAAAATTAAATTACTTATAAAACTTATAACATGTATGTTTTATCTATATGTGTATACATGTGTAACCTCATATGCAATGCCTGGAGGCCGGAAGAGATTGTCGGAGTTACAGACAGGTGTTAGCCACCACTGAGCCATCTCTCTAGCCCTTATTTTTTAAGAAAGAAACTCACATACCTTGGGCTGACCTCAAATTCATTACGTAGCATAGTGTGGTGATGCGAATGAGAAATGCCCCCCATAGGTTCAAGTATTTGAACACCTGGTCCCTAATTGGTGGTGCTATTTGGGGAAATTTAGATGTAGCCTGACTAGAGGAATTATGTCACTGGGGGCAGGCTTTGAGTACATAGCCTGGCCTAATCCCCAGTTCACTCTCTGCTTCAGATTTGCAGATGAAGACTGAATCTCTCAGTTTCCTGTTCCTGCTGTCTGCTGTCTGAGCCTTCCCCAAATTCAGGATTCTCCCTCTGCAACCTAAAGCCAAAATAAACCCTTCCTTATGTAAGTTATTTTTGGTTTGGTGTTTCATCACAGCAACCAAAAAGTAACTAATACACAAAAGATGACCTTTTAATTCCTTATCTGCCTCATCTCCCAAGTGGTGGGATTACAAGTGTACGTCACCACACTAAAGACAGGTGTTGTTCAAATCACCAGAAAGGTGATCTCTTATGAAGAACAATTTATAAAAGACATCTCCACAGCCTAATTGAAATTTCCTACAAAAATTATTTTTTATGATTATTTGTATGGATTTACTTATAGTCATTTTTGTGTATGAGTCAAAGGAAGAGAGAACCTTTAATTCTAACTTTCTAATTTTTGTGAACTCCAATGAAAAAATTTAGTTTTATACCCTCAAAAGTAGGGGACATACCTGAAACATGGTTTAAATTTAAAAACAAAACAAGCAACTGCCAAATTTAAGGCTATGGGAACACAGGGGAACGCCTACACAGCCTTCCATGGGCTCCTGCTTGCTGCCACTCTAGAAAGCCGCACAAGTGGGAAGAGGCTCTTACTCTCCATTTCACTGAGTTCTTTTGTATCAAAGTCAGCAAAAAACAAAAACAGTATTTGTTAGATGAATGGACTAGTAGAGTTACTTTACAAAGCACTTTTTGAAACAGTCTCTCACTAGGAAAGGCAGAAATTATCAACCAGTTAAAATGAATTTAAAAAATGCTGATTTTTTATTGTGGTTTGTTTGTGACAAGGTCTCATTCTGCAACTGGAAGTCAGACTGGAACTTACAGACACACTCCTGTCTCAGCTTCCAAGTGCTGGGGTTACACAACCAGTAGCACTATCAGTTTTTGTCTTAGATGAATGAGACAAGAGGGATGGAGGAAAGCAGAGCTGGATAAAACTCCAGTAAAAAATTAGCCCAATCACCTAATACTACATACATTCCAGCAAAATGATCTGTTTCACAGTATCCCTCCCCCTAATCATGTCGTTTCCCTGGTTGGAACTGTCTCCTAAAAATTACGTCTCCTGGGCAGAGAGTGATGGTGCACACCTTTAATTCCAACACTTGGGAGGCAGAGGCAGGCGGATTCTTGTTGAGTTCAAGGCCAGCCGGTCTACATAGAGTTCCAGGCCAGCTGGGGCTACAGGGAGACCCTGTCTCTAAAAGACCCCCCCCCCCAAAAAAAAAAAAAACCCTCTCCTTTTCTTTGCAGAATTTGAAGTTATGAGATAGCTCAGCAGGTAAAAGTGCCTTTTATGTATGTCTGACAACTTGAATTCAATTTCCTGAACCCACAGTGCAAGAACTCTAGAAAGTCACCCTCTGACCTGCACACTTGTGCTGTGATATGTGTACTCCTGAACTCACACAATAATACTGCTGCTTAAGCTTTACCTGCTTCATTAGACTGTTTCTATCTAATTAGACTCTTCAAATACCCATCCATATAGAAAGATTCCCTTTCCAGCCAATATATAAACCAGTAACTCCCAGGTGTTTAGTTACATAATACATTTATTATTAAACATACCACTTGAGAATATGAGCTATTTGCTGGCCTGATTTTTTTTAAAGAATTTTTACTTAATTCATTAGTAATAATTTTAAATCATTCATATTATCTAATTAGCTTGTTCCTCATAGCAATGAATGTTTTCTTCATCCCTCTGATGTATAATACTCATAATTTTACAGTGAAAAGAACATATTAAGAGTGCGACAAGTCTGTTTCAAGCTCTGTGCCACTTACTGGCAATATCTTTATAACTCAAAACACCCTGCAACTTCCTATTGTGTAAGAGCACTGTCATACTAAGTTATATCATTCAGTCTCTTAGGCTTCAATTTCTCTAACTCAGCAACAGAGATTCACACAGCCAATACCCACAGGCCGCTGTGTGACCAAGCTGTGTTAACTGAGAACACCTCAACAGCAGGTGTTCTAGTTAGTTCTTCAATAGACATTCTACAATTTTGCTGCTGTTGTTGTTTTTTTTTGAGACAGGACCTCCTTGTAGTCCTAGCTGGCCTAGAACTCACTCTGTATATCAGGCTGGCTTTGACTCAGAGATCCACCTGCTTCTGCCTCCCAAGTGCTGGGATTAAAAGTGTGCACCACCATGCCGGTCTAATTAAAATGTAACTAATTTTGTGTATATCTGGGGGAGAGCATGGGCATATACAATAGTGGGAGGGACATCAGAGCACAACTTTCAGGAGTCAGTTGTCTCCATTATGTGGGTTCTGAGATCAAACAGGACAACAGGCTTGGTAGCAAGTGCACTTATCCACTGAGCCATTTCACTAGCCCTACAGTATTTTTAATTTTTTAAAATTTAGTTTTATTTTATGTGTATGAGTGTTCTGACTGTATGTCATGCAAAACCCATGGAAGGCCAAAGAGGGTGTCAGATCCCCTGGAACTGAAGCCAGTGCTCTTAACTGCTGAGTCTCTGCCCTACAGTATTTTTAATTGGAAAAACACAACAAGATTCTTCTCTAAATCTTGGTTTATCAATGCTTAGCTAGAACTTCATATACAGAAATTTATAATTTTCAATGTGTCATACACTGACCTGACCATTCAGTGCAACCATAAAATACAGGTTATGATGGCACAGGTCTTTAATCTCAGCCTTGCCTACATGGCAAGTTCTAAGCCAGCAGGGCTACATACAGACACAGACACACAGACACACAGAAAGGTATAGAGAGTGAGAAACTGTCAATTTCTGTCCTCCACATGCACGTGTATACATGTAAACAAATACTCATATACACAGATAAAAGGAAGCAGCTGACTCTGACAAGAGGTCAGATGTATAAACGGTGGCAATCATGTCAAGGGTTAAAGGAAGAATGACTAAGAAAAGATGTTCCGATGTTGAGTAACTAATTTAATGACTTTTTTCTTTTTCTTTTGAGAAAAGGGTCTTTCCCTGTAGCCACAGCAGGCCTGGCCTGGAACTCACTATGTAGACCAGGCTGGATTAAAGGCGTTTGAGCACCATACCAGGCTAATATATTTTTATGTCTAGAAGATGGTTTCCTTCATGGACAGGCAGCCCTGATTCAGACTCCTAATTCTCCCCTTAACCAATTTTAAGCATCTTTAGGTATAAATTAGAAGCTCTAGCTAAGTGAAGAGATGGCGGGTGCAGTAGAACCCCACTAACTCAGCCCTCAAGAAATTTAGGGTCCATGGTGTGAGAACCACTGTCCTAGTGGTCTTCAAAGTGTGTCCAAAACATCTAAAGTACTCAAGATTTTTTTTTAGTTGATCTATAAATCCAAAACTACTTTCCTAATAAAACTAAAGTGGCTAGGCTTGGTGGTACAGTCTGTAATCCCAGTTACAGAAAAGCCTATCTGGACCAGACTAAGAAACATAGTAAGACTGTATCTCAAAATAAAGTCAAAAGAGTTTGATATACCTCAGTGGTAGAGCATTTTCCTAGCCTGTTGTCTAATCCCTTGTGGCCCCCAGTCCCCGCACATGCACACAAAAGGCTAGAATTCAAGCATCAGGTCAATGGTCCCAAACTATATGACACAGAGTTCCTTCCTCACTGCCACCTACTTATAGGTCAAAAAACTTCAGTCACTTAAGAATGCCCTTCATGAAACAGTAAAAATTATAGTATTAATTCTCAATACTGCATCGTATCTCTTTTCAATATTTTGTCATTGTTCTTTGAAATTCAGTGAGAAGTAATAAAAAACACTTGTGCTTACTAAAACACGGGTTGATTCAAGGAAAAAACACTTTTGTGATTACTTTGGCGAGCTGAATTAGCTCTTTTAAAAAAGATCCATGGAACATCATTTACTATCTCAAAGAATGAGTAATAAACCACGATTAGGATTTGATGCAAAAAAGCTGGGTGTGGTGGTGTGGGCCTTTAATAACAAGAGGTAGCAGGCAGGTCTCTGAATGAATAAGGTCAGCCTGGTCTACACAGTGATCTCCAGGCCAGCTGGGACTAGAGAGACCCTGTCAAAAAAACTAAAAGATTTGATTTGATGCAAAAATTAGAATTTTGGAAACTTGGGTAGGAGCTTGTCAGTTATCCTCTCTTCCCTACCATCCCCCACCTTTCTTTTTAAAAGGTAAGGTCTCATGTATCCCAGGCTAGCCTCAAATTTGCTATGTAGCTAAGGGTGACTTTAACTTCTGTGATTAGTTTTAATGGTCAACTTGGAACAACCTAGAGCCACCTGAAAAGAGGAATTATCCAGATCAGATTCACCCGTGGCCATCTCTATTAGAGATTATCTTAATTGATGATTGGTACAAGAAGGCCCAACTCACTGGGGGAGAAGAGGGAGTGGGCCATCCCTAGGCAGTCCTAGCCCAGTCTGGCCTGGGCTATACAAGAAAGCTAGCTGAAGCCACACATGGTGTATGCCTTTAGTCCCAGTGCTCAGGAGGCAGAGGCAAGCAGATCTCTCTGAGTTCAAGGTCAGCCTAGTCTACATATCAAGTTCCAGGTCAGCTGGGGCTACAGGAAGACCCTGTCTCAGAAGGACCAAAAAAGAAAAAAAAACAAGGTTTTTTTTGATGTATCTTTATTTTATGTGTATGAGTGCTTTGCCTGCATGTGTATAAATGTACCTCCAGCCCCAGCCTCCCAATTTTTAAGACTGATGAGATGGACTGAAATATTAACAATTGTATATTTGTCAACATGCATAACTTAGTGAACCAATAATTTGCAAATGACCAACGATGTTATAAAATTATGCATGAGTAATGACACAAAGTGCAAGATAGAACAATGACTTTCACTGTACTTTATTTTAGAGAGAAGGTCTCCCTCCAGCCCCTGTAACCTGGATCTCACAGAGGCTACCTGCCTCTGCCTCCTGAATGCTGGAATCAAAAGCATGTGCCACCTGGCTCATTTATTTTATTCTTGTTTTATGTGTCTGAGTGTTTTGCCTGCATGTATGTAAGTGTACCTGTGAAATTCAATGCCTAAAGAGGCCAGAAGAGGGTGTCAGAGTTATGGATGGTTGTTAGCCACCATGTAGGTATTGAGAATCCAACTCTGGTCCTCTGCAAGGGCAGCCAGTGCTCTTAACTGCTGAGCCATCTCTCCAGCCGCAGATCAATGAATTTTAATGTAACAGAGAGCCAATTCAAAGACATGGTTTCAGAATCTATACTGTAACAACCTTTAAGAAGGGTTGAGGGGGCTGAAGAGATGGCTCAGTGGTTGAGAACACTGGCTGCTCTTGCAGAGGACCTAGGCTCAAGTCCCAGCATCTACATGGCAGCTGACAATCATCTGTAACTCCCATTCCAGGGGATCCAACACCCTCTCTATCCTCCGTGAGCATTGCAGGACATAGGAGCACCTACACATGCAAGCAATACACTCATCCACATAAAAATAATTAAAGTGTTTCTAAAAAAGAAGGTTTGAGTGGAGTGGCAAAAAAGAATGCAAGTATCTAAAGAGGCTATTAAAATATTCCTCCCTCTTCCAAATGCTCATCTATATGAGGCTGGGTATTTTTCATCCACCAGGAAACACCCTGTCAACTGGTGGAACATGGATGGCTCGAATACACTCAGTTTTCTATTAATCCACCTTTTTCACTGAATCTTAAAATTTATTTTATTTTATTTATTTTTTAGACAGATTCTCACATGTAATCCAGGCTTTCTTTGAACTGACAGCCTTTCAAGTGCTGAGATTGTACATATGAGCCACCATGATAGGCCTCAACTTTAGATAAAACTAATATAAATAAAAGCTGCTTGGCATACTTAAATTTTTTAAAAATTGATTATATACTACTGTATGTGTGTGTGTGTGTCTGTATGAGATGGTATTTGGAAGCCACAGGACAACCTAGTGGAGTTGGTTCTCTCCTTCCACATTTAAACAAGTTTCAGGGATTTCAAGTCTCCTGGTTTGCACAGTAAGCGCTTTCTCCACTTAGCCCCTTCACTGCCCCTGGAGCACTTAATTGTTAAAAGATTTTAAAAGTTTTAGAAACCACCAATTTAAGTGCCTTTTTTTTTTTTTTTTTTGAGATAAGGTCTCACTATGTAGCCCTATCTATATACACTAGGCTGGTCTCTGCCTCCCAAGTGTTGGGATTAAAGATGTATGCCACCATACCAGGGGAGAGCTGATTATCCCAAGCAACTGCCCAACTTAATCTACCTGCTCACCTCCAGTTTCATATTTTACACTCTAACCTACTAATCTTTACCTTCACCTTATACTTTTAATTTCAGAGACACAGATACATGTTTGTGTACACATACAGAGAAGGGGAGGGTGTCCCTTTTAGCCCAGTCTCAGCTCACTTATATAACCAAGGATTACCTTGAACTTCTGATCTTCCTGCCTCCACCTCCCAATTGCTGGGATTACAAGCATGCATCACCACCCCTGGTTTATTACCTGTTTGGTGATTGAATCCAAGACTTTGCACATGCTAGGCAATCACTCTACCAACTAAACCACATCCCCCAGTCCCATAATGCTGTATTTTAAGAAATACAGCTACGTTTGGTGGCACATGACAATACTCTAAGCAATTTGGACTGATGCAATATTACAGTGAGTTCAAGACCAATGTGATCTACCTATCCAGTTCAAGGTCAACCTGGTGGGGAGATAGACTCAATAAACTAAGAATCTACTTGTTGATAGGACAAGAAATTCTGAGTATTCATCAATATTGTGAACTATCTCCCCATCACTGTATATTTATATAGTATCAACTATTATCAGTGAAATGAAAAGGCCACAAAATTATACTGTAAAACATTTACTACCTTAACAACAGCATCACTTTAATCAACCACTTCAACTACAAGCTTTCACCCCTTGCACAAAAGATATTCCTTGATTTCTTCTAGGACAGAGAGGCAATCCTCCACAGAGATGAGGCAAAAGGAGAGTGACTCTAGGACCTGTCTTTACAGCTTCCCAGTAGCAATACTGACCACTTTAGTTTTCATGGAAGGGGGTCATGGTAGCAAGTATACCAACCACCCAGCAGTTAGGTGGAAAAGACAGAAGAATTCTGAGTGTGAGGTAAGCTCTGAGCTATGGAGTAAGATCCTGTCTCAAAAAATTAAAGAGTTAAAGCTGAAGTGGTGCTTTTATCCCAGCACTTTGGAGGCTGAGACAGACAGATCTCTGTGAATTCCAGGCTAGCCTGGCCTACATAGTGAGATGCTGTCTCAACAAAACAAAAGCAACAACAAAAAGTTCTTCATAGATAATTTACCTTAACAAAGTGTAATTTATGAACCTATTTTACAAGCAAAATAAGAGTGTAAATTTAGTAAAATACTGGGAATGCTCTCTCTACAGCAATGGTCTCAGTCAAGGACAATTTCAACAAGTTTTAGTAATTATAACGCGGGGAAGAAGAATTAATCATTAAATGGTGCTAAATATTCTACAATATACAAGAAAGCCTCAAAATTGTAAATTATCTGCATTAAAGGAAGAAGGAGGAAGAGGAAGAGGAGGAAGAGGAACTCAACCCAGGCATGGTGGCCCACACCTTTAACCCCAGCACTCAGCAGAGGCAGGTGATCTCTGTGAGATCCAAGCTAGCCTGATCTACATAGCAAGTTCTAGGCCAGCTAGGGCTACAAGGAGACCCTATCTCAAAAAACGAAACAAACAAACATCATCTGCCTCAGTGATAACAGAGCTGAAGCTGAGAAATGGAGCTACAGGGACATACAACTAAATGCTTGCAAATGTCCTTCTTGTTTTTCGTTTTGTTGCCTGCTTAGGACAATTTCAAATATAGTCCACCAAATTCTCAGGAAATATTTAATACCTAGCCTCAATTACTGATCTAAACAGAGATGATTACATCTCAGATTTCTTAATCCCCTAACCTTTCAACAACCTTGTAATTACAAATAGTCTCTTGCTAGATTAATCTGTATCACTATACCTTACTCCCTAGAATGCCACCATATAAATACTATACAGTAAATATGGCCGACTCCCCCCAACTATGAATTTGGTTCCCTAAAAGTTTTAATTGTTCTCAGTTATCTAGAAGCCAGCGGACATAAACTAAAGTACAAAATATCTCAGAAGCCAACAAATATCCAGCCTCTTTTAGGGGGGCATTTTTCAGTCTAACTTTTCCATATTAGTTCATTCCTATACAATGGAGGGCAAAGACAAAAACATTTCACATAGTCTAATAAAGAGACAAACAGCTAAAATACAAGGTGTAGGCTATAAATAGAAGGATCAAATAAGTGTTATGAAAGCTTGCAAGGGAGAGAGTGCCAGAAAAGACTTCCCAGCAGGTGACAATCCAACTGAGAAAACGGTACAGAAAACATCCTGCTCACATTTTAACGTTTAAGCTACTTTTCTGTTCTTTCCTGTAACTAGTTTTTAGTTTTTCCTGTCATATAAACAAGAGCAAAGCAACAATATGACAAGTGTATTGAGAATGGCAACTAATTTCACCAAATAATAAAGAGTCACAAATAATTTTATTGATATAGTTCCCAGTACCACCAGGATGTCCTGCCTGATTTTGCTTTATTTTTCATTTCAACTTGTTTTTTTGATCTTTTTGAGACAAAAAGCTCCAGCTTGGTCTCACAGAGATCAAGAACTACCTGCCTCTGCCTCCCAAATGCTGGGATTACAGGCATGAGCCACTATGTTCAGCTCATTTCAACTATTTTTTAAGTGAAGTGGATATACTACATTGCCCAGACTGTCCTCAAAGTTCTGGGCTCCAGTTATCAACCTCAATCTCCATAATCAATGACACCACCACACCAACCTTGATTTTGCTCTTTGTTTCTTTTTTTTTTTGAGACAGGGTCTCACTGTGTCATCCTGCCTGGCCTGAAACTTGCTATGTAGGCCAGTCTGGTCCCAAACTCACAAGGCTCCTCCTGCCTCTGCCTCCCTGGGACTAAAGGCAGGCCCTTCTGGTTTTGCTTTTTATACACCTTCCTCTGATGTAAATATTCAGTCACCCAGTGGACCTGGGTTTCTTCCTGAAATTCTAAAACTACCATAGAGCAACCACTTCTCTTTTCTTTCATTCTTCCATTTAGGTTCTCCTTCCAAAACAATTTTCAATTTCCTGGACTTACCCTACTATGTTTCACCTGAATTCTGTACCTGAGAGCCATGAAAGACTGCTGGCTAGCTTTCTGCATGTTGAGTACTGCTGTTTCCACCAACTGGACTCTTGAGCCTAGCAGCTTACACAAGTCAAAATTTTACATCCAGGAGCTGGAGAGCTAGCTGCTCTTCCAGAGAAATCCAGTTTCAGTTCCCAGCATCCACATGGCAGCTAACAAGGGTCCACCGATTCCAAGGGATCCAACACGTCCTTCTGGCCTCCCCAGACACGCACACGTTGTGCATGTACACATATGCAGGCAAAACACTCATACACATAAAATTTAAAAATTTTAAATTGCAATTCAAATTCAAAACGACTTAATTAACTTCTAGTACATGATGTCAGTGACATCCTTTAATCAATTTTACGTTTAGTTCTCAGAAGTCTACGGTACAGTACCACCAATGCAGTTCGACTCTTCTACTATAAACACGGAAGCAACTAAACTGGAAATGTTTGGACGAAAACTATGTCAACTATCTGCCACCACCAAAGGAGGCAGCCAATAAAGGGAGACAGGAACGTACAGCCAGGATGGGATGGAACAATATAAAAATGCTAGACCTGAGTCAAAACATCTGGCATTGGCTAATTCTGTGTCTTACACCATTTCCCACCTACAAAAACTTGCACGTGACGTAGGGTAGGGGGATTGAGTAAATAATTTAAAGTCCTTACGGGCAACAGTAATTCAGAAGCCCAACCTCTCTCTTCACAGAGCTTTACACGGAATATGTGAATATGTGCAAGAGCGGGGTGGGGTGGGGGGTGACGGGGACCTTTGATTCCATTGGCCAGACCCTTATCATCCATGTCTGGAAAGGGAACGCACTTCCGACTCACCCTAACTTAACCCTCAGGCGGACCCAACGTCCCCCTGCCAAGCCAGGACAAATGAACCCATCCCACAGAGCTCCGGGAGGCGCGGGGACACCTCGCTGCCGACTCCGGACACTGTCCCCGCAAGGCCAGCCAACCACGGGCTGCTCCTCTCCGCCCGGGGAATGAATGAGCAGCACCGAGGGCTAAGGCTCCCTCAGCGTGGGTTGCCCCCCCATCCCGAGACCCCGGACCCACACCCCACGCGTGCGGATCCCCTCCCCCTGGCCTACGGAGCTGGGCCCCGCCCCTCCCTCCGGCTCGACGGTGCGCGCCTGGCGCGAGGCTCGGAGGCGGAGAGGGCCCGGGGCGCCTCGCGCAGTCGCCCGTCCGGAGCTGAGGAGGAGCCTGCGTGGCCCCCGCGCCGCGCCACACTTACGGGAAGGAGAGCGTCCGGAATCAGGGCCAGGCCCGTCCGCACCCGCCGGGCACACAGCAGCGCGCGGCCGCCAGGAAACCGCCACCGCCGCAGCCACCGACCACCGCTCCGGGCGCAGCGCGCACAGGGCCCGACTGCGTCACACGCCGCCCGCCTTCCGAGCCGGGCCCCGGGCGCCCCGCCCTCTCTGCCCGAGTATTGGCAGGCCGGGCCGCCACTCCAGGCCCGCCCTGTTACTCATTGGGCGACCAGTCTTTTGAACCCGAACGTGAGGGCGGTCTCCGGGAGGAGGAGTGGAGGGGAAGAGGAGGGGCGGAAAAAAGGGAGGGACGGTGGGAGGGACGTGGAGTCCCACCCCTTCTGCCGCGACGGTTGGCTGGGAGGGAGTCGTGACGTCACACAGGGCCCCTCGAAGTGGGTTGCTGAGTGGCTGGCTGAGCGGCCCGGTTGCGGAGAGCAGGAATGACGTTTGGCTCAGGCCCCGCCCCCTTCCTTGGAGCGCAGAGACTCTAGCTGCGGAAGCTCCGGCCAATCAGAGGGGAGGCCCAGGATGGCATGGTAACTGTTCTACCCTTCTCTTGCTCTGGTTCGCGGGCGGTGATGGGAAGGCTCTTGACCATCCAGCTCGCACTTCCTGTCCAGACCTCGTGTGCAGCTGGAGTTCCCTCCAGGCAGGCCCACCTGTCCTCAGAGCTTGTCTGCAGCCAGCACAAGGTCCCAAATCCCCCACGTGCTTTCCAGACCTAAGCACACCCTTTTCACCTCTGAATCCCTAAGATTGACCTGAGCCATGGCCGGTTATAGAGCCAGATCCAATTGAGGATTCTTGGATCTTCAGCCTCAGCTGCACTTTGAGAACCTCTATTTATTCTTCAAGGCCTGGTGCAAATGTTCGACCTTTCCTGGGATATGTTTGCTAACTAACCTCTCTCAGCGAGCTGGGGTGATCTGCCAGCGCCTTGTAACTTTGTATCCTATTGTTTTCCTGTGCCGTTTCCCTCTCCTGGTCTTGGAGATCAGAGCTATATTTTCGTCCTATGGGTCTCTTTCCTCCTAGGACCTAGCTCAGACCAGAGGAGTGGGCACGTTTTGGAAACTAGCCCTCTGGTGATTGAGGGTCTCACACAGAACAGCAGGAGCTGTGCTCACAAAGGAGGTGTTTACTCCCTCCACCACCACCTCCTTCTGGAACGTCAGTTTACAACTGAAATAAGATTTACTCAAATTTTAGATAAATCCCTCCAGATTTTCAGGGATAGCAAGGAGTTGTCTCTATTTGTTAAAAATAAAGTGATGGGCTGGCTCTGGTGGCCCATGCCTTTTGATCCCAGCTCTCAGGAGGCAGAGGCAGGTGACTCTGAATTCCAGGCCAGCTAGAACATACAGTGAGACCCTATTAAATAAAAAAGTGATATGGCAACTGGGCGTGTACTTCAATTGGTAGAGTGCTTGCCTAGCATGCATGAAACCCTGGGTTCAATCCTCAGCACCGTATAAACTGGGTATAGTGGTGCACATCTATAATCCAGCATCCGGGTGGTAGTGAGGCAGAAGTTCAGACGTTCAGGGTCAGGCTGGCAAGATGATTCAGCAGATAAAGATCTTTGCTACCAACCACATGACCTGAGTTGGATCCTACGGACCTACAATAGTGGAAAAAGAGAATAGACTCTCACAAGTTGTCCACTAAAACTCCACACAGACACCATGGCACAAGCGCCCACATACATTCACACACATAATAAATAAATGTAATTTTAAAAATTAAGTGATGTGAAGAGGAAATAAAATAGTAAGTAGAAGAAACATAATACATTGTAAGTGCTTCGTATAAACCCGAAGAAAAGTTCATGTATGGGTGAGCAAAAGGAAAGTAAGTTTGAACATGAGTCTGCAGCCACCTTCCCCCAACTCCGATGTCCAAACACCTCTACTTTCCCACCATTCTTTGCCTTTGCTGGGCATCAGAAAGCTATTAGCAGTGGGTGGCCAAGAATTCTAACCCCAGCTTTCTGAAAGTGAAACAGAATCTCGTGTACAAAGCCTGCCTGGGCTGCACGAAACTGGGCCTCAACAACAAAACAGGCAGCAAGACATTGTCAGTAGTTCTTCTTGGGTAGTTATAGTGGCTTCCTACTGCCACCCCAAAGTTTGTACTTATTTATTTATTTATTTTTGGTCCTTTAGTCCTCAAACACAAGTTCATTTAAGCCTGCCCTGGACTTTTACTGTAGTATCCCTAAGACCCAGCACACCAGTAGATGTACTTTAGATGTGTGAAACATAGAGTAAACTGTTTTCTTTAGCATACTAGTAGAATTACTAGTAGAATTATTGGATTTTGGAATCAGAGAACCCTCGGTTTTAATCTAGTCCCAACTATGATTGTGTGTGTGTTAGGAAAGTCCTAACCCTCTGAACTTCAATGTTTTTTTCTGTAAAATAGGAATAACAACTTTGCTCACCTTACAAGGTTATTAGAATTAAATGAGAATTATATATATATATATATATATATATGTATATATATGTACACATATATGTATATATAAAACACTTGATATGGTATGTTGTACACAGTAAAGCCCTCAATAAGTGATATATATATATATGTATATATATATATATATATTTGTATTCCTTAAAATCGACCTCCTGTTCTAAATATGTTAAGACACAGATTCTGATACAGAAAGAGCTTAGAAATGTCTCTTAAGTGAATCAGTAGGTGAGTACATTCAGTTCAGAGTACTAGTAGGTGTGCAGAACCCAGGGTCCTTAAATAGTGCATACTTGTAGGAAGACTGGAGGAGGATACATTGGAAGAGAAATGCTTCAGGGAGGAATTTCTTGAGAGCATGATGATGATTTCTAAGGTTCTTTATTATTTCTCTGACTCAGCATATATAGCCCATAGCTCATCATTCCTAAGAACTCCTGATTGGAAAGAACATTTTTTTGGAGCCAGGACTCCTCCAACTCTTTCGGACCCTCTCCCCCCATCTAATCCTCATAACACCCCATTGGGGCTATCTGTTGTAATCTTCCTTCTTCCACTCTAAAGACAACGAATTGAGGCACACTCACAGGAGCTTGCTGAACCAAACCTTATCTGGGACATTATGAGCCCAGAGATACCCACATCCCAGCTCTGTCCTAAGAGCCCCCTGGCCTCTCACACAGAAGACTTAAGAGATCTCTCCTATCAATGAAGGATTAGTGCTCTGGGAGGAGACAGATCTAAAAGAACAGTGCAATCATGAAAGGATGGTGGCTCCAGATCTTTTTATTTTATTTTTTAATATTTTTATTATTTTTATTTTATGTGTATTAAGTATTGCCTGCATGTGTGTAAGCATACCCTTGTCATGCAATGACCTTAGAGGTCAGAAGAGGGAGTCAGATCCTCTGGAACGAGAGTTACAGTTGTTAGCTGCCATGGGGTGCTGGGAACTGAACCTGGGTCCTCTGCAAGAGCAGCCAGTGCACTTAACTGCTGAGCCATCTTTCCAGCCGTCTGTATTTCTATATGGGGAAACTGAGACACAGCTGTAGTAAAACAGTTAAGTTCAAATCTCAGATCTGGTAGTTTTCAGAACTTGCACAAATTATTTAACTTCCCAGGTCCCTTATGACTGAAAGGGGCACCTTATATTTCATTAGATGATTATAAAAGTCAAATAAGGTAATGGAATTCTGAGGTCATGTTTGGCCCATAATAAATACTCATAAGTGTTGATTGCCTTCCTCTTCTAAAACCTGATAAGGAAGGGTGAGGTTTGTAAATCCCACCTAATTGGATTTTTAGAAATCTTGTGTGAATACCTTTGATGTTTAACTAGAGCATTTAGCCCATACATTTAATAAATGTATTGGCATACTCAGGATTTTATCTAATATGATATTTATATTTTTCTATTTTTCCAATCTATTACATTTCTAGTTCTTATTTTAATTTTATGGTAGTAACTTCCATGTAGACACCCAGTTCTTAGCTGTTTTCTAATGAGATATAATTTTTTAATTATATTTTTATTATTCAAGTGTTTTGATTGCCTGTATGTTTATTGCTATTGTGTGTAGTGCCTGCTAAGGCAGAGCTGCCATGTGGGTGCTAAGAGTTGCACTCCAGTCCTCTGGAAGAACAGCAAATGCTCTCATCCCTTGAGCCACCTCTGCAGGCCTGTAACTCATTCTTTTAAATGTATGCAAATCAGTAGTTTTTAATAGACTAGATATTGTGCAACCATGGCCACTATCTAATTCTAGAACGCTTTTATAAAGCCCTAAAAAGAAACCCTACACACTTCAGCAGTCACTATCCACCCTCTCCTCCACGCCAGCAGCCATCTCTGTTCTCCTTCCACGTGGACTTACCCATTGTAGATATTTAATATAAATCAAGTCATACAATCTATGGCCTTTGTGTCTAGCTCTTTCACTTAGGATGTGTTCAAGGTCATCTGTATGGATTGCATGTATCAATATTTTATTTCTTTTCATGTTTGAATAATAGCTGACTGTAGCTAATCTGTGAATTAGCTAATGGGCATTTGGGTTTCTACTTTTTAGCTCTTGTGAATAATACTACTGTGAACATTTGTGTTCAAGCTTTTTGGACAGATTTCCAGTTCTCGTGTTTATACCTAGAGATGGCTGGAATACATAGTAACTCTGTATTTAGTTACCTCTCCACATGTCAGATACTTTATTTCTGTGTTGACTCTTAAAATTTTTGTGCAAACTTTTAATAATTGTATCACTTTAAAATTATTGTTATTGTTGTTATTATTGTGTGTGTGAATGATGCTGAGGCACCCATGCCACAGTACACATGTGGATGTCAGATGGGGACAACTAACAGGAGTCTGTTCTCTCCTTCCCCCTTCATGTAGTTTCTAGGGATTGAACTTAGGTCATCATGCATGTACAGCAAGTGCCTTAATGTGCTGAGCTATTTTACTAGCCCAAATTTTTTTTGTTTTTAAAAAAAACTTTACTGAGGTGAAATTCATATAAAATCAAGCATTTTAACAGTCAACAATTTAGTGGTAGGTAGTAGATTCACGATGTTCTGCTGTTAACACCTGCATGTAGCTAGCTCTAAATATCTCATTACTCTGCCAAAATCTCTCATCCACCAGGCAGTGGCTCCCATTCTCTTCTTCCTCCTGTCTCTAATAACCACCCACCTGGTCTGTCTCAATGAATTTATCTACCATGGGTATGATATATAAATGAAAGCAGACAGTACATGTGACCTGGTTTGTCTTGATTTCTTCCACATAGCCTGGTTTCAGAATTCATCTGAACTTTAGTGTTTACTGGACCTTCATTCCTTTTCATGAATGAATAATATCCCTTTGTATACTGAATGTTATTTGTCCATTCACTGTTTGATGAACATGTGGTGTGCTTCCATCTTTTGGCTGAACATGCCTGCTTGAGGGCCTGCTGTCAGTTCATTATGACCTATACTCAGAAATTCAGAATTGCAGATTTACAATGGTCACTCTACATTTAACTTTTTATAAACTTATAAGCTGATTCCTCAAGTGGCCATACCAAGCCAGGGTGGTAGTTCAGCCTTGTAGTTCAGCCAGAACTTGAGAGGTGGACACAGGAGGATCAAGAATTCAAAGTCATCCTCTGCTACACAGTGAGTTTGAGGCCAGCCTAAACTCAAAAAAACGAAAATAAATAAATAAAGGAAACGTGGCTTACTACTTTCTACTCCAGTCAGCAGCACAGAAGGCATCCAAGTTCTCCACCACCTTTTATTCCTGCCAACACTTATTTCTCTTTTGTTGAGGGAGGGTCTTGGATCAGGAAGTCCAAACTGGCCTTGAAATTGAAGTAATCTTCCCTCAGCCTCCCAAATTCTGGGATTATGGGGGTGAGCTCCCATACCTGGCTTATTTTCCTTTTTTTTTTTTTCCATTTTAAAAAACTGACAGACTGTGAGTGGTGTCTCATTGTGGCTTTTATATATTTCCCTTGTGACTAACACTTTTTACTTTTTAATTTTTAGAGACAAACTCTAGCTAGGCTGGCCTTACTCTCATAGGTACTGAGATTATATATGTATGCCACCACACCAGGGCTTTGTTTTTCAGTGCTGGAGATTGAACCCAGGCCTCGTACATGCTAGTCAAGAATTCTACCACTGAGATACATCCTCAGCCTCACACCATTTACTGGCCGTTTATGTCTTGCTTGTTTTTTGGATTATTCTGTTTCTATTCCTCTTCTCTTTTTCCGCTGTTGTTTTAGTGATTGCATAGACATTACCACGTGAATTCTTATCAAAGTGTCATGCTATTAAATAGCTTTATAGGAAGATACAGTTTGCTGAGATGGAAGTGAAAAGTAAGAACATTCCGGGCCAGATGAATAAGAGAGCAAAGGTAGGGTCAAGAATGACTGGGCCGGGCGTGGTAGCACATGCCTTTAATCTCAGCACTTGGGAGGCAGATGCGGGGGATCTCTGTGAGATCCAGGCCAGCCTGGTCTACAGAGCAAGTTTCAGGCCTGGACCCTGTCTCAAAAAAATAAAAGCTCAGTTAGGGTTGCAATCTGGAACTTCATCCTGAATGTGACATGGAAGCCAAAGATAGTTCTTTAGGGCCATGAAGGTTCAATTATTGTGTGTCAGGTTTCTAGAATTAGATAGGTGTTGCATGAATTTTCTCATGGTGAGACCCGGCATTCAGCCTCACCCCACCCACAGGTTTGAACCGACTGAACGAATACAGAATGTTCTTTAGAGAGATTAGTTTATTCCATGTTACTTACAAGGTGTTCATCCCCAGATAGAGGGAGGGGGAGATTTCCTATGGCTGAGCCTGCAGCATTTTGATCATGGGAACTCTGGAGTGTGCGCCCAAGATGGCGACTTTGCACCGAGCCCTCCCCTCTCCTTCCCAGCCTCCCCTGCTTTTCTGTTAAGCCTCCCCCTTAAGTCATTGGTTACTCAGTTGTCAGTCAAGCCTGAAGTCCATCCCTCATAGCACACAGAGAGAAAACTGCTTTTTTTTACGCCACATCCCACCCCTTTTTCTCTCTGGCTCTCACATACTTTCCACCACCTCTTGCACGATAATCCCTGAGCCATAAGAGCAAGGGGTTTGGGGAGAGAGAATAACAGGTATAGGATGATGTTCTTTCCACTGTGGCATGGATTATCTTCTTGCTTCAGTGATGCGCCTTCTACTGTAAAAACACAATAATTGTAAAACAGCAACAACCCCAATAACAACAACAGCAAAAGTAACATCCACACAAATACTGTATGACCTAACCTATGAGTGTAAACACAAGTGCTTAGGCAATGCCTAAGTGAGCACATCATATTTATCTGGTAGTTAACTTGGTATGGGAACTTGTAACTCTCCCCCTCACCACTGGGGGGTCAACATTCTTTTCCTAGTATCAGATGTGTGTGTGCTCTTCCTGAAGACCAGGCCCTGAATCCAATTGTGAATACGCTGGGGTTGCATATACCAGGCGAGCCTCTATTACACCTGTAGAACATCTGACAGTGAAGCACACAAGATCTGTCATTAAGAAGAGCTTTTCAGGACCATTTTCCCATGGTGGTCTACATAGCGCCCTCTAGCACTATGAAGGCGAGACATCCATTTGTAGGGAGTCTTTAGCTCAGTCCCAGCCAGACCTCTTTCCATGCTCGAGCCATATCACATTTTCAGTAATAGGGCCTTACCATCCATTTCCAATGTGTGACCAGCATTATAATATGGCAATTGCCTTTTGTTTGATAGAGAGGGGCTTCCAACGCCTCCTTGGCCAACAGCTCACAGGGGGAGCAATGCACATCTGGTACCGGAATTGCTAGTTAACAGTCATATACCTTTACTCTTTGACATCTAAAGGCCCAGGCCCCTAGAACTCCCAGAATTCCACAGCTATACTTCACCCATGTACCCTGTATGAGTTATCTTCCATTCTTGTTCCTTCAGGTGTGCTTGGGTTTCATATCCGTAAAACACTCAGAAGTTAACATTATATACACATACAAGGTCTAACATAGACAGGAAAAATCCCTTTTCATTTGCATCAGCTGTTTTTTCAACAGATCCAGGTTGGGTACAATGGCATGTAATCCATTTAGTGTCCTGGATTTCTTGGTCCTACATAGACCAAGAAGGAATAAGGCTTCTCTTGCCCCCGTTGCCCCTGTTGATTCCTAGGGCCACGGAGACCCTGGATCTGATTCCTGACCCTAGCCACACCTGTGGTCTCTCCATTGACCACCCCTGGCTGTAGGAAGAGGCCCTGGCTGGCCAAACTGTCTCCATCCCTCAAATAGCCAGTCACAGGGGAGAAATGTACACTGTTTACTCTGGGGAGGTTAGTAACCACTCCTGGGATAAGCTTCATCCTCTGTGTACCTTTTGTGAACCATTTCTCAGGGCTCAATGCCTCCCAGAGCTGCTTTAGCACAGAATTTGGCTTTTTATCAATCTTCTTTAGGAATTTGGGCTAAACACAAGTCTCTCCACATTTGTATACGAGTAATCCAAGCAGACCTCCCTTTCTGTTTTGTCTCCCTTACACATCTTTTAGATCTTTCTATTTTTCTGCAGACATACTTCACATGCTGGTCCAGATTGTTTAAACCTGTCAAAGCCTCTCTGGCCTTGTAAAGCTCCTGCCCCACTAGGGAATCTAGCAGGGACACTAAATCTCCATACCAATGTTGAGGTCCTTGTTCAATGAAGTTCCTCATTAGATCTTTAGTGAACACAGTCCTATCAGGGCCAGTGAAAGGCTTACTGTATATTGCTTTCCCCATGCCCAGTTCTCTTAACAGCACCTGTCCTTCTTGTGTCATAGTCCAGCTCCTGGAATTCATGGGGGTCTCCACTGATGATGACCAAGTGTCTCCTGTGGCATGCACAAGCCAGTTCATCAGTGACTGCTTTCCCTTGTATTGTGCCAGGTTATGCAGTTTAAATCTCAAGGAGGGATGAGTGGTCATGTTGCTCAGATGTCTTGCTTCTGCAGCATTGAAAATAATCTCATCTGTTCCCATGTCCCACAGCCTTACAAGCCAGGTAGTTAAGCGTTCCCTCCTGGTTTGTTTGAATGTCTTTCCTAGCTCCAACAGTTCCGTTGCTGAATATTCCTGCACTGGGCACAGTGCTCGGAGCGCTCCCGAGGGTCCTGTTGCAGCGGTGGCAGGGGTGGCGGCGGGTGGCACCAAGCAGGAGTCGGGATGCCAGTACAGCATCCCGCAGTGCGGCAAGTGAAGCTACGCTGTGGTTAAGACCCCCATCAGCATGCTGAACTGTAGATTTTCCCTTCCTTTATATTAAAGGTCAAATTCGGGGGACCTTTTCCCCAATTTCTAGGTCATTTCCTCCTTCATCACTGCCTGATTCTTCCCAGGGGTTGCAGGTTTTAGGGTCCCAAGATAGGTCCTACATTCTCAACCTGACCTGGGTTTTCGTTCCTTTTTGACTTAAAAAGCGGCAGGCTAAAAGCTCCATCTCCTTTTCTCTTTGATCCAATTTGCTAGCAAGCTTAGCAAGTATTGAAGAAGTGAGGCTTATATCTTTCTCTCAAATTAATTCATCTTTCACACTTTGAATTTCCTCCTGTGCTAAGAACTCAGCTTGAGATCGCCATCTCGCACTGGACCCATGCCCCGCAACCTCCTCCATGGAGTCTCTGGCGTACGCTATCACCATCGGTATCTGTCCCATCCATCTCATCTTCTTAGGCAAGTTCACCTTAATTACGTATTTCACTATGAACCACCCCAAACCTGCAATGGCCACCATACACACCAGTCCTATGGGGATAATCCATCATATCAAAATTTCTTCTGCCCATACTCTTTCCTTTGCTGAGTCCCATATTAACCGAGGCTCCATAACTCCTTTTCACGGGAGCATTCTCTTTTTGTCAGTTGGTCCTGCTTGACTATGCCATCTGTCCCATGAATTTTCTCATGGTAGGACCCGGCATTCAGTGTTACCCCACCCACAGGTTTGAACCGACTGAACGAATAGAGAATGTTCTTTAGAGAGATTAGTTTATTCCATGTTACTTACAAGGTGTTCATCCCCAGATAGAGGGAGGGGGAGATTTCCTATGGCTGAGCCTGCAGCATTTTGATCACGGGAACTCTGGAGTGTGCGCCCAAGATGGCGACTTCACACTGAGCCCTCCTTTCTCCTTCCTAGCCTCCCCTGCTTTTCTGTTAAGCCTCCCACCTTAAGTCATGGGTTACTCAGTTGTCAGTCACGCCTGAAGTCCATCCCTCATAGCATACAGCGAGAAAACTGCCTTTTTTTTTTTTTTTTTTTTTTAACACCACAATAGGTAAACCTAGAGGGCATAGTTTAAAACCATCCAAGAAGGATATCTTGATCATGACAAAGATCTCTGGGAAGAACAAAGAATAACTTTTCCCCCATTCAGAAAAGTATGACTTCCAGAGGCTTCCAGAGGTGGAGCTTGGAGGGCATTGCTGGGCCTGGATGTCTAACATTACAGATGTCTCTGCCACTTTACCTTCCCAGCCACACTTGCTTCTCTGCACCCCATCCACCCCACTTCCCGCTCTCCCCGCTCCACGCTCACCCCGTTCCATGCTCATGCTCACTCCACCCCCTTCCTCACTCTTCAAAGACCTTTCTCTTTTTTTTTTTATGTAGGGTTTCACTATATAGCCCTGACTGACTTAGAACTTGATGTATAGACCAGGGTGACCTTGAATTCCCAGAGATCTGCCTGCCTTGGCCTCTCCAAAGTATACATTAGACTTAAAGGTATACATTACCACACATTTGCTGGACTTAAGGACCTTTCTTACAATTCTTAAAACCTTGCTCTATCTATCTAAATATATCCATTCTTCAAAACCCAGTTCAGTTAAATCAGTCCATCAAATATTTCCTGAACTCTGACCCTATTCCTGTCCCTGTGCTAATCTGAAAGATCAAGCAATCAAAGAAACAGGTGAGGAGTGCACCTTCAGATGGCTCCCTGAATATTTTAAGAGACTAAAGCAGGATGGTTACTTGGAGTTTGAGGTCAGCCTGGGTTATGTAGTAGTATTAGAGTAGTCTGGCTCAGAGAATGAGATGCTGGAGAGAGAGAGAGAGAGAGAGAGAGAGAGAGAGAGAGAGAGAGAGAGAGAGAGAAATCATTTAAAGAAAACAATCTGGAAAGGGGTAAGTAGGGGGGCAATAGGTAACACATTCTTTTGCTACATTGTGATCAGAGTCCTAGTAAAAGTTTGATATAAGGTATCTAATGTTACGGATGTAGTGGGAAGATGGGCAGATCACAAGGTGATGTAAAGGGATATGTAAAAAGAAAGTTGAGCAATGCTTCCTGGAAATGAAGAATATAGGTAGAGTATAAAATCTGTAATTGCTGGAGTAGAGGATGACCAGATTATGAAGGAGGCTGAACACCATACCAAGGAATTTACAGTTCATAAAAGCTATGGAGAGTTACTAAATAATTGATTAATGGCAAAGGAGGAGTTTGGAGGTTTTTTATGATTTAAAATCTTTAATTTTTATTTTATGTTTTGCCTACATGTATGTACCATGTGTGTGCAGTGCCCAGAATGGTTGTTGGAGCCCCTGTAACTGCAGTTAAGGGTGGGTGTTAGCTACCATGTGAGTGCTGAGAACTGAAGTTTTGGAAGAGCAGTACGTGCTCTTAATTACTGAACTTATTTCTTCAGCTCTCTCCCAGATCTGTAGGGTTTTTTGAGACAGGTTCTCTCTGTAGCCCCAGCTGGCCTAGAACTTGCTATGTAGACCAGGCTGGCCTGGAACTCACAGAGTCTGCCTCTGCCTCTCAATGATGGGATTAAAGGTATGTGCTACCACACGTGGCTTTCAGATCTGTGTTTTAAGAAGAGCCAGTGTGGTGTGGGGAGTGATGGTACATGCCTGTAATCGTAGTATCAGGAGGCTTAAGCAAGAGGATTGCTCCAAGTTTGAGGTTAACCTGGAATATCCAGTGAATCACGGCCAGCCTTAGGTACATGGTGAAGCACTGTCAGGAAAGAAAAGATAGAAAAGAAAAAAATGAGTCATTGTGGCTCTAACACTGAAGAGAGTGGCTGAGGGTGATGTGTGTGAGTCAGTGTGGCAATGATATTGAAGACAATAGTTGGGGGCGATGGGAGACAGGATGCCAGTGAAGATTTCCTATAGGAAATTCTGTCCTTGATACATCTATATTTTCTTCCGTTTATCTGTTGACCATGTGCACACTGCCCCAATCCTATTGGTGCTGGAATATCTTTGTAAACACGAGTCTGCTTCAGAGGGTGTGGTATGTAAGTGTGCACAGGGAGATTGGAGTGGCGACTATGGCTAAAGCTGGAAACTGGTGATGCCATTTAAGGCACATGCCTGTCTGGGTTATTTCCAGATACCAGCGAACCCAGAGGAGAACAAGAGATACCAGAAGGCAGTGGCAGCAGCAGCAACAGCTATTTGAACAGTAGAGACATGCCAGTTCAAGACACTGAGTGCCTACTGATTGAGGGGAGCCTGGAGCCTTGATCGCTCACTCAGCTTTCATTGCTTCCTTAAAACTTTTAAAGATATGTGTGTATGTGTGTGTATGTTTGAGAGAGAGAGAGAGAGAGAGAGAGAGAGAGACTAGGTCATGTGTGTGGAGGTCAGAGGACAAGTTTTATGGGAGTCAGTGCTCTCCTTTCACCACATGGACTCCAGGGATCAAACTCAGGCTGAGGGCATTAGGCTTGGTGGCAAGTGCTTTGACATGCTGAACTAGCTTGCCAGCCCTTTGTTTGTTTTTCATTGTTTTTGAGACACAGTTAAGACTGGCCTTGAACTCGCTATGTAACTGAGGGTGATCTTGAACTCCTGGGCCTCCTGCCTCTACCTCCCGAATACTAGAATTATAGGCCTGTCCCATCATGCCTGGTTGCTCAACTTCTTTATCTATAGGGTGGAGTTCATTAAATTTACCTCACCAGATTAGTAAGAGGATCAATGAAAGAGTACTAGAATTATTTATATATGTATATAATATTTATTATAGTAATTTTATATTCTATAATATAATTTCTGTGATTGAGGCCAGCCTGCCCTACATAGTAAGTTCCAGGCCAGCCAGGGCTACATAGTGAAGCCATCCTGTCTTTTAAAAAATGTCAGGGGGTTTCTAGAGAAATGGCTCAGTAGTTAGGATTACTGGCTGCTCTTGCCAAAGACCTGAGTTCTATTGCCAACACCCACATGGTGAGTAACAACTGTCTGTAACTCCAGTTCCAGGGGATCTGACACACTCTTCTGACCTCCTCTGGCATTGCACAACACAAGTGAACTTATACACAAGCAGGCAATGTACTCATACATATAAAATGAATTATTTGAAAAAGAATATATATGAAGTTTCTGGACACAGTAAGAACTCATTCTTCTGCTTTTCTTAATAGAAAACACACTGACAGAAGAAAGACAGGGTCACTGACAACTCAGGTCAGAGAAGGCCTAGTATAAGTTCAAACTGTAGCTTGCATGTCTAGTTGTAATAGCATCCATCATGTATTAGGTACTTGCCACATGCCTACCACTGCTGTATTACCTTTAATTTTCCCAACAATCCTATGATGTTGATATTCTTTAAACCACATTTCAGATGAAGAAAGAGGCTCACAGCTATAAGTTGAGTGGGTCACATTGTCCAAATGCCCAGAAAATTATAGAAAGCCTCAAGCCAGGCATTGATAGTAGTTGAGAGGCAGAGAGATCCAGGAACAATCAAGGAAACCAGAGCCAGGAGTTGGCACCACGGGGTTTAGACTAGACAGAGGACACAAAGCTCCAAGACAGGAACATGAATTGAATTGCTGAAATTTTTAATAGAAATGGTTATTTTTAAGATTTAAAATTTTTTATGTGTATTGTTGTTTTTCTGCATGTATATTAAGTGCACCATGTTCATGCAATGCCTGCAGAGGCATGGGATCCCCTGGAACTCAAATTGAAGATAGGTGTTAACTTGTTAGTTGTGGTGTGGGTGATGGTAATGGAATCCCTGATCCTTTGGGAGAGCAGTAAGTGGTTAAGATCACTCTTAACCACTGAGTTATCTCTCCATCCCCCAAAGTGGTTCTTTTAGAAAAGTTTTATTAATCTATTTGCTCTGGAAACCTAAAGAACATGTTGAGAGAAATTCAGTCAAGTAAAAGTAATTTTGAGCATCAAGGTGGTGCATCAGGTAAAGCACTTGCCATGAAAGCTCGTTGACCTGAGTTTGATCCCTGGAACCCATGAAAGTTGCTCTCTGACCTGCACATGCACACCATAGCATGCATGTTCTCTATCTCTGTCTCTGTTTCTCTCTCTCTCTCTCTCTTTCTCTCTCTCTCTCTCTCTCTCTCTCTCTCTCTCTCTCAATAACATACACATAATAAAAATAATAAACTAAAAGTTTCAAAGGAAAAGTAGCTCTTTAGCTGGGTTGGTGGTCTATACCTGTAGTCACAGCACTTAGGAGGCTGAGGCAGGAAGATCACCATGAACTGGAGGCTATCCTGGGCTACACAGTGAATTCAAGACCAACCTGAGATCTTGTCTCAAAAAAAAGAAAGAAAAAAGGGTTGGGCGAGATGGTTCTGTGGGTTAAGGGTACTTACTGCAGAGCCTGACAATCTGATTTCAATCCCTGGACCCCTACGGTGGAGGAAGAGGGCTCTTACAGGGTGTCCTCTGATCCCTACTGTGGGCCATGCCATGTGTGTCCCTCCACTCTTCTCCTCCTGTGGATACACATACATGGAAATATAATTAAAAATTTAAAGCAAAAGAAGTTTTTTTATGGTCACCTTTTCTCTAGACCTGAAGCTCCTGTGGATGCCCCATCATTGCTCCACCCAGTGCCTGTCACAGAGAGTCCCTAGGTTGAGTGAACAGACAAGATTAAATGAGCTCTTGCAAGTTAATCAGCAAAGCTGAGCCTCTGTTCTCCCTTTTCCAGAGTGGCAATTATAGCTACTTAATGAAATTAACTCTATACAATGATTAATGGAATGACTGCAGTTTCCAGGGTTCTGGCACTGACTAGTTATGCGAATAGTAATGTGCGTTCTCTGGTTTCCATTGGTAAAGTGGGGCCGTAGTAGTGTCTACCTTGGATGAGGTATGTAGCTTAGTTGGTAGGGTGCAACTATCAAAGCACGTGCCAGCTTTGATTCCCAGCCTTGCTTGAAGCATGGGTGGTCACACGTGTTTGTAATCCTAGCATTTGGAGGTAGAGGCAGGAGGGTCTGAAGTTCAAAATCATCTTTAACATAGCAAGTTTGAGGCCATTTGGGCTATATGCGATTCTGCTTTTTAAAAAGAGCATTTATTTTGTAGGTGAGGTGTGAGTACTTGGTATGTATGTAGGTCAGGGGACAACTTGGAGTCAGTTCTCTCCTTCCATCTTGTGAGTTGCAAGGATTGAACCCAGGTTGTCAGACTTGGCAGCAAGTGCCTTTACCTGCCATCTCACCAATGGAGACTCTGCCTTAAAAAAAAAAAAAAAAAACAACAAAAAAAAACCCCAAAAAACTAGCCGTGCAGGTGGTACATGCCTTTAATTCCGACACTTGGGAGGCAGAGGCAGGTGCATCTCTGTGAGTTTGAGGCCAGTGTGGTCTACATAGGGAGTTCCCTGGGCTACAGGAAGGCCTTGTCTCAAAAGGACAGAAAAAAAAAAAAAAAGTATGGGGGCTGGTGAGATAGCTCAGCAGTTAAGAGCACTGGCTACTCTTGCAAAGGACCCAGGTTCAATTCCCAGCATCCACTTGGTGGAATCTGAAGCCTTCTGACTCCTGTGGGCATTGCCATGATACGGGTGCACTTACATACATGCAGGCAATACACATGCGTATAAAAATAAATATTAAAAGAAAAGTATCTACCTTATTTGACTTACGAGGTTTAAACGAGGTAACAGGTGCAAAGCAGAAATATGCCTAGGACACAGAGAGTGCACACAACGCGATATTACTGTGGGGAATTAAGTGGGAACCATGTCTGACTCAGAAGTCCTGCGTATGCTGTAGATAGTCTTGGCCATCCTTCAAGATGCCTATGAGAGAGGTTTTTGGTCCCTTCACCCTCCTTCCTTGTTGGGGTAGGGTACTTTGTATATAGGTCCCCCTTTTGGGTCACTCTAGGCCAGGGTAGGGAGAGAACCCTAGGAGCTGGTTCCTGGCGCTTGTGGAGAGAGGTAAAGTTGGTCGGTTAGGAGAGGCTCTCCCTGGACAATGTCAGACGGCGTAGGGCGCCCTCTTCTGATAAAAGGTGGGAACAACCTTGACCCACAGTTTCTGGGATGGGCCTACCGGATCTCACTCCCCGCAAGGTGTGTTTGTATGTTCGTTTTTTGCCAGTTCCTTTTGCTGAAAGCCCAAAGCAGGCGAGAGGAGCAGAGGCTGAGGGAGGGGCGTAAAGGCGGGACCAAAACTGGCATCGTGTGTCAGAAGGGCGAAGCTAGATAATAGGGTGAGAATGGGGTGGTGGACAGGATCGGGTCAGGAAAAGAAAGACGTTGGGGTCCCATTGAGTGAATTTTCTGTTCTTTCAACAGGTGATGGCGGGCGGCCAGAGGTAAGATGACAAGGGGTTTACCCAGCGTGTCAAAACCAGGTTTCCGGGGCTCGTCTGAGGCCCCCACGCAGTCAGAAATAGTGGGGACAGCAGGCCTGAAGAGGGTTGGCTTCAGGAGACGCCAGCGAGGGTCGGTCAGGGTCCCCGAAGCGGGGAGGAGCCAGTGTAGACGCGGGCGCAGTTTCCTCCCTAAGTTCCACCCCCGACGCGCCGGCCCCGCCTCGCGCCGGTTCCGCCGCGCCCCGCCCCCTGTCACTTGTGTCCCCGGGCCGGGTGGGGGGCTCCGGGTTCCCGCGCTCCGGGCCTGCGGGGGTCCGGCCCCTCGCCACCACCGCCTGGTGAGTAAGGGAAGGGCCGGGCCGGGCCTCCGGGCAGCTCCACTCGGGAGCTCGGCCACGCGGTCCGGCCCTCGCCGGCCTGGTGCCTGCGGCTTCCTGCACACCCTCCGAACGCGGGAACCCGGGCAAATCCCGGGAACTGCGGACCTCGCGCCCCTCCCTCTCCACGCGGTGTGCAGGGCTTAAGCACTCCTTTCTTCACCACACAGGGCCTCCAGGTCAAGATCCCTCCCCGGCGCGGTGGATGGAGGCGTGGGGGAGCATTGGAACTTCATAGACTAGTTTCGAATTCCAGCCCTGCCAAGTATTAGCCAGTGACTTTGAGTAAGTGTTTTGAACCACCCTGAGGCTCAGTTTCCTCTTCTGTAAAATGGAAACTCAAACTGTTGTACTTACCCGATAGAATCATAGGATTGAAGAAAACAACGTGTATCAAATGCAAAGCCCAGAATGTAGATTGTGACGGCAGGGTAGTGAGAAAATCTTAGGGACTGTGGATATGAAGTGGGGATACTCCTAAGAGCAGTTATCAGAGATTGCTGTGGTGGTACCTACTTGTAATCCCCAAAACTAGGAGGCAGAGACAGGAGGATTCGGAGTTTTAGGACCAGCCTGGGCTACACAGTGAAACCCTTACTGTACTTCCCCATCCCAGTCCTCCCCCTTAAATCTTCTAAGTAGTACCTGGGAGGAGTTAAAGTTGTCTGGGGGAAGAACTTTTGCCAGTGAGCTCCAACTTGGTTGGAGGGCTTTATAAGTAATCTAAACCACGTGAGTGAGTTCCCCCTGTTCTACAACTGTTGAAGCAGGCCCAGAATGGTTAGGTGACTTGCCCAAGGTCACACAACTAAATAGGAGTCCAGGTATACTGCTGAGAAGTGGGGCAGCTTGTTTTTTTTTGTTTGTTTCTGAAACTGTTCCTGAGCTACCTCATCATTCCCTTCCTGGGGTAGGACTTGTTCATACCCTGAAGATGTGGTCTTCAGTTAGAGGATCCCAATGATTCCTAAGGGACTGGGAGCCACTGACTTCCAGGAGGGATGTTGGGAAGGGGATTAAGTCTACTCCAAGTGCAGAGTCTGGGTGTGGGCCAGTGGGAAGGTGCTCCTATCTAGGTCCTGAGGAACTTATGGTTCATCTAAGGATGATCCAAGGAATGCATTGTATTTGGGAGGGTCACCTGTGCCACTTCCAACTCCCTGGAGAGATGCCTGAACAAATATTCCCTCCCCAAAGAGTGAAGGACTTGGGGATCCGGAGCAGGCTGCCTGACCTGGCCTGGAAGTGAGGTAGATGGGGAAGGCAGGTGAAAATGCCTAGGCGTGGCCACCTGGTTGTGGAATCCAGGAGACCAGGCCAGTCTGAGATCAGAGTTCTGTTTAAGGGTGGGGCCAGAAAGAGTCACCACTAGAGACTAGAAGGGCAGGTTCTTTATGTATCTGGAGCCAGCTGTACCTTGGCACTAAGAAGCTTAAACTCTGGGAATGACTGTCCACCAGACTCAACTTTGAGGAAGAGTCTTTCTCCCTCTTAATTTCTCCATCTTTTCAATGGGAACAGGCAGCCCAGCTCATCTATAGGATTTGTTTTTGCCTTTTCTCCCTTCTTCACTCTAGTACCAAATGTGACCTTTCTGCCTAAAACTCTGGCCCAGAGAGGAAGGGATCAAGGAAGTCCAGAGTTGGAGTATATGATTCTTTGTGGACTCCACATTTCCCTTCTGTATGCTGAGGGGGACTAGGCTAGGATTGTTTATTAGTGTGTCTTTAGCTAGTATAGTGCCTGATCTTAGAAACTCTTGTCTGATGGAAATACCAGTCTTTGAGAGCCCTTACCTAGTCTCAGGAGGCACCGGGTACTGCAGAGTCTTCAGAAGCTGACCAAGCAGCTCTGACCTGCAAACAGCAAGCCTAGGCTAGTGCCAGGCCTGATTCTGCAAATAAAGCACGTGAGGCAGCAAGCAGGGACAAGCATGGAATGGAGGTTCTGTCAACTTCCATGGAGTTCCTGCTGTGGTGGATTGCTGCGTCTGCACACAGCACAGAGTCTGGGAAGGGCCTAAAGGTGCAGCAGGTCCCTGAGCTGGTGGGTGAAGTGGTGAGAACTGAGAGGCCCTGAGCCAAGAGGCTAGGGGTTGGGTCGGGGGATGTGGGACAGTCTGTCCTGATTGGTTCTAATTTTGATTCTTGAACCATTGAGATACTAGATAAGCTAGCACCTACAGTCCAAGGCCTGTTTAGCCAGAGTGCTGAAGAGGTCTCCCAATCTGTTCCAAGCTTCTCTTAGTAGGGATAGAGTTCATTGTTTTCCCTCTGAAATTGATGTTGAGTGTTGCCTTGGGATTCTGAGTCAGTCTTCCTCATCCACAGCAGGAACTGTGAAAGTTTAAGAGTCTTTCTTCTCAGACTCCCCACCGCATAACAATAGCTAAGTCTAGAACTGAGCATGAGAGTCAACTTCACCTTAGCCCTGCTCCCTGCAGCCCTGACAGCACGCCACTCCATCCCCAGGTCTGACAAGATGTACCAGATTCCAATGACACTGGACCGGGATGGGACCCTAGTCCGGCTCCGCTTCACCATGGTGGCCCTGATCACAGTCTGCTGTCCACTTGTCGCCTTCTTCTTCTGCATCCTCTGGTCTCTACTCTTCCACTTCAAGGAGACAACGTCTACACACTGTGGGGTAGGGCTTGGGGGGCACTGGTACTTCATAATCAGGCCCAACTGGATCTTTTTTGGGATCCTGATTTGGTTTTAATTGGATCAGTCAGTTCTCCAGTGGGCTCCATCAAACATATTGGGCTATTGTGTATGTGTGTGAATGTTGGGGTAGGGGGTGCCTGCAAATTGGCCTTATGATTCAGGCTCCCTGTACTTTCCATAAAGGTTGTAGGAGCTGGGGTCACTAAAGGTTGGCAGTCCTTTAAACCCGGAGGAGCAGATTCAGGAGCCCTAGGGTTTTCTGGCAGGTGAGGTTTAGAACAGGCCTGGAAATGTCCTAAAGGACATTTGGGATCTCAAAGTGTGGCACTGTGGGCTTGTGCTTGTGTCTAGGGGAATATGATTTTGGGTTTGTTTGTGTCTGTGCTTGTGTGTGTGTGACTGTGAGAGACATGCCTATATTTAATGGCTTCAAGTAGGGTATGTGTGCAAGAGAAACCATCTCTGCCTGATGGTATAGGTGCCTGATTATACACATAGATATGTGTTCTGGTGTGAGTTCCATGCTCTCTGAAGATATCTGGACCATGAAGAAAGATTTGACAGTTTTGTTCTCCAGAAGATATAAAAGTAAATGAGGGTGAGGCTTATGTTAACCTCTGTTTATATTCCTCATTCACCCACCAACTCAGTACTACCTGAGACATGGAGGCTGAGCTTCAGTTTCTATTGTCTAGAGTAAGGTTGATGATGCCTGCCCTGCTCCCTTCCAGGGCTAATTGGAGTTCCAGGTAGAGGAAGCATAGCGATGTAGGTTGGGGAGTGTGATGGAGAGAGAACAGGAAGAGGAGGAAAATGAGGAGTAACAAGAGATCATAAGGTTAGGAGGCAGCACATGAAGGAAGTTCACCTAGGCCTCAGGTGAAGAACAGGGCCTGGACCTGGGAGCTTAGCTAGCCTTAGAGCTTTGAAGGCCCAGCCAGCTTCCCTTATAGGATGATCCTCACTTTGCTATGAAGATCATCTGCAGCAGGGGAGGTCTAGGTCTATGGGGGGCGTGTCTCTGGGAGTTTGAGGACCCACATCTTCTGTTCCTATTACTTGAATTTTTCCCTGCTGATTTGTTAGCAGGTAGACTTGAACCTTGAGTTTTGGATGTACAGTCTGATGAGACTTGAGGCTGGGAGTTATCAAAGGTACCAGAAAGGCAGATGTGGTGGCTCACACCTGTAATCTCAGCATTGGGGAGGCTGAGGCTGGAGGATTCAAGGCCAACCTAGGCTATGGAGTGAAACCATGTCTCTTCCCTCCTCCAAATAATAATAATAATAACAGTAATAATAATAATAATAATAATAGAAAACAGAACTGGAAGAAAAGAGAGTGACTAGGTGATCTCTTGGGGAAGATCCTTTCCTAACCTGGTACTTACCTCAGATAATGTAACCTGTTTCCATTACTTTTGTCAACTCCTGTCCATTCCGCAACCCTTTCAAGGTGTCGCCTCTTCCAGAAAAACCTTCCCTACTTTCCTTGAGGCGCACTGAACTCCCTCCTTAGTTGCCTACTGTTCTTTGTGTTATCACATACGTTTCTTTCATACCATATTTGTACCTGTCTTCCTCACCAGACTGGGATCTCCATGAGAATAAACACCTCATGTGAGTCAGAAAGAATCTGTTGAATAAATAGATAGGACTCCCCAGCCTAATGCCTTGGGAAAAGGAAGGTAGGACAGAAGGCAGTTATAGTCCAAGCAATATTATAAAAGTTTTACAGCATATGATTTCAATAGCCCTGTCCTTCTGGCTGGCCCTGAGGGCTAATGAGCCTGTAACCTCAGCATGTCTTATACACCCACTACCCACTCTTGGCATAAGAGTTAGAGAACTAAAACACATGTAGTTTTAGTTCAGGGAGTATTTTTTCCCTATAATCTTTGACTTTTCTTTTGGATACAACTGAAGCTTTTCATGTATGCTTTGAATTTCCCATCTGGACTATCCCAGGAGAGCCTAACCAACTCTAGGAATAAAAGAAGCACCTAGTTCAACACACCTGTCGTTAATGACTTCGCACCTGCTAGTAGCAGGGAGCTTCCTTCTTCAGGTAACTTTTTCTAGGGCAGATTAGTAACTAACAGTAAGCAAGCTCTTATAACGAGCTAGCAAATCCCTGCCCTGGTTCTGGCTCTGATGTGTGCTAACCATCAAGCTATACTCTCCTCCTAGCTTTAGGTTAGTCCTGAAGAGATAAGAATATGTCTTTGGACTTGATCCAGTTGGTAACTATGTTATCTTTGTTGGATCTGGATCTGGGCATAGGATTCTAGTGGCCTGGGCAATGCAGGCAAAAGCAGTCCTGCTCACTCCTGACTTCTTTGATGTAGCCTGACCTACCATTAGCTGTTTCTGTATAGCTACAGGCTGGACACTGATCCCTCATATACAGACCTGTCTAGATCTCTTTTGGATCTGATTCTATCTTATTTATTATTTGTGTGTGTGCATGTGCCATGGTGTACATGTGGCTGTCAGAGGACAACTTTGTGGAATTGGTTCTTTCCTTCCACCTGTTCAGGGGCTCAAACTCAGGTTGTTAGGCCTGTGCTACATCTTGCCCACCCCGATTCTCTTAATATAGGATTAGCCAGCTCTCTAGTAGAGCTAAAAAAGAGAGAAAATTAAAAAAAGACCTAGTTGTGCGCCAATCAAAAAAAGGCCAAATTCCATTTTTCTTTCTAGAAACCTTCCTGTATCCCATATCCCCTGAACACATATTCAGAAAGGTCTTATGCCTCCATACTTGGCAAAGAAGCTGTAGTGGGCTGACCTTAGTCACTATCATTTCTTATAGTTGCACAGTGTTCTGGGATTTATGAGGTGGCCTTGTTGATTTGGAGAAGGCTGTGTGCCTGGGCAGGCGTGGAGAACTGGGCTTCGTGGGCGAGAAGGCAGGCCCTGAGGAGCTGGGGGTGGGACTCTAGTCTGAGCAGTTTCAGTCTGGCTGGAGCCCTCAACCCCAGTCCAGGATTCTTCAGCACCCAGTGTAAGTGTTGCTTGGTGAGCCCCCCTCAATCCTACCCTGTTCCTGATGAAGAGTTAGACTAATGGATTGGGGTATCCTTCACAGGAGGAAGTATAGGTCCTAAGGGAAAGTTTCGTCCTAGGCCTTTTAATACAAAGCCATCTGTTTGCCCCAGCTTCTTCAGTGGGAGCCCAGCTGGAGGAGTCATGATGGTCAGGGCTGTATGAGCTATGGGAGGGACTTCTCTGGGAAGAGGGAGAAAAGAGTAGAAGAAGCCTGGCTTCCTGGGTCTGCATTGACCTGGCTGGAGGCTTCCTAGGTCTGACCCAGCCCGGCAACCTGGAGGGAGAAGGTTCCAAAAACCCTTAAATTGTTCCAAACTTTGGACTGGGTGACATGGTCTCCTCAAAAGGAGAAGGAAATGGAAGTTTAGACCTCCACAGGATCAAAGTGCTGCTGGCCTGTGGCCTGGCACTTTCAGAGCCTGGGGGTGGAATGGCTGGTAGCTTGTGGTCCTACCAAAATAGGTTCTGGGACACTCTCATTGTTCCTAGTTGAACATGGGTGAGAAGGAGGAATGTGGTCAGACAGGGTCAGTGGGAAGACTTAGCTAGTCTGAGCCAAGGGTCCTTGACTTAGAGCCTTAAGCTGCTAGATGGCAAGAGGCATTAGTGCAAACATTTGATCCTGGCATAGTTCTGGGCCTTTGTCTCCTCTCCTGTGGGTTGAGAATAATAACCTTTCCACCTCTGATCCTTCTCCTCACTTGCTGTGAGGGTGGTGATTGTGCGGTGAGCCATCAGAGTTCCCATGTTCAGACCCCTGGGAGCCTCCATCGTGTAGGCTCTTTGAAAAGTGGACCTAGAATACCAGTGTGCCATGGTGCCATGGATTCCTAAGAGCTGCCCCTGCCTGTCTCTGCCACTCTTTCCCCATTTCTGTCTTTCTTCCTTCTCCTCTTCAGTCTTCCTTTTCCCCTGATGCCCTTTATTCCTTTCATTTTTGGTTCTTCCTTGTAATAGCTCTGGAAAAGGTTCTATTTCCCAGGCTCAGATACCCTACGAGGCCCAAAGTTGTATCCCTTGCCTTGCTTGGACCACTCCTTACAGGATGTTCTCTGCACCCTTGGACCCCGATGGGACCGTGTTCCGGCTCCGCTTCACAGCCTTTGTCTGGTGGGTCATCACTTTCCCCCTGTTCGGCTTCTTCTTCTGCATCATCTGGTCTCTGGTGTTCCACTTTGAGTACACGGTGGCCACTGACTGTGGGGTGAGTGCCAGGTTCCTCAGCACTGGGGGCAGAGCCAGGTCATGAGCTAGTGGTAAGAGAGGAATCAGAGCAGGATAAAGTAAAAGTCAGAGAGGGGAAAGTGACAAAAGAATTTGGAGTGGGACAAGTAAGAGCTATGGAGAAGCTGGAGGCAGAGATTGGAAGAACAGAGTCACTAAGAGTTGGAAGAGGACTGTAGAAAGTGCATAGGAGTTGGGGTAGAGGATGATGATGGGGATTAGGGGTGGGAAGGGATTGAGACTGGGCAGGGGAGGTCACAAGAAGGAGGAAGAGACTAAGGAAAGACCAGACTGAAAAGGAAGCCAGGAATTTAGGAGGTATGGGAGGCCAGGGGCCAGGGTAAATAACAGGTAGCTTTAACAAGACTGGTAGAATGAGCCATGTTGTGGGACCTTCAAGCTTGTTTCCCTACTGGCAGCTCTAGGCCCCACAACCTGTGTCAACTCGGTAGCTGGAAACTTGGATGAACTTCTTGCTTCCTACATCAATATTCTAGGTCTTCCCTGAGGGCCCAGGAGTAGAAGTTTTGTGTCAGGGGCATGGAGATTAATATGCACTTGCCCTTAGCATCCTATTCAAACAAGAAATAGTACTTAGACACAGTTACAATATCATGAATTGGGTGTGGGGGTTTTAAAAAAGATTTTATTTTTGTTTATGTGTCTGTGTGTCTGTGAATACAGGTATCCCAGGGGCCAGAAGAGAGCGTCATATCCGGTAGAGCTAGAGTTACAGGCAGTTAGTTGTAAGCTGCCCAACCTGGATGCTAGGAACCAAACTGGGGTTCTCTGGAAGAGCAGCAAGCACTCCTAATGGCTGAGCCATCTCTCCAGCCCCTGAGTTGGAATTTTTATTTTGATAAAACAGAATAGAGGACTGTAGGCTCAGAGAAGGCATTTAACCTAGATTGAACACTGGGGAAGACTTCTTTCTTGGAAGAGGGGACTTTGTTCTGGAAATCGTGGAGGTGAAGATCTTTTTGAATGCCAGGCTGACAGCCGTGGATTTTATTCTGAGGGGAATGAGGAGCTTTGGAAAGATTTTATGCAGGAAGAGACATGGTCAGGTTTGTGCTTTAGAAGGTCATTGTGTCTTCTCACTAGAGAACAGATTTAAGAGTTGGGAGTTCTGTGGATGCTGGTGGAGGGGCTCATTTTCCTAGAGACCAGAGCTCAGATGGAGACTCGAGGACAGAGTGGAGAGATGGAGGCCAGAGAGGAGTAGCAAGTAGGAGCAACAGGGATTGGAGTTTTTGTCTACTTAAAAAGAAGTTGGGGAACAATAAGATGGATGTCTTTTATAACTTGGGGAGGCCAACGGAGTTATTCTTTAAATTAAAAAAAAATTTATATGTATGAGTGTTTTGCATGCATGTAAGTATACCACATATATGCAATGCCTGCACTGGCCAGAAGAGGGCATTGGATACCCCTGGAACTGGAGTTATAGATGGTTGTTAGTTGCCTTGAGATGCAGAGAACCAAACCTGGGTCCTCTGTAAGAGCAGCAAGTGCCCTTAACCACTGAGCCATCTCTCTAGTCCCAGGAATTATTCTTAAATGGTAAAATCTGGTAGAGGGTGTGTGTGTGTGTGTGTGTGTGTGTGTGTGTGTGTGTAAGCCAGAGGACAGCTTCATATTGTCACATCTCAGGAGCCATCCACCTTGTTTTTTAAGACAGAGTCTCATTCAGCTAGTTTGGGAGCCCCAAGGATCCTCCTGTCTCCACTAGGCTGGCCTTGAACTCACAGAGATCCACTGCCTCTGCCTTTGGAGTGCTGGGATTAAAGGCATGTGCCACCACGTCTGGCCTATGCCTGACTTTTTTAAACGGTGGGTTCTGGGGATTAAGCTCTAGTCCTAATGCTTATGTAGCACATATTTTACTGACTGGGCTATCTTTCTAGCCTGGACAGGGGATTTTTAAAAACTTTTCCTTTAGGAGCTTCCGATCTACTTCCCTGTTAGAAAGGGGTTCTTTGCTCATCAGTACTTTTAGCTCTGGTTTCTTGGGGGAAGTTTGGAGTAAATTGTGTATCTAGTATCTAAGTATTCCTGAGGTTAACTGTTTCGGGCACACCTAGTGAGTGGGAAACTTAATGTGCTGGAAATGGAGATGGAAGTAGGGGCATATTTACTTGGTTTGTACATGTATGTGCATGTATGCATGTGTGTTTGTGATGGATGAGACAGTCTCTGCTCTTAGAATCTTGCCTCACCCATAATCTGAAAGAAGCTTATGAAGACAGACTGACAATCACTAACTTTCTCTTCCTCCTGAGGTCTCCTTGCTCCATAGTTCTCAGCATCAGGATTCAGCAGCCTTGAATGCTTTGAGCTCTCCCAGTCTTCAGATACCGGTCCCTTTCCCCTTAAAGTAACTAAAATTGGGAAGCAGTCTTAAGAATAGATATTCCAGGAAGGAGGCAACACTCAATAATTCAGTTCAGGGCATCAGTGGCTGAGGAACCAAGTCTCGCTATCTGGTTTCTTACCTCTCACCTACCAAGTGTTTTCCTATATGGAGTGGCCACATATCATAGCCTCCTTGCAGGCTTTTCATGGAAACCATCACTTTAATGCCCACGTGTGCCCAACACTGCAGATGCTTTGCATACATATTTAGAATTCAAAATCACCCTACAAGGTAGGTGGCATTATACTCATATTACCAATGAGGAAATTGGAGCTCAGAGAGGTGAAGGGACTTGCTCAAGGCTATGAAAGCTAATAAAGACAGAGCTGGAATGCAGACCTAGCTTTGAGAGCAGCATCTCTGACAGTGCTGAGGAAAACCAAACTCCTATCTGTGGAGGCTGTGAGATCCCTGGATGTTCCATCTCTGCCCTGTGAGCTCATGCCCACATTGTCCACTGTACCAGCAGTCCATAGGCTCATTCAGCATTTTCATTAGAAGAAAGAAATGGAGCTTTCAGAACTGAAGGCCTGAAGACTGGTCTCATAGTTAGAGCAAGGTCACTCTGCACTGGCTCCACGTTGCCCTGGCCTTTGTAGAGAGTCTAAAAATGTCTAGAAAGTGTGGGCAATGGATTGATAGCTTTTGGTATTGGAATATTTTACAAAAGCAGATTCTTATGTTCCAGACCTGTGTTTCACACAATTCTCCAGAGTTCCATATGTGTTAAAGTTTGCAAAGCCACTGCTTTATAACCTGAAGTCTAAGAGATCCTTTTCCCGTCCCTGGCTTTTCTGACCCCATCTCAACCACTGTTCACTTGCCCGTTGTCCCCTCACCTCCCGTCCAAGAAACACCAGTCTGTACAGCTGTGTGAAAGTTATTTCCTTTCCTTCAAGCTTAAGGAAAGAGGCTGCAGTTCTTAAGGAATGAGAAGTTCCAGGCCCTGAGGAAGATGGATAGGAAAAATGTACAGGAACATGGTCATTAGACTATATCAGGTTAGAAGTACTTGCTTTTTTAAACATGATCAAGATAGGGATAACCTGGAACCCCTGGCTCCCTGCAGGATCCACAGCTCCCTCTACACATTGGTACACCTGCCTAGGGGAATGAATGGAGCTAGGAACACGAACAGGAACAGCTCAGGCAGCACTGTTTCAAAGAAAGTCAGATGGTCTGTGACTCATCCTGGTTTTCAGGACTGAAGCCTGGGTTATCTGAGGCACAGCTCTGAGCTATCAGTGTTAAGGGAGCATCTGAACCCACATTTGCTCAAATACACAGGTTCCAGTTTCAAGGAAGATGTTCTACCCTTGCCCAAATCTCAAGCCCGGCTGGGGAATAAGCATATTAGTCCCAAGACCAAGCAGTGGGAGTCTCACGGGAGGGCACTGGAAGAACTTGGATGGGTGCAGGGAGTGACTTAGATACGAAGGCCTTCCTGGACGGCAGGACTAGCAAAGTTGTTGCTTAGATCTGTCATACTCTCTAGGTGCCTAATTACCTACCATCGGTGAGCTCGGCCATCGGCGGGGAGGTGCCCCAGCGCTACGTGTGGCGCTTCTGCATCGGCCTCCACTCTGCGCCCCGCTTCTTGGCGGCCTTCGCCTACTGGAACCACTACCTCAGCTGTGCGTCCCCGTGTCCTGGCTACCGCCTTCTCTGCCGCCTCAACTTCAGCCTCAACGTGGTGGAGAACCTCGCACTACTCGTACTCACCTATGTCTCCTCCTCCGAGGACTTCAGTGGGTGCCTAGACGGGAGGGGTGGAGAAGGGCAGGGAAAGGGGATGCAGCCCTCCCTTCTGCCCAAGGGTGAGGGTGGTAGCCAGCCTCCTCTCTCCCTCCAGCCATCCACGAAAATGCTTTCATTGTGTTTATCGCGGCATCCCTCAGTTACATGCTCCTCACCTGCATTCTCTGGCGGCTGACCAAGAAGCACACAGTAAGTCAGGAGGTACGGTCTACCCCAGCTGGGCACCAGGAGGCCCAGAAGAAAATCAAGGACATCTGTCCTCAGGATGTGGGTAATGATGAGGTGGCAAGTGCCATTCTAGGCAGAGGGGATACTAGGCCTTGGGCGGAGGCTCGGAAAGAAGTAAAGGTGGTTGGTTTGTCGGTCGACTGTTTGGGTAGTATGGGAAAATGCAGAGAGGCTCCAAATGGGGGAAAAATGAAGGGCAGCAGCCAGATCCCAGTGAGTTCGACACCACGTCGTGGGACTGGGTTTTGTAATAACCCTCACCCATACACATGGCCTTTGTTTGTCTCACCGAACCTTCAAGTGTTGGGTTGGTGTGTGAAACCCATGCATCTTTCATATGGCCCACCAAAATGGGAAGGGCAAGGGGATAGCCCTTCCTTGGCTTCATTACTCCCCCAAATGCAGGGATGTAAACACATTATTTCTGCTGCCCTGCCTGTACCCTGTTCATGACCACTGTGGAACCAAGGGAGGGGGCCTAGTCCTTAGGAACTAAATCTAAGAAGGAAGCCACACATAACCGAACAAGGTGCAGAATGATCAGACAGCCCATCCCCTAGGATCGCAAGTCCTACAGCTGGAAACAGCGGCTCTTCATCATCAACTTCTTCTCCTTCTTCTCGGCCCTGGCTGTCTACTTTCGGCACAACATGTATTGTGAGGCTGGAGGTGAGGCCAGGCCAGGATCTGTAAATGGTCATGAGCGACTTTGTAGCAGCTGTATTGTTTTTGATAGTGGGTAGTAGGCTCGGGCATTGACTGAATTGTTTTCTGTGGTGGGCTAGTAATGTGATCTAAGAAGCCCCTAAGAGGGAGTAGCAGGAAGTTCACCTTGCCCTGTTCCTTGTGTCCTTATAACAGTATATACCATCTTTGCCATCCTGGAGTACACTGTTGTCCTTACCAACATGGCGTTCCACATGACAGCGTGGTGGGACTTCGGGAACAAAGAGCTACTCATAACTTCTCAGCCGGAGGAAAAGAGATTCTAAACCCTTCTCTGATGCTGGAAAGAGGCAACCTACTGCCCGGAAACAGGAAACCACTCTGGCCTTCCCTTCCCCCCACATTCTTTCTGGGCCCTCCTGAAGCTGGGGATCCTCGGAGAAGGGCAGGAGGGTATGTGACAAGGCTGACTATCCCCAGCACTTGCTGGCTTCTTCCCAACCCACACAAGCCCATGGGGTCTTCAATAAACATCAGCATTAAGTGAGAAATCCCAAGAACTGAGCAGGCAGGAAAGCTTCCACCACTTGGTGCTAAACAGAAATCCTGAGGTTCATGACCACCATCTAGTTTTTGGCCTTTATGTAGCCACTTTTCAGCGAGGTCAGGGACCACTGAGCAGTGGCTGCTACCTGAAAACCAGTCGTTTCTCTAGGTAACTCATTTGCCTGACATGGCTATGGCTTTAACTCTCAGAATTTGCCTAAGTGTTCTCGTCCCTGCTTCATCTCTTTGATCCAGTGTGACTTTGGATGAATATCCTTCCCCATTAGCCTCCTTGTGTTCACGTGTATGACTGAGGGGAAGGTGTGTTGTGTGATTTCCAAGGGCTCTGCCAATGTCCCTGAGGTCTTGTGATGCAAGTAGTGGTCTATACCTGAAGGAAGCAACATCAAGCATAGCACGTATTCCCTCCTATCTAAAACTTACTTTCTGGGTGTGGTGGACCATGTCTGTAATCCCAACACGTGGGAGGTTGAAGCTGAACGGCTTCAAGTTCCAGGCCAGTTCCATCTCACAGTGAGATTTGTCTCAAAAATGAAACAAAATGCTGGGTGTGCTGGCACATGCCTCTAATCCCAGCACTCTGGAAGCAAGGGCAGGTGGATTTCTTGAGATTGAGGCCAGTCTGGTCTACATAGTGAGTTCCAGGCCAGGGCTACATAGTGAGACCCTATCTCAAAACAAAAACAAACTTAAAATCATGGGGTAAAGATCATTCCCTCCTTTGCCAAGGGGCGGGGCCAGAGGTATTTCCATACCCTAGAATCAGCTCCTTGGTCTCTCCACTTTCCCTACTTCCCCTGACTCTCACCTCTGTGGTTATACATTTTATTTCAAATGACAATTAAAGTTTTTTCTTTTGCCAACAATCTCGGTGGGCATGTTACTCTTGTGGCTTACCTTTCCATAGGAACTGAGGTGTGGGATGGGCTCCAGAATGGAAGGATGATGTCAGAAGCAGCTCATTGCCCCATCTGGCATCTCCCTTACTCCTGCTCTCCACTTTTCTAAGGCTGGCCAAAACCTCCATTTTGGTGAACAGAAGTGACTAAGCTATCTCCATAATGACTCTAGGCCAGGAAGCTGGGCTAGCTAGTCTTCAGTTGAGGCAGAGACCTGGATTCCAGCTATAATCTTGTCAGTAGAGACCTGTCCCCTTGAGGTATAAGAGGACAGCTCTCAGACGCATGACTTAGAGCACCTGCCTTCAGGCCCATGGCTTTCAACCTTTCCCCTTTTGAGCCCTAGTTCAGGAAGTCTCTTCTTCAAGCTTTGCATCCTAATTCACTATAGTATATGTGGCTGGGCCCCAGAGCTTTGTTAGGGAAATTGGGGGGTGGCGATGAGGGGAACCACAATGAAGCCTGTTGTCTTCTGTCCCATCTTAGAGGAAACAAAAGGCTCCCAGTCTCTGGGGAGCCCTAGCTCATGCCCACCCCCTAATGCCCAGCACGTAGGGAGGAGCCGGGGCTACTGGAGACAGGTTTTATTGATGCTGATGGGGGTAGGAAAGGCCCCCAGGAGCACGGGGGCTGAGTCAGTCAGCGGACGCATAAGGCCTGGGCACATGGGGCAGGTTAGAGCACATTTTTCTTCTCAGGATTCTGTAGCTCCTCCCTTGGGTAAGGAAGAGAATATCTTGAGGGAACAATTCCAAGAGCAAAGGCAGAGGTTAGAGAGGGCTAAGAGCCCTAACCTGAGAGGAGGCACCATAACAGGCAGCAACAACTTTGTGGAAAGCTGGATGAACTGGTCAGTAGCGGAAACTGGAGGGGTAGCACTGGGCTGGCCTCTTGGGAGGGTCAACCTTGGCCTGGGTGAGCTCATGGAATACCTGGTGTTCCCAAGCAGAATGGGGCAGGGCCCAGAACCCCTTTCCCTATGTGCCTCCTTAAGGAGAAAAAGGCATTCAGGGAGCCCCTGGCAAGGGGTGCCAAAATTAGTCCTTAAGGCACAGCTGGGGGCAAACAAGGCGCCAAGGCACAACCGGTGAGGGGTGGGGAGATGGCCTCCAAGCTGCCAGGGTCACAAGAGGATGCAGGACCGCCCACGCTTGATAGGCGTTGGGTTAAGTACAGCCCGGACAGCCTCTGCAAACACCTCCTTGACACCATCCTGCTGCAACGCGGAACACTCGAGGTAGCGCACAGCATGGATCTGCTTGGCCAATGCCTGGCCCTGTTGCGGTGTGATGGGCGCTTGGCCCTGCTCCTTGAGGCGACGTAGGGTATCAGGTTGGGCTCTCAGGTCCTTCTTGGTGCCCACCAAGAGGATGGGCACATCAGGGCAGTGGTGGCACACCTCTGGATGCCACTTGTGCCTCACGTTCTCGTAGGAGGGTGGACTGGCAATAGAGAAACAGATGACGAAGACGTTGGTCTGAGGGTAGGAAAGTGTGCGCAGGCGGTCATATTCCTCCTGGCCCGCAGTGTCCCACAGGTTCAGGTTCACTGTGCGCCCATCTACTGCGCTCTGGGCACTGTAATTATCGAACACAGTGGGGATGTACTCCTTAGGGAAGGCGTTGGTGGTGTAGCAGATGAGCAGGCATGTCTTGCCCACAGCCCCATCACCCACCACCACACATTTGATACTCTGCATTGTGGGTGAAGTGCTGAAGTGGAGGCAGTGCCTCCTCCGTCTTCTGGGCCCCTCTGGAAGCGGTGACCTATGAAGAGATGAGAGGAACATTCTTGGTTAGGGAGGCTTGTACCTACTGAGAAGAAAAGATGGGGTACAGGGAAAGACCACTTCCTGTTCTGTTATCCTGACAACACCCCAAAATTCCATCAAGACGAACAGAAACAGTGAGAGGTACTGAGACGCTGCATGCTGCAGTATTACTTGGTGGGAGACAACCTCTGCTACTAGACTAAGGTTAAATCCTGGTTCTGCTGCTATTAGCAGTGACACTGGACAGATCACTATGCTTCAGTTGTCTTATCTGTAAAATGCCTATCGTGTTTCTTCATTATAAGGACTAATACATGGAAAACATTTAGGATAATGCCTGGTCAATTAATTTTGGTTATTCTCATCTTTCCCCAAGCAGTATGGACACAGAAGGAGGGTGTGCAGATGTAGGGATCCATTAGATCATCAAGGACCTATGGATATGTCTCCCTAGTCCAAACTCAGGATTTATTCCAAAGCCTCAAAAATCAAAGGCAATGTGCACAGTGGTGGTGGGGAAGAGGAATAGGAACTCTGGTGGTATAGGGACTGCAGAGGACCCATGGCTTCATGCTAGCTCTCCCAGGCTGCAGCTTCCTCCAGGACCAGCTGGGAAGGAAATGGTTTCACTCTATGAGGTTATTTCTCAGGTTCACATGGACAGTTTCCATCTTATTTGTATAAGTGTGTATTCAACTTCAGGATAGACCCTCAGAGAGTGGGTCAGAGAAGTCAATGAAGGCCTTCTAGGACAGTAGAAGGAACCTCAGCCTGGAAGACCTTGAAAGGGCCTCAAGGGTCACTAGCTTTGTCCATGGGGTCATCCAGGAAGCCCTGGCATTTCACAGCAGAACTCTTGGGCCTGTAATCCTCAATTCCACACAGAAGGGACTACATGGCAGCAGGACTGACATTTCTCCTCAAGCCCAGCAACGGGCTGCCCCAGGCAAGAAGGCAAGGAGGGAATTCTGGCAAGTAGTCACAAGGCCCAAGAGACTGAAAGTGCACCCAGCTCTCTCAGGAGGTGGTTATCAAACAGCAATCAGTAAATCAGCCCTCAAAACAGTGGGGAGGGAGAGTAGCTTCCGGACTGGCAAGGGAAAGGGCCTGACACCGGAAAAGGATTATGAATTAGTGTCCAAAACAAGGTATGGTATATAGCCAAGAGCACAATACACCTGAATCTGACCTGCTGAAATCTGTTGACCCTGACTCCCCCCAAAACACCCCCATATGATAAGTCTTTATGGATAACATGGTCCTCTGCCACTTGATTCTTGTAACAACCTACTAGCATGACTTCCACAATCCAACCTCACATGGATAGTTAGGAATTCTGTGATCCAAAATCCTATGTTTTCTTCAGGATATCACACAGTTCCAATCTACCTCCTACCAGCTAACTGTGGGGCCATGACCAAGTTAGTCACTTCCTTTTCTGGAGTCTCAGTTTCTTCATCTATTCAAGAGGAGTACTAATTATCTTGCTCTCCTGGCCTCATGGGGATGCAGAGGATCCCAAGCATGAGGGTGAATATGCTTTGTAAACTCATATACAGTGCACAGAGGCAATAACAGAAGCCTTTCATCCCGAGACAAGTGCTGAGTACAAATATGTGGGCTCAGTTCTCCTGTCTAGCTCAAGTCTTCACCCTTTCTCCCAAGACAACACTCCTTGTCTCCCCCGCTTTTCTTTCTTTTTTTGCTTACACTACAGAGGATTGAACCTAGGGCCTTGTACATGCTAGACAATACTCTACTGCTGAGCTACACTTCCAGCCCTTTGACAACTTTTTTTTCTGCTATCTTTTGGGTGAACTGGGTCAAATATGTTTCCACTGGTCACTTAAGCAAATATACTATAGGATCTAACATTCCAGACAGGAAGAAAAGATGGTCCCTGCTGCCAGAGGTCAATCCAGGAGTGGTCTGCCTGGGACTGGCTTTTGATTATGATTAATTTGCTTAAGTAGCTTAAAAAAATATTTGCTGGAGGGGCTGGAGCGAGGGTTCAGCAGTTAAGAACACTGACTGCTCTTGCAGAGGACCCAGGTTCGATTCTCAGCACCCACGTGGCAGCTAACAACTGTTTGTAACTCCAATTCCAGGGGATCTGATGTCTTCTTCTGACCTCCACAGGCATTGCACGACACAGGTGCACTTACACACAAGCAAGCAACACACTCACACACATATAAAATGAAAGTAAAATAAAATAAAATCTGCTGGGAATATGGCTCAGTGGTAGAGCAATGCATGTATAATATGTACAAGGGCCAGTTTCAATCCCCAGAATCTCACTCCCTACTCATAATACAAACTTTAAAAAGATCTTGTTTTAGTTAAATGAACTGATGTTTGCAGATCAGTATATTAGCCAAATAACAATGACTTGTTCTGGTCTTTTTATACCCAATTTAATTAATTCAGACCATGTCTGGACTCTCACTTTGTCATTCAAAGTTCTTCATAATATGGGAGGTATTTAAGAGTCATACAGACCTGGATTTATATCCCATTTCTTTCACTTACCAGTTGTATGACCCTGGACTTAGGATGGATATGCCTCTGTAAACTTCAGTTTCCTTATCTCTCAAATGCAGCATCAAAGGTACTACCTTACAGAGTTGCTGTAAATGTTAAGTGTATTAATACACAATACATATGCATAGTATGGGCACTTAGTCTAGGTTCCTAGCTCCTTGCTCCAGAACAGTCTACAGTACGCTCTGTAAGCAAGTCTCAGTCATTTTTGTTTGCTTTTATTTTTAATTCTGTGTATGTGGGTATGTGAACGCAGGTGCCCATGAAGGCAGAGACGCAGCCGTGTCAGATCCCCTGGAGCTGGAGTTAGGGGTGGTTTGCAACCACCTGTGGGTGAAGTGGGTGCTGGGAACCGAACTGCAAGACCAATATGCATTTTAACCACTGAGCCGTCTTTCTAGCTTCCCCTCCTTTTGAGACAAAGCCTCACTATGTGGACCAGGCTGGCCTTGCACTCAGAGTTCTGTCTGCCTCTGCCTCTCAAGTGCTGGGATCAACTGACCTGACATGTTAGTCATTCTTGTATCTGAAAATTTACTCCTGTTTTCTCTCTGCTACCATTCCCTCTCCCCTCTCAAATCTTCCTGACTCCTCAAGGCCTAGCTTAAGTCTCACCATCCCATGAAGCTACTCAATTTCTTTGATAATCCATAGCATGGCCAGCTCCTTGAACTTGCTTTGGCTCCATACAACAGTCATACACGTGATAGATAACTCTTAACCAGCAAGCAGGGTTTCTGTCAATTCAACCACAAAAAAGCTGTGTGAACAGGACCATACACATGGGAGTGTACAACCACTGTCTTCTGATCTGCTGGGCCAGCCCTGATTATAGAGACAAGGATAGAACTCTGCAGAATCCAGGACTGGATATCCTGCCCCAGTCAACACTACAATGCTGAGTTTTATTGGAGAATAAACAGCCAAAAATCTTCCTAATATTAGACTGAACTGGCTCCAGAAGGGACTCTATGGGAACCTAACTTGTGGGGGTGTGGGGAACAAGTGAGTGCCGGCCCTGGAGCCCAGCCTGCATCCAGTGAGCCCTTGCCTTGGGGTGTGGCCCAGGCAGGCCCAGAAGGAGGAGGAAAAGGAAGCACTGATGTTTGCCTGATTGCCAGATCTCAGAGGCAGTTAGAGCAGGGGAAGTGTCCCAACGGGGAGTGGGGGAGGGGAAGAACAAACTGGTTCTAAGGGATGGGCAAGTGCAAGACTGCAGCCTTCAAAGCTACCTCTAACACAAGCATCTCTCTATGCTGGTACAATAGTGCACCTCTGGCTACACTAACCCATCCTCCACAAAAGTGACCTCCACAGTCTCTGTCCCAAAGCACAAGAAATACTCAACAGAGCCAAGCTCTTCTCCCACCTTCTATAAGGCTATTTGTAAATACCATATAAGCCATAAATGACTGAACCTCTATCCAAAGTCCAGTCCCTGTCTCTTCACGGGCAAATACTTGTATCATAGGGAGGCTGATCAGAATCTTATTTCTAGCCCTCAGATTGGGAGAGCCTAGAGGGCAAGGTCCTACCTATTTCTGACTCCTTAGGCTAAGTACAGGACACAGTGGCTCTCAGTAAAAACAAAAACAAAAACAACTTATGGGCTCAATCTGTCCTTCTGAGTCTTTGGACACAAGATTTCCTCTTCCCGGGATGTTGTGCACCCCTTCAGATACTTCCTGTCCTCCAGGCCCAGTTCTGTTCCCACCTTCTCCAGAATACCACAGCTACCTCGTCTTTCACCATCCCTTTTCAAGCACTGACTATTCTGTTCATTGCACTGAATTATCTGCATATTTCAGAGAGGGAGGCCTAGCCTATCGATTTGCTGAGGGATGAGCAAAAGCTGCACAGTGACATATACCTCCTTTCCCATCAATCCAGGCATTGAGGCTGGGAACAAGGAAAGCCTCTATGCCCTGAGACACTGGACAGAGGTAGCCAATTTCCTCCTCATCCTGAGTTAGACTAATGAACAAACACACAGGCTATATTGCTCCATCCTCAGCTGGAAGAGTGAGAGGCAAAGGCATAGCTCAGAGGGTTTGAGGACAAGGGCAGGGAAAGTGGAGTACAGACTATGAATTAGACCTTTGACCAAAGATAGACAAGCCAGGGGCAAGGTACTGCAAGTTTGTTTATTTGTTTTGAAGAGAGGACAGAGGAGAGGTGACACAGGAGGCTCACACAGGGGCTGCAGCTGGCTGCAGCTGGACTGGGAGGAGGAAGCTGGGGGAGACATGAGGTCAGTGTGGGACTGGGACCAGGCCAAGGGCTGAGTCTCTTTCTTCCCCTTCTTAGCACCAGGAGGGAAGAACCCCGGGGAGTCTAGTTTTCAGCCTCTGAAACACACAAATACACACACAAACCCCACAGTAGAGGACTCTCCCTTTCTTGTCATTCACACCCTGGTGGAGCATCTTGCACTGCAGCAGTTACCGTTAAGAGGGGAAAGTTGATGCCACCTACTAGGAGCTGGAGAAGAGGAGAAAAGATAGTTGTAGCTGAGAAGGATATAAGGTTGGGACACTGTTATGAAGTTTCAGTTTTCTCCCTTCTGCCCTGGTCATCCAAGCACCCAGGGTGTTTTATGAAGGGTGAGTCCCAGGGACAGGACAGCTCTAGCTAGGGGAGCCAAGCTGCCCCTCCCCCCACTCAACAGCACCGAGGAAGACTCCCGAGGAAGGCTCACACTCCGGCTTACTTCTCACCACCTAGCTGCAGCTCGGCAATCTCTGGGCCCCAAGAAAAGCCTGTGAAGTGGCACTTCCTTTGCCTTTGCTCATTTCACATGAGGTGTGCCAACCTTACCATCCTGTCTCCCCCACTTGAAAACACAGAGAAACTTTGGGCAGCCCAGTCTCTTTAGCCCCACCCAAGGTTTGAGGGGGTTTCCACAAGGGAAAAAAACACCAGAAAGGAAACTCCATAACTATTTTCCACTGTCAGAGGGGCAGAGCTGGAGCAGGAGACAAGGTATGGTCCTCCATCATGGAACCCCATGGCAAAATCCCAGTATCTCTGCATTCTTATCTCTCAACTTAGAGCAATCCTTATGCCACAGTACTGCAGATAAGGCCGAGTAACGGGCACTGCTATTGAAAGTCTCTTGGAGGAGGGCCAGTCAAACCTACCAGTGTTTGGAAGTATTGAAGATACAACTTCTTAACACTGAAATGGAGCTAAAAGACAGTACGTTGACCAGGGTGATACAGAGTGTTAGTTCCAAGTCCAGGATGAGGACTTGGATCTCCTAATCTTTGACCCAATGTTAGTCTCACAAACCAGAGAAGGTGAGAACTATTTTTTTGGCCCTGGGTGTGGACCTATCACCACTTTGGCTTCATTCAGAATGGCCCTTGCATAGTTTGTCCCCTTAAGAAATAGGCCAAAGGAGTCCAGCTGACATCCGTCTGTATGTACCCTTTGTTTCTAGTTCCCCGTCCCCATCTCATCTTGCAGTGTTCATGATTTAGCACTAACAGTACTAGACGGGGACTAGTACTGGACACCAGCTACCCTGGCCCTGCCCTAGCTGAGAAGCTCCTCCTCTGTCCTTTAGCTCCTGGGGACATGCCCTCCCCCCATGTAAGATGAGGACAAAAGAGGAAGCTGGACCCTAGACAGGAAAACTAGTCCGATCTGGGGAGGTGGCCCAGGCTTTGTCTTTGGTTTCCCTTCCAAGCTCTTCTCACAGACCCCTACAAACCATAACCTCCAATGGATCTATATTGTACATGAAGGAAGAGGTCTGCACCAAGACCCCCTTCTCATTCCCAGTTCTCCAGCTACTACCATCCCAGGATCTGTACAAATGCCTGTGTAACCACAGCTTCTCATATCTTCCAGCTCATAGCCCTCTAGAAGCTCACATCAGACACTTCATCAGCTTAACATCTCCGGAGAAGCAACTCTCCAAAGCCCAGATTCCTAAGCAAGACATGCAGCAATTTCACACTACCACTTCTTTTGCTATTACCTTAACCACAGTGTGGTAGCCAAGGCCTCCACAGCAGCCTCCTAGGTAGCTCTACCCATCTTTATTTTCCCATTTCGATCCCACTTGATCATATTCTTCTTGGAATTAGTTCAAACTTCCAATGGGGCCAGACCTTGTCTAAAGAGAAAAACGGTTGCTTCCATCCTATCTTTACCTCCAAAGCCCTGTGGGTTTGCTTGGTTATGCAGACTACTAAATTAAGTACTAGTTTTCCAGGCTGGGAATCAGGACTCCTGGGGATTTTTATTGAGCTGTGATGCTGAGAAAATGCGCTGTATGCACATCCTTTCCTGAGCCGGGATTTACTACAGATCCCTTGGATTTCCTCCTGGGGCCAAACCTCTGTACCTCCCAGAAATGAGAGTAGGAAAGACAGGTGGATAGCAGGGCAGGACTAACAGAAAGAACGATTATGAGAGAGGGACAACTGTGAAATGGTAAGAGGATAGGCTAGGGAAGGGGGCTAGCTCTTAAATTTAGCTGTGCTTGAGAGAGCCCCAAAAGGCAGCCCTTGCTCCCCTCCACTTCTTTTTTATTCTAGTGGAGAGAAATTAATAGAGAAGAATGGAGCAGGCAGAGAGAATCAAGATTCCTGATTAAGTAACCCAGAGGCTGAGGAGGGAGCTCTAGGGCCAAGACAAGAACTTGCAGAGCCAGGACAGACTAAGTAGACTTGAGAGAAATTCCTCAGAGAGAGGGAACAGGATCCCAGGTTAGAAGGGGAATATTAAGGATGCTTGAAAGCAGAAAGGTCAACAGAACTACTAGTGAAGGCCCAGAAAACACAGGTACCCAGCCTCTCTGGAGGTCCATAAAAACACCAGGGACGAGGGGGCAAACACTTTTGCTTCAGGTCCTTTTCCTGATTGAAATTTAAAACAGTTGAGAATGAAGTTGGACTGGGTACTGTCTTCCATCCAGAATCTTGCCTTTGCCCTCTCTTTCTCCTTCACACCAAAGGGCCCATCTCTTTCCCAGTCACAACCAGAAGGTGCTGCAAGTTAGGGAAGTTCAGGTTATTCCAAACCACCCCCCCTGGCCTTTTCTTTGAGCACCACAGGGCCGGGTGTTTGTGATTTCCCATGGCCTCTCTCTGCAGTCTTATTCCTGTGTCACCCTGCCATGACTGCTATAGACTGCTTCCTCCCTCCTAACCACAATGTTACCCACGGCAGGCTCCCTTCTTTCTGCTGGCTTCTACTCTGGGCCTTCTCAAGCCGAGGGCAGTTATTTTGTCTCCAAGAGATAAAGATGAAGACACACCGGTACTTGCATGTTCACACGCGTGTGCATTCATTTCAGCCCTTTAATCATCTCCATCACTGGAAGGCTTCAGACTGTGTCTCTAAACTAGGAAGGCTTGAAAAAATTCTCAAACTCAGCAAGCCTAAAGAAGCTTCTGTCAACGGCAGTTAAAAGGGAAGAAGACAGAGAGGTGATGGGGTGATGGGTACAAGAGGGTCGATGTGTGTGTGGCAGGCAGAGAATGAGAAGAGAAGGGAAAGCAGAGAATGGAAATGAACAGATATGGGTGAGATCGGAGCCTAGTCTATCTGCGGTAAATAGGATAAATAAGGGTAGACACCTAAAACGGTGGCGGAAGACATGGAAGTTTGTGGAATTTAGTAACTACAAAAGAGACAGAAAGAAGGTAGCTCTCCATTATTCCCGAAGGCCAGACCTCCTGATGCCTCTCAAAGTCCTGTAACTTGTCAATGACTGTACTTCTGAAAGAGGCCTTTTCCTTCCTTAGTCTGCCTTTAAAAGAGCGAGGCCAGGTTGAGTCACCTAGACATAACAAACGCCTGTTCACCAAATACCTGTTGCTCCGTACGGAGATAAACAGGTTGGGGCTCAGAAAAATACATACACACAGAAGGAGCGCGGTTCGCCACCGGGTCGCCCAGCAGGCTGCAGCCTGAGAATGCGGCTCTGGATTGGCCTGGACCTTCTTGGGCGAGACCTTTCTCGGCATTCTCGGGCTGCCGAGGCCCCAGACACCGCCCCCCCTCGCAGCCTCACGGATGTCACCACTGCGCTGCAAAGAGCGCGCTTTCCCTAGTCCCCAGGCCCTGTGCTTTCACACACCACCGAACACCCCCCAACTTCTGCGGACACCCCACCTCGGAGTCCATCGCCCAGCTCAGCGCTCACCCCCTTCCGGGACCCCTCTCTGCTGGGATCGCAGGGCTCCCTTGGCGGCTCGAGGGAGCCCGCGCTATGGCCGCGCGGAGACACCCGTGATCCGCTCGAGGCGGCCCCGGTCCCCGCCCGCCCGGCCGCGCCCGCCCGAAGGCAGCGCGCGAGCACCTCCCGCCCGCGGCTCCCCGCTGCCAACTTTCCTGCCCGCCCGCGCTGCGTCCCGGATCCTCCGCCCAGGACCCCGGCCCACCGTGCCCGCCGGGCCTCACCTGGTGCCCTCCCCGCGGCGGGGGAGCTGGGGGCGGCGGCGGCGGCTCTGGGCTCGAGAAGGAAGTGAGAGCCGGAGGCCGGAGGAAGTGGGGGGGGGGAGGCGGGCCGGTGGGCCGGGGCGGGGCGCGGGGGCGGACCGGCCGGGGCGGGGCGCGACCAGGAAGTCCGCAGGCCCCTCTCCCCAACCTCCCGCCGGCTGCCTCCTGCAACTTCGCCCCTTGTACCCGGGGCTCCCCACTGCCCACACATCTCGCCTTGTTACTCTCCTTCGGGTCTGGCCTCCCAAGGGCAGGACTCCCGTTGACATCCCACCCCAGCAGAGTACCCCCCAAGCTAGACACTTGTCTTCCCCCCTGCCCTCTGCCCCCGCCCCCCACAACCTCGGCGGGAAGGCTGGGAAAGGCGCCCCTAGGCCGGGCCCTTCCTCCAGCCCGGGGATGGAGCGGTGGCGGCGGCTAGCTAGGGCTTAGCCGCGATGGGTCAGGCTGGGGCAGTCCCCACCCGCTGCCCTGAGCCCCGGGGGATTGCGGGGTGGCGGTGATTCAGCAGTGGGAAGGCCCCAGACCCCTGGGGAGGGTGGGGAGACTGGGGGAAGGGCAGCTGTCGTCAGCACCCCGGGAAAAGACACCATCAGCAGAGGCGCAGGCGGAGCCGCGCGGGCCCCAAAAACAGGATGTCGGGTCGTGGTTCCGCACCTCGCAGCTCCGCGAGGCTTGAAGGGGGGCGGGGGAGAACGTAGGGCTCCCCTTGCTCTGGGTTCTCGCCCTGGCGCCTAGCTGCTTGGAACCGAAGGGCCGCACCCAGGCCTGAGGTCCGACTTGGGCCCCGGGGACCGGCGGGTGGGCGGAATCCTGGGCGCCCTCTGGTGCTGCTTTTCCCAGGCCTTGCGCGCCGAGCTTTGACCAGAGAATCCATATCTTTGGCTCTGTACAAACTTTCTGGACTCCTACCATGTGAGGAGCGACGCTCTAGGTGCAGTGGAAACAGCATTGAAGATAGGTTTCCTGTCTTACAGAGGCTTTGCAAATAAAGAGGATCAATTCTAGCAAATAATTTGTAACCTTGTCATGCAACATTTCTGTCTTTGGTAAAATTAACATTCTCTACGGTGAGGTGGTGAAATAACAGAATAGGTGTCGATGCAGAGCTACTGTATAGAAAGTGAAGATTATCAGATTCAGGCTGGTGAGTGACTGAGTGAATGAATGAATTCCCCAGACCCTTCAGAAGCCTTTTCTGACCTATCAGGAAGTTTGGGGATCTCTCTTCCTCTTCTTTAGTCCTTGAGACAAATTCCTCTCCATGAGAAGGGGAGAGCAGAATGGGCTAGAGGGAAATTTAATTCCCCTCCACACCCTGCTGGGAGCACGAAACTGGTGCTTGGTGTTTAATGGACAATGAGGATTGTGAGTCCCAGAAATAAAAGGGTTCCGAGGCAGACCACATCCTCAGATGGCTTCAGTTTCAGGTGTGGTAACATACGCCTGTAATTTCAGCACACCGGAGGTGGAGGCAGGAGGATAGGGAGTTCAAGGCCAGCCTGGGCTACATTTGATCCCTGACTTAAAAAAAAAAAAGGGGGCGTGGGGTGGGGTGGTACTGGAGAGATGGCTCAGCTGTTAAGAGCACTGGTTGCTCTTGCAGAGGACCCAGGTTCAATTCCCAGCATCCCCACGGCTAACAACTGTCTGTAATTACAGTTCCACGGGATCCAACGTGGGCATTGAGTGACACAGGTGCACTTACATACTTACAGGCATAAAATAAATATAATAAATTAAAAAAGTATTTTAATTGAAAATTGTGGGCATTGAGTGACATAGGTGCACTTACATACTTACGGACATAAAATAAGTATAATACATTAAAAATATTTTAATTGAAAATTGGATTGTAACTCAGTGGTAGAGTGCTTGCTAAGTAAGTAAATAGCCCTATACTCCAGCACCACAAACAACAATTTTATTTCTATATATAACATCAGTATTTTAAAGTCAATTGAGGGACATAGTGGTAAGGACAGGGTAGTAAGAATATTCAGTGTAGAATATTGAAAAGCTGGATTGGCAGCCTGGGTAGGCTTTGCCCCCTGAGCTCTTAGTGTTAGGTTTGCTTCACCCTCGTCCAGGAGGGAGAACCTACTTCAGGACCCCTCAGTCTGATGGGATATGAGTCTGTTGGATTTGAAGTTATAAGAGGAGGAGGAAAAATCCCAGGACTGTGTTTCAGAAGATCTTTAAGTCTAGGCTTAGCCAGTCAGACTAGTGAGGTTTTAGGTGAAGCCCTACCTTTCTCTGAGTCTCAGATTCCTCAACTGGAAAACAAGGGGTTGAAATAGATGATACCTTTCAGCTCTGACCTTCTGTTATACACTCTTGAGAATAATAATTAAGTAATTAAGGTTTATGCATATAGTATATTGCTCATAGTTCTTTAATATCACTTAGGTCATCGTGTTTTGTGCCCTAGTAAATTGTATCTGTGTCTAATGTCTGTCTCCTCTACTGACTGTAAGCCCTTTGAGGTTGTGTCTGATTCATCTGTGTCCACCACTGGGCCCAACACAGGCAGGTCTGAGCACACATTTTCGTTCAGTAAACATCTGTGGGATGAAATTGCTTTAATAAATGACTAATATGTGTAGAACCATTGGCATCCTGGTGGTTTGGAGTCACTCTTGTGGCACAGATACATGAAGGGCCAAGAGGCCAGAAGAGGGAGATAGGCAGATGGAGCTACCTGGAAAGTTCTCTTAGAAAAGACTGCTAAACTGAAGAAAGTTCAGTTTGTGGTTCAAAACGCCACAAACTCATCCCAGGTGGGCTGCTGCTCTTTCCTAATCTCTCATTAGCTTTTCCCAAACGGTGAGTTTTTTATAGGTGATATGTATATATGCTTCCAAACAACTGAGAGACAAGGATGCCTATGGAATCTGAACACTTAGAACTTTTGTTGTTGTTGTTCATTCGTTTTTGTTGTTTGTCTCATGTAGCCAGGCTGGCCTTGAACTCCTGAGCCTCTTGCCTCAGCCTCTGAAAATTCTTGTTAAGGTAGAATAGAGATTATAGAATGAACTGAAAGGATATAAATCCTGGTAGTGATGTATTATGGCCTTTAGTAAGTCACATAACTTTTCACATTCTTTCCTTCAATACAGTGTGTGTGTGCCAAAGGTCAAAGGTATCATCTTCAATCACTCTCCACTTTAAAAAGCTTTTTTAAAATTTTTATTTTTTATGTGTTTAAGTGTATTGTCTGCATGTATTTAAGCACACCTGTGTCATGCAACACCCACAGAGATTAGAAGCAGGTATCAAACTCCCCTGAAACTGACGTTACTGACAGTTATTAGCTGCCATGTGGCTGCTGTGAATTGAACTCAGGTCTTCTACAAGAGCAGCCAATGCTCTTAATGGCAGAGCCATCTCTCCAGTCCCTTACTTTTGGGAGATAAGGTCTCTCATTGAACCTGGAGCTTGCTGATTTGGCTAGATTGGCTGGCCAACAAGCCTTAGGGATCCTCCTGTCTCCTCCTCCCCAGCACTGTGATTATAGGCACACATCATTGCTCTTGCTTGGCATTTACCTGGGTGCTGGGGATTTGAACTTGGGTCTCCATGCTTATATAACAAGCACTTTACCAACTGAGCTATTTCTGCAGCTCCCTCAATGTATATTTATTGAAAACCTTCTTGTTGCCAGGTAGTTTTCATGCCAGTGATGAAGTGGAAAAAACAGACAAGCATTTGTCTAGTTTGCTTTCAATAGCTGTGACAAAACACTCTGACCGATACCATCTTGGGGAGGAAAGAGGTTATTTAGCTTACATCTTCTAGGTCACACACAGTTCTTCACTGAGAGAGCCCAAGATAGGAACTCAGGGAAGGAACCTAGAGGCAGAGGCTGAAACACAGGCCATGGAGGAGCGCTGCTTACTGGCTTGCTCTCCTGACCCATGCTCACCCTACTTTCTTATACAATACAGAACAATTTGCTGAGGGGTGGTACCACCCACAGTGGGCTGGGTCCTCCCACATCACTCTTCAAGAAAATACCCCACAGACATGGCAACAAACCAGTACAATGGAGGCAATTCCCCAACTGAGGCTCCCTCAACCGAGATGTGTCAAGTTGAAACTAAAGCTATCCAGCATAACTCTGTTCTAATACACATGCAAAGGACATTGATAAACAGGTAGTCATAAAAAAGTACAGAGTGTTATAAGAGCATAGGACAGAGCTACCTTCTGAGTCTTAGTTCCATTTTAAAATGGGAATGACAAATGCCTTGTGGGATTGTGAGGATGAACTAAGATAACACTGTGGAATGTAAAACTGGCCAGTGGTATAATAAGTGTTGATTTCCAGAACCCAATAATATTTTCAGGTTTTTTTTCCCCTTCCTTCTTTCTCAAGGTCAAAATGGCAAAAATGACTCAGTAGCCCTGAAAGAGAGGAGAAAGGCCCTGGAGGATTTCATCTGAGCTTTGGCAGCTTCCAAATGGGGTTTCCAGCCCTAATCCTCAAGGCATGGAACTCCATCCAGCCCACAGGGTGTTCTGAGCTCCAGTCTCAGCCCTCTCTGAGAAACTTTAAAATCTAAATTCAAGTCAGCTGTGGTGGTGCCCAGCTTTAATCCCAGCACTTGGGGGGCAGACACAGGCGGATCTCTTTTAGATCAAGGCCAGCCTGGTCTCCATAGGGAGTTACAGACCAGCTGGGGCTACCGGGAGACCCTGTCTCAAAGAGATGAAGAAAAAAAATTAAAATAAGAAAAATCGAAATTCTCCTTTGTCCCTAATGTTGCTTCAGGGAACTCAGCCTTCCCGAGGTCCTCTTGATTCCTTGATCTTTCTCAGCCTGCCTGAGAAGTAGACACATCTCTTCATTCTTTCTTTTTTTAAAAAAATATTTTATTTATTATTCTTATTTTATGTGTATGAGTGTATTGCCTGCATGTATGTAAGTGCACGCGTGTCCTGCAGTGCTCACAGAGGTCAGAAGAGGGCATCAGATCCCCTAGAACTGGAGTTAGAGACAGCTGCGGATCCTCTGCAAGAGCAGCCACTGCTCTTAATTGCTCAGCCATCTCTCTGGCTCCTCATGCCTTCTTTTTATCTATATTGTTGCAGACAAGCTCCATGTTCTATTTTGTGGGCTTTGATAGGAAAGACAGGAGACGGCAGAAAGAACTAACAGGGGAAGTGACAAATTAAACAAAGTTGAAGTCAGTTTTCTGATGTTCTGTTTTTGACTCTCTTGAAGAATGAGGTAGAGAGAGGGAGTAGGGACCATGACCACGCCCTTCCTCCTAGGTTGGCAGAACAATAGTTATCTTGGTTCCCTCCAGAACATCTTTGCATCTTTGAGATGGGTGGTACCCAGGTTTTTTGGCATAATTCTTTTTTTTTGAGAAATTTCTCCTTCCTTAGTCCTAATGTTTCCTGAGCAATTCAACTCTATGGATGCTTAAATAATTCAGAATTCCCTGTGTCTTCTCTCCTCTAATTTTCATTGCTACCATCTACATTATTCTTATGTGACCCTGAAAAAGCTACAATTTTAAGATAACTTAGACTTGTTTTACCACACAAAGCAGGTAATATCTCTCTTCATTTGATGGATAAAAACACTACTACATGTAGCAGAATAGGATTTGTCAGGGTCCTAAAATGGATCAAAATTATGTAACATCAGATTGTTGTGGGTATTTATTATGTCAGACAATATGCTACGTGTTCAGCAGTTATGCCTTTTGAGACCAGTCTGGTGTACATAGTGAGTTCCAGGCCAGCCAGGACCACATAGTGAGACCGTGTCTCCAAAATAAATAGATAAATAAACAAACAAATAAATGCATACATTATTCATTGCTATATTCTCAATGCTTTGGACTGTACCTGGCTTGTTAATGCCTTTCTCAGAGAATATTTGTGGACCATGGGTAATGGTGGAATGGATAATTGTATACAGTATGTTTAACATAATACTTGACACATAATAGTGCCTTCCATCTCTGCATAATGGCACACACATGTAATCAAAACACTCAGAGGGTGGAGGCCGGAGGAGCAGTTTAGGGTCATCTTTGGCTACATAGTGTATTCAAGGCTAGTCTGTACTCAAAAACAACGAAAATTATTTTTTAAAGATGTTAGGGTCTGGAGATGGCTCTTTCATTAAAAACACTTACTGCTCTTCCAGAGGACCTGGGTTCAGTTCCCAGCACCTACATGGTGGCTAACAATTGTCTGTAACTCCAGTTCCAGGGAATCCAATGGCCTCCTCTGGCTTCTGTGGCACTATACACTCATGGTATATTTACACTCATGCAGGCAGTGCACTCATACACATTAAAATATTGAAGTAAATCTAAAAATCTTAAAAATTTTAAATGCTTTCTAGAGTCACAGCTATTATTTAATCATGATCAGTCTTGATTCCTTAATTGATCATCTGATTAATCACCAAATATATCACAGATCTGGACCCTTTTCTATTCCTTATTGTTACTCAATCAGACTTCATAATTATTCCTCAGGTTCCACCACCTAAGTTCACCCATCTGATAAGATGGTGAGTTGAGTTTTTAGCATAAGGCTGCTTGATAATCTCACCTGTCTAGCCTGTACCTCTTCCAATCTATTCTCAACATTATCACTAGGAGGATACCCATATATTATGCATAACTGGTTTTGTTTTGTTTTTCTTTTTGAGACAGGGTCTCTCTGTAGCCCCAGCTGGCCTGGAACTCTCTACATAGACCAGGCTGCCCTAGAACTCACAGAGATCCACCTGCCTCTGCCTCCCAAGTGCTGAGATTAAAGGCATGTCATTATTTAAAATAAAAAAAATTATGTGTCTATGTGTGGTTATATGCACATGAGAGTGCAAATGCCCACTGATTCCAGAAGAGAGTGTCAGATCCCCTGGAACTGTAGTTACAGGTGGTTGTAAGCTTCCAGATGTGTGTGCTAGGAACTGAACTCAAATCCTCTGAAAAAGCAGCGAGTACTCTTTACCACTAGGTCATCCTTCCAGCCCTTGGTGTAATTCTTTGATGGCTTTAACACTCCTTGTAAAATGATGTCACTATTTATTGAGCACATTATACCAGACATTAGTATCTAATTGTTTTATGTATATTAGCTCATCAAATCTTTTTTTTTTCTTGAGACAAGAGTCTTACTCTGTGACCAGATTAGCCTGGAACTCATTCTGTAGCTCAGGTTGGCCTTGAACGGGTGCCAATTCTAATGACTTAGCCTCTCAAGTGTTGAGTTATGGGTATGAGCTACTGTGCAGCTTCAACTCACCTCATCTAAGCTTTATAGAACCCTTCCTTTTTCAGATTGGAAAATTGAGGCCAGAGGGAGAAACTGAGGTCAGATTGGTTGAGTCACTTGTTTAGAAGTCACACACCAGAGCCTGCATGTGAGTCTAAGCAGTCTGAGATCAGAACTTGCCCACCTGCCTTTTACTCTTCTCGCAGCTTCCTCAACTGCGTTTTCCGGCAATCGTTCCTTTTTCTGTGCTTCCTCACCTACTTCTTTGCAAACCTCTCTCAAGACATTGTCGGCAATTACTAATCATCCTTTATATACATGTATATGTTTTCCCTTAAAAACTGAGCTCTATGAGAGGAGGAAGTAGCTTATTATGAGTAGACGCTCAGTAGATGTGGAGTAAGTGAATGGACGTCGCTAGTAAGATTCAACAAGTTGGGGTTAGAAGATGGCTCAGCAGCTAAGAGCACTGGCTGTTCTTGTAGAGGACCCAAGTTCAGTTCCCAGCATCCATATGGCGACTAACAACCATCTGTAACTTCAGTTCCAGGTGATTTGATACCCTCTTCTGGCTTCTGTAGGCTTTTCGTGGTGTACTTACGTAGATGCAGGCAAAATACTCATACCCATGAAAATGAATGAATGAATGAATGAATGAAATTAGCCAGACATGGTGGCACATGCCTTTAATCCCAGCACTTGGGAAGCAGAGGCAGACCGATCTCTGTGTGTTCAAAGTCAGCCTGGTCTACAAGGAGAGTTCCCGCCAGCTAGGGATATGTGGTGAGATACTGTCAACACAAAATAAAAAAGATTTAAAAAGATTCAAAGAAGTGATTCTGGAAAGGGAGATGATTCTTTATTGCTAGAAGCCCAGCTACTCAGGCAGAACATTGGCAATTTCTCAGCAGCACCTGTACTTTCTATTTCTGGACACCAGGGAGCACCACTAATAAAGCAGTTCAATAATAAACCTTTCTGCCTAGATCTAGGACTGTCTTTCTCTCTGTCTCTATCACTGTGTCTCTGTCTGTCTTTCTCTCTGTTACTGGGGATGGAACTCAAAGTGTTAGGATTACGTGTCAGGCAAGCACTCTAATTCTGAACTTTTTCCTTTTGTCTGTTTTGGGACAGTATCTCAGGCTGGCCTCTAACAGTTCTGTAGCCAAGGATGGCCCTGAGCTTCTGATCCTCCTTTCTTCACCTCTCTCAAGTGCTGGTATAACAGTAATAGGCCACAACACTTGACTTATGTTATAAAATCTTTTTTGGGGGTACATATATACAATGGAATTTTATTCATTTATAAAGAAGGTGAAATTTTGACATTTTCAGGATAATGGATGGAACTGGAGAGCATAATATTAAACCAAATAAACTGGACCCAGAAAGACAAGTATTATGTATTTGGTTTCATATACACTATGTAAATTTAAATTTATATACACATATTTGCACACACATTTGTACCCAGGACATGAAAGTAGAAAGGGAACCAGTAGAGTGGAGAAAGAAGTCTAAAAGAATGGGGACAGCAGGACAAGAGGGGAGTTGAATATATGTCAATTGAAAGCCGGCAGACTATTTGAGGGAAAGAAGGGACCAGAAAGAGGGTGAAGGGGCTGGGGAAGAATATTACAGATGCCAAATAAGAACAAGGTGTACTGACATATATGTCTGAAAATGTTAAGTGAAATCTACCACTTTGTATGCTAACTAAAAATGTTAGCAATTAAAGAAATAAAAAAGAGATGTTCAAATCTACTAAAGTACATTTACATTGTTGTGATAACATATTTTTTGTTTGGCTTGTTGTTGTTGTTGTTGCTGTGGTTGTTGTTGTTATTTTTGAGATAGGGTCTCTCTGTAGCCCCAGCCAGCATAGAACTTGATATGTAGACCAGGATGGCCTCAATCTCATAGAGATTTGCCTGTTTCTGCCTCCGGAGTGCTGGGATTAAAGGCATGTGCCACCACACCTGGAGAGAATGTATTTTGATTAAAATCTGGGTAAAGACTGCAATATTTTGAATCACAGAATATTTCAGAATATTTCAGGCTAATTCAGGATAAACAGTTATGATAATTTAAAAATTATATAATAATCCTAATCCTTATTTGGAGATGGGGATTTCATTATGTTTCCCAGGCTTGTCTCAAACTCCTGGGCTCAAGAAATCCTACCTCAGCTTTCTGAGTAGCTGTGACTATGGGTACATACCATAGCACCTGGCTTTGTGGTGCCGGGATTGAACCCAGGACCTTGTGCATATTAGGCAAGTGCTCTATCACTGAACTACATCCCCAACCTCTTAATCATGTTTAAGGGTACATCTCAATAATGTAAAATATTATACATTCACACTGTTGCATAACCAATTACCAGAACACTTCATCTTGCAAAACTGAAACTGTGCCTATTAAACAACTCCATACCATCCTTGGCTCTAGCTTTGGTAACTACCATTCTATATCTGTCTCTGTGAATCTGACCACTCTAGGCATGTCATAGAAATGGAATCATGCTTTTTTTCCTCTTGTAATTGGTTTATTTTACTTAGCATACTGTTTTCAAGGTCTATCTATATAGTAGCATGCGTCACAACTTCTGTAGACATTTTATTTATTTATTTATTTATCGTGTGTGTGTGTGTGTGTGTGTGTGTGTGTGTGTGTGTGTGTCAGAGAATAACTTGTGGCAGTCAGTTCTTTTCCTTCTACCATGTGGATTCTGGGATGGAACTCAGGTCATGAGGCTCAGTGGCAAATGCCTTTATATGCCAAACTGTCTTCTGGCCCTTCTTTCCCTTTTAAAAAGCATAATTTGTCTAACTTCTCATATATTCGTGGAGACTTCAATTATTCTCACATTTTAGTTGTTGTGAATAATGGTGCTATAAACATGGATGCAAAAATATTTCTTCCAGACCCTGCTTTTATCTTGAGTATACATTCGGATGTTGAGTTGCTGGGTCATTTGATAAAGTTATTTATTTATTTCTATTTTTGCACGTGAATGTTTTGCCTGCATATATGTAAATGCACCTATGTATGCAATGCCTGCAGAGGCTAGAAGAGGGCATAGAATCCCTTGGAGCTGGAGTTATGGATGGTTGTTGGTTACTGTGTGGGTGCTGAGAACTGAACCTGGGTCCTTTGGAAGAGCAGCCAATGCTCTTAACCTTCTCTAGTCCTAATTTTGTAATTAAAAAAAAGTCAGTTGGGGGCTAGAGAGATGACTCATTGGTTAAGAGCATTGGCTGGTCTTGCCCAAGACCTGAGTTCAATTCCCAGCACCCACATGCCAGCTAACAACCGTCTAGAACTCCAGTTCCAGGGGAATCCGATTCCTTTTTCTGACTCTGTGAGCACTTGAGCAATGCACCAAACGGTGCCCTTACATACATGCAGTCAATATACTCCTACACAAAAATAAAAATAATATATTTTTAAAAGTCATTTGGTAATTGTATTTTTTTTTTTGAGACAGGTTTCATGTAGCCTAGGCTGGCTTTGAACTCAGTATGTAGCCAAAGATGACTTTGAACATCCTGATCTTAATTCTACTGTCTCTTGGGATTATAGTCACTACTACGACTGGTTTCATGTAGTGTTGAGGATTAAACTCATGGCCTTGTGCATGCCATCTCCCCAGACTGTATTTTTTGTTCTGAGAAACTACATTACTACATTTCTCACAGGAAATGTAATAGATTCTGAGAAATTCAACATCTGAAGTATGAGTTGGTAAATGACTGACCCTGGTTTCTTGCTTCTAAGGCCTAGATTTCTTTTTTTGTAATATTGGGGATTGAGCCCAGGGCCTCACAATACTAGGCAAGCTCTTTATTACTAAGCCATCTCTCTAGTTCTTTTTTACTTTTTATTTTGAGACATGGTCTAAGTTGTTCAAGCTGGCCTCAAACTCTCTTTGTAGCCAAGGCAGGCCTTGAATTTTACAAAATTAATTAATTTCTATTTTATGTGTATGAGTGTTTTGCCTGCATGAATGTAAGTACAACCATGTATACAAAGCACACAGAGACCAGAAGAGGGTGTTGGATCCCCTGGAACTGGAGCTACGGATGATTGTTAGCTGCCATATGTGTGCTGCTGAAATACTGATCCATCTCTACCTCTCCAGGTCTTGAATTTTTTATCCCACTGCCTCAGCCTCTCAAGTAGCTGGGATTACAGGTCTGCTTCATCAGGCCCGGAAAGACCAACACTTTCTGTGCTAACCTGATAATGTACTCATACTCCCCCAGCAATAACGTGCTGACTAAAGGAAATGATCGACTTCAGAAAGAAGTTCTACAAAGCAACCTTTATGTTTCTCTTTCCTGTTTGCCTTTAAAAAAATTGTTTTTTTTTTTTGTCTTTTTTGAGACAGAGTCTCCCTACAGCCCTGGCTGACTTGGAACTCATCTGGAACTCACTATGTAGACCAGGCTGGCCTTGAACTCACAGAGATCCATCTGCCTCTGTGTCATGAGTGCTGGGATTAAAGGCATGTATTACCACACCCAGCTCCTATTTGCCTTCTTAACCAAATAAATGAACAGAAGGTAGATTAGGCAGAAATAACAAACAGGGCCCAGGTGATTAATATGGGCTACAGATGTGTTTTATGTGGCTTAGATAAGATAATTTATTTTTGTGATACTGGGGGTAAAATTCAGGGTTTTATACAAGGAAACAATGTGCTCTACCACTGAATTACATCTCCAGTTTTATACTTGGGTGCATGTGTGTGTGTGTGTGTCTGTCTGTGTCTGTGTGTGTGTGTGTGTGTGTAGTCCAGAGGTCAAGCTTGGGTGACTTCTACTGTGGTTTTATTTTTTTGAGATAAGTTTTCTCATTGGCCCAGAGCTTGCCAAGTAGGCTAGACTGGCAGGCCAATAAGCCCCAGGGACCCACCTGTTTCTATCTCTCCAGCACACTGCCACATCAGATCCCTAGGTTTGTATAGCAAGCACTTTATTGACTAAACCATCTTCCCAGCCAGTTTTAAACTTTTAAAATTAGTTTCATGTAAAGGAATAGAAAAACAAAAATAAGAAACAGTTGCAAAACACTTAAAAAAGGAATACGTGGGCTGGAGAGAGGGCTCAGTGGTTAAGAGCACTGGCTGCTCTTGTAGAAGATCCAGGTTCAATCCCAGCACCCACAAGGCAGCTAACAACTGTCCTTAACTCCACTTCCAAGGGATCCAACACTCTCTTCTGATCTCCATGAGAATTACAGGACATGGATGCACTTACATACATGCAGGCAAAACACTCATACACATAAAATAAAACTGAGAAGTGAATTATTAAAAAAAGAAATATATCCTATGGAAGTGAAATCCCTCCGCCTCTTGGCTACTTTGAGACAGGGTAATATGTAGCCCAGGCTAGTTTCAAACTTACTATGTAGCAAAGGCTGGTCTTGAATCCTTTTCTCCTGCCTCTACTTCTCAAGTGCTGGAATTACTGACATGTATCACCATATTTGTCTTCCCTCCATTTCTCCCTACCTCTCTTCCTTCCTTCCTCCTTTTTTTGGGGGGGTACCATTTTTTGAATTATTTTTATTTTTTGTGTATGAGTGTATTATCTGCCTGTATGTAAACACACTCATGCCATGCAATATCTGTGGAGGTCATAAGAGGGTGTTGGATCTCCTGGAACTGGAGTTATGGGTGATTGTTAGCTGCCATGTAGGTGATGGGACTTGAACCTGGGTCCTCTGCAAGAGCAGTGCTATTAACCACTGAGCCATCTCTCCAGCCAACACCCTTAACTTAAAAAAAAAATTTTTTTTATGTGTATGGGTGCTCTGCCTGCTTGTATATAAGTGCATCTGTGCATGCAGTGCCTGCAGAGGCCAGAAGACAGCATTGGGGGTCCCTTAGAACTGGAGTTTCACATGTGGCTGCCGGAAACCGAACCCAGGTCCTCTGCAAGAACAGCCAATTCTCTTAACTCCTGGGTCATCTCTGCATACCCCTCTCCAACCTTTAACTTTTTGACACAGGTTCCTACTACGTAGGTCAGGCTGGCTTCAAACTCATGATGCTCCTGCCTCAGGCTCCAAAGTGCTAGTATTACAGGCATGTGCAATGTACTTGGCTTCTATCCTTTATTTTTCAGTTTATATTTGAGATAGGTGCTTATTCTGTACCAGATGGCCTGCAGTGTAGTCTAGGCTGACCTTGAACTTGGGGCAATCCTCCCGTCTCAGCTTCCTCAGTGCTGGGCTTATGCTGGACCCACCATGCCTTTTTTGATGGGTGCTGAGAACCAAACCTGGGTCTTCTGCATGAGCAACAAGTGCTCTTAAACACTGAACCACCTCTACAGCCCCTTCTATTATCTCTTAATGACAATCTGTTGATACTGGATCTACTTTCTTGTGCATAGTCCTTGCCAGTCACCATCGTTCCCAGCTGTTACTCAACTGCTTTACTTGTTCACATTGCCACTTGAGTTTGAGATCCTGGCTCAGAATAGATCTATAGAGTCAAAAATCAGAGTTTTTCTGTTCTGTTCAATTTCCCAGCATACAGTTGTCACTCAATAAATATTTGAGTGATCAAATGAACTAACTCATGCTAGCAAGCTTCAACCAAGTACCTACTATGTGAAGGGTGTACGTCCCAGACACAGTCTTTCAAAATTCACAATTACAGGGGAGGGGCCGATATATTTATATTCTAACTGGCTGCAGACCGATTTTGAATGGTGGACTAGGTAGAAGTTTATTTTCTTTTTAATTAATTAGCTAATTAATTAATGGGGTTAGAGGATAATTGATTGTGTCAATCAATTCTTTCCTTCGCTATGTGGGTTCCAGGGATTAAACTCAGGTCATCAGGTTTGATGGTAACCTCGTTTACCCATCTTGCGTGCCCTAGGTTTACCGCTTACTGTTTAGGCTTAGGAGTTCTAAGAAGCCGTTCAACTATATTTGGAATAACAAGAGGACAGCTTTATTGTGCGAGCAAGATAAGGAGGATTTCAGGTAGAAGCAGCAACACGTAAAGTGGCCTTGAAGCGCTGTGTGGGAAACTTTAGAAGGCTATGTGTAGGAGGCAAAGCTCTGTTGTAGCTCGCTATTTAGCGTGTGTGAGGTTCTGGATTTGACCCTATGCGTGAGCGCGCACCCCCCTCCCCGCAAATAAACCAAATCAAACCAAAAAGAAAGAAGGCCAGTGTGATGGGAGTTTAAGAGAGTGTGGAGGGTAGGAGATGACGTCCAACATGTATTTTTGTATCAACAGCCTAACCCTTAAGCCAGGCAGCTGTTGGACAAATCCGTATTCTGGTCTTCAAAGGGCTTGCTCAGAACAGGAGCTGGTTTATCCCTGTCTGTCAAAGGAGGACCTGGGCCTAATCCAGTCTCCCGCCTGCGGTGCCAAGGACAGGGTAGGGCACAAAGGTTTCTGTAAAGATTTGCTGACAGTAGCTTGAGAAGGGAACAGGAAGTGTAGGCTTTGTTGAAGGAAGCGGCGCTCTCTTCATTGGGGCACTTAGTCTCAAGTCCACCTCCTCTAAGCGACTCAGAGAGATGGGAGTGTGAGCTGCAGGCTCTACTCCATAAGCCTCAAGAGGGAGGAACATGGGCTGCAAGAGCTAAGCAAGGTCCGATTTAGGGTGGAGGGGTGGGAAAGGGCATAGGGAAAGCAGGTGGGCCTTTTTGCTCTGTGTAAGTGCAACTTTACCTAGAGTGGGCTGGACATTTCATTTTGCTTTTTTGTTACAATTCTTCTGCTAACCCTTGTCAGCCCTGATGGGCCTCCCTCTTGGATCAGCCTCAAACCTCTCCAAAGGGGCCGAGCCTCGCAAGAGCTAGCCCTTCCTGCAGTACTTAGATTTGACCACCAGGGGCCGCTGTGCACGGGCGCGGGACCGCGCGGGTTCCTAAGCCGCAGAGAGCCGGAAGCCCATTGGTGGTGAGGCGCGTAGAGAGGGCGGAGCCTCGGAGTCCCGGGGAGTTGGGGGCTGGGAGAGCGCCCCTGGGCCAAACCTAGGCAGAGAGTGGTCACCTCAGGCGGCCTCAGGGCGGTGATAGTAGTGCTGGGGACTCAGTCCAACCTAGCTTTGCAACTGAGGCTGGGGAGCAGCGCCGCGGCCCGGGCATACGGGCGGTGCCGCTGTTGTCACCGCCGCCGCAGGCCTGAGTTACCTGAGCAACTGCGTGTAGGGGGCCGGCCGGCGGACGGTTAGAGCGGGAGGCTGGGGTGAGACCGGGACGAGGCCGAGGCCTGCTCCTGGGTCCCGAGGGAGACCCGCGCAGGCCAGGACCCGGGATCCCCCGCGGGGAGCCGGGGTCTCGGGCTAGGAGTCTCCCACAGGTTATTCCGGGATAAGCCCCGGCTCTGGGGCGGGCCCGGGCTCCGCTGGGGGCCGGGCGGCGCGGGGCGGGCCGGCGGGAGAGCACGCCTCCGCCCACCTCGGGCCCGCCCCGCGCCGCCCTCCCGCCCGCTCGGGAGCCGCTGTCCCGGGCCTGGCCCGTGCGCGTCCGCCTGCTGGACCGGCGCTCAGGGGGCCGCCGAGGCGCGAGGCTGCGCGGGGTTACCGACCTCGGCCTAGGGGTGTCGGCATCCCGGAGACATCCGTGTCCGTCGGGGCCTGCCAGGGGCACGCCAAAGCCGGAGCTACTGCGGCTCCGCGCGCCTCGGCGGGGCGAGGTCAGGTGCCTCCCTTCTCTCCTCCCCCCTCGCCCTCCCCCATCTCCGTGCGGGCGGGACTCCTGCCCGCCCCCTCCCGCAGGGGTGTAGCAGGCTGCGGACCTGATAGCCGCCCGGCAGACACCCTGCCCAAACTCTCCGGAAGCAGCTAGAGCTCAGGCCGCCGCAGCCCCGGAGGACCCACTGTGCGACCGAAGGCGCCGGCCCTGGTGCGCCCAAACTTGGAGCACTTGACCTTTGGCTGCGGGAGGAGGAGAGTCCGCAGGTGGCTGGACAGCTGCGGCGCCGCGAGGACATCGTGCCTGGGGACCCGCGGCTTCCGTTTCTCAGGCTCCGGGATTTGCTGGTGGGATCTCAAGGTGTCTGTCTACGCCGGGCGCATGTTGACTGAGACCTAGAGTCATGGATGTGTGCGCCCGCCTGGCTCTGTGGCTTCTCTGGGGGCTCCTCCTGCATCAGGGCCAGAGCCTCAGCCATGGTCATAGCGAGAAGACGGCCGGAGCCGGCTCGGGGGCGACTTCTGAGGAGTCCACTGAAGCAGGTAAGGCCTTGCTGCGGGCTGGACGGGGCTGGGGGTCTTGACGGACTCGGGGTTGAGTGGCCTGAAGTGGGCGAGTTGCGATCTCCGTTGGCACATGTGAAGTTGGTGGAGGATCCGCACATGGCACTGCGTAGTCTCACAAGTCAAAGTTCTTTCTGTTCAGCAGTCAGGGCTAATGTTACCTTCTCCCATGAACAACTTTTCCTCATCCCTCCCCCGGATGCCTTGTTGACAGTGAGAGAAGCCTTTGGGACACCTTGACCTTTCAGATCAGCAAGGTAAGACCCTTCAGGACTCCTTGTCTGGAAGAATGGCCTGCCCAGAAGATAAATTCATTGCTTTCAGTTAGCTTCGTCGATGGTAAGGGGGCATTGAAGCCACTTGGGATGGGCCGGGAAGATCAGGGCAGGCTCTGTTTCCCTACAGTCCAGTGTTCAGGTGTATCCTTCTGTTTTAATTACCGAGAGAACCCAAGTCTCTTCTTGCCGTTAGGGAGTTTGCTGTCTTTTTGCCTGTGCCTGTGTGAACTATGAAGGCAAGTCCTTAGATGGAATTCCTGTTTAGCACTAGGGAGTTAAGTGGCCTTTTCTTGACTTTAGCATTATACAATTCCTTGGACCACTTGTTGACTTACTCTGTTTCTTCTGACTGATGAGAGTGGGGATTCCATGTTCTTATTTTTAATCTGTCCTCACTTTCCCTGTACACTTGTGAAGCCTCGTCAGGCAGCAGGAGCCGAGGTGCACTCTTGCAGTAGAAAGGAATCTTTTAAATATACAATCATTTTACATAAAGCTTAGAGGTGGATCAGTTCTCTTTTCCCATTTCTCTCACCCTGTCGCTGTGATCTGCCCAAAGCTATGGCCTAAAAGGTTGGGTGACTTGAGGATGGGCAAGCTCAAAGAGCTCAGTGGGTATTTGCTGATACAAGCAGGAAAAGAAAATATAAGTCATGGTGGGTGAGGAGTTTCATGAATGGCGTTATTGGTAGACTTTTTCTTGGGCTGCCCCCTTTTTCTTTTTTGTGACTGGGCTGGGTTTAATTCTATGTGCTTCTTGGACTGGTTTTTAAATGAGGCCAGGACTGCACCATGTACAAGTGTGGTATTTTGGCTGTTGCTTTAAAGATAGAGCATTTCTGCAAATGAATCCTACATCTCCATAGGAAGTTTCCCAGGCTCCCAGAGCTTAGCTCAAATAGTGCTTCTCACTGGAAAATATTTCCTGAACTGTGAAGTAACCCTGAGTAGCATTTCTGTGGTCCCAGTGACATACTTGTTTATATATCCTGTTTTTTCTACTTGAGGATATTGGTGTATAGCATAAAATGAATCTTTTTGAGAGAGAGGTATCCTATACTTTAGATCTGAGCTAAAAGAATGTTTTGAGTTTCAGGCTTTAGCTAGCTGTTAGAAAGTTGATTTTTTTTGGTCTAAGTTAGAAAGGCATTGTAGCATCTCTCTGGAATACCCCTTGACTTGAGTTGTGGAGACAGCCCTCACACATCATTTTTAAATTAGGCCTCTCTTTTCATCGTTATTTCTTCTCAGTTCAGATATTGGCTTTTGTTGTCATAGTAATTATATTCCAGAGAAGAGAATTGCAGAGACACTCTAGGTATTGTGAATGCCTATGGTTTGTGTGGGAATGTGGGTTTCCTACCACTGTTTTTCTGGTAGGTTATCCCTTGGGTCTCTCTGAAACTATGGCTCAGGGTGGGTCTTATTTTTGCAAAGAGGTAGCTCATAGACTGCTCTGCAGAAGGTTTCAGGGAGAAACTTTCTATATAGTCAGGAATTCTTGAAGTCTTTCCAACCCCTCTGTATCTTGACAACACAGGGGTTTTTATTTTGCTGTTAAAGCCTGCCCCCACTTTCTTTCAAGACAGGTTTATTAGCCTAGGTTGGCCTCAAACTTGCAATATAGCTGAAGCTGACCTTGAACTCTTGATCCTCCTGCCTTCACCTCTCAAGTGCTGGGATTAGAAGCATGAGATACCTCACCCAGTTAGTTACCACTTTTCTCAGTCAGAGTCAACATACCTGGCAAATCAGATGTGTTCTCTACAGTTTGTAATTTACAGTTATATGACTTATTCTGCAAAGCCTCACAGTAGCCCTGTTAAAATGCAGGAGAGGATAATACATCCTTGTTTTTACATTGGAAGAAACAGGGTTCTGGGGTCAGTGAGATGGCTCAGTTAGTAAAAGTGCCTACCATGTAAGTCTGGTGACTAGAGTTTGAGTCCTGGAAACCACATAAAGACAGGAGAGAACTGACTCCATGAAGCTGTCCTCTGACTTTCACATGTGTGTTATAGCACATGTGCCCCCACTCCCTACCAGGAAAAAAAAAAAAATAAACCAACCCTGAGTTTTGTACTTTGTTGTTGAGGCAGGTGTTCTGATGCTTAAGTCCTGGACTACTTCCATCTTCTCAGGTCCTATCCTGTTAAGGGAGTGCTAGGTGGGGCCTAGAGAATGTTGCTTTCCTTCTGGCAATTAGGCAGGCTCTGGTGACTCTGTATCTGAGATTCAAGACAAGGAGTGCTTTTTCCTCTTCTGGAGAGTATGTTGATGAAAGAATTCCATTTTTTCCCCTCTTGGATCTCTCTCTTTGTCTGTCTCTCTCTTTCTATATAATCTCTTTTTAGTCATCAAATTTGATTCTAAGAAGGATTTAATTAAAATGCTTATGGTAAACCGAGGTGGAGAGCTTAGTTTATATGTTAACCTTTAAATTCAATCTCTAGCACCATTTTAAAAAGTAAAAAAAAAAAGAAATACCTAATGACTTTCCCACTTTTTCTATGTGTATACCAAATACTGTTAAAATTCTGACCGTGGGATCCGAGGTTATACTGGTATCTTAGTTGATAGAGTGCTTGTCTTGCATTCAAAATACCCTGGGTTTGACCCCCATGGTTAAACAAAACAAAGCATAAACTCACCCTGTTAAAACCCCTCTCTAAACTGTGAGCTTGCAGTAAAGGCAGGTGCTCTGTTAGTAGGCTCTCTGATTGGGGAGCAGAGAGGAGATTCCTATCACTTTGTTTTTTCTTTTCAATACCTGAACACCCAGCAATACTAAGTCACTATCTCAGTAAAGTTCTCTGTGTGGCCCTGCTACTCTAGGGTCTACATTTTGAATCTAACTTGAAATGAATACTAGGAATCACTCTTAGGTTCTAGGGTCATTACTTGCAGAAACTCAAAATATTTTCTATAGAATGTGTGTTGTGTGAGGGACTCAGGAGGAGCCTGAGTTGTGGCTACCATGATAAGGCCATATTGAGGGTCTCTGATCAGAAACTGGTTTAGCTAGAATAAGGTCTTGGAGGATAAGCATCTAGGTAGTATGCGGAGTGTGGGCTGTCTTCTCAATCAATCCCTTTGGAGTGGCAGGTCCGTGCCCAGTCTGCCCATCCATCTAGTTGCTGCTGCCTCCAAGTCTATAAATGGCCTGGCCATCTTGATGGCTATGCTAATTTTAGCTGAGGGTGGCTCCCGGAACTGGGCTGGGGCCAAGAGCAGGTGGGTGGAGCTTGGTTGAAGCTAATACCGGGGACACACTAATCCTAGGGCACACAGGACATACTTCCTGGCCTCAGCTTTGATAATCACCTTTAGCTAGGTTAATTGATTGAGCAAGCATTGCATAGTACCAGCTCATGTGCTATTTATTCAGTAAGTGTTTGAATGACTGCTTGCTTTCTGTGAGGATTTAAGGATGAATGAAAGAGATGTCTTCTTTACTCACAGAAATTACATTCTTGTTGGGGTGACAGTTAATAAATATATAAATATATTCTCTTGTAGCAAGTGATATGGAGGAAAATATAAATAAGGTGTCAGGGGAATGAGAAGGGACAAGAGATATAATAGTTAAATCTGGAACCCACTATCTAGTAGGACAGAGCAATACAGTAATATCAACAGTAATGAGAGCAATTATTATAAGCCTTTGATTTCATTTAATTGTTACAGCCATCCTCTGTAATAGATATTCTCCTCATCTTATGGATTAGAAGATTAGAAAATTACATCAGAGAGGTAAAATAACTTGCTCAGTGTTATACAGATAGTAAAGAGAACCAGGATTGGAATTCAGGAATTCTGACTCTTCTAACACCACCTCAGCTACCATGTAATATAGCTCTCCAAATGCCACGGGCAGAGGTTGGGGGTGGAGTCCAGGAGACCAGGTGACTAGCCTTGCCTGGGAGAACTGGGGTAGGTATTATAGTTTGCCCCATAGCTTTTATCAGATTTTGGGGAGATAGAAAGTTAATCTCAGTGCTTGGGAAGTGGAGGCAGGCAGATCTCTGTGAGTTCAAGGCCAGCCTGGTCTACATAGTGAGTTCTAGGCCAGCTGGGGCTATAGGGAGACCCTGTCTTAAAAAGACCAGGAAAAAAAAAGTGGCTATTTAATTCAAAAGCTAAGAGATGGAAAAAGCAATTATTTCAACCTACTTGTTTTTATATATGAGGAAACTGATACCCAGAGAGGCGTTAAATAGAAGTTTCATAGTAGGTTACTGGTAGAAAAACTAAACTACTACAGTTGAGGCAAGGATCTTGGATTAGTTATTCAGTGGGTCAGTCATGGCCTTGAGCTCCTTGTTTAACTGAATATGATCTTACATTATGATTTTCCTGCCTCTACTTCCCAAGTGCTGTGATTACAGGTGTAATTGTGTCATAATGCCTGGTTTTATTTAGCTACTACTAAATACAGTAGAATGTGCCGGTAAGGTGGCTCATGTCTTTAATCTTAGCACTCAGGAGGCAGAGGCAGGTGGATCTCTGTGAGTTTGAGGTCAACTTGTTCTGTATAGTTGAATTCCAGGACAGCTGGGGCTACAGGGAGACTCTGTCTCAATAACAACAACAACAACAACCCCCCAAACCAAACCAGAACAAAATACAGCAAAATGCACAGACTTAATGAAGTGCAAATTCTAGCAGTATAGACACTATAGGTAAAGAAGAGAGAGCTGTATAGGTTGAACTAGGCTCTTTAGCCAGGTTGAAGGTGGCTGAGGAGGGTTCATAGAACCTCTGGAGGTTGAAGGAATGAGGGTATTATGGATGTCTTATTACTGGTATGAACATATGGGATCTCACTAATGGGTGGTTGGATATCTGGATAGTTGCTTCATTATTGACTAGCTGCTTTACATGAGTACCTGTAGATATGAAGATTGCACTCATGTGTGACCAGTTGGTGGTTCTCATGATAACTGCAATTTTAAAGTAATGGTGAATGTAAATAATATTTTTAGATACTTATAATAATGTAATGTGATGTGAAAATGTCTATGATTTTGATTGGTGCAAAATCATAGTTACTTCTGATAATACTGTGATTGGTTGCATATATATATGATTTTGTTGTTGTTTTGGACAGGATCTCCCTAGTCTCAGCCTACCTGGAAGTCACTATGTGGACCAGGCTGGCTTCCATCTCACAGAGATCTGCCTGCCTCTGCTTTCCGAGGACTGAGGGCTGGCATTAAAAGCAAGTGCCACCATACCTGGCTATATTATATACATATATTTGAAAGATACTTTCAGTAACAGAATAATTGAAAATGATGATGTAGGCAGGGCTTAATGGTTTATGCTTGTAATCCTAGGCACTTAGGAGATAGGTAAGATGATCGTTCAAGGCCAGCCTTGCCTTGTTTAAATGAGTTCTAGTCTAGCCAGAGCTACATTGTGAGCTATCTCAAAAACAAAATGAAATAAAACAACTGGAGAGATGGGTAAGAAGTTAAGAGCACTTCCTGTCCAGTCATGGGACCTGGAGTTCAGAACCGAGTACTACATATTAAGCTGGGTGTCCCAAGCATACTTACAAATCCAGCTCCAAGGAGGATGGAGACAGGAGAATTGCTGGGGCTTGTTGGCTTTCAGTCTAGCTGAGAACATGTGAGCCTGGTTCAGGAGGAGACCTTGCCTCAAATTAATAGGTGGAGAGTGATAAAGAAGGACACCTGATGCCCTCTTCAGTACTAGTGTGCACGTATGGGTGTTACATGTGCCTGCACATACAGGTGCATATATTCTTACATACAAATAAATAAAATTAATCTTTACAAAAGAAAAACAAAAAAATGAAGATGTAATTTCTTTTCCATCCAAATTTATAGGCTTCTGAATTTTAATTATGGGCCCTTTAGAATATGGTGCCATCATTGCTAAGAATTTCCATTCTGGGACTGGGGAGATGGCTCAGCAGTTAAGGTTAAGAGCACTGGCTGCTCTTGAAGAGGGCCCAGGTTCAATTCCCAGCACTCACATGGGGAGTAACATCATCTGTAACTCCAGTTCCAGGGGATCCAATGACCTCTTCTGATCTCTGTGGGTATTGCACCCTATGGGTGCACTTGCATGCATGCAGTACACTCATACACATAAAGTAAAAATAAATAGTAACTATTAGAAAAAAAAAGAATTTCTATTCTTAGCTGAGTGGTAGTGGTGTTCACCTCTAATATCAGCACTTGGGAGACAGAGGCAGTAGGATGAGAAGTTTAATGACCACCCTTAGCTACATAGTGAATTTAGGATCAGCCTGGGGCTAATGAGACCCTGTCTCAAAAGCCAAAACCAAATTAAACCAAACCAGAATTTCTGCTCTTAGCTAGTCATGGTGACTCATGTCTAATCCCATCATTTGGGAGACTGAGGCCACTGAGTTCAAGGCCAGCTTGGGCAATAGAATGAAACCCATCTGAAAAGCCCCAAAGAAACAAGCAATGAAGCCCACGCAACAATTTCTGCTGTTTGGCTAGAAGGTGATAAGACCATGTTGAGAAAAGTAGTTTCCTAGGTCTTTACAGAATTTGGACTCTAAGTTCTTCAAGGGGCCTTTTGGTTTCCTGCTGGGGGTCCTTTGATCCATTGCTGAGTAACTTCATGGACATGCTGTGGTACATTTCTGTCTATGGAAAAGGATTCTCAGGAAACCCAGCAGCTCCGGCTGTCAGGCTCTTGGGGAGAAAAAAGATATCAAACTGGGCTTACTGTGGGTTTGTTCTTTTTGTTACTGTTGATAAAAATATTAATTGAAGGACACATTGTATAAATTTCTGATGTTAACACGTAGCACATTGTATATATATTTTCTCTCCTAAGATCTTTGTGGAGGAAGATAGGAATGGTTGTACTTTATCTCTGTTTCAATTGTGTCCAGCCTATCCACTGTTAAAGTTTGTTGGAAAAATTGGAAATCATGGATTGTTGAAAGGATTTTATTTTCACTCCTCCTTTCAAATATCTCATATTTTAGTACACTGTTCTGGAACTTTCCTTAACTTTTGGAGTATTACTGTTTACTCAGGGCATTTTTGTATTTCATACAAATTCAGATCCCTTTTCAATCTTTTTTTTACCCTTAATTTTACCGTTTTCAAGAATTTGTAACAGACAATTTTTCTAGATCACAAAGCTAAAAAGATTAGTCTTGGAACAATAACTCTGGGAATATGTGGACTAGGCCCATGCTATTTTTAACAATAAACACTACTTGTTGGTGTGCCCCAGATCCTATATTGTCTATAGTTTGGCTATAGCTATATTACCAAAGGTTAATTACATTTATTACAAAGCTGTGCTGGGGCTGGGGTTCTGGCCCAGTTGGTATAATGCTTGCCTAGCATATATGAAGCCCTGGATTCAATTTTCAGCACTGCATAAATTTAGCATGGTGGCTTATATCTGTAATCCCAGCACTCAGGAAGTAGAGGCAGAGGAGCAGAATTTCAGGGCCATCCTTGGCTTCATCATAAGTTAGAGGTTAGCCTTGGCTATAAGAGACCATATTTTAAAAAAGAAAACTATTTTGCTCTGAAGCATTGTATGATCTATAGCGTTAATAACTCTTCTGTGCAATTGGAGTTATCTGTTTATGTGCCTGCCTGCCTTCCCTACTATAAGTAGATTTTCAACTTTTAGTTCCATCTCCTGGTACAGAACTTGGCATGTGGTATACTGTACATCCTATAACGTTTGTGGAATTGAATTAATTTTGTTATGTAGTTCTTATTCTACTGTAGTTTACCAAGTACCTGATTGAAAGTTGAAAATATTTTCCTTAGAATGGATTAAGCTTAAGGTTAAACAAATAATCCTCCACTTATTTAGGAAGTTTGTTCTTTAAGAATCTCATTTTCACTATTGATCCTTGATAAATGAAATCTTGCTATATTGTTTTTAAAAAAGACTGGTGAGATGAGTGAAAGTACTTGCATCTTATCTCGCTCAGCCTTAGTTTTTTTTTTTTTTATTCTAAAAAAGAATGTTGGACATTTATAAACTACGAAATTATATCGGGTAGTTGAGTCTTCTTAGCCTCTTCTTTTTTGTGGGCCTGAAAAACCTCAGTGAGAATCTGAGTGTCTACCTCTGGTACTACACTTCTAAAGGTTGTTGCATCTCTGAAGCTACCATCTTTCTTTATATGTACTCATTTAACATGTATAGACTAGGTACAACAAAACAAAGCTTTTATTCAAAGCCTACTTTAGGCCATGGAAAAACTGTTAATAAAGTCTGGGTGCTAGTATCTGATCTTATTTTTGACCTAAACTCTTCTTTCCTTCTCTTTCTCTCTCTTTTTGATATAGCCACTTCCTTAGGCCCACCTGCAGTCTTGAAATAGCTGAGCAGATGGGCCAGGCCCCGACTTGTGTTGATTATTTATTGGTGCATAGCAAATTATGACAAAATTCTGAGACTTTAAATACACATTAAAAAAATATCCTTATTTCTATAGGTCAGGAATCTGGGTACAGCTTACCTGGGTACCTAGGGATTGGGGGTCTTTCATGAGGTTATAATCAAGCTGTTGGTTGGGGATTAAAAAGAAAAGCTCAATGGAGAAAGAGTATTTGTTTTCAGACTAATTTACATTGCTTTTGGCAGGCCTTGGTCCCTTGCCATATGGGCTTTTCTGTTAGGTAGCCTATGACCTGAAAATTGGCTTCCTTCTCCCAGAACAAGTGATCTGAGAGAGAGAAAGAACAGAAGAGTGCCCAAGATAAATGGCTCAATCTTTTTATCATTTAACCCGAGAAATGTTCTGCTATAACTTCTTCCATAATCTGTTTGTTAGGAGCAAGTCAGTAAACCCTGTCTGTACTCAGTAATCCCCGTCCATACTCACTTAAGGATTATATAAGAATATGAATGCCAGAAGGGCAGGGATCATTGGCATCATCTTAAGGATACTTCTGGAGGTGCCTGAGAGTCATGCTCTTGAAGACAATAGTTTCTAGGTCCTATGGCCTTTGGCTTTTCTTTAACTTTCTTTGCTTGCCTCCTAGAGTCTTTTTGTGTGCATGAGTGAATGTGTGTATATGTATGTGTGTGTGTGTGTGTGTGTGTGTGTGTGTGTGTGCATGTGTGTATGTGTATTTGACAACAGGGTCTCATATAGCTCATGATGGCTTTGAACTCCTGATCTTCCTGTCTCTATCTCCGAAATTCTGGGATTATAGATATTTGCTACCATGCCCTGTGCCTTCTAATCTTTTTTTTCCTTTTCTTTTTTTTTTGGGGGGGAGACAGTCTCATGTGTACCCTGGCTGGCCTGGAGCTTGCTGTGTAGGCCAGGCAGACCTTAAAATCACAGAGATCCTTCTGCATATGCCTCCCTAGTACTGGCCTTAAAGGCAAGTGCCACCATACCTGCTTTAGAATATTTTAATTTTAAAAATATTATTATTAGTGTATGTCCAAGTGCTACTGTGTGCATGTGGAGGATAGAGGACAACCTGTGGGAGTTGGTTCCACCAGGTTTGGGGGATCAAACTCAGGCCATCAGACTTAACATAGCAAACACTTTTTCTCACTGAGCCATCTCACTAGCCTCTCTAGAATCTTATGGAGTATCCTCTTTGGTATGCCTCTTGGTTCATATATTATTTCTTTTGCTTTGATATGGTCCTTTTCTCTCTACTCCTTTGAGTTGGGCTCTCCTCAGGCCCAGTTCTAAATTAGCTTTTTATTCTGAGTTGTAGTCCTTCCTCCTAATTCCTTGCTTTCCACTGTTCTTGGGGCCTTTATTACTACAACTTAGCTTCTGAGGCTTAGATTTTATACGTAGCCTTGAACTGACTTGAACGTACGCAAACTTATTCTGTCTTTTTGGCCATTGATACTAACATTTAACATCCTGGTATGTCATAACTGGAAGAGATTTTAGCTACCGTCTCTCATAAACTTCTCCTTTTACATATGGAAGAACAAACTTGTCCAGTGTATTGCTAAGCCAGGGCTCGTATTGAATGTTCTCTGTCACTCAGTGTTGTTCCTACTCTAGTATGGAGCCTTTCTACTGTATCACAGTGACTTTGTTTTGTGAAGTCTCTGGGACATATACAGAAGAGAAACAAGCTGTTCACAGAACAACTTAATTTCTTCTATGGTCTCACCCAGCTAGAGAGCATTTATATAAAGTACAGAAAAATAAGCCTAGCAGTATCTGTTGCATGTGATAGCTAATACCTGTACTGTGTGCCACTCTTCTGGCGGTATCAGCTCAGAGGAACAAGAAGATCTCTGTTGGGATGTACAGAATAGGCTTCTGAAGGAGGTGGGTCAGAGCCATATGCCACACATTTCACCATTATTTGGCTCAGTCTATCAGGCTTCCATAGACAGGGTGGTTAGATAATATCTAAATGCTTGTTGTGTTGCTCCTGAACAACAAGCCACCTGAAAAGTGCCAAAGTGAAGCTTTCTAGGCACCGAGAACTTAACAGTCTTGTGTGTTCATACAGCTTGCTTAGGGAGGTGAGACATTAATAGGGATGGGTATGACTCCATCATGTTTTTCAAAGTGGAGTAGGTTTATTTTGTGTGAGAGATTGTGAAAGGAAAACCTGAAATGATCCAGTACACTATAACTTTGTTTTCTGTTGGGAGTGTGGAGTAGAAAAGGTGCGGGCTCTGCAGTCACTTCTTTCTGGACTCAGGGTTCCAGCCACAGAGCAGTTCACTCACTTTACCTCTTTGTTCTCCTCATTGCATTCTCCTTGGCACAGTCAGGTTTTTTTTTTTTTTTTTTCTTTTTCTTGGTCTGCCAAACACACCATTATTTATACCGCTTCTCTTTTTTATTTTTTATTATGTCAGTTTCCTTTTCTTTCAGTGCTCTCCTCCATTCTCCTTCTTTCTTATCTAATCTCTTGGGCCTCAGTGTCAGCTGTGACATACCTCTTATCTCCGATCAGAGTCTGGTAGCACTTACTCTCTGCAATACTGTGTGTGCACTTCCTGCCCTGCTTATTATGCTTCTGCAGTGAAAGACAGCTAGATTATGATATCAAGAACACCGGGAGCCAACCATGTTGGTTCAAGCCTCAGCAGGTAGAGGAAGGAGGATTAGGAGTTCAAGGCCAATCTAGGCTACATGAAACCCTTAAACAAAACAAAACAAAACAAAACAAAACAAAACAAAACACAAAACAAAACAGAAAACAGAAGTCAAGTACTGGCTGGATACCTTCTTGACAGTTTGACTCAAGCCATCATACCCTCACTTAAAAAAATGGAGCTAAAAGAGAGTTATTGTGCCAGGCTTGGTGGTGAATGCCTTTAATCCCAGCACTCAGAAGCAAAGGCAGAGGCAGGTGGATCTCTGTGAATTAGAGGCCAGCCTGGTCTATATAACGAGTTCAGGTCAGCCAGGGCTACATAGTGAGACCTTGTCTCAACAAACAAACAAATGAATGAACAAACAAAGAGTTATTGATAGTTATTGTTAACAAGTTGTATACATTTTAAAGTCTGCTTGTTTACATATTTCCATGATTCTTGAGGGCAAGAGTTTAGTTTGTTGACTACAGTACCTATCCTCAGTATCTTTCACCATGCTTGTTGGAGAACATGTGCCTATAGATATTTGTTAAATGAATAAATGTGTATGTAATAATGAATTGATCCTTGGATTGAGTAGGGAGGTAGTGAGAGCACCAAATAAATCCATGTCAGGTCCTAATGAAAGGGTAGATAAGTATATGTTGGGATTAGAGGTTGATTTTACATGGTGAGTGTTCTGAGGGGTTTTGTGGGTATGATTTTTCTGCCTGATCTAGTACTTCATCTTTAATTACTGAGCACCTACTAAAGCTGTGCTCAGTGACAATTTCTGTCTCATTGTGGGGTACATTTGGGCAATGAGTCTGGTTGGCAGTTTTGTTTGACACAGCCATGGCTACCTTGAACAAGTGGCTGTAGTAGGAATGGAGAAAGGCTGGGCCCAGGAAAGCCTTGTGGACAAGGGTCCTTTGAGTTCTGTTGCTCAGTCTTTGGTCTGAAAGGGTTTATCTCAGGTCAGACATTAGCCTGCCAGATAAACAAAACGAACTTTAGTGTTTTTCTTAGCCTGGTGTGGGATGGAGGAGGGAATCTTTTTTAGTGGTTCCCATTGCTGGGCTTGTTGTGTAGCAGGGAGGTGGGACAGTCTTGTAAAGATTGCTTTTTAAATGTTATCTCTGACACTTAGAACTCCCTGGGCCTCTGGGAACTTCACCTTGAATGGATATCCCACTAACTTTCTTTCAGGGCATCAGTAGGGGCCTCTCTGGTCTTGATGGAAGATTTCAAAAGACAGTCATTTCTTATGTCAGCATGGCCTAGTCAGGCCAAACCTGTTCTTTCCTCTGTTAGCCATATTTCCAAAGTTCCTGGCTGCTTTGTGTTGAGCTCTAGCCTAGGTAATGATTAGAAATGTCACTGACAGGCAGGCAGGCTTCCAAATCTCATGTGCCTCTAATTTTCAAAGTGTGATTCAGTAGCTCTGCTCTTGTTTGGCCTCTCTGGGTTATCTCAGGCCTCTCAAGAAGCTCTCAGAACTCTCATCACTCCTGTGTATGTTAAAACAAATGTGTCTATGTTTGCCAAGTTCTCAGAGACAGATTCTAAAATATACTCGCCAGCACAGGTCATATCTGTGCTCCCACCCCCAGGTTAAAAAGCAGTGTGTAACAATGTGTGCTTTTGTGTTTATATGTTGTTGGAAGGTCAAATTTGTGAAAATCTTCTTCTTGCTGACAAGGGCAAAGGTCACTTGAATTCTCATTTCATATCTCTAAAGAGATAAACATATAATTAAGACAACTCAAATAACTTCAGTGATAAGAACGATGACAGAGATAGGATATATGAGCTCCTGTGTAGATGCTTTACAAACATTTAACAACCCTTACAGGTGGATATTGTTCTCTAGGAAACTGGGCTCTGAGAACTTAAGGTAATTCTCTCAAGATGGCTCTGCCAGGTTTTGAATTGAGCTTTAGCTGCTCTCCAGACCAAAATAATTCTATTTTTGTTTAATAACTTGTATGGAGGGAAAGAAATAGCTACCTGGATTTAAGTAAAGAAGCATTTTGATTAGAAATAATATAACTGTTAGTGGCATTTCTTTATCTGACCATTGAAGTGGGCTGGAAGAAGCAAAGATTAGGAGTTTGTAAGTTGGAGAGAGGGTAAGAGACACTGTATTTTGCTTACGAATTTTGAGTGGGTAGTATACATTGGGTGTTTAGCTACTGAGTGGTATATATTCAGTTTGTGTCTATCAAAAGTAGTACTTTGGTTGGACTATTCTGGGTGTAAGACTTAGGATAGCAGTTGTATCTATATGGTGTCTACCTCTTCAATCAACATTTAACATGTTATTAGTTATATAATGATCTCTGCTGTCAAATAGAAGTACTAAGTATAATATGGGAGTTAAAAATGCACATCTCAACTGGGAGTGGTAGTGCAGGCTTTTAATCTAAGCACTCAGGAGGCAGAGGCAGGCAGATCTCTGTGAGTTCAAGGCCAGCCTGGACTACTTAGTGAGTTCCAGGATAGCTATAAGGAGACTGTCTCAAAAAAGACCGAAAAAAATGTACATCTCTATTTTATGTTATAATGGGATATCATTTAAGTGAAAATTTTTATTTTATTATTATTGTTATTGTGTATGATATTGTGTTGTTGAGTCTGTGTTTGTATGCCACAGCATTCATGTAGTAGTCAGAAGACAGCTTTCCAGAGTCAGTTCTTTCCTTCCATTTTGGGTTCCAGGCATTAAACTCAGGTTGTCAAATTTTCTCAGTAAGTGCTTTTACCACACTAAGCCATCTTGCCAGCCCTATTGTTATTTTTTGATAAAAGGTCTCATGTAACGTAGGATGGCTTCAAACTGCATATGTAGCTGATGTTGACCTTGAACAGCTCCACCTCCCAAATGCTGGGATTACAAGCATTTGCTACCACTCCTTGTTTATGTTGTGTGAGGACTGAACCCAGGGCTTTGTGTGTGTTATGAAAGTATTTTACTATGTTATGGCTTTACCTGTTCTGTATCAGGACTTGACTGGATATTTTAAATGATACTATTATTATTTTGTGTGTGTATACGTGTAAGTGTGTATGTACATGTGTTCATGTGCATGTAGAGGATAGAACATGGGAGCTCCTCAAGCACTGTATTCCTTTTTTTTTTTTTTTTTTGAGACAGGCTCTCTCATAGATCTGGAACTTATTAACTAGGCTAAGATGGCTGATGAGCAAGCCCTAGGGATCTACCTGTCTCCACTTTCCCAGTGTAGGGATTATAAGCATGTGCTGCCACCTCTAGCTTTAGAAAAAAAAGAAAAAAAATTAAAAAAAGTTAAATTTTAGCGGAGCGTGATTGTGCCTGCCTTTAGTCCCAGCACTCCAGAGGCAGAGGCAGGTAGATCTCTATGAAATGGAGACCAGCCTGAGTCCTAAGTCAGCTGTGGCTACAGGGAGACTCTGTTTCAACAAATTTTATATTTATTTATTTATTTACTCATTTATTTATTTATTTATGTGTGTGTGTGTGTGTGTGTGCGTGTGTGTGTGTGTTTCATGGAGTGAATGTGTGGATACTGAAGATTAACCTCAGGTTGTTGGATTTGGCAGCAGATACTTTTATTTTGTTATTTTTATTTTTGTGTATGAATGTATTGCCTGCATGTATGTAAATACACTCGTGTCACACAAAACCCGAGAATGTCAGAAGAGGGCATTGGATTCCCTTGGAACTGGAGTTACACAGTTGTTAGCTGCCTGTGGGTTCTGGGGATTGAACTTGGGTCCTCTGTAAGAGCAACCAGTGCTCTTAACTGCTGAGCCATCTCTCCAGCCCAGTACCAGATGCTTTTACCTACTAAGTCATGTTGTTGGCCCCATGCCTGCCTTTAAAAAAATATTTAATTTTATTATTTAAAAATTATGTGTATATGTGTATCTGTGTGTAGGTATGTGCCCTGAGTGCAGATATCTGAGGAGTCCAGAAGACTGCCTCAGGTCCCTGGAGTTGGAGTTGGAATTATAGGAAGTTGTGAGTTGCTCAGCATGGGTGGTGGGAACTGAACTCCAGTTTTCTGGAAAAGCAGTAAGTGCTCTTAACCACTGAGCTACCACTCTAGCCCCTGGCTCTTTTTTTTAAAAAAATGTGGGTTCTGGTTATCATACTTGGGTCTTTGTGCTTGTAGGTTAAGTACATCTGCACGCCACAAGATCCTGTTTAATCCTCAGAATAGGTCTTTCATTTTACAGCTTATTGTGCAAGGCACTCTATCTAGTCTAAATGCCTTATGGTTGATACTCTGAGTCCTGTTGGAAGGAAGAAAGGATCATCTCCACCTGGAGAGATTAGAGAAGCTATATGGGGGATGTAGCAGTTTAGTGGGTCTTATTACCATAAGAATTAGGAGAAGGGTTGAAGAAAACATTCTAGTCAGAGGCAATGTCATGAGTAAAGATATGGAGAGAGAAAAAGTAGAATCTTTGGGAGACATTAGTCTAAATTGCTTGGAATGTTGTGTCTGTATAGGGGAGTACTAAACTGAAGTTAAAAAAAAAGATTTCACTGAAGAAAGATCGTGGCGGGCTTCAAATGCTAGGCTAAAGGATTTAGACTTTATTCTGTAGGCAGTAAGTAGTTCTTAAAGGTTTTGGGCAAGGGAGTGGCAAGACCTGAATGTGCTTTAGGAAGATTAAATCTCATAGAATATGCACAAAACATTGATGGGAATAGGTTAAAGGCAGAGAGTTTAGAGAGGGGACTTTGAAGTTTTTTTTTTTTTTTTTTTTTTTTTTTTTTTTTTTATGAGTAGAGGAGATCAGATCAGGTAAAAGTGTAGTGAGAGAAATAAAGAAGAGTCAAGGCCACACCAGTGTATTGAGTTTAGTAATGAGACCGGTAGTTCCATTAATAGAAAACACACAGTTAAAAGGAGGTCAGTGCCAAGGGTGATAAATGGTGGGGTAGTCGACCTTGTTTGTGCTGGACAAGGAGCAATATTCCAGTTTTCCAGGAACCAAAGACTTCTCTCTGTGCTTTTTTTACATTGTTCCATTTTGCAGATGTGTTTTCTGGGGCCCAGAGCAATGAAATGATTTGTCCAGGGTCAGGCAGTAACAACTCCATGGTGGATTTGCTCTTGTGCTTGCTAACGAAGTTGGGCCTTTCTTTACTCTAAGAACATCAGCGTCTTGGAGGAAGACAAACCGGAATCTAATCTCAGGCTTCTTCCCCCTCACTCCATCCCTCCCTCCCTTCCTTTTCTTTGACATATTTCTATAGCCCCAGACACCCTGGATGGAACTCACTATATAGACCAGGCTGGCTTCCTGAGTGCTGAGATTAATTAAAGATATACTTCACTACGCCCAGTGCCATTTTCTTTTTGTGAGATTCTTTTTGTTTTGTTTTTTGAGACAGGGTCTTTTGTAGCCAGACTGACCTCAAACTCATGTAGCAGACTGTAGAGATAGACCATGGATTCCTCCTGACTCGCCTCCTTCCTCTTCCCAAATGTTTGGATTTAGGAATGCATTATCATGTCCTGCCAAAAGTTGAAAGAGCTTGTATGCCCAATCTCCTTTCTTTTCTTTCCTTGTCTGTCTGTCTGTTTCTGTAAGAGAGAGAGGGAGAGAGAATGTCTCATTATGTAGCTGAAGTCTGTCATCAAACACATTATCTTCCTACCTGAGCTTTCTGAGTGTGCAATGGTTCTGTTTCTTTTTCTGTTTCATTCATTTTTTTTTTATTTTTTTTTATTTTTGAGTCAGGCTTTCTGTAGCTTAGGCTGGCCTAGAACTCAACATGTAGCCTAGGTTGGCCTGGTATTCTCAGCAGTCTTTCAGTCTCAGCCTCCCAAATGTTGGGATTATAACTTTCACCCTCATCCCCCTTTTTAAACTTAATTAACTTCAGGAAAGTGTGCCCATACTGGTATTATATCTGGTTCAGTTGCAGGAAAGAGTGCTTGAGTGGAAAATGTAAAGTTCATTAGCTTTAGAGTACAGTATCTTACTAACTTGACAACTAACTATAGGGTCTTATATGTCTCTGGCTGTCTTCAACTTACTATATAGCTGAGGATGACCTTGAATTTAAATGATTATTTTTGGTCTTTTTGAAATGGGGTCTCTGCAGTCCCTGGAACTCACTATGTAGACCATGGTGGCCTTGAATTCACAGAGATCCTCCTTCCTGCCTCTGCCTCTCAAGTGCTGGGGTTAAAGGTGTGTGCCACCATGCCTGGCCCTTAAAAAAAATTATTTCAATGTATATGTGTGTTTACATGAGTTTATGTTCCTCACGTGCATGCAGGACCCCATGGAGGCCAGAAGAAGGCATGAGATATTCTGGAACTAGAGTTACAGATAGTTGTGAGCTCCCATTCATGTGGATGCTATGAACTGAACCTGGGTCCTCTGCAAGAGCACTACATACTCTTAACCACTGAACCATTTTGCCCTTACCCACCTTGTTTTTTTTTTTTTAATTCTTCCAGTGGTAGGAATCAAACCTAGGGCCTTGTGCATGCTGAGTAGGCATTCTACCACTGAACTCTATTGAGTGTTGAAATCACTCTAGGATTCCCCTTCCTTTAAAATGCAAGTACTGAAAATTGGGAGGTGGCTTAGTGGGAAAAATGCTTATTTTGTAAGCCTTGGGGCCTGAGTTCAATCCTTGAAACCTACATAAAGATGGGAGGAGAGAAAACCATGTCCATACAGTTGTCCTCTGACCTCTACATGCAGCACATGCATCTATGTAAACACCAAACGTACATGCTTGCACACATACACACTAATAATAAATAAAATTTGAAAAGCAAATATTTTAAAAATAATAAAATTAATAAATATAATAAATATGTCAAAGAATATAAAAATACAAGTATTACTGTGTTGAGGTTGCCTCTGAACTGAGGGATCAAAACTTGCCTTTGCAACTAGCATTTCATATGAATTGGGCTGGGAAATAGTTACTCTGAGAATGAGTTACAAGAGAGCTCTGGTTGAGAAAGAACAATTCTGTTAGCAGTTACCGGTATAGGAAGAGTCTCAGGGCTGCCTTGATGCTGCCTGTCTTGTAGCTCATACCCAGCTCTTCTGAGCTGAGTATGTGTCTGCATTCCCAGCCAGAACGTGGAACTTAGTTAGCCTGATTCCCTAAAGAATTCAATGATGAAAATTAGGGCACTTGAGTAGATCTAATTGGCTGAACTGTGTGAAGGTCAGAGGCTTTCTCTGGGGGCTCTTTTTAATCTCCTATGGTTATAGATTTTTTAAGGTTGGACTAATTAAAATGTGTTGGCAGCTGGACAACACTTTACTTGCATCAGGTTCTCTTCCAGCCTCCTGGAGTACCAGCAGTTCGCACAAGACTGGCTTTCCTGAGGAGTAGAGGAGTGGGTTTCCATTTCCTCATTTATTAAATGAACAGTGATATGATATTAGTCCAGAACAGGCTGCAGAGCATCTGGTGGTAGAGTAAAATGTGCGCTGAGACCTGGATAGGGCCTGGATTTACTACTTTTCAGACTCCTCCTAAGGTTGATTTCTTGATTCATTTGTGTCTTTCCTCACTCTCCATACCCTTGCTCTGTTAGCTGGGATATCCTTCCATGGTGTAAATTCTTGGTCTAACCAGAAAAAGGGGTAAATAAAGGATTATTATAAAGTCCTACCATGTGTTAGGTCAGGGATAGTGTTTTACTTGACTATCTTTTGAGGTATGATTCATAATGCCTGTTTATAGGTGAGGAAATAGATTCATAGAAGGAGAAGAACTTGCCTGATGGTCATTATAGCTTGTTAGTAACAGAATCAGAATTCAAAATCTCTCCTAAGCTTCTCGTTACTTTCCTATGGTAGCATAAATGACTTCATGTATTAGCTATTTATTTAGCTTTTGGCTGAGTCCATTGCCAAGTCTTAAACTCGTAGCTCAGGCTATCCTACTTCAGCCTCCCAAGTCGCTGTGGCTGCATACTTGTCACTTGCCTTTGTTCTTCTAAGCCCAGCCAAGTTCTCACTTTCAGGTAGACTTCTCTAATTTTTACAGCCAGAAAGCTGATTCCTTTACTCTCTTTATCTGGCTATTCCTGTTTCTTCAAGGAGGACTGAATGAACTTGTAGCTGTCATGAGAGACAGGTGAAAGTCGGGGTTTGGGCAGTCTTGGCTAGTTCTAGTAAAAAGCCCAGTCGCTGTGTGTAATTTTCCTAGTGTGCTGTTTTAGCCTGGATTGCAGTGAATCTACCAAAGCTGGGTCTTCTGGTTCCCTTGGGGCAAATGTTACTTTGAGGGTTTTTTTTTTTTTTTTGGTATCTGGCTTTAGAGTTTAGAGTCCTTCAGCCAGTAGAGCTAGGCTCAGTAGTATCTGGAGTGGAGTTGTCTGACCAAGCCTTTAGCCTTAGTTGCTAGAATATGCCTGCTGATTGGGGTGCTTGGGCTTTTTTTTTTTTTTTTCGAAGACTATATTGAATTATTAATCCAGCATTTGGGCTTGTATTTTCTTTTTAAAAATATATATTTTAAGTTATTTTCTTTATTTTTATTTTATGTGTGTAAGTGTTTTGCCTTCATGTATATAAGTGCACCCATGGTCATTCAGTGCCCACTGAGGCCAAAAGAATGTTGGATTCACTGGACCTGGAGTTAAGGACAGTTGTGAGCCACCATGTGGGTGCTGGGATTCGAACCCAGGTCCTCTGCAAGAGCAGTCAGTGCTCTTAACCACTAAACCATCTCTCTAGCCCCTCGGGCTTATATTTTCTGTAACCTCTGCATACTAAAATGCATCACTTCACAGAATAAATGGTCTTTCATAGAGGAGATATGTATGGGTGAAAACATTTTTAAAATAAGTTGGATTCTTCCTCAATTACTGGAAAACAATTCTAAAAGTATTTTCAGGCATTGTTCTAGTCAAATAGCATATATTCTTAGTTTTTACCATGAAAAGTTTGTTTGTTTAGGAACAGATTGCAAATTGGAGCATAACTAAATACAACGAAGATATGTTTGATGGGAAAAGTGATGATAAAATATTAATAATCAAAACTTGGATGAAACATAGTTTTTTCTTTGAAAGTTTGTCATAGAGTTCCAGGTTGGAATTTGCTGTATGGATGAGGCTGACTTTGAACTCCTCCTGCTTTCATCTCCCCAGTGTTGGGATTATAGGTGTGTGCCACTGTGGTCTGGCTTTGTCAAGAGTGTTTTTGTTTTTATTGTTAATATTCTCTTGATATAATGGGCAATCTGAACTTAACTTAGTTACCAGAATAAACTAAATAGTAACATAACACCTTTCTTATTCTCTGCTCTGAAGATCATGAAATGTTCTTAGGAGAAGGGGAGAGGAATGCATTCCGGAGTCAGGAAGAACAGTGTGGAGGCTTAGTTTCCCTACTCATTGTTATCTTTGCATTCGTTACTATATTAGTTCCTTTTTCTGTTGCTGTGATAAACCATGACCAAGGCAATTTATAGAAGGAAGAGTTTATTTGGCTTACAGTTCCAGAGGGATAAGAGTCCATTGTGTTATAGGGGAGAAGGGGAATGGCAGGAGGCAGCAGAACAGCAAGCTGAGGGGTCACAGCTTCAAGTAGGCACAGGAAGCAGAGAGAACAAAACTGGAAATGGGCCCAGACTAGGAACTCTCAAAACCCACCCCCACTGACGTGCTTCCTCCAGCATGCCACACCATCTAAAGATTCCATGGCTTGCCCAAAACATTGACATCAACTGATCAAGTGTACAAATACTTGAGCCTCTGGGGGATACCTCATTCAACCTACTACAGTACCTAAGCATTGTGGATGTCGGTTTCCCTCTCTGTTAAGTGAGAATGAATAATATCTACCTTGTTTAATTTTAGAGGGTGAAATAGAATTATTTATGTGAAAGTGTTTTGAAGTTCTGAAGTACTTTTATTTTCATACTTACTAGATGGCTGGAATGAACTTGCTGGCATTGCCAGGAAACTTTTCATTTAAGATAGGGCTTGACGCAGGTGGGAGGAAAGCTACAGAATTAATGGATATACAGTTGACTACTGTTTGGGCAATAGCTGAGAGGAATTTTTGTTTGCTGAGGGAAAGGAATGAAACCATTCCTGTAGTATGTATCCATTTTATTCTGCTTAGTAAAGGAGGAAGACTGGTATCTGCTTACTAAATGCATGATCTGCTAAAATATAGAAGCTTGATTTATGATGAATCCTTCATAGAGACAGAAGTTCTTGCCTGTTGCTACATGCTCACTCGGAGTAGTATCTACCATGTTATAAACTGTTAATAAATATTTGCCAAAAGAAAAAAGTTAAGCTTTGGAGTCAGAAAGACAGTTCATATTTGGGTTCTGTGCTTCATTAACCTTTTTTTCTGAGCAGGCCACTCAGTGTTTTCATTTATAAATGGGACTAGAATTAGCTATCACCAAAATTAGACTCAATCAAAAAATAACTTTTTAAAATCCTTTGTATATAACCTAGCACATAGTGTTGACTAGTTCATTTTTGAAAGCTTTTTATTTTTAATTGTGTATGTATGTGTGTGTTTCTGTGTATGTGTCCATGAGTGCAGGTGCCCATAGAAGGTAGAGGCATCAGATCTCCCAGGTTCTGGAGTTAGCAGGCAGTTATGAGCTGCTTGATATAGTTTGGAAGAGCAGTGTGTACTCTTAACTGCTGAGCCATCTCTCCTGCCCCATGTTTAATAGTTCTTTTTATTTTCTCTTTCTGGTTTGCAAAGTGTAATGGAAGTACCAAGGAAGAGGCAGAGCTGCTTGGGTGAGCCTGGATAATGGCTTTACAGGTTTGATTGGTGATGCCTTTCTAATTCATAAGCTTAGAACTATTGATGTTATTTGCTGGGAACTTCCTGAGATCCTTAAGCAGGATCTTAGACTTGATATCCTTTGCTTCTCTGCATTTTCAGTGATCTTGATATAAAGGCCTGAGTTTTGTCCTTCTAGAGTGGGTCATATTTACATTGCAGGTTTGTGCAGAGGTTGTTCTAGAAGAAGCAGCTTCCACTGAAGAGTCTGGACTTAGGTGATTTGATTTGTGTTTTTATAGCCAGCCATCAACTCATTTACCCTTCAGGCCAAACTCTCCAATAATTAACTATGGTTTTGAAAATGTGTTCAGCTTGACTCCTGTTCTGGATCAGTTGTAAATTCTCTGAGGAGCTGGAGCAGAGCATGTTCACTGGGGTTAATCAGGTGTTTATGAGTTGACCTTTCCTAGTGAAAACCTCATTTCCCCCTCATGCCTGAGTAACTCTAGCAGGCTGAGAGCCTGTTTTCAGGCATCCCTATAACTATTGGAAGTTGTGGTAAGTTTGCCTGCCCTTGTCAGTATGTACACAAAGGCCAATGAGATTTATCTACTCCTTAGAAAGGGGCCAGAACCTTTCTTTTGCCCGGTGATTTTATTTTTATTTATTTATTTATTGTTTTAAGATTTATTTTAATTTAATTATGTGTATGTATGTATCTGTGTATGGGTATCTGCACATGAAGACCCATGGCAAGTGCCCATGGAGGTCAGAGTCATCAGATCTCTCAGGAGCTGGTGTTACAGGTGGTTATGAGCCACCCAACATGGTTCCTGGGAATTGAATTTGGGCTTCTGGAAGAGTAATATGTGCTTTTAACTGCTGAGCCATCTCTCTAGCCTCTGTCCTGAGGTTTTAAATTGCTGGGAAGATCACTTTCCTCTCTCTGATCAGCATTTTAGACTTTGGAGCTTTTTCTTATGGTTAGTTTCTTGGGAAGATAAATAAGCAGGGAGCAATTATTTGGCCATTAGGTAGAAAGGGCTTCTTAAAAAAATTGCTGGGCGTGGTGGTGCACACCTTTAATCCCAGCACACAGTAGACAGAGACTGGCACATCTCTGTGAGTTCAAGACCAGCCTGGTCTACATAGTGAGTTTGGGATTCAGCTGGGGCTACAAGGAGACCTCATCTCAAAAAGACAAAAAATAGTTTGTTTGTCTATCTGTCTATCATCTATCTATCTATCTATCTATCTATCTATCTATCTATCTATCTGTGACACAGGGTCTCACTGTATAGCCCTGGCTGGCCTAGAACTCATTAAATAGACCAAGCTGGCCTCAAAACAACAGAATTATTATGTAAAATAATGTGTCTCTGTGTGTGTCTGTACAGGGGTATGTAGGTATCTTCAGAGGTCAGAGATTTTAGACACCTTGGAGCAGGAGTTACAGGTGGTTGTGAGGTGCCTGATATGGGTACTAGGAACTGAAGTAGGGTCCTTTGTAAGAGCAGTATATGTTCTTAACCACTGAACAATCCCTCTAACCCTTAGAAAAAAAGGCTTCTTTCTTGTAAATTGAAAACCCTTGGCAAGATATGTGTGAAGAACATGTTTCTGGATGGCAGTGATCAAGCACTGAGTAAGTTAGAGTTAGTTTGGGAGTTTAATGGGCCCATTGCTCTCTGAGAGTGTTCTGAATATGACTTCGGTGCCCTCCTTTGGGAGTTAAGCATTGCCACAGGGGAGACCTCAAATGTGGGTTGAGGAGAAGAGGAAGGAGGGTCAAGGAGATAAGAGATAATGGGAAGAAAAGAGAAACATTATGAGCTGTTACTTTATGCTGAGTGTTTTGTGTCAATTTTCCTTTAATCTTGCTGACAGTCTTAATGAGGTAGCTATCATCAGTCTTTTTTTGAAGGTGCTGAAACTGAAACTTAGAAGTTAACTTTCCTAGGTGAAAGATAATAGTAATAAATATCATTTATCCAGTGCTTGGTAGGCACAAACAATTTTTTTTCTTTTTTAAAAAATATTGTTTAAAAATATTTTACTTATCATTTTTATTTTGTGTGTATGAGTGTATTGCCTGCATGTATGTAAATGTACCTGTGTCGTGCACTGCCTGTGGAGGTCAGAAGAGGGCATTGGGTCCCCTGGAACTGGAGTTACAGATAGTTGTTAGTTGCCATGTGGGTGCTGGGTATTGAACCTGGGTCTTCAGCAAGAGTAGCCATTACTTTTAACCGCTAAGCCATCTCTTTAGCCCACCAATTTTTTTAAATAAAAAGATTATTATTATTTATGTGTATGTATTATCTGCATGAATTTATGTGTACTACATGTGTGCAGGCCATGGCTTGTAGAGGCCAGAGGACATCAGATCTCTTTGAGCTGGCGTTACAGGTGGTTGTGAGCCACTTGATGTTGGTGCTGGGAATTGATCCTGGTTCCTTTGTGAGAGCTGTAAGCACTCTTAACTGTTGAGCAACCTCTCCAGCCTCCAGACTTCCTTTTTTAATTCTATGAAGGATTAGTATTATTTTAACATTGGAATTAGAGAGCTTTAGTTTCTTGTGGAAGATCATTCAGCACAGTATTAGAGTGGAGATTTAGAACCAGGTCTGTTGGATTATAATGCTTATTCTTTTAATGTCTGTATTAGTTACTTTTCTCATCGCTGTGACCAGATACCTGATGAGCACCTTAAGGGAGGAAAGATTTAGTTTCAGGGAATACAGTCCATCATGGCAGTGAGAACGTGCAATGCCTGGCAGCTTGCTTACATCTTGGTAGAACAAGAGATTGCTCTAGAAGTGGAGTTGTGCTATAATGAGTACTGCTCCCTGGTTACTCTCTAGCTAGGCTCACCTTCTAAAGGTTCCACAGTTGTTCTAAACAGTGCCATTAGTTGGATACCAATTGTTTAAACACATGAGCCTGTGGGGGACATTTTGTATCCAATGTCCATATCTTGTTCAAGTGGAAGAGCTGGGATTCAAGTACAGAGTCATGGGAGCAGGCCACATTCCTTATTTTTTCCTGTGTCTTCATAATGTGTGACAGTGCCTAGTACATTGATAATGATCAGTAAATATTTGCAATGAAATTTGGCGCTGCTGTCCCCTCATGACTCATGTGACCTGTAACAGTTCTCTATTGCTGTTTGCATTATCTATCTTCTCTCCACTTTGGTTTCTTCCTATTCATCTTTTGTGATGTCTCCCAGCATAAAGCACTGTTCCTCTCCTGAATCTTCATCCTTCTTACCTTTGCTACATTTGCTCCTGGTGTTGCTCTCTATCACCCTCTAGTCCTATTTATTCCATTCTCTGGCTAATCCCAGAGACTTCTCTTTCCAGACTATAATCTTCTTACTTTGTACCATGTAATTTTGTACCTAATTATCTACTGTTTCACTTTCTGTTGGTTACATGGGCATTAATCTTCTCCCGAGCCAGCCGATGGTGATCATATCATAATGACCCTCAGACTAATTTGTGCTTTGTTTGCACTTTACAAAGCACTCTGTTTTCCAGATCTGTTGTTCTGTTCACCACACTCTTAGCAACTCTGAGGTATGACAACAGAGACTTGTCTCCATATTATACAGAGAAAAAAAATTCAAAATAGGCAGGTGGCTTCCCAAGTTTACATATTCAGGTAGAGGCAGAACTGAACCAAAACTCGGATCTACTGATTTCTGGTTAAGTGTTTTGTCTGCAGTTCCTTCCATAGCTGTGTGTTTTCTTGCCTTTTCCCCTCTTGCCATCCAAGAGCCATCAAGGCAGAATATCAACGTTGTGATCTTCAGGAGGCTTGGTTGCTGACCCAGGGAATGGTAGAGAAACCCAGAGAGCAATCTCAGGTATTTCTTGATGGTGTCAGTATTCTGCATTACTATTAGCCGAGAGGGATTCTGATCCTGTGACTGTGGCTGCTAGGATTAAGAAGCATTAGATTACTCTGAATGATCCGAGCACTCTCTCATGGAGATCCAGGAAACAAGGACATGATGTATGGTTTTGGAAGTTTCATGTGACAATGGAAGCAGTCAAACCAGAGTTTGAAATCTGACTATCTGTTATTAGCATTATGACTCTGGGTAAATTATCAATCTCTCCAGGGCTATTGTGAGAATATATTCAAGGGCCATATAATGGCCCTTAAAAATTTATGTTGATTTTTTTATTGTTTATATTATTTTAAGTATAGCATTCCTGAAGGGTATAAGGAACCATTCTGACATTTGTGGGCTACTCTTGGAGTCTTGACTGCCAAGCATCAGTGGTGATAACATGCTACCTTTCAAGCCTGTTTCCTGATGGACTAAGCTTAAATGCTGTACCCAAAGACTCAAGACCCAGGTTTCTAGAGTCTCTTGAGGGCAAGGAAAATAGCTTGTGGACAGCTGGGGCATGGTTTCAGAGTCAAACATGGGGAGTAAATTTTTTTTTTTTTAATTAAGGAGTTTGGCATTAGAATTGTTGCTTCTGTGAAGTCAAGAACCTAGCTGTTACTGAGAAATTTTAGTTAGTTCTGAAGTTACTTATGGCTCCCAAACTATTTGTCCTTTCCCGCACCTCCTCAAAGGGAAAATAATAAGATCCAGAACCTTGTACAGTAGTGGTATCTTTGATTCTAGACAGCTGTTTTAGGAGAGGTCAACTAGAATGTGTCTCACACTCCTCAGGAATGACCTGGTCTGTGCTATAGGGAAAACAGGATGAGACACATGGATTCTATTAAAAGGGAGCTTCCTTTTTCTTTGGAAGTTGTAGAATGCCTGGCATATGGGAAATGACTAGAAAATCCAACTAAGGGGACATAATTCAGTGCTGAGATGAAGGTTTGGATGACTGGGGATGAGAAAGCAAGTTTCCTGGAGAGGCATAAGGATTGCTGAAAGTCTAAGGCTAGCTTGGTCTACAAAGTGAGTTTCAGGCCAACCAGAGCTGCATAGAGACCCTATCTAAAAAAAGGTCTCATGCCATAAAATTAACCACCTTAAAGAGTGCAATTCAGTGACATTTAGTACATTCAAAATGTGCAGCCATCTTTATCTAGTTCAAAAGAACTTTGATCATCTCAGAGGAAACCCACGCTTAATAAACAGCTGCTTCTCATCTTGCCTCCCTTTCCCCAACCACCAGTGTTTAGTCTGTCTGGAGTTATATGTTCTGGATATTTTACTATTTTTATTTATTAATTGTGGTTCTGGGTATTGGACCTAGAGCCTTGTGCATGCTAGGCAAGCACTTACCATTGAGCTTCAGTCCCAACACTGAATATTTCATATAAATGGAATCATGTAATAAGTGACCTTTAGTTTCTGACTTCTTTCATTTAGCATATAGTTTTGAGGGTTCATCTGAATTATAGCTCCTATAAGTATGCCTGATCCATACCTCCTGTTTTTGGTGTGTGTGTGTGTGTGTGTGTGTGTATCCATGCCTTCATGTGTGAAGCCAGAGGAAGGCACTAGGTATCCTGTTGTATCACTTCCTGCCCTATTCCCATGAGACAGGGTCTTTTACTGAATCTAGAGAGAAGCTGGCAGTCCCATTTATCTTCCTATCTTTGCCCCTTCAAGAACACTGGGATTATAGGTATGGGTGCAGTCACACCTGACTTTTACATAGGTGCTGGGGATTAAAATTCAGGTCCTCATACTTGCACAAGTGGTCTTACCCACTGAGCCATCATTTTAGCTCCCCTTTTTTTTTGAGGTGCTCAGAACTGAACCCATGGCTTCCAGGCAGCCACTCTGACACTGAACTATATCCCTAGTACTGGCAACTAAGTTTTTGAATTGATGCATAAAATTTGTACATAGTTGTGAGGTTACCATGTAATGTGCTAGTACTTATATGTTATATAATGTTCAAATCAGAGTGAGATTCTATCTCCTCAAACATCACTTCTTTGTAGTGAAACTTTTAAAAAACCCTTTCTTCTAGATTTTTGAAATATACATTATTGTTGACAGTCACCGTACAATGCTAGAATTGATTTATCTTGACCAACAATAATTTAGTACCCACTGATCAACCTTTCTCCATCTCTTCCTACCTCCAAATGTACCTAGCCTCTGGCTTTCAGGTTCTACGTATTTTATAGTAGCATGCAGTGTTTGTTTTCTGTTTTCTGTGCTTGGCTTATTCCAGTTCTGTCTATATTTTGTGGTGACAACATTCTGTCATTTCTTTGTTTCCACCTGCCTTTGTCGGGGGCAGGGTTTCATGTAGCTGGCCTTGAACTCAATATGTAGCTGAGGATAACCTTGGACTCCTGATCCTCTTGTTTCTATCTTTGGAGTGCTGGGATTACATGTGTTAGTCACTGTGCTTGGGTCCATCCTTTGCTTTGGCAAAAGTATATTCCATTGTATTTGTGTACTGCATTTTATTTACTCATTCATTAGTTGATGGACACCTAGGTGTCAACAATAGTGCTGTAATAAACACAGTCATGCAGATGTGTCTTTGAAATACTGATTTCATTTCTTTTGGATCTAGATCCAGTAATAATATGCCTGGGTCAAGCTAGTCATGATGCCATATGCCTATAGTATCTGCACTCAGGAGACTGAGGCAGGAGCATTGCCTTGAATTACATACTGAGTTGGGCCAGTCAGAGCTATATAACAAGACCCTGTCTTGAAAAGCTAACTAACCAACCATTCAACCACCCACCCACCCACCCACCCAACCAGCCAACCAGTTGGTCATTTGATAGTTTTACCTGAAATATTTTTTAGGAACTGCCATACTGTTTTCATTAATGGCTATATTAATTGAATCTACATTCCCATTGACAGTGTGTAAGTCTTCCCTTTTCTCTACATCTTCCCAGCAGTGATTAACTTTGGAGTTTTGGATATTTGATCGTGGCCATTCTTACTGAAATGGATGATACTCTTTGTGGTTTTGATTTGTATTTCCCTGATGATTAATGATGAAAATTTTTCTTACACTTTTTAGCCATTTGTATGTATTTTGAGAAATGTCTGTTTGCTGCATCTATTGGCTTTTAAAAATTACATTTACTTATTTATTTTGTGTGTGTGTGTGTATGTGTGTGTGTGTGTGTGTGTGTGTGTGTGTGTGTGTGTGTGTGTTATGGCATATATGTGGAAATCAGAAGACAACTTGTGGGAGTCATTTTTCTCCTTACCATGTGGGTCCTTAGGACCTTTTACTTGTTGAACCATCTTGCTGGTTCCAGCTGTTTTTGTTTTTTGACAGGGTCTTGTTAAGAAGCCAAAGCTGACCTTGAATTTGTGGTCCTCCAACATCAGTCTCTGGAGTAGCTGGGATTATAGTCATGTCCTGCCTTGCTTTTGTTACACAGTTTCTTTTTCTTTTTTTAATCTTTTTGTAGCCCTAACTGATCTTGAACTCACTATGTAGACCAGGCTGGCCTTTAACTCGCAGAGATCCGTCTGTTTCTGCCTTCTGTGTGCTGGGATTAAAGACATGGGCCACCACACTTGGCCTTGTTACAATTTCAGTTGCATTTTTTTTGTGTTTTTAGCTTTTTGCTGTTGACTTGAATTTCTTAGAAGTTGTGTTTATTAACCTCTTGTCAGATGCAAATATGTTTCTCCCATATTTTAAGTTGATCTTCACTCTATTGATGATTTCATTTGGTAGAAGCTTTTTTAGTTTCATATAATCCCATTTCCTATTTTTATTTTTGTTTCCTGTGATTTTGGGGCCTCACTGTGGTTTTGCTATGCATTTCCCTCATGACTAATGATATTGATCATTTTTTCATGTTCTTGTTGCCCATTTATTTCATTTTAAAAATATTTTATAAGTTTTGTGCATTTCATATAATAGATCTTAGTCAAATTTAGACCCTCTCCCCCATCTGTGTCCCCTAACCCTCCCCACCAGATTTCATGCATTCTGTCATATATGTTAAGACCTTTCTAGTCAGACATTTGTACTCTTTGGTGCAGGTTCATTCCTTGAAGTCTAGTTAGCCTTTCTAGAATTTCTCTCTCACCCAGCAGTAATCAGTTGCCAATAGTTCCTCGGCTAGGATTATGGCCTGCTGCTCATTTCCATTGTTTTTTTTTTTTTTTTTTTGCTGTGGGGACGTGAGGTTTAATATAGTAGTCCTATCCAGGGACACACACTCTGCATCTCTTATTCTCTACATCTTGGCCAGGTATGGCCATCTGTGTGCCTTGTACTCTGCTGTAAGAGGAAGCTTCACTGATGAGAGTTGAGGGATATATTAGTATTCCTTCTACCCCCTGTTCTGCTGTGTTGCATGAGCCTTAAGTGTAGTGGTTTTACTGTAGATGTGTCACTTAGGGCTGGGCATTTCTCAGATATATATTCTCTGTGTGTGATTAGTTGTGGAACTCTGTAATGGCCTCCATCTGTTGCAAAAAGAAGCTTCTTTGATGAATGGTGTAAGGTATACTTGTTAGGGCAGTAGGCAGGCAGGTCTTGTGTTGCACATTTATATATCCTGTTTGGAAAATGTCTCTTCAAGTTTTTGCCATTTTTTAAGCAAGGGTGTTTGTATTGTTCACTTGTAAGAGTTCTTTACATAGAACTGTTAGTCAAGAGAGTAAGGCTCCCTAATCACCTCCCTTTCTTCTAGGACTCTGGGATGGAAACTGTGAAGGGAGATAGATACTCACTGTGTTGGGGGCTGAGCTAGGGCAGGGTCTCCCCAGCTTAGAACCTCTCTATTTCTCTTTCTGGGGTGTTCTTTCTTGGGTCAGTGGTCCAGGGCTTCTTGCTTTTTGGAGGCCATGTGGACCATGAGGTTCACCACCCTGTTGCTATAGCCAAATTCATTATCATATAGGAAATGACAAAGTGGTTGTTGAGGACAATATCAGCCCCAACATCAAAGGTAGAAGAGTGGGTGTTGCTGTTAAAGTCACAGGAGTGACCTGGTCCTCAGTATATCCCAGAATGCCCTTTAGTGGGCCCTCTAATGCTTGCTTCACCACCTTCTTGATTGTATTTAGCAACTTTCTCCAGGTGGCAGATCTGATACACAGTGGACACATTAGAGGTAAGAACATGGAAGGCCATGTCAGTGAGTTTCCCATTCAGTTCTGGGTTTGCTCACAGCCTTGGCAGTGCCAGTGGATGCAAGGGATGATGTTCTGGGCAGCCCCATCACCATCACACCACAGTTTCCCAGAGCGGCCATCCATCGTCTTCAGTGTGGCTGTGATAGTATGAACTGTGGTCATGAGTCCCTCCACAATGCCAGAGTTGTCATGGATGACCTTGGCCAGGGAAGCTAAGCAGTTGGTGGTACAGTAGGTACTTCTGACAATCTTGAGGGAGTTGTCATATTTCTTGTGGTTCATGCCCATCAGTAACATGGGGACATGAGTAGAAGGAGCAGAGATGATGACTCTTTTGGCTCTACCCTTTTGGCTCCCAGCCTTCTCCATGGTAGTGAAGATACCAGTAGACTCTGCAACATGCTCAGCATCAGCATCACTCCATTTGATATTGGTGGACTTTTGCTCCTGGAAGATGGAGATAACTTTCCCATTGAAAACGCCTTCTTTTGATCTTCCTGTTCTCTGCTCCTTCCCCTTCTAAAGACAGTCTCATCTCTTGTGCAGTGTCAACCTCATCTCTGAGACAGGATGATGAAGAGCAGAATGAATGGATTTAGCCATACTGAGCTCCTTGTTACTACTAAGACTGCCTTTAACTCTGGCAAAGTGGATATTTTTGTCATTGAGCAACAATTGTTATTGTTGTTGTTTTTTTTTTGACGGGATCTCAGTATATAACCCTGATTGGCATGGAACTCACTATGTAGACCAGGATGGCCTTGATTTCATGGAGATCTGACTGCCTCTGATTCCAGGGTGCTGGATTAATGGTGTGTGCCACCATGCCCAGCTGACATTCATGTCTTTTAAAAACATAAATTTTGGAGCAAAACTTTCTTGACTCAAAAATCACTCAATAGCCAAGTGTGATAGCACATACCTATAATCCTAGCACTTGGGAGGTGGAGGCAGGAACACTAAGGTTTCAAGGTTAGCCTTGGCTATGTGAAATTTTGTCTCAAAACAATGAAACCAAAGAAAAATTATCCATTAATCTTTAATTATACCCAGCCTTTCATGCCTTTTATTCTCTGTCCTTCCCTTTTTCTCTGGTAGTAAAATATTAATTGTCCTCCCAGGTTTAGGTCACATGTGACCTCCCCTGGGAAACTCTCCACTTTGTCTTTCTGCTTCCCCTGGTTATGTATATTTTTCTATAAGTATTTTATAATGGAAAACTTTTTTTATTGTCTTCCTCAAACCTCTAGGTTGTTTCTAATATCAAAAAAATATATTGGGTTTGTCCTGTCCTTAGTCTCTATCACATGACCTGGCATATAGTGGATATTAATAAATGCTTAATGAAACTTAAACACAGACTACAATTTTGAGCATAGACAGAAGTCTTACTTGGCAGTGATGGTGTAGAGGGATCGTTGGGGACTCTACTAGATTCATTCATAAAATAAGTATTTGGACTTACTATATTCCAGGAACTCTGTTAGTTGCTTAGTATACAAGAGTTAATGCTCCCCATTTTCTTGAATTTAAGGAGGAAGATAGCAAATAAAAACATAATAATGTGGGATGGGAGAGGTGGCTTAGTGGTTAAGAGGTTCTCTCAACCTGTTCTTGCAGGGGACCCAGGTTTGGTTCCCAGCACCTACATGGCAGCTGACAACCATCCCTAACTCCAGTTCTGGGGGACTCCAACGCTTTCTTTTGATCTCTGTGAGCACTATACAACACAGGCTCACTTACATATATGCAGGCAATACACTCGTACACATAAAATAAAAATAATAAATTTTTAAAACAAAAACCTAATCAATTAATTATTAATTATTATTAATTATGAATGCAATTTAATATTAGATAATCGTAAGCCCTTGAAAACGAAGTAAGATAAAGAGTTAGTGATAGAAAGGGCTGGGAATGAGGCTCAGTTTGTAGAGTGCTTTGCACAAAGCTTTGTTCAGTCTCCAGCAACACGTAAAACTTATCTTGTTGGTACATGCCTTATAATCTCACTATATGGGAAGTAGAAGCAAAAGGATCAGAGGTTCAAGGTCATCCTTGGGTAGCAAGTTCCAGGCCAGCCTAAGCTGCATGAAACCTTGTCTAAAAAAAGGAAGAAGGAAGAGGAGACTGAGAGAGGGAAAGAGGGAGAGGTGAGGGTGGGGATTGAGAGAGAGAGTGGGGCACCAGTTTAGATAGAGTTGTTGGGACAGGTCTCTCATTGGTCTGGCCCAAGAATGAGAAGACTTGGGTTTTATCATTGTACCTTTGTAATTTAGTAAAATTTTATCTATAAAACATGTCAGGAATCCCTCACGTGGTATTAATGGGAATTACTGTCAAGATTCATTGACTTAATGGGCATTGAGAGGGCTTTGTCAGTTGGTTAGTGCTATATCACTTGACTTTTCTGCATCAAGAGAATGAGTGAAAGTGTGGAAGCTAACCAGATTGATTCAGTACTTTGATGGCAAGAGACACTGGCTTCTAGAAACTGTTATGTTACTTTGCCTGGAACACTACCTGATTACAGCATTTGATCAGGGATTTTAGATTCTGTAATGCTCTACTGGTGCTCCATGTCAATTAGTGCAGGAGAATAACAGTCTTGAGAGCCTGGGCCTTGCTCTGCTCTGCCCCTAGGAAGAAGAATATAGACTCCTCAGTTCTTTTCATTTCAACCTTATTGATAAGTTTGAACCTACCCAAGGGAGCAAATATTTAGAAGTCCTTAAGAACCGTTTAGATGGTTTCAGCTTGCTTTATGAATTCTGCTCCTTGTGGGCCATAGAAGAGACTATTGATTTCTATTCTTGTATTTGGAGAACTTATAAATTGAATAGTTTCTGATATAAAGATCAACTAAACATAAAATGATGTGTTAAAGTAAGAGAAAGGAGAGATTAGGGTACACTGGACTTATCTAAGTAGACTTTCTGGAGAAGATGTACTTGAATGGGCCCAGAATATAGAATGGGATTTAGATTAGTGGCACTTTTCCATTCTTCTTCAATGAAGTCTTTTGTTTCCTATATTTTGTGTGACTTCTCTTTTGAAATCCTTTTAGCTGTTTATCTGGATTCTCCCTTTTTTTGCCCATTAGCACAGTTTTCCTTCATTGTAATCATCTGTGTGTAGTATAATGATTAGAAAGGAAAACTTTATATGTTACTGTGCCCCAAACATATAAAAGAGGAAGTCAAACTTTGAAGTCTTACTTTCTGAGTTTAAATCTCGGTTCTATTGATTAGCTATGACTTTAAGGATGTTAATATATTCTAAAAACTCCAGTTTACTCATCTATAAAATAGAAATCATAATAAGATTGTCACAATAATTAAAAGAGCTAATTCTAGAAAATCCTCCAGAGTGTCTGGGCCATTACAAATATTCATTACATGTTAGCTATAATCAAGGCTAGGGTTATAGCTCAGTGTAAGATTGCTTGCCTACCATGCACAAAACTCTGGGTTTGTTTCCCATCAGTCCTCCTCTTCTAAGTTATCCATAGTCATTCTAATCATCTTATCCTTGTAGATCAGAGCTCTCCAATAGAACTTTCTGTGATGATGGTAATGCTCTCCATTTATGCTGTCCCATAATCTGCAGGTATTCAAGAGTGGGGCTGGTTATAGAAGGTCTTGGCAGTTAGGAAGGCAAATATGAGTTAGTAGTTTGTTTCCTTTTCTTTTAAAATTTTTATTTATGTGTATGTCTGTGTACCACTTGTGCACAGGTTCCTGCAGAGACCAGAGGGCTTTTGAACTCCTGGAACTAGAATTATAGGCATTTCTGAGCTACCTAATGTGGGTGCTTGGGAACCAAACTTAACTACTCTGCAAGTGCTCTTAACTGCTGAGCCATCTTTTAAACCATATGAGTTAGTATTTTAAAGGTAATTTGACTCAGAACATAAACATAGATATTACCATGTGGTCTACATATTTTTCTTCTAGGTATATATCCATGATGGTTGAAAACATGTTTACTAGCCTGGTGTGATGGCATACACCTGTAATTCCAGCACTTGGGAAGTAGATAGAGCAGTGTCTAGAGTTCATGATCATTCTCTGTGAAGGGAGTTTGAGGCCCATCAGGGGGAGAGATGTGAGAAAGGAGGGAGGGAGAGAAGGAGGAAAAGAAGGAGAAAGGGAGGGACGGAGGGAGAGAGGAAGAAGAAGAGGAGGAGGAAGAGGAAGAAGAGGAGGAAGAGAAGGAAAAAAAAGTGCTATATAATCAAGGAATTCCTAAACATACCTAGAAGAGGAAACAAATATTTAGGATGACAGGTGTTCCAGGGGCTAGTTTATGATAATCCAGTCAGAGGAGGGAAAGGTGGCTGTGAGTTTGGTAATAAAAGAATCTCAGGAAACGACTTTAAATCAGGGCTGGAGGATGACTTGCACTGGGTCAAGGCCTCCAGGGGGAGAAGGCAGGGAATGCTCCTTGTCCTTTATCTTCTACTTTTTGTTCTCTAACAAACAGGTCTTTGGGCATCTTTTTTGAGCCTGGCCTTGTAATGGCAAAACCGGAAGCTTAGACATTATGAGATATGGTCCCTGCTTCTAGAAGTGCTGAGTATATTAGGGGAGGTAGACAGCTAAGACTCATGCGTGGTTCAAGGTATATTACAAACAAACAGATGGACTTGGTATGTAAAACTGTAGACTGACTCTGAGATTAGGTAAACCTACTTTTGAATAACCGAGGAACCGGTTAAGATCATCACCAGATCAAACAGGTACAGATGTTTTTGAGGTGTGGCCTGTTTTTTAGCCTTTCATTTTACCTTCAAATTTGATGGTCTGTGTCCAGGAATCTTTTCCTCTGTTACCTTTCCAAGCAGTGCTAGAGTGACTGCAATAGGTATCCCACTGCTGTTTTGGAAAGATGAAGCCTGCTGTTATATTAGTTGGTATGGATCTGGAAACAGGTGAGACTTCCAGCTTTGCTTAAGCTGAGGAGTGAGGGGTTTGTCCTCTTCAACTAGTTTAAGGTTTGCCTTTGCTGTGAAGCTGTATAAGTAGTCCACATAGCTTGTTTTTCATTTGGTGCTATTTTTAGCCTTCAAGCCCAGTAAGGTGGAATGACAGAGATGCTTTTGTGAGATTCAAGCTTTTACTAGATCCTTTCTGTCAGGATATGTTCCCAGTCATTTCCCAGGAGGTCAGCTTTTCCAAATAAACAGTGCAAAAAGGGAGGAACACTTCCTTTCTCTCTGTGTGCGGTGTAGGAAATGTGAGGGTGAGTATTCAATTTACCATAATCATCCATGTCTTAAATAGAGATGCTGTAAGGTGGAAACATTTCCATATAGTCTTAAAAGCAATTTTGAGAGACTCGTTATTTCAACAGCCAGGCTTTAGAGATGGGGAGCGTAGACTTGCTGCTAGCCAGGGACTTGGTCACTTTCTGTGCATGTTCCCTTCTAGGGCAAGCAAAACAGATAAGGTATCCTTAATATTTGGGAAGTTCCAAATTTGTAAAATAATCAACTCTGGTAAGACTTGGGTTTCATAAGACCTATAAGGAAGTTACAGGAACTAACTGCCAATAAGTTCACCACTAATCAGACAGTTAATAATGTTAATTGTTGTGATAAAAATCAAATGCTTATGGAATATTTATGTGTCAGGGTCAGGTATATTTAAAAAATTTTTTCACAACAGTCAATAACAGTAGACATTGATATCATTTTATAGATGAGGAATCTTAAAATCACATATCTAATAATTGCTAGAAGTAGTACTGAAATCTAATTAAAATTTTGTGATCTAATTCCAAAGCCCATGTTTTTAATCACTGTTCTATGCTTCTGTTCTAGTGGTCTGGTTTATATTTTATCAGACGTCATTGGGAGAAGGGAGATGGAGTTACTAGCTGCATCTTCCTCAAAACTTGAAAGAGCCAGGGTTGAGGAGATGGCTCAGCAGTTTATAGTACTGGCTGCTCTTGCAGAGGACCTGGGTTTGGTTCCCAGCACCCACATAGTGGCTGACAACTCTCCCTAACTCCAGTTCTAGGGGATCCAATATCCTCTTCTGACTTACTCAGGCATTGTATGACATAAGTGCTCTTTCATACATGCAGGCAATACACTCACACACATAAAATAAAAATATAAAAAAACTTGAAAAAAACCATTAATCTTTGAATACTTATTCAGTATTCATCATAGTTAAGTACCACAAACTGAATTTAATTAGCATTTTTCACATATACTTCAATTATCTTGTCTATGAAGTTTTAGCCTTGCAAGCACTTATCTTGATGCCATTAGTCAAATTAGCATAACTCTTTATTATGATGCTTCTCACCATTATATTTTGTTTATTTTTGTGTCCTCCTATCAGATTTTAAATTACTAGAGGATAGAACTGAGTACTCTCTTTGGGTGCTAGAGAGATGGCTCAGTGGGTAAGAGCACTGACTGCTCTTGCGAGAACCTGGATTTGGTTTCCAGCACTTACATGGTGGTTAACAACCATCTGTAACTCCAGTTCCAGGGTATCTCATGTCCTTTTCTGACCTCTGAGGGCATTGCATGACATGGGTGCACTTATATACATACAGGCAATACATTCATACACATAAAATAATAAAAAATAATAAAATATTTAAAAAGTAAGAGTTTTGGCATATATACAATAAAGTTCATGAAATGCTTGTGTATCTCTATGTAATGACTGTCCAGAGCAAATAAAAATACAGCATTGGGAGTGTAGCTCAGTGGTAGATTGCTTACACAGCATACACAAGGCCCTGGGTTTAGTCCCCAGCACCTTCAAAACAACAACAGCAGCAGCCAGCAGTAGCAGTCTAAACACATTCAAATACCCAAGCAAGCAAGCAAACAAGCAAACAAAGTCAAGATACAAATGCATTTCTGCATCTCCAGATTGTAGCTGATCAAAAAACATTTTCTATGAAGGGCTGGATAGTAAATATTCCAAACTTTATGAGGCCACACAGCAAACTGTAGTAGGAAAGTAGCTACAGGCAGTATGTAAATAAATATGCATGGTTATATTTGAATAAAAGTTTATTTGCAAAAATAAATGTTGGGCTGGATTTGGCTGAGGACCACAGTTTGCTTACTCTTTGTCTAGCCAAGTAGCTAAAGACAATATAGAAATTCAGTAAATGTTGACTTGTGCACAAAATCCTTGATTTCAGAAACTCATTTTGAAAATTTTCAGCAGATAAACAGCTTATATCTCTAGGACATGTTGTGCTTTTTTTTTTTTTTTTAAAAGGCAGGGTCTCCCTGTAGCCCTAGATGGTCTAGAATCTTCTCTTTGTAGATTCGGCTGACTTCAGTCTCACAGAGATCTGTCTGCCTCTGATTCCCAAATACTGGGATTAAAGGTGTGTGTTATCATACCTGGAATGTTTGTTTTTGAGGAGTGTTTCTTAGAGAAGGTTGCCACAATTTCAACAAGTTGTGTTCATAAGAGAATAAAGTTTCATGACTTCTAGGACTCTCCTAATTTTGGTGGCCTGTGGTCTTAGGAATCCATGAAAGCAATCAAAAGGTGTTTATGTGAAACCCATGAGGCCATCCATAGACTATGCTTTGCTCATTTTGTCAGTAGTGCCTAGCTAATATGATTGTACATGGATGTTTAGTAAATATTTGTTCTTTAGTGATTAAATGAATTTAAATTGTTTTTAGTATCTTAACATGTCTAATAGAAATTATACATGCATACAGTCTTTGTTTTTGGTTTATATTATGTCAATTCTGTGAGTACAATAGTTTGTTTATGCTGATAGGTTTGTTGACTGGCAATTGATAGCATTATAGGACAAGTTTCTGTGAATGACCTTGAACATAAGAATAGAGCCAAACTAGGTTGTTGGCAGGGCCCAGTACTTGAATGTATATGCAGTTACTTTCTTTTTCTTCTCATTAGAAATGTTAATTCATAACAATGTTGTTATGAGGCTTTGATAATTATATATAGTTGGTTAAAATCTAGATCAACATTTTGAAAAGAAAAAAGTGTGATAATAAACACAGCTGGAAAGATTCAATTCTTTCTTACTAAGTGTACTTTGCTTAAAGACAAAAGTCCCTCAAAACATGAGGAGCTGTGAGGGAAGATAATCTTAAGTGTTGATAAAAGATAGGTCAGAGTATTTCTGAGTCAGTCCTAGGCAGTTAAATTCATTAACTGAAAGCATTTTCTTCCCAGTACTTGTCCTTAACCATAAGTGCTTTTAACTAAGTAATTAAAAATATTTATTTTTAATTTTTATGTATGTATATGTGTGTGTCTGTATATGCTGTATGTATTGAGGTATCCACGGAGGCCAGAAGAGGGCATCAGATCCTCTGGTGCTGGAGTTACAGGAATTGTGAGCCACCCAACGTGGATATTAGAACTGAATTTGGGTCCTCTAGAGGAACAGAAAGTGCTTTTAACTGCTGAACCATCTCTCCAGCCCCTTCACCCATGTCTTAATGCTGAGCAATACTTGTGAGCCCTGCATGGTAGCAAGTTCTTGTAATTCCAGCACTTGGGAGAGGCAAGAGAATCAGTTCATGGTCAGCCAGGGCTACATAATGTCTTGTCTTAAAAGCAAAGCAAAACAAAATAAACCCTCCAAACTTCTGCCTAGATGTGGTGGTACACATATGCAATCCCAGTATTCAGAAGGCTGAGGCAGGAAGATTGTGAGTTTGAAGCCATCTTGGGTTACATAGAGAGATCCTGTCTTAAAAAACAATTTCCAAAAATCTTCTTATGGAAAAACTTAAACATTTAAAGCTAGGGAGATATAATATGTAAATATTATGCAGTGTGGATCATGAACTGTGCTCATTACTCATCAACAGGTTTATTCATCAGGTTTGTTTTATATTTTGTGTCTATATGTATATTATTGTATATGTGTGTGTGTGCACGTGTGTGTGTGTGTGTGCTGTAGCATGCATGTGGAGTCAGAGGACAACTTTTGGAAGTCAATTTTCTTCTATCATGAGTTTTGAGGATCAAACTCAGGTCCTTGTGATTGCGTGGTAAGTGCTTTACTGAGCTCTCTTTTGGAGGTGTTAGGGAAGGAGTGTTAAAGGCCTGTGTCACTATGCCTGGCCCTCACTGGCTATCTTACTAGCCTCTCTTCGGTAGAGCAATGTAATGTAAGTCTTGAACTCTTTATTCCCCTGTTTCAGCTTCCTTGAGTATGGGGATTAGGGGTATGTGACTTAGCACCTAGCTTCCTACAGGCTTTTTGTGTAATTATTTTAGAAGCCATTCATATTTATTACCTAGACCTAATTAGGTACAAGGATCCTAGTTAGAGTTAATTGAACTGTATTTGAAAATGAGGATACTATTGTTTAGAACTAAATTTTGAAAACCATCAGATTGCAGCTGTTATGACAGGAACCAGGAACTATGAAATGGGGACTGTGACTGTAACTAATTTGTGAGACTTTTAAAATCTTTTTTTTTTTTTTTAAACTTCCTTATGCTTGTTGTTTTTGGCAGACATTTTTTTTTCCCAATCCAGCAGTTAAATCTTTGCAACAGAAAGGGCCCATATATTTTAACTTTTGAAGGGATACATGGATGGATTGTCTTTTTCTAGAGCCAGGCATGGGGAAGGGAACCGTAATGGTAGGAGTTTTAATGAGCAAAGGAAGTGGTTAAGTCCCTGGGGCCTCTGTAGCAAGCTTGAAGAAGACACTGAAAAGTGGCCCCAGGAGCATCTAAGATTAGACACTGTTAGCTGAGTATGGGAGACCAGTCCCATTTCTTTACCCCTTATTTCCCAGCCTAACAGGGCTTCCTCCTCTGTCCAAATGGCCTGGATGGTCTGGCCTTAGTTGTGTCACATTTGACATGTGCCAGACTCAGATTCTTGGTAGCTGTGTTTATGGTGGACTCCTAGGAATCCTGAGCTGATAATGTTAGGAAAATAAGTGAAAGGCTCCTTGTTTTCATCCTGTTCTAAGGAAGACCGAGGGCAGGAACCTTTCAGCAATAGCTTTGGCCGATCTGTGACTAGCAATACCTCACATCATTCTGAATAAGGGAAATGCTGCTGTGGAGGACTTGGTGTTCTCTAGCTTTTTCAGAGGTCACAGGCAGACAGGGCAAGAGAGTAAGGCCTTAATTAGCTGGAGACTTCTGGAGGAAAGCCACTTGGCAGTGCCTCATCTCTGCTCCTTAGTGGGACTGGCTTTCTCCTAGTGAAAGTGCAAATAATCCCCCCTTTTATAGCTTTTAGACCTCTAAATTAGTCTTTTTGAGCTTCAAGACACTTCTGTGCAATGTGGTTTGGTATGTCTTTTAAAGTTAAAGAGATAATATGACAAAAATAGATTTAGCCACTGAAACATGTTTTATTTAATTTTTCTGAACCAACTGTCTGTAAGTTGGTAGATGACTAGGAAATTGAAGCCCAATTAACTAAGGTTATAGCTAATTAGACTGGGCTACATACCAATGTTTTCTATCAGTATGTATAGGAGAATAAAGTTGAATTACTCAAGTTGAATAATTTTTATGTACCAGGTACTATATAGGTGCTTAGCTTAGTTTTCTAAAACAGTATTATTATGGGGCTGGGGGTGAAAGAGATGGCTCAGTGGTTAAGAGCACTGGCTGCTCCTGCAGAGGACCCATGTTTGGGTCTCAGTACTCTCATGGTAGTTAACAACTGTCCATAACTCTAGTTCAGGGGATCTGATGCTCTCTTCTGGTCTCCCCAGGCATTGCGTGCATGTGGTATACTAAACATAAATGTAGGTGAAACACTCATACACATAAAAAAAACCCACAAAAAAACCCAGTATGTATGGGCTGGTGAGATGGCTCAACAGTTAAAAGTATGCAGTGCCTTTTCAGAGGACTAGCATTTGTTTCTCAATCTCTGTGTCTGATGGCTCACAGCTGCCTGTAACTATAGCTTCAGGGGATCTGAAGCCATATTGTGGACTCTAAGGGCAACTGTACTCATCAGCCTACTCCCTCTTCCCATGTACATGTAACTGAAAATAAAATAGAAAAAATTTTAAATTATATAATCAGAATTTTAATCTTGGGCCATTGAGATGGGCCCTTGGGTAAAGGAATTTCTGCCAAACCTGAGAGCCATCCTCAGAACTCATACGATAGAAGGAGAGAAGCAGCTCCAGCAAGTTGTCCTCTGTTCTACATGTATTCTGAATGCATGTGCACATACACACACACACACACACACACACACATACACTAAATACATAAAAATATAAAAATAAATAAAGAAATAAAATCTCTATTTTAACAATATGTTGAATGACTTTCCCAAGAGATAGAGAGCTATGAGATGGTTTGGATCAGATCTAAGTCCATTTGACTTTAATATTGTGTCTATTTAGACTATATTCCTTAATAGTGGTTTATTCTAAAAGGTCTTGATTAAACTGCAGATGCGACATTAGGTACAAAGGACACAAGGAAGTATAAGATTTAGTAATTTATGCCTCATGGAACTTGTTTTTGTTTCTTTGTCTCATTATGTAGTCCTGGCTGACCTGGAACCTGCTATGTGGCCTAATCTGACCTTGAGCTCATAATGGCCCTCTTGCCTTACTTAGCCTTATGAGTGCTGGGACTACAGGTATATGACATCATACTCTGCTCTATCTTTTATATATTTGTGCAGGGCACCATTTAAAAAAAATCAGAGTTTTAACGTGTGTTCTTATCCCCTGAAATGACAAGTATTACTCAGTAAAAGACCTTTGAGATCAAGTTAGGATGGTCTAGGAGCTTTTAATATGATGAGAAAAAGCATGCAGGTTTTCCTGCATTTTTCTGATTATGGAATCATTTTTATCTTCAGAAAGCACTTAGCTGTGCATGGTGGTGCATACCTTTAGTCCCAGCACTCAGGAGACAAAGAGGTGGATTTCTGTGAGAGATCAAGGTCAGCCTGGTCTACATAGCGAGTTCCATACCAGCTGCAGCTGCAGGGAGACTTTGTCTCAAAAAGACCAAAAAAAAAAAAAAAAAAAAAAGCACTTATTAACATTAAACAATCTGGGCATTGTGGTTCAGACCTGAATTCCAACACTTGGAATTAGAGAGGCAGGAGTTACAGAAGTTCAAGTCTGTTCTCAGTTACATAAGGAGTTTGAGGCCAGCCTAGGGTATTTGAGACCCTGTCTCAAAACAATGCCTATTGATGATTTATAATACACAGATTTTGTTGTTGTTGTTGTTTTGACACATGTCTCCCTTTAGCTACAGCTGACCTGGAACTCACAATGTAGACTAGTTTGGCCTTGGTATCACAGAGATTTGCCTGCCTCTGCCTCTTGAGTGCTGGGATTAAAGGTGTATACCACCATGCCTGACTAATTGTTTTTTGAGCTAAGGTCTCATTATTTAATCCAGCTGAGCTGGCTTTGAACTTTCAGTGAACTTCAAGCATAGCCTCCTGAATGCTTTGTTTGCTGTATGTGCAATGCAGAAGCTTAAGGAGGCATCTGGATTGTGAAAATGACTGAGTTTAGTTATTTGTTAGGAGAAAACACAGAGAATAGAATGCTGAGAAGACAACATTCTGCTGTGCTTTTCTTAGGCATGCCACCATCTGTGGGGTACTATTAAGGGACATCTTTCATGATGAATTGGTATTTCATGTGAATTGGTATTTAAACTTAGGTGACATGTTTTCAGAATCTTTTTTGTTAATCACTATGCTATGCAGTTAGGCAGTGAAAATTAATCATAGATCTCTGCCTAGTATGGCAACTTTTTGTAAATAGTTTGGTGCAGGGACTTTCCCAAGAAAATAACTGAAGGCAAGACAATTAATCACAGGCTGTTGTAGTAATCCACCAAGTTGCTTTTGAAGGTGTATGAAGGTCAGTAATTACTTCACATATTCCTTCCTGAGATGGACCTTGTCAGTTGCCATTCTTCCCTGTAGTCTCAGCCTATTTTAGAGTCATTTTCCAAAAACTTGAGTCTTAAAAAATTTTTAATTATGTTTGTTTGTTTGTTTATTTATTTATTTAGTATGTGTGCATGTGGAGGTCCAAAGACAACTTGCAGGAATCAGTTCTGTGTGTGTGTGTGTGTGTGTGTGTGTGTGTGTGGAGACCCAGGGACAACTTGCAGAAATCAGTTCTGTGTTTCTACTGTTTGGGTCAGGCTTGATGGTGAGTGCCTTAACCCAAGCCATCTCTCTGCCCCTTGTTTTCTCAGGCTGACCTTGAACTCATATTGATCTAACTACCTTAGCATCCAAATGTGGAGCTACCAGCCCCAAAAGAATTTTGATCTTAAGGAAGCTCTTGTCTCTATTGCACAGGTTTTCTAGGCAGGGAGACTCTGGGAGTTGAGTTAGGAATAGCTCCTCTGGGGTCAGTCCAAGCAACATCTGGAAGCATTTGCAGGAGAGGTTTAACTTGTTGAATGTAGTCCTGATACAGGAGAGTATCTTTAGGATTGTTAGTTGACTTCAGATTCTGGGCAAAAGCCTGGGGTTCAGAACTATATATGACTTCTTCTTTATCTGTGATCAACCTCAGGTTACCCAGAAGGTAAGTATATCAGTGAGTTCCATTCAATATGGTGTCACAGATGCTATCGTTGAAGAACATAGAAAGTGTATTGGGAATGAGGGTCTACAAGAGAGATTCAGAGAAGGAATGAAAACAAACTTTTAAGCCTCATCTTTAGGAAGTGGCACCAGATGAAGCTGGATATGTGGGGAGGTCCAGATCCTCAATGGCCTTGTATTTCATGATAGAGAGCTTAAATCCTATGGGAGTATTAAATAGTTGTCATGGAAAGATTAAAACTAGAGGCAGGGGTTGTGGGTGGTGGTACTTGGATCAGAAAGGTCAGGAATTCAAGGCCACTTTTGATTACACAGTGATTTCCATGTCAGCCTTAGGTACATGAGACCCTGTTTCAAAAAAGTTAAAGGAAGTCAAAACAAAGACACAAAAGAACATGAACAAAACAAAAAACCTTGAGATGTGGAAGCTGCGCCAAAGACTGTTGCCATAGCAGATGATGAGACTGGACAAAGGCACTGGTCCTGGCTGATGTGAATTGCATGACTGAAGGGGTATTGTCATGCTTTCAATACAGAGAGAGGGAGAGGGAGAGGGACAGGGACAGGGAGAGAGAGAGAGATTGATTTTTTTTAGGGCTTGAGAAAGGGAGGAATATTGATATGGATGGGAATGATGACATATAAGTGATTGTGGAAATGAGAGAAATAGATGAAATCTCCTGAGTACATTTTATAAAATAGGAAAAGGAACAGAGTTGAGGATAGAGCCCTGGTAACTCTCATGTGTGTAGACACAAGTTAGGGAGTTTGAGGAGGAACAGTTGTAGAGATAGGGAAAGGATTATCTGGGAAGTCAGGAATAAAGCATTTCTAAACCAGGGCAAGTGTCTGTTGTGGTAGAGAACTAAACTGAGCCTTGAGATGAAGCTATGGAGTCACTGGTGACTTTAGTGATAACAGCTTCCGCAGAGAGGTGCTAGACTGCTGTGGCTGAGGGAGTGAGGACACAGAGGCAACATAAGACTTCTCATTTGAGAAATATAGTGGTGTGGGAAGGAGGAAATAGGGTAATGTTTTGAAGAGAAGGCAGGGTTTAAAGATTTTATTTCCCCAAGTTGGAGGAGTGTAGAGAACTGAGTTGAGAAAAGCGGAGGGGAAATGAAATTAATAATTATAGCCAGTGAAGGTGCTGCAGCCTCAGAATAGTCCATTTATTGTGAGAGCTGTCAACTTTAACTGCCCTGCTGAATCCTGTAGCCACTAGGTATCACATAGACAGGGGCATCTTGATTTAATAATAGTACTCATATCACCACTTATTGGATAACTTCTATGTGACAGACATTTTGGTAGGTTATGATGTTTACCACAACTTCCAAAATAAGCATTGTCATGCTTTGTGAGATGCTGAAATAGATGTTAAGAAACACATTAACACATAGTTAATGGTGGAGCCAAACTTTCAGTCAGGGCTGTGGATCTCCAAGATGGTTCCTGCTGCCCACTGCTCTTTTTTCCATTAGGAACTTAATGTTTTGATTCTCTCTTTTACTCTTGCAGGGGCCAGATATGGATGGTCTAGAAGGACGGAGAGAATTTGGGAACTGGTGCTTGCTTAGAGGGAACATGAATGACTTCATTTCTGTCATTTAGGGAGAATGATTTTTATCAGCTTTTGTTTTGCCTGCTCTTTAACTTAGCTGGAGGTCCTGGTTGCTGTAGGCTTTAGTTTTATTTTTCATGACCGTTTTGCTTTTAAATTTATTCTCTCTCTTTCTCTCTCTCTCTCTCTCTCTCTCTCTCTCTCTCTCTCTCTCTCTCTCTCTCTCTCTCTCTCTTTGAGACAGGGTCTCCTGTAACCCTAGCTGTCCTGAAACTCACAGAGATCCGCGTGCCTCTGCCTCCCAAGTTCTGGAATTGAAGGTGTGCACCACCATGCCTGGCTGATTTATTTTATTTTTAATTGTTGTATGTGTATTATGTGTGTCTGTCAGTCTGTCTACCAGTACACATGAATGTAGGTTCCTGCAGGGTGTCAGATCATCTGGAGCTGGAATTACAGATGGTTTTGAGCCACCTGGTATGGGTGCTGGTAACCAAACTCAGGTCCTCTGCAAGAGCAGTAAGCGTTCTTATCTGCTGAGTTATCTCTCCAGGCTCCTATTTTATTTTAAATTATGTGTATACACATATGTGTGTCATGTGGGGGTATGTGCATATGAATGTAGCTGCCTACAGAGACTAGAAGAGGGCATTACATTAGATCCCTTGGAGTTAAGAGTTACAGGCAGTTTGAGCCATCCAGTATAGATGCTGGGAACTGAATTTAGGTCCTCTTCAAGAGAACCTAACCACTGAGCAATCTCTCCAGCCCTATTCTATACGTTTTTACTAGGCCCTTAGGGGTCCCAGTTTCTGCATATTAAAATGAAAGGATAAGCCACTCCTTTTGGAGGGAGGGGTGTGTTCATTGTTCTCTTTTATTTTGGTATAATAGAGAGTTTCCATAGTGGAGCTTATTCTTTTTTTACAGGCTACTTGTGATGAGTTACCAAGTTATAGAAAAATACTTTTTTAGCAAAGGGCATATGGTAAGTTCCTTGATAACTATTTTTATTTGAACTGAATAATTTTTGATCAGTAGAAAGGACAAAACTTGTAGGTATTAGAACGCTAGATAGCCAATGCAGATGGTCACCTAGTTTACCTTAGGAAAATTCTTTCTCCAGTTCTTCTGCTTAAAAATACCTGTTTTACTGGGCATGTGGCACATTCTTTTAATCAGCACTTGGGAGGCAGAGGCAGACAGATTTCTCTGAGTTTGAAGTCAGCCTAATCTACATAGTGAGTCCCAGATAGTAAAATCTTATTTGAAAACAAACAAACAAACAAAAAATCTTTACCACAGTACACTGCAGCCTCATTCTTTAGGATTCTCCACAACATTTTTTTCCATCTGATTTATTTTTCAGATTTTTCATTTTGCTCTTTTTGCCTTGCTGGAGTCAAGCTCAGGGCCTCATGCATGCTAGGCTCTATGACTGAAGTAAATCCCAGCCCCCCTGTCTTGCTTTCTTTTCTTCCACATTAGTTAGCAGGTTCTATTGAAAAGTAACTGCAAACCTCAAGATAGCTGGACTTAAATAAGTAAAAATAAATTTGAGGTAAGTATGAAGTGAATGTTAGTTGTCTTTGTCTAAGGTGGCCACACATCTGCCCCCTTTTTCCTTCCCGTTGACCAGCAGATAGCAAGAGCTGTAGCTCTTTTTGGTCCCAGAGATGGAAGTTTCATGTGGAATGAGGATGAGAGTTCTGTTCTCAGTCTTCATCAGTACACTATTATATGAGAAAAACCACACTTCTGTTGGACTCAGTCTGCTACATTTAGGGGTCCCAGTTAATAGCAGCTTTCCCTGTGTCCTCTTGAATACACGAAGGCATTAGCTTGCTGCAGTATCAAGTTGCTTCTTGATATTACTCTTCCTGGATATTACTGTGTTCCTCACTATTTTTTTCTTTACCTTGCTCATTACCTATAATTACTGGTGCTTAGATGATTCCCCTAATTCTCATACGTATTTTAAAAATTATTGAAGTGAATGTCAGATAACATAAAATTGGCTGTGTAGTTCTAAAATATTTCCTTTGTGCTGAACTATGATTGGTAACTCAGTGGAAGAGTACTTGCATAGCATATGCAAGGATTCAATCCCTAACACTGCTAAAAGCAAAAAGCAAAACCAAACAAAAATAAAACACAAAACTAAAAAACTTCCATTGCTCCAAAGGTTTGCCCCTTTTTTTAGTTTCTTTCCATTTTCTCCCTTCTCCTCCAACAATTACCAATAGAATTTACCTATTCTGAGTACTTCACATCAGTAGCATTACTGTACGTGACCTTTTGTCCTTTTGTACCTATCTTCTTTACTTTGGCAGAATAATTTGGAGGTTCATTGTCCTGGTTAGTTTTTATTGTCAACGTGATACAATGTAGAGTCACCTGGGAAGAGGGAACCTCAGTTGAGGAGTTTCCCATATCAGATTGGCCTGTGACCATGTCTGTGGGGCACTGTCTTGATTGCTAATTGATATAGGTTGATGACCCTACTGTGGGCAGACATCCTTTGCCTGGTGGTCCTGCTGTATAGAAAAGTAGCTCAGCAAAAGCCAGAGAGTGAGCTTCAGTAAGCAGCATTGCTGTTTTTTAAAAATATATTTTATACATTTTTTTGATTTATGTGTGTGAGTGTATTGCCTGCATGTATGTAAGTACATCTCTGTTGTACAGTCCCCATGTAGGTCAGAGGAGGGCATTAGATTCCCTGAAACTGGAGTTAAGGATGGTTATTAGCCACCATGTGGGTGCTGGGAATTGAACCCAGGTCCTCTGAAAGAACAACCAGTACTCTTAACAACTGAGTCATCTTTCCAGCACTGCTCCATGGTTTTCATTCCAGTTCCTGCCTGAATTTCTGCCCTGACTTTCCTCATTGATGGACTCTGACTTGGAAATGTAAGCTGAAGCTGAAATAAACCTTTTCTTACCTAAAGTGTTTTCGGTCATTTGTTTATCACAGCCAAAGAAAGCAAACTAGAACATTCATCTTCACTATAACATATGTCAGTATTTTCTCTCTCTTCCGTTTTTTCATCATTTGAGATAGAGTTTCACTATGTAGTCTAGGCTAGCCTTGTACTCATGATCATGATCCACCTTCCTCATCTTCCTGGGTGCTGGGATTCTAGGCATGCACCACAATAACACTTTATTCCTTTTCTTTTTTTAACTTTTTGTTTTGAATTTAAAGAAAAACTTCAATTAAAATTTAAAAGAATATTTGTATGTGTTTGTATGTATACATGCATGTGCCATGGTGTATGTGTGAAAGCCAGAGGACAACCTTTGGGAGTTGGTTTTCTTCTTCCACTATAGGATCTGGAATCAAAGGTTGTCAGGTCTGTGTAGCAAGTACCTTTGTTTGCTGAACCATCTCACTGACCCAAATGATTTGCTTATTTTATTTTTCATGTATATGAGGGTTTGCCTGCTTGCATGTAAGTGCACTGTGTGTAGCGCAATACCTGTGGAGGCCGGAAGGGGCATTGAATCCCCTGGAACTGGAGTTTTAGACAGTTGTTAGCCACCCTGTGGGTGCTGGGAACTGGACCCCCTGCAAGAGCAGCCATTCTTCTTAACTGCTGAACCATCTCTTCAGTCTCTGACTCAAAAGTTTAAAAATTTTTTAATTAATTAAAAAAATTTGTGTATATGTTGTGTTAGTGGGAGATAGTTTTGTTCCAGCACCCATGTGGAGGTCAGAAGACTTGGAAATTGATTCTTACTTTCTACCTTGTTGAGCGAGGCAGGATCTCTCCTGTTTCTGCTGCTGTGCTGCATACTCCAGATTACAGATGGGCTCTATGACATCCACCTTTTTATGGGAATTTTGGGGTTTAAACTCAGGTTGTTGGGCTTGCTTGGCAAGTGCTTTTACCCACTGAGCCATCTTTCTGATCTTTTATATAACCAAAGGTGATCTTGAACTCCTGCTCCTTCTTTCTTTACCTCCCAAGTGCTGGGATCACAGATGTGTATCACCATATCCAGTTTTGGTCCTTTAAAAAAAGTTATTTTTGTGTATGGTAAAATATGTAAAATATAAAGTTTGCCACTTTAGTCATTTATAAGTGTACAGTCTGAGTGTGGTGGATGCCTTTAATGCCAGTATTTGGGTGAGGTAGAAGGATCAGGAATTTAAAATAATGCTAACAGGCTAGAGAGATGGCTTAGCGGTTAAGAGCACTGTCTACTCTTGCAGAGGACGTGGGTTTGGTGCCCAGCACCCACATGGTGGTTAACAACCATCTGTAATTTCAGTTCCAGTGGATCTGACACCCTCTTCTGACCTCTTTGGGCATTGTTCAACATGAGTGCACTTACATATAGGCAAGCAATACATTCATACACATTTTAAAAAAAATGCCAGCTTGGTAACTCATTCCTGCTATCTCAGCATTCAGAAGGCAGAAGCAGAATTGCCACAAATTTGAGGCCAGCCTGGTTTATGTAGTCAGTTCCAGGCTACTCTGAACTACAAAGAGAGACCTCTGTCAAAAACAAAGAAACAAAAAAGCAAACAGTTCTGTAAACATAATTAGCACACCTCTAATCCCAGTACTTTGAAGGCTGAGGCAGATGGGTCAGGAGTTCAAGCCTGGCCTGAGCTTATAGTGTGTTTGAGACTAGCCTGGGTGATATCAGATCCTGTCTTAAACAATAAAAGACAAAACAGTGGCAATAATTACATTCACAGTATTGTGTAACTATCACTACTATTTCTCAAACTTTTCATCATCTCAAACTGAAACTTTGAACACATTAAGCAATCACTACCCAAACTCTCCTTGTCCAGCCTTTCTTTAACCTCTTATCTATTTCTGTCTCCAGAAAATTGACTATTGTAGATATTTATAGAAGTGGGATCATATAATATTTCTCCTTTTATGTCTAGTTTATTTAATTAGTGTTAGAATTTTCAAGATTCATCCATGTAGCATGATTAAAAAACTTCACTCTTTTTTATGGCTGAATTATGTAAATGTGTATATCTGACAGTTTATACATTCATCTATTCATGTACATAGGCTGTTTCCCTCTTACATTTTTTTGGAATTATTTTTAATTTATTTATGTGTTTTGCCTGTGTGTTTGTAAGTTCATCCATGCCCTGTAATGGCCACAGAGGCTAGAAGAGGGTGTCAAAAATTCTGCAACTGGAGTTATGGACGATTGTTAAGCTGCCATGTGGGTGCTGGGAACCGAACCCCAGTCCTGTGTAAGAACGGCCAATGCTCTCAACTGCTGAGCCATCTTTCCAGCCCGTTTTCTCTCTTCGGGCTGTGAGTAGTGCTACTGTGGACATGCCCCCATCCACACCTTGAATTTTCCTTTCCTTTCCGTTTCTGTTTCTGTTTCTGTTTCCCTTTCCCTTTCTCTTAACAGTCTCCTTGGAGGTGCAATTGGTCTGGAATTCTCTATGTATGTAGACCAGGATGGCCTAGATCTCACAGAGATCTACCTACTTCTGCCCTTCAGGAGTGCTGGAACTAAAGGCATATACTACCACATCCAGAAAAGGACCTTTCCTACCCTGATAACAAACTGTATCATTTCTGTTTTAAGGAGTCAAAAATCTTCTAATTTAAATAGAAATTGGAAAAGAACAGGAAAAAGTGATTTTAGAAAGTGATGAGTAATATGAGTTATGGCATGGATATTATCTTAAGAATTTGCCAAGAACTTTCTGTATGTGAGTGTAGAAAGGTGTAAATACAGTATATTGAATGAAAATTAAAGCTGCCTTATATATATCCAAATTTACCATTCAGTGTCTTACTTACTGAGATAAAATTAAATAACATAATTTGTCATTTAAAGTGTATAATTCAGGTTAGTTTGTTTGACACAGAGTCTCATGTGGTCCAGAGTGGTCTTAAACTCTCTATATGGTGGAGGATGACCTGAACTCCTGATGCTCCTGCCTCGTGTTTTTAAAAACAATTTTATGCAACTATCACCACTAATTCTAGAACATTTCCTTCATCCAAGAAAGAAGCCCTGCAATCATTCTCTAACCCCTGAAAACCATTAATCACTTTCTGCCTCTATGAATTTGGACATTATTTTGGACATTTCATGTAATTGGGATCATGTCTGGTTTCTTTTGGTTCATTAATGCATATGTATCTTGCTACTTAAAAATTTTATTGAATCATTGTGTATTTGATACAGAACATCTCAATCAATTTTAATCATCTTTATACTCCCTTCCCTACTGGCACCCTCTGTAGCCCCTCAGCTGGAATGTATACACTTTTTCATCTGTATTGTCTGTTGTGTCAAGTTATTGTCTCCAAATGACCTCAGTGCAGGTTCATCCACTGAGGTCTAGTCAGCCTACCCAGGGTCCCTTGCTTTAGGAAGACTAATTCATCCTCAGCCAACAGTAATCAATTGCCAATATTCCTTAAGCAAAGATTGAGATCTGCTACCTCTTTCCCCAGTTCCATGCTGCGTTTTTGTCTGCTTGAATTTGCATGGGTCTTGAGCATACCGAAACCATTGTTGTAGATTCATACGAGCAGGGTCCCAGGAGCTTTTAGGATTCTGTTTCCTTATGGTCACATACCTTCTCACTGGCTCTTACAGTCTTTCTTCTCCCTCCTCTGAAATGGTCCCTGAGCCCTGGGTGAGTGAAATTTAATGTAGGAGTCCTGTCTAGTCACCCATACTCTGCAGACCTCTAATCTCCATTCTTTGACTATTTGTGACCTTTTTGTGTTGCTGGGCTACTTTTTATGATACTGTTTATAAGTAAAATGATTCCCTTGTCCTACTAATTGGTCATTTTTTCTTATCCCTCAAGTGTATAATTGGTATTGATAAACTTAGCAATTGGAGTAGCATCAACATCAGATCCCTGGCCTATTGAGTAAGAACTATCATAGTGTGGAAAACCAAATAGAAGCCTTTGAAACTTCCTCCTGGTCAAAAAAGTGAATTAAAATCACTATCTCCTTCCTGGATAGATGACAGAAATTAGTATTATCCTTAAGTATTCTTGGAGGATCAGGATGGAGGTTGTTATAATATCTACATTTAATTAATTAGTTTTCCTGCCAGACATGATGATGCATACCTGTAATCTAGCACTCAGGAAACTGAGGCAAGAGGAAAAAATTGGTTTTCCCCCCTGAAAAACTGGATTGATTCAGGAGATAACTAGACTTCAGAAAGTTTAAATTTAGTAGCCCCAGTTCTGTTTCTGTGGTAGATGCAGTATCTTTGTTAGATCAAGTTATAGTATGAATGTAACCATTGATTTGGTGAATGCGTTCTTTTCTATTTCAATTGGGAAAAAGGTCATAAAACAGTTCACATTTGTGTAGAACATATATGAGTATGTCTTTGTCATCTTTCCCAATCCTATGTAAATACCTGTCTACTCTATCATTCAGAAGGCTCTTTCAAAGAACATCAGTTGGGTCTGTTACATTGGCAACATCATGTTAAACCAGTCAGTGTTAGCAAGAGGTTAGCACGCTGGAGATCTTGCTTTGGAGAGATACACATGCTCCACTATGGGTACTGTTGCTTTGTTTGCAAAAGTGGATGTATTTTTTTAAAAATATGGCCACAAATTCTTTGATACCGGTCTCATGAAGAGATAAAGCCCAGTTCCCTACCTTTGACCAAGCTGCATCTGGAAACGAATGATGAAGTATGTTTCAAGGAGGGATCAGGTCATGCCATGGTTTCTTCTTTGCTCTGTTTGTCTTGGATTACTCATTCTAGGGGAAGCCTATCAGTATATTTTGAGGACAGTCCAGTAGCCTGTGAAAAAACCCATGTGGAGAACTGAGGCTTCTGACAACACTTGCCACATAATTAGTAGAAGTTTGAGTGGGTCACATGATAGCAAAACCTTTGGCCCCATTCAAGTCTTCAGATCACTTTATTTAGGCCTTAAAAAAGCAGAACCACAACCATTCATTTACACTACTCTTGATTTCTGACCTAAAAATTTGTGCAAGACAATAAATAGTTATTGTTTTAAGCAACAAAATTCTGGAGTAATTTGGCATTATTCCTGGCATCTAGTTTTTCCTCTTTTTCTTTATAGCCATTCTGCTAAATATGCAGTGTTGTTAAATTGCATTTTAAAATTTATTTTATGTGTATGTGTATGCTTGAGTGTGTATATGTGCAGCACATGCATACAGGTGATTGTGAGCCACCATGTGGGTACTGGGAACTGAACCCAGCTCCTCTGGAAGAATAGCAAGTACTCTTAACTTATGAGCTTTCTCTCCAGCCTCTATATTGCATTTTTGTTTGTTTTGGGGCTTTTTTTGTTTTTTGTTTATGTAGCCCCTGGCTGGCTTGGAGCTTGCTACATAGACCATGGTGGTTCAAACACACAAAGATCTATCTTCCTCTGCTTCCTGAGTGCTTGCTTCACCATCCCTGGCTCAAATTTCATTTTATTTGTATGTCTTTAATAACTAATGTAGTAGAGTATATGTTCACATACATATGAAAATACATATAAGAATAGGTAATGTGTATATATTAATATCTGAAAAATCAGAACCCGTCAATTTCAATGAAATCTTGTAGCACTTAACGCTTTCAGCCTCAGTGTCTTTGCTGCAGTAGCTTGTTTATGAATGATTTAAGAAAGAATGTTATGTTTAGGGCTATTTTTAAAAATCTTTATTTTATGTGTATGAGTGTAATGCCTGCATGTATGTAAGTACACCTCTGTGTACAATGCCTGTGGAAGTCAGAAAAGGGTGTCAGATCTCTTGGAACTGGAGTTATAGACAGTTATTAGCTGTCTGTGGGTGCTGGGATTTGAACCCGGATCTTCTGCAAGAGCAGGTAGTGCTCTTAACTGCTGCCTCATCTCTCCAGACCTATTTTAAAAAGCTTACTCAGAGCTCCCTTTTAATTATAGATCCAGTAGCTGCTTCAAAGTGGTTTTAACTAAGTAGTTGCTACGTAAAACTTTTTTACTATTTGAAAATAAAGCCTCATTTTAATTAAAAGAAGGCTTATTTTATAGATAATATTTCCTGGTTTTTTAAAAAATAGATTTATTTATGTATTTGGTATTCTTAAATGTATGTGTTTATATCTGAGTGTATGTATGTTTACCATATGCGTGCAGGAGCCTATGGAGGTCAGAAGAAGTCATCAGATCTCCTGGAACTGGAGTACAGGTGGTTGTGAGCCTCCATGTAAGTGCTAGGACCTGCACCTAAATCTTCTGAAGGAGCATTAAGCTCTCTTAACTACGGAGCCATCTTTCTAGCCCCTTGTTTTTTTTCATTTTAGACTGGATATTTCTTTTCCCTCTCTAATTCCCTTTCTCCCTTTTATCTCTTTCTTTTCTTTCCTTCCCTTTCCCCTTCTTCCCCTTCCCTTTCTCCTCTCCCCTCCCTGCCCCACAACCCCCTGCCCTACCCCCGCTCTTTTTCAGGCTGGCCTCAAACTTGTAGCAGTCCTCTTGCCTCTCTCTCTGAGTGGTGTAATTACAGGCATTATATGCTGAGCTTATAAGTAAGTGCACCCATATTGTGTAGTGCCCATGGAGGGCAGAAGGGGATGTTGAAACCCCTGGAACTGGAGTTATGGTTGGTTGTCCCATGTGGGTGCTGAGAACTGAACTCAGATCCTCTTCAAGAGCAGCCAGTGCTCTTAACTGCTGAGCCCTCTCTCTAGGCTCCCCTTCCTCTTTTTTTTTTTTTTTTTTTTTGAGTCCAGGTCTCCTTGTAGCTCCAGCTAGCCTGGAACTGGCTGTGTAGACCAGTCTGGCTTGATCTCACAGAGGTCCACCTGCCTCTGCCTCCTGAGTGCTGGGATTAAAGGTGTATACCACCATGCTTGATGATGAGTGTAATTTTAAAAATACTGCTTTTAATGTGCTATTTTGTCTCCCCCTCTTTTAAACTGATAAGGAAGAGTAAATATTTCACAAATGGTATTGTCTTTGATTTTTACTGCTGAACAAGAAATATATGAAAAGTCTTTTTAATGCTGGATGGAGTATCTCTGGATTTTAAGCTTCACAGAAAAATTAGGAATGAATGCTTATGTTTATATATAATTTTTGCTTTTGGATTTTTGAGACAGGGTCTCTCTGTAGTTCCAGCTATCCTGGATCTGGCTATGTAGACTAGGCTGGCCTCAATCTCACAAAGGCCTGCCTCTGCCTCCTGAGTGCTGGGAGATATATAATTTTTATTTATTTATTTTTACTTTTTGAAGTAGGGTCTCATTATGTAACCCAGGTTGGTCTTGAACTCACAATCTTCTTGCTTTAGTGTCCCAAGCCCTGGGGTTACAGATGTACTTTATCACACTTGCCTTATCTTCATAGACAATTTTTAGATTAAAGTATTTATTTGGGAGGTTGAAGAGGTGATGACTTAGTGGTTAAGAGTAGTTCTTGCTATTCCAGAGGATCTGGGTTTAATTTCCAGCACCTACATTGGGTGTCTCACAACCACCCATAACTATTTCCAGAGGGATCTTATCCCTTTAGTCTCCAAGGGCACCTGCACTTAGGTGTATATACCAACACACAGACACTCACACATACACAGAACTGAAAATGATAAATCACAAAAAATTATTTTTATTTTCGACCTGGGATATGACTGTTTTGTCCAGGCTGGCCTTGAATTCCTAGGCTCAAGTAATCTTCCTGCCTTAGCCTCTTCAGTGGCTGGAGCTACAGGTGTGCACCATTACCACTATGTCTGGTTTTTAGGCGTGTGTGTGTGTGTGTGTGTGTGTGTGTGTGTGTGTGTAAAATATTATATTTATATTTTTTATTTTATGTATGAGTTATTGCCTGCATGTATATAAGTGCACCTGTGTTGTATAGTGCCCGCAGAGTCAGAAGAAGGTGTCGGATTCCCTTGGAACTGGAGTTGTGGATAGTTTTAGCTGCCACGTGGAGACTGGGAATTGAACCTAGTTCTCTGCAAGAGCAGCTGGTGCCCTTAACTTCTGAGCCATCTCTCTAGCCCCCTTTAGATATATTTTTAATCATAATAGATTAATCATTATTTAATACAAAGGTTAGCAAACTATGACTGCTTCTTCAAATAAACATCTTTTGGAATACAGTAACTCTTTTGTTTACATAGTCTCTGTGGCTACTTTTACAGTATAATGACAGTTAATTAGTTGTAATAGAGACTGTATGGCCTATAGGCCTAAAATGTTAGCCATCTGTCCCTTTATACAAGATGTTTATTGATTCCTGGTTTAATAGTTCCAAGCACAGTTAGGAATCTGCTTATCATTAATAAGTAATTGATAATTTTGATTTTTTTCTTTGGCCAATTTATTATTTGGAACAGTTAAGTTGCTTTTACCCTGTAACTTTGCTATTATGAATAGAAGGGATCAATTCAATCACTTTTTTGTTTTAATTTTTATTTTAAATATTTTTGAGACAGGGTCTTACTATGTAGCCCTGACTGGTCTAGAATTTGCTTTGTAGACCAGGCTGGCCTGAAACTCACAGAGATTCACCTGCCTTTTTGTCTCAGTTGCTGGATTAAGAGATCGATGCCATCACATCCTACTTTGGTTTTTTATTTTTGTTTGTAATATTAATATTATCTCTAATTCTTGGTAGATTGTCTTTCACATTTGTTTAAATTATTTGTGAGCATCCATGTAATAGCATTTAAATGGCAAGGATTAATTTAGTTGAGTAAGAATGGAAACAAATTAATCAGATACATATTACCTTAGTAACTTCAAAGCAAATGAATAACTTCAGACACTGATGTTTTGATTCTGCTTTGCACTCTGTGGAACTCCCATTCTAAGCTGTTTAGGATAATTTGTATGTGGTACATGGTATGGAAATGTCATACAGACACAGATGACACCACTGTCACCATTGTCAGTCTTTATATTTAATATTGGCAAAGCATCATGTCATATTTTAAGATAAAAAAAAAGTATAAAACAAGCCAGGAGAGGTGGTACATGCCTTTAATCCCAGCACTTGGAAGACAGACACAGGTGATTCTCTATGAGTTAAAGCCAGCCTGGTCTACAGAGGGAGTTCCAGGCCAGCTGTAGCTATAGGGAGACCCTGTCTCAAAAAAGACCAAAAAAAAAAAAAAAGAAAAAAAAAAAGTATAAAATAAGAGTTAATTTTTCTTCCTGAGAGCCAGTCATCATGGCAAATACCTATAATCATGGTAGTTGAGAGGCTGAGGCAGGAAGATTGTGAGTTTCAGGCCAGCCTGGGCTACATGTTAAGACATGTGTTGCATAAATTTATTCTCCACGCCTTAACGGATGGGATCTGATTCATCCAGCTGGATAAAACGGAAACTGATCTTCCATTTAGAAAGATTTATTTATTTACAAAGTTACGAAGTCTCTGGGTATGCGCAGCCCGATTGCCCGAGAAAGTTTGTTACTGCCCGGGGCCAGCCCTTAAAGTTTGCGACAGCCGCGCTGGGTGGGTGCAGGTCTCTTAGTTCGTGTCACTCTCATGATCCTTAAGACGGCGGGGACTTGGCACGCTGGCTCCTGGGTTCTGGCCTTCTGTGTGGGCTTGGGGGCCAGGGCATTTTCCTTCCCGCGTGGGTACAATCTCTCCCCCTTCCCTGGGAATTGCCACCATCTTGGTTCCACCTCCTCCCAGCCTCCCCTGCGTTTCCCTTAAGCTATTGGCTACTCAGTTGTCAGTCAGGCCGAGGTCCATCCCTCATATCAGAGAGAAGACTGCTCTTTGCTTTTATGCCACATTCCACCCCTTCTCTCTGGCTCTCACATACTTCCCACCATCTCTTCTGCAATAATCCCTGAGTCATAAGAGCAAGGGGTTTGGGGAGAAAGGATTTTCATTGTAAAAACACGATAATTGTAAAACAGCAACAGCCCCAATAACAACAACAGCAAAAGCAACATCCACACAAATACTGAATGACCTAACCTATGGGCATAAACACAGGTGCTTAGGCAATGCCTAAGTGGGCACATCATAGTTATCTGGTAGTTTCTTTATGGGGGCTTGTAACTCTCCCCCTTACTATTGGGAGTCAACCCCTCTTTTCTTTCCATATCAGGCATGTGTTCCGTCCCTGAAGAGCGGGCTTTAAAGCCAGTTATGAATAGGCTGGGGTTGCACTTCTCCACCACCCCTGCAGGGCATTTGACAGTGAAGCACACAAGATCTGTCATTAAGCAGAGCTTTTCAGGACCATTCTCCCATGGTGGTCTGCGTATCGCCCTCTAGCACTATGAAGGCCAGCCATCCATCTGTAGGGAGTCTTTAGTTCAGTCCCAGCTAGATCTCTTTCTCCATGCTCAAGCCATGTCACATTTTCAGTAATGGGGTCTTACCGTCCATTTCCAGTGCGTGACCAGCATTATAATGTGGCAACTGCCTTTTGTTTGGTAGAGGGGACCCTCAAGCCCCCATTGGCCAACAGCTCATAGGGAGGGTCAACCCATGCCCGGTACGGGAATTGCTAGTCAACAATCACAGAAAGTATACCTTTACTCTCTGACATTAGGACTAGCCTATAGAACTCACAGAATTCCACAGCTATACTTCACCTTGGTACTCTGTATGAGTTATATTCCATTCTTGTTCCTTTAAGTGTACTTGACACCTCTCAACCCGGTTTCATATCTGTAAAACACTCAAAAGTTAACATTACATATACATACAAGGTCTAACATAGCATGGAAAATTAGCCAGTTCTTTACTGTCTTTAGTTATTGTCAGGAACCCATTTAGTGTCCCAGAGTCATCACATGGAGCCTCCATGCATTTTTGTATCCTTGCCAACCTCCTTGATGTTGGCCCAAACTGCCTGATCCTACATAGGGCCAAGGAAGAATAAGGTTTTCCTTGCCCCTGTCATACTGATTGATTCCTAGGGCCAGGGAGACCCTGGATCTGATTCCTGGCCCTAGCCACACCTGTGATCTCTCTATTGCCCACACCTGGCTGTTGGGAGAGGCCCTGGCCAGGCAAATTATCTCCACCCCTCGAATAGCCAGTCACAGGGGAGAAATGTCCTCCTTTTACACTAGGGAGGTATCCACCCCTTGGATAAGCTTCATCCTTTGGGTACCTGTTGTGAACCGTTTCTCAGGGCTCAAAGCCTCCCAGAGCTGCTTCAGCACAGAATTTGGCTTTTTATCAATCTTTTCTTTAGGAACTTGGGCTAAACACAAGTCTCTCCACATTTGTCTGTGAGTAACCCAAGCAGACCTCCCTTTTTGTTAAGACATGCTATCCTAATGAAGTATTTTTAAAATGCAGTTTTAGGCTGGGTGTGGTGGCACACACTTTTAATCCCAGCATTTGGAAAGCAGAGGCAGGAGGATCTCTGTGAGTTCCAGGCCAGCTATGGCTATATAGTGAGACCCTGTCTCAATACTCCCCTTGCCCCTGGCAAAAGAAAAAAATAAAACAACAGAAAAACACCCCCAAACCAAAACCAAACAAAGAACAACAACAAAAAGTGATTTTGTAGACAGTGGAGGAGTCTTACTTGAGGAGCCAAGACATTGATGTTATACTGGCTAGGAAGAGTAGTGGAGGTATCCTGATCAGACTAGTTCTATCTGGTTTTAGGTGTAATTCTTGGCATCTATCTCTGGCTTTCCACTTCTCTAGGTGAGTCTGAGTAACTCTTTTGAAAAATTATTCTTCTGCTTAAACTAGTCAGAATCTGTTGAGGACGCTGAACTAACGAGCCAGGTTGTTCATGTGATGAAGGACCAGCCGATAGAACAGCTGCAGTGGCTGATGTGTCACAACAGAAAGGAAAGGTCTTAGGACGCAACTGGAGTGTCTGAACTTAGTTGGCTCCCTCTCATCTACTCTTTTTTTCTTGTTTGTTCCTTTCTTCCCCCTGACTTTCTGAGAAAGGGTCTCAAACAGGGCCTAAAACTCAGTGTATAGTGAAGAATGACCTTGAACCATCATCCTGCCTCTCAAGATCTGAGATTACAGTCATGCACCACTAATATCCAGTGCTATCTCTCCTTGATTTTTAAATGATAACTATCTTTCTAGGTCTTACATTTGTGCCTGGCCTATAGTAAGTGTTCAGTAAATATTTACAGAATGAACAAATGGATGAATGATGGGTATATGTGTAAAATTCAGCTTCATACTGACCAGTCTCTCTAATGAAGGGCACTTTTTCAGTAGATATAGTTCTGTATAACAGTCAAATTTTAATGATTTAGGGACGATTTTTTTTTTATAGTTCACTTGGCCAATCCATACTGTATAGATTTTTTAGTTTAGCCCTGAGATGTATGATTATGTATGTGTATAGGGGGAACAGCAGAGAGTATCACAGTGCTGACAAGAACCTGCATCCCTCCTTCCTGATGTTAATGCAGACTAACAGCATTCTTGGCATTTTGGAAGCAGTCACTCTTGAGTCTTCCTCCAGGCTTGTTGGTGGAGTAAAGAAAAGATTATACACCCACTGATAACTGCATGTGTGTGTGAGTGCACACAGACCCACAGAACTATATTCAAATCTCAGATGTTGTAGTGAATAACTTTATGATTCTTGGAATTTTCCTATGGATTTCCTGCTTTTTTTTTCCTCTTGAGAGTAACTAAAATTGGGAAAGGCAGGAAATACTGGTCCTTTTCCTCCCTCTTTCTATTTTCATTTTTAGACAATCAACCTTGTTAAGGAACTGTATGGGAACTGGTAGTTAGCACCCAACATTCTGATTCCATGAAGTCATTTGCTTACATTTACTGGGGCTTTTGCTGGGTGCTATGAGATAATAGTGTTCTGAAATTAGAGGGATTGTGATTTGGAGAGGATGAGGTGACTTATTCCCAATTCATTACCCATTTCTTTTAAAAAACAATTATTATTTTGCGTATATGAGTGTATTGCCTGCATCTAGGTAGGTACACCCTTGTTGTGCAGTAGCCGGGGAGATCAGAAGAGGGTGTTAGATCTGGAACTGAGTTACAGATGGTTGTTAGCTGCCATGTGGGTGCTGGGAATTGAATCCAGGTACTCTGCAAGAGCAGCCAGTGCTTTTAACTGCTGAGCCATTTCTCCTACTCAGACCTCAAACTCTTGATCCCTTCACCACAGTCTCCTGAGTTTTAAAATTTATAGGTTCATACACCATGTCTGTTTGTTCTTTACCTCTTCCTGGAAGAGTGACTTTGATTGGTGGCAGAGGATAATATACCTGAAATCCTTGTCTCATTGTCTCTAAAACATAGTGTTTTAGGCTTTGACTTAAGTTAGGACTGAGACTTTGAGTTAAAGGTCTATGTACAACTTGATTAAAATGTAAAGATTAGTTGGCTTTTAGTTTCAGATGTGCAAAGAAGCTGAGAGAACAGTGAGTTGTCCAATATGTCCATGTTAGTCATGAGTAGAGTGGGTGTCTGAATATGTTTCTGTGTGTGTATGTGAGTTTGTGTGTATTTGTGTTGTATGCATGTATATGTACATATGCTTATGTATATGTGCATTAAGGAACCAGAGTTCAACCTTGGGTGTCTTCCTCTACTGCTTTCCACCTCATTTAAAAAAATACTTATTTTTATTATTTTTAATTATGTGTGTGTGTTTGTGTGTGAGTGTGTAATCCTGGAGCTGGAGTTATAGGCAGTTGTGACTTAGGAACTGAACTCTGGTCCTCTACAAGAGTGGTAGCTGCTCTAACCACTGAAAAATCTCCCCAGTCCCATTTCCATCTTATTTTTTGAGAAAGGGTCTCTCACTAGACCTGGAGCTCACCAATTTGGCAAGACTTATCTGCCAGTGAGCTCTAGATCCTCCTATCTCTGCCTCCCTACTGCTGCGATTACAGGTTTGTGGCACTATATCCAGCTTTTTATGTGGATCTTGGGAATCCAAACTCAGGTTGTCCTGCTTGCATGACAAGCACTTTACTGCCAAAGGCATCTCCCTAGCCTCTGAAGGTATTTATAAAGGCAAAGTAACATCCTTAAAAAGGCTAAGGGCTATTTCAGGTTTATTATATCTTAAGCTAGCAGGGTTGGGGAGGGCGTGAAATTTATTCTGTTGTTTCCTTCCTTGAATATTGGGAAGAATCAATGCCCCTGGATGTTTGTTTTTCTCTGGTTACTTCGATTTGCTCCACATTTCATTATTCAGATAGATCCTGGTCTACATTTTTGTTGTTGTTGTTCTGAAGCACCCTAGTCCTTGTCTTAGGCTATTGGTCACCAAGTTTGTAGATAATAGTCTTATGCCTCTTGGACATGTGACCAATCAGGCTAATAATAGACCAGAAGTTCTGGAAGAGCCTCAGTTCCTCCACTACCCCCACCCCCTTTGCTGGTAATTTCTTAACTGCCTGGAGAATGGAAACAGGGAAGTCTGCCTATCCTCTTTTAGGAGGCAGTGCAGACTCAAGTCTGTGCGAGTAGACTTTGGCCTCATGGGCCTCTGCACTGCTTCAGGTCAAGTGAAAGTGGTTAGCGTTTAAGGAGGAAATAATATCCTCACACTGTTAGGTGTTACTTTCTTTTTTGTTTAAGTAAATATGTTGGATCCTCACTATCTGTAAGGTACTGTATTTGGTGCTTTTCGTATGTTATCATAGTCTTTCCTACAAACTTTGAGATAGGTTATTCCCATTTTATAGAGATCACTAAAACTTAGATTGATGAAGCAACCTCCTCTCACATAGCCTTCAATACTCTTATTCAGGCCTTTTGATTTTATTCTTCCTTAATTTATATAGCTTCTATGTTTATAACTTTCTAAGAAAAACTGGACTAGGATCAGTTGGATGAATAATCCTTGGGACACTTGTATTATTGAATTATCTATGTAGCTTAAGAAAATGACAAAAATCTAAAAAGAAAGGATAGAAAGACTATCTACGAGCTACAAAAGTTGTTCAGTGGATTTGTTTAACAGGGTAATATATGACATAGGTTGACATTATCTTAGTGAACTCAAGTTAAGTAGTGTACTGTAGATCAACAAACTTTATTCCTAGACTGAGGATTTAGCTCAGTTAGTACAGTGCTTCCCTAGCATGTGTGAAACTGTTGGTTTGATTCCTAGCACTGCATAAATTGGGTGTAGTGGTATATATCCATAATCTCAGCACTGAGAAGGTGGAGGTAGGAGGATCAGAAGTTCTAAGTCATCTTCAGCTACATAGTTCACAGCCTGGGCTACATGAGACCCTGTCTCTAAATAAATGAATAAATAGATAGATAGATCAATAGACAAAAGGAACCAACCATATTCCTTACCATGGCACATATGGCAATCAGAATTGGGTGTTTTCTTCATAAACTCTATTTTATTTCTCCTACCTGTAAAACTGTCCTATTCACTAAGCCTGCTGTTCTCTTTCATGGCTGTGCATTTGTAGGCTCTTAAGATTGTTTGCAAAAGGAGCTATTGCTAGCTTAGGACTGAATTGACAGTTATCCTAGAATCCTTTTTTTTGAAACAGCATCTGCTCTATAGCCCTGGCTGGCCTAGAACTTGGTATCTAGATCAGGCTGCCCTTAAACTCCACCTGCCTCTGTCTTTCAAGTGCTGGGATTAAAGGCATGCACCACCATGAGGCTTCCCAGAATAACTTTGGATTGAATCATGCTCATTCATTCATTCATTCATTCGTTCAGCATACTGGATACTACTTCTGTGCTCAGTATTGTCTTAAGCCCTGCAGTTCATATTAAACAAGACAGATACGGTTCTTGCTCTCCTAGTATCTACATTGTAGCAGGGAAGCCAACAAATGAAACAATCACAATAAAGTCTGATGAGTGTCATCAAATGGAAATAAGGATGTGATGGGAGGATACATAGAGGAGGGAATTTAATATTGTTACAGTGATGCATCTGAAAAGGTGACATTTAGCTATGTAAATGGGGTTAAGAAAGATGATTGTAGATAATAGGGAGAGTACATGCAAAGGCCTAGAGATGATGTATTAAGGATAAGACATGTCCATCCCAGCTCATATACTTAACACCTATTGACAGCTGCTTTGTATCATGCAGTGTGCTACAAAACCAGTCAGATGTGGTCCCTACCTGTTCTGGAGAAACTTTGTCAGGAGTAGTGATGTCATTTCTTGGTAGCCTTGGTGCTAAGGTCACCTTAGATCTTGGATTCAAACTCTTGGGTCCCATGTGACAGGACTTAACACTTTTAGAGGAACTGCCTGCCCTTGAGTGTTTGCCCCACTTGTCAGGCACAGAGGACGTGGATCTCAGCTGGAAACTCACAGCATTTGCTTTTATTCCTGGATTCATCATCGACAGATCCTTGATTGACAGGACTCTGTTCTGTAGTGCTTATGTCTTTACCTCTTCTTCAAATTAGTATTTTGAAATCTTAATCCCACTCTGATGTCTTAGAAGGTGGGGCTTTGGTAGATGTTTAGGTCATGAATGTGATAAGTGCCCTTATGAATGAGACCTCAGAGAGTTCCCTTGCCCCCTCTGCCATGGGAGGGCACTGGGAAGAAGACAGTCATATCTGAGCCTGGAAGTGGACCCTCACTGGGGCTACTTCTGATCCAAATCTTCTGGTTCCTTGATTTTTAATTTTTTTTTTGAGACAGGGTCACCCTCTAGCCCAAGCTGGCCTGAAAGTTCCTATGCAAATCAGGCTGACCTTTAACTTACAGAGATGGCTTGCCCCTTCCTCCCAAATGCTGAAATTAAAGGTGTGTGTCACTAGGTTCAGCTAGCTCCTTGATTTTGGACTTCTTAGCTTCTAGCACTGTGAGAAATAAATCTTTATTCTTTAAACCATGAGTCTATGGTATTTTTTATTTTAACAGTGTAAAAAAGACGGAGCTGGGGAGATGGCTCAGTGGTTAAGAGTGCTGGCTACTCTTGCCAAGGACCTGGGTTTGGTTCCCAGCACCCACATGGGGGTTAACACCATCTATAATTCCAGTTCTATGGGATCCAGTGCTCTCTTCTGATCTCTGCAGGTGTTGCAAATATGGGTGCACTTACATACATGCAGGCAATATACTCATATACATGAAATAAAAATAAAAATAAATAAAATATTTTTAAAAACAGCATAAAAAAGCCTTAAGACAAATTGTAACCAAGAAGTAGTTAACAAATACCTAGAAATGTGACAGTAAATTTATTACTGGTTTAATGAGGGGCACCTGGAAGACTTTAGAGGCGACTAACAGGAAAAACCTCTATTTTTATGACTAGACCTTTAAAAGTGATCCTGGTTAGAGGGAAAAAAAGGGCTGTAGAGAAAGTCTTAGTCTTCTTAAAGGATGTCAAAGTAATCCCTAGGAGAATGTTGGTAAAAATAAGGTTGAGGAACTGGAGAGATGGCTCAGCAGTTAAGAGCATTGGCTGTTTTTGCAGAAGACATGAATTCCAGCACCCACATAATGGCTAACAAATGTCTGTAACTCCTATCGCAGGGAATCGGATGTCCTCTGTGAGCATAGCGTGACACAGGTGCACTTACATACATGCAGGCAATACACTCATACACATAAAAAAATAATATGGTTGATTAAGATTTTTCTGATGAAGTTTTAGATAGAAATCAGGAAAGTGTTAGAAACTGGAAGAAAGATAATCCTTCTTAAATAGTAGTGGAGAACTTGGTTAAATTGTGTTCATGTTCTCCTGTTTTCTGGAAAGTAGACCTTGCCTGCAAAGAAATGGAATATTTAGCTAAAGTAATTTCTTTCTCTATCCAGACAGGCATAAACTAAAACTTAAGTAATTTCTCTAAAATTTTTATTACATCTATGTATTGTTTATTTACTTTAGTGTGTGTGTGTGTGTGTGTGTGTGAGAGAGAGAGAGAGAGAGAGAGAGAGAGAGAGAGAGAATGTATGTGTGTGTGGAGGTCATAAGACAACTTGTAGGTTTCTCTCCTTGCACCATGTAGAGACTAGGGATTGAACTCAGGTTGTCAGACTTGACAGCAAGCACTTTTATAACCCCTCCACTCCCAATCTCACCAGCACTAATTTCTAAGCAAAGATTTTGAAGATGGAGCTTAGTTCCTCCGTCCTGCTTAGAGTAAATGCGGAGGTGATAAATGTCTTAAGGAATTATTAAGCAAAAATGAACAAGAATTTCAAAATTTAGAAAAGTCTCAACATGTCCATATTATAAAAAAAAAAAGAAAGGAAGAAAGAAAATGAGAAAGCATGGAAGCGAAGAATACAGGTGTAGTCTAGTGACTGGTAAGGAGATTAATATTGTATTAATTTCCTCAAGGGCAATGTATACCTATTTGCTCTGTGCGTGTGCACGTGTCCATGTCCACGTATATTGCATGCACATGTGTATGTGGGCACATGTGATAATGCACATACATGTGGAAACCAGAGCAGGGATGTTGGATGTCTTCCTCTATAGATTTATGTCCTATTACCTTGAGACAGGGCCTCTTGCCAAACTGGCAGCTGATTGTTTTGGCTAGACTGACTGGTCAGTGACTCTCGTTATCTATCTACAGGTCTCTGTGATCTACCCCCACTGAGAATGCTAGGGTTATAGGCATGTACAGTTGGACTTGACTTTTTCTGTGACTGCTGGGGATTCAAACTCAGGTCCTCATATGTGCAGAACAAGAGCTCTTACCTACTGAGCCATCTCCCTGTCCTTTATGTTTGTAATTGGAAAGGGTTTCTCTCTAGCATGGTGGCTCATATCTATAATCCTAGTAGTTGGGAGACTGAAACAGGAGGATTGTGGTGAGTTGGAGGCCAACCAGCCTGAGCTACAGTGAGATTTTATTTCAGAGAGAGAGAAAGAGAGAGAGAGAGAGAAAAAATATGAGAATGAATTGAGAGTTTGTTAGGGGCAAAGATCTATTTCAAGACAACCTGATGTTTTTAAGACAGAGTCTGAAAACCCCAAAATGGAAATTTCTCCAACTTTTTATTTTTATTTATTTATTTTTTTGAGGCTGTCTTGTGCAGTTAGACTGGCCTCAGGCTCTATGTAGTTGAGAATGACCTTAAAGTCCCGGTCCTCCTCCTCAGCCTCCCAAGTGCTGGGGTTGCAAGATATCAGTCTTGACATGCTAAAATAGCTTTAATTTTTGTTTGATTAGGTTCCCACATGGAAGGTTTTTCAGATTATGAGAATTCCTTAGTATTGGGGTAAACTTTCAGAGAGATGAATTGATGTCATTTCCCCTGTTAGACAGAGATTGGCCACTGTGAAGAAATGCTTAATTTCTTTTAAAGAAATATTTTATTATTTTTATTTTATGTGTATGAGTGTATTGCCTGCATGTAGATAGGTGCACCCATATTGTGTATTTCCCACGGAGGTCAGAAGAGAGTGTCAGACCACCTGAAATTAGAGTTATAGACAGTTGGTAGCTGCCATGTGGGTGCTGGGAATTGAACCTGGGTCCTCTGCAAGAGCAGCCAGTGCACTTAACTCCTGAGCCGTCTCCCCAGCCCCAGAAATGCTTAATTTCTTAACAAGATTAACAAGATCATGTTTGTAATCCTAACTACTTAGGAGACTGAGGAAGGATGATCACCAAGGCTTGTTTTGGCTACAGAATGAGTTCAAGGTCAGCTTGAATAATTTTGAGACCATGTCTTAAAAAGAATGCCGGCAGTGTAGCTCAGTGGCAGAGTGCTTGTCTAGCGTGTGGGAGGATCTCAGCTCAATAGAGCATACAAAACAAAGTCAAAACAAATGAACAAACAAACAAAAGATAGGAGTTAAAAAACAGATGGACCATGCATTCTTGAACCTGGATTTTAGAACTCCTTTCACTGTGGAGGGACTGTTATACTACCTTCATCAAGGCTGTTCTCTGCCTTTATGTTTGGCCTAAGTTGGGCACAAAAACTGTCCTGTATTTCATAGTCAGTACTGCATAGAATGTTTTTTGAGGGGAGTTGGGGTCCAGTACTAGAGACTAAATCTAGATAAAGCTTTTCTCAAAATTCAGGGAAGCAATATGAAATTAAAGTTATTGAAGCTAGATATGTTTGTCTTGGCAGCTCACACCCGTAATCCTACCATTTAGGGGACTGAATTACAAGAGAATTACTAGGAGTTCGAAGCCAGCTTAGGCTATAGGAGTTCCTGGACAGTCTGGGCTACAGCTAGAACATAAGGTTATAGACTGGAAGACAGATGAGACAGGTGTGAATTAAGATATGTGGGTCTCTAAAGACTTTTATAGTTTTGAGTTTTTATGCTTCTTCTAGGCCTTCCCGATATAAGAATTGTAGAACTGACATTGTACTTTGATTCCTAGAAGTATAGGTCCAACGGTGAGGTCAGGAAAGTGTGTGACTGACAGTTGAGGCTTCTTCTAATCTTATTTCTCCATTTCTGTCAGTTACTATACTTCCCTTAGCATAGGGAAATAATATGTAAAATGAAGCTTTTATGCTATATATGTTTTATTGCAATAAAAGTACACTTTTATTCATATTATATAATGTTTTTCCCTGGTGCTGAGGTAGAGCTCAAGACATTGTGCATGCTAGGCCAGGGCTTTGCCCCTGGGCCACACCCTTAATGCCCAGACTCCACCCTACGTCTTTATGAAATAGGCCATTTGGGAGAGCATTAGACAAAAGAATTAAAGATCTGTGGTTCAATCCCTGGTTTTGGCAGAAGTGTGAGTGTTTTGTCTGCATATATGTAAATGTACCATGTGTATGCAGTGTCTGTGGAGACCAGAAGAGAGCATCATATTCTCTGGAACTGGAGTTATAGATGGTTGTGAGTTGTCATGGAGGTGCTAGGAACTGAACCCTGATTGTCTGCAAGAGCAGCTAGTGCTCTTAAGAACTGAGCCCATATCTCCATCCCTTAACATTTTATTCTTTGTCCATACTATTACTCTGTCTTTTTTCATTTGACAATCTCAAGATTGTCATGGGCAAGAAAGTGCTTAATAAGGTCATTGTATTACATTTATTTATGCTGTGTAGGTGAGTATGATTGTGCAAGTCAGAAGACAACTTGAGGGAGTTGATTCTCTCCTTCCTCCATGTGGGACCTGGGTATTAACTCAAGTCATCAGCAAGTGTCTTTATCTTTATCCATTGAGCCATCTTAGCTACCTAATAAATCTATTTTAGAGATGAAGAGATTGATGTTCAGAGAAATTAAGTAATTTAACTGTCTAAATTATACACCATATTTACTGCTATTCTCTCAGTGCTCTCAATATTGAATGAATGAATGAATGAATGCCTTACAACCAGAGTCCAGATTCTGTGTTTTCTCAGCCATGTTATGCTGAGCACCTAGAACCTTTCTATGAGTATCTTTTGGGTTAGCTGATCTTTGTTGACCTTCTCTTTGGGATTTCCTCATTCTGTAGTAAGGCGGTGTGCACACTTAAGAGACCATAATCTCAATTGTGTTCCCTACTGAGTGGAAGGAAAAAAATACTCCGCCCACTGAGGTTCTTTTTTTGTTACTTATTTTCTAGAATCTTCATATCATTGTTGACAAGGGTGACTCATACACTTCACTGTGTGATTTTCTCCATTAAGAGAGCTTTTCCCTTAGCTCTAAAAGAAATTAGTTAATTGTTATATATGGTTAAGGCACAGCTGCTAAGAAGCTTTACCCAGAACAAAATGGTTCTTTCTTCTAGCTGAGCTGAGACCTATTAATTTGGATTGTTCAACTTTTTTAGCCCTTGTTAAGTGCTATAGAAGTCCTTGAGGCAAAGGGAAGAGGGGATCAGAGTTCAGGCAGGGAGATAAGATATATACATAAACAGTAAATGAATTTGAAATAGTTTTTATAGTAAGATACAAAATTGTGCACATATAAATATTTACATGTGCAGAATAGATAATTAGGGCCTTAGAAGGTACAGTGGAAAGAACCTGTACTTTTGAACTGTTTGCTATTGCCAAGTTAATACTTTGAGCTACTTTTTAAAAATTTAAAATATTAGCATTGCTTTTTTTAGAAAATACCACAATTACATTGAAAAACTTTGTATAGATTGGAGAATTTGGAAAGGGATTGCATGGCAAACACAACAGTGACAAAATTCACATTATTGTTGAAGCTTGGTAGTACAGTTTTGTCAGTAAATAATATTCAAAAATTATTGTAGACATTTGGAATTGCAAATTTACATTCTAACCTACAATGATATATATTTTTAGTTTGAGAATTATATCAGTTTAGTTATTATAGTGTTTTATATATCTTTTTATAGCTTCTTAGACTGGTTTTTATCTCTAGAAGTTCAGATAGGTGTTTTACATTTTCCATAGGGCATAGGTGAAGGCACACTAGGGCTGTAGAAGAGTAATAAAAAATAATGGAACACCTCTTGGTGCCTGGGAATGGGAGTAGTCCGACATCAAGGCTTGGATGCCCAGGCATGTGTGTGGGATCAAGAGCACAGCTGGCCCTCAGGGGAAGTGGTAACTCCTTTCTAGACAGTCAGTCCTCCCAAGATCAGAATCTGAAAATGATAGATATGTCCCCAGCATAAGTCCAACAGAGAGACAAAGCCACTGCCATGTGGGACCTCAGGAAAGGAGGCTATGGGGAATGCAATTACCCAGAGAAGGCGGAGACTGCTACCCAACATTGAGAAGTCCTCCATCCTCCACTCTGCTCCACCATCAGCACCCCCACCAGAGAAATGTGGAACTGTGCTTATGGTAGGAGACCAGAGCTCCAGGCTCATGTGAGGGGACCATAGCTCCAGGTTGATGGGAGGAGACCACAGCTCACAGGAGGCAACCACAGCTGTAGCTCACAGGAGAGGACCATAGCTCCAGCTCATGGATAGTAACATGGCTCCAGCTCATAGGAAGGGACCACAGCTCCAGATTTATGAATTTGTAAATGGGGATAATAATAGTGTCACCATGAGGCTATGAAGATTAAATGCAATAATGTGCACAAAGCACTGATATTGTGGCAGATCCACGTGGCAGAAAATGATTGGAAGATGCTCTTTATCCTACTCTCGTTTCAAGGAAGAGCTACATATTGAAAGGCTGATGAATGTTTTCCGGGAGAAGAGAATGGCAAGCTATGAATCCAAAGGCAGGTCCTGCATTGTATCAGTTTGATGTGAGTCATAGATACATGCAAGATGTAGTAGAAATGAAGTTAAATAAATAGAAGTTTTGCCTTTATTTTTAAAGTGTCTTCTTGCCAGGTTTTATTTCTTTTAAGAGATGGTGGCATATACCTTTAATTCCAGTATTTGGGAGGCAGAGACAGACAGACCTATAACCCAGCCTGGTCTACATAGTGAATTCCATGCCAGAAAGAGCTACAGGGAGACCCTGTCTCAACAAATAAACAGAGAGATCGTGTCTCAGAGCTGATGATGTAGCTATGTTGTGGAAATCCTCCCTAGCATGCATGAGGCCCTAGTGTCAAATCCCCAGTACTGTAAAAACAAAAACCAGTTAGTTGTGGCACATATCTGTGATCCCATCACACACGAAGTGGAGGCAAGAAGGTCAGGAGTTACAAGACTGCCTGGATTACATGAGCCCTGTCTCAAACAACCAACACCCAAATCAGCAAAACAGGTACATTTTAGCTGAGTATAGTTTCCTATACCTGCAATACCAGAATTTAGGAGGAAGATTGATAATTCAAGGCTAGCCCAGAGTACATAGTAAATTCAAGGCCAGCCTGAACTACATATGGAGACTCTTGTCCCAAAACTGAAGAGTTGTGGTAGAGTGGTTACTTAGTATCTACCGGGTCCTGGGTTTGGTTCCTAACATGCATATCTACACATGCATTCATACATGTGTGTGCACACACACCCTAAAGTGTAGGTCTTACTGTGTTGTCCAGGCTGATCTTAAACCTCTGTGCTCGAGCAGTCCTCCTGCCTAGCCTCCTGTGTGGTAGCTTGAACTACAGTTGTATCCTGCTGTTTTGGCTATGACAATTGTTGTCAAAGCATGAATATTTGGTTAAATGTATATAAGAGCCTTTGTGATAGTCTGTAGTGTAGTGGCTAAGAACTTGAGTTCTAGAACAAGACTAACTGTATCTGAAGGCTACCAATTAGTTTACTTCTCCATGTCTCAGTTTCTGGAGATAACTTGGTGTGGCATGTGGTGACACATGCTTGTAATCCCAGCACTTGAGCTGAGACAAGATTGCCATGAGCTTGAGGCTAGCCTGGGCTGCTTAGTGAGATTTAGGCTGGCCTGGGTAGCAGAGTAAGACCCTGTTTCAAAATACCAAAGGCAAAAAAATGAAGATGATGTTAATGATCCATGATAGGATTGTCATGAAGAGAAATGAGATAACAAAGATAAAATGCTTAGAGTAGGCCTTCACATATACTGCTACATAAATGTAAATATAATCGTTACTGTCATTATTTAAATGAAACAAAACTTTTACAAAACACAGCATGTTTTTCTTGATGATATCTGATAATTAAACAAAACAAAACAAAGCCTTGACTGAGGGATGACACCTGTCATTTGAAGACTTCTGCTACAGGTAGATTGCCATTAAGGAAGATTCCCAACAACATCACAACATCAGCCTCAGACCTCCATATGCACATATGTATACTTACACATGTAAACACTTAAACACATGCATGTGTAGTATGTATATATATATATATATATATATATGTATATATGAGAGGAAAGTAGGGTGTATCCATGTTAAATCATTTAAAGTATAAGACATTTGTTACATTTGAAGATAAATACAGGGCATCAAAGAACTTACCTTCTATGAATAAAATAATGTTATAGAAAAAGCTTCTTTATATATCTTTGAGTCAATAAAGTGTCCAAATACAAATAAGAGCTGGGACTGTAAGAAACAGGAAGATCCCTTTGCAGGATGCTCTACTTATTTGTGCTCGATGGTAGTGTAGGATTTGATGAGCAGGGGGCATTGCATGGGAGTAAGGGATGTGTGTGGTGTGTCGTCAATTTAGTAGCCAAAGCAGAACTTCAACCTGGTTTTCCTGTGAGCAAATAAGTTGTTATTATTATTATTACTACTACTATTATTATTTTCCTTCTTTCTTCCCCTCCTGGCTGTGCTGAAGTATTGGAGATCGAACTCAAATTCTCACTGCCTTGCTTATGCTAAGCAAGTGCTCTATCACTGAGCTTTGTCCTCAGTCCATAGCATACTGATTTCTTTAGCACTTCTTCTGCTAGGAACCTCAAACCCTTTAGTCTGTCTTAGAGACCTTTCCAACTCTTATTTACGTGCAGGCTTAACAGTCTAGTAGCTAGATGTTCCATGTTCCCTAAGGTTAAGCTTAGAGACTATCTTTTCTCTCCCCTGACAATAATTCTTTATTATTATAACATAAACTGTAAAAGAATAAGATTAAATAAATATCTGTATCATAACAAACAGGCGGCAATTCGACATCCAGGGTGGTGAGAACACTGGAAGGAGACTGCACTGCAGTGAATTAGATTTCCATGGTGGAAAGGACACCAGGTGGTCCAGGTGCAGCAGCTTCTCAAGTTCCGTGTCCTCATTCAGAATCACAAGGGGCACTCCATTGAGGGGGAGGTGTACAGACTGGTGTTCTTCAGACAAGTCAAGACTCTCAAAATCTAGAGGATGAAGGGAAAGAACTTTTCTGTTTCTGGATAGGCATCACTAGAAGCAGGAACAGAGCTTTTTGTTGTAACAGTCTTCTTGGTGATCTTTTTCACAGTGAAAGTTGGTTGGTTTTGTTTAAGGGGTTGTTAGTTTTCACTGCCTTTTCTATGGCTCTGTTGACAGTTTCCAGAACCTTTCTGCCAGTTTTAGGTAAGGCTGGTAGAACACTGAACATTTTGCCAATTCCTGGCCTTGAAACCTACAGTTTCCTATCTAAGGCCTTGACATCAGACCCCAGCTTCAGCCCATCCCTAGGAGCTACACAGCTGCCTGGTTCTCAGTTACCCTCATCAACAAAGATCAGGCTAGCCATTCTGGATTACTCCAAGACTTTTCCTGAGCATATCTTTTTTGGGAAGCCTTTCCTTGGTCTCCTAATCAGAAGAAAAGTAGCAATCTTGCTTCCATAGAATCTATTAAGTCCTTGATTGTATCTTTGTCTTTGTATTCTGACTACCTATTTTTTCTGCTAGGTAAAGGCAGTAAACTGGGAAATTATTATTTTTCTTGAGAAAGCTATGCTGCTTTAACTTAAAAAAAAAAATCACTGAACTACTGAACTATTCAATCAGCTACAGGCTAACTTGTCTCCAAAATAAAATACTAACAAAATTTCTTAGAATAGATGGAAAAAAGTCAGGCATGCTGACACATACCTGTAATCTCAACATTTGGGAAACTGAGGCAGAATTGTCATGAGTTTCAGGTTAGCCTAGTCTACATATGGAATTCCGGGCCTGCTGGGGCTATGTACTGAGAGCCTATCTTAAAACAGCAGCAGCAGCAGCAGCAGCAGCAACAACAACAACAAAGAGCCTCTCTCTAAACAACAACAGCAAGAACACCAACAACAGCAAGAACACCGACAACAGCAACAACAACAACAAAATAGAGTAAATGAAAAACAATACCAAGGAATAATTAAAATCCTACTGTCCATTCATTCTTTTTCTCCGTATAACTCATATAGTCATACCACTAAAACTTGAGAAAAACAGGTTGTCACTTACCCACAAAGTTCACATAGCTCACAGCAAATGAGTTCATAAAAGAATGGCTTTATCTATAGTCAAGTATAAAACAGAAGACAATTTTTGAAAAAAAGTGTAAAGAAGTTATGTCTCTGTAGAACTTAATATAACTTAGGTTATGTTACTGAATAGACATCAGCAATGAGAAATGAACAAGGAGATCTATGAATAGATAATGGATTTTTAGTACTTTTCTTGTTAGGAGCTTCAGATATCAACTGAGTTGATATGAGGATAGACCTTAAACTGGTGCCAAATTCTGTCTTCTGTATAGACAAGATAATATGTAAATTCTCTCCTCACAGGGTGTAACCCTGGCCTTTCCTTTTTAGCATTCCTCTCTCTAATAGATTTAAAGATTGTATGCTGTGGATGAGCTGATGGATTAGAATGTTTCCCTTAGGACATGGCTTACAATGTCAGCCAAGGCTTTGTGCCTGATTAATTTATTGATTGAATCACTGACCCCTGGAGATACCAAGAGAAGGACCTTGGGTATACGTAAGTAACAGAACTCTGTGTGTGTGGTGGGACGAGGGTGGGGTATAGTGACAGTAACGTGATAAGAGAATGCTCAGAGAAATCTAGAGTTTAACTCCTCTTCAGTGTCCTGTTTTTACTGTGTTTAGATTCCCCCTTTGTGACCTAGGACAGAAGCCAAATACTTTTCCGCCACTATTAAAATGTGGAATAAATCACTGCTGCTCTGTGATACTCATTTTCTTCATGAGTCTAGCTGGGTCAGGGATCTCTGCCTTGCCTGGCTTCTTGGATTATAGTGAAGATTGTTGAAGTTGAATGAAAAGGCTCTGTAGAAAAGAGGTAACAATGCACTAATCAGTACTGGAGGAGTGTCATCAGGGTCTTCCTGTCCCTGGAAGAATAAGCAACTGTAGCCTGCTTAGTTTTCTCTGACCTTACTGTTTATTTAGCTTTTTATATTCTCATTATGTAATGTGGGTGACCCAGAAAGACCAGTTACCCCTGCAAGGCCTTTCATAGTCTGACTTCCCATTAGCACTCACCAGAATGAATTATCACCATGTTTAGAGGTAACTATTGAATATATGCTCTAGCCAGGTGTCGTGGCACATGCCTGTAATTCCAGCACTGAGAAGGCGGAAGCAGGAGGATTATGAGTTCAAGGCCAGTTTTGACTACCTAGTGAGTTCCGGGCCAGCCTGAGATCTTGCCTTCAAATACCCAAAACAAAACACAAAACTCAAACACTTCAAAACAACCCCCAAACAGTCAATAACAACCATTTAAAACAACAACAAGAATAACAAAATGCATTAAAAAATGTTAAGCAGGGCTGGGGGTACACCTTAGTTGTCAGAACGCTTGCCTAGCATGTATTAGGCCTTGGGGGATAGCGCAGACCTGTAGTCTCAGCACTGGGAGGTAGAGGCAAACGGATCAGAAATTCAAGGTTGTCCTCAGCTACATAGTTGAGTTTGAGATTAGCCTGGACTACATGAGACCCTATCTAGAAAAAGTATTATATAGTGTCACAAGAAAGTTATGCTAGGCATGGTGATATATACTGTAATTGCAGCATTTGAGGAAGTTCAGAAGTTTCAGACCTCAGCTAAATAAAAAATCAGAAATGGGTTGAAGAGATGGCTCAGTGATTCAGAGCACTAGCTGCACTTGTAGAGCACCTAGGTTCGGTTCTCTGCACCCCACATGGAGGCTAACAGCTAGTTGTCCTTAACTCTAGTTCCAGGGGATCTGATGCCTGCTACGTGCATTGCCCAACATGGGTGTACTTACCTACATGCAGCAAAACATTCATACACATGAATATCTTTAATAAAAAAATAGCAACTATTATTTAACTGTATTGTCTCTGATTATACTCTTTTAGTCCAGGGACCATGTCTACCACGTCATTAGATTCGTAATGCTTAGCACAGGGTTGGTACAGTAAGCTTTTGTTAGGGTTTCTTGAATAAGAGTAGATGTATTTGAATATGACATCTGTCATATACAGTAGAGTAGTTTTATGATCATGAGCAAGAGACTTATCTAAGCCTTTAGTTTATCTGTTAAATGGGTGTCATAATCCTTGCTTCATGGGGATGGTGTGAGAAATAAGTATATATATGGAATGCTATCAGTGCCCTTTCCACACCTGCCAGTTGTGTGACATATGGGGTTCAGTAATATGTAAGTTACTGTATTACCCACACAGTAGGTAATACAGAGATGTTTGAGGTGCTGTTTTCTAGATAATTTGTCCTGTGATAGGGGAAGAGAATCTTTAGCATTTCTAGCCAGTTCGTTTGCTTGTTTCTTTCCCCTCTTCTCTCCCCATCCTTCTCTCTCCTCTCCTCCTTTCTTCCTATTTTCCTCTCTTCTTTCTCTTTTGTCAGGGTCTCATGTAGCCTAGACTTGCTGTGTAGCTAAGGATGGTCTTAACTTCTTGAGTCTCCTGCCACCACTCTAAAGTGTTGGGATTATAGGCCTGTATCACTATGCCTGGCAGGTTCCTAACCTTTTTCATCAGCCTGCCTGCCTTTCTTGCTCTTCCCTAGATCCTGAGCTCCTAAAATAGCCTGGGGAAAAAGTATATATATATATATTTATTGGCCTCTTAGTTTTCCAAGTGTCTTAAGCAACCAGAGCACTTCTATTTGGCTCTTTTTGGTTCTTGTCATTCTTCATTAGGTGTTAGCATATCCTGCTTATAACTCAGTTTCCTGACCTATAATTTTTCCTATGTCCAAACAGCACCCACATCATTCCAGGTGAATTGTTTTCTCTAACTAGTGGGAAGCATCTTGGCCTGGGGGGTAGAAGACTTTTGTTCCAGTGTGGGCCTGCCATTGTGTGAATATGCAACTGAGGGTAAGGCTCTTGCCCTTTCCAAATCTCAGCTTTCTCATCATTCAATAAATGGTTTCTTAGCATCCTTAAATACTGTGTTTGAGTTTGGAAAACCTGCTTTCTCTTTTGGAGGAATCATAGTTTCCCCGTCTGTAAACAAGTAGGTCTGCCATCATAATTCATGACCAAATCTAGCCTGAGTATGTTCCCATATTCTCAGTCCTAGTCAGTCAGTCCCCCCACCCCCCTTTCTGGAGAATTTCTGTGACAGTTAAGAGTGTAGACAGGAAGCCTTGAACACTTCTAACTTGGCAGAGGTTGCTGGTTCCCTCTGAACCTTGTCCCAGCCCATTTCCTGTGTTTATAGCCTTTGGGTTTTATACTTAGTGACAGGCCTGGCAGGTTGTATTTCATTGTTGTCTCCTTAACCTGGCTTTGGGTAGACCAAAATTGAGTGCCAATTTAGGAGTCATGAGGGTTTCAGTTTCAGTTTGTGACCTCCCCTGTCAACCTTCAACTTCCTCATCTTCAAAACCAGAAAATTTAACTAGCACAACTTTCTGGCTCTGATTTTGAAAGATAGGCTTATTTGTCTCCTTTCTAGTCTCTTGGAATGGTCTTCTGTTTACTTTGTTTCTACCATTCTTCACCTTGGAAAGGTCTGAGGAGGCTCCCTTTGCATTTTGTGTATGTAACAAAGAAGGAAGAAAAGAAGCTAATCAGTCAGGTATGGTGGCTCCCACCTATAACCCTAGCACTCAGGAGGCAGATGTAGGTGAATTGCAAGTTCAAGACCAGCCCTAGTAGTGAGTGCTAGGCTAGCCAAAGCTACATAGTGAGACTTTGTCTCAAATAAAATAAGAAGCAGCCACTGCCAGACAGCTGACTCGGACTCTGGCAGAGAAGCCTTGAAATGGGGAACTGCTTGTCCCGGAGTTGTTCAACAAGCTAACTCCATGGTTGGCAACCAAGTAGCCAGACACACTTTCATTCTTGTCAAGACTCCGGAGACAGACAATATCCCAGTCTAGCTCTGCCTCCAACATCTGTATAACAGGTGACTTAGCAATTTGGGACGCAGTTTTTCATATTGAGAATATTAAAAGTTTACAAAAGGGAGAACATATGTACAAATGCTCAACATTATTCCTGGAATCCTGTCTTCTTTTCTCATTTGTGTGTGTGTGTGTGTGTGTGTGCGCGCACGTGCACGCACCCCTGTGAGTACATGTGGAGGCCAAAGGAGGAGGTTGACTATCTTCCTCTATTGTTCTTCACCTTATTTTTTTGAGACAGGGTTTCTCATTGAACCTGAAGCTTGCTCTTTTAGCTAGGATGGCCTGCCATGGAGCTCCAGGATGCACTTGCCCCCTTCTTGTGCTCCCCGCCCCCCCAGCCCCATGCAGGAGTAATGGGCATGCTCAGTCATGCCAGGTTTTTAATGGGTACAAGGGACTCAGGTCCTCTTGATTGCATAGCAAGTACTCTTAACCCACTGAGTCATCTCCCCAGCTCTTCTTCCCTTTCTCTGTAGTACACACAGTTACAATGTTCTTAATTATGTTCTTGGAAGAAAGTTAAGAGATGTTCAAGTTTGGATGTTTTGAAGTATGAATAAGCCAAATAAACACAGAATTTGGTGAAATGGTACCTGTACCAGCGTAGGCGCAGTGTTCTAATCAGATGAGAGGAGACTTATAGGACCTGATATGGTTAAAGAAGGTTTTCTAGTGATAATAGGGTTTCCCCTATATTTTACAGGGCCAGGAAGTCTTAAATACGAGGAACTACAAGATATAATTCTAGGTATCCTTCTTTTGATTTGTATAGGTCAGTTTCCCATATATATCTTGTTTTGCCTAGGTAGTTATTTTTGAAGCAATTTATCTTTACTTTTTCTAAGTGTGCATGCATGTGTGTGTATGTTTATGTGTTGTTGGGGATCAAACCCAGTATCTCATATCTTAAAAAGCTTTTCAGTGGGAAAATATTTTGAAATAGGTTCTCAATTGTATTCTCCAAGTTGACCTTATTCTTAGTGGCTGGAGAGAGAGATGCCTCTGCAGTTAAGTTGCTGTTCTTGCAGAAGACCCAGAATCAGTTCCTAGTACCCACATAGCAGCTCACAGTCCAGTTCCAAGGGAATTACATGCCTTCTTCTGGGCTTTGTGAGCATCAGGGACATACATGATGCACATATATACATGTAAACAAACACTCATATACATAAAATGAAAATACAAAAAATCCACAATCCTCAGACCTGGTGTAGTGGTGCACACCTTTAATCCCAGCACTCAGAAGGCAGAGGCAGGCAGATCTCTTGAGTAAATTTAAGGCCAGTAGTCTACATAGTGTGTTCCAGGCCTGCCAGGGCTACATAAGTGAAACCCTGTCTCAAACACCCCTCCCCCCACCAATTCATAGTTCTCATGTCTTAACCTCATAAGTGCTGGAATTACAAGTGGATAACATCTATTTTTAAAAATATTTATTAGGGAGGCTGGAGAGATGACTTAGCAGTTAAAAGAACACTGATGCTCTTGCAAAGGACTTGAGTTCATTCCCAGCACCCACATGGCAGCTAACAACCGTCTGTAACCCCAGTTCCAGGGGATCTGATGCACTTTGCTGATCTTTGTGGGCATTACATGACAAGGGCACACTTTCATACAGCAGGCAATACACTCATACACTAAGATAAAAATAATAAAATACAAAGTTTTTATTAGCATGCTGAGGGTTGTTGTGTGACCCCATTCTAGGGGAGAGATGAACAAATGTCTGCTCACTTCCAGATATGGAACTGACATAAGTAAGAATGCCACTGATGTCCAACCAGTGTGTTTTACTGGTGCTGCTTACAGGAGTATGGGTGAAGGGTTACTTTGAGGAGCACAAATGACTCAAAGATAGCTGTATCACCAAAAGACCCTCACAGAATGGGTGACAGCTCATAAAAGCTGGAAATGTAGAGCACATTGCACAACTTGCAGCTCAGCAAGGTAAAGAGTGTCTTTTACAGGCAGCTCAGTTGGTCTGAGCTTCTGGCACAGTTTAACAACTCTGCCTCTTCCAAGTGGCTCAGATTTTCTGAGAGTACTCTAGGCAGCTCTGTTGGTCTGCAAGTGTCTCCCAGCAGTCTCTTCCAAAAGCTTTTGGTTAGGGAGGGGTCTAGTACATCTGGTTAGTTTCAGGGATTTCCTGAAGCCTTTTACTGGTTTACTTCCTGAGTTTAGTGAGCTTCCCAGCCAGGTGGAATGTTTCACTTCCCTTTAGAACAAGCTTTGTCTTAACAAGCTTACTCCTGAAATGGAAGATTTTATCTCAGAGGAAAACCAGGGAACTAACCAAAGCCTCATCTATGATAGGCAAGTGCTGTATTACTGAACTATATCCTCAGCTCTTTTTAATTTTTGAGAGAAAAATGTCTTAAGGGGAGAACCTAATGTTTTTTCTTTTTTCACAATAGACTAGTTTTACTTTGATTCATAGATTATGTTGTTTGCTTGCATAATCTTTAAAAAGTTATCTTTACTTTATGTGTTTGAATGTTTTGTTTGTATGTATGTTAGTGCACCCAAGTAGTGCAATACCTGCAGAGGCCAGAAGTGGGCATTGGATCTCCTGTAACTGGAGTTACACATGGTTGTTAGCTGTCATATGGAATGCTGGGAACTGAACTAGGGTCCTCTTAACTACTGAGCCATCTCCCCAGCCCTATGCTTGCTTACTCTACATTATGGTACATTTTACACTTGAAAACATAGTTCCTCTAATAGATTAAGCAACTATTTGAATGATTATGATAGAGGAGTCCTACGTAATGATTGATTATGGCTTGAGCTAGTTTATGTGTTTTTATTTTTGAGACAGACAGACTGGCCTCAAACTCAGTAGCAGTCTTTCTGCCTTGTCCACTCGAGTGCTGGGATCAAAGGAGTGAGCCACCATGACTGGCTTGACTTGAGTCACTTTGGATTATACTCCTAATTTAGCAGTTCTCAGCTGTTCTTACTCATCCACACCCTCAACCTGCAACAGGGCCTTTCCCCCCTGTAGATGTTTATCATATTCCCAGCTCCAGCCTATACTTAATTCCTGTTCTTGCCAACAGTTCTTAGTTCTCTTAAACCTCCAGTTCCACCTTTGATTTAGATTCCCCCTATCTATCCCAGTCTTAGATCCCTTCATTCTTTTCCAAAAAGTTACCATCTACTATGTGCCAGAGTAGGATAGATATAAATGTTAGTTCTACCTTGACCTTTAGTTGTTAGATGGACAATTACAACAAAAGAACATGATAACAACGGAATGCTTATTAAGTACTTTATATGTAGTAACTTATTTAATTCTAACAATGCTATGAAGTAAGTACAGACAAGAGAGTTTAAATAAATGGTCCAGATTGTAGTAGAGAAAAGCACAGGGTCCCTGTGCTTCCTAACCAAATCTTAATGGTCAGTTTAGAAAAGACTCCAGGAATTAGAAAGCCTGACTAGAATATTGAAATTTGAGTAGAAGTTGGTCATGTGTAGAATGAGGCAAGAATCTTGGGGGCAGAAGAAATCTGTACAAAGCCAGAAAGTGAACCTTGCACACTTTTGAAACTGAAAGTAATTCAGTGTGGTGGTGTGGGGTGTATGGGAGTGGCAGAGAATATGGCTGGGAGTGAAGCCATGTATAAATCATCTCCTGAAAAGTCTTGTAGGTTCTGCTGCATTATATCCACTGTGTATACCAAAGGGTCCCAATCCTAGCCTTGAGGGTTTGAAGCCTTGAAAGGGGTCCATGAGACATGTCTCATGAATCCATATTATTTCCTCAATTATTTTTTCAACCAGTGGATGCTAAAAGGACTGTTCTATTTTGTTTTTGAGATATGGTCTTGCTGTATCCTATGCTGTCCTCAAATTCATGTCAGATCTCCTGCCCTAGGTTGTTTTTTTTTTTTTTTGCAATAGGGTCTCTCTGTAAGCCTCACCTGGCCTAAAATTCACTGTGTAGACCAGGATCTCACAGAGATCCTGCTTGTGTCTCCCATGTGCTGGGATTAAAGGCATGCACCACCTGGCAGGCCTGCGTCTGTTTTTGAAGTGCAGGAATCAATACCATGCTTGACATGGGACAAATAATAAATGCTATTATATGAAATTCTTTGGAATTCCTTCATGACAAGTTGGGAATTGCTGTTGTAGGATTTTGAGAACTAAAAAATATATATATTTTAGAGAAATGGCTAGAAATTTCTAGAGAAATGGCTCAGTGGTTAAGAAAAATTGTTACTCTTCCAAAGGACCCAATTTGGTTCCCAGCAGCCACATTGGGTAGTTCATTCCAGGGGGTATGATGACCTCCGTGGGCACTTGTACACACTTGACATACACTCACTCACACACACACACACACACACGCACACACACACAAATAAAAATAATAAAAACTCTTTGGAAAAAATAAGATTTTCATTGAAATAATATGGAGTTTTAAGATATGATTTGGAGACACCATTAATTTTACAGTTTCTTCCATGGTGTCATTTTGAAAAAACTGTGATATTATATTACCACCAGTGGCATTGATAGAGTCCACTGATCTTGTTTAGATTTCTTCTTGTGTGTGTGTGTGTGTGTGTGTGTGTGTTGAATTCTGCTCCAATACCAAAGGATGCTTCCTGTTTTTTTTCATTACTCCCACTTCTCTGCTACCTCCTTCCTTATCCCTAACCCTCTACCCTATATTTTTTTTGAGACAGGGTTTCCCTGTAGCCCCAGTCGGCTTGTAACTCACTATGTAGACCAAACTGGCCTTGCTCTCACAGAGGTCCTCCTACTTCGACGTGCTGGGATTAAAGGTGTGTGCCACCATGTCCAGCTTCCTACATTTAAAAATATTTCTTGTGTGTGTGTGTGTGTGTGTGTGTGTATTTTTTGAGACAGGGTCTCCCTGTAGCCCAGCTTGTCCTGGAACTCATTGTGTAGACCAGGTTGGCCTTGAACTCACAGATTCACCTGCCTCTGTCTCCCGAGGGCTGGGATTAAAGGTATGTGCCACCATATCTGGCTATAATTTTTATTTTTTATGTGTATGAGTGTATTGCTTGCGTGTAGGTAGGTGCACTGCCTGTGGAAGTCAGAAGAGGGTGTCAGATTCCCTGGAACTAGAATTACACACCCTCTCTCACATGCACGCATAACCATGTAGACAGATGCTCATAACAGCGTTATTTGTAATAGACTAGAATCAGCCCATACGATCTTCAACAGGTGAGTGGTTGCTAGTTACCATGTGGGTGCTGGGAATTGAGTCCAGGTCCTTTGCAAGAGTAGCTAGTGTTCTTAACCACTGAGCCATCTCTCCAGCCCCATCTTCCTACATTTTATAAAAGACTCATTTTTATTTTTATTTCTATTTCTGTGTCTGTAAGTGTATGCCACATATGTGTTGGGGCCTGTGGAGGCCAGAAAAGGGCATCATATCCCATGAACCTGGTGTTATAGGTAGTTGTGAGCTGCTTGATATGGGTGCTAGGAACAAAACTTGAATCTTTGGAAGAGCAGCCCTTCTATCTCACAATTAAAAAGTTTTGTCTTTTCAGAAATGTTATGTAAGCCAGGTCTGTTGGCTCAGGCCTATAATCCCAGAAACTTGAGAGACTGAAGCAAGAGGATCATAAATTCAAGGTCTTTCTGGCCTATAGAGTGAGTTCAAGGCCAACCTGAGCAATTTAGTGAAATTCTGTCTCAAAAATAAAAAGTAAAGAGGGCTGGGGATGTAGTTCAGTGGTACAGCACTTGTGTAGCAAGGGGCCCTAGCTTCAATCCCCAATATTGAGAAGAAAAAAAAGAAAAACAAAAGCCAAATTATATAAATCAACCTGTCGAGTATATAACCTTTTGAAGTTTCCTTTTTCGATGGGTAGAGTTGGGGAGAGAGGGCTTAGCTCAATTCCTAGAAAGCCATCCAAATTGTTGTGTGTATTAATAGTAATAATTCATTCTCTTTTATTGCTGAGTACTATTCTATTGTATATAGCTATCAGTTTAACCACTCATCTGTTGAAGAACGTATGGGCTGATTCTAGTTTGAGGCAATTACAAATAAAGCTGTTATGAGCATTTGTCTACATGGTTGTGTGTGGGTGTGGGTGTTGTGGGTGTGGGTGTGAATGTATCAGCAAAGGATTTTGTTCAGGAGAGCAAACTAGTTGATTTGAATTTCAGAAAAATTGTTTGCTGTTTGATAGGAGATGAGCTTGAGAGAAACTGGAACAGATTATTGAAGAAACTGTTGTGGTTACCCAGTCAAGGTGTGTTGAGGCCTGAACTAAGCTCTTTGGATTGGGCTGTGCTTTTTTGTAGATGTCTCACCTTAAGAAATCAGTCCAGGCTTGTGGAGATGAGGGAGCAGTTCTGCAAGGAGGCTCAGGCACACTTCATTCTTGTTAGCATACTGAGAAAGGCCATGGTTACTCTATGCTCAAGCTGTACCTGCTTTTTAGAGTCACTTTGAAAGCCTCCTCAATAGGTGTTCTTGACTATCTTCTCTTAGGGGAAGAAGATTTAGTTACCTTTTGTTGTTTGAGTGGAATTTTATGTATGGCAGAAAAATAATGAGAACCTCTTCTCTAGTCTGGTTTCTTGTATTGGGACTAGTTGTTAGAACCAGTTTCATTTCTAAACATAGAAAGGTATAGTCTTAGCTGGTTCACTGATGGATTGAATATCTCTGTGAGAACTATGGAAAGTCTCTATCTGGGCTAGTCCTTAACTAGTCTAACACTTGTATAATCTAAAATGTAATATTTTTATAACACTTTTTTTTCAGCAGTTGCCTTTAATTATGTTTTTATCCATCTTAGTCTCTGATGAATGCTGGCTAGGGCACAAGAATGTTGGGTCAGCTTCTAGGTCCAAGAACTTGGGGTGGTTTTTGAACAAGTGTATGTTGATGTAATTCCTCTAGTGCTGTCTTGTTTCTTGACCTGTGGTATGTAGGATCCCAAAACTGGGAAAAACATAGCTTTAGGTTGTTCCTAGATCAGTGTTACCTACCTAGTGCTTGGCTGGACTCAGGGAAACACTATAAAAATCAAAGGCTGCTCCTGTTATATGAAACTTCAAGATTAAGCAGAACACTTGGTATAGGTTTACTGTTTTCACAGGACTTCCTTGATTCTTCAGATAAGAAAATTAATCCTGGCCAGTGGTGGCTCATGCTTGTAATCCTAAGTACTTGGGGGTGGGAGGTTCTGAGGCAGGGTTCCCGTGTGTTAGAGGCCAGCATGGGCTACTGAGGTCCTGTCTGAAGCAAGCAAACAAACAAACAAAACAGCAAACACACACAGATTCGGGGAGGATTAATACTTAGAAAATGAATAGGAAAGTTGGAATTCAAAGACATACATCTACTAAAGTTCACTCAGGACTTTGTCTTATTGTATGTATACTCAAAACTAGTTCAGGCTGGATTGGTCCATTTTTCTTGGTTTTAGGGTGTGCTCTGGGACCTGCTTTAATAGAAATAAGGTGTTATCAAAGAGTTGTTCAGGGGAGTAACATTTTTGTTGTTAGAAGCAGGTATACATGCAGTAGTGGAGATCCCAGATTGCCAACAAGTTACTTGGGCCATTGTTCAGAGAGGGGGTGTGTATGGTTCAAGCCAAGGGGAGTCCCAGGCCGTTAAGCTATTTCCTATAGTTGCCTGCCTGAAGAGGACTGGCTGCTAAAGAATTTAAAACAAAGCTATGATTCTTTATTTCATACTGTTTGGGAATTAGCACAAGCCCAGTTAAGGTCTTTTGTGTTTGCCCTTAGTAGACAAAATAAGTTCAGTACACCTTCAGCTTCCTCCCTCAGCCCTCAGTTTGATGGCTTTGGACAATAAGGATAAGTAGCATTAGGAAGTCCAACAGGTCCTAATAACATACGCTCAGTCATTGTCTCTTCAACCATAACCTTGTCATAGGATGTAGCATAGGAAGTTGATGAGCTTCCAATTCTACTTCTGTCATTACTTTGCTGACTAACCTAGGGAAAACACTCTATTTAACCCTCTCCAGGTATAAAATGAGCAGTTGTCCTTGATGCCCTCTGTGTTAGTTATTTTGTCAGCTTGACAACTAGAGATACTTGGGAAGAAGGAACCTCAACTGAGGAATTGTTTCCATCACACTGGCCTGTGGATAGCATTTTCTTAATTTTTAATTGATGTAGGAGGGTCTAGTCCATTATGATCAGTGCCGTCCATGGGTAGGTGGGTTTGGGCTATATAAGAAAAGTACCTGAGCAAGGCCAGTAAGCAACGTTCTTCCATAGTCTCTGCTTCAGTTCCTGCCTCCTATCCTGGCTTCCTCAATGATGGACTATCACTTGGAAATGGTATATGCAATAAAACCTTTCATTCTCAAGTTGCTTCTTGGTCATGGTGTTTTTCACAGCAATAGAAAGTAGCTAGGACACCCTCCAGTGCCCTCTTAAGCTCTCCCCTTCTCCCCTCCCCTCCCCTCCCCTCCCCTCCCCTCCCCTCCCCTCCCCTCCCCTCCCCTCCCCTCCCCTCCCCTCCCCTCCCCTCCCCTCCCCCTCTTCTCTTTTCTTTTCTTTTCAATAACCTGCTTAGGTAACCTGGTATTCATGGCAGTTCTCCTGTCTTGACTCCCAAATGTTGACATTATAGGTGAGAGCCACCACATCTAGCTTTTTGTTGTTGTTGCTTATTATTAATTAAATTTGTTTTTAGACAATTTTGTACATGTATGCAATGGAACCATTCTCACCCCTACCTACCATTTATATTCCCCTCTTTCTACAAATCTCTCTCTTATGTTTGTCTATTTGTTTAGTTTTATAACCCATCAAGATTAACCAGAGCCATCTGTGTATCCCTGGGTTTGGAGCTGTTGGGAGTCTGGTGGGTGGAACAGTGAGTATAAAACTAAAGACCTGGACTCACAGAATCTATCAGTAACCAATAGTTAAGAGTTAAAGAGTAGGTAGGGCCCATGAACCCCTCCTTTTTACTTGACTTATTGTTGGTAGGGCTCATCTTGTGTGGACCTAGTCCAGGTGACTACAGTTGTTATGAGTCAGTGATTGTAAGAATTGTATTGAGTCTGTAGAATGACAGCCTAAAAACTAAAAGCCTAAAAACAAACAAAAACAAAAACAAACGAAAAGGGTTATAAGAAGGAGTGACTAGGATGTATGTTTGACTGGTATATACTAGCACTGCCTATTGAGAGCACTCCTGTGGATTGGTCAGAATATCTCCCCTGGGAGTGACATGCTTTGTGGAGTATGGTTTTGAGTAGTTGAGAAGTATTAAACTGGACTTGTGATTGATTAAATTTGTAAATGAAGATGTCAAAATTTCCAATGTGAGAAGCTCAAACTGGCCTCAAACTTGAGGCTATCTTCCTGCCTTACCCTCCTGAGTGTAGGAATTATAATGTGTATAAACCACTATTCCCAGCAGAAAATGAATTTTGTTTCTTCTCACTATGAAACTTTGACTGGCTTGAACTTGCTGTGTGGGCCAGACTGGCCTGGAACTTGCGGCAGTCCTCTTGCTTCTGTCTCCTGGGATCTGGGATTACAGGCATGTGCCACAACTCTCTTTTTGATGAATGATCCCAGGGAGAGAAGTAAGCTTTGTCAGAAGTCAGAGCTTTGAATCTAAGGTCATTTTTGTCAGTGTCGCTTGGAAAATTGAAATCAGTGCCAGTTTTGTCCAGAAGAAAAGCTCTAAATCTCTTCTGAATTCCTATCTCCTGCTGAGAAGAACCGGGTCTCTTCTTGGACATGAGAACATGGTGTTCTGACAAGTACAGGGGCATCTCTGAATTGGCAGGGTTTCGCCCATCCCAGTGACTGGATCTTTCTTCTTGATGACTAGACTTGCTGTGTGTTTCACTAGGTAAATTTCCCCTAGCACCATAAGGTCTTAAACCATTTTCTCTTTTCAATCTTCATATTTCTGTTGGGTCCATTCATCTGTCTGCCTGCCCCATCCCCATTTTAGTTCCCACATAACTTTATCTCTGGAACTTGTGGTCCTTGGCCACATCTGAGAGTCTTCCCAGGGCGAGCACTCTCAGTCTTAACCTTCTGATCTCCTTCTGAGTGTGAGGGTTTATTCATTCATTCATCCTGCTTGCCAGCATTTACTGATTTCATTATTGACATAGAGAATGTTACCCTAGGGAATAGAGTAAGTTAAACTTGGTTCTTGCCCTTTTCTGGATGTGGCATGTGAACTACACAGCACATGAAAATTCATATAATAGAGCTATGTACAAGGTCTTTGAAGCATGGAACAGTGAATGACTAACTCTGGGAAAAGGTAAAAGCATGTCTTGAACTTGAGAGAAAGGACTTAAGGTTTTGTCTGCCATAATAATAATATTAAGATTCTATTTGCTTATGTCTTACTTTGTATACCTTTGTGCCGTTGTTACAAAAGCAATAGTAAGTAAATCTGCTTATGCCTTAGAGCAAATAAAAGAGAGGAAGTGAACTGTACTAACAATCATTTTTTCCTCATTTTAGAACGTTAACCAGATTTTGAAAAAAGATTTGAAGAAATAATCCTTATTGCCCTCTCCAGTTATATATTGATATAGAGGAAGAAAGTCAAACTGAAACTCAGTTTCTCCTATATTCTTACTTAACAATAGTTTCTGACACCTGTTAGGTGTGTGGATTTTTCTCACATACAAATATGAGTGTTCTTCAATTCAGTTGTGTTCTAGCACCACCTCCCTGGTGTCATAAGTTGTCTTATGTGTCTTACTGTGCTTCTGAAGAATAGGCTTCTGAAGCCCAGGTTGTCTTACTGTGCTTGAACTAACAGTTACAAGTTGTGGTTTCTATAACTCCCTCCTTGGTCTTGATTAGTTTGCCATAGCAGCCCAAGGAACTTGGGGAAACATATTTGCTAGTTTATTGTAAAGGATATATACAAAGGAAACAGATGAAGAGATGCATAGGGCAATATGTGAAGCTTCTCTGCCTTCTCTCAGTAGATTATCCTCTGGGAGACTCCATTTATGCAGGTTTCTGGAAACTCTCTGTAACCTCTCCTTTTGGATTTTTTTTATTGAGGCTTCATTACATAGGCATGATTCATTGGTAAATTTTTTAAAATATTATTTTTGTTTTATGTGTATGAGTGCATTGCCTGCATGTATGTAATTGTACCCATGTTGTGCAGTGCCCATGAAGGTCAGAAGAGAGCATTGAATCCCTTAGCATTGGAATTACAGGTGGTTGTTAGCTGCCATGTGGGTGCTGGAAACTGAACCCAGGTCTTTTGCAAGAGCATCCCAGTACTTTTAACTGCTGAATCATCTCTCTAGCCCTGCATTGGTCAATTTTAAGAAGTTTTAAAAAATTACATTTATTTGTGTGTGTTTGTGTGCGCATGCATGCATGCGTGCGTGTGTGTGTGTGTGTGTGTATACCACAATACACATGTGGAGATCAGAGGACAACTTACAGGAGCTGGGTCTCTCTTTCTACCATGTGGGACTGGGGATAGAACTCAGAATTCTTTCCTGAAGGTTGAAGAATGTGACGGAAAGTCTTATCCTTTTTTTTCTTTCTTTTGTTTTGATTTTGTTTTTTTTGAGGCAGGATTTCCCTGTAGTCCCAGTTGACTTGGAACTCCCTATGTAGACCAGGCTGGCCTTGATCTCACAGAGATCCACCTGCCTCTGCTTCCTGAAAGTCTTACCCTTTTAATCTTGCCTTTGTCTTTGTTGTGACTAGCCCTCATCTTGAAGCAACGTAGGGATTGCATTAGAATATGTCAACCAATGCCTATAGTGTACAAAGGATACCCTTATCATTTGACGAATCCAAGGATTTTAGGAGAGGTATGCCTAGAAGTGAGAATGGAGACCAAATGCATATTCTCCAGGGTAACAAGTGAGAATCATTCTTTTTTATTACATTGTGTTCCACGAGTACATTCTACTTAGAATTTTGTGTTGTGAAATAGGAATTACATACAAAGTACTACTGCATTAAGAAGGTTGATGCTCATCTCAAGGAAAAGCACTTGTAGGACTGAATTTGACTGAACTACATCCCTTTTCCTGGGAAAACTGTTTCACTTGAAAGAACAACCTACAGATAAACTATGGCTTTTTCAAACAGATATTTGACAGATCTTTCCTCCCCTTCTCTTTTCTTCTCTTCACCTCTATTGTATATCCCAGGCTGGCTTGGAACTCACTCTATAGCCCAGGCTGCCTCAAACTGGAGGTGGACCCTCCTTTTCAGTCTCCTGAGTTCTGTGATTATAGGTTTGAGCCATTAATGTCCAACTTGATATTTTCTTGAAAGTGAATGAAATACATATTTTTCTTTAAATGAAACAACTGGTAGTATTTGTTGCCAATGGTAAAATTCCAGCTTATAAATGGAAATTAAATTTTGGAAAATTTGTATCTGTCACTGTGAGTTTGACAGCTTCTTTGGATTAAAAGCTTTTCTGATGAAATTAGTGGTAACATTAGTGATTGTTATTATTTTGATTTTGTCTAAATAGAATGTGCCAGTATTTGAATGTTCTGCATAACTTAGATCCAGTAGTTTCCAAATGAGCTGTGCATTGTATTACAAAGTCATGCATGCTTGAGTCATTTAAAGTACAAGATAGATCAGTGGGTTTTCATGTTATAGAGTACAAGTTCATCCATGTAGTTTCAGATTTCATATTGCAACTAATCTTTACTTATTCTAAGTTTGGGCACTTGTCAAGTTTAGGTGTACTGTCAGAGAAGAATAGCCATAGTTTTATCTGAAAAAGCTGTTGAAATAACTCCTCCCTTTTCCAACTACACATCTATTAAATAACTTTTTTAAACTTTTAAAAATTTATTTTATGTGTGTGTATATTATGCCTGCGTGTATGTAAATGCACCCGTGTTGCATAATACTTATGGAGGTCAGAAGAAGGTGTTGGATCCTCTGTCCTGGAACTGGAGTTACAGGTGGTTGTTAGCTGCCATGTGTGTGTTGGGATTTAAACCTGGGTCTTCTGTAAGAGCAGCCAGTGATCTTAACTGATGAGCTATCTCTCTAGCCCCCAACACTTCTGTTTTGATCTGCAGTGAAAACAATGTATTACAACAGATTGAATGTGAAAGTAGATATAATAATACAGTTGTGTTTATTAAGCCAAACAGTAAAAGGCTTGCAAAAATGTAAAATGATCTTTCCCTTCTCATGAGTTTTTAAAAATATTTTTATTAGTTTTAATTATGTGTATATGTGTTGGGAGACTTGTGCAAGTGAGTGCAGGTGCCTGTGGAGTTTGAAAGAGGGTGTCAGATCCTGGAGTTACAGGTGGTTTTGTGCTACCCAGGGTGGGTGCTGGGAATCAAACTCTGTAAGAGCAGTCTCTACTTAACTGTTAAACCCTCTTTTCAGCTCCATGTTTTTTGTATTTTTGAGACAAGGTCACATAGCCTAGCCTGGCCCCAAACTCAAAACTCAATATGTAGCTGAGGATGACCTTGAATTTATGATCCTCCTACTTCTACCTCTGAAGTGTTGGGATTGCAAGCATGTGCTGCCATGCTCAATTTATACTGTGCTAGGAACTGAATCCAAGGCTTTGTACATTCTACTAACTGAACTACATTCCCCAGCCCAGAAAACAATGATTTTTCATAAAGCATGTTATTTTCCTTAACTTGTTAGAGAATAATTATTATATAATTAATTACTAAATATAAATATTTGTTTCAAATACTCTTTCCTTCTTTCCTCCCTCTCTCACCTTTCTTCCCTTTTTCCCTTCTTCCCTCCCTTAGGGATTTGAGACAGGATATCATGTAGCTCAAACAGGCCTCAAATTCACTATATATTTGAGATTGGTAAAATTCTAATCCTTCTGCCTCCATTTCCCAAGGGCTAGGATTTATAGGTATGTGCCACCATAATCAGTGTGTGCATTTGTGTATGTGTGTGTGCATGTGTGCACATGCGTGCAGGATCATGCATACCATGGTAGTATGTGGAGGTCAGCTTTTAGGAATCACTTCTCTCGTTCCACTGTGGGATCTGGGGATCAAGTTCAGGTTACTAGGCTTGCAAGGCAGACAGTTTTACCTGCTAAGATATCTTACTGGCCTTCTGTTTTAATTTTAATGTGGCAAATATAATACAGTTTTTTACGTTTAAAATTTTTTAAGTGCTTAAGGGGATCCTGAGACCAAAAGTTTAAGAACTTGGGCCTTGCTCTTCTTTTTTCCTTCCAGTTCTCTTTTTTTCACTAGAAAAAATGATACACGTGATTTAGAGTTAATATTTGGTATTCTTTTAAAAAAATTGTGCTGAGCATCTACCAATAACCTCACTTTTTGATTGCTGCTGGGGACATGCTAAACTTAATTTATGGAGATCACAGCCTAGTGGTGTAACATATTACACAAACAATTACAGCACAGTATAATAAATGTTCCTAGTGACAGCAAATAAATATTGTGGGAATTCAGCGAATTTCAGAGTCTTGAAATAGACCAATTGTATACTCACTTAAAACAGGTTGTCTTAAACTTTTTCTACCTTATAGCCTCTTTTTGCTTGAGAATTTAAAAAAGTGTATCAGGGGTTGAAGAGATGGCTCAGCAGTTAAGAGCACTGTTTGTTCTTGCAGAGAACTCTGCAGACTATCCATAACTCCAATTCCAGGGGATCTGATGCCCTCTTTTACCTCCACAGGCATTACAGTCATACATGCAGGCAGTACACTTATACACATAAAAAATGTTTATGAGTGTTTTGCTTGCATGTTTGTGTGTTCAGTGTCCTCAGAAACCAGAAGAAGGCATCGAACCCTGGGATTAGAGTTAAAGATGGTTGTAAGCTGCCTTATGGGTGCTGAGAGTTAACCTGGGTCCTCTGCAAGAGTATCAAGTGCTCTTAACTGCTGAGCCATCTCTCCAGCCCCATTGCTTGAAAAATTTTATGTGATCCTGGGAATATAAATATACTGAACCAGATGCCGTAGTGTACCTGTAATTCCAGCTTTGGTGAGGCGAAACTGTAAGATAATACTTAGGCCAGCTAGCCTAGCAGAATTAGCAGGTTCCAGATTCAGTTAGAGATTCTGTCTTAAAGCATAAGGTGGAGACCAATTGAGGATGATATCTGACATCTATCTCTGGCCTCCATATGTCCCTCCCCCTAATAAAAATAAATAACCATACATAGTAGAATACGCCTTTAATCCCAGAACTTGGGACACAGAGACAGGCAGATCTCTGTGAGATCAAGGCCATCCTAATCTGCATAGTGGGTTCTAGGCCAGCTGAGGCTATAGAGTGAACCAGTCTCAACCAAACAACCCCCTCAAACTCAAATAGATAAATAAATAAATAAATAAATAGCAAAGCTTATAAATCAAACATTTGCTGATAATAAGTCATAATGAAAAAAGTGTTGGGTTTTTTTTTGGAGGGGGGTTCTTTTTAACCCCAGCAGGCCTGGACTCACCTTGTAGACCAGGCTGGCCTTTATCTCACAAAGGTCAGCCTGTCTCCACCTCTTCAGTGCCACCACACTGGGCTAAATTATCTCTTGTTTACATATAATGTTACCATTTGTTAAAGATGAAAGCATATCTGCATGTTAATGAGACAGACAAACCAAGAAATCTAAAGAAACTTAAAAACTGGGCTTGGAAGATCAGAAGTTCAAGGTTATCCTTTGTTACATTGTAAATTAGAGATTAGCCTAGACTGCATAAGACCCTATCTCATAGATAAGTAAAATAAGAAACCCCATAAACCTTTCTTCCTAATCTGTTAATTCCTTCTCATGTCTAAATATCCAAAGTATTGACTTCTGTGACTTTGATCTGCCTTTTCATTTGTACCACTCACTTCATCATTAGTAACCTGAAGGACTTGAACTAGGGAAGCATCATGCTCTACTAGAGAACATTCTTCAACTTGGTAGTCTGGGATTGTGTTGAACGTGGAAGAAGATTTAGCTTTAAAAAGAGTGTCTCAGTCAGTGAATGTCCATCTACTTCTAACATCTAGGAGCCAGGTCTGTGCTGGCAGCTGTAAGGAAGCCACTACTCCTAGTGCAGCAAAACTCATACAGGAAGGGGCAGTTAGGACACTTCTAATGCATACTTTTCACCACCCGATTGTATAGCTAACTCAAAGGAGTTAGACAGACATAGACTCTGGAGCTGAGTGAATGTGGCACTGTGTTCAAATGACCTTGAAAGGGGTAGGGAGGTTCTGGAAATTTAAAATTAAAATGAGACTCCATCTTAAAAAAAAAGCTAAATATTTAATACTATAGGACCTAGAACATCTTCAACATTTTTTGGAGTTGATCAATATTGTGTGTGATGTTATAATTGTCAGTGCTAAAAATACTGCTTCACATAAATATGTAGTACAAAATGACAGGTGTATAGTTAGGACTATCTCAGAAAATTTTGAAAATTCTGTCCTAATTCTAAGCTAAAATTCATTTATGATTTTTAAAAAAACCCAAGTCCATCAATCACAACAGTTTTAAAGTCTAGTATATTCTGGGGCTGGAGTGATAATGACTCAGTGGTTAAAGAGAGTATACTGGTCATACAGAGGACCCACGTTCAGTTCCCAGTACCCATATCCAGCTGCTTACAACTGCCTGTAACTCTAGTTCCACAGTATCCAGTGTTATCTTCTGATGTCTAAGGGTATCTGCACTCCACTTTTATACCTCTCACATACAGACATAATTACATAATAATAAAAATCAATTCTAACATTTTCTAGCATGATACAATTAAAAGATATACTAATTTGGGGCTGGAGCCATGGCTCAGTGGTTAAGAGCACTGCTGCTCTTGCAGAGGACCCAGGTTCGATTCCCAGCACCCACTTGGTGGCTGACTACCATTCATAACTCCAGTTCCAGGGGAACTGATGCCCTCTTCTGGTCTCAGGGCATTGCATGCATGTGGCACACCTACATACGTGCAGACAAAACATTCATACACATAAAATAAAATAAAAATTTTAATAAAGATTCTAATTTGATACTTAGTGCTGAAGAATGACAGTGGGAAATTTTTAGGTCTTTGTTTTCCATATTTAAAACTGTAAGTACAGAAACTTGGTATGACTAGTAGAAACATTGTAATTCACAGCATATAGTAGTCTCAAATCTGGGCTGAGGTCAGGTAGCATTCCTTGATGCTGTGCTATGTGATCCTTGCACAGTACAAAGTCTGTTTGCTATATGTTCAGAACCAAGGCTACAGTTAAGTTGCACAATACGATATGATACATACTGCCCTGAACACCTCAGATTCATTTTTCCTGTTATTTTTGAATTAATTTTTGGTTGTTCTGTGTCCAAAAAACCTTTTTTCTGTTGCCAGTTTTGTTTTTCAACTCTTGTATTCAGTTATGTGCCATACAGTTTAAGAAACTTTGACTTAGAGAATATGACTGGTTAGTCATTTGAGTGAATGGCATCTTGTGTGTTTGATTCTTCATATTCTGTCAGGAAAAGTAAGGTAGGTGGAGCTGGGAATTATTCACTTGCTGCTCTTGAAGGAGGAAGTAGTACTGGAAATGTATTGACTGTCAGGTTTATTTTAAATTATTTTATTTAGATGTTTTATGTGTATGTGTATGTACTTAAGTGTACGTATGTGTATTAATAGGCACATATGTTCCTGCAAGGGCCAGAAGAGGGTGTTAGATTGCCTGGAACTGGAGTTATAAGCAGTTATGAGCTCCTGATATGTGTGCTGGGAACCAAATACAGGTCCCCTATAGGCACAACAAGTATTCTTAGCTGTTGAACCATCTCTCTAATCCATTAATTTAATTTATTTTTACTTTGTATATATTTTATTTTATTTTTTGAGGAAAGGTCTCACTATGTAACTCTGACTGGCCTGGAACTCGATATGTAGACCAGGTTGACCTCCTCCTGAGTACTGGTATTAAAGACATGGGCCACCACACTCAGCTCATTAGGTTTTTCACATAATTCTCAAAAAAATTCCATGCAACAGATTATTATTTTCATTTTACTAATAAGAAATTGGAGACTCAAGGGAGTTCTGTAACTTATCCAGTGTTACAAAGTTTGTAATTGATTGAAGATAGGATTTTGGCATATGTGTTTCTGACTCTAAATTCAGGGTGCTTTGTATTAAAAATATATTGTAAAATGAATGGATCTTTAAAATTTTTCATTTATTTATTTTTATTTTATGTGTATGAATGCTTTGCCCAAATGTATGCAAGTGCACCCATATTGTGTAGTGCCATTGGAGGGCATTGGAGGGCGTTGGATCCCCCTGGAACCGGAGTTAAGGATGATTGTTAGCCATCATATAGGTGCTGGGAACCAAACTGAGTCCTCTACCAGAGCAGCCAGTACTTTTACTGATGAGCCATCTCTCCAGTCCCACAAGTGGATCTTTTAAGGAATTTCCAGGTTGCTCTGGAAATATGTAGAAAAGGTCTCAGGACAAGGAGACAACTTAGGAAAGTTTGGGTGAAAGAGTTATTTGTAAATTTTGGCTGACATGATTTTTCTGGATAGGATTCTAACACCATGTGGGCCCTCAAGCTTTTGTACTCTCTCTTCCTCATCCTTTTAATCCTCTATGCCAGATGATGCCAGCAGCAAAGGTCACTTGTCTCTCTGATCAGGTTAAATAGCAGAGCCTGCTATTAGAAGTACAAATTTCTTGAACTTGCTGTGAGCCAGTGGTGTCGAGCTTGGAGGGCTTCTAGTCCTTAGAGCTGGTCTCTTATTTTCATTATTTTTAAAAGCCTACTAGGAACTGTATTATACTTGGGTAAGCCTGTGTATGATTAGAAACTAATGAAAATACTGGATCTCTTTCCTTTGACTGAGAATAATATCATCCACTGTGATTTAGGTGTGTTATCTTAGCAAAATGTGGTCTAGGGCCAAATCTAGCCTACTGCTTATCCCAGGAAACTTTTATTTATTACTGCATCAATCTTATTAGTTATTATAGATCCTATTAAATTATTTCTTATCTTGGTTTAATTTTGATTAGGTGCCTTAGTACTTTTCTGTTACTGTGAAAAAACACCATGACCAAGGGAACCTTATAGGAGTGTTTATTTGATCTCACAGTTCCAGAGGAATCAGAGACCATCATGATGGGGAGGCATGGTGGCAGTGGCCCGAGGTGGCCAGAGCAGGAGCAGAAAACCAAGGTATCTTTAAGTAGGCATAGAAAGCAGAGACTGACTGGAAATCTGGCAAGATTTAAGAACTCTCAAAGATGGCCCTCAGTAATATACAGCAAGGCCATGACTCCACAAGCCTTCTAGAACAGTATCAAGAACTAGAGACAAAATGTCCAAATACTTGGAGCCTATGGGGCATTCTCATTCAAACCACCATATTTCATGCCTCAGGCACTGTAGGCTCATGACCATATAAAATGCAAAATGCATTTAGTCCCCTTTTAAAGTCCCCATAGTCTTTACCAGTTTCAATGCTATTCTAAAGTCCAGAGTATAAAATGTCTTCTGACACTCAAGACAATCTCTTAACTGTAAGCCCCTGTAAAATCAAAAGACAAATTATATACTTCCAACACACAGTGGAACCAAATACACATTCCCATTCCAAAATGGAGGAATGAGGGCATACTGAGGAAATACCTGACCAAAACAAGACCAAAAACTAGCAGAGCAAACACTAAATCCAGTATCTCCAGGTCCAACTTCTGGGATTCCAAAGGGCTTAAATGGCTCAGCCCCCCTCCAGCTTTCTGCATGCAACATACATCTCTGTCTTGGGCTGATACCACTCCCTGTATATGGCTCTGTTTGGCAGATGTCTCACAACTCTCTTGTCTTTTGGGGGTCTCCACTGCCAACCAGACTTCAACTTCAGAGTTTCACTCAGTGGCCCACCAGGGCCTTCTTTATGCAGGGATGCTTTTGCTGCATGCTGCCTGACCTCAGTGGCTCTCTGAAACCTCAGAGGAAGAACCAGTGCCTCCTTCACTCTTGCATCTTTCATGCCTCTAAGGCCAGCACCATATGAATGACACTGCCATCCTGGGATGGACCCTGGCCTGCTTCATCCACATTCTCAGTTTTTCTCTGCTGTGGTTTTCTGGGAATAAAAAACCCCTCTTGTATTTTCCTTTCACAAGGTATAAGCTTACTTGTGTGTGGTCTTGCCCTGAAGGTACTCTTTCCATTGCTTAATTGCAAATCTCTAGGCCTCTGCTGAAAGACTTTAATCTCTTTGTGAAAGAGGGTCTCTCCTTCAGCACATGCCAACATTAATCTTTCTAGTGTCCCATTTCGATCTAAATGGTACATTCTGCATTTTTTTCTGCCCCATTTGCTCTTTTTCATAGATCTACATAATATTCACCATTAATAACCACACCACAGATTCTATGTCAGGCTGTCTGGAAATTTCCTCTGCCAAAGAAATTAGTTCATTTTTTTTTTCAACTTAGCCTCAGGCAAGCTCTTAGGCTGGAGACAGACAGCAACCAGACTCTTCCAGAATATCCCAGTTGCTACTAAAGTCCTTAATTCCTTCTGCAGCTACACTGTTCTCAGATCTAGTTTCTTCCAGGCTCCTACTGGAATGGACCATTAATCCCTGCTTACAGCATTCAATAGTCTAAACTTCCAAAGTCTTCCACATTCCTCCAAAAACCCACATGGTCAGGTCTGTCACAACATTACCCCAAGATCCTGGTACCAACTTTTCTATGATAAAACCCCATAACCAAGGAAACTTATAGAAGGAAGAGTTGTTTGAGCTTAGGATTCCGGAGGAATCAGAGTCCACCATGGTGGGGAGGCAATGGTGGCAAGAGGTGGCTCAAGCAGGAGCAGAAAGCAGAGGTTCTCACCTTCAAGCAGGCACAGGAAGCTGGGAGGGAGTAGAAATCTGTAAGGCTTAAGAACCCCCAAAGCCCACCCCCAGTGACATGCTTCCTCCAGCAAGGCCACATCTCCTAAAACATCCCAAACAGCTCCACCAACTGGGGATAACATGTCCAAATACTTGGAGCCTGTGGGGAAACATTCTCATTCAAAACCACCACCCTAGGTCATATGCTTCTAGAAATTGATTCAGTTTTTTTCTCATTTTATTTGAATATATGTATTTAAAGTATATCTCTGAATTTCATTTGTATGTATATTGATGCCTCCTGTTCTTCTCTAATTTTACTGACTTTTTGTCTTCCCTCTTCCTTCATTTGGTTGGTTTACCTAAGGGTTTGTTAGTCTTGTTCACCTTTCAAAGAACCATGTTTCATTGATTCTTTGTTTAGTTGTTTGGATGTTTTAATTTCATTTATGTCTTTTGTATTATTTCTTTTCTTCTACTGATTTTGGGTTTGGATTATTCTTGTTTTCCCAGTGACCTAAAATTATTTGAGATCTTATGGATTTCATATGTGTGTGTATTTGGTTGCTTATTGCTTTGGTTTTTTATTAGTTCTTTGACAATTTGAAATGTATATAATACTTTCTGGTTACTCTCTTCTTATACCACCTTATGTTATGACTCTTCTACTTTGTTAATGTCCCCTCCTCCCTATTGTCTCTTTCCCAGATTCATGACTTTGGTTTTGTTTTGTGACACATTTAGTTTAGTCAGGGCCATTTGTGTGACTGTTGGATTGTGACTAACCATTGGAGCCTGGTAGGTTCTGCAATGCGCACACAGTGGAAGGCAATGCCTTCTCCTTTCCCTGAATCTATCTGTAGGAAATACTTCAACAGTAAGGGGCAGGCCCCCCTAATATCCTCCTCCATTCTTGCCAGACTGTTGATGGGTCTGTACAAGTACAGACTCAGGGCATTCATCATAGTTGACAGTTCATAATTGCAATGGCTGTGAATTGCCCATAAGATGATGTTCCACAGGTCTTATCCCTATGTTTTTACTCTTAACAATCTTCCATCTTCTGCAGTGTTACCTGAATTTTAGAGGGGATGGTATAAATGTCTTGTTTAGGGATGAACACTCACTTATTCTCTTTTGGTGTCTGCTTTTGTAAATAAGGTCTATTAATACACAAACTTAGTTGAGTATGGCAATATTTAGCCAGGTGATTGATATTGCACATGCCTGTAATCCCAACACTTGGGAGGTAGAGGCAAAAGGATCAAGAGTTCAGGGTTTAGCTGGGCATGGTAGCCCCGGTAGGAGGCAGAGGCAGAGGCAGAGGCAGAGGCAGAGGCAGGTGGATCTCTGTGAGATCGACGTCAGCCTGGTCCACAGAGTGAATATCAGGCCATCTGGGGCTGCAGGGAGACCCTGTCTCATAATACTAAAAAAAAAAAAAAAAAAAAAAAAAAAAAAGAAAAAAGTTTAAGGTTGGGGTTGGAGAGATGACTTATTATTTAAAAGCACATACCAACATGGTGGCTCACAACTGCCTGTAACTCCAGTTCCAGATACCCTCTTCTTGCTTCCATGGGTACCAGGCACTGACCTGGCACATATATACATGCAGGCAAAACACTCATAAAATAAAATTTTAAAATCTTCTTTAAAAAAAGAATTTAAGGCCATTTGCTACATAATGGCATACTTTAAACCATGTTTCAAACAAAGCAAAACAAACAAACAAAAAACAGAAGCCTTCTTACTTGTGTTGTCTGTGGTTGCTTTTACTGCTATAATGGCATCATTAAGTATTGTAGCAAGGACTATATTGTTTCCAAACACAGAATTATTCATTATGTGGCTCTTTGCAGAAAACACTGGTTAATATCTAATTTGATTATTTTTATCATGTCACTGAGCACATAGTGTTTTTAATTGTCTCTTATAGTTTTGTAATTGAACTCCTGAGAGCAAAAGTGAGATTTAATTCATATCTTTATACCATGTACAAGTCATAGAATCTGAAATATGAAGAGTGTTTAATAAAGGATATTCAAACCCCACCTCCACCCCCTGCTGAGATGTGTCTTCTTGGGTAACACAAGCTGACTTTGAACTTACTGTCTTCTTGCCACAACTTCCCAAGTGCTGAAATTGCAGGTATATGCTACCATGCCTGAGGAAAAATCAAAAAGCTCTGATATGCAAATACTTGTGTCTCCAGTAGTACAAAAATAGTGGTAGTGGGTGGGAAGAGTTAATACTGATTATGCTAATCTCTGTGCTGTATACTTGCTTCTTTCTTGTTATTTTGGGGGATGATATCTTTTGGAAATGGGTTGGAAGTGAAGGGATCTGCCATCTGGTGAAGAAGTTGAGAAACAGTGCCTTAATTTTTACTATATTCTACTCTCTTTTTTAGTATCTACTATCCTTCCATCCCTATGCAGTTTAGCAATTTAAGATTAAGGAATTTAAGATTAACTAGAGATTTCTTTTCCATACAAATACCCTTTTTCTTATGTAAACCTGTGAGTGCTGTGGGGGTTTGTTATTGTTGTTTTGTTTTGTTGTAAGATAAACGCCCTGCCCCTGTGTTCATGTAGGCCTGACTTTGAACTTTTTGATTTTTTGTTTTTTGAGACATGAATGTATGTAGCTCCTGATGGCTTCCAACTCACTATATAGTGGACGATCACTTTGAACTTCTGATCTTCCTGCTTCCACCCAACTGCTGAACTGGAACTATAAGTGCATGTCCAGTTATGCTGGCTTTTTGTGAGATAGAGTCTTACTATATTTAGACCTTTCTTGAACTTGTGATCCTCTTGGTTTACCTTCATACTCCTTGAGTTTACAAGTATGGGGATTATAAGCAGAATCACTGTACCTGCATTGCTTTTGGGTTATCAGCATTATTGTCTGTAGCTTCCAAAAGTGAAAACAACTCAAACCTATCTGGCTACCTTAACAGAAAGGTGAAGTGTTGACATAGGAGTCAGCAGTACCTTTGGCTTTGGATATATCCTTTGATATCTCCAAGCTTCAGTATTTGGCATACTTCTGTTGAGTCACATCTTCAACACTTTAAAATTTAGTATCTTTACTCTTCTCATATTTTGAAAAGGATTTAGACAACTGGAAGGAGGTAAAGAGGAGACCTATCCTCTGCTGCCACTGTCTCTCGCTTGAAAACAAGTAAATAATTAAATAGATTAGAGTATTTCAGGTCTTTGATGGATGTTTCTAAAAGGCTTCACAACCACCACGTCTTTGCTTTCTTCCGACAGTTTTTCTTACTTGGGGAGTCAAGGTATCCTCCTTCCCTTCTTTTGACAGTGTTTTACTTCCTGAGCCTCCTGAGTGCTGGGATTGCAGGTGTATGCCCCTCTACCAACTCTTTCATCATTTTTATTATCATTATTAATATTTTTCTTTTCTTTTAAAATTTTTATTTTATGTGTATGAATGTTACACCTGCATGTCTGTAAGTGCACCTGTGTCATGCAGTGCCCGTGGAGGACAGAAGAGGGCTTCAGATCTCCTGGAACCGAAGTTACAGACAGTTGCTACCCACCATTTGGGTGCCGAGATTCGAACCCAGGTCTTCTGAAAGAGCAGCCAGTGCTCTTAATTGCTGAGCCTTTTCTCCAGCCCCATATTTTTAAAATTAGTCTTCAAGACAGGGGTCTTACTTTGTAGCTCTGGTTGGCCTAGAACTTACTGTGTAGACCATGCTGGCTTTGAATATATAGAGATCTGCCTACCTCTGTCTCCCATGTGCTAGGATTAAAAGCATGTGATGTAGAGTGTTTTCCCCAGGAAGTAGTTTTCAAGATCCAGGTGAAAAAGAAAGAGAACTTTTGAACATGTAGGAATAGAAAAAAGTATACTGGAAACTTTAGTTTCAAAATGCCTTTCTCGAATTAAGAGGCTTGGAGAAGTGACCCTCAGTCATATGGTAGAACCACACTGAGATTCCAGGATGTTTCTGGTGTGTATCTATCAGGCTAGGTATCATACAGGTTTGTAAGCAAGGATTAGGCATCATGGAAAGAACCAATATGACCTAGGCTTTTGTGCTACTTTATTACTCTATGCCCATGTGACAGCAGGCAAAGAAAAGTACATCCCAGACCTACCAAGCTATTGTATCAGATAATCGCCAGACCTTTAGACATCTAATAGATATTTGCTGGATCTAACTGTCTGTGGGAAGGTATAAGATATGTATGGTTTCCCTAATCAGCCCATGGTTGACATTATATGTATCTGTAGTGACAGAGTAAACCAAAAGGGAAATTATATCACTGTACCTAAATTATGTCTTGGAACTAATTGTTGTTCTAGTTCTTGAAAAAATTGTATTAATTTACATTTAACTAATTAGATTTATGTTCAAATGTGTGATTCTGTGATTATTGGTAAGTTTCAGGCTTTTCTCTGTTTATATTTTCCATTTGTTTTTTCACTCTTCATTTGTGAGTTATTCTCTTCATGTTCTTGTCTACATCCTAGAGTAGGCCTAGGTTTATGCTAGACTTAACTGCCTGAGAGGCATTAGAATTCTAAACCATTGTCCTTGTATGGGCAAGCTTAACACATTTTCCAGGATTCAGGCAAAAGGCTAAATTATATACTTCTATCACTGTGTACATAGTTGGTTAAGTGCCTCCGATGTGAAGAATCAGAGGCTAGAAGCTAAGATTGCTGAAACAGTGGGTGGTGGACCCCGGCTGGGTGGTAGCTCTGAGTAATATCGTCTCTTACTTTTCCTGTGCAGAGTTTTGCCGTATTGACAAACCCCTGTGCCATAGTGAGGATGAGAAGCTCAGCTTTGAGGCAGTCCGCAACATCCACAAACTGATGGATGATGATGCCAATGGTGATGTGGATGTAGAAGAAAGTGATGAGGTAAGCTTCTCACCCTGCCGTGGCTCTCCTCTCTCTGTGTGAAACAGTCCCTGAAAGCTTCCTAGTCAGTTCCTTGTGAAGAAATGTTCTTTGCTAGCTTGTTCTCTAGGAACTCATTCTTCTCAAGCAAGTGGCACCCAGCAGAGAAGCTCTCTACCAGCCAGCCAGAGTGCAGGCCTTATTCCTGTGTCTGTACCTGAATGGGCTTCCTTTGCCCACTGGTTAGTAGCATAATACTGACTGAACTGGGCTATTTGGAATGGAAAGAGATTCCTGAAATGATTTGTACAGTTTTCCTGTATCTTTAACATAATCCTTCAGTAGACAGAGCACATTAATCTTTACTCAGCCTTCTATTGGCTTGTGCGAGAGAAAACTAAACAGTCAAATTCTACCTTCTGGGATTTTATACTTTCATCTGGGAGGAAGAAGCAAATCTTGGAATGGTTATTCTAACTTCCAAGATGCAGTTTCTGGGGACCATTTGATTAGTCAAGATGATAAGAACTAGAGAAGTCTCTAAATGGAAAAAAGCTTTCTTACTGTTTTATCTTTTGGCATCATTATAAGCTCTAAATCTACAGAGCCCAGAGTACATGATCATCATGTATGAAAAGATTTAAGATTAAGCTTCTTTTCAAGCTTGATATGAACCAGCATTTTGGTTAAGCTACCATGTCATGCTAAATATTCAGTAGTGATGTAGTGTGCATTATGAAAGAGAAGCCTAGTCTCTCCTTGCTCAGTAATCTACCTTTGAGTTTTATGTCCAGTTTTGGATGTCACATCACCAGAAGAATTTAGAACAGCCAGAGACTGTTGAGAGAGGTGCAGGACAAGGAGGAGTGCACGATGAGGAGTTTGTACACCTCAGTCATAGCATCTAACACAGCCATCAGTGTGAAGTGTCTGCTCTGTTTGTGCCCTTCTCTAGGAAATGGAGATAGGACATAAATGAGGTAGATTAAGAGATACATTATGTCCTCACCTATTTTACAGTCAAGTGAAAAAACTTGAGTCTGGAGAGGAAGATACTCAATGTTATGTCCGTTTCTGGTTGTTGCAGTGAAATACTCTGAGAAAACCAACTTAAGAAAGGAAGGACTTATTGTAGCTCACTGTTTCAGAACTCCCAGTTCCTGGTCAGTTACTTCTGTTGTTTCTGGGCTTGTGGTCAGATAGAGTAAATATTGCAAGAAACACATGGCAGGGCAGACTTGTTCACCTCATAGCAACCAGAAAGCACAGAAGAGTCCCAGGACAAGATATAATATGGCATGCTCCCATACTCTGATCTATTTCTTGACACTAGGCTCTGCCTCTCAATAATATCATCATGTTATTAAGCTATCAGATGATTAATCCATAGATAGGTCAGAACCTTTGTGATCTAATCATCTCTCAGTGACTGGATCTACCAACTGGACTGAGCCTTTAACATATAATTCTTTACGGTACACATCATATGTGTATTACTTTACTTTTGTTGCTGTGATAGAAATACTGACCAAGGGAACTTAAGGGGCAAGAGTCCATCATGGCAGGGAGGTATGGCAGCAGAGGTGGCTATAGTAGATGTACAGCTAAGTGTTTATATCCTCAAATAGGCATAGTAAGCAGAGAGCAACTGGAGATCTGGCAAGTCTTAAGAACTCTCTAAGCCTGCCCCCAGTGACTCCTTCCTCCAGCATGACCACACCTTCTAAGACCTCCCAAAACAGTGCCATCAACTATGGACAAAATGTCTACAGACTCAGAGCCTATGGGGGACATTCTCATTTAAACCACAGGTATACATCATATCAAAATCTTGACACAAATGTTTATCTTCAAATATATAAAGTGTTGAGAAATCATATTTTAAAAAGTGACAAATTGGCCAAATATGGTGACATATTCCTGTAATCTCAGCACTCTGGAGGTGCATGCAGGAGCATCAGGAGTTCAAATTGAGCTTACACTGGGCTACATTAGACCCTGTCTCAGAGAAAAAAGATGATGAAAAAAATAGAACTAACTATGTCTGATGAGATCTTACTCTTTTTCAGATACTTTTACTCTCTTTGCATAGTTACTCATCTAATTTTTTTTTTTAAACTTTTTTTTCTGCTTCTTTTCTTTTTCTTTTTTCTTTTTTGATCTTTTGAGACTGGAACTCCTTGTAGCCTTAGCTGTCTTGGAACTTATGTTATGGCACCAAGGCCCCTGGAAAGGACCACTCAGACTCAGATGTTCCAAATCTGGCAAATTTATTTAACTGGGCTGATGACTGCACTCTCTGGGCTGAGAATTAGAGAGCACATACCAGGAGGTGGGATTGTAGATAGGAAAAACTCACTACCTCATTAACACACTAGGTATTCCACCCATTTATTTAACATAACTTAAGGTGAACTTGCCTCCCTAGGGGTGGTCATATGACCAAATGATTGACTAGTGAAACTGGAAAGGTGAGTTTTTCAAGAGATACACTGGAGATTGTATAGTCTATTCCCGTTAATCTTCTGGGGCTATTTACCACTCTAACATTCCCCCTCTGAAGAGGTAACCCTAAAATCTTTCAGGGATTAGATAGGAGTTCCCAAATACTTTTGGCATTTTTGGCCTTTGGTACAGAGTAGGCTGCTAAAAGGCACAAGCACTTTTTGACGTTTAGGTAAGAAAGAAACTGGTTACTTTTCTTTGGGGTCTTTTTACTTTAAACTGCCTAGTCTATTTTTATCACATTATTTTTTCTGAAGAGATCACCCCAATTGCCAATAGGGAATTGGGGTGCTGACTGCTTTGGCTTCTTCCATGCTAAATAAGGAGAGCACAGGTTGTGGCAATTGGGATATCCCTTCAATGGGTCTACCTAAAAGTCCCCCAGATTGCATAACTGTTAGCTCTAGGAAGAAAAGAAAGTTCTTGACTGGTGCCTGGGAGCTGTGAAGAAGTAAAGGCAAGAGAAGTTAGCATTATACATTCTAGGCAGAGAACCAGAAAAAGTCAGAAGAGGGTAAATCTTAAATATCCAAATCAAAGTCCATTAGAATTTCTTGATGAGGACTTCCAAAAGCATCCATCTATTGGGTTTTTCCTCATTTTCTTTTGATCTCCAAGGCTGGATTTGGGAGTGATGAAGTCGGGATTTGTTTTCAGGCACTTTGATAGTTATTGGAATGGCTAGAGTCAGAGTAAGTTCCCTCTGAAATGGCTTCTAGAGAGGGAGAGAAAAGAAATTAGCCATTATTTAATTTTTAGGTTAGAACAATAGTGGGCTTGTTGACCTTATCTTTGGTAGGCACTACAGTGTTGAAGTAGACCAAGATTTGAAGTTTTATATCTGAGCAGCATTTTCCTGTTAAGAACAAAATCATTAGTGAGAAATTGTGCAAATAATATCTTATATGAACTTAAACCTAATGTCTGGGAAGTACAGTCTCTTGTACTTTTTAAGAAGCATACCAGCCACTTTAATTTTTGATTATACTTTTTGTTTGGTGTTTAAGACCATGCAGTTGGCCCAAATTAACCAATTTATACTCTTAAGGTCTGTTTAGAAGCTGGTTTTCAGGGGTCACATGAAGTCTGGAGGAGCCTTTGGCTCCCTAAACCTTTGTTTTACCATTTTCATCTATGTGAAGATAAATCAGATAGATGGTCCTGATAGACCGTGGTTTCACTTGGAAGCATTGAGGAAATATTTTCCTGTTGCAGACCCTCCTCTTGCAGACTGGACACTGGTTTGAGTCCTTCTAGTGAGGTCTCCATGTCTTCCCTGAAGAAGAGGACAGGTGACTCACTACAGGTACAGGACTTTTTAAGAGATATACCATAGTCTCCTGGGACTTAGTTGACCTTGGAGGACAAGAGAAAAAAAAATTGTCCCTTTAAGTCCCTCTGACCAAATTAATCTAGGCCTCTAAATATGGTTGTTAAATACTCAAGAAGGTTAGTTCCCCAGTCTGGCACTTTTAATTACCATGTGCTATGTGGATAAAAATTGGGCAAAAACCAAACCTTCTTGAATAAATCTTGACTAGACATATATTTTGTTCCTTAAACTACTTGACTGAACTATTACTTTAGAAATTTTAAGATTATCTATACATAATTTTGTGCCATCTTTTGTTACCATATTGACTGAGACTTTTAAACATCTGTATAGATTTTTTAATATATTTTTAAATACCATTAGATATAATACCGTTAAGAAATAAAATTTCCAACTATTGTGAGAACTCTCTTCCTGGGGACACTAAGCAATGTTTATCTCCTTTCTAAGGCTTTAGTGTCAAACCAATGTTTGATTACATTAAAGTTCACCCTAGAGAATCAATGAGTTTTCTCATAGAGATGGATGAAGTCTTACTGACAGGTATATAGGTGACCTGAGAGTAATTGTGCTGCAAAGTCTTTATCCAGCATGGATGTTGACTTTTCTACAACTTCATGGGTCAAGGCTTCTCCTCCTGGTCTTCCCCAGATTTCCTTCCCAAATCCAGGAGACAATTTGTGTTTAGGACTGGATACTCAGGTGAGGGTAGGCACAGCTGAAGTCATAAAGATGTTAGTTATTTGGCTCAGAAGAGTGCTGTGCAGCATCATCTTAATAAAAGAACATGGAATACAAATCATATACATAAGATAATGTAATGAATTAATATTACCTGAATACACACTGTACTTTATAAGTTCCCAGGTAAACCTTATAGAAAACACAAAACAGTTACTGTCTGTGAAATTTTAGGCCATTGGTGCTCTCTATCTTCTCCAGGGACTGTGAATTTTCCTTTTAATAAATCTATCCTGTTGGTTCTTTCATTAAGTGGCTAAATATACCTTTGTGTATACTATTTACATTAGTCTGTGTTCCTGACTTTCCTCATTGTTGTGACAAAATAGAGAATCTCATTAGCTACTTTTGTTATAGATATTTTATACCCTGAGATGAATAACAATAACTTCTGTTGAAATTAGTCTATCCCTTAGTTTTTTCAATTGCACAGTGCCTTTACTCGTAGGCTTGTTTTGTTTTTCTCTCTTTTTTTGGTCACAGGGTCAGGAGGCCAGCCTGAACCTGAACAAGAGTCTTGGGGGAACATTTTGAGATAACAGGCTTGAGTCTAAAGTAGGAGGACTAATCCTATCTCCTGAGTCAGCTTCTCAGTGAGCTCAAACAGCACATGACAATTTACCAATATGATTTATACAAAGAGGCATTTGTCTATCTTTAGAATTTAACTCAGTGGTTTACATTGGACAGGAGGATTGTTGAATCAAGTGACTACTAGCTGGACTGAAAATATCTGTCCTTTTATAGCTTGTATACATTTGTCTAGGCAGGCTAGTCTTCTCATCTGCTGGGTCCTTTATTGGGAACAAGAATTGACAAGAGACAGAACATTTGATATTAAGAGGTTACCTCACTGGATATTTCTAAACGTTATGAAGCCATGGGTACTTGGCAGTGAGCACCCATGATCGAACAGGATCAGGCTGACAGAAGTATCTGCCTTTATCAATGTCAGATCTGAGATCCTCTCTGGCTCTACTTGAGGTGATCAGATGCATGAGAGTTTATAACCACAATCAGTTAGTTTGTGTCTATTCATGGTGACAACAACCTGGAAGATTCAATAAGTACCCTCCCTCCTTTATATTTTTTATAATACAGATTAGGGTTAATGATTATATAAGCTAGGGACGATTTCCTGATCTGGCTCTCTTGTGGGCTGAATCTCAATATCCCTTCAAATGTTCCCTCTTGACCCTTTTCCTAAAAGTTATTAAATTGTCCCTCCAAATTTTATTTTTTTAAATAAGATTAGAAGCAAGACTATTAGTTCTCAGGGTGATTTCTTTTAAAGAGGGCTCTCAGTCTGTTTGGATTAGAAAAACAATATTACAGTTTATCATATACAGTCTTGAACTAAGTATCCATAATCTGGAGAATAAGGAACATAGAAAACAATGATATCTAAAAAAACTTGGAAAGAGATGATATCAGAATGTTCTTTCTCTTTAGTCTGTCTATGATATTGTAACTAGAGAGTGAAATGTAGAGGTGCCCAAGGCATGATGTGGCAGGAACAAAAGCAAGCTTAGAGCAACCGAGCGTGAGAAGGAAATACTCTGATTCAGAGAAAAATGGGTTTAGGATCACAATGCAGAAAGGGCAGGAATTAAGACCAGTGAAGTTTGCATCTTAAGCCTCCCCACCAAGTAGGCTTTTTTTAAACCTCTGATCATTGTAGCATGTCCTGGTAGCAGCCTGTCTCTTCTAAGGTTTGGCCCTGGAGTACTGCCAATTCATATGAGCTTCCCAAGTCTAGCCATTACAAAGTGCCAGCTTGCTTTGTGTCTGACTAGTCTTGGAGGCATATGTCTAGAAAATCTTTAGAAACTGACAGATACGTAAGATGTGACTGAAAACCTTACAAGATATATTGTACAAAGTGATGTAAAAATTCAAAACATTCACTTTAAAGTGATAGAAATTAGCAAATGTAAAAGATGTCAAAATCCAAAATAATTTCCTTAAAAACAGGTAAATATGTCATGCAGTGTCAGAACCCAAAATATTCCCTGTCAAAATCAGTAAATACACAAGACAATGTAAACACTTTAAATAGTTAAATAAATTGCAAAAGGATTAGAACATATGATTAAATGCAGTCCAGGGAATTTCCAGGTTATCATGATCCCCAACAGTTTATTAGTAATGCCAAATTCCTGGGTGTTGCCATTTTGAATTATACTTATGGTTGGATTAAGATGGTGGCAAGGCCACACGAGTCATTGCCATTTTGAAAATGTTACTGTCCAAGATGGCAACCAAGCCATGTAACTGTCCTCATATTGATATCATGACCCAAGATGGAGAGACTGGATCACATGGTTGCTTCCCTCTTGGTGAAGTCACCAGCCATGATGGTGACCAAGCCATGTGGTAAAATAAGCCCCATGATAAAATTGAGCCCATCCACTGCCAGGATGCAAGCCTATGTGATTCACATATCTCACAGATTAAATGTGATAGAAATTCCTTTTTACTTTTAGAAAATACCCATTTAGTTCATGGACTGTGACTCTCCTTGTTCACCAAAATTTAAAATGCTTAGGTCTAGTTAGAAAAGCAATTGCCTTAGGACCATATTCTTTAAGTACTGCTTGGTGCCTAATGGGGAATGAGGTCCAAATTCCAGGCCCCTCTGACTGTTCTGTTTTAGAGAACGATGGTGGGGAAAAAAAACCAAAAGACTGAGAAAAAGGTCCAGGAAAGAAATGGCTTTTTTGGTTGTTGTTCTGTAGACAAGCAGTTTGCAGTTTCAAATGCACTGAGGCAAGACAGATAAAGGAGAAAGCTTTAGGACAATTTTATTAGAATCCCCAGGGCTTGCAAGCTGTAAATGTCAGCAGCTGCCTTGTGAAGAAGAATGGAGGGGAGAAGGAAGAAAGCTATGAGGCCATCCAGGCTTAGAACCTGCGTGGAAGGCAGTCTTGTGGTTGACTGGCAGCCACATGGTTTCATTCCATATTTTACTTCATCATGGAATCTTTACTGGAAACGTTTCATTATACAACCAAGTGGGGTTTTAGCCGAGTGGATCTCCCTTCCATTTTTACACCAGTAATTACAGGTACACCAAAAGAGAGTAATTCAAAAGATAAAAGACAGGACGGTAAAAAACACATAAGACTGCAGCAGACAATTTAAACATATAGTAGCTATGTACTCACACTCCAGAACCACAAACCAGTGGGGCAAGAGGGATGTCTCTTCTTCCCTTAGAGACTGGGTTTAACGATTGTGTCCAGTCTGCCTGATGTCTCCCCAAATGTCCAGACTCCAGAAAACTCACTCATGGGTTCTGTCTTAATCAAGTCAGCCAGCAATTTCCTTTTACTTATGTTTTGGTTTCAGTTTGCAGTGGTCACAGTTCTGGGCTCCTGCAGGCCTCTGTGCTTACAAGTGGGCTCGCCCCATACTGGGCCCATCCTGAACCAGTGACTTCTTTAATTTGTGATAGCTGTGGTCTCAGACTCCTTTGGGCTTCTGAGTCCACTGACAGGCTTGCTCCTGTGTAGGGCCTGTCCTGGACCACTGGCCCTGAGTCTGGGGGTCCCCCAGGATCTCAGTGGGACCTCCAAATGTTATGGTGCTGAGGCTCCTGGGAAGGACCACTCAAACTCAGATGTTCCAAATCAGGCAAATTTATTTAACTGGGCCAGTGTCTGTACTCTCTGGGCATAGTACTGGGAGATGGGATTGCAGGCAGGAAAAACTTGCTGCCTCATTAACATACTAGGTATTCTGTCCATCTATGTAATATAACTTAAAGTGAACCTGCCTCCCTAAGGGTGGTCCTATGAACAAATTATTGACTAGTAAAACTGGGAAGGTGGGTTTTTTAACAAATAGACTAGAGATTATATAAGTCTATTCCAGTTAATCTTCTGGGGGCTATTTGCCACTGTAACACTGTGTACACCAGGCTGGCTTTGAACTCACAGAGATCCACCTGTCTCTACCTCTTTAGTGCTGAGACTAAATGCATGTGTCACTGTACCTCGCTCAATTTATTTTCATGTGTGTGTGTGTGTGTGCCCATAGAAGTCAGAGGTGTCACATTAGAGTTACAGGTGGTTGTGCACTGCCTAATATGGTTGCTGGAATTGAACTTAGGTCCTGTGGAAGAACAGTATGGGCTCTTAATCGCTAAGCCATCTTTCTAGTCCTCACTGAATTTTCATAACAGCCTTCTGAGGTTGGTTTTATTAGTAGGGACTACAACCCTGGAAATTTTAACATTCTATATAAAGACACAAACTGGATTTGAGCGTAGATCTGATTTCAAAGTCTATGATCTTAAGTACTGCTATATTGTTTCCTTTATGCTAAGTGCAGACCACAATCAATGTGGGGAACTAAAAACTAGGTATATTTTTCTAGAATAAGGACAGCGATTAGTGATTAACACTGAGATGCACAACCAGTCAATGTGCAGAGAACAAGATTGTGGAGGACTCAGCCCTAAATGGGGCACTTATATTATACATCCTGCTCCCAAGGTTCAAGGATCATTGTAGAAGGGGGGCAGAGAGATTGTAAGAATCAGAGGTGGTGGATGAATACAAGGAAGCCATGTTGTCTGGACACCATAGAGTAGGTAGTTGCGTATATGAACCCATAGGGCTTGTGACCATATGTACAAGACCTGCACAAGCTTAAGACAGACAAAATCCAGCATGGATGGGGGAGATGGGCAGGAAGCCCCAGCCTTAGCTGAGGATTTGTTGACAGTCATAGCAGCTGGGAGAGAGTTAGTTTTCCTTACTGGTGTGTCACCTGGTAGGTTGAGTAGACTCCAAGGAATGGAAACAGAGGTCAGACTTGATAGACCTTAAAAACAAAGACAAATAATAATCAAGGACATGAAATGGGGGTAGTAAAATGAAGACTGAAAGTGAGAGGACATCTCTATATGATGAAAATATATGAAATTCTCAAATCAATAAAAATGTTTTAAAAAATGCCAGAAATCCTTGTATAGATACATGACCCTGGTTAAACTCAGTAGGTCTCAAAACAGTCAACCAACCAAACAATAAAAATGTGAGAAAGGGACTTGTAAGGAGGAGAGGGGGCTTAATAGGGTTGGAGAGACATTAGAGAGGTTGGGATGTCATAATCACAATGACTTTATTTATATACGAATTTGTTAGCTGGACGTGGTGCACAGCGTTTAGTCCCAGCACTAGGGAGGCAGGCCGATTTCTGTGAGTTCCAGGCTACAGACTGTCTCAAAAAGACAAAAAAATAAAATAAAATAAAAAAATAAAGAAAGAAATAAAATAAAGAAATTGTCAAAGAACAATTTCAACAGTTTTTTTAAAGTTAAAAAAAGAATTGCCTTAAGGCAGTTAATAGAGATATTTTGTTATAGGAGAGATTTTCTTGTTTTATTGACTCCCTTGTCAGTGAAGATAGGCAAATAGAAGACAGAATTCCACTAATTGAGCAGCAGAGATTCTTCTGTAAGGAATTCAAGGAGGAGGAAAAAAATAAAGCTTCCTAGAATGAAGGTGGAATTTGAATAGGATGGAGGAATAGGGTACCTGAGTAGTGGAGAACCAGTGAGGTGTAGACGTTGTAACAAGCACAATGTGTTGGTTACACAAAGGAACTGTGGTAGAAAACCATTGAACAAAAACTTGGAAAGGAAAACCGGGTCCGGATAATTAAAGATTAATTGAGTCTAGCTATTAGAGGCTCTTTAATAAAGTCAATATGGTCAAGAGATCTAAATTTTGGTCATAACTAAAAGTGCTACTGGCCTTCAAAGGGCAAACAAATAGAGCCATGTTCTGTGCGGGAATGGGCCTAGAAGTATTATGATCATTGTCCTAACATTGTCCTAAGACTGGGGAATGGACATCTCCACAATTAAGAAGGTATCAGAGTCCAAGCTCTCTGAATTTCTGGATATCTTCGTCAACTGCCTCTCCTCTTTTCACATTCTGTTGAATGGCTTTATAGATGAGGGAAGGAAGAAAATGTTCTCTTTAGAGGAATGTTACCACAACAAAAAATCTCATCAGCACAAATTGTTCCAAAATAACACAAAAGCTGTTGTCCTGCTTTCTCTGTACCAGCGGTGAGCTTCTGCTTTACTGGCACATCTGCTGCTCTTGCTGTGATCTCAGGCCTTTGTGGGTAGAGGGGCTTACTAGTCTGCATTTCTGTAGTCACTGACCAACTAAGACCTGGAGACACAAACTAGTAAAATGTGTATACTTCAGTTGGTCTAAACATGTATCAGACAGCATTGGAATTCAGGATCTAACTAGAAAGTTAGTTAGATCTAGCAGGGCTTAGAATATTAGGTAACAGATGGTAAGGCTCTGTGGATGAAACCCTGGTTGTCCTGGCTGTCAAAGACCTGAGGTTTTTGTGACCAATCTAAAGACATTGTAGATTACTTAAGAACCTTGGTAGAAGTCTGAAGGGATATGCTATTAAAGCCTCATTTAACCACTCCAGGTGTGGTGGCACAGGCTATAATCCTAGCTACCTGGGAGGCTGAGGCAGGAGGATTCCAAGCTCAAGGCCTGCCTGGGCTACAGAGTAAGTTTATGGCCAGTCTAGGCAACTTAGTGGTAAAAAATAGAGAAAGGATTTGAGATATAACTCAGTGATCGTTTACTTAGCATGTATGAGGCTCTAGTTCAATCCCTAGTACATCCCCCTCCAAAAAAAAGCCCAATTTATTTTGGCTCATATTGGCAAGCTTTTCACACAGCTAAAGTAAACTGAAAGGTCTACCTCAGAGCTAGAACTTTAATATTTTAGCTGTTTTTAGCTTTGTTCATGTTCTATCAATGAATTATATTCCCCAGCACACTTTTGTTTTTGTTTGCTTGATACATGGTTTTGCTCCAAAGCCTAACAGGCCTGGAACTTACAAAGTAGCACAGGCTGACTTCAATCAACCTCATAGGACTCTTTCTGCCTCAGCTTCCAGTGTTGGAATTGAGCCACCATGCCTTGCAGTGATGATCTTTTGGTAAATCAGTGGTTCTACTAAGCTAGCCCTAAGGGGATTCATGATCTCTGCTCTGTTCAGACCTCTGGTTGGTAACACTGACCTTACACAAAGGATTCGTTGCAGTAGGAGACCACTGTTCGGTTTTCCTCAGGTAGACAGACAGGACTCTTCATAGAAACACTGTCTACTTAGACTAGAGTCTGTTTTTGTGTCTGTGTTTGTTTTTGAGACAAAGTCTCACTTTGTAGCACTGACTGACCTGGAACTCACTGTGTAAACCACGGTGGCCTCAAACTCACAGAGATCTACCTGTCTTTTCCTCCTAACTGCTGGGATTAAAGATGTACTCCATTATGCCCGGCTAGAGTCCTTTTGTTTTTAAAAAATGTTTTTATTACATTTTATTTATTTACTGTGTGTGCGTGTGTGTGTGTGCATGTACATATGGATACCACAGTATATATATGGTGGTCAGAGGACAACTTGATGAGTTGGTTCTCTCCTTCTTCTATCATGTGGGGCTCAGGTATCAAACTCAGAGCTTCAGGCATGGTGGTAGGTGCCTTTACCTGGTGAGTCATCTTACTTGCTCCTTTGTTGTTGTTTTTTCAGACAGGATTTTATGTATCTCAGTTTGGCCTCTAGCATCAAATTCAGCCCTGGGTCAGAATCTTTGAGAACAGTATTATTTTCTTCTCTGGCACCTACATGTAAAGTTAAGGTATTTATTTGGTGGCTGAGATTGTAGGTTAGTTGGTAGGGTGCTTACCTACAATGCATGAAGCCCTGGGTTTAATCCTTAACGCCACATAAACTGGGAATCCTGGCACATTCCTGTAATCCCATCACTTGGGAAGTAGAGGTGGGATCAGAAGTTCAAGGTCATCCTTGGCTACATAGAGAGTTAGAAGCCAGAGGCCACCCTGAATTACTTAAAACCCCACCTAAAAAAAAATTTAGGCATTTGTGCAGCCATTAAATACATTCTAGGATCAGTGAAGTGGTTAAAGTACTTGCTGTGCAAACATGATGATCCAAGTTCCATACCCAGAACTCATGGAAGGAGAGAATCATCTCCTGAAAGTTATCTTCTGACTTCTACTTCCACATATTTGCCATGACATGCACACCACCCCATAATAAATGAAAAATTAAAAAACCCACTGTTTGCAGCTGTTGATTGAGGGCTTGGGATTCATTTCATTGTGAACAAAGAAGATACCCGGTTGTTGGTTTTGCTTGTTTGTTTTAGACAGAATCTCCTATTGCTACAGCTAGCCTGGAACTCACTATGTAGACCAGTGATTCATATATCACATGTGATTAAGTGATAAAACTTTAACATTAGATGATAGTAGTTCAGTGACTTCCTCTTTTGTTTCCTCAAGGAATAATGATTCCTTTCTCAGCAGAGTTGTAAGGATTAAATAAGAAAAGTAGTAGTAAAAGTTCCCAGAATAGGAGCTGGAGAGATGGCTCAGTAGTTAAGAGCACTGGCTTCTCTTGCTGAGGACCTGGGTTCAGTTCTTAACACCAATATGGCAGCTAACAATTGTCTCTGATTGCAGTTCCAGGGGATCAGATGCACTCTTCTGACTTCTCTGGGCACTGCACAACATGGTGCACTTACATACGTGCAGACAAAATACTCATACACATAAAATAAATAAATAAATAAATAATTTAAAAGTTCCCAGAATAATTGAGTGTGGGTATGCCTTTTGTTCTAGCACTCAGGAGGCAGAGGCTGGAGAATCATTGAAAATTTGAAGCCAACATGACATATATTTAGAGAGTTCCAGGTTAGCCAGCTCCAAAAAACAAAGAAAAAAGGTCATACAAAGGCCAGATTTGGTAGTACATACTTATAATTCTAGCACATGGGAGGCAGAGGCAGAAACAATCAGGAGTTCAAGATCATTCTTATTTACATGGGGGGAGTTTGAGGCCAGCCTGGGCTACACAACACTCAGTCTAACACACACACACACACACACACACACACACACACACACACACACACGTTCTGGGTGAGACACAAGAGCCACCAAAATACATATAATAGAAATATAAGATGATGGAAAAGTTTGACAGTTTCTTATAAGTTAAACATAATTTGCAATCCTACTTCTAGTGTTTTATAGTCTAGATAAATAAAAATCTGTATTTATAATAAAATTTGCATATGATTTTTTAAAAACAAGGTCTTGCTCTGTAACCTAGGCTGGTTTGGAACTCATTGTGAAGCCCAGGATGGCCTCAAACTTGTAATCCTCCTGCTTTAGCCTCCTAAATGTTGGGTCACAGATGTCTACCACCATACTTGTACACAAATACTTATATGGTTTATTCAGAATCTCAAAAAACTGGACACAACCCCAACGTCCTTCAGTTTTTGAATGGATAATGGAGAATTATCAATAATAAGTAACAAAATCTCAACAATATTATGCTTAGTAAAAAAAAACCAGCCTCAAAAATAATGTATAGAAAGAAAAATGAGAGTCTGGGCATGATGGTGACTTATCCAAACACTTGGAGGCAGAGGCAGAAGGACTGCCACCACATTCAGGCTACTTTCATCTACATAGTGAGTTGTAGGCAATCCAGAGCTCTATAGTCAGATCTTTAATCTCAGCACTTGGAAGGCAGAGGCAGGGTGTTTTTCAGTAATCAGATTCACTTCATAGGTGTTTGAAACTGTCTCTGCCTGAGTGATTGATGGTAAGGAAACAGGCATGATATAACAGGGCACATATTGCCATGGGATACTAATTGGAAGCATTCTATCCCATGCCTGGTTTCAATAAAAGATCTTGGGAAACCTTCTTAATTTTCTGTGCTCATCTAGAAGGAGGGGGGAGTTTGAACCACAAAGACATATTATAGTACTGCTATGAGATATGCTACCTGGACTTTGGCAGGATGGAAATAGACTTCTTTGTTTTGTTTTGTTTTGTTTTGAGATGGGGTCTTTCTGTATTTACTTCATTAACCCAGAACTCCCTGGGTAGGCCAGCCTGGACTTGAACTTGGGGCAATTCTCCTGCCTTGGCCTCCCAAGTGCTGAGATTATAGCTGTGGGCCACACACGCAGCTAGCTAATAGACTTTCTCTGCATTTTTTTTCTGGTCCCCAACAAGAAGGATAGTAGATTATGGTAGGCTGTGAGTACTCAGGAATATTGGAAGTTGCTAGCAGGTAGAATCTAGGCTGGGGGAACTAAACTCTAAGGGGAACCATCAGCAAGTCCACTTGCAATAATCTAAAGGGCTACCAGAAACTTGAACTTAATGGAAGTGGTATGTAGGAGAGAAAAGGAAGCTCAGTGTTGGAGTTGGCATAGGCTAATTTAGTCAAGGAAACTAGCAGGATTACATAAAGTTACTGCCATGAGTAATAGCAATTGCTATTACCCTTCAAACTTTGGGCTTCATTTCCTTATAGGTAGATATCTGTAGACAGTCTTCCCCTGCCTCTATCTCTCCCTTATCAGCTCTCACTGTACATACATACTGCCAGTGATCTTCCTAAGCTAGATTTTGGTTCTGGGTCTCCTTTTCCTGTTTCTTCTGACTTCTTGTGCCAGCACTCTATCTCTTCAAATCTTGTCTTCACTGTTATTAGATTCTATAGATATACTTGCCACCACTTTGGTCTGGCTCCTGTCTTATTTGTGTCATAAACATTTGGATGCTATTTTCAGTCCTCTTTCTTTGCCCAGTGAGTGCTACTCTTACCTGTGGGTCATGTTAGCCTTCCTTTGGAATGAGCCAACCACTCAGGCAGAAATAGGCCTACCTCCTGCAGTGTGCTGGCCCTCGTTCAAGTCATCTATACCACTGGGGTGGCTTCCGTAGCTGAATGCCCTGGTTATGATCAGACAGTTATTTTGAAATCCTTTTGTTGATGGTGATGATTTTTTCTGTTGTTATGTTTTGTTTGTTTTGGTGCTGGGGATTACCCACAGGGGCTTGTTCATGCAAGGCCATTGCTCTTACCATTGAGTTAATTTGGAACGTAATTTGGAATTCTTGTTGTATAGGTCAGCTCTCACTAACTGTACTATCATATTAGGAAAGCGGAAACATACATGTGCATACATGTGCACAAACACACAAAGATTTAGCACCTATTTTATACCAGACATTGTACTTGGGACTTTGTATACATTAAACTCTAAAAACAAGCATGAAAATATTCTCTACAAATAGCTCAAAAAATCAAGGCCTTTGCAAATCAAGGCCTTTGCAAAAATGTCACAAGCTACCACCACTATTATTACTCCAAGTGCTACTGAAGAAACAAGCTGATAGGACTATAATTTTCAAAGTTTCACAAGCTTGTAAGGGACAAAGTCAGATCTGTTTGGTTTCAGATATGGAGACTTAACTCAGAAAAGTATAACTTTTTCTTTTTCTTTTATCTATTTCTTTCAGATACTGGCCAAAGTCTACGCCTGCTTTTTCTGGCACTTTGGGCTTTATCACTGTTTTTCTGAAGGTACCTGCCATGTGGCTGCTTGTTGTCCTCCACTGTTGGACATGCTGGCCTCACTCAGAAGACAAGGCTTTCTCTCTTCTTCTCTACATCTCTCTTCCCATGCCTGTGGAGGTTGACAACTTGCCTGTCCTATTGTTTTCTCTCAAACTCTAACTTAAAAAAAAAAGACAAACTTGTGGACAACACATAATCAAAATTATTAGAATGCAAGCAGGACAATTAAAGACTATATGCTGTGGAAATGAGTGCCAAGACAAGGGAAGCTCATAAGGGTGGTAAAGTCAGGAAGGTACAGGGAAAAGGAGGCTGGCTCATACCGCAGGACAGCTGAGGTGACATAAAGGCGTTCATGGCAGAGGCTTCCTAAGCTACTGCACTGAGGGCAGGGTTTCTGGAAAGGAAAAGCCAAGGCTGTCGTTTTGAATACTCGAATTACTAAAGTACATTCCATCAGATTATTCCTGTCTGGTAAAAGGAATGAATGTAGTGTACAGGGTAATATATCTACTGTGTAGTAAAGCCTATGCCAGCTGATGGCATCACAGTTTCATTTAACCCTCAATTTCTCTATGAGGTAAAGATGATTGAACTGTGAGTGTCTTACCTTTGTTTGTTAAATGCTCACATTTAACTCACATAGTCTGGATGTAGCTCATCTGGCTACATCTGGCTACATGTTCTACTGCATTCATTCTCTTACTCTGCACTACAGCCATTCCAGATGTGAGCTTCATCTGCCACTATTGTACTCTTGTCACAGGTAAATCCTTGTCCTGGCATCCCTTTGCTTTCCATTTTGCCTAAAAATTTGTTACCACCGAGGCCTAAATCAGTTTCTGAACTTCAGCATCATTGATATTTTGGACCAGGTTATTCTTTGTTTGGGGGAGTTGTTTGTGCATTGTAGGGTTGTTAGTAGTGTCCTAGCTCTACACTGTGTATGCGAATAGCAAACCTTCCCATTGTCCTATTTGAGGACCAAAAATACTGACAATTATGATTGTTAGTTTATCTGATGAATAATTACTACTATTAGTCTAGTTTAAAGTTTTTTCCTCCAAGAAATCTTTCCTACTGTGGGAAATAATCTTTCCTCTCTCACATTCCAGAGTATTTGGTATAATTCACCTCTGGCATGTTCTCTGCTCTGTATTATAATTATTTGAGTCCATCCTTATCTGTTCCATGAACTGTATAAGTCCCACTGAGGTTGGAGGGCATTGGCGAGATGGCTCAGCAGTTAAGAGCCCTGACTACTCTTGCAGAGGACCTGGGCTTGATTACTAGCATTCATATGGCAACTCACAACTGTCCATAATTCCAGTACCAGGGAATCTGATGCCCTCTTCTAACCTCTGAGGGTACTGCATGACAGGTGCACCTATAAACATGCAAACAATACACTCATACACATAAAAAATATTTTTAAAAGTTCCACTAGGGGGCAAGAACTACATGATTTCCCTTGTTTTGTTATTTTTGTGTATATGAATGTTTTGCCTGCATATATAAATGTGTATCATATACATCCCTGGTAGCTGAGGAGGCCATTGGATTCCCTAGATCTGGAGTTACAGATTATTTTGAGTTGCCACGTGGGTGATAGGAACCAAACCTGGGTCCTCTGTAAGAGCAAGTGCTCTTACATTGCTCCAGCCCTGGTGTTTTGCTTATGTGTTTGTTTTTTGACGAAACAGATTCTTGCTGTGTAGCCCAGGTCTTGAATTATATTCTTCCTATTTTCAGCTCTTGAGTGTATTTGGATTATAGGTGTGTGCTATCACATCTTTCAGGAACTAAATTTTATTTATCACTTTTTCTCTCACTGGGCTTCTTTATGGCCTTACACTATAGATGCCAAGTTAAATTTTTTTAAAAATTTAAGTGTAAAGGTCCTGTTTCTTTGTTGTATGCTCTTTATTTCCTTAGGCTGCAGTAAGAAGATAGAATTGGATGGTCAGTTTGTGGGGCATGGGGTACTTTGGACTTGGGGTGCTTTGGACTTGTGAGTTCCCCTTCAGGATAGCAACTGAATCAGTGTTGGGTTATTTCTCTGGAGTTGTTCAGGTCTGAGCACCAGACATTCTGTTGTATGACCTTTGTGTGTCTCCTCTCTGTGGTCCTTTCTAACACCCTCCCACTCTTCTCTGCCTATTCTTCTCTGTGTTAATGTGTAGACTCTGAATGGAGTCCAAATTCCTTTAGTTGAAATATTGGTAAAGTCTTAAAGACAAACACATATTACAGGAGCTTAGGTAGAGAAAAAGAAAAAAACACAATTCCTTCTTCCAACCTCCTAAACACAGAAAATACTGAAAGGCTATATAGCATGGCAAAAGTACATACTTTTGCCTGGGCATAGTGGTGCATGCCTTATATCCCAGCACTCAGGAGGTAGAGGCAGGTGTACCTCTGTGAGTTTGACAACAGTATGTTCTACATAACAAGTTCCAGGAGAGTCAGGCTATATGAGATCCTGAGTCAGGAAAGATGATATGTAGATATATTGATGTTCTTTCCCTGATTATTATTATTTATTATTATTTACATTATGGGAGAGAGGATGGAGAGAGAGAGCGTGAACATATGTGGTATATACATTCCTCTGTGTGTGTGGAGGCCAGAGGAAAATATCTGGTGGCCTGCTCTGTCATTATTTTATTCCTTTTCAATGGATCTTTCACTGAATCTGAATTTAAGCTTATAGTGAGCAAGATTCAACAATCCTGTCTCTGTCCCCACAGCTCTTGACTATTCCTGGCCTTTTTTGTGCTCTGGCGATTTGAACTTAGGTCCTCATGCTTGTACTGCAAATACTTTAGATTCTCCATGGAGCCATTTCCCCAACCTGCCCAATTTTTTTTTCCCAGTGGGTTACATATGTGTGTGTGTGTTTGTGTGTGTGTATTTGTAAATGTATACATATATATTATATATAGTATATATATATGTAATGATATATGTAATCAAAGAAGAGGACAAGAAATTGTGAGAGAGTAGAGGGACATGGGAGGAGTTCCAGTTTTACTTAAGAAACTACTCTTTTTATTTGTTTTATGTGTATGAGTGTTTTACTCACGTATATGTAAGCAATACCCACAGTAGCCAAAAGAAGGAGTCAAATACCCTGGAACTGGGGTTAGGGATGGTTGTTAGCTACCACATAGGTCCTGGGAACTGAACTGGAATCCTCTGTAAGAGCAGCCTTGTTTGAGTCATGTCTCCAGCCCCCCAGTTCTTACTTTTATGATTTTGGAAATTTTCTTAAAACTTTGAACCTTCATCTTCTCACTGTAAATGACAACAGTGATTTCTACTTTAAAGGATATGACAAAGATGAGATGAAATCATACATAAGGCTTATAGTTGCAGTATTATTGCTTCTGCTGTTACCACTGTTACAATATCTTAGGTTTGTGCTGACTAATCTTAAACACACCTTTCTTATGCACCTTTGTAAGGAAGCTGTGAAGCTTTCATATAATCAATAGAAAACTAGTTTGGCTTTTAGCCTTTTTTTTGCTTTTTGTAACTCACATCTGTGTTGGGAGTCCCTGTGCTCGGGGCCAGCCTGAGGGGACTGAAGGGTCTCTGCCAATGGGGGGGTGAGTAGGCGTGGAATCAAAACACACAGATTCCGGGGGCTGAGTGGGTAGCAGGCAGTGGCAAGCTGCTGCAAGCACCGTTTAATCAAGGAAGTGCAAAGAGTCTTATAGGTTTGGTTAGCCAATGGCCTTATGGGGTGGTGTCCTGAATACAGCCAGTTATAAGTCTGTCCCCAGGTAGGCAGGTTCTTTCCAGATGCTGGGCAGAAGCTGGTCTCACAACTAGCCAGAACAGAGCACCACACCCACGGGAGCCATTTCTCTATTCCTCCTGGCAGGTGGCCTGACTAGGCCCACCTTGCATTATGCCCTACAAGTCTGTATCAGGCTGATGACAGTGTTCTAAAGTTAGATTGTAGAGATGATTGTACAGTCTGAATAAACTGAAAATCATTGAGTTGTATGCTATAATTGGCATATGCATTATCATATAGTAAAAAAATTATTGTTGCTATTTTAATTGGAGTAGTAGTCACCTTCTATTTGTGTTTCTATAGCCCAACCTATAATAAATCATTGGGCTGCCACTTCCACTGAGTATAAGTTCTGTGCAATACTAAATTTTTGTGAGTTATTAAGGGCTTTTATTTATTTTTGTTTATTTGGTTTTTTGAGTTAGACTTTCAAATTTTGTAGCCCAGGCATATCTGAAACTCACTATATAGCCCAGATTAGCCTCAAACTTACAGCAATATTTCTATCTACCACGTGCTGGAATTACAGACATGAGCTACTATGCTTGACTTATTTAGGTTTTTGAGACAGGAACTGGACTTACCATGTATCTCAGGCTGTCCTAGAACTTGTTGTATAGCCCAGGTTGGTTTCATAAAGTAAAGACCTTCCTGATTTACCTTTTAAGTGCTGGGATTACAGCTGTATACCACTGTACCTGACCTTATATTTATTTTATAAGATATGGAGTCTTGTTTTACTCTCTAGGCTGCTCCAAATTCTTGGGCTTAAACTATCTTCTTGCTCAGTTTCCTGAGTAGCTTGGACTTAAGGACACATACTACCAAGCCTGGCTTAGATACTGACTTTTAGGTTTTTTTATTACTATATTTATATGTATGAGTGTGTGTGTGTGTGTGTGTGTGTGTGTGTGTGTGTGTGTCTGTGTGTGTGTAAGCACCAGAGTTCACATGTGGAGGTCAGAGGATGACTTGCTGGAATTGGTTTATTCCTTTTATCATGGAGGTTCTGGGGATTGAATTTAGGTCATCAGGATTGGTAACAAGTACTTTGACCACTGAGCCAGCTCTTGAGCAAGACCCTGGTATGGTGGCGTACAACTTTAAACTCAGCATTTGTTAGGCAGGGGCAAGGTGGATCTCTGTGAGGCTAACCTGCTCTACATACTGAGTTCCAGGCTAGCAGCCAGGGCTACACAGTGAGACCCTATCTAAAAAATAAAGTCTAAGCATGAGCTTTAGAGTCATTTGAATTCAGGTCCAGTCTTTGCAATGTATTAAGCTGTAAGGCCAAATACTTTGGAGCTTTACTTTCCTCATTTATAAAATAAAATTGAAATAAGGTAGTCTTTGCTACTAGCAAACCCTCAAGCTAGTTAGAAAGACAGAGGTATATCTTGGAACTACTAGGTAGACCAGGCTGGCCTTGAACTTGCAATAATTCCCCTGCCTTAGTCTCCTGAATTGAGTGCTGGAATTATGTGCCTGGTATCAGTACATTTTAAGGGCTAGAGTGGTGGTGTTCACAGGGAGCTATGAGAGTTTCAGGAAGAATTAGGTGTGTGATCTAATATGTGCTGTGTGGGAGAAGATATACTGTGAGCTGGCACTTAAGCAAGGGTCCCCCTTTACCAGACACATAGAACTACACATGCCAGAGAGTAGGCATGGTTTGCAATCTGTCCGAGTGACTTAGCCAGATACATGGTGAAGCAGCAGCTCCCCCAGATGGTATCCTTCATGTTTCTAGGAAAACCAGAGGGTGGCTTGCTTTGACAAACAGGGAAATTCTCTCTCACTGAGCAGGCTGTTGTTTTCCTTCCTTCTTTCTTTGTTGTGAAGTCTGCTTTGTCTATTCTGGATGACAGTCCTGCTGATGACAGGGGTTTTTTTTTTTTCCTGTCTATATGTGTATCCGTGTCTTTTTAAATTTTTTACATGCATATGTATATATACATCATTTTGTGGTTGTGTGGGCATGCGTCTTTCTGTATTTAGATATTTCAGTGTTTATGACAAAAAGTGGAGGAAAAAGAGGAAATATTGTGCCAAACAGGGACTGTAAACCAGACCAGGGATCAAGAAAGTTGTGGGCCAACAGTTAGGCCTATAGTAGAATGTAAGGATCTGATGGTTAAAGCAGAACCCCAAAGATGCAGCTAATGTAGGCACAATCTGGGTTCTACAGAGTTGTAGGCAGATTGCAAGGGTCACCTTGCAGCAAGGAATAGTGAAACCAACAGAGGGAAAAGCCCTGCTTCAGGTATCAACCCTGCTTTTGACTCTTCCTGTCAAAGGAGAAGTTTAGCTGGTTCTAAGACCCTTCTTCCCTTTAGACCTAACTGGTGTTTGTCTGCATATTTATACAAGCCTCTCTGTGCATGTCTCTGTCAGTATGTATATCACATTCAGTGTGCATCTGATTGTTTTGAAAATTAGTGCATTCTTTTTATTTGCTTTATATTGTTCTCTTCCTACCATCCCACCACTTCCATCTTTCTTCTCTAGATACTTAGTGTCTGCTCTGTTCAGGATGGTGAATATACAGAGACCAGTAGTGTGTGTGTATATAAATAAAAATAGGATCTCCCTATAGCTGTGGTTGGCCTGGAACTTGCTATAGACCAGTCTAGCCTTTATCTCACAGAAATATGCCTACCTTTGCCTCCCTAGTGCTGGGATAAAAGGCATGTGCCATCAAGCCTGGCTTGAGGCATATTTCGTACTTATGAAGAGCTTATATTTTATTGCTAGGCATCATGGTACACTCCTATAATCTCATCCTGTGGGAGGTTGAAATGGGAGGATAGAAGTTCAAGACTATTGTCAGCTACCACATAGTGAGTTCCAGCCACTCTTATCTCAAAAAACAAGAGAGACCTTATATATTATTGAGGCAGAAAGACATACATGTTCAATTGGGATTGGAGAGATGACTCAGCAGTTAAAAGTACTTGTTCTTGCGGAGAACCTGGGTTCAGTTCCCCAGCCACCTACATGGTGGCTAACCACAGCTATAACTCCAGTTCCAGGGGTTCCAAAGCCCTCTTCAGACCTCCACAAGCATTGCACAATTCGGTTGCACTTACATTCAATCAGACAGTACACTCAAACACATTAAAAAAATAATAAAATATAATAAAGAAGGACATACATGTCCAATCCTGTTAGGTTTTATGACAAGGGATTGGGGCCAGTGAGATGGCTTAGCAGGTAAAGCATTTGTCACCAAGCCTGCGATGACCTGAGTTTGATCCCTGGGACCCACATGGGAGAAGGAAGAAACTGACCCTTGCAAGTTGCCCTCTGACCTCCATAAGTACTTGAGCATGCGTGCATGTGCACACACACACACAAATGCAATAAAAATTAACTTATGTTTAAAAAAATCAGTGAACTTGGCATGTTTTGGAAGTAGAGAAGGAAATTAACCCATCTGAGAATGACAGGGAAGACCAGTCAGAAGAGATGAAACCCGAGATGAACCTTGGGAGAGGAGGGGAAGTTTACTTGGAAAGAGGTCTGAGTAGACTATTTACCGGGTATAGGGACAAGTATGATATTGTTGAGGACTGATCAGTCAGAAGTTCTTTTGACTTGAACATGGAATGTAACATTTAGGTGAGGAGGGAGAGGTAGAAGATGAGGTTGGAAAGGCAGGCATTAGACAGACTATGTCATATTGAAGAACTTGGATTTTGTCCCAAAAATGGTGAGCTAGAAGTCAACAGAGCTGGATTTAATTCTGACTGAAGATATGTTAGGAGCACAATTTGCAGAGGAGGTGAGAATTGGAAATTAATTTTTAAAGATGGGCTGGGGCTTACCACATAAAAGAAGGAGAGCATTTGAAGAAAGGGAAACTATATGAGTAAAGGTAGGAGGCAGAAAACATGATCAATTTGGGAGACCTGAGTAAGGTATTTAGAGAGGTTTCTTCATCCCATAGATAGGGACATTCAATAATAAATACTTTGAATGAGTGGTGTGGGGCTCAAAAAAGGTGTGTGTGTGTGTAAAATATCCTTTGTAAATCACAGAGCTGCATCCACATTGCAGTGGTAATGTTGTCCTGGTTCCCTTCATTTCTGTTCAATGCCCAGCAGCAGTAGGTCTCTACAGCATAGTCAAAAACCTCAAATTTGCTATGGAGACAAGGACAGCCTTGGACTTCTGACCCTCCGCCTTCTACTTCTCAAGTGCTAGGGTTACAGGTGTTTATGCCTTTACTTTTGTTATTGTTGTCTTATGTTCCTTTACTTTAATCATGGTGTTATGGTTTGTGTATGAGGTATTCCCCCACAAGGTTCATGTTTTGAAGGATTAGTCTCTACGACTTCTTGAGAAGTGACTGGATTGTGAAGGGTGCTTACTCTACCAGTAGGGTTAACCTATTGATGGAATGGAGAGGGCTAGTTAGAAGAAGTCAGTCACTAAGGGCCTGCCTTTGAAGGATATGCCTTATCTCTAGATCTTTTCTCACTTGCTCTGTTTCCTGACCACCATGTGCTATCTTTCCTCCCTCATGCTTTTCTGCCATGCTTCTGCTTTACCACAGGCCTAAAATAGTAGATTCAGTTGACCATGATTGAAACCTCTGAAACCAGCCAAAATGAATTCTTCTCTCAAATTGTTTTCTCAAATATTTTGTCACAGTGATGGGAAGGTGATTAACACACATGATTTCCTCTGGTATTTGAACTTATTTGTAATAGCTACTTTCTAAAGTCTATGTCAAATCTGGTCAAATCTGGTGTCTGGTCACTCTTATAGAGAGTTTTATTGCTTGCCCATTTTCTGTTGTGTGGGTCATGCTTTCTTATTCTTTCTATGTACCTTACAGACGTGTTTTTTTTTTTTTTTTTCTTAGAGATGTGGTGGTGCATGGCTTACATCCCAGCATTCAGGAGGCAGAGGCAGTTGATTCTCTGTGAGTTTGAGTCCAGCCTGTCTACATAGTGAGTTCTAGGTCAGCCAAGACTATATAGTGGGAGCCTGTCTCCAAACAAACAGCCAGCCTTGAGCTCAAATAGTAGAAATGCTGGAAAATTGAATATGCCAAAGAGAAGCCTTAAAGTGATTTGTTTTAAGTGAAAAGGCGAAAGTTTTCAACTTAATGAAAAAAGAAAAAAAAAAACAAAACAAAACAAACGTATACTGGCGTTTTCTCTGGGAAAATCAAGGGAAGGTTCTTTTTACTGTTTCCATTTCTTTTAATATTTGGTTTCCCTGTAGCCCAAACTGGCCTGGAACTTGCTATGTAGAACAGGCTGGTGTTGATCTCATAGATATCCTGTTTCTTCAGTGCTGGGACTAAAGGTCTGTGCTACCATGCCCAGCTCATTCTTGCTTTTCTTATAAAATTTTAAATTTTCTTGAGCTTATATGTTTCCTCATTTGCCATATGCCCATAAGACTTTTAAAAAAGATTTTCATCAGTTTCATTGGAGTCTGTCCATGTAGCTTTTCATGCTTTCAAGGCGAAGCTACCCTATAACCTAGCAGTTTTGGTAAATATTCTCTCTCCCATTCAGGTACTAACCAGGCCCGACCCTATTTAGCTTCTAAGATCAGAAGAGATTGAATGTGTTCAGGATGGTAAGAATGTAGATTATAAATATCCTTTCTTATGCATTCTTTACAGTGCTGTGTATTCATCCGATATAAGTAAGGCGCTCCTGACCCTAGTTAAGATGATCTCTTCTCTTGGAGAAATTATTTCAATTAGTACTTTATTTCTGATTTCCTGTCACAAAACAAAGGTCACCAGCCAGTAGTTCTTGATGGTTTCTTGTTATCATGATACTTTGGTCCTGATAGTTTGGAAGATTGGAGATAATAGAATAACCCAGTTTTTGCCATTCTGTCTAGGTGGCAAAATACTACCTTTTAGGATTTAACCTGTATCCTGTGCCCCATGTTATGGTAAGGCATGAAACATAATTCCATGACAAGGACTTTATCATCAATTTCAGAGGGATTTTGTGTACCTTCATATGTGCTGTGTGTTAGAAATAAAGGAAAAAGGAAGAGTGTTGTTATTGCTGACTTGGAAAAAGTTTCCTCCTGGTAGAGATAGCCATGAAATGGTTTAGGATGCTGTAGTATGGTAAGTGAACATTATGATTTGAGTCACACCAGAGGAGAATCTAACTTAACTTTAGCCATGTTCAGGGACATTAATAAGTAACCTGGGTCTAAACAGATGCCGAGGTACGGACAGGAGAAGGAAGAGAATGTTTTAATTGAGGGAGTAGCATGCATAAAATATGGAGTGGGGCCAAGTAGTTTTTTATTTATTTTTAGTTTATGTGTATGAGTGTTTTGCCAGTTTGTATGCATCTATGTATACATAACAGTGCCCACAGGGGCCAGAAGAGGACATTGGATCTCCTGGAACAGGAGTTATAGACTCTTGTAAGCCACCATATGGGTGCTGGGAACCAAAGTGTGGTCCTCTACAAGAGCAATAAGTGCTCTTAACTGCGGAGTCATCTTTCCAGCCCCTTGACTAGTTATTTTAGCTTAAGTATTCTATGTTTTGTAAATTCAAGAGACACTGATAACCACACACCTTCCTCTTTATCAAGGCCTGTCCTTAGAGATGGGGTTAGGGAGCTAATTTGTGATTCACTTAGACATCCCAGGGAATACATAAGAGTCATTAAAGGGGTAAATGATAAATATACTCTCCATTTTTTTGAGTTGCTTAGGGAAAGTAGGAAGGGCCTAATTAAATAGTAATTACAATATGATGAGAGAAGTATTATAGGTGTACACCCTAAGAATAAAGGGAACAGATAACTAAGGGACAGTTAACTCACCCAGAAGAAGTGTGACTGCACAGAGGCAGTGACTTTAGCAGGGGAAAACATTTCATACAGAGCATCTTATGGGAAGGCTTGGAGATATGAAGTACATGCTCTGCTCAAGGGCCTGAGTGCTTGAGATTTCTATAGCACGGCTAAGCTGCTTTTTTTCTGGCAAGAGCCAAAGAGTAAATATTTTAGGGTTTGTTAGCCATAAAGTCTCTGTAACAAAACTTTTGTAGTATGAAATTAACTATAGATAATGTGTCAGTGAATTGGCCTGCTATGTCCAGTAAAATTTTATATACAGAGGGTGAACATATGACTCAGTTGTTAGAGACATGCTTACCTAGTATTCACAAAACCCTGAATTTGTGCACTAGTTATACTGAGTATGGTGATACACACGTATAGTCCTAGAACTCTGGAAATGGAGGCAGAAGGATCAGAAGTTCAAGGTTTTCCTTGGCTACATAGCAAATTCCAGGATAGCCTGACATACAAAACTGTCCCAAAACAGATAAACAGAAACCAAAGCCCCCAAATAATATATGCAATAAAAAGCTTATATACTGTATTTGGCATATAAGCCATAGCTTTCTGACCCTGTCTAACAAGGAAGGAGAGTGTCCAGGAATGTGACCAGGAAATAAGTTTATGGATCACATTTTAAAAAGCCCAAGTGCCAGGCTACAAAACTAGGGCTTTATCTTGTAGGACATGAGGTTCCATGGGATTTTAAAGTGATAAATTGGTCTAGTTAAATTTGTATTTTCAGAAAGGTCATTCTAGTAGGTTTTGTTTTGTTTTGAGACAGGGTCTCATATAACTTAGTGTTGGCTTCAAATTTGCAATGTAGTCTAGGATGACCTTGAACTCCCGATCCTGGCCTTCCAAGTAGTGAGAATATATTTGTGTACCAACATATTCTGTCTTATTCTAGTATTTAATATTGACAGAAGTAGGACTAATATGTATAAAGATGAATGAGAGAATGACTGTTCTCTCCCTATGTTAGCAAGGCTGGTGATACCACTGAGGACTATTATTGTACCCCTGAAACATTCATGTCTGGTACCTGGTATAAATGACACTTAGCTAAAATGAGAGTTCTTAAGCCAGATGTGGTAACTGGCACATTTCTGTAATCCCAGTACTGAAGGAACTAAGATTGGAGGGTCACATGTTTGAGAATAGGCTGTGCTACATAGCAAAATCCTGGCTTGACAACCCCCCCCAATAAATAAATACTGAATAAATAAAATTAAAAAACCAAGCGCAGTGGTACATGCCTGTAATCTCAGCACTTGGGAGAGGGTTAGAAATTTGAGGCTAATCAGCCTCAAAACAAACAAAAAAAGAGTCATTGTTAGATGTTGAAAAGGTGAACAAGAGCTGAGAAGCATGTAACTTGTGGGCTCTAAATACTAAGAGGAATGGGCCTTCATTTTGGAGATATAGAAGGTTAAGAATAGTAAGGAACAAGGTTGACTAGTAGAGGGAAGAGTCATTGGTACTAAGAGAGGGCCTTGGAGGCTACTCAGATTCCTGTAACTAGAGATGTGCTACTCTTCTGGCTTTAAGTCAGTGAATTCTGTTTCCTGATGCTGCTTGCTAGTCTGTATGTGTGAATTCTAGAGCAGTTATTTTCCTTCTTCCCTGCTTCCACCCACACTACTGCACTACTGCTTGGGATGGGGTTTTGTGCTTTGTGCTGCCTCCTGGAAGATTGCTTTTCTGAGTTCATAGAGCTAAATATACCTAGTGACAGCTGGTGCTTTGGCAGTTAGGCGAGCTGTTGAGCTGCAGTTCTAGTCAATGCTGCATTCCCCATGGTAAGACAAAACTTTTAGAGAGCGTCTTTGGACCTTCTTGAGAGGGAAGGTGCTTGTTCTAGGCTTGAAACAGTTTTGAGAGCCAAAAATCTACCTGATTTTTGTTTTTGCTTTTTATTGCTTTTGAACATTCCCCTACTTAAGAATTCAGCTATTAGCCAGATATGGGACAATATTCAGAATAAGATATAGTACTGCTTATCTGAAATATATTGAACATTGCACTCTAGTTCAGTATAACATTCTTTGTTCAGTGTTGTGGTATATGCTTGTAATCCTAGCATATGGGAGGCAGAAGCAAGAGGATCACTATGAGTTTAAGACCAGTGTGGTCTACATATTGAGTTTCAGTTTCAGGATAGCAGGGGATATATAATGAAACCCTATCTCAAAACAAAATAAAAAGAAGATAGGAGAAAATAATTCTTTAATTTTCATTTTTTTTTAGTTTTGAAGGTAGGAGAATCTCATGTGGCTCAGGAAAGCCTCAGACTTATTATGTAGCTAAGGATGACTTTAGATACCTGGCCCTCCTGCCTCTACCTCCCAAGTGCTAGGGCTACAGGTGTGGACCATCATGCCTTGCTAAAGAAAAAATATGTGTGCTTTTAATCACTGGATAGCCAGGAGTTTCTATTGAGGGACATATACATGGTTTGGCAGGGAAGACAAACACATAACAACTCGGATAGAGATATGCAGAGGAGCTATGGGTTCATAGGAAAGGTAATTTTTTGGTCAAGAATCTGTCCCTGTTTTCTGTCCATATCAACCTTTTGAGTTATGCTTTAAAACTTTCATAGTGCTTTTGTGTATACCGGGAGCCATAAACACCAAGCCTGTGAGGGACTGAGAATATCATACTTGGGTAATGTAGGCTGTATAAAGGCCTGCATAGATCTGCGGTGGGGACAGTGGCAAATAGAGAGCACATGTCTCTTTAGAAGGCAGCTGCTGTATGGCTCAACAGGTTGTTGTCACATATATGTGAACCCGGAAGTGGAGCCAAGAGAAGGGGGCTTGAAGCCTTCATTAGCTCCCTCAGCACCAACATTTATACCTCCAAGTTACCTCCCTCCACTTTAATATGGACACTGATGGTTTCCTTAGTTTTAAGTAAAATATGAAAAATATCATCTCCGTAAAATGTTAAATTTGAAAATTCATTTTAATATAAACAATGTATATAAAGCTTGGTAGCAGATTTCCTAGTTCCCATTCTCCCTTCCCACTTTCTCCTTTCTCCTCGCCTTTTGTCTCCTCCTCCACCTCTCTGTTTCCCTTCTTATTCATTTTATATGTCTTCTGTCTTTGTAAAATAGCCTGGAAAACTGGATTTAGATTCAATTTGCAATATGTGCTCCCGACCAATAAAAGACTTATGTAAAGGCAGTTAATGACTTATGCAAACATGTCTCATTTAATTCTTATTCATGCTCAAATGTGAGTTTTCAATTAGAGAGGTTAATAAATATGAATGTGTATACACTTGCCTCCCTTTCCCCTATACAAAGGATGTTAATTCTTTTTTTCCCTCTTGTGGCTTGTTGATTCATTGTCACTTGCTATCTTTCCATGATTAAAAAACAATAAGAAGAAAGAATTCTAAAATCTTTTTTTTCATGTGAAACATATAATGAAATAAAAAAGATAGTCTTTTTGGCAACTGAGGCACTCACGTAGAAAGATACGTGAGTGATGTGATTCATGAATGATGCATTGGAAACATGTTGTCACTAGCTAGAGGCAGATGACCTGTGTGGAGATCTTGGTGGGCTAGCTCACATATATCTCTTGTGACTTATTTGCTTTTTCTTTGCAGTTCCTAAGGGAAGACCTCAATTACCATGACCCAACAGTGAAACACAGCACCTTCCATGGTGAGGATAAGCTCATCAGTGTGGAGGACCTGTGGAAGGCATGGAAGTCCTCAGAAGGTAATCGGCAGCCTTGTTGTCAGTCCTAGTTGTCAGAAGTTTTCAGGAAGAGAGAAAATGAATAGCATCTTGACCTTAAAATGATATGAACTTGGGGACTGGAGAGATGACTCAGTGGTTAAGAGCACTGGCTGTTCTTACAAAGGACCTGGGTTCAATTCCCAGCACCCACATGGCAGCTAACAACTGTTCATAACTCCAGTTCCAGCAAAATTCAGTGATTCCTTCTTACCTCTGTAGGCATTGCATGACATGACACTGGTACATTTACACACATGCTGGCAATATACTCTTACACAGAGAATAAAATAGTAAATAAAATATTTTTTAAAAAGGATGTGAGCTAAAATACCTAGTAAAAAGCAAATTACTAAAATGATTTTATATGTAGTCACTGAATAAGACTAAATATAGTTCATGCTGGAAAAAGGGTCTTGAATTCTAGCCTAACTCTATATTAGCTCTAGGTCTCTTCTTATACTACCTCCAGCTCCTGTCTTGTTGCCTCTAGAGATAACTAGCTTGCTGTTCTCTTAAGGCAATCTCTTCTGTTATCTCCCACTCAGTCCCACCTCTTCTGGGTCCCAGTTCATTTAGAGGTTGGGTGGCAGTATATATGGACCCTTTCCTAAATCTTCTCTTTTCAATGTTAAATAGTCTTTACACTTTGAAGAAAACACTTTTAGTTTCTTTTATGATCTTGATTTCCTGACTAAAAGTATTTTTGTTAACATCTTTCTTAGATCTTTGAATTGGGCAAAATTCCCAGTGGGGTTTGGTCCTTGCAGAGTTGAGCTGCACTGCCAACTTCTGGGTTCTAGACCCTGGGCATATGCCAATGCAGTTTGAATTAGTGCTGGTGTCTTCAGTGGTTACATTACTGACTCATGTTGAATTTTTAAATGACAACTTTAGATCTTTGTAATATGTAAAACTTCTAAACTATGACTACCTTGTATTTTCTCCCTCGGGCATTTTATTCAGAATTCTGAGTTGAAGACTATGTCTAGTTTTATGAGACTTGATAGGGAGGAAAACAGCAGGTATTTAGCTTCCTCATCCTCATACCTGTGGCTACATTTCCCTTGAATTTCGACAAGATTGGAAGCCGGGGCTTGGGATGTAACTTAGTTTATAGAGTGCTTGCCTAGCTCTCCAGCACTGGTTAAACCAGGTGTGGTGGTACACGCCTATAATTCTAACACTTGGGAAATGGTGGCAAGATGATTCTCAGTAAGTTCAAGGGCAGCCTGGGATATGTAAGATCCTGTCTCTAAAATAAATAAATGAGGGGCTAGAGAGATGGCTCAGAGGTTAAGAGCACTTGCTGCTCTTGCAGAGGACCCAAGTTCAATTCCTAGTACCCACATGGTAGTTGACAACTGTCCATAACTCCAATTCCAGGGGATCTAGTACCCTCTTATCTCCTTGGCATTGCACTATGTGGGTGCACCTACCTTCATGCAGGCAACACACTCATACACATAAAGAAAAATAAAATAAATAATTGAATAAATAAATAAGAAAAATATTGGAAGCAATCCTTTCCTAGAGTCTTATAGTACAGGTATTAATGCTAAGATTTGTTAAACATGAGTGTATGTAGGTAGAGCATGTTAGATTTACGGCAAGAAGTGGAGTCTATCCTAGTTCTTGGGTAGAGAGGTTGATACTTCTTGTTAATTCTGTTTTATCAGTTTAGAAAAAGCATATAAGAAAATCTTTAGAAACTAAGTTGTGAATGTGTGTGTGTGTGTGTCTGTCTGTCTCCTGAGCAATTCAGGTTGTCTACTGATGAGAGGTGAAACAATGATTTGAGCTTTGGGGTTCTGTTAGCATTGCCAGGTAAAACATTTTCCATCAGTACCATTTAATTTTGATTTTTCTTTAGTAACAAGATGGTCAGGCGCCTGGTTTTTAAGAGTAAGTTTTATAAGTACAAACTTTGAATGCAAAAAGGCAAGGAACACATTCCTGGCCTTTTCTAAAAGCTCACAGAAGAGTAACCAATAAGGGAAAGTGACCAAGAGAAGGCAGAAATAGAGAAACTGAATCATAATGTTAGAGAACAGCTCCAGGCAATTTTCTGGTAAGAAGTTTATTTCTAGACTTAGCAACTATTTGGACCACTTCCAGTGTGTTCTTAACTACAGGGAAATGGAAGACAATGGAGTGAGTTTTTTGGAATGGGGGTTGTCCTTATTACCCATAGCAGAGAACAACGTTCTAACATACCCCACTGTTGGGGTAGAAGTGATACACGTGTACCTTTTTAGGACTAGTTTGCCATGTGGTTTGATAGGCTAAAAGTAAAGGTTTTCCTGTGTCTTAATCTTACTAATAATTTGCCTCATTAGTCAAAGAAAGACTCCTAATCTCTCTGAAGTGATGATTTCCAGAGCTACAGAAAGCATGTAATATTCTGGCACTAGCTCAGATTGGCTGGCCTGAGTTTAGCTACTGATGTAGATATCAGCTTTAGTCATTTTAGTTCAGAACATTAGCAGACTAATGTCACTTCTGTCTGTATGATTAGTGTTGTTAACATTTTCTGACTTATGTAGGAAGTCAGTGTTTTTTCTCTGTGTTAGAAAAAAATCTGCTAACCTTATATTTAACCAGCTCTTGGTTTTAATAATAAAAACAGCAACTCAAAAACTACTTTGACTTTTATTTAGAACTTAATACATGCTAGGCAATGTTGTGTTTTACATGTTTTCATTCATTTCTTACAATAACCTTATAGATACTGTGTTTATAGAATTATCTGTAGTTTTAGTTGTAGAAAATGAGGCAGAGAGATTAAGTGAAACAATGTAATATACTCTGTCACTCCCTGGAATTTCTGTAGATTTCACAAATTAAGATAATGGTTTCCAACAGCCCTGCTCACTTCTAAATTTGCAGTAAAACTCTGTAAGTACCCAGGCCACCTGTACTGTAGCATTAGCCCTACTTCCTTCTTTCTTCTTTTATTTTTGTTAGTTATTGCTACTTTTATGAGAGAAAGATGAAATTCATTCTCTCCCTCTGTCCTTTCTTCCCTTGAGACAGTCTCACTATGTAGCTCCAATTGGCCTAGAACTTGCTGTGTAGACCAAGCTGGCCTTGAGTTCATAGAGATCTGCCTGTGACTCCCAAGTATTAGGATTAAAGGTGAATGTGTTAGTATACCTAACTAAAAAACATTTTAAAAATAGCCGTTCAAATTTAAGGCAAAAAATTTTCCCGTTAGAAGATACCCACCAAACACTGACTCCAGAGATACTGCCATAATGTTACATGATCACCTATATGATCTGCTTCCTAGCACTACAGTGGACATGGGTCATTTTTGCCATCAAGTATCTACTCACTTCCCCTTCTTGTGGCAATAGTACTGAATTTGTATGAGAACTGCCCCTCTCCTGCTCTCAGATAATATATGCTTTAGAGAGTTCTAACTCTAGCCCTAAGAATAGAATATGTAACTTAGGCAGATCCATCAGTATGTTCCATCGCCTGGTCCACAGTACTTGTTTTAGATATGTTCTGTATAACCCAAGTTGAGACTGAAGAAATGAAATTCCTAGATTTTTGTTGATTCATAGCAGATAGATTTGTACATGTAGTCTGCTGGTGTTTTGATAAAATCATCCTGAACTACAATATTGGCAATAATTATATTAATAGAAGCCATCACTTACATAGTACTACTTTGTCATGATTCTATTCTAGGCATTTAACATATATTAACTCACTAATCTTTACCAACATCCTGTGAAATATATATCCCATTTTATCTTCATAAAGATGAGGAAACAGAACTAGGTGTAGTGTTGTACACCTTTACTCTCTACATTTGGGAAGAAGAAGCAAGTGGATCTCTGTGAGATCAATATCAGCCTTAACTACAGAGGCTATAGGGAAACTCAGTCTCAAAAACCAAAACAAAACAAGACATACCAAAAGATTATATAATTTTCTTAAAGTTACCCAGCTAGTAATTGTTAAGGCCAAGATTTGCTCTCAAACAGACTGGCACCATAGTCTAGTTTCTAAGCCATTATGTTTTCTCCCTCTGTCCCTCCTTTCCTCTACCACTCTGCTGAAAGCCTCATAGAGAGGCAGAACAGAGCTGACAGATAAATCTAGATGATACATTTAGGCTCTGAGTCAGAGCATGTCTGTAAATACTGCCCTGTCTATACATAGTTTTGTTTTGTACAAGTTGTTTACCCCTTTTGCTTATAGCCGATTGAGAGGATTTTCTGTCCTAACAGGAGCCAATTCTAACCAAAATCATTATTGAGTGAGCACTTATAACATGGTTTACCACATCATCACAGTTGGAACACCACAGCTGCTCATCCCTCAACACTATAATGTTGGGATTGCTTTAAATGGAGAGTCATAAAAATTATCCTTTAAAAATGATTTTTATATTCTTGTGGTGTTCATACATGCAGAAAATTTAACTATATTTTTTTCAAAAGTTAATGAATTTCAAGCTGAGTATGGTAGTACATGCCTTTAATCCTAGCAATTAGGAGGCAGAGGAAGGTGAATCTCTTGGGTTTAAGATCAGCCTGTTCTACATAGTACATTCCAGGCCAGCCTGGGTTACATAGCGAGACCCTGTCTCAAGAATGAAAAAAAGAAAGTGTGGAGGACTAGAGAGATGGCTCAGTAGTTAAGAGTACTGACTGTTCTTCCAGAGGACCTGGGTCTAGTTCCCAGCACTCATGTGGCACATAACAACTGTCTGTAACTAGTTCCAGAGGATCTGATGTCCTTTTCTAGTCTCCATTGCCATTTCATGACACAAATCCACTTACATACATGCAAGCAAGACACAAACACGAAAAATAAAAAATAAACCAGATACGGTGGCCCATGCCTTTAATTCCAGCACTCGGTAGGTAGAGATAGGCAGAGATAGACAGATCTCTGTGAGATCAAGGACCTCCTGGTTTACATAGTGAGTTCCAGGACAGTTGGGGCTATAGAGAGACCTTGTCTCCAAAGGAAAACAAACAAACAAGAAGCCCAACAACAAAATAAAAACACAAAATAATAAACCTGTAAATAAAATAAAGAAAAAAAGCTAAAAATTAATTGCTATATAAAGGACTATCAGTGGGCTTGCCATACAAGGAATATGTTCAGATCAGATAAGGCCAAGTAAGATCATGATGTATTGTACAAATCAAAGTTCACAGTGACCTAAATAGTGAGAATTAGTGGGAAGAATGAGTCATCAGATGGCACCTATAATGCAGACATGCTGAACTTAAAGGAGGCTGGAGCAACTGAATTTTCACCAGAAAGATGTCATTCTATTGGATTTAAAAAATTATCATTGTATTATATTGTATGTATACAATTACATTGTATTATATGTATAGGGGCTGAAGGTCAGAGGACAACTTGCTAAAGTTGGCACTCTTCTTTCCATCATATGGGTCCCAGGGATTAAACTCAGGTTGAGGTTTGGCAGTAAGTGCTTTTTATAAACCGTGTTGTCTCACTAGCCCAATTTTATTTTTATTTTTATTTAAAGTATAAGCCTACTGTTTTTTTTTTTTTAAACAACAGCAAGGCATGGTGGTTTATGCTTGTGATCCCAGCACTTTGGAGACTGAGATAGGAAGATCACCACAAGTTTGAGACCAGTCTGGGCTACATATTGAGACTCTCTATCTTAAAAACAAAACACAAAAATACAAAACTGTTGTCTTCACTTTTCTATATAAGTTTGACATAGCATTTTTTAAATACCATTTTTTTTCATATTTTAGATTTATTTTTAATTGTGGTGTGTGTGTGTGTGTGTGTGTGTGTGTTATGCAAATGTGAGTATAGGTGCCTGTGGCATCAAATCCCCCAGGAGCTGAAATTAGGAACTGCTTAATACCAGTTCTGTGAATGGAAACTAGGTCCTCTTCAAGAACAGCACATCCTCTTAATAGCTAGGCTATCACTCTGGCCCCTTACATTGCAACTTAAATCCCAATATATAGAAATACAACTATCTATTTAGAGAGATATATGTATAGCTATAGATATCTAAGTAACATAAGAAAGCCAAGCCTTGATGACTTATGTCTGTAATCCCAGCACCCAAGAGGCAGTGGCGGGGGGGGGGGGTATCAAGAGTTCAAGGCCATTTCGAGCTACATAAAAAGTTCAAGGCCAGCCTGTATAAAAAGAGCCAATAAATGAAATAATAAAAACAATTTTAGTTGGCACTGTAAATCCAAAATAAATTATCCCCAAAAGAAATATGTCCACTCCTCAGGTTTGAAAACTACTACTGTGAGCAAGAAGCCAAAAGTTTGAGGGTTAAATGATATAGCAAGATTCATTACCCTCCTTTTTTAGGATCTGTGTCAAAAACTATCTTACAGAAAAATCTCTTTAACAGTTAGGAAAGAGTGAAGGTGTGGAGCAGGTCATATTCATTTTTGTTGGCACCAGTAAGAATTTACTCAAGGAATAATTTTCCCAATTGAGAAATTCCAGAAATGTTCTAATTATGGGCCCCTGAACAGCATCTTTAAAACATTCAGTTTGGGGGTGGGGCCTAGAGAGCACCTGAGTTCAATTCCTAAGGTGCTCCACCCACCCCCACAGCAGCTAACAACTGTCTATAATTCCAGTTCCAGGGAATCTGAAGCTTTCATCTGACCTCTGTGGGCATTGCATGACATAGGTTCACTTATACATGTGCAGGCAATACACTCATACACATAAAATAAAATTCAGTTTTCTGGGTAATGTGGTACAAAGCCTATAATCCCAGTACTTAAGAGGTAGAGGCAGGAGGATGGATAACTCAAAGTCATCAGTTACTCATGACTGTATAACTCAACTGTATAGCAAATTCAAGACCAGCCTGGACTGTATGAGACCCTGTCTCAAAAAAAATAAAGGAAAAATAAATCAGTTCATGTAGATGAGTATTTCTGAAATACTCTCAATGCATAGGGCAATCCAGGGCTAGTGGTATATACTCATAATATCCCTTGGGAGGCTGAAGCAGGTAGAGTTCAAGGTCTTCTGGGCTTTTTAGGGAGACTAACTCTTTAAAACAGATATTCCTCTATAGGCGATGGCATGCCTAATACCTTATGTTGTTTCACCATTTGGAGACATGTCTCTTCAGTCTACTGCTTCTAGCACAATTGAACTGAGCATATGATACAAAGTAGACAACCACCAGAAAGATACTTTTTTTTTTTTCTTTGACTAGATCTTTCTGTAGCCCTAGCTGGCGTAAACTTCACTGTGTAGACCAGGCTGCCTGGGATCTCACAGATTGGCCTGCTTTGCCTCTGAGTGCTGCCACTAAGGTTGTACACCATTGTGTCTGACTCAGAAAAGATATTTTGAATGAAACAAAGTTGAAGGCCAAACTGATCCTTTTCAGTGCCCTGAAGAGGTTGCTAGAACTCAGAATGAAGTGGCTTCAAGGATAGCTTAGACTATCTGCAGATGCACAGGAGGGGACAGGGAAAGGCGCCACGGGGAGGCAATGAGGCAGGTATAATGTGCTCCAAGACTGCGTCCTAAAAGACAAGAGACCAGAGACTTACTCAGAGGGTGTTTAGTTGTGTGGTTGAATGTCTAGTTCCCAGTTCAGAATACATTGAAAGAAGAGAAAAATTAATTTCTAAGAGATACATTCAAACTGCAAGGTTTGAAAAGGATAATGGAGTTGGTGCTAGAGAAATACTGAGGAAAGTGGAATGAATTTGCTATTATTCCTAAAAATGAAAATATATCCTCACACATTACCAGTGTAACCATTTATTATGGTCTGGAATGTCTGGTAGTGAAGACATAGGAGAGTGATTCATATATGAGGCAGACAGACAAGTGCCGGCCTGTAAAGTGCAGAGAACAACATACTTCTGGACCTGCTGCCAAGGGAGCTTGGCTTCATCCAGCACAAAGAAGCCTTTCTGTTTAGCGTGCATAGGGGAAGGAAGGCACCTTTTTCTTGGTAGAAAAGCCTGAGGACAGCGGTGCTTCAAGGGCCTTTTGTCTACCAAGAGGATGCTTTAACATGAGCCTGGGCATAGATTCTTGGCATGTAGTAACTCATATCAGCACTTTCCACAGCCATAGAGACAAGAAAGAGTCACTCCAAATCAGCTTTTTTTGACCTCTGTATCAGTGACACCTTGGATAAGATTATCTTTGTTGTAGAAGCTGTGGAAGGCATTAGTGAGGGACATTTATCAATATCCCTAGCATGTGTCCACTCTGTTTATCTTAATATGTCTCTTAAAAGGCAGAATTTCCCCTAGCTGAGAACCTCTATTCTCAATACCACATTGGAGCAGAGGGTGTCTACGAGCAACCATTGTACTCTAATAAGAATAGATTCTGTTCAATCACTCCCTGTATAGCTAAGCTGCAGGGAAAAGAGATAATGTCTTCAGTATATCATGCCAAACCTCAAGGTGTTTGTTTGTGAGAAAGGGTCACTTGTAGCTAATGTTTTTCTTGAACTCCTGATCCTCCTGCCTTTATTTCCCAAGTGCAGAGATTACAGCTATGCCCTACCATACCCAGTTTCTCAGGGTAGTTTTTTGTTTGTTTTTAGCTCTATGTATCATCTTGTTACCTAGACAGCAGCTCTATCTAGGTAGGACTTGGCAGCATGGTATCCTCCACCTACAGTTGTTGCAATCTGAATAACATAAGCTATAATGAGCTCTATCCTATATGCTATCTGTGTCTCAGATAACAACTCAGGAGTTCCATCATGATCTCACTCACAGTCAATCTGAGATATTAGGGCCTCTTGTCCCTAAGATTTAAGTACCTAAAAGTTAAGTCTTCAGTTGTGGTGGTACATCCCTTTACTCACAGCACTCAGGAGGCAGAGGCAGGCAGAACTTTGTGTGTTTGAGACCAGCTTGGTTTATGTCATGAGCTCCAGGCAAGCCAGGGTGCATAGTAAGACCCTCTCTCAAAAAAACCCCAAATAAACCAAAAACAAGAACAAGAAAAAACAAAACACAAGCAAACAAAACAAATCAAAACAAAACAAAACAATTGTAGCTAGAGAGGTGGCTCAGCAGTTAAGTTCACTTGCTGCTCTTCCAGAGAACTAGTTTGGTTCCCATCAGGCAGCTCATACCTGCCTTTAACTCCAGCTCCAGTGAATCTGTCACCCTATTCTGGTTTCCTTGGATATCTGCACACACATACACATAAATAAAAATAAAATAAATCTTAAAAAGACATAAAGTTGGGAGGGGCATGTTGGGTGGTTATTGGGAAGTTAGGGGAAGCAGGGTTAGATTCAATCATGCTTCATTGTGTATGTGTATGAAATTCTCAAAATAAAAATTTTAAAAGGAGAATCTGCAGGGCAGCTAACCATGTCATCTCTAGTCTTTTTCTTTTTTTAGCGTTTTGTTTGTTTGGGTTTTTTTTTGTGACGTAATATCATGTAGCCCACCCTGTCCTGAAACTTCTTAGGTAGCCAAGGCTGGCCTTCAACTCCTGATCTTCTTTACCTCCCAAGTGTTGGGATTACAGTTATGTGCCACCAGGCCTGGCCTTACTGTATTATATTATAATAAAATATATTAGATACATCCTGAATTTGAATCTGAAGATCTTCATTTCTATCTTACTTGCCATGGACCAACATGGCAAATCACTTAACCGATATAAACCTCAATTTCTCTTTCTGCAAAATAATCATTATGTCATTCAATAAGCATTTATTTTGTACTGTTCCAAGCTGGGCACTGAGAACAGTGCAGCATTATATCCAGGCATTATAGTTTACAATCTAGCAGCACTTATCTCTGAGATTGTTGAATAAAGGTTCTCATGAAAATGTATTTGAAAATGCCTAGGATTTAATATTAACTCAGTAGTAATTGTTTGTTTGTATATACATTCATTAAAAAAGAAGTTGATGTTCAAGAGCGGTCAGAATATGGGTAGTGAGAGATACAGATCCACCAGTGAAAGAGGGAAGAAGAGCAAGACACAGAATTACAGAGTGTGGGTTGTGCATAGAGAATACTGACTCTGGTTTGTTTGGAATCCAAGGTCATGTATAGAGACAAAAAAAAAATAGATATAGCTGATGCCAAATAATAAGGGCTCTTGAAAGCAGATGATGGTCTCTAACTAAAAAATGACTCATGGGATACCTATTAAACATCTCCTACTTGCTAGAGCCCACTCCAGAAACTAGAAATATAACACAACATGAAAGAGTCACAGATACCCTAGTACTTATGATTCTGAGGGGAGAGACAAAAAAACCAAAGAAATCAAAATAACACAAAACACTATAATGGCCTGTGAAATGGTTTGGTGGGTAAGGGTACCTGCTGACAAACCTAATGATCTGAGTTCAATCCTGAGTTTGATCTCTGGTTCCTACATGGTAAAAGGAGGGAACTGACTCCTACACATTGTCCTCTGACCTCCATATGCATGTTGTGGCATGTATACTTGTACACACGTGCACGCACACACACAAATAAAAAATAATAGGCCAGGTATGGTGGTGAACACCTTTAATCTCAGCACTCAAGAGACATTGTTAGGTGGATCTCTTTAAGTTGAAGGCCACAAGGACTACATTGTAAGACCCTGTTTCCAAAATAAAAATAAATAAAATAAATAAAAATGAAAAAAAGCACTATAAAAACATGTCAAGAGATAGTAAATACAGTGAAGGAAAACTAAACAGTAAGAGAGTAAGGATCAACAAAAAAGTGCTTTTGGGAAGGAAGGGCCCCTCTGGCTTGGTTACAGTGCATAGAAAATGAAGTAAAGCTGAGTCATGTGGACACTTAGGATGGTAAGGGCACGATGAGTACCCAGCAGAAGGAACGATGAGTATCACTCCTAGCACTGAAGCTAGCCTCCAGGGATGTGCAAAGGCAGATACTGGGCCTCGGCCAATCTTTTCTCTTGCCAGGAAAAGAATAAACAATAAGAAATGGACTCTTGAGTCAGTATCTCTTTCCCATAATGAACTTATGGCACCTTTAGATGAAGCTTTCATCTACTTTTGTGGTTTCAAACCCACATCCCAAGAGAACTATGTCTGGTAGGAAGGTTGCCAGTACCTTTTGAGTCTCCTTTTTGAGTCAGTTAGCTAGTCACCTGGACAACCTCAGTTAGCCATTTGTCAGATATGGTCCAACAGTTAGAAATGTGGGCTTTGGAATTATGTGTCTTGAATTAAATATTATGTATTAAAAGTCACTAAAACTTTCTCTGCCTCATTTTTGTTACCTATAAAATGGTAATAAAATTCTTATAAGAATATAGGGAAGCTGGGCATGGTGTTGCATGCCTTTAATTCTATCACTCAGGAGATAGAGGCAAGTAGATCTCTGAGTTTGAAGCCAACCTGGTCTATGTAGCAAGTTCCAGGACATCTGGGACCACATAGTGAGACCTATCTTAAAAAAAAAAAGAAAGCATAGCAAAGATAGAAGGAGGTTCCTTTCCTGTAGTAACTTCTGAAGAAATATTAGCTAAGCAACTGTGGTGTTGCACACCTTGAATCCCAGCACTTAGGAGGCAGAGGCAGGAAGACTAGGTGTTAAGGCCAGCCTCAGCTACATTAGCTATTTATTACCACATTCATTCCTCAAGCTTTTATTAGTATCTACTTTAAATGGTTCTGGGGTAAATTACCAGCACAGAAATGAATCTACATTAATTTTCTCTTTAAGAGCTCAATTGTAGAGGAAGAGATAAGAAATTGAGTATAACAGAGTGCTAAGTACTTGATCAGAGAAAGATATTAGGAATCATGGGAGCACAGAGAAAGGGGAAACTGAAGGAAAAGACACCACAGAGCTTGCCTTGTAAGCCAACTTAAAATTTTTAGTTGGAAAAACAAAACCCATTTTTATTTGGTTCTTCTGAATATGAACAGTTCATAGCAGCTGCACAATCCTCCCAAAGTAGTTCTTCCTAAAAATAAGGTGTGGCCTGGAACTGGTTTGTCTGCACAGTTCCCTTCTGGCATTCAGTAGATGGCTATCTTCATTTTCTAAGATGATGTGAATTTCAAGTGCTGAAACATCACTGCAAAAATAGTCTGAGTCTTAGGCTTAGACCTCATGTAATAGAAACATTCCACTAGGTTACTGTGCAAAACCTAGGTGTCTCAAACCACATTAGGCCATCTACACAACAACAACAAAGCCCATAAAAAACTAGGTTACACAAAAATTAAAGAGACACTGCCTCAGTGAATAAGGTAGAGAAGATTGAAGAAGATGCCCAGTGTCAGCCTTGGACCCCCACATATGTGTGCACACATATGCACCCAGATCACACACAGAGACACATGAAAAAAAGAGGAAGAAGAATGGGCTCAAATCAGTGATGGATTAGTTACTTTTCTGTTGCTGTGTTAAAATACCATGAACAAGGCAACTTATAGAAGGAAGAATTTATTTGAGCTGCTGGTTCCAGAGATAAGAGTTCATCATGGTGGGGGAGGCATGGCAGCAGGGGTGACCAGGGCAGAAAACTTAGTGATCACATCTTCAGAACTCTTAAAGCCCACACTCGATGACATGCTTCCTCCAGTAAGGCCACACCTCCTAAAACCTCCCAAAACAGTGCCACCAACTGGGGACAGAATGTCCAGCTACTTGGAGCCTGTAGGGGACATTCTCATTTAAACTATCACAACTGATTTCAGCCTTTCACATTAAAAAGCTAGAAGAGAGAATGATTTCACAATAGCTGGGCATTTTGACAATTCCTAAAATCATAGCAATTACTTCTGAGGCAGAAGCGAAAAGATTAGGAGTTCAAGGCTACATGGCAAGTTTGAGGTAAACTTGAGCAGTGTAAGATACAATCTTAAAAATAAATAGGCCCCCAAACAAAGGGGGAAAAAAAGCTGGAGCTGGAAAGATGATTCAGAGGTTAAGAGAGTACATACTGCTCTTACAGAGGATCCAAGTTCAGTCAGTTCCCAGCACTCATATCAGGTGGCTCATAACTGCCTGTAAATCCCTTTCAACACTTCTGGCCTTGGTGGGCACATGCATTCACACGCACATGTCCCCATATAGACACACACATTCAGAAAATTAAAAAATAGTAAATATTTAAAAATAAATAAATAGTCCAAAGATTTAGAAGATACTTCACCAAAGAAGTTATACAAATGACAACTTACAGGCTGAGCATGGTGGTGCACACCTTTAATCTCAGTAGTTGGAGGCAGAGGCATGCAGATCCCTGTGAGTTCAAGGCCAGTCTGGTCTACAAAGTGAGTTCCAGACCAGTCATGGTTATATAGTGAGACCCCCCCATCTCAAAAAAAAAAGCAACTCATATGTAAAAAGATGCCCAATATCATTAGTTATTAAGCAAACCATAAACTAATACCAAAATACCACTATACCATGCTAAAAATTTTAATTTATTTTTTAAAGCAGCACATGGGCTGGAGAGACAGAAGTTATAAGCACTGACTGCACTTGCAGAGGACCCGGGTTCTGTTCCCAGCCCCCACATGGTGGCTAACAATTGTCTGTAACTCTAGTTCTAGTCGCTCTGATATCCTTTTCTGGCCTCTGTGGGCCTTACATGTGGTACAACTACACATACATGCAGGCAAAACAATCATACATATAATATATATATAATATATATATAAAACATCAGTTTGTTTTGTTTTGTTTGAGACAGAATCTCCCTGTATGGTCTAGAAGTCTCTGTGTAGATCAGACTGGCCTTGAGCTCAAAGAGATCTGTCAATGCTTCCTGAATTCTGGGATTAAAGATGTGAACTACATGCCTAACAATATCTGGATTATTTTGTGTTAAAATATTTAAATATAATATATATTTAAATAATTTTATTATCATTCTTGTTGCATGTGTATACATATGTATGATGTATATATGTATGTATGCATGCATGTATGTATGTATGTGTGTGAATGTGGGCACATGTGCAGTTCAGAGGACAACTTTCCAGAGTTGCATCTCTCCTTCTACTATGTGATATAGGGATCAGACTTAGGTTGTCATTTTTGCATGGCATATGCTTTTAGCTGCTCAGCCATCTCACTGACTCAGTATATATCTTTGATTATTAATATGAAGGACATCATATCCTAAAATTCTAGTCAGTTATCTTCTATTGTAATTATATGCATTAATTATAAATACAAACACAGATTTGTATCTGTGAGGTACAAAAAAGTTGAGAGCTTGTACTTATATCTAGAGGAGTCAAACTATGCTTTGTTTTTTACGTTTTTCTGTGTGTCTGTATGTGTGGTATGCATGCATGTGTGCATGTATGTGTGTTTGCGTGTGGGGGGTGCATGTGTTTATGTGGGTGTGGGTGCACATGTATATGCACATGTGTGGAGACCAGAGATTGATATTGGGTATCCTCCTCAATCACTTTCTGCCTTATGTAATGAATCAAGTTCTGTCACTGAAGCTCAGAACTCTCCAGTTTGGCTAGTCTAGCTAACATGGGATCCCTGTCTCTGCCTCCTTGTGCTAGGATTACAGGCAGGCCACCATGCCCACTTGGCATTTGCATGGGTGCTTTATCAAACACTGAGCCATCTCTTTAGCTCCTGTTTTTTACTTTTACATGTTCAAAATAAAATTTCAAAGATATAAAATAGAAACTTTCTCATAGAAAGTTATCTTGACCAGTGTTATACAATAGAACTTTCTATAATAATGGAAATACATAAATTTTTATTTAACTTAATTTTGAATTTGTTTAAATAGCCACTTGTGACTTCTGGCTGCTACCTATTGAACAGTACAATTCTACTTAGAAGCATTAAGTAAGAAAAGAGCTTAAAATACCCAGCATGCTCAATAGTGAGAAACATATAAGAAGTGAGAAGTTCAATACTCTTCTTAAGAGGATCAAACCTCCCTTAACTGGCCAGAGGAACATGAGGCAGACCCACCCTAGAATAATACCTAGTAGCTTTCCTACTGTGGAAGTCAAGACCTTTCATGACATAGCTTTAACTTGCTTCTGCCCTTGTGTGCCATGATTCTGCATTAAGTTTCTCACTGTCTACCCTGATTCTCCTGCTTCTACTTCCTGGGCACTGGGTTTATAGGTGTCCACACCCTAGATAGCCCAAGCTGGCCTCAACCTGAAGCAGTTCTCCTGCTTCAGCTTTCTGCATGTTGGGATTATGAGCCATCATACCTGGCTTTATAGATCTGTATTGTAGACAAATCATATTTCACATTTTCTTTCCATCTGATTTCATTGTATATTAACTGACCGATACCCCCAAATATACCTATATTTTAGATAACCTCCTATTAGCTTTTGTAGGGGGTCTAAGAAAACATTGAACCCTAGACTTTGTACCTGCCAGGCAAATGTTTTACCACTGAGTCATATCCCAGCCCTTCTAGTATCTTTTGTTTTATAGTTGATAGCTCTGAGCATCCCTTTGAGTCTCTTCTGTGCTCTCTGTATATTTCTTTAGCTATTTCTTCAATCCATGCTTTACTGATACTATTTAGCTTTTGATCTTGTCCACTACACTGGGAGCTAACTTTCTGCAACTGTGGCATTACGTGGGCCTTTTATGAAAGTTTGGTTAGTTGCATGGATGCATCTCAATCCTAACATTTACAGTTTGAAAAAAATCATTATTTGGGACCAGGGATGTAACTCAATTGGTAAAGTACTTACCTAGTATGCATAGGATACTGACTTTGATCTCCAACATCAAATAAACTGGGTGTGGAAGAACATGCCTATAATCCTAGCATTTGAGAGGTAGAGGCAAGAGAATGAAAAATTCCTGGTTATCCACAGCTACATATGGGTTCAAGGCTAGGCTGCATGAGACCCTGGCTCAAAAAAACCTACATGGTTTTGTTTTTGTTTTGAGACAGATTCTCATGTAACCCAAGCTGGCTTCAAATTCAGCATGTAGCTAAGACTGGCCTTGAATTCCTTATCTTCCTGCATTCACAGTGCTAGAACTTCAGAAGTATTTTACCATGCTCTTTTTTTTTTGAGACAGCGTCTCCCTATAGCCCCGACAGACCTGAAATTCATTATGTAGACCAGACTGACCTCGATTGCACAAAGATCTGCCTGTCTCTGCCTGCTGAGTGCTGAGATTAAAGGCATGTGCCATCATGCTTGGCCTTTTACAAAATATTTAAAAATAAACTTTACTGAGACATAAAGAAGATAAAGTTATTGTATTTTGTTTTGTTTTAAGACCAGACTGGTATTAAACTCACTGTTTAACCAAACTAGCTTAGAACTCATGACCATTCTTTTGCTTGAACCTCCTTAGAGCTAGGATTACAGATATGAGGTACTATGTCCCATAATATACCTGTTTTAAATATACAGTTTGATGAATTTTGGTGGATGTTATCCTTGTGTAACCACTACTACATTGAATATACAGAATTTAGAAAATTTTTAATTTTATGTGTATGAATGTTATGCATGCGTGTAAGTGCACCTGTGTCGTGCAGTGCCCGCAAAGGATAGAAGAGGGCATCAGATACCCTGGAACTGGAGATTGGTGGTTATTAGCCACCATATGTGTACTGGGATTTGAACCCGGGTCTTCTGTAAGAACAACCAGTGCTCTTAACTGTTGAGCTATGTCTCCATCCCCAAGATACTGAATATTTCTATCACCATAACCACCACTATGCTGAAGATACAGAATATTTCTATCACTCCAAATTATTGCTTTGTGCTCTTTTCTAGTCAGTCCTGACTGTGGCCAACCATTGTTAGTTTTACCATATTTGAGTTTCCTGTAAGTAGACTGGTATAGTGACTACTCCTTTCAGATTCAGGCTGTTATGGGCAAGGAAAATGGTAAGCACACAAACCTAGTAAATGTTAAGATCAGTATGACCATACCAGTAAGTGCAAGCAGTGCTCAACATTCAGAGTCATGGTTTTGCTTGTGTCTTTCCACAGTGTACAACTGGACCGTGGAGGAGGTGGTGCAGTGGTTGATTACTTATGTGGAGCTGCCTCAGTATGAGGAGACCTTCCGGAAACTGCAACTCAGTGGCCATGCCATGCCAAGGTCAGGAACAGGACTGGATCTTTTTTTTCCCACTCATTGAGGGAATGGGCTGGGAGTGGCTCTGTCTTCAGGACAGTTGCTTTGGCGAATTAAGTACAGTTTCATGAGGCTGGAGAGATGGCTCAGTAGTTAAGATCACTGGCTGTTCTTGCAGAGGACCTGGCATACCCACATGGAGGCTAAAAACTGTCCCTAACTCCAGTTCCAGGGGATCCGATACCTTCTTCTGGCCTCCATGGGCATTGCATGACATAGGTACACTTACCATACATGGAGGCATAGTACTCATACACATAAAATAAAAAAAATTTTAAAGTACAGTTTCACTTTCAGTAGGGCAGTCTGTAGACATCTGTTGTGTGTGTGCTATAAAGCTTGATGGCCACTTTGCATCCATTTTCTTGTATAATATTCTTATCAATCCTAGGAATGATACTGATGGCTTCAATTATTGAGTGCTTAGTACATGCCAAGCATGCTATTCAACATTTTATATATGATATCTCATTTAATTTTTACATCAATCCTATAAGGTGGATAGTATTGTATACAAGCAAAACTGATTAAGTAACTTTTCCAAGTAACTTGCCATAAACATGGCTCTTTGGCACAAGGCTGTGATTTGAACTTAGATGTTTTATAGGCCTAGATTCAGAGCTTTATATTTCTTATTTTGCCCTCTTGTCATCCTAGCAGCTGCTCTTTATCACCAAGCAGCAGCCTCAGGTCTCTTTCAGCCTCTCCTGGGTCATCCATGTACAGTTTATCTCTTCTAATGAAAATGGTAAAGAGGTCTTACAGTAAATCCTCTTTTCCCTCTCCAGAACCTGTACTATCATAATAATCCTTTACCTGTTTCATAGGAAGACGGTATGTTGGGACTTGGGCTGGGACTAGGGAGGGTTGAAGTGCTACTTGACCTTTTTGTTACATCACAGTAGTGCCAGGTGTTATTCAGTTATTGATACATTTGCTTGTTGATCCAACTACATACATGCACACACACATTTACTGGGTTCCTACTCTGTGCCAAGCACTTGTGCTGGGTGCTGGGGATAAAGGTGACATCAACCTGTCCTTGCCTTCAAAAGGCTTATTGCCTGATAAGTGCTGGTTATGTATCACCATCATCTTATTATGTAGGTGCATCTGGTTATAAGCTTCAGCAAAAGGAAAAGGGGAAGGAATTCCCACACATTGCATACTCTAGCCATGGAGCTTCCAGTCCTAGATGTCTCCTCCCCTGCTGCCTGCAGCCTCCTATTCACAGTTTCTTTCTACTCTGAAGAAAGTAATAATCTTAATGTTTGTAACTCTCTGTATAGAGTGCTTTCCTACTTATTATTTCAGTTTTTATTATTTTGTGAGGAAGGAATTACTATTCTATCTTTTGGGTATGTGATTTGATCTCCCAGTATTTTATGGTTCACACAGGCTGATAAGGGGCAGAGCTAGGATTTGAACTCAACTTTGTCTGGTCCCTAGGTCCCTGTTTCTTTTTCCTTATACCTGACTGAGACAGGTTCCTTGCAATATTCTGTTCAGTTTTTTTAAAAATCAAAATTTCACCAAGGACTCTTACCACATGCTCTCTGGACCTTGAGGGGAAAAGGAGATGCATTAAACCTGGCCTCTGCCTAAAGAAACTATGTTTATTAGAAGTGATATTCAGTGATTGATCATAAGACTTCAGATTATAGGTTTCTTGTTGCTTTTTATGGAAATAGCAGTATTTTCTTTTGGACAATTTAATTAAAAGAAACAGCTGTGGCTTGGATTAAAAGTACAAAATACAGAATAAGAAGCTCTTTGTGAGGATATAGGTCAATGGTAGAGAACTTGCTTTAGGTTTGAGGCTTGAGCACTGAATGGGAATGTGTGCTTACACACATACAGTCAACTCTCAGGTTATGAATTGATGTAGTCCTCCTATGGTAGGAATTAGAGCCAAGGCCAGGTCCAGCCAGGCTGGGTACAGGAGTAGAAATGGCACACTGTGAAACTCCTAGAAGCATGAAACTCCTTCAGTGCATCTAGTGGGGTAGGAGTGTGTCTTGGCCCGTATGGTGGAAGGGAAGACCCGACTCCACCAAGTTGATTTTTGACTTCTACACATGTACCGTGTAATGTGTGTACCCTCCCACTTACTTAATTAGTTGATCAATGTAATTTTTTTTGAAACAGGATCTTATGATATAGCCCCTAAATGGTCTTCTGTCTCTGTTTCCCAAGTGCTGGAATTAAAGGCATGTACCACCACACTTAGCAATAAATGTAATTTTCAAAAAGAGAACTGGAAACCGAGAGATGGCTCAGTAGTTAAGAGTACTTTATGCTCTTCTAGGAGACCTGGGTTCAGTTCCCAGCAACCACATCAGATAGTTCACAGCTGCCTGAAACTGTATTTACAGGTGGCCTTCTTGGCACCTGCAAACCCATATACACAATAATAAAATTAGTTTATACAGAAGGAAATTGAGGTGTTAGGGGAGTGAACAAGCAACTAGGAATCAGACAAGTGAGACAGTAGGGACCAAAAGCCAAATCTCCTGACCCCCTGGTCACCTGCCTCACTGACTGTCTTGTAGGAAGGAAGTGCTCGTCCTCTTTCATGCTCAGACGGAAGTATAAACCACACACTAAGATGTCAGAAGTCTTCTAACTGAGGAAATAAAATTATGTATCACAAAGGTTTACCAACTATACAGAGTAGTATAGTATAAAATGTGCCCTTAGAGGACCTAGGCAAGTGGTTTCCAACTTCTCGTATCTTATACTTCTTTCCCTCTATACCACTATATTCCAGTAGAAAAGAAATGAAGTCCAGTTTTTCTAAGCCATTTTCTTGTTTAAAGACTTTGTCTTATGAAAGTTATTTATGTTGTTGAAGATTATAAAAAAATTACAGTAACCTCATTGGGAGTAAACTGTATTACAGTGACTAACATACTTCTTAACAAGACAAACTTATTTTTTGTTATAAGCAGGTTTATATATAATGACAGTCGGTTAGAATTAGGACAGTTTAGAAGGCCCCAGAATCATTGGGTCATGGAACATGATGCTTTGACTTGAGCTGAACTGAAGAAAACATTTCTAAGTGATGTAATTGGGAACACATATTTAGAAGGTAATCCTTGGAAGCAGAAACACAAGAGAAGGCTGGTGAGATGGCTCAGCAGGTAGACACTGATGTGCAAGCCTGCTAACCTGAGCTCCATCCCAGAACCCATGTTTTTTTAAACCTAGGTGCACTGGTGCATATCTTTAATTCCCATTGTGGAAATCATAGTGAGATGGGAGATAGAGACAGGTGAATTGCTCAGAAGCTCACAAGCCAGCTAGCCTGAATATATAGCATAAGACGAGAGACCCTGCATCAACAAGAAGTAAAAAGCCAGTTCCTGAAAGTTGTTCTCTGACATCCACATGTACACTGTTCATACTCTGACATGTTCATACTCAGAATTCAGATTTATTCTCATATTCATTCTTTCTCTCTCTCTCGTTTCTCACAGAAATAATAAATGAGAAATAAACAAACAGAAATACCAGAGAAAATGTGGTTAGGCACGAGAATTACCACAGCTTGGTAGTCCTTATAGGATAGTATACTTAGGAGATGGTGAGTATGGGGAGAAAGGATGATTAAATTCCTGGTAAATACTCTGTTGAGAGCCTTCTGCTTTAAACTCTTGTGTGCTAGAGGACAGAAGAGAGCAGTCAGCAAGAGCTGAAAGTGTTCCTGGAAGAGATGGGTAATCCTCCCAGGGTACTTCCTGCCTTTATTGTCATGAAACTGACCCCTACTCTGTGCTTCAACAGGCTAGCTATAACCAACACCACCATGACAGGGACTGTGCTGAAGATGACAGATCGGAGCCATCGGCAGAAGCTGCAGTTGAAGGCCCTGGACACAGTACTCTTCGGGCCGCCTCTCTGTGAGTCCTGTTTAGAGGTCTATTACTGTACTGTGGATTTCAGAGCTATTGGAGTGGCTAAGTTGAAGTCCTAAATCTCACAGGCACTCCTATAAGACAGCTTTTGCACTATTTCACTGATGTTGAGGTATGAAACAATCTTGTTTTAATCTAACCAGATTTCAACTTTTAATCTACCAATTCACTAAATACTTTAAGGAAAGATCTACTTTGTACTAGTGCTGTGCTAAATCTAGGAAGACCTAGATGAATCATATTCTGTCCTAAAAGAATAAAATAAACATTCAGTGGCAGAATACTTACCTAGCACCTATGAGGCCCTACCTTCAATCTCCAGCACTGCCAAACTAAAAAGTTTTCTATACTGGTATTCAGTGCTTCTGAGTCCCAGAGTAGCAGCAGAAAAAACATCATATAGGAGAGATGACGCATGTTCTCTGCCTATAAGAAGGGGCAGAGCTTTATTTGATGGATGTGCCAAAAGAAGACCTTGGAGATGGAGAAAACCTAAGCAAGGGTAGGAAGGTCAAGGGCTGGAGAGATGGTTCAGCAGTTAAGACCAATGACTGCTCTTGTATATGGCCTGGGTTCAATTTCCAGCACCCATGTGCTTTCTGATAACCATCCATAAATCTAGTTCCACAGAATCTGACATCCTTTTTCCGACCTCTGTGGGCATTGCTTGGCATGGGTACACTTTACATACATGTAGACAATACACTCATACATGTAAAAAATTTTTTTAAGTATGAAGGCTAAAATATAAAGTAACACATGGGAGCTGAATGTTACTTACCTGTTAGCTGTCATCGCTGTTTACATACAGGGGGAAGGGACTGATAACTGAACAACTTTGTGTCCATGGATGACCAGGAAAGACTAAGAGGGCTTTTGCTGCAGCGATAGACACATTAAGTAGTTCAGTGTCTGGAGATCTGATGGGTGAAAATGGTTAGCTTTGCCATCCTTTTCTTATTCTGTGTGAACCAAGGGAGAATAAAAGTGAAATTTCTAGCACAGCATGTTGTTGCACACCTGTAATCTTGTAAAAGTAGCACTTGAGAAAACTACTTTGCAGTAAAGGTCAGCCCTGGTTGCATAGTGATACCTTGTGTATGTGAGGGTTGGGGGTCGATGAGAAAGAAACTGAGGGTGACTCTCCCTTGAGAGGGCTGTATCCATACTTCTATGTGTCTTCGCTCCATGTACTGGGTCCAGGTGATCAGAGTCAGCCATCGAGACCTGAGTAGAGCAGGTTAGACTGGTACTAGGTCATGGGAACTTTTCTTCTAGACTCTGTCATGTTGTCTGTGTGCTGAGTGTGATCTAAACAGAAGGTCGGAGGTCAACAGGAAGAATCTTCCTGAGAGAAACACAAGTACGAAGCTAAAAATAGATTTCATATTAGCTAGAATAGCTGTAAATAGCTGTAACAATAATAGTGATAATAGTTTGAGCCCAGCATATTTGTACACACCTTTAATACTTGGCACACAGAGGTACTAATCTCTAAATTTGAGGACAATCTGGTCTATATAGTGAGTTCCAGGCCAACCCAGGTTATATGGTGATATTTTGTCTTAAAACAGCAGCAGCAGCAGCAACAACAACAACAACAACAACAAAACATAGTTGGGTTTTTCTTTTAGATTTTTAATCTTTTATTTGTTGGTTTATTTATTTAGTTATTTAGTATGTGTGTATGTATTTTGTATGTGTGTGCATATATACAGAGGCCGAAGAGAGTATGGATCTCTCAGAGCTATAGTTGTAGGAATTTGTGGGATGCCTGTTTTGTTAATGAGTGCTGGGATCCTGAGCTCTTGTCCTCATGATTGTGCAGCAAGCACAACTGCTGAGCTGCCTCTAATAATAGTGTTTTTTTAATGGAAAATAACAAATCTTGGTTAAGATATGAAAAGTTGTAATTCCTCAACTTTGCTGATAAAGATGTAAAATGGTTCAATTACTATGAAAAACAGTCTCATGGTTCCTCCAAAATTAAATATAAGAGTTTCTAGGACTCAGTAACTACATGCATAAGTACATATTAAAAAATTGAAACATGTACTCCAACAAGTACGTGCCTATACATGTTTATAACATAATAAGCCATAGGAGCCAAAGGAGCCAAATGGGATATACATGAATGGATGAATGAAGAAACTGTGTTTCATATATATATATATATGCAATAGAATGTTTTCAGCCCTGAAAAGAAGTTCTGATACATACTGCAGTGTAGATTTTAGCACTATGCTAAATAAAAGAAACTAGTCATAAAAAGTTACATATTAATGTTTCCATTTATATGAAATACCCAGAATAGATAAATCCATAGACACATTCTAGAGGCAAAATATATATTGGTTGTTGGCAGAATTGGAGAGAGGAGAGAATGAGGAAAAATTCCATAGTAGTTGGGGAAATTTTATTTTTGAGATAGTCTCATTTTGCAGCCCAGTTTGGCTTTGAGCTCATCTTGATTTTCTTGCTAAGTGTCCTGAGTGCTGGGATTATAGTTGTGAGCAACCACTCCTGTGTTTTTGTTGTTGTTAGTTTTGTTTTGAGACAGGGTTGGTCTTGAACTCTTGGCAGTTATCCTGCCTTAGTTTCTCAAGTGCTGAGATCCCTCTTCCTTCCTTCTCAGTACATGGGATTAAACCTAGGACCTTGTACATGCTAGGCAAGAGCCCTCTCTTAGAGATATCCCCAACCCATTTGTAATTTTTGAGCCAGGATCTAAGTTGCTGACTTTGAAATCATTCTGTTGCTCAGGCTGCCCAACTGAGAAATTCTTCTTCCTTTCTTTTTTTTCTTTTTCTTTTTTAAATTTTGTGGTACTGGGAATAGAGCCCAGTATTCTTCATATGCTAGGCAAGTACTCTACTACTGAGCTACAGATGTTCCCAGCTATCTTTGTTTTTCTTTTCTTTTCCCTCCTTTCTTCCCTCCCACCTTCTCTTCCTCCTGCCTCCCTCTCTCCCTCCCTTTCTTTCTTTCCTTTTTGTATTTTTGAGGCAGGGTCTCCCTGTAGCCCCAGATGGCCTGGAACTCACTATGTAGACCAAGCTGGCCTTGATCTCGCAGAGATCTGCTGGCCTCTGCCTCCTGAGTGCTGAGATTAAAGGTGAGCACCACCATGCCTGACAGCTCTCTTATTTCTTAATGGCAAGAAATTTTACTTCGGAGGGATAGAAATGTTTAGGGATTAGGTAGAGTTGGGAATGTACTATATGCCCCTGAATTGATCATTTTAAAATAGTTATTTTTGTATTATATGAATTTTACCCATATATAATTTTTTTTAAAAAAACTAAGCAACAGGGACTGGAGAGAAGGCTCAGTGGTCAAGAGCACTGGCTGCTCTTGCAGAGGACATGGATTTGGGTTCCAGCATCCACATAGTGGCTAACAATCATCTGTAACTCCAGAGGGTTCCACTCCCTTCTTCTGAGGGTATTGTATGCACATGGTATACCCACATACATGCAAGCAAAACATTTATCACATAAAAAACAAAGGAATGTACAAATGGGGGCTGAAGAGATAGCTCAGTAGGTAAAGCAACTCTTATGCTGCAGAAATGTCTCTTTTTGGGTCTGAGGGACAAAAGAGTGAGGGCTTAAGTATGGTTGGAAGTCTAGAGCTTCTCAGAGGATAGAGAGTGGCCACTAGGGGACCTTCAGTTTTCTCTCTGAAGCCTCATATAAACGCTTATGGCTGTCTTTCTTGACCTAGTAACTCCCTTTCTAGAATGGAAATAGGGTATGCTAATTTGTCTTTGATTCTATAGATTCTCATTGGTATAGTATAGGCTAGTCCAAAGATGGCTGGGATGTATTGAGGAGGCACTATTCACTCCTCTCACTGCATCTTAGGGAATTAATAAACCTCCAGAATTGCTCTTAGGCCTCTTAGCCTTTCCAAGCCAAACTCTGAGTAGTGTAGAGATAGGTACAGACCTTACTATGATAGTATGTGGCTTATGTACCTAAAAGAAATAATTCCTTTAAAGTGAAAGGTCTGCCTTTCACAAGAGGAAACATTGAATAGGGGATACAGTGAGTCTGCTAGTGAAGTGCATGTGAATGCCCAGACTTACTATGCCCTCCCCTGTCTGGCAGTGACCCGCCATAATCATCTCAAGGACTTCATGCTGGTGGTGTCTATCGTTATTGGTGTGGGTGGATGTTGGTTTGCCTATATTCAGAACCGTTACTCCAAAGAACATATGAAGAAGATGATGAAGGATTTGGAAGGGTTACACCGAGCTGAGCAGAGTCTGCATGACCTTCAGGAAAGGTAAGGTCCTGTTTCTTCCCCATAGCCCCGGTGCTACCAACTCTTGGGATACTCCTGTTTCTACCTGACTTGTTGGCTACTTGGTCTTTTAAAACCATGCTGACATAGTTTTGAAGGCTATGCTATCTTTCTAGAATTGTTCTGAGAGCCTCACTTCCTGCTATTCCAGCTGTCCTAGGCAGTTATTCATTCTGAGAAAAGTTTTTTTTTTTAATTAAAAGATTTTTAATTAACCTTTATTCTCTCAGAGCTTGAAAAGGAGAAATGTATAGCTGTTAGAGGTCTTGAGCGTATTTGGTAGAGTGGCTTGTTCTGGATCATTCTATACTTTCTCCTATATCTGGATTTCTTCCATTCCCATATAAATGGATACTGTTAACTATTTTTCATGGTTCTTTAAAGAAGCTTCATAAACCAAGCTCTGGGCATGGTATCACATGACTCTAGCACTTAGGAGGCGGAGGCAGAAGGATCAGGAGTATAAGATCATCCTGAAGTTCTAGCAAGTTTAAGACAGAGCTGAGAATATAGCTTAGTTTCTAGAGTGCTTGCTTGGCTTGTACCAAATACCTCACAAAACTGAGCTTAAGGACCTGGTGAGATGGCTCAGTGAGTGAAAAATGCTTGTTGTCAAGCCTGACGGCCTGAGTTCAACTCCAGAACCCACATGGTGGAAGGAGAGAACTGACCCCTACAAGTTGTCCTCTGACCTCCACATGTGTGCTGTGGCATATGTACATGTGCACACATACAACACAGTAAATAAATAATAAACAGACATTATTATAAATAATAACTAAACATTAGTAACCTGAAGGACTTGAACTAGGGAAGCATCTTGCTCTACTAGAGAACATTCTTCAACTTGGTAGTCTGGGATTGTGTTGAACGTGGAAGAAGATTTAGCTTTAAAAAGAGTGTCTCAGTCAGTGAATGTCCATCTACTTCTAACATCTAGGAGCCAGGTCTGTGCTGGCAGCTGTAAGGAAGCCACTATTCCTAGTGCAGCAAAACTCATACAGGAAGGGGCAGTTAGGACACTTCTAATGCATACTTTTCACCACCCGATTGTATAGCTAACTCAAAGGAGTTAGACAGACATAGACTCTGGAGCTGAGTGAATGTGGCACTGTGTTCAAATGACCTTGAAAGGGGTAGGGAGGTTCTGGAAATTAAGGTTGAATATATGGGTGTGGCAGATCTGGAATCTTGAGACACATTGATTTTTTTAGTAGTATGCAAAAGGCGATAGAGGTGGCCTGGAGAAATGACTCAGTGGTTAAAAACATGTACTGTTCTTACAGAAGGCTGGAATTCAGTTCCTAGAACCCATGTTGAGTGGCTCACAACTGCCTGTAATTCCAGCTCCAGGGGGTCTGATACCCTCTTCTGACCTCTATGAGTACCTGCTTGAACGTTTGCTTGTGTGCACCCCCAATTTAAAATAATAATAATAATAATAATAATAAAGATTGGGGGCTGGAGAGATGTCTCAGTGGTTAAGAGCACTGACTGCGCTTAGAAAGGACTCAGGTTTGGTTCTCAGCACCTACATGGCAGCTAACAACCATCTGTAATTCCAGTTCCAGGGATCTGACACCCTCTTCTGGTTTCTGCTGGCATTGCATGACACAGGTGTACTTACATATATATAGGCAAAATACTCATACACATAAAAAAAATAAAAATGAAGAAATAAAAAAATTTAAAAACATTGGGGCTGGAAAGATGACTCAGTAGTTAAGAGTGCTTGATGCTCTTCCAAAGGACCCAAATTTGATTCCCAGATCCACATCAGTCAGGTCACATCTGCTTTTATTCCAGCTAAAGGATATCTGACAACCTTTTCTGTCCTCTGTGGGCACCCTGTGGCATACACTCACATATATACATATACATATGCAAGAATAGAAATAAATATTTTAAGTATTTTCTAAGGACAGTAGATTTTGTGGGGTTGATTGGTTTTGGTTTTGAGATGGGGAGAGGCCTACTTCAGGATTATTTTTTAGAAAATGACCGACCGCCTAGCAACACCAATTGAGAGATCTGCAGAAATCCATGTAGAAGAAAACAAAGCCTGAGTCTGATATATATGTCTGTATCCCACACTTGGGAGGTAGAAACCAGTTAGATCAAGAGTTCAAGGTTATCCTGAGCTACATAGGCCAGCCTGGGCTCTATGAGGCCCTGTCTTAACCCCTCCCATCAGGGCTAGAAGCCTGGATTGTGTTTTGTTCCCCCCTCCCTCACCTTTCCCTCTCCTTTAACTCTCTCTCTCCCTTTCTCCCTCGCCCCTCCCTCTTTCCCTTTCCTCCTGTCTCTCTCCTCTCTGTCTTCCTCTCTCCTCTCTTTTCCCTTCTATTCTCCTCTCTCTCTGTTTCTCTCCTCTCTCTTCTTCTCTGTCTCTGTGATTTGAAACATGACCTCATTAGGTCCAGGTCTAGGCTGACCCTTGAACTCACAGTAATCCTCCTGCCTCAGACTTTCAAAAGCTGAGATTTTAGGTGGGCACCACCAACCTAACCTGACTTTTTAATTTTTTTTGAAACAGACTGTGTAGCCAAGGCTGGCCTAGAAATCATGGCAATTCTCCTTCCTCAGCCTGCCAAGTCCTGGAATTATAGGTATATATTACCATATCTGACTTTTTAAAAAATGTTTTATTTTACTGTTGTTTTATATTATGTGTAGGAATGTATTGCTTGCATTTATGTAAGTGGACCTGTATCGTGCAATGCTCTAGGAGATTAGATCCCCTGGGACTGAAGTTACAGACTGTTGTTATCTGTCATGTGGGTGCTGGGATCTGAAACAGGGTCCTCTGCAAAAGCAGCCAGTGCTCTTGATAGCTGAGCCGTCTCTCCATTCCCCCATACCTGACATTGTAGGAACTTTAAAAAAATGTTTTTGTGTGTGTATGTGTATACTCATGTGCACTCCTGCCTGCTTGCATTCCTGCCTGAATTCCTGTGAATCATGTGTCTTCAGGTGTCCTCTGAGGCAAAAGGGCTTGGATGCCTAGGAACTGGAGTTGTAGGCCACCTGACGTGGGTGCTGAAAATTGAACTTGGGTCCTTTGCAAGAGTAGTAAGCACTTTTAGCAAGAGTAGTAAGCACTTTTAACAGCTCATCCATCTCTCTAGCCATAGGGGCTATTTTTAAATGGCAGACTTGATTTTCTTTAGACAGTGAGAAAAAGCTTTTTAAAAAATATTTTTAATTGAATTTTTGTGTATTTCATACAGAACATCTCAACCAGCCTTAATCATTTTTATACCCTCTTCCTCACTGGCACCCTCCACAGCCCTCCCCCAGGAATTCATATACTTTATCATTTGTGTTAAGACCTATTGTGTCAAGTTTGTGTTCTGGACAATCCTCAGTTTATCCACTGAGGTCTAGTCAGCCTATCCAGAGACCCTCACTTTAAGAAGGTCTCACCCATCAGTAATCAGCTGCCAGTATTTCTTCAGCTAAGATTGGAGTCTGCTGCCCATTTCCCCAGTTCTATGCTGGGTTTTAGTCTGCTTGAGTTTGTATGGGTCTTAAGCGTGCTGGCGCCATTACTGTAGGTTCAATGAACAGGGTCCCAGGATCTCGTAGGATTCTATTTTCCTATGGTCATGCACCTTCTCCCTGACTCTTAAAATCTTTCCGCCCACCTCTTCTGCAATGTCCCTGAGCCCTGGGTGAGTGAAGCCTATTATATAGGAGTCCTGTCTAGGGACCCACACTCTGCAGACTCCTAATCTCCATTCTTTGTCCATTTGTGACCTTTTGTGTTTCTGGCCCTCTGTTGTATGAGGGAGCTTCATTAATGAGAGTTGAGAGATCCATTGGTATTCTCTTTACACCTTGTTCTTTGTTGTGTGAAGCTTAGGTATAGAGGTTGCATTGTAGATGTGCCACTTAGGCTTGGGCAATTCACAGATAATGTCTGTGTGTGACCTGTTGTGGTACTCTGTAGTAGTCTCTGGTACAAAAGAAACTTCTTTGATGAGTGGTGACTTCTTTGATGAGTGGGATGCTTGACTGTAAATATAAGGATACATATTTTACACTTAGTAAGAAGTTACATTAGTCTAGGGATGTGACAGCCTTGGAGATTTCTCTAAAGTCTCATGACCTTTTCAGCCATGTGTATCTGGCTATGATTACAGTACCAAATATGAATTTCCTCCCATTGAATGGACTTTAAGTTCAATTAGGTAGCCATTGATTGCCCTGAAGATAAAAGTGCCACTACTGCACCAGTCTTGTATGCTGTGCTGGTCATTGATGTGGTTATTTAGTCATGAAGTTGGTGTTGGGCCATTGACTGATGTTCTCCCTTAGCAGCTTGCCTAGTGCTCTCTAGAACTGTGAGAGCTAACCTTCAGGGAAAGTGGCCTCCAGGTCAGTTCCAGCTCCATTGCTCCAAATCCTGTGTCCAAAGTATGTCTTGTCTTCAGCAATAGGATCTTACCTGAAGTTCTGAAAGGCAATCAAGGGCTGTGGCAATAGCCTGTGTAATTTTGAGAGTCTCTTGGACCACGCTGGCCAACAACTCAAAGGAAGGTTTTTCCTCTCTGGCACTGTTTCTTGTTATATAGCCTTCAGCTATTCACATGGGCTTATGTATGTGGATTGTATGTGGAATTTATCACTAGGTTGTTAGATTAATATAATTCCTTTTGGTGTTTTACACTAGGCATTGTTTATTTACTCCCTCCCTCCCTCCCTCCCTCCCTGCCTCCCTCCCTCCCTCCCTCCCTCCCTCCCTCTCCCTCTGCCTCCCTCCCTAACCTTCCCTCTATGCCTTCTCCATTTAAAATGTCCCCATTTTCCCCATTTCTTCCTTCGTAATACCAGGCTCTTATGGCACTACCTCTCTTGAGCTCCTTCTTTCCCTTTATCCCCATAGTTCTTGTATAATCCTCCCTTCCCCCCTCCCCTTTAAACACCTCGATTTTGTTTGCTAAGGAAAAGCTTTTTTATCAGCCAGGGGTTGTTAAAGGTGCATTATTGCTTTTAATTGCCAGAGCCCTTTAAAGTAGGTAGGTACTGTTATACCTATCTCAGAGTTGAGGAAATGAAGGTTAGAAGAGGGTGAATCCCTTGCTGAAGATCACATGTTTCCACACTCCAACAGCATGGGCTGTTTTCTAGGGGACAAAAGGGGTCTGATTACTCTGGTTACTCAGCTGAGCCCCTTGTTATTGGACCATTTGCCAACTAGGGGCTAACTGCTGCTGTCTGAACAACCCCCATACTTCGTCTGAAAAACATGTACTGTTTTCATTCCAGAGGCAAAAGAATCTAGGCAAGAGACATTCCAAGTTTGAGGATAAAACTAAGCTCCCGGCCCTCCGAGTTCTCCAAAGGCGCCTAAACTTAATTAATGACCAGTGCTGCACTGAGAAAGAGACAGACACCCTGCTCTAGGCTTGCACATGTACATACATGCTCTCCTCTGACAATGTGAGCCCACCTACCACCCTCCTGTCTGTAGACCTACACAGTAGTGTGCCGCCACCATGGAGCTTTTTGTGTGTATAAAACACAACACATACATTCCAGTTAGGATTTCACTGGGATTCTAAATAATTCTTTGAGGCAGGCAGGAATTTTTATTCCCTTTTTGCTGTGAAGAAACAGATGAAATGTGTCCCCAGTCACATAAATGATTATAGCCACTTCCGCTTTTAATCAAGCTCCCTAATTTTCTTGCTTGTAATGCTAATCAACTGTTGCCTTGGAGCAGAGAAGTGCTTGATTGTACATTTATTTGCTCATTTCTGCAGGCAACAATATTTATTGACCTCTGTCTCCACTAGACTTTATAGGAATACAGGTGGGTTGGTCTTAGTTTTACTTTAATGAAATTCCATATTAGAGAGGTAAGATATATCATAATATATGAAAGTAGAAGGAGCTGCTTTCAAAGAGAACAGCATTTCAGTGAAGAATTGAATCCCAAGTGCTAAAATTTCTCTCAGTTGGAGTTGGAGTTGCAAGAAAAGGAGATGGCAGGAAATGGCACCTCTGATTTTTTTTTAAGCTATGCATTGAGCGCCATCTGGTGTCCATCCTGAGCAGTGTCAACTTTTTCTCCAGAGGCAAAATAAACTGAAAACCAAAAAAAATGCTATTGTCACAGAGAAGTATGTAGCCTACCTGCCATTTTTTCCTCTTCATTTACTGTTTGTTGCATCATATCTTTCCCAGCCTCAGCTATCGACAGCTCTGGATTTGTGTTTTTACAATATTGAATTTTGGACTGGAGAGATGGCTTGGCAGTTAACATCACTGGCTGTTCCTTCTATTTCCATCTCCCATATGAAGTCTAACAACCATCCCAAACTCCAGTTCCTGGGGATCCAACAACCTCTTCTGATCTCCGTGGAAACAGCATGCACAGGTGTACTTATATGTTTTAGGCAAAACATTCATACACATAAAAATAAATCTATAAATTAAAAAATTTAAATGTTGAATTTTATTTCTGTTTCTTTGTTTCTCATATTTTAAAACATTTTTTGTTGTTGTTTTAGAGATGGGTTTCTCATAGGCAAGGCTGACCTTGAACTCCTTATCTTCCTGTCTTTGCCTCTCAAGGGTTGAGTTTGCAGAAGGGTACCATTATGCCTGACTCTTTCATGCTCTTAAATAACTAAGTAGACAGTGCTTTTCTCTCTCAGTTCTTTTTATTCTATAGTCTATTTTTTCTTGTTTCATGCTACTTATTGTGGTGGTGGTGGTGGTGTTAGAGGACTGTGTCCTACTGTGTAGCCCTGGCTGGCTTTGAACTTGCAGTGTAGACAAGATTAGTCTTGAGTCTGCATTGATCTTCCTTCTCCCTCCTGAGTGCTGGCATTATAGGCACATGCCATCACTTCTAGCCTTACTTGTACTTTTCTCTTCCTCAATTCTGAGCCATACCTCTCTTTTATCTTTCTTAAAATACTTTAATTGCATTTTAAAATTTGTGTGAATGGGCCTGGGCGTACCACAGCACACATGTGCACACCAGAGGACAACTTGTAAGAGTCAGTTCTTTCATTCTGCCATGCGGGGTTTGGGGACTGAACTTAACTGTCAGTCTTGGCAGTAAGCACCTTTACCCACTGAGTCATCTGTCTTTCTTCTCTCTCCCCTTCTCCTTCCCCTCCTCTTCTTCCTCTCTTCTTTCTTTTCCGTCTCTTCCTCCTTCATCCTCTTTTACTTCTTCCACTTCCTCCCCTTCGTTGTCCCCCGACCCCCTGCCCACATCCCACTCCTCCTTCTCCTCTTCCCCTCCAGCCAAGGGCCTCATGTGGACCTAGCACTGCATTTGTAAGCCACACACCTGGCCCCTCTCCTCATCTTTATCATCCTTCTTTCCTAGTCTTCAGTTAAATTGATGGTTCTCACTAACTTAAGAAGACCAGATAGTAACAGCCCATTTCCTACATTTCCTATTCAGAGTGATTAGTAAACTCTTTCTTTCTTTTAGAGCTAATCCGGGCACCCTTTCCTGATTCCTTTCACGTGGAGTTGACTGTTCATCCTTTTGCCTCACTCAACATCATATAAATACATGCACACCAGAGGAGATATATATATATATATATATATATATGGGGGGGGGGAGAGAGAGAGAGAGAGAGAGAGAGAGAGAGAGAGAGAGAGAGAGAGAGAAGAATTTATCACGTTATAGACTGTCATTAGTTTGTTTGTCTTTGTTGGATTAGGTGATGAGTTCCTCAGTGGGAGGTCAGTTTTCTGGTTTTCTTTCCATACGTTTCGGGCTTAGTGTAGGACTTGCCATTTAGTGGGCACATGATTAACTTGGTTAATGAATGAATGGATGGAAGGATAGGTAGATGGATGGATGAATTAGATAAGCTATATGGAGGAAAGAAGGGAGGAAGGAAGGAGGCTTCCTTTGATGGAAGAGTTTGCAAGTGAGCAGAAAGAATGCGTAGATGGGTACAGGGTAGATTTTTATTATAACTGGTACCCTTGAAATCTAACCTGCTGTGAAAATCCATAGGTTTTGAGGGAGCAGGTAATCTTTCATGATCTACTCAGTTCAGTCCTTTAGACATGAATTTCATTTTTCTGTGCTTCTGAGAACAGATTGCTTAAGAGTCTAAAGGGTCCAGCTCAATATTCCTTTCTCATTTTCTGCAAGCCTCTCTCCTATCACCACCTCATTTATATCTGAACTATTGGGTTTTGCTGCAGTTTATCTTGCAGCATTTTTTACATTTATTGAACCTTTCAGATATCTTAAAATACAAGGGTAGTTATAGAATTTGAAATCACAAAGATTTGAGTTCTAGCCTTGGTTCTTTTATTTTACCTCTCTTAAGCTTCATATTCACATCTTTCTCAGGCTAATGATGATACCATTATGTCATTATCTGCTAGGAGGACAAATGTGAAATGCTCTTTAAACTGTTCTTATAATTTACTTTTTAATTTATTTAAAAGTATTTTATTTATTATTAATTTTTATGTGTATGAGTGTATTGCCTGCATATGTGTAAGTGCACCCATCTCATGCAGTGCCCTCAGAGGTCAGAGGAGGCTGTTGGATCCCCTGGAAATGGAGTTACTGATGATTGTTAGCTGTGATGTGAGTGCTGGGAATCAAACCCTGCTCCCCCACAGGAGGAGTCAGAGCTCTTAACTCCTGAGCCATCTCTTCAGCCCAGTGTGTGATACTTCAGGGGAGAGACTCAGATGTTTGTGAACCTGGCTCCATGGTCTTGGTTACTGGCTGCAGAATAATGGCCAGTATAAGAATTAAGGCTAATGATGGTGGTTTTTGTTGACCCTGAGTTAGCTCGCAGCTAGACAGCCATCAGAGTGGAGAAGGTATGTGCTAAGAGCTGGTAGCTCTTACTTTCTTCCTTTTTGCCACAACTCATGACATGTTGGCTGGCATCTCCTTGCCGGCTTCCATACATTGCCCCCCGCCCCCGCCCTGCCCTCAGGCTGCACAAGGCCCAGGAAGAGCACCGTACAGTGGAGGTGGAGAAGGTCCACCTGGAGAAGAAATTGCGTGATGAGATCAACCTTGCCAAACAGGAAGCCCAGAGGCTTAAGGAGCTTCGAGAGGGTACTGAGAATGAGCGCAGCCGCCAAAAGTATGCTGAAGAAGAGCTGGAGCAGGTAGGAGAGTCTATACTGGATGCCTTGGAGGGGTGGGTTATAGTCAGGGGCCATGGTCTGGCCAGAATGTGTGAGCACTTTGAAATATGGTTCAAGTTTTTTCTTCTAGACTTACCAGTAAGGGTAATGGAAAAGCTATAAAAAATGGTCACCATGATTTTCAAAGAATGAGGGATAACTGGAGGTAAGAGCAATTTTTTTTTCCTTTTTCATTGAGGTATTGACATCAAATGAACAAATCCTAAGTATTCACCTGGTAAGTTTTTATATATGTGTATACCTGTATAACCACCACCCAAAAAACTCCCTTTTACCTTTGTAGTCAAATTTCACACAAAAGCAAACTGCTTTTTACAACCTTTAAACCAGATTAGTTTTGTCTGATTTTGAACTTAAAAAAAATGGTATTGGGACTAGTGATATGGTTCAATGATTAAGAGAGTGTACTGCAAAGCTGAGCTTGGTGGCACACGCCTTTAGTCCCAACACTCAGGAGGCAGAGGCAAGAAGATATCTGTGAAATTGAGGCCAGCCTGGTCTATATAGTGATTCAGGCCAGCTGGGTGCTGCAGGGAGACCCTGTCTCAAAAAAGGAAGAAAGGAAGGAAGGAAGGAAGGAAGGAAAGTGTAATGTTTTTTAGAGGACCCAAGTTCAGTTCTGAGTACTTATCCCTGGTGATTCACAACTGCCAGTAACTCTAGCTCCAGGGGATTCAATGTCCTCTTCTGACTTTTGCAAGCACTATATTTATGTGCACTCATAAACACACACACATAATTTTTAAAAAAAATCTTCATAAAAATGGCATTGTATAGAGTTGGGGATATGGCTCAGTAGAACATTTCTCTATCATACATCAGATCCTGGGTTCAGTCTCCAGAACAACAAAAACAAAACAGCACAAAGGATGGCATTATACATATATGCTCTTTTGTATTTGTTTTTTTTTTTTTTTTTTTTTGACATAACATTGTGAGAGTCGTCCATGGTACATGTAGTGATGGTTGATTTCCACTGCTGAGTAATAATCTATTGTGTAAATGTATTGTAATTAATTTGACCATTTTCCTGTTGATATTTAATTGTTTGCTTCTTTTTGGCTTTCATGAATGGCATTGCTATAAACTTTATTGAATATCTGTTATTAGGCATAATTACTCATTTCTACTGGCTATATAGTAATAGGACATTTTAGCTTTATTAGAAACTGCTAGATGGGGTCTAAAATGAACTCAATGATAGTGCTTGCTAGCATGTGTAAGGCCCTAGGTTTGGTTCCTCAGCACTGAAGGTAAGGAAGTGAAGGAAGAAAATGCTAAATAGTTTTCCAGGATGGTTTTACCTATCTATATTTCTACTATGAGTTCTAGTTGACCCATGATCTTGAAATTTTTAGACATTTAAAATATTTTTTTATATATTTATTTATTTTTTATGTGTATGAGTGTTTGCCTGCATGTATACAAGTATAACCATGTTGTGCAGTGCCCAGTGGAGACCAGAAGATGGCATCAGATTCCCTGAACTGCAGTTATGGATGGTTGTTAGCCACCATGTGGGTCCTCTGCAAGCACAGCCAGTGCTCTTAACCAATGAGTTATCTCTCCAGTCCCATGTTTTTAGAAAATTTTTAATTAATTAATTAATTAATTAATTTGTGTGTGTGTGTGTGTGCACATGTGTGCATGTGGGTGCCCACAGATGCCAGAAGAAGGAGTCATATCCTCTGGAGTTGTAGTTTTAGGAAGTCGTGAGCCACTGGATGTGGATGCTAGGAACTGAACTCTGCAAGGGCAGCAAATGTTCTTAACATCTGCACCATCTCTCCAGTCCCATAGACATTTTAATTTTAGGCATTCTGGTTGGCATATAGTGGTATTTCATTGTGATTTTAATTTCTACTTCCCTAAAAATTTTACTCACTTCTTCATAAATGTACTAGATTTGTGAATCTTCCAGTTTAAAAGCTTGGGTTGTGGTTAGGGTATGATGGTGCATGCCTTTATTCTTAGCACTCAGGAGACAGATGTAGGGGGTTCTTTGTGAGTTCCAGGCCAGCCTGGTTTACATTGCATATTTGAGGCCATTCTGGCCTACATGAAACCCTGTCTCATTCCCCCACCCCCCAAAAGAGAAGAAAATAAAAAGGGTCTTGACTACACTAAAGCTTTTGTATTTCTACATTAACATGCCATTCTACTGTCAGATTGCCTCTGGGGGAAAATCTGGAACTTTCTAGGGTGGTTGGGGGAGATGGTTTGAAGTCCTACCTCTTACTCAGGTAGTATTGGCAATTAGTAGCTACTGGAAGAGAGTCAATTTTCTTTAGAGGTTTAGCCCCTGGTAGGTCTGTGCTCCAGTGGGAAGCCCAGGAATATACAGGCAACACAAATTACTTGATGGATTATTTTTTTTAAAAAGACATTAATTTGGGGGTAAGATAAGGAAGTTGGGATGTATCTGAGAGGTGTAGAGGAAGGAGTGGGGGTGAATATGATCAAAATATATTGTATGAAATTCCCAAAGAATTAATTTTTTTTAACCTGGGATTTTGATTGTGTTTATATAAACTCTACAGATTGTGGGAAAATTGACATTTTGATCAAATAATTTTTCTAACCCATGAACATGATTTACTCTGTCTCCTATTTAGATCTTTAAAAATGTCTCTCAATAGTGTTTTATAGTTTTCATTATAGAAGACTTGCATTAAAAAAATAAAACCTTAGCAGGCTGGAGAGATGACTCCATAGTTAAGAGCACTGGCTACTCTTGCAGAGGATCTGGGTTTGGCTGCTAGTACCTACATGGTGGCTCACAACTCCAATTCCAGGGGATCTGATGTCTCTTTAGGCCTCCTTGGACACCAGGCACACATGTGGTACATGTACATACATACATATAGGCAGAACATTCATACACATAAAATAAAAATTAAAAATCTAATACTTTGTGATGGACATATTTTGAGCTATGCATTTCCATCTCAGTTCTGCATTAGCTATACTCAGTAAGTGTTGATATTTCATATTTTCATCATAATTTAGTTTAATTTTACTGTGATTTCTTTTTTGGCATGGGATTATGGAGAGTGTTTTGCTTTATTTTACTTCAGGACTTTCCCTATTGATTTGTCAGAGAATATGTGCTATATATAGTTTCAGTCTTTTCAAAGTTGCTGATGTTTGGTGTATGAAAAAAGTCTAAACAGTGCACGTCTGGCTCTTACACTATTTCTACCTCTTCTTCTGCAGTGATCCCTGAGCCTTGAGAGGAGAGGGTGTGATATAGGTGTCCCATTTAGGGCTGAATACTCAATAGTCTCTTACTCTCTGCATGTTGAGCAGTTGTGGGGCTCTGTAAGTCATCATCTGCTGCAAGAAGCTTCTTTTCTTTCTTAATATATTGGGCAGTTGCTTTAGTACTGGTATGTTAACTCTTATATCTAGATCCTTGATGGGATTGCTGATGTTTCCTCTTGATCTTGTTACATTTGTCTACCTCTTCTCATGTCTAGTAACTTTTATTTTTACTAAATGCTAGACACTATATATAGAAATAACAGAGTCTCAAGGTGACTTTATCTCCCATCATATCTAGAAGTCAGGCTTTCTTCTCTGAGGCACAGCATTTCTTGCCAGTCAGAGATGAAGTCCGATAATCTAGCTGAAAGCCCATATGTTCCTTCCTGACTTTTTATTGAGAACGTGTAGATTTCTTTCACCTGAGCATTGAAAGAAAAGGAGGAATTTGGTTTTACCCTATAGTAGGCTATTTTTTTGTGTGTGTGCCACAGTGAAATCCTTCTGCCTGGGCCATGTTCATTTCTTAGTCCTCACCTAGAACCATCAAATGCTTTCTGGGAACTGGCAGTTATCTATCACCTAAGAAAGGCTTTTCCTTCTTTGGAATTTTTCTTTTTCTTTTCTCTAGATTTTTAATCTAATCTAGTGGGTATCAAACTTTCTGATTTCAGGTGCCCCTCCCTCCTTTTTTTTGCAGTACTGGAGATCGAACCTTGCTAAATTAATGTTCTACCAGTAAGTTGTATCTCCAGCCCACTTTATATTTTTCATTTTGAGACAGTCTCACAAAGTTGCCAGGGTCGCCTTAAACTAATTCACTTTGTAGTCCAAGTTGGCTTTGAATTTTGTTTCTTTCTCCCTAAACCTTCCTAGTATCTTAAATTACAGACCTGCCACCAAATGCTTGCCACCCACCCCCCTCTTTCTGAGATAGGATCTTTTTTATTCTTTTTTCTTCATTTTTGAGATAGCTTCTCAATGCTAGCTCTGAATGGCCCAGAACTTACTATGTATGTAAGGCTTGGCTTGCTGGACCTCACTCTCAGCCCGGGGGACTCGAACCCCTACGGGCCGCCTGAGTGCCTAACTTCGGGGAGCCTCGACCCCACTCTCAGCCCAGGGGACTTGAACCCCTTTAGGCCGCCTGAGAGTCAGTCCCAAGAATCCAGACCGTCAGATGCAAACAGCAAGAGGATTTTATTTCACTTGTGCAAATGGGGGACTTAGCCTCGGGAAGCCAGGCCTTTATAGTAGAAACTCACAGTATTATCATGCATTAACATATAGGGTACTTGTTACATTTGGATTGACTTTTGGCCTACAGACCAGGGTCACAGAGAAGACAATTTTACATAGTCCAACCTTTTTTCCAGAAATGCCACACACATTATTTTGCAGTTCACAAGATGTTGACTTAACTGAATGTTTAACCCACAATTCTATAGAAGGGATATTAGGGGCTCTTCTTGTGGAATGTTTAACCCACAATTCTATAGACGGGATATCAGGGGCTCTTCTTGTAAATACCACAGACGTTATCTCACATACCATGAGATGTTGACATAGCCCTTGTGACCTCTGGGACTTTCTAGTTTGGGAGGAGGTAAGCTAACAAAGGGGACCAGGCATTTTTCCATGAAAGCGGGGGCCCTACAGGCTCACAAGACCTAGCAGAAATGGACAAGAGACTCCTCAGGGAAGTTAACTTGACTGGTTTATTATTGTGGGCACGAGGTTAGCCTCCCCAGGTCAGGAAATGAGGAAACTAGTTGGCCTAGACTCCCCAGGTTGGGAGTGAGGAAACTAACCTGCTCATCTTGGGTTCAGGGAGCTACCCTCAGGTTGGGAGATAAAGAAACTAGCAAAGCCTAGCTGCCCAGTATGCCTTTTTATGGGGAAGAGATCCCCATAACATCTGATTGATGTTTAGAGGAGATTTAACACCTGGTATCATGGAGCTTATCTTGTCAGGAAGCTGCACATCAGTCCCTTTTCACAGATGCTTGTGAATTTTGGAAGTTTGGCTGGAGTCACCGAGGTATCTTTCAGTCCTGAGTCCTGGAACTGATGAGGGGTTTCCTTTCAGTCACACCTCACAATGTAGACCACACTTATTTTGAAATCACAGAGACCCACCAGCCTTTGCCCCTTGAGTGCTGGAATTAAAGGTATACATTACCACACTCAGCCTTGGGATCAACTAGAAACCTGGCAAGACTTAAGAACTCTCAAAGCCTACCCCCAGTGATATGCTTCCAGCAGCAGGGCCATGCCTCTTAAAATCTTCCAAAACAGTGCCACCAGCTGGGGACAAAATGTCCAAATACTTAAAGCCTATGGGGGCGGAGGGGCATTCTTATTCAGACCACAACATTCTATTCCCTGGCCTCTGTAGGCCCATGACCATATAAAATGCAAAATGCATTTAATCCATCTTCAAAAGTTCCCACAGTCTTTACCAGTCTCAACACTATTAAAAAGTCCACAGTCCTTTCTGAGACTCAAGGCAATCTATTAACTGCAATCCCCTGTAAAATTAAAAGACAAATTCCATACTTTTAACATACAATGGAACCAAATACACATTCTCATTTCAAAAGGGAGGAATGAGGGCATACTAAGGAAATACCTATCTAAAACAAGGCCAAAAATCAGCAGATCAGACACCAAATTCAGTAGCTCCATGTCTGACTTCTGGGACTGTACTTTCAAAGGGCTTAGGTGGCTTAGCCCCTCCAGCTATGCTGCATACCACATATATGTCTGTCTTATGTTGGTACCACTCCTTATATGCAGATCTCCTTGGTAGATGGATATCTCACAGTTCTGGTATCTCAGATGTCTTCTTGGGATCTCCACTCCTACCAGGCTTCACCTTCACAGCTTCATGCAGTGGTCTATTGAGGCCTCTTGGTCCTTCAGAACTCTTTAGGGAGTCTTCTGCTGTATGCTCTCTGACCTCTGTGGCTCTCTGAAACCTCAGAGGAAGAAAATCCCTTCACTCTTGCATCTTTCATGCCTCTAAGCCAGCACAATGTGAATGACCCTGCCAAATTTGGCTGCAAGTTTGATTGGTCTCAGCTATGGTTTTCTAGAAGCAGAAAACCCCTCATGCATTTTCCTTTCACAAGTTGGAGGCTTAGCTGGGTGTTGTCTTGCCCTGAAGGTACTCTTTCCATTGTTTATATGCAAATCTCTAGGCCTCTCTTAATTGCTCTAATTGTCTTATCAAAAGAAGCCATTCCTTCAGTTTATGCCTTGGCTTCAACTTTAATCTCCCTAGTACTTTTATTCAATCCCAACTGTTCATTTTGTATTTGTTTCTGCCCTACTGTTCTTTTTTCATAGTATAATTGCATAATATTCACCATTAATAGCCACACCACCATTTCTAGTTAGACTGTCTTGAAATTTCCTCCACCGAAGAAATTAGTTCATTGCTTTTCAGTTTAGCCTCAGGCAAGCTCTTAGACTGTGGGTGGACAACAACCAGGCTAATTTCCAAAGCAAATCAGTTGTTGCTTAAGTCCTTATTTCTCTCTGGAACTGCTTTGCTTTTAGCACTTTCTTCCAAGCTCCTACTAAAATGGCCCATGAAGTTCTGCATATAGCATTTAACCACTTTTCTAGTCTAAATTTGCAAAGTCCTCCATATTCTCCCCAAACCCACATGGTCAACACCCCACTCCTGGTACCAACTTCTGTATTGGTTACTTTTCTGATAAAATACTGTTGAAATGGGGTGAAATGAGAGCGTTCCCTAGAGGGTTCTTAGTCTCATTCATAAAAGAATTTAAGAATGGATCCAATCAGAAGCTTTAAGACAATTTTATTGGAATTTGAAGAATTTGAAGAAAAATCCTCAAGACAGGCAAGCTGGGGATTTCAGCAGCTGCCTGGAGGAAGAGAATAGAGGGAGAAGAGAAGCCAAAGTTTAGAGCCTGCATGGGGTCAGACACGTGTCGGACTGGCAGCCACATGGCTGGGAAAAGGAGCTTTAGAGAAAAAGTAGAGAAATACAAGATGCTAGGGCAGCCCAGAGCCTTAGAGAAAGCATGTTTAGAAAAAGGATGTGAAGAAGAGAAGGAAAGATTACGCTTTTCTGAAGAATTCAGAAAAGCGGGCAGACTTATGGAGAGCTACATGTCTGTGGCCGAGTCCAGAAGAACTGCCCCGGGAGGTGGGATTCCAGGCAGGAAAAGTTCACTGCCTCATTAACACACCCTGTATTCCACCCATCTATTTAGTATAGCTTAAGTAGAACCCACCTTCCTAAGGGTGGTCCTGTGATCAGGTGATTGACCAGTGAAACTGGAAATGTGGGTCTTTCAACAGATAAACTAGAGAATTTATAGTCTATCCCAGCTAAATAGGTATTTTCTCTATAACACTGTGACCAGGGAACTTGTACAATGAAGAGTTTATTTGAACTTAGAGTTCCAGAGGAATTAGAGTTGGTCATGGCAGGAGGACATGGTGGCAGGAGGTGGCCAGAGGAGCACTCACATCTTCAAGCAGGCATGGGAAGCAGAGAGTGACTAGAAATCCATCCAGGCTTAAGAATGTACACGCCTTTAATCCCAGCACTTGGCCTCTCTGTGAGTTCAAGGCCAGGCTGGTCTACATGGCAAGTTCCAGAACAGCTGGGGCTATAGGGAGACCCTGTCTCAAAGAGAAAAAAAAGAACTCCCTAAGCCCATCTCCAGTGACATGCTTTCTCCAGCAAGGCCACACCTTCTAAGACCTCCCAAAATAGCATCACCAACAACTGGGGACAAAATGTCCAAATTCTTGGAGCCTGTGGGGTATATTCTCATTCAAACCACCATAGTAACCAAGAGCAGGGGCAATGGCTAAGTATTGTTTGAGGGTCTGTAAGATCCTGGTCAATAGCTTCAAAAGAGGGAATCCATTCCTGACATTGAACTTTTTCTTTGTTAATCATGGTGTGTGGCAGGGGCAGTGTTCCCTTGTTATAGGATAACTCTTTACTCTCTTTTTATATTCTATAATTACATACTTTAAGAAGTGTATATAGCGGTAGGTTTCCATGTGACTTTTTCTAAGTAGTTAATGTTAGTTACTCCTCCCCATACTTCCTCTTCTGCTGTAGCCTCCCCTTTCCCTACCACATTTCACCTTCCTATCCTGTTGTTCCCTATTATTAGTAGTAGTGGTCTACATTCTATCTCTCCTCTCATGAAGCCTCCCTCCATGATCCTTTCTAGTTTTCTGACCTCTGTGGATTTTCTAAGACCTTTTAAAATATTATTATTTAGAACAAAAATTGAGTAACTGGGCATGATAGCAAATGCCTTTAATTTCAGCACTCAGGAGGCAGAGATAGGTGGATTTCTGTGAGGTCAAAGTTCTCTTGGGCTACATAATGAGAGCCTATCTTTAACCCAGTGCTTTGTCTGCCACATTGTGATGCCTTGAGGCCCCCATACAGACCTCAATTCTCAGTAAGATGATTTACCAGCTGAAAAGATCAGGAAAGCTTTCTGAGAGTGGCTGTATGACCAGAAAAGTCAGTTGATGTGATAGAAAAGTGTTCTGGTCCAAAAAATTTGCAATGGGAGTTCTGCTTGACATTGCTGACAATGTGATCTTGAGTAGGTTGCCTTTTTTATCTGAGCATACTTTCTTGTTGCAAGAGTTATAAAGTAGATATGGACTCTGGATTGTGAAGCATGGTACAGAAGTATCGGAAAGGGTGTTAGTATCAACAATCAGACCCACATTCTCATGTTCTCATAGGTACGAGAGGCCTTGAGGAAGGCAGAGAAGGAGCTGGAATCACATAGCTCATGGTATGCTCCAGAGGCCCTTCAGAAGTGGCTGCAGCTGACACATGAGGTGGAGGTGCAGTACTACAACATCAAGAAGCAGAGTGCTGAGAAGCAGCTGCTGGTGGCCAAGGAGGGGGTGAGATGTGCTCTTCTGGGGCCTCCTTCTGCCTCCCTTTCTTTTTAGTTTCCCCTTCTCTTCTCTGGCCCACCCTGTCCCTCTCTTGTGTGAAGAGCTATACCGGAAGTAGATTTTGTTTATTTTTCCTAACGCACAGCTCCTGATAATGTCTTAAAGCTCTTGGAGGAGGATCTGAGGGTATAGGGGTGATCCTTCCTGTCTTCTGAGAATGATGAGCCCAGTAGAGCTGGTAGAGGGAAAGCCTTTTCATCCCTAGGTGCCATGGGAATGAGGTCTCCTTGGGGTTGGGTACTTACAGGAGAAACTTTGCCAATTTCCTCTATTCTGCCATCCTTCTCTCCCCCCGCCCCCTTTCTCTTCCTTTTCCTTGTGCAGTCTAAGTTGTGCTAGGAGGAGGGGGAACCAGCCTCAGGAAGGCCTTCCTCACTTCTTCCAGTCTCTGCTTCATGCTTTCTTTAAGCTGGGGGCCTCATCTTTGCAGGCTGAGAAGATAAAAAAGAAGAGAAACACACTTTTTGGCACCTTCCATGTGGCCCACAGCTCTTCCCTAGATGATGTGGATCATAAAATCCTAACAGCTAAGTAAGTATCAACTCAGCAACACCCATACCACATTTGGAATTTGAAGTTCTGTGAGGCTTTTAACCCAAATCCCATTTCCTCATGGGGAAACAACTCAGGTTTCCTGCCAAATTCTGATCCAGCTCCTACTTGGTTCTTAAGTTAATGAGTTTATAGTAAGTTTTATTCATACATATACCCCCAGTTTGTTCCTTTGAAAAGTGATCTGATTCTTATTGGGGTTCCCACACAGTCCATACCTATAGTTCTTTTTCATCTGTCTTCAGGCAAGCACTGAGTGAGGTGACAGCTGCACTGAGGGAGCGCCTGCACCGGTGGCAGCAGATTGAGATCCTTTGTGGCTTCCAGATTGTCAATAACCCTGGCATTCACTCCCTGGTGGCTGCCCTCAACATAGACCCCAGCTGGATGGGCAGTACACGCCCTAACCCTGCCCACTTCATCATGACTGACGACGTGGATGACATGGATGAGGAGATTGTGTCACCCTTGTCCATGCAGTGTAGGTGACCTCCTTGGTGGGGAGAGAGAAGTGGCCTTTGATGTACAAGATGAGAAATCTGTTGCCCCTGCTGAGCTTAAATAGCATTGGGGCAGATAAGGAGGAAAACAGTCAACTCCTGAAGTTTACAATTATCAGGATGGTTCTTGATAGCTGTCCTTTTGGTGATTTCTCCTTGCGGTTTGCCCTCTCTGTCCGTCTGTGTCTGTTGTGTGCTTCTCTTCACTCTTTCTCTGTCTAGTCCTTTTTCTTCCCCCTACTATCTACTTATAAAAAGGCTCTTTTTGATTCACAGTATGAAATAGCATTCATTTTGACTATTTTTGCTTATTTATACTTTGTTTCTTAGCCCTAATTTCTAAAGAAGATGAATAGAATGATGTCTTTTTCTTTTTCCCTGCCTTTCTGCACAAGAACTTCATATCGTATCAGTCCTTTAAAGTGATCTAGCCCTAAAGTCTCCAGGCTGGAATGCATTCTTGTCCAGGAGGGAACCCCTGTACAAGTGTGTCTGGCTCTCCATCTAAACTCAGACCTCCTCACCCATTGTTCTAGTTCTTCCTCTTCCTTCTCCCTTGAAGGTGATAAGCTGAAGAGAGCAAAAGGACACCATTCTGTAGAAATTCTGTAGTAACTTCCCCTTTCCTGGCCCACAGTTAAATTTTTCTTATTTTAGGTAATAGTAAAGGTGTTGTCTCGGGCCATTACCTTATCAATATAAGGAGTATATCAGAAAGCCAAGGCTGGTTTAGAGGCTCACTTTCAGGAGACCAGATCACTTTCCCCTACTTCCCTTAAAGGCTATATTCTTTAATCAGGCTGGATTCCCAGTCCAGACAAAATTTATTTGTAGAGTTTTTGTTGTTGTTGTTTTAAGACAGGTCTCAATTCTCTAGCCCTGGCTAGGCCTGGAACTTGCTATATAGACCAGACTAGCTTGAACTTATGATGATCCTCCTGCCTCTCTCTGCTAAAACCCCAGGGTTGGGATTACAGGCATGTACCACCATGCCCCACTGTAAATTTCTTGATAGTACTCTGTCCTTAACTAAGCCTCTTTGTCTCCTTGATCTGATATCTTGTTAGGTCTTTAGTCAAAGGCCCAACAAGATTTGGGTCACTAACAGGCAAAGTTGGATCCTAACTTACTGAACTAAGGTCTCCTGTGCTCCCCATGTTGGGAACCATGTTCATTGGTTCTGAGCTACTCATCCCCTTCTCTGACCCCTTCCTGTATCCCATTGATGAACAGGCCAAAACCCTTTATAAATCAGATTCTCTTCTCCTTTTGGCCTGGCTGTTGACCCTAGATGCTGCCTGGCTGATGGGGCGTAGGTTCAGTGACCGCTCTCTCTGCTCTACATCCGCCGGCTCGGATGATCAATCCCTCTGGAAATACCCGGGTTTGAGGAGCCCCTTTGGGGCTTTTGTTTTTCCAACTTTGGGGACTAAACCAACACTCCTATCCTATGGGTCCCTTCTCTTGCCTGCCTCACACTCCTGCCTGCTCCCTCTGTCCCCTCACACTGTTCCTACTAACTGCAGGAAGGGGTTCGGGGGTGAGAAGAATCAGCCTGCTCAGCCGAGGAATGGAGAGGGAACATCCATGGTGATGGAAGCTTAAGTCTTTCCTTCAACCCAGCTACACAGATGTCCCAGTAGAAACTCCCTCCAGCTGGGTTGGGAGGGAAAGAGGAAAGGAAAGACAACTCTTGTTTTTTCTTTTTCATGTTTCTTCCCTTTCCTCCCTGTTTCGACTTTCTCTTTCCTCCTTTCTTTTATGGGCTTCTTCCTCTTCAGCCTCCCTTTTATGCCTTGAAAGCTACCTGCTACAGAAGCCCTGCCTCCTAACTCTCCATCACTATGGGATTGTGTTCTCTCCATGGGTTGTCCTTTTAAGGCTCTGCCACCCTTGTAACCTTTGCCTTTCTCTCACCTTTAAGGAGAAAACATCTTTTTAGTTGGATTTGGGGTTGAGCTCAAGGGCTTGCTCTGGCACATTCCTAGGTTGCCTGCTGGGGATGTGAGGATGGTAGCTATTATCTTCCAAGAGTTTGATTTGCAGAACTGATCCAGGAGCTGGATCATTGTTTACATGCTTATTAGAGGAAATTTGGAAAGTAGAAAAACAGATAAATAGCATCATAAAAAGGCATCCATTATCCCACCACAGCTAAATACTTTTTCTTTCAGTCTTTTATTACTTTTAAAAAAGGTAGCTAAAATGATAGTAGCCACTACCGTTTATTTACAATGACTAGTGAAGGTATTTTGGAGATTTTGTCTTGAAGTCTCAGCACAATCCTGCAGGATTTTACAAATGTGTTGTAAAATGGGGATGTAAGCTGCTTAGGGGGACAGCTAGAAGTAGAAAAGGCCAGGGTTCAAGTCTTAGTGTTTTATTTGAAAAGCTCAAGGCTATTTCATATAATTTTGCATCCATTTCTTCCGTTAAGCATTTTCGTTTGGGTTTTGTTTTGTTTTTTAGTTTTTTTAGATAGGGTCTCTCTGTAGTTCCTGCTGGCTTGGAACTCTCTATGCAGACCAAGCTGGCCTTGATCTCACAGAGATCTACCTACCTCTGCCTCCTGAATGCTGGGATCAAAGGTGTGCGCCACCATGCTCAGCTGGTTTTTGTTTTTTTGAAACAGGGTTTCACTCGCTGTGTAGCCCAGTCTAGCCTCCAGCTCACTTTATATAGACTGTTGGCTTCCAACTCATTATCTTCCTGCCTTAGCCTGTCAAATGCTGAGATTATAGTTGTGTCCTACCACATCCTACTCCAGAGCATTTTAATAGGTATTTTCCATGTTCTTAAAATATTTTTATAAGCATCACTTTAAGTTAATATCTGTCATTTCCCAGCAAATGGATGTATTCTCCTTTTCCCATTGCCCCACCTTTATGTTCACTTTCATATAATTATTAGTGATCCAGTGAACATGTTTGTATATAAGTGCTTGTCTGAGTTGTAAACTAGTTTCTGAGGTTGTTGTTCTCAAAAGGCTGGTTCTTAGTGCTCTCCCGGACCTTGCCCCAGTTCCCTTTCCTATACTGCCCTGCCTGAGTCCTCTCACTAACTGACTTGCTACCTACTTCCCTTTAATGACATTGCCCTAGGTATTCTTCCATTGAAGTTGCCACTAAAACTGACCCGGGCACCTCATTTCCAATTCACCATCCTTTCAGGTCCCCTATTGGGAGGTTTCTGGGAGGTGGTATCCCTTTCTGCAGATAGGTCTCTAGCAGGCATATCTTTATGGGTACCTGCTTGCCTGGCCCAACTGAGGTTGGTCCTTACACTCTTTTTACTCTCCTTGCAGCTCCCAGTCTGCAGAGCAGTGTCCGGCAGCGCCTGACGGAGCCACAGCATGGCCTGGGATCTCAGAGGTTGGTAGAGGGCGAGGCTGGCCACTTCTTGACAAGCCGAGTATCTCTGCGGCGAATGCGCAGCCTTTCATCTGGACAGTCTTTCAGTTCTGAAAGCTACGGGACCAGCCCTCCATCTGCTTCTGCTTCTTCCTCCTCCTCCACCACCACCACCACCACCACCACCACCACCACCACCACCACCACCACCACCGTTCATATCCACCCTGTTTATTATCACCACAGCACTTCCTATTTCCACCAGATGGATCCCTATCCTGACCCAACCCCTTCTGACAGCACTGCTGTGATGCCTGGGCATTCAGAGAGCTTGGGGTATCAGCTGTCTCTTCTCGTTCTTCCTTCCCTCCTTCCCTTTCTACTCCTTTTACCTTGGCCTCTGCCTGCTGGCTATTGCTTGGTGACCACCCCTAGAGGGTGTGTGTGTGTCGGGGGGAATCTTCTTCCTTGTCCTTTCTTTCCCAGCTCTAGGACTCCTTAATTAAAGTCGTCTAATTTCCCACACCTTTCTCCCCTTTCCTGTTTGGGGTTTTCTGATTCTAAAAATGAATAACAATCTTCTTCCCTCATGATCCTATAGCACTTTTGCCTAAACTACGTACTTTTAGATCACTTATTTCAGAGGGGGTCCCATTTCCTTTATTCTTTCAACAAATACACTCTATGCCAGGTTCTTCTGGCCATGCGGAGCCATAGATGATAAGATAGTCTTATCTGGGAAAGTCTGGACAGTTAATTGAATGAATAAATTCTGGGACATTTTGGTAAGTGCTATAGGGTGTTGAGGGAGAAAGAATGACTAACTGTGTGTACTGGGTGGAGTGCTTCACACAAAAGAGATAACATCTGTGGTAAAAATGTTGTGATTTGAGAAAAGAAAAGTGTTTTAGCTCAAGGAAACATTTTGTGTAGAGGCATGGAACATCTTACCTATTTGTGATGAAAATACTGCATATGTATTGGAGAGAAAGAGAGGTAGATGAGGCCTGAATGATGCAGAGCTCAGAAAGGCTAAGTGTTTAGCCTTTACCTTTTCAGAAATGGAGAGCCATAAAAGGGTTTCTAAATGAAAGTGAATTGGTTATGTTTCCATTTTGAAGGGTCAGCAAGATGATTCAGCAGGTAAAGGTGCTTGCCATTGAGAATGGTGACCTGAGTTCAGTCCCCAGAACCCACATGGTGGAGAGAACTGACTCCCCCAAATTGTCCTCTGGCCTCCACATGCATAACACAAGCATGTTCATGCATGTGCACAAACAAAATAAATGAATGTAAAAAAAGGAAGTATTTCTATTTTAGAAATAACATTTTAATGGCCTATATGCAGGAAAGAAGGGGGAAACTAAGGAATTTGGAGTCACTGCAACAACTCAGGGAAGTAATGAGGTTTTGGCATGGAAAGATGGTTTACTTGTAACTGGTAACAAAGATTACAAAGGGAAGAGTCTAGTGTCTAGTATGACATGGAGGTTTCTAGCTTGATGACTAAATGAGTACATCATAGGAGAAGAGACACGAATTTGGGAATTGGGACAATAAAAGTTAAGCAGGTATTGAAATGCTCATTTGTTAGAAGTTAAGGTTCTGAAAGATTAGTAATACCCCAGTCCCATAGATAACTAGGAGCAGGCACAGGTGAGAACTGGGCTGCTCATTCAGGACACTTTTATCCCTTTGCAGGGTCTTGGTAAGTAAACTAGAAAAGAATTAAAAGACTTCCTTCCATATACTGGTCTGACAGCTCAATGACGTTCCCTGCTAATGAGTCCAGATGCTAGACTAAGGTTACAAGTAGCCTGACCTTGCCTGGAGTCCAATTAACTTAGGGGACCCTCAGAAAGGACCCCCTTTTTAGAAATATCTCTCTTCTCCAAAGTTATAACCGTGACCTAGTCCTGGTTGCTGGTCTGCAGCTTGCTTGCTCTATTGCTTTCTTTTGGTTCTGCCTCATTCTGGCCTCTCTAGCTCTGCCTCATGAGCCTCTGGATAGTTATCCTTGAAGTGACTGTTCCTTTCTCTTCCACAAAGGAACTTCCCTTATTAGGATTATTACTCAGCAGAGCTGCCCATTTTCACTCTCATTCTCATTTTCATCTAGAAGCCTAGGAAGGGAGAATGCTCCTTCCAATACAGATGGAGAAGACTGGATTGTGTTGGGGAAACTATGGGTTGCAGTGATTTCATGCTCTAAGGTCTAAGCTGAGGGCAGTGGGGAGGAAGGGCGGATAGTACCTGCATCCACCTGGCCTGTTCACTGCTTAATTTTCTTTTGCACCATGCACCAGAGGATCATCTCTAAAGCCAAACAGGCTGTCTAGTAAGGTTAGTAGTTTGGGATGGGAGGCCAAAAGGCAGCCCGGACTTTGGGGAGGGATAACTCCTGGCTTAAAAGGTCTCAGAGATTCAGGGAGGGAAGGTGAGCTTGCCTTAGTGAGACTTTTCCCTCTTATATCTACTCAGGTTTTCTCCCAAGTTCTTTTTCCCCCCCTTACCTTTCTTTGGGACTCTTGGCATTTAATTGACGAGAGAGGCATGGTAAGATGAGAATCAAGAACAAATGGGATTATGACCAGGAGGAGTGAGGTAAGGAGGCCCCAACCTTTTGGTCTCTTTTCCTTGGTGCTATGAAGGTAGAAATTCCTAGGATCCTTACTTGCTCAACTTAAAGGGTCCCCTTTTTCAGTGTAGCTGTTCCTCTAAACTTCATCATACCTTGCTTAGTGGTCTGTATATATAGTACAGAGAGGATTGTTGTGGGTCTTAGGGAAAGAAAGACATTGGTTTTGTGTTTTGTTTTACATAGAATCTTATGTAGCACTGACTGGTCTCAAACCTGCTATGTAGATAAGGCGGATCTCGGTCTCCTGATCCTCCTGCCTCTACTTCCCAATGTCTGACAGTACAGAGTACAGGCATAAAGTACCATCCTAAGCCTTTTTTTTTTTTTTTGAGACAAGATTTTTCTATGTAGCCAGACCAGCTTCTAAGTGCTGGGATTATAGGTATGCACTATTATACCTGGCAAAGATACATTTAGATAAAAACAAGAGTCAGTGTCATCTATAAGAAACCAAATATGAGACTGATTATTTATAAATAATAGACTGTGACTGAAACAGTATTTGTAGCATTGAAATTAGAGCTGAAATTGCTCTCTTCTGTCCTTTCCCCCAAGCTCCTAGAACATACTGGCCCATGGAGTGACTGCTTAGTTACTTGTTCCCTGAGAAATAACCTATAGTAACTATGAGCCAATCCTTTGCTTTTGCCTGTTTCAAGAGGCTGGTGCCCTTCCTAACCATTGACTCTTGTCTTTCTTCCTTCCTGGTCCTGTGTTGCTTTCCTCTCCTACTCAAGTCTATTTCTATTTGGCTTTCTGACTCAAAAGTTTATATATTTCCTTTGGCCCTCTCCTATGCCTCTGTTGTGGGTTCTCATGCATCTGGGAAAGCTGAAGAAGGCGTCAAGATTGACAGGGGACCCTAATACTCATTCTTTTGTCTTAGAAGCAAGAACATCTGGAATTCATTCATGACCTTCCTAGGGATAGCTAGCCCCTTAAATGGTTCCTGAACTAGCCATGCTGTATATGTTCAGTGTGCAGTGACATAACCCCATAATTCAGCCCTGCAAAGAAAACTTCTTGTCACTAGCCCCCACTTGACTTTCTAGCTTGGCTGGCTTCATCACCTTTATTTCTGCAATACTCTGCACATTTTCCAAGTACTTTGTTAACATTTTTGATCCTCTAAACAGTCTTTTAAGATAACTGAATCTATGATGGCTTCGTTGGGCAAAAATTGAGGTCCAGCAAAGCTAGATGGTTTGTCCAAGCTCATGCAGAAGAGTCCAGAGCTCTTCTCAACCCCTGCTCCCTAAAAGCCAATATCCTGTCTTTTTATGCCTCCCTACATTATCCCTATCAGCAGAGCTCTAAGACAGACCTCATACTTCTGTTTTGATTTGAACTCTGCTGTAATTCTCTGTGGCCTAGAAATCCCAGGAGAAGATAGGAAGAGACAACATGTGGGCCTTTGAAATTGAGTGAGGAATTGTTTTCAGGGCTGTTCTAACTTCTCCCCAGTCTGGGTCAGGCCCACTGACTGCATGTGCCCTATTCCTTGGGGTCTGGCCCAGACAGCATGTATACCAGGTGTGACGGGGTTAAGTGGGGGAGGAATGCATGGAAAACAGTGACTCAGAGCAACATGTAACTTCTGATAGCTTAGAATTGAGACCTAAGAAACCTAGCCAGCTATGGGAAGGCAGAGATTTTATTGAGGGGGATGCCTGTGGAATTAAAGCTTACTCTTGTATCAACATAGCACCTTGATATTCAGCAGGGACAGGGCCTGGGAATTATAAAATTATAAAGCTATTTGCTCACTTATGATGGTATATAATGACATTTTTTTTTGTTTCTTTTTGTCTGTCTCTTCTTATCACTTTTCCCTTTCTCCTCTGGATCCTTTTTATGTCTACCTGCTTTTCTTCCTGCATCACTCTCCTCTCCTCTCTTTGTTTCTTCTCTAATCTGTCTCTGTTTCCTATTTCTGCCCTCTCTTCCTTCTGCCGTACTGATGGCTTACTCAATGTTCATTATTGATTCCTCATTCCTTTTCAACTGCTTCTTCACCCTTTTTCTTTCTGCTTTCTATGTCTCCATTTTCCTACCTTCTCTCTGCCTTCCCATCTTGTCCCTCTTTCTTCTCCCTCTTTCCATTTCCCCATATTGTGTATGTCCCCTTCTTCTCTGTCCTATATCTTGCAGGGATTTGACCCATTCCGATTCGGAGTCCTCCCTCCACATGAGTGACCGCCAGCGTGTGGCCCCCAAGCCTCCTCAGATGGGCCGTGCTGCAGATGAGGCTCTCAATGCCATGCCTTCCAATGGCAGCCATCGGCTGATTGAGGGGGTCCATCCAGGATCTTTGGTGGAGAAACTGCCTGACAGCCCTGCCTTGGCCAAGAAGGCAGTAATGGCGCTGAACCACGGCCTAGACAAGGCCCACAGCCTGATGGAGCTGAACCCATCAGGCCCAGCTGGTGGCTCCCCACCTTTGGATTCTTCTTATTCTCATAGCCCGAGTTCCCCAGACCCAGACACACCATCTCCAGTTGGGGACAGCCGAGCCTTGCAGGGCAGCCGAAACACACGCATTCCCCATTTGGCTGGCAAGAAGGCTGTAGCTGAGGAGGATAATGGTTCTATTGGTGAGGAGATAGACTCCAGCCCAGGCAGGAAGAAGTTTCCCCTCAAAATCTTTAAGAAGCCTCTTAAGAAGTAGGCAGAATGGGGTGGCAGTGTTAAGACAGCCTGCCCTTCTGGGTTTTTGCCTTCTCCTCCCTCCCTTCCTTCAAGATATCTGGCCCCTAGAGTGGGGCACGGAGGGGTTGGCCCAAGGGCCTGGGCACTGTACATACCTGCCCCCATCATCCTATGCCCTTGATCATTATTTATTAATTGACCACCATGGCCTCCCTGCCCTGCAACCCTCCCAATCACAGGCTGCTGCTGTCACAGCCTCTCCACTTCAGTGCATGTCTTAGTTGCTATTCCCTTAGTTCTGAGCTCCACTTTTGGAGTCTAGCTTCTGTCTCTGCTGTCCCAGTTTTGAAGTTTGGTTTTGTTTCTGTCTCATGCTTTCAGGCTCCTCTCTCCCACTACTCCCAGCTTCCCTAACAGTTGTGGGAAAGATAGGAGGAGGAACTTTCGACACCTATACCTCAGATCTAATCATCCTACTCAACAGTGGTTCTGTTTACCCCGGACAGGGCTAAGGGCCTAATCTTTGGGGTTTGTTCTTTGGAAGTATAGTGGGCTGGAGGGAACCTGATGCCAGAGCTCCATGGGGGGAATGGAACCAGCTCCCAGGGAACAAGTCATCAGAGTTTTGAAGAGAAGTCAGGCTTATGATTGATGGGAGACTTCTCTTAGTTGGAGGATGAGTAGATGCCAAACTGTGGGCTATGAGGCAGTCACCCTTTCTCTCTTCTTGCCCACTTCTGCCTTCCTCTTGCCCCGGCTCCCCTATATTTCATGAGTGTGTCTCTTAAGAGGTGCTGTCCTGAAGTTCCTCAAGCATCAGTACTACTGGGACTCAGGACAAATGGCTCCCCTGGCTATGGGAGCCATAGTCATGACACAGGACTCTTGTGGATCCCTGAGCAAGTATGTTGTATTTGAACCAAAAGACAAACAGTTTTAAAGTAAAAAAAGAAATCTGAATTTCCCAAGTGCCTGCACAGCATCCTCCCTCTGTCACACTCCATGTTCAAGTTATGCATAGCTTGGGCCAGAGGCTCAAAAGGATACAACTGGTTTGGGAAAAGAGTAGTGAAGGAAGATGGTGTATGAATGTGAAGGCTGCTATGTGACCACTTTCCCCTAACACCTCCCATCTTCCAGACAACTCTTTCCTTTACCTGTTTTTGCTATGGCTGTAAAGGTATTTTCCTTTTGCCCCATTCTGGCATGCCTTTACCCTAAGATCCTAATTTGGGCCTGGGTTGGGTATAGCTGGGGCTGGTCTTAGGAGGGTGCTAGGCTACAGTCTGCCTTGTAAACCCTGGGCACCCTCACGTGGGTTTTTCCTGTATTATTTCATAAGACTCCTTGAAATCCAATAAAGCATGTAAGAGATTTTAACCTCTGCTGACTCTGATGCTCATTGTGTTTCCTTTGGCTTAACAAAAAGGGATGAAGGGGTCAGGTGGGTTTAGGCACTTCCCACCAAACCTGACAAGTTGTTTGATTTCTGGGACCCACATGGTAGAAGGAGAGAACCAATTTGAAAAGTTGTCCTCTGACTTTTACATATGTATCATGTGGCACACATTCGGGGAAGGAACATGGGATGGACAAAATGCATAAATAAATGTTAACAAAAGCCCAGCAACACAAAAGGGGACTTGGGTGCGTTGGTCCATGTTTTTAATAATGGCACTTGGGAGGTAGAGGCAGGTGGATCTCTGTGAGATGGAGCCCAGACTGGTCTTTATAGCAAGTTACAGACCAGTTGCGGTATAGGGAGACCCTATCTCAAAATACTTAAAAAAAAACTAAACAAATTAACACACACACATTTCCTCATTGCTATGAGGAAATGAAATGCCAGGCAAATATCTCAAAGCTCACTGAGCAGAGATGCCTCATCAAATCCAGGACTCCTGGGTAAATGTGAGTTTCAGGTGAATGACAACTTTTTAGTATAATTATGTCTTACATAATATTTGGGATACAGCTTTATTTCCTAAATCTGATAATCCTGTTTTATTTATTGATTCATTGGTTGACTGATTTTGAGACAGGGTTTCAAGTATCCCAGGGTGGCCTTGAACTTGCTCTGAGGATGAGTCTGGCTTTGAACTTCTAATCCTTCTGCCTCTACTTCCCCAAATCCTAGGGTTACAGTTATATGCCATTCTGCCCATTTGACAATCCTACTTCTGAGCTATCCATGAAATTTTTTTTTTTAGTATATATTTTACTTATTCTCTGTGTGTGGGTATGGAAGTCAGAGGAAAACTTTGGTTGTTGATTCACTTCTTCCTCTTTGTGGATCTTGGGATAGAAATCAAATCATCCATCTTGACGGCAAGTGCCTAAACCCGCTGAGCCATCTTGTTGGCCTTTTTTTTTTAAAGCATAGATTTGGGCCTGGAGAGATGGCTCAGCAGTCAAGAGCACTAGCTGTTCTTGCAGAGGACCAGGGTGTGATCCCAGCATCCACATGGCGGCTAACAACCATCTGCAACCCCTGTTCCAGGGGATCCAAAGCCCTCTTCTGTCCTCTATGGGCACTGCACGATAGAAGTGCACTTACATACATGCAGACATAACACTCATACACAACCCCCCTTCCAAAAAAAAACCCAACACCACCATATATTCATTGAATAAATTTTGGCATCCTCATGCATAATTGTATTCACTCTTCCCATTGCTATCCTCCATCCATTCTTAGATCTATAAACTTACTATCTTAGTTTCTGCATTTCAAAAGAAATCAGGGAACAGAACTTGGTAGGGGGAAATGGATTTATAATTTGGTCCTGGGGAGAGAAATAATTCAATAATTTTCTCTAATATACCTCTGTAGTCTTTATAAAATTTATATGAGACAAAGGCAAGAGGTACACAGATCTGGCTGCGCAGTGGTTTAGCCTGTTCTTCCCTGGGAGAAGGTCACTAGCTTCAGGTTGCCTGTGTTGCCTCAGTTCTCTGTCAGTATGTAGGGGCACAGATGTCTGTCTTTGGAATTTATAATGCTTCTGAATTCAGGGCTCCAGTTCCTCTGAGTATAAGATCACTGCTATACACTGGTGGTCCCCTTCCTCTTCCAAGATTAGTGCCTGACATCTTTCAACTTGTTATTTAAAAAAATTTTTTTATTGAGTTTTTGTACATCACATATAACAGTTCTTATTCAAATTTAGACCCCCTCCCCAGTCTATGCCCCCCCCCCAACTGGGCCTCATGTATTCTGCCATACATGTTAAGTCCCATCCAGTCAAGCATTTTACCCAGATGTCCTTTAATACAAGTTCATTCACTTAATATCTAGAGATATTAAGGAAGGTCTTCTCTCCCTCACCCAGCCATCATGTTTCCAGCAGTTCTCAGGCTAGGCCCAGCCTGTTACTCATTTCCCTTGACCCACTATAGGCCCTTGTCTGACTGAGTTGTCATGGGTCTTGGGCTCAACCATTGTGACAAGTTAACATGAGCAATATTCCAGTGGCCTGAGGGTCTGTTTCCTTATGTTCATCAACCAACCCTGGCTCTTAGAACCTTCCATCCCTCAGCCGTGGGGTGGGGTTTAATATAGGATCCCTATCCAGGGACATACACTCTAGTCTCTTATTCCCTAAAACTTGTCCAGTTGTGGCTTTCTGTGTGTACTGCACTCTGTTGTGAAAGGAAGCTTCATTGGTGAGAGTTGAGGGATGCAGTATTTTCTCCACCCCCTTGTCCCACAATGTTCTGTGAACCTTAGGTGTAGAGGTTCCACTGTAGGTATGTCACCTAGGGGTGGGCATCTCAGATGTATTTTCTGTGTGACCAGTTGTGGAACTCTGCAGTGGCCTCCATCTTCAACTTGTTTTAAAAAAAATATTAATTTTATATGTATGAGCGTATTGCCTGATGTATGTAAAAGCAGTGCCTGGCAGAGGCCAGAAGAGGATGTTATACCCTGGAACTGGAGTTATGGATGGTGGTTAGCTGCCATGTGGGCGCTGGGAATTGTATCTGGGTTCTTTATAAGAACAGTGTTCAAACTGCTGAGCCATCTCTCCAGCCCTTTTTTTAAGTCTAGATTCTACATGAGTGAAAACATGTAGTCTTTGTGTTTCTGAGCATGGCTTCATTTAAAAAAAAAAGATTTGATTATTTTTTTGAGATAGACACGGTCTCATTATGTTACTCTAGCTAGCCTCAAAATCACAGAGATCCACTTGCATATGCCTCCTGAGTGCTGGGATTAAAGACCCTGCTCTCTCTGTCTTGATTATGTATTGGTGTGTCTGTGTGGGTATATGCATGTGTAAGTGCAGGTGTCCAAGGAGTGAAGAGGGAGTCAGATCCCCTGGAACTAGAGTTACAGGCAGTCCTGAGTCAATAAGTCAATCAGTGTGGGTGCTGGGAACCAAACTTGGGTCCTCTGACGTGCAGTGCACGCTGTTAACTGTTGCCCCATCCTCTTCAGCCTTTGGCTAATTTCTCTTAATGTGATCTCCTGTTCTTATTTTCCTACAAATGACATAATTTTGTACTTAATAGCTGAATGACATTTCACCGTGTAGACATTTGTTTTTCTGGGTCACTTTCCTCCTCTAGCTTCACCTATGAGTTGGAATTACATAGGGGTGTTAGACAGCTTCTGGAAGGTAGCAACAAGTTTTAGGGAAAGGATGCCACCCACATAGCATCATTTCACAAAGATCAGTTTGTGTAGATCAAACTAGGTTTACACCAGCCTCATACATTAGAACTCTCAACTATTCTTTTCATATATATATATGAAAATCATATATATATATAATTATTTTGGTCTTTTTGGGACAGGGACTCCCTGGCCTGGAACTCACTATGTAGACTAAGCTGGCCTTGAACTCACAGAGATCCACCTGCCGCAGTACCCAGAGTGCTGGGATTAAAGGCGTGCACCACCGCAGGCAACTATAGTTGACTGTCTCTGCCACTATCCATAAAAGAACTGCAGAAGCAGACAGATAGTGGTCCTGCCTAAAGATCTCGCGCAGTTCTGTAAGGCTAAAATCCACACGCCTTTGACCTAGCCTGGCTCAACTCAGATACCGACATAAGGGTCCCAGGGTTCCAAGCTGCCTGTGGCCCACCGGGCTTAGATTGAAGCCCGTGGCCGATGGAAGTTACCATAAAGTAAAACAGTTAAAACAGAAAAAAACAGGTGGGGGCGGGGGACGCTGGAGGATTGTTTTTTTATTGTTCCGAATGAAAAAAAAAAACTTGCCTGACTCGAGGCAGGGCGTGCGCATACGAGGGCGGAGACGGGCGCTTTGCCCATACCCAATATGGCAGCGAGAGAGCCGCGTTCCCGCCAGACCTGCCCATACCCAGTGTGTCGAGGGAGACGCAGTCGCCTTGGCTTTGCCCATACTTAATATGGCAGTTAGGGCCTCAGAATGCTGGCTTTTTGCTACTCAGTTTCTGCCCATTCCACTTCAGACGTTGGCGGCATCGAGTAACGTCATTCAAATTCCGTCGCGCCGCTTAGTGCGTCACGGGTGGCGGGAGCGGGAAGGAGTTCGGATTGTCTTCCTTCTCTTCTGGTGAGGAAAGTGCTGTCTGTGTGGAAGGTCCAGCCCGAGCTCCGGAGCAGCCCCTTGGAGACCGACCCTTCACTTTCGGCCGTCTGCTCGGTCTCATCAGCACCTCGGAGCTGCAACCTGATCTCGACCCCGCAGCGCCTCAGCCACTAGCGGCGATGCATGTGATCAAGCGAGGTGAGGGGTCCTGGGCATAAGGAGGAAGCCAGGGGACCCCGGCCGCCGAGTACCCACCTACGCCCTCCGCGGGCCCCCGCCGCTTCCCGCGCTTCCCGCCCTTCCTGCCGCGGCTTCCCGCCTTGTCAGCCAGCTGGGCCTGTGTCTGTCCAGCTTCCCTCCATCCTCCTGGCTAGTAGTCTGCGTCCCTTCGACTTTGTTACCGTGCTGCGTTATCCTACCGCGTTTCGTATTGTTTACAAACAGGATGTTGTAGGCACTGTTACACCTTACCATCCCGTGGGATAGCCGTAGGTCCACCTTACAGATGAAGAAACAGAAGCTCAGAGGTTTTGGAGACCGACCCAAAGTCCCAAAGTTAGGTGGTGAGGCCAGTGTTGAAACCCACAGCTGACAACAGCATTTTGTTTTTTGTTTTTAAACCATGAAGCTGGTGATCTGTCCTGGGCACGGGAAGACATAAGGAAAGAAAAGGCTTTGGACACCACAAGGTCACCTGTCATTTTTCTGACCCATTTTGTAAGGTGTGAATGTGATTGGGTGGGTGGGGGGGACAATCCCAAACAAAGGCAGCATCCTGGAGTTTGCTCTTTGAAAGAGATTGTGTTACCCAGATTACCAGGAGTAGCCTCAGAGGAGAGTTTGGGACTGAGGCTAACTGTCCTGAGATACAGAATCAAAGGAAGGTGATCATGGCTTCCATGCAGTGGGGAGAGGGAAGAACCAGAGACTTAGGCACGGTATGTCAAAACAGTGTAGATGTTGGAATGGGAGTAAATTAACACCTGAGTTGAGAAAATTGATCAAATGAATCACAGGCTAGATGGAGAACAGTGGGTCACTGGACCTTTTAGTCTCCTCTATTCTGCAGCATGAGTTAAGACAGTTGCCAGTGTGTCTTGTCGATTTCTTGGTTAACGTCAGGGCTTGTGACAAGAGCAGAATTCTGTTTAGTAATATGCTGCCATTTGACCAGTTAAACGGTGAAACATGAGGGCCTGTGAGTATGGTTAGGAGAGTGGGCTATGGCTGTGAACAAGAGAGGTCTGTCTTAGTACTGTTATGTCAGTGCAGAAGAGAAAGTAACGTGTTATTGATAGGTTCATAGTGACTTTTTAATGAGATATAATAGTCCTTACTATGTTAGACTTTTGTCTCTATGAGAAGATACCTGATTTACATAGACTAAGGGACGAAAGATCAATTTTTGTCTCATAGTTTCAGAGGTTTTAGTCCAGAGCAGTGAGGAGGCTGTGGTGAAGCAGAGCAGCTCATATGATGATAGCCTCGAAGTGCAATCTTTGTACTAGCTGTGGCTTCCTCCTTTCTCTCTTATTCCATCTTAGCCCCTAGCCTGCCCTTTGGTGCTGTTCACATTTAGGAGGTGACTTTAATCCTCTCTGCAAGTGCCTTTACAGACACACCTAGAGGTGTGTGTCACTAATTGTTCCAGGTGTCTTTTAATCCAATCAAGCTGACAAGATTAACCACATACACTAAAGTTGTTATAACTAAAGCTTTATTCTTTTTCTGAGCTAGGGTCTTACTACGTAGACCTGACTGGCCTGGAACTTGCGGGTTGACCTCAAACTCAGTGATTCACCTGCCTCTGCCTCTGGAGTGCTGGGATTAAAAAGGTATGCCAGCACACCCGACTTAACAAAAGCATTTTAACATATGTTATAGCACACTGGTATTCTTTTCCTAGAAATGAAGACGTGGAGTAGAGTGTGGTGGTGCACATTTATAATCCCAACCTTTGGGAGGTTGAAGCAGGAGAAGGATCGGTGAAGGATCCTTCTTTAGCAAATTTGAGGCCTAGCTTAGACTACCAAATTGACCATGTTTCAAAACAAAAACAAACCAAAAGATCTGTAAAACATCTGTTCTGTTGAGCTGGGTGTGGTTGCACACACCTTTAATCCCAGCACTTGGGAGGCAGAAGAAGATGGAGCTCTGAGATTGAGGCCAGCCTGGTCTCCACAGGGAGTTCCAGGCCAGCTGGGGCTATAGGGAGACCTTGGTCTCAGAAAGACCACAAATAATACACACACACACACACACACACACACACACACACACACACACACACCATGTTATATAGGTAGCCTCCTAAAGTTATTTGGTGTTAGATTATATCCACTGTTTCCTGGAGTTCCTAACAGTAAATACATTGAGAAGAAACCAAGAATAATGAGACTTTGTCTGAAAAGACAAGGATATAATCTAATCTAAGTCTAAAGTCATAAGAAGAATAATTACACAGACCAAGTGGACCTATCAGGATTCTTTGAACTATTATAAGGATTTTATTTTGAAATGGATAGGAAACCACTGTTGTGATTTTTGAGGGAGGTAATATATTTTTACTTGACTTAGGGTAATTCTTGTTGCTTTGTAGGACAAAAGGGAATAATGTAGGAAAGGAAATCTTTCAGAATAGAATCCCTACTTTTTGAAGATGGCATCAGAAAAGAAAATCTCTTTAAAAATTTATGTGTATTTTTCTGTGTCTGCTACCTGTGTGAGGGTGCCCATGGAGGCCAGAAGAGGGTGTTGGATCCTCTGGAGCTGGAGTTCCGGGTGGTAGTGAGCTGCCTGATTAGGGTGCTGGGAACTGAACTTGGGTTCCCTGCAAGAGCAGTGCACTCTTAACAGCTGAGCCATCTTCTCTAGCCCCCAAAGACAATAATTTTTAAATTTATTTTTATTTTGTATGTATGTTTTGTGTCCATGTGTGTAAGTGCATGGTGTGTGCAATACAGAGACCAGAAGAGGTTGTTGGATTTCCTGGAACTGGAGTTACAGCTGGGTATTAGCTGCCATATGGGTGCTGGGAACTGAACCCAGTCCTCTGCAGGGTAGCTAGTGCTCTTAACTGCTGAGCCATCACTCTAGCCCCAAAGACAATCTCTTAATGAGCATATCGTGTTGGTCAATTGAAAAAATTCACATATTGATTACATTGGAGTCTTTGATATTGCCGTCTTAACAATTACTAACTTAGTCTCTTTGATTTGATTCTTCAGATGGCCGCCAGGAGCGGGTCATGTTTGACAAAATTACATCACGAATCCAGAAACTCTGTTATGGACTCAATATGGACTTTGTTGATCCTGTAAGTAAATATAATTTATATCATGAGTGCCTTCATGTGATCAGTCAGTGCTTTTAACTTCTGAGCCATCTTTCCAGCCCCAACATTATTTTTAAAAAGTAAAAAAATGTAAGAATCCATAAATCTAAAATGTATCTTATGTGTAGTTTTGTTGGCTTATAGATTCTTACACTGGGATAAATTGTTTCAGAAAAGGTGATTATTTTTTTAGGGCAGTTGCTTTCTGGAAAAACTCAAGATATTTATTGGTTTTATCTTGCAGGCGCAGATCACCATGAAAGTAATCCAAGGCTTATACAGTGGGGTCACCACAGTGGAGCTCGATACCCTAGCTGCTGAGACAGCTGCAACCTTGACCACCAAACACCCTGACTACGCCATCTTGGCTGCAAGAATCGCTGTTTCTAATTTGCATAAAGAAACAAAGAAAGTGTTCAGTGGTAAGTCTGCAGTATAGAGTTAGAAGGAATTTAGTATCTGTATAAAACTAAAAGAATAATAGCTACATCTTATTTAAATTTTATTTATTTTATTTTTTCTTTTTGAGACAGGGTCTCTTTGTAGCCCCAGCAGGCCTGGAACTCACTTTGTAGACCAGGCTGACCTCAGTCTCACAGAAATCCACCTGCCTCTGCCTTCCAAGTGTTGGGATTAAAGGTGTGCACCATGCCTGACTGATTTATTTATTTTTATTTTTTATGTAACTTTTTCCTGCATGTTTATATGTGCAGCACATGTGTACAATGCTTATGGAGACCAATGCATTGGATCCCTTGGAACTCCAGTTGTCAGCAGCCATTTGGGGCCTATACAAGATCAGCCAGTGCTCCTACCTGCTGAGTGGTCTCTCTACTCTAGCCCAGCATCCTGTTTTAAAAAGCAAGTTGTGCAACTTAGTGGTAGAGAGTAAACTAGAGCTTTGTGTTTTTCCATGTTACTGACTTGCTTCCTGAAGTTTTGTGTGTGTTTGTGTATGTGTTTTGAGACAGGATTTCATGTAGTCAAAGCTGTCCTTGAACTCTTGATCCTCCTGCACCCCGCCCCCCACCTCAAGTGGTGAGACTAGGCATATGTCACCACATTGGCTGGAGCATCTGTTCTTTTTATCATTACTGTTAATTTCTAGTTACATTTATTAATTTTGTGTGTTTGTAAATTTGTGTGGGCACTATACGTCACAGCATGCTTGTGGAGGTCAGCGGACAGCTTGTGGGAGTGGATTCTCTCTTTCCACTATGTGGATCCCAGGGTTAGAACTCAGGTCGTCAGGTTCGGTGGCAAGTGCCTTTACCCACTGAGCATTCTCACTGACCTGAGTTTTTGTTCTTATAGAATTAAAAAAAGAAATGGTGAGAAGTTATCGTAATTTTTGCATTTCTTTTTTTATTTCTTTCTTGGTTTTTGATTTTTTTAACCAATACAAATAATTTTATTTTTTCTTCTTCTTCTTTTTTTAAACAGGGTCTCACTATGTAGCCCCAGCTGATGTAGAATCAGGCTGTCCTAGAACTCACAGAAATCTGCCTGCCTCTGCCTTCCGAGTGCTGGGAGTAAAGATGGGAGCCACTGCTCTCAGCCTTAACCAATAATTTTCAGTGGGGCTTTCTATCACAGTCATTCGGAATAATTTTTAAAGTATAAGGGCTTACATACACTTAACACTGGAAGATTGTTTCCTTTCCATAACAGCATCCTATGGTTCAGCAGAGGTTTGTTGAGTACTTTCTCTGGTGGACACTGAAGTAGTTTGATATCTTTAACAAAGGATTGAGAGCCTCTGTTTTAGAACACTTTAAGTGGTTTTGACATTTTCTTTTTTGTTCTCTCTTTTCTTAGATGTGATGGAGGATCTCTACAACTACATAAATCCACATAATGGCAGGCATTCTCCAATGGTGGCCAGTTCAACCCTGGATATTGTTTTGGCCAATAAGGATGTATGTACAACATTTTCTGGTGGAAATTTTAAAAAAATTATTTTAATTTTATGTATATGAGTGTATCAGCTTGAATGCGTATGAGTGCACTCTTGTCATGCAGTGCCCATGGAGGTTAGAAGAATGTCTCAGATCCCCTGGAACTAGAGTTATGGACTGTTGTTAGCTGCCATGTGCATGCTAGGATTCGAACCTGGGTCCTCTGCAAGAGCAGTCAATGCTTTTAACCACTGAGTCATCTCTCAGTTATTTTTTTTTTAAATAACATTTAAGAACATTTAATCACTACAAAAGGTATAGAGAATAACTAGTTCTGCTGTGGACCCTGGTTTTCTTTTGTAGATACAATTTCCTTTAAGCATTTTAAAATGTATTCTCAGGAGCTGTTCAGTATATACACACCTGTGTGTGTTTGTGTATAGTATCTTGTGCATACTGTTCTTACTGATGCTGTTTTCACTGAGTAGTATACCTTAGCAATACCTTAGCGAATTTACCCTGTTCATCTTAGTGGTTGCCTAGTGTTCTGTTTTACGGGTGTATGTTCATTGTATCTATAAGAAAAAATTCCTCTGTTGATGAGTATTTGTTTTCCATTTTCCACTATAGTGAATATCCTTTTATGATAGATATGTAGATGCTTTGGTTAGAAACCAGGGCTTGTTTTTGTGTTTAGTTAGAGTCTCACTGTGTAGGCCTGGTTGGCCTGGAAGTCATTATGTAGACCAGGCTGAGAGACTGGTTTTAACATTAGGTAATAGAATAATTAGTTGACAAGCTCTCTGACTGCACCTGCTCTAAAGAGACTAAGAGAAACAGTTACTTGTATGCTGTCCATACATACCCAGTCTGGTTCTCTCTGTCCTCTCTGATCTTGCGTCCTTTAATCCCAGCACTTGAAAGGTGAAAGGCTTAGACATGCCTGTGAGTTTGAGGTTAGCCTGATCTATACAGCAAGTTCCAGACCAGAGCTGCATAGTGAAACCCTTTTTCAAAAAAACCCAAAGCTGTTAAAGGACCATGGGTTTTAAAAGCCTTTAAAATCTACTTTGTTTGCTTATTATACATATTGTTGTGTTCAGTTTAGAACAAATAAGCAGCTGAGCCTGTGGCAAATGCATGTCTCTGGTACTATAGAGGTTTGCTGCAAGCTTGAAGCCAGGCCAATCAAGGCTGTATACTGAGCTCCTGAGCTCCTGTCCCAAACACACACACACACACACACACACACACACCCCAGCTCCTTACTAAGTAATCACAATATGCAAAAGAATTAGTAGTATTGGTAACAATACTTCTGAATTAACAAGTCTGAAAGCATATTTAAGGGTGGTAGTACAGTCACTTTCATGCTTGTGTTCTTTCAAATTTAGTTAAGATGTACTTTAAGCATAATCGTGAAAGTTTGGAGACCTAATTTAATCACACACCATAAAATTCTCTAGTTTTTATTATTAAAAATTTGTTTATTTTTTGTGGTACTTGGGATGAAACCTAGACCCTTGTGTATGCTAGTACTCCGTCACTACATGATGCACGGGCCTTCTTCATATGCTTTTTCATTTTTTAAAAATTACATTTATTTGTGTGTACATGTGAGTAGCCACAAGAGTGGAATCGGTTCTCTCCACAATGTGAGTCCCAGGGATTGAACTCTACTCACAGTGCTTGTGAGCTTCCCGAACAGGCCATCTCATTAACCGTTAATGTGCATGATTTTAAGACTAATTAGGATCCTCAATGTATATGTTCCTTTTCTTTCTTTCAGTGTTAGATGAATATGTACTCTACAAGAGTGAGGCTTAGTATCTCTTTTGTATCTTATATCAGTTTTAGTTATGGAGTCAGGGCTGAGACATACTAGATTTTGTGAAAATAAGTCTTAATTCTTTTAATTATTGCTTCTTTTTCACTCCCTTTAGCGCCTGAATTCTGCCATTATCTATGACCGGGATTTCTCTTATAACTACTTTGGCTTTAAGGTAAATAAATAATGGGTTTCAAATAAGTAGGGATTCTTTTAAATTAGAAGGATTTTGTTTATGTTTTGATGACTCAGTTATGATTGCAACAAGTTAATGAGGATCAGAGTGGACTTGGGGAATTAGTGGGATTTTAAAGTAGTTCTGACAGTTTAAAATAAGCAAAAATTGCTTATTAATTCATAACTTTTGAACTTTTAAAATAACTACTTCTGGATAACTTGAAGAGTTTTACAAATATTTGTTGGAATTATCCTGTATTATTCTACTGTTTTTGCAATAACTGTTAGGTCCCTATTCTGTGAAGTGTTGGTCTAAGTGTTTTGTATTGATTGCATAGTAGGGACGAGGAACCTGAATTAGTGTCAGAACATTTGTATTCAAGTCTCTCCAATTTCTTATTAGTAAGTTATTTAATCTCTATACTTCAGTTCCCTCCTTAAAAAGAGAAAATATAAAATTTCAGCAAGTTCTGTTGAGGATTAATATTAGTACCTACCCTGTTGTAAGCATTGTATAGATGTGTTAAGACGTTGTGATGATGGCCTGCTAGTGGCACATCCCTTTAATCCCAGCATTCTGGTGACAGAGGCAGGATCTCTGATTGAGGCCAGCCTGGTCTACATAGTGAGTTCCAGAACAGCTGAGGCTGCAAGGAGGGGCTTCAAGGAGACCCTGTTTCAAAAACAAAAGGACATTGTGATGATGATCAAGATGCTGCTGGCGTCCTCAGCTTATGGTATTATTGTATACCAAGCTGGCCTTTCCATGAATTTGTATGTAATCTGTGCTCCAGCAAAACAGCCTATTGTAGACTGGAGCTAGAAAGGGTAGATGTTATGTTCTTTTCATTTAAAATTATAAAATGGAGAGGATTTGAACAGATCACCTTACTGTGAATTATGTGTCCACCGTGCCTTTAAAATCTACTCCAAACGTTCTTGCTTTCCTAGACACTGGAACGGTCCTATTTGTTGAAGATCAATGGAAAAGGTAAGAAATGAAAGGGTTTGTGTGTTAGGTTTTCTGTTCATTATACTGAGTATATAACTTTCCTATAACCTTTCTATTTGGCCTGCAAGTAACATTTTTGTTGTTATTTAACCATAAGGAAGAATAGTTTATGTAGATTATAGTTTTGGAAGGTGTCACATGGTAAGGCTGAGCAAATGTCTCTAATTTTTCTTCTTTAGACAAAGTCTCTGTAGCTCTGACTGACCTGGAACTCATTATGTAGACCAGAGTGCCCTTGAGTTCACAGGATCTGCCTGCCTCTACCTCCTGAGTGCTGAGATTAAAGGCGTGTGCTACCATACCCAGCTCTAAGTAGCATTTCCACTTTATTTTAAATAATTGTCTTGTTTATCTGTGTAAAGATATAGATACAATGAAACTTTTCCTAAGTTTCTTTGGTGTTGTATTTTTTTGGTTTACATATATTTCAGCCTAGTTTTTCTGATATGGCTTGTCATGTGAAAACTTAATTTTGTTTTTAGTGGCTGAAAGACCACAACATATGCTGATGAGAGTGTCTGTGGGGATTCACAAAGAAGACATTGACGCTGCGATTGAAACATACAACCTTCTTTCTGAGAAGTGGTTTACACATGCCTCTCCTACTCTCTTTAATGCTGGCACCAACCGCCCACAGCTTTCTAGGTATGTCTGTTTACAGATCGTTTTAATATGCTGAAATGATTTGACCAGGGAACTAATAAGGAAAGGCTAGGCCGTTCACATTAAAAATAAACAGAAACCTCAGTTATCGCCTGCTTTGATTAAATGAGATTTGCATTCTGGACCAATCTCTTGATTATTATTGTGCTAGATGAATTGGAAGAGGGTAAATGCTGATAGTGCAAATTTTATAAAATTGTGATGGTATGGGGACTGTAGACATAGCTCAGGGCTTAAGAGCATTGACTATTTTTGCAGAAGACCTGGGTTCCCAGCACCCTTATGGCAGCTAACAACAATCCTGTAACTCCAGTTTCGGGGAATCTGACATTGTCTTTTGACATCCAGCATTTTATGACATGAGTGCACTTACATGCAGGCAATACAGTCATAAAATTAAAAAAAAAAAATTGTGATGGTAGTTGTGCAACTGAATATTCTAGAAGCTGTTGAATGGCATATTTTTGATAGAAGATCGTACGTAATTTATATTGCAAGAAAGTTGTTCACAAAAATGTAGGAGTGAGTGGTTATAGCTCAGTGGTGGATCCATTGCTTTACACAAGGCCTTTGGTTTAAGAATTTCCAGCACTGCTAAAATAAGAAAATGTCTAGAATGTGTTAAGAGAGCCTGCAGTAATTTATTTAAGGCTGTAAGAGTAGAGATTGAGAGAATAGGTGGTTCATAGATAGCTAGAAACTAAACTGATGGGATTTAGAGATGCTCTGAACGTGGGTGAAGGGTGGTTCCTGAGCTTATGGGCAGAGTAGCAGGACCAGTGATGATAGCCTTTGCTGAGAAAGGGTCAGGTTACAGCCTCTGGTAATGTGTGGAAAAATATGCCCTTAGAAATTTTTTGTATTTCAGGATTTTAAGGATATGCCATTGTCTGTATACATATTTCAGTGTATTGACATTTATATAATTTATTGCTCTTTCATAGTGATATACTTTAGGAAAATGAGTGTAGAAAATGGCCTACCTAATTTGGTAAAAGATAGCCACTAAAAACGAAAATCTGTCAGTTTGCATTTTAGTATAGTAGTAGAGGCCTATAGGGTAAGAAAAAGAAAGGATTGTAAAAGAGAGAATTAAGATCACAGATTGGATTTTTACCAAAGAAATTCAAGAGCACCTATAGACAACTTATTAGAATTAAAGAGATTTCAGCAAATTTTACCTGGATATTAGTTCAGTATAAATCAATTAGCCGAGTTTCTGTACTATAGCATTTAGGAAATTAAGCTTAGGGTATACTGTTAATCAGGCATTGTGGACATAACTATAACCCCAAATGGTAGGAACAGGACAATTGCCAGTTTGAGGATAGTCTGCTCTACATAGCAAATTTAAGGCTGGCCTGAACTATGTGGTGAGACTGTTTCCAAACATCAAGGGCTGGGGATGTAGCTTAGTGATAGAGTGCTTGCTAACATAAGCTAGGTCTTGAGATTGATTTCCAGCCTAACTAAACTGGCTTTGATTGTCTAATTGTTTTTTGTGACTGATTCATTTCCTTGCTTAAGGTAGTCATTTTTTTCTCCCCGTAGCTGTTTTCTTTTGAGTATGAAAGATGACAGCATTGAAGGCATTTATGATACTCTGAAGCAGTGTGCACTGATTTCTAAGTCTGCTGGGGGAATTGGTGTTGCTGTGAGTTGTATTCGGGCTACTGGTAGCTACATTGCTGGGGTAAGCATAAGTTGTATGATTTATTTATTTTATTTATGTGTATGAGTGTTTCGCCTGCATGTGTGTAAGTGTACCTGTGTTGTGCAGAGAGCAGAAGAGGTTGTTGAATCCCCTGGAACTGCAATTTATAGACAGCTGTTAGCTGCCATGTGGGTGCTGGGATTTGAACCCCAGGTTTTTGCAAGACCAGCCAGTGCTCTTAACCCCTGAGCTATATCTCTCTAGCCCTAAGTTGTGTGATTTTTAAAACCAACCATGCGTATGGTCAAGGGGACATAATTTCATAAGGCTAGCTAGTGTTTGGGAGACCTGGGTTTCAGCTAATTGCCATTTGGTTGTGTGAGTCAGCTCAGTTATCTCAGTTCTGGCTTCATTTTCATCTCTTACTAGAGGTTTGGGCTATGCAAGATGACCTCTAGAATCTTTTAAATTTAAAAAAATACTTATTTTTAGGTGCATAAGTGTTTTGTTTGCATGTATTTAAGTGCACCCATACGTGCAGTGCCCTTAGAGGCCAGAAGAGGGTGTCTGATCTCCTGCAAACAGTTAGAAATGGCTATTAGCTGCCATGTGGGTGCTGGGAAGCAAACTCCAGTCTACAAGAGCAGCCAGTGTTCTGATCCCCTGAGCCTTCTCTCCAGTTCCTTCTAGAATCTTTGTCAGCCCAGATGTTAGCATTCTGATTTTTTAAAAGCAGTAATAATAGCAGCTATCATTTATTGACTGCTCACTGTGTGTCAGGTCTGTTACAAATATTTCACATGAATACCCATTTAACCCTACTACAGCCCCAGGAGATAGCTGCCCTCACTGATACCCACTAGCAGCATGTGTTCCTTGAAGTAATCTTGTGAGTCTAGGCAGCATTATTTTCATTTTACAAATGAAGAAAGTGAGATTTAAAAGATGTTTCTTCCTGGAATCAATTACTTACTGTGTGGTAGATCCATGATTCAAACTTCAAACATTGGGAACCACACTAATGATTTTACATAGGACTTGGTTTAAATCCTGTGTCTACTGCCTACTATAACATGACCTCGGGCAGGTTATGTCTGTGACCTCCTATGTAATGGGAACGAAATAATAAACCCTAGGGAGTGAGGTTCTCAAGGGAACTATTATATGACAATTCTGTCTAGATCTTCTAGTCATCTAGATGAACTTGTTTACGATTGTAGAGTGAGCTATTGCTCACTTACCTTTCTAGGCTATTTTCAAGACTTATCTTGGGGTGAGAAAGATTATTTAAAGAAAGACTTATTAAAGAATGATTTAAAGAATATTGAGAGAGACGGCTCAGCAGTTAAGAGCACTGGCTGCTCTTGTAGAGGACCTGAGTTTGGTTGTCAGCACTCACATGGTGGCCAACAAGTGTTGGTAACTCTAGTTCCAGAGGATTCAAAGCCCTCTTCTGACCTCCACAGGCATTGCATAGCATGGGTACGTTGATGTACATGCAAGAGAGGACACTCATACATACGAAATTTAAAAATAATAATAAAAAAATTAAAAATAATTTGAAAGGTGTTTTCCAATCATAATACTGTTTGTTTAGTGTCATTTTTTAACCCATTTATTGCTGAGAATCTGCATGTACTTTATTATCTTAGTATGTCCATACATAGTATTCTTACTGCAAGTTGCCTTGAGTTCCTTTGGGAAAAATATACTATAATATTTTTTCTTTTACTCTACCCAAAGTATATCTTTATGAAACAGTTCTCAAGAATATTGTAGAGCTTAAATTTAGCTACCCCGATTTTAGATTTTTTTTTTTTTTACTTGCTATATCTCATTAGAGATCAGTGATGTGATAAAGTAACATACATTGTAATTTAATAGGACTTTGTTGATTTTGATGGTTGGTGAATTATGTGTTCATTGTTGAGGAGGGGGTGTAACCAAGTACAGTGTCATAAATGGCTTCCTGGAAATCAGACACCCTTGGATGAAAGATTAGCAAACACTTATTCACATCCAGGCCATTTTGTTCTTTTCCTCGCTGAGCCCTGTCTCATTTGCCTTTATTCTTGACCTTTCTTTCAGACCAATGGCAATTCTAACGGCCTCGTACCAATGCTAAGAGTATATAACAACACCGCTCGATATGTGGACCAAGGTGGAAATAAGGTATGCTTTGTTACTGAAAGTGCTAGAAGTCAGAATACAAGTCTTTAGCCATAATAAGTTGGTTTAATTATATATTTTTTTTTCTTTTTTTTTTTTTTAAGATTTGTGTGTGTGTGTGTGTGTGTGTGTGTGTGTGTGTGTGTGTGTGTGTGTTGGCATGTGGATGCCCATCGAGGCCAGAGGAAAGGTATTGGATCTCCTAGAGTTGTAGTTACAGGTAGTTGTGAGCTGCCCAGTGTGGGTGTTGGGAAGGAAATTCTGGTCCTTTGTAACTGCTGAGGCATCACTCTGCTCCTTTCCTCTGCTCTTCTTTTTGTTTGTTTGTTTGTTTCTTTTCTTTATAGGATCGAGTTATGTAGGCCAAGCTGGCCTTGAACTTGCTATGTAGTCAAGGCTGGCCTTGAATACTCTACTGTTTTTTAACTTTAAAGTCAAATTAAAGAGACATTAAAGTATATGCATGTTAAATAACAGTCGAGTGTGTTTTAGCAATGAGCACCTTGAATAATTGCCATACCAGTTAAGACATGGGACACTCCCGGCGCCCAAAGCACCCATACGCCACTGCTGCTGTTCCCTTCCCTACACACCTTATCCCTGCCCCTAAGCAGTCACTGATTTGTTCAGCTCTTTTGGTCTCTCTGTAGTCCCGTCTGACCTGGTACTCACTATGTAGACCCAGCTGGCCTCTGTCTCACAGAGGTCTCTGCCTCTGCCTTCCAAGTGCTAGGATTAAAGGTGTGCACCACCATGCCTGGTATGTTCTGCTCTTTAAAATTTGTTTTTTTAGGGCTGAAGAGATGATTCAGTGGTTAGGAACACTGGCTACTCTTGGAGAGGACCCAGGTTTGGTTTCTAGCACTTACTTGGCAGCTAACACCCATCTGTAACTCCAGTTCCAGGGAATCTGATGTCACATCCACAGGCAATGCTGACCCATAGGCATTGTACCACACTGGTGTACTTACACACATGCAGACAAAACAATCATACACAATAATTAAAATTAGTTTTAAAAATTACATTTATTAGCTGGGCATGGTGGCACATGCCTTTAATCACAGCACTTGGAGGGCAGAGGCAAAGGCAGAGGCAGGCATATCTTGGTGAGTTAAAGGCCAGCCTGGGCTACGTTGGGAGTGCCAGGCCAGCTGGGGCTACAGGGAGACCCTGTCTCAAAAAGACCAATACAAAAGAAAGAAAGAAAAAGATTATATTTATTTGTTTGTTTGTTTGTTGTGTGTATGTATTTGTATGTGAGCATGTCACAGCACTCAGTGAGTGCTAGAGGACAGTTTGTAGGAGCTGGTTCTCCTACCATGTAGGTCCTAGGGACTGAATTCAGGTCGTCAGTCTTGGCAACAAGCACCTTTACTTGCTAAGACATCTTACTGTGCCCCCTTTTTAAACAGTCTCATGTCCCCAGGCTACCTTTGAACTTGCTATGTAGTTGTTACTAGCCTTAAATTCCCAAGTCTTCTGTCTCCACCTTCCAAGTATTGGGCTTACAGGTGTGCACCCCATGTAGCTGTAATGCCTAACCTTGATGTAGGGTTGTAATATGCATTCTGTTAAACAACAACAACAAAACCCAAATAATGAAACTCCCCTAGAGGTGAGAGAATTGTGTTGTTTACCCAGTGTTATCAGCATAGTTTGTGACAAAAGTCTCTCATAAATAGGTTTGCTAAGTATCTAATAGTTTATGAATTTTCCTCTAATTGACCTTGGCAGTCTTCATGAGCCAGATCATCATTTTTTTATTTGTTGGTTTCAGATGGTCTCATATAACCCTGGTTGGGTGTGAACTTGCTGAGTAGCTGAGGATGGCTTTAAATTCCTGATCCTCCTGCCTCTTCCTCTCTAGGGCTGAGATTACCAACGGGTATGTGTTGCTACACCCATCCAGATCACCCTTTTGATCTTAAGTGAGAGCAGAAGTTACATAGTCAAAGCTCAAGCAGCTTAGCTTGGGCTTTATGTACATGCCATGGCCTTATGTACATGCCTTCATCCTGGATGCAATTGAAGGGAAATTACCGGTAATTCACTTTCGCTTTGGACAAGTTACTCTTATTTATTCTACATTTATTCATGTTTTAAAAATTTATTATTTTTTCATCTTTTTGAGACAAGATCTCCCTGTAGTCCTAGCTGGCCTTGATCTCACAGAGATCTGCCTGCCTCTGCCTCCTGAGTGCTGGAATTAAAGGCCTGGGCCATCACATCTGGCTCTAGATTTATTTTTATTTATGTGTGTATGTATTCATAAGTGCGTGCGTGTGTGTGTGTGTCCCCGTGTGTGTGTGTCCGTCTGTCTGTCTGTCTGTCTCCACCAATCAGAAGACCAGAAAAAGGTGTTGGATCCTCTGGAATTAGAGTTACAGGCAGTTGTGAGCTGGCTGATGTGGGTTCTGGGAACCAAATCTGGGTCGTCTGCAAGAGCAGCAAGTATCCTTAATCACTAAGCCATCTCTCCAGTTCCCCAATTTTCCTTATGTCAGTTGTCCTACTCCTCGCATAGAATTTTAAGAAAAATACTGCTAGTTTACATTTTTAAAGCACTTTATTGATTATACTTAATTCATTGATCATAATGAAGATGAAAGGAGATATAATAATGCTTTGCAAAATGTGAAGTTTCTTTGTTTCTTTTTTGATTCTGAAAAGAATGATAATTTACTTACCTTTAGCGCCCTGGGGCATTTGCTATTTACCTGGAACCTTGGCATTTAGACATCTTTGAGTTCCTTGACTTAAAGAAGAATACAGGAAAGGAAGAGCAGCGTGCCCGGGATCTTTTCTTTGCCCTTTGGATCCCAGATCTCTTCATGAAACGAGTGGAGACCAATCAGGTGAGTGGGAATAAATACTTGTTGCTGATACTTGATTCTAAAAAGCTTTCATCTTCCATTGTTTGAAGTTATAAGAAAAACTCGCCTGTATGATTCCACAGAAGGCATTCTGAGCAGGTTTAGAGATGCTATGCATGTCTTCTTGCATTCTCTCTGAAGTAGATGCCACCTGACCTAAGTGTTTAGAAAGTAATACCCACGGGTAGAACTGTAGTTTGGGGCCTGAGCCCAAAATGATTATTTCTGTAGCAGATTTTCATGAAAGCCTATGAGAGCCACCTTTTCATTGTGTTTCTAATGATTAGGGTTGGCTATATGAAATGTCTCATTGGGTTTTTCTTCTCTGTAGGATTGGTCCTTGATGTGTCCAAATGAGTGTCCTGGTCTGGATGAGGTTTGGGGAGAGGAATTTGAGAAGTTATATGAAAGGTATGGGAAAGTTACAAATATGTGAACCATGATTTCTCCTACTTAGGGGATCCAAATGTTTGAAAAATTTTTGGTGGACTGAAGCTGAGGCTGAGACAGTCATACAGGGCTTGCCTGCCTGTTAGGCTCTGGGTTTGAGCTCTACCACTGAAAAAACAAATATTTAAATCATTAGCTAGTTTCTAGAAATCTTTGAAAATATCTAGGAGAGAATGTAATTAATAATTTGATTTTCGTTAGATTTGTTTCCTGAATTTTTCACCAAAATTAGTGTTTATCTTCTTTAAATTTGGGATGTGTGAATACATGGTTAGATTTTAAAAAATTAATCCTTTATAAAAACTAAGGTAGACTAGCAGAGTTCGGAGTTAATTTGTAGTACAGTACTTTTGGTTTTTCTCTTTTTCTTTTTTGAGGCAGACATCACCCTAGTACAAAAATACGTTTGCTAACAATCATGTTTTAAATTGTGTAGGCATCACAAGTAACTAGAATGTATATGTTAATAGTTCATTAAAAGCACAATATTAAGATTTGTTTGTTTGTTTTTCGACGCTTGAGGACAGTTTTATTAGCTGGAGGAAAAAAAATCCAAAACTCTAACAGAAATACAGGACAGGCGAGGTGTAAGTATCAGCAGCTGCCGGGAGGAGGGACACGGAGAGCAAAACGAGAAAGTCTCGCCTTTCTAAGTTGGTCCAAAGAAGTTGGCAGATTCTGCAGTGGTAGTCAGCAAGCAGCTGCATGGTGGAAGGGAAAGGGGGCTTCAGAGAAAGAACCCAGAATATCGGAGAAAGCGTGCCCAGGCTTGGCCAGCCTGAAAGAGGGCAGAGGAAAAGTTAGGCTGGCTGCATGGCAGAGGGCTGTGTAAGCAGCTGCCATGATTTTCCTCATAGTTTTTGTTCCCTTTTCTTTTGAAAATTATTATTGATTTAGAGGGTTTGTAAGTCAGTTGAAGGGCTCTAAAGCTGCCTGATTTTCCTGTGGCTTTAGTTGGAAAAGAATATTGGGGCTGGAGAGATGACATTTTTTTCTGGCTTCCATGTTCCCATAGGCATGTGCACTCACACACATATTTACACAAACTCATACATAAGTAGATCAAATAAACCTTTTTTAAAATGTCTGTTCATTTTTTCATTTGGAAAAACTTTAAGAATTTACATATTTTTATTGTGGGTTTCTGTGTTAATTGCCATCTGCTGCATAAGGAGTCTTTCTCTGGATAGAGTTGAGAGATGCATTCAAACCTCTGTCTCCCAAGGCTCAGGGAGCATTGCAGAAGAGGAGGCAGAAAGATTGTAAGAGCCAGAGCGGGTGGACGGTACAAGAAACAGTCTTCAAGACAGCTGGTCGGTTGCTCATGTGAGCTCACAGCAGTGGTGAAGCATGCACAAGTCCTGTGCACGCTCACAAAGACAGGGAAATGGGTGAGAAACCCCAGCCCAACCTAAGCAACGCTTGGCAATCGATGGCTGCTGAGAGGGACAAGAGTGTCTCACAGGGCTGGGACTCTTGGTGGGACCAGTGGGTGGACCCACACTGAAGGGCATTTGGGGACACAAATTAGTCTCTAGGGCGCATATATAAATATGTATGAGATAGGGAGGGGATCAAAATACCATCAAACTAGGTGGTATGAAAGTCAACAAAAGTTCAATGAGGAAAAAATAATACCAGCTTTGCCTTTCAGTTACGAGAAGCAAGGTCGTGTCCGCAAAGTTGTGAAAGCCCAGCAGCTTTGGTATGCCATCATCGAATCTCAGACAGAGACAGGCACTCCATATATGCTCTACAAAGATTCCTGTAACCGGAAGAGCAATCAGCAGAACCTGGGAACCATCAAATGCAGTAACTTGTGCACAGAAATAGTGGAGTATACCAGCAGAGATGAGGTAGGTGGGGAACCCCTGCAACACTGGGGAAAGCCTGTCTTAGAACTGGGCTGGAGAGACCGTTCAGTGGTACTGAGCACTTGCAGCTCTGGTAGAGGACCCGGGTTCTGTTTCAGCTAGCCACATGGTGGCTCACAACGGTCGGTGATGTGAGTTTCAGGGAGTCTGACACCTTCTTCTGGTCTCTTCGGGCATTAGGCCTGATATGCATACATATATTCAAGCAAAAACCACATAAATAAATTTGGGCAGCTGGTGAGATGACTCAGTGAGTAAAGGTACTTAGTGTTAACCTGACTATCTGAGTTTGATCCCTGGAACCCACATGGTAGGAAGAGAGAAACCAAGTTGTCCTCTGACCTCCACAGGTATGTTGTGGCACATGTGTATGCGCACAAACCCACAATAAATGAATGTAAAAAAATTTAAAAATAGTGGTATTTGTGTGACTTAATAGTTAGATATACATAGCAATGTTAGCACAGTATCATGCAATGTTAGCACAGTATCATGTATATTTGGTAGCTGTGAAATACAGAATTCTTTCCTCTTAATCTATTTCACTGCATATTACAACTAACATAATGAAGAGGCAGAATCAGTCGGGTATAGAAATGTGCTGATAAGTGGATAAGAGAAACCAAAGATACAAAAATTTTAATATTGAAGTTGAGTTTAGTTCAGTAGTAGACAGTTTGGTAGCAAGCACTAGTAAATTCCTTGAGTTTGGTACAAAGCACTGAGGGAAAAAATTTTCACATCTGATAGTTATAGAGGCTACAATGGGTTGATTGGCACAGAGAGAGGAAATCAAAATTGTATGATTCTGACCCATTTCTTTGTATCACAGGTTGCAGTTTGTAACTTGGCTTCTCTGGCTCTAAATATGTATGTCACACCAGAACACACATACGACTTTAAGAAGCTGGCTGAAGTCACCAAAGTCGTCGTCCGAAATCTGAATAAAATCATTGATATAAACTACTACCCTATTCCAGAAGTATGAATAAATTTCTCTACTAATGATTAATGAAATCCAAGTTGGAGGGCATTTTTTATGGTCTACAAGGCCCATTTTAAATGATTGTCATTAGAATGATGTGAGAAAACGGAAATAAAGAGGTAATGTGTCATTGGTGCAGGATGTTACCTTTTGTGTTAATGATGTTTTTTTTTTTTTTTCCTCCAAAACTTTTGGCACAAAGGCGCACTTATCAAATAAACGCCATCGACCCATTGGAATTGGGGTACAAGGTCTAGCAGATGCCTTTATCCTTATGAGATATCCTTTTGAGAGTCCAGAAGCTCAATTATTGAATAAGCAGATCTTTGAAACTATTTATTATGGAGCCCTGGAGGCCAGCTGTGAACTAGCCAAGGAGCATGGCCCCTACGAAACATATGAGGGCTCTCCAGTAAGCAAAGGGGTAAGTATTCTAGTGGGATTTCATTTTGCCTGGGAGTGGGGGTACTGGTCTAGGTGATGACCCCTTCCTCAAAGGATCTGTCCACATCCTGAAACCTGAGAATGTTTATGGTTCGTAAAGGATCTTTACAGTTATAATTAAGGATCTTGAGGTAGATTGTTCTGGATTATTGAGGCCTAGATTATTCAGTTGGGCCCTTAATCCAGGGACAGTTGTTCTACAAGAGATAAAAAAGAGAAGCATGTGAAGACAGATTGAAGGGCTGAAGATGTAAGCATAGGGATGCTAGCAGCCATAGAGGTTAGAAGAGCAAGGAGTAGACTCTAGAGGGAGCAGGTCTATGTTAATCTGTTAGTCATTGGATGTGTTTGTATTAATTTGGTATATTAGTCATTCAGCACCTTTATCTTCTGGAGTAAAAATGATATTCTGCTTTAATCCTTAGTGTTTATAAGTGGCCATTAATCATATAACTTTAGAGGGATGCTGCCTGGGTTAGTTTTCTGTTGCTGTTTGGTGAGATTAGAACATTATCTTACAATTTACATGGGTTTAGGACTCCAGGGTTGGTTCACTTTAGGGTCGTTGCTGCTTCAAGGCCAATGGGAGAGATAATCTTTTGTTTTAGAAAGAGCCTACCCCAGTCTCTTTTTTCCCCCTGATAAATCATGTCCCTCCTTTTGTTTAAATAAAAATCAACTGATTTATAGCCCTAATTACATGTGAAATCCTGCATCTTTGCAATTGTCATGGGCCTGACCTTCATGACACTCCTACTCTGTCCACGGTCCAGTAGAAGATTATCCATGGTACCAGGGATTGGAATCTGGGGAGCTATCTTCCAACAGTGTGGTTCTCTTTCACATCAAAGTGATTCTCAGTCTCCCCGTAGCCCCAACTGGCCTTGACCTCATAGAGATCCATCTGCTCTGCTTCCCGAGTTTTGGAATTAAAGGCGTGCATAATACCCAGCCCAAGTTTTAGTTTTGACATTCATTCTAATATTTGGAAATTCAGTGTATAGTTGTTTGAACTTTGGGGTTTTTAGCCAAATAAATAGATCAAGTTTTTAGCCAAATAAACATATCAAGGAAATGAAGATAAGATTAGAGTAATACTTTTATTATAGAAGAGATGCATCTCTTCAAACACATTTTCATGAGTGTCAAGAGTTCCTTGTTTGTAGACATGAATGAGTCCTGGGAAGACTCAGCAAGGATGTGGTGAAGATCTTAATCAGTTTTCTGATCAATGTGACTACATAGGACATTGTCTAGAAAAATCTCTGGACCTGTTATTTCTTGCATGGGCTGACTAAAAACATTTGCTGGGATATGGGAATATGGCAATTGGTCATTTGTTTTATTTGGTTTGGTTTGGTTTTTGGAGACTGTCTCTGTAGCCCGGAACTCACTATTCAGACCTGCCTCTGCCTCTTGAGTACTGGGATTAAAGCTGTGTGTCACATGCCCAGCCTGGTTATTTATCTATTTGTTTAGTCATGGTTTTAAATTCCCATGTTCTGAACTTGAGTGTTTTGTTTCTTAGATTCTTCAGTATGACATGTGGGATGTTACTCCCACGGATCTGTGGGACTGGAAGCCTCTCAAGGAGAAGATTTCAAAGTAAGTGAGACGTATAGCAGTGTTGAAGTCAGGAGACTGGGCTGCTCCTGGTTCTTTAGAAGTTAGGTATGCTATTGTGACTTCTGAAACTCAAACTTTGTCCTCTTTAAATGGGGTTAAAGTGCCCTCACAGCTGTTTTTGAAAAAATAATAAGAAAATACATAGTAACATGTAAATTGCTTGACACAGTGAAAGCATCTTAGTCCTTGGTATGCATTTCAATATCAAGTGATCTATTAAGAGCTTAGCGCTTATGTTAGTCAATTCTTTTTCTCATTAAGACTTAATTTTAGGGTTGAAGAGATGGCTTAGCAGGTAAGAGTCCTTACTGCTCTTGCGGAGGACTCAGTATGGTTCCCTAGCACTCACATGACAGCTATAACCGTTTGTAAGTACAGTTACAGGGGATCTGATGCCTTCTTCTGTCTCCCTGAATATCAAGCACACATGTGGAGCACAGACATGCATGCAGGCACTCACACATGGAGACAAATCTTTTTTACAAAGAATCAATTTTCCACAGTATACTTGCCTTTTTTTTTTTTTTTTTTTTCTTTTAAAAATTTTGTTGTGTATGAGTGTATTATCTGCCTGTATTTAAGTACACCCATGGTGTGCAATGCTCATGGAGGTCAGAAGAGGTGTTGGATTCCCTAGAACTGGAGAAATGGATGATTGTTAGCTGCCACGTGGGCTGGGAACCAAACCTGGGTCCTCTGCAAGCACAGCCAGTGCTCTTAACCACTGAGCCATCTCTCCAGCCCCAGTATGCCTTCTTTTTAAAAATGTCTTCACTCATTCATTGCTTAACCATATTGGACTTATAAATGGCTTTGTTTCATAGGAAGAAGTTAGGGATTTTGGAAACACTTCTGGAGGGTAATATATTAAATTGAAGAGGAATATTTGAAATTTTAAGTCTGTTGGAGCTGAAGGTATAGCTCAGTAATAGAGCAGTTGCCTGGCCTATGCAAGACCTTGGAGTCATCCTCAACACTCTCAACCCCTAATTAATCTGTATAAGGCTTTCACACTAATGAATACAGTGTCTGGATATATCACAGCAACATAAGGTAGCTGTCTTCCTGGCAGACTAGCTCTGGCACTAATATCTAACCCATTTTTACTTATTTATCTTGAAGGTATGGCATAAGAAACAGTTTACTTATTGCCCCAATGCCTACTGCTTCAACTGCTCAGATTCTGGGGAATAATGAGTCCATTGAACCTTATACCAGTAACATCTATACTCGCAGAGTGTTGTCGGGAGAATTTCAGGTGAGAAGTTCACATACAGATTTATAGGAAATCTTTTCAAAGCCGGCGTTGATAGTAAATGTTCACTTAATATTTAGTATGCCTCTTTTTTCTTAGTTTAAAAAGTTTTGATACCGAGCATAGTCCTCATCTCTAATATTGTTCTTTGAATTCAATACAGAATAAACATTTAATAAGTCTCTGCTTAAACTAAAACTGTCTAGAAGTTGAGTAGGAAGGTAAATTATAGGCTTTGTTTGAGACAAGAGTCTCAAGTAACCCAGGCTGGCTTCAGTCTTACCATGTAGCTGAAGATGACTTTGAACTGATCCTCCTTTCTTCACCTTCCAGATGCTGGAATTACAGGTATGTACCACCATGCCTGGCTAAAAGTAACTTGTTAAAAGCAATTTGTTGATATAAGAGTTAACATGGTATTTAGTTTTTTTGTTTGTTTTATTTTTGTTTTTTGAGGTAAGATCTCACTGTATACATCAGACTCACCTTCAACTTCCTCCTGTCTCTTACTCCTTAATTAAAGGCATGTGCCAACACTCCTGATATGATGTGTAATTACAGTATGTTCATAGTGTGTGTGCTACAGCCTCAGTTCAGAGGGGATGTTGAGATGTATATAGAAGTATCATTACCTATGCATGGTAGGTGGTAGCTCATGCCTATAATCTTGGCACTTAAGGAGGATCCCTAGTTTGAGACCAGCCTAGATCACACATTTTAAATTTTGTTTTATGTGTATGAGTGTATTGCCTGCATGGATGTAAGGGCATCTGTGTCATGCAGTGCCCACTGAGGTCAGAAGAGGGCATCAGATTCCCTGGAACTGGAGTTACAAATGGATGGTAGCTGCCATGTGGGTCCTGGGAATTGAACCTGAGTCCTCTGCAAGAGCAGCAAGTGCTCTTAAGCACTGGGTCATCTCTCCAGCCCTGAAAGGCCATTTTTTTTTTTTAAAGTATCATCTAAGAGTGATTCTCAAACTAGGAATGGTGGTGAATGCCTATAATTCAGCACTTGGGTGGTACATGCAAGAGGATCGGGAGTTCAAGGTCATCCTCAGCTATATAGTTAGGTCAGAGCTAGCCTGAGCTACAATGGGACACTGTCAAAAAACAAAAAAGAGGCAGTGAGACTTGGGGAGGAGGTATGTGATTCTTAGGCATGGTTACCAATTAGAATTTCTGTTGGTGAAATCAGTGTTTTGTAATCCTACCAGGATTGAGAACTACTAATTGAAAAAAAAATTTTTTTTGTGAATTTCTAAATATTCTAAAATACGTTTTTGTGAGGTATGGGGAGATTGCATTGCTAATTATTTTTATTAAGTATTTACTGTGTGATCACTTTAAAAAAACACACAAAAAGAATCTGTGCATATAAAAGTATCCAGCTTTGCACTGCTGTTTTTTGTATATGCAAGTATCGTACTTACTTGTTCAGTGTCTTTTTATACTTATTTATTTGTGTGGGAAACACATGTGCCATGGCACACATGTGGACATCAGAGGACAACTTGTGGGAGTCCGTTCTATCCTTTCGTCATGTGGGTTCTGGGGATTGAATTGGGGTAGTCAGGCTTAGCAGTGAGTACCTTTATCTACTGAGCCATCTTGCTGGCCCCCATGTTTATTTTTATTATTATTAAAATTTTTTCTAGTTTTACTGGAGTAGAGCTGACAAAAATTGTAGACATCCAAGATAGACAGTGTGATAATCTGATACATACCTATATACACTATAGAGTGATTACCACAATACAGTTTCTTGAATAATAGATCTTAAAGGACTATATAGCTTTTGTGTGGTGAAATGGTCGTATTGGTTTTATAAAAAAAAAAAATTTGAATTTATTAAGGAATCTCCTATTATTAAGTTTTCATCAGCTGCTGTATTTTGAGCTCTAGGCCTGTGATTCCATGTAGGGCCTGTCATGGTTAATTATTTCTTCAGATGTTTCCTGCTTTTTCATTCAGATTGTAAATCCTCACTTACTGAAAGATCTTACTGAGCGGGGCCTGTGGAACGAAGAGATGAAGAACCAGATTATTGCCTGCAATGGCTCTATCCAGGTACAGAATGAAATTGAAGTGTGTCCTTCAGAAGCAAGTTGAACATTGTGGTGCCGCCCTCATTGCCCCATGCATTCTCTGTGGCTGTGTAGAGTCTGCCAGTGTAGCTCAGGTAGCTGTGTTCTTGTCTGCACTGTTGTGCTAAACTATGCACATCTTTACACAGCACTGATCCTCTTGTTCCTGTAATAAAGCAGTGGTTCCTGGTTTTTCTGCACAATTTAGGAGCTTTTGAAGCCTTGAAGCGTGGGCTACACTCCTTGCTAGGTAATCAGAATGTCTGAGTGGGAGCCAGGCGTCTTGATTTCTTAGGTGCTTGAAGAATGCCTCAAAATTTGGAGACAACAGAATTTGGATTCAAACTTAAAACTGTGACAGAGATTGAGACTCACAGGCTGTAATATAGTCACAAATGTTTAACAATAACATGTTTGCATTAGAGTCCAGACCCATTTCTTAGTAGATATATGCTCTGGCTAAACACTGGTCTGTTTGACGGAAGACTAAGTAGTCTTTTGCCTTTCAAGTGCAGAAACTAGCACTAACCAGTCTGTATATTTTAATGCAGATTAACTCTAAACCTAAGAAAACCTGATGTATTATGCCTCCAAATGGCATGTATGGAGGGCTAGCTTATTTAAAGGTGTTTATCCCATTCCCTGCTTTGATCATGTCCCTGTAAATTACAGTTCTGATTGTGTTTCTGCAAAACTCAAGGGTCATTTGTTGCCACTTAGCTCTGATTTTTTTCCTTTCTTTAGTACCCCTGGAACAAATAATGTTTTGTCCATAAACCAAGCATGTTTAAGTCACTACATTAGATTTATATTTGGTTGGTTAGATGAGATTTTGTTGACTTTCTAAGCAAGAGATAAGCAGCTTGAACAACCCTGACATGACCATTATAGGAGACTGTGTGGTAGGGTCAGACCTGGCAGGAAGAGCAGACCCTTGCATCTTTATTCTGTTAGTCATATTTGCTCTTTTAATTGGAGTAAAAGAAGTACTTTTTTTTTTTTTTTTCCCCAGAGCATACCAGAAATTCCTGATGACCTGAAGCAACTCTATAAGACTGTGTGGGAAATCTCTCAGAAAACTGTTCTTAAAATGGCAGCCGAGAGAGGTGCTTTCATTGATCAAAGCCAGTCTTTGAACATCCATATTGCCGAGCCTAATTATGGCAAACTCACCAGTATGCACTTTTACGGCTGGAAGCAGGTTAGTAGAGGAAACTGGGGGGACTTCATTGCCCGCATGGGATGTTTGAGAATGGAATGTTCTCCATTCTAACTACTCTTACATACCGCCACCTCAAGGTTCTTGTGTTAAAACTGACGCATGGTTTTTATGCCAGTTCAAGCTCTTGCTTTGGATTTTCTTTTCTGTTAGGAAAACTTGGAGTCGGTCATGGTCCGCCTTCCTGGATTGTCCATGAAGTTGCTTCCGGGTTGTGTTGGTTGCTCCTGCGCTGTTTATTAAATACCTTTCTGCCATTGTTTCTCACAGATCTCTTTGCTCTGCTGTGTCTGTTCTTAGGCTGTCTTGGGCACTACTGCACAAGTTAGTTCACTAGTCAGAAACATCCATTGTTTCCCTACAGTAGAAAAGCCAGATTACACTGTTGCCAAATATAAAGTCCTTTGATTCTGGACTGCATTTTTATTCCCTGACTGAGACGGATTTTTATAGAGAGTTATAAATTTGTTTACTTTAAAAAACATTTTAAAGTTTTTTATGAGTGTGTGGCCTGCATGTATGTAAGTGTACCCATGTCCTACAGTGCCCAAGGAGGTTGGAAGAGGGTGATGGATCTCTTGCAACTGAAGTTCTGAAATTCTGGATGGTTGTTAGCTGCCCGGTGGATTCTGGGAACTGATCCGTCTCGTCAGCCCTTTGACACATTTTCTGTTTTTGTGTGTGTGTGATTTATTTGTTTGTTTGTTTTGTTTTTTGGAGACAGGGTCTCCCTTTAACCACAGCTGGCTAGGAGCTTACGGGCCAGCCTTGATCTCACAGTCTGCCAATGTCTCCTAATGCTGGGATTTAAGGGGTTTATTTTCTAACTGAACATATGGGAATACATTTTAAATACACATTCTTCATCGCTTATTGTTCTCATACAGCTTTTCCTGTATTTATTTCCCTTGTAGGGTTTAAAGACTGGAATGTATTATTTAAGGACAAGACCTGCAGCTAATCCAATCCAGTTCACTCTAAATAAGGAAAAGCTAAAAGATAAGGAAAAGGCACTGAAGGAGGAAGAAGAAAAGGAGAGGAACACAGCAGCCATGGTGTGCTCTTTGGAGAACAGAGAGGAGTGTCTGATGTGTGGGTCCTGAGAAAAGGCTTGGAAGAAACCTGCCCATCTTCCATAGCAGAGCTACTTGAGCATAGAAGGCATTAGTGGATTTACTTGAGATTACGGTAAAGCTTGAGATTACGGACCTTACTGCAAAGAAAGGAGTATTGATTTAAAGTACTGTTTCTATATAGTATTTCGATGATTTTTAAAAACTTAACATCTTGATATATTGGGAATCACAGTAAAAGTATGAGGAATGCGAACGAAGCCTTTGGCAATAGAAAGTAACTTAGTGAGTTTCATCACCCTCTAGCATTCCTATCCTGACATCTAGTTTGGGCAAAGAGATTTCGTTTTGCTTTTAGTAGAAGCAAAAGCAAATGATAACTCATGAGCTCATAGGACCTTTATCTAGATAAGGTTCTATAGGTCATTTTAAAATAAAAAGAAACATTTTTAAGTGCTTGTGTTGTTAAATTTGTTACTTATTTTCATACAAAAGTCCAGTTTGTAAAAGCGTTTTCTGTTCTTTGAACTTTCAGAGAAGAAAAAGTTGAAAGACATTATTTAGACTCCATATAGAAATCTAATGTTAATATATGCCCTACTTTGCCCCATGATAAAATATCCATAACATGAAATTGGCTATTTTATCTCCTTTTTGTTTTGTTTTGAGACAGGGTCTCCCTGTAGCCCTTGGTGGCCTAGAACTTGGTATGTAGACCAAGCTGGCCTTGATTTCACAGAGATCTGCTGCCCTCTGCCTCCTGAGTGCTGGGATGAAAGCCGTGCACCACCATGCCTGACTCTGTTTTATCTGTTTTAAGTTATTTTATTGTGTGTATGAGTATATTGCCTGCAAGTGTGTCAGTGCACCTGTGTTGTGCAGTGCCTTTGAAAGTCAGAAGAGGATGTCAGATTCCCCTGGAATTGGAGTTACGAATGGTTATTAGCTGTCATGTGTGTGCTGGGAATTGAACTTGGGTCCTCTGCAACAGCAACCAGTGTTTTTAACCACTGAGCCATCTCTCCAGCCCTTCAGTACTTATTTTTCATATTTTTGATAACAGCCATTCTTGTGTATTATTCTAGTTACTTACTTTTCTGTTGCTGTGATAGAAACACTGACAAAGGGAACTTACGAAAGGAAGACTTTATTTAGCTTACAGTTCCACAGGGGCGAGAGTCCATCATGGCAGGGAGGTATGGGGGCAGAGGTGGTTGGAGTAGGAGCAGAAATAAAGCGCTCACATCTTCAAACAGGCACAGGAAGCAGAGCATGACTGGGGATCTGGCAAGGGTTAGGGACTCTCTAAACTCGCCCCCAGTGACGAGCTTCCTCCAGCATGACAACACCTTTAAGACCTCCCAAAACAGCACTACCAATTGGGGAGAAAATTTTTGAATACTTGAAACCTGTGGGAGACATTTTCATTCAAACCGCCCCATGTATGTTAAGGGGTTTTCCTGGCTTCCTGGACTTGTAGATAAACATCTTTCATTAAATCTGAGAAGTTTTTGACCATTTCTTCAGATTAATCTTTTTTTTTTCCTTAGGAGGAATCTACTGGTTCATCTCATGGACTTTTGATTTTATTTGTTATTTTCATTTTCTGTGTATGAGTATTCTCTGCATTTATGTAAATGTAGCCATGTCATGCAGTGTCAGAGGAGGTCAGAAAAGGGTGTCAGATCTCCTAGAATTGAAGTTATAGGCTGTGGTTAGCTATCATATGGGTGCTGGGAATTGAACTCAGGTCCTTTGCAGGAGCAGCCAGTGCTCTTAACTGCTGAGCCACCTCTAGCCCAATTTTGATTTTCTTCAAAAATACTTTTTTACTTATTTTATATGTATGAGTATTTTGCCTCAGTTTATGTTTGTGCATCCATGTTGTGCGGTGCCCGAAAAGGTCAAAAGAGGGTGTTGGATCCCAGGGAACTGGGACAGTTACAGACAGTTGTCTTCTGTGGTTGTCTTCATGTGGGTGCTGGGAACCAAACTTGGATCCTCTGCAAGAGCAGCCAGTGCTCTTAACCACTGAGCCATCTCTCCAGCCCCAATTTTGATTTTTTTTTTTTTTTGTGCTCGTTGTTTTTCGTACTGAAATCTACTGTTAAGTTCCTCTAGGAAATATTTCAGTTATTTTGCATTTTGGCTCTAGAATTTTATTCTTTTTTTCATTTTTTTATATTTATTTGTAGTCTGCTGTCTGATGTTAATAATTGATTTCATTTACCTATTTTTTTCATATTTTCCTTTAGCTTTTTGTATATTTAAGACAGCTGGTTTTTATCTTTTTTTTTTTTTTTTTTTTTTTCCCTTGAGACAGGTCATGAGGCCTAAGCTGACCTTAAACTTGTTATATAGCTAAGACTTAAGATCTTTCTACCAATACCTTCTAAGAACTGGGATGAGCCACCATACCCAGTTTCTATGTCGTGCTAGGGACCTGATCCAAGGGTTCTTGTATGTAAAGTGCACACTTTACCAACTGGACTACATCTCTAGCCCAAGACAATTTTAATATCTTGGTCTAGTAAGCCCAATAGCTTGTCTAACTATCTGTTACTCCAGTTCCAACACCCTTTCTGGCCTCCACAGGCATTCGTTGACACAGGTACACTTATATAGATGTAGGCAAAACACTCATACACATAAAATAGAAGCAATAGAAATATTTAAAAAATTTTAATTGCCCATAGAGGTGTAGAAGGAGGGTGTCAGATCCCCTGGAGTTGGAGTTACAGGTGGTTGTGAGCTGCCTGATGTGGGTGCTGGGAAGTTCTGTGCAAGAGAAGTATACTCTTAACTGCTGAACCATTTCTCCAACCCCTTGCTCTACTGTTTTGAGACTCTAGCAACTCACTAGCCCTGTGTCATAATTTAGTTCCCAAGGATTTCAGTCAGCTCTCCCTTCTATAAGACATCACACTGGTACACTGATGATTATTGACTGGAGTAGTATACACACACGAGTTATATTATAGCTTATTGTGAGCAAGAAGTAGGAACTTCTCTAGATCTGGTAAGATGGTTGACTGAGGACAGGAAGTAAATCTGATCAAAATTCAGAGGCCTCCTCTTGGGTGTGCTAGTCTAGCCCATTTACTGAGTACTCTGAAAAGCTGCTTACTTTGTGGCCTAGAGGAGGGGAAGGCTCTGCCACAGATCCAGGGCGCTGTGCAGTTTCTCTGCTACTTGGGCCATGTGATCCAGTAGATCTGAAGGTGTCTTTGGTGACAGAGGCAGACATGTAGAGCCTTTGGCAGTTCATCCTGTGCGTGAACTGCAGCAAAGAACCTTGGGAATTTGGAGTAAAGTTCTGTCATCATCTACATATGTATTCTTTTGAGAAACAATTTGGCTTGGTACTGAGCCACAATAGACACTAGACACTTAACTGTGGGTCACCAAGTTATCGTCTGTCTTGAGTTGTATGTGAGCAGGCCATTTTGTGAATTACCAAGCCACAATTTCGGGAATGCACTGCAGCATTCTGTCACCAAATGGAAGTGGCTTATACAAGATAAAGTTCAAGGAAGCACTGAAGGCCCAAGTAAGCTGCAGGGTATGGGACAATAAAACACCTGCTGTATACCTGTGATCAGTTCACAAAGAAAGAGAAAAATCCAGCTTGGCTTAGAGAGGTGATTCTATGCAATATTCAAGTACCACAGCTTATTCTGGGACATTACCTGAAGGACACAGATGACAGGAGGCTGTGTAATTCATAAGCAACAGGGTTTCTTCATTATTTTATTGGTTTATCTTACTTTTGAGATAGTCTCACTGTTGACCAAGCTGGCCTCCAACTCCTGGGCTCAAGTGATCTTTGCCTCGGGTTCCTGAGTTGCTGGCTCTATAGACATACAATACCATAGCTGGGAAGGAAGTGGCTTTCCATGTATAGATCATACTAAAAGCCACTGAAGATGACCCAGCCTGTGAGCTTGGGTCAAACTCAGGTCCCAGATGAGGTCAGGGCCTAATCTGGTCTCTTTTTTTTTTTTTGAGATTTGGGCTCCAGAGTAGTAACTTGTCTGTGTGTTGGAGATCAAACTTCAGGGTTCTGGCGTGGGTGGTTGGTTCATTTGGGGCTCCATAGAGTAGAATCTACCTTGGGTTAGACCAGAACCCCAGAGAAGATATAGGCTGAGCTTTCACACTGAAGCCCCTGGGTATGGCTTGACCTGTTTGGTCTAAATGACATCCTAGGTTTACCTGGGCCTGTGTACCTCTTAGATTTGGGCTTTTAGACAAGGGCTTCACCTGGGTTCACAACTACTTGAACTGTAGAATCCACCTTAGTTCCTGGAGTAGACTGGAAACCTCAAGGCTGACGGGCATGTTTGGTCACACTTCATGTCAAGTCATAGACTGTATTTGGGAGAGACAACCACAACGAAGGGCTTGGAGTATTTACTTCAAACTGGGTGATCTGTTTGACTTGATCTCTGTCTCCTAGTGAAGTTATAGGCATCCACATGTTAATGGGGACTTTTGTAAGAACTGGAAAGAAGACAGAAAATGAATGAAAAGAAATAAATAGATACAAGCAATTTTGTTGTATTGGGTTGAAAAAAAAACACTATTCGACCAGTCATAGTTGACCAACAAGAGGCCTACTGTTGAGCCTGCAGTCTGCACAGGACATTCTAGCCTGTCAGTACTGCCTGATTACTTTTTGTTCTCAGAGGTCACAGCCCCAACTTCTCAAGTTGATAAAGTCCTCCTACCCTGATCATTTCCTCTCCACTCTCATGTTCTGCAGCTTCTGTGGCTTCTCTCTAATCCCTGGGATGATTCCTTTCCACAGAGCATTTTCTCTACGTGTTGCCTGATCTCCTTAGTTCTCACCCCATAAATGAGAGGGTTCAAGGCTCCTGAGAGCAGCAAGTATATGGCACTGATTCTGGATGTCTTGAGACACAGTCTTGGCCACTTGGAAGACAATAGAAGTAGAAAGACCAGAGAGGTAGATGGTCAGGATGACCAGTAAGTGGGAGCCACATGTGTGCAAGGCCTTGGCTTGGGCTCCCCCAGAAGAGATCTGGAAGGCAGCATAGATGATGTGGGTATAGGAGGGAGGTTCCCAGTAGGCTCAGATCAAAGGTCACAGTGACCAGCCGCATAGCCAGCCCTAAACGGTCGGGTCTCTACAAGCGATGCTTAGCAGTGCAATGTACTCGCAGGTGAAGTGTCGTATCACTGCCTCCGGCAGAACTGAGCTTGTGCTGTTAGTACCACCAAGGACACTGCCACTCCTCGGCTCCATGTCAGGGCAAACATGGCCAGCAGGCCTGACAGGCTGAAGGTCATCAGGTCAGTACAGCGGAGTGGGTAGCAGATGGCCATGTAGCGATCTAGGGCCATGGCTAGGAGGAGATTGTAGTCCAGAAGGAGTGTAAAGTAAATAAAGAACATCTGGGTGAGGCAGCCGTGCAACGAGATGGGATTAGCATAATGCACAAAGCCTAGCATTTTAGGCATCACGGCTGTGGCAGCACAAATGTTGACAGCCAGGAGCAGAGTGATGAGCACGTGCATAGGCTGATGTAGATAGACTCTGCTGGGCCTTCACTGTGTGGATGACCGAGGCATTGTCAGAGATGATAGACACGTAGAGGAAGGCAAGAAGTAGAACCGAAAGGGACCACCATTCCCGCAACCCAGGGCAGCTCACCCAGGGAGGAAGCTGGTATAGGAAAAGTTGAAGATGTTGGCATTTCCACCCTCGCCCATTGGCTTTGGTCCTGGGCTGGCCAGAAGTGGAATCAGAGGCTGTTAGAATAAACGGTTATTTTAGGAGCCTGGCAACTGTATGATGAAAATCTACTTCTGTATATATGTGTCTATTGCTTTGGGGCAGACATGTACTATGCCAGGTGTGAGAGCTACACAGATGATGCTCCTTTGTTCTCGGGGAGCTTCTGGCCTTGTGTGTGTGAAATGTAAATGCACAAGAGCCTTGTTTTGTGATATTATAGGTATTTTATTACTGAATAAAAGGTTAGGAGGAAAGTAGATGTGGAAGTGTGAGGAGGGAGAAGGAGTGATGTTCAAAGGTAGAACAAGAAAAGAAGCTGATTAGGAGGAAGAGAAGGTATATGAAGTATGTTTGTTTGTTCAGTGGAGTCTGGGAAGGATACAGGTGGATTCGCCAGGAAAAGGGGAACTGGACAGGAAGGTGGCCTCACTTGTGTGCCCAGTGCTCTCTGCCTCGGATGGAGGAAAGTTGCTGCGGAAACTGATGTTCTTGGACCAAAAGAAGCAGGCTGCCAAGTGTGGCCCCTTCCCTCGCTCCTCTACACTGGCTGCAGCATCTTCTGCTTGGCCTTGGCCTTGGAGCTGGGGGTGATGACTTTGCCTTCCCTTTCCAAGGTGAGTTGAGAAAAAGCATGGGAACACATGCCTCTGGAGTACTCACCAGAGCCCAAAAACAGCCACCATAGACACATGGGATTTCCTGGGGGCAGATGAACAAGGACTAGGAAGACGATGAGGAGGCTATACATGCAACTGGGCTTTCAGAGAAGTCATTCCTTGAATAATACGTCCATATCGTACCTACTTAAAAAAATTTTTTTATGTGGATGAGTGTATTGTCGGCATGTGTGTAAGTGCACCTGTGTTGTGCAGTGCCCACAGAGGTCAGAAGACGTTGGATCCCCTGGAACTGGAGTTTTGGACAGTTGTTAGCTTCCATGTGGGTGCTGGGAATTGAACTTGAGTCCTCTGCGATTGCAACCAGTGCTCTTAATCACTGAGCCATCGCCCCAGCCCCCATCTTACCTAAATATTAAGGGAACACAATTTGGTTGTTGTGGTGGGGGTTAATGATCAAAAGAGCTAGCACTAACATACAAGAAAGAGAACTGATACTTATTCAACACTTACTATACAACAGGGGATGCTCTAAATGCTTTCAAGAATTAACTTTAAAAAATACTAATTTTGTTAAACTCCATGGTATACGCCTTTAATTCCAGCACTTGGGAGGCAGAGGCAGGTGGCTCTCCATGAGTGGGAGACTAACCTGGTCAATATAGTTCCATGCCAACCAGGGCTACATAGTGAGACCCTACCTCAAAAAAAAAAAAAAAAAAAGTTGATTTTTATCAGCAAGGAAACTGAGACATAGATTAAGTCTAGTTCCAAATCACACAGCTAATAAATGGCAAAGTTGGACTTGAACCAAGGCAGTTACTTCAGGGTGAATTCTTTTAACAAGTTCAAGGTTACTACCTCATCCTGGTTTGCCTGGGACCTGCTGAACTTTAGAACTGCAAGTCTGGAATCCCAGGAAAACAGGCACACGCAGCAGCAATCCGTCACTCGGCCAACGCTCCCCACGCCGAGGATCAGAGAAGCTGTGTAAACTGTGCCTGGAAATGTCTGCCTTCATTTTTATAGTTTTTCAAAATCAGTGTTTGTCTGAGTAGAACTGTAGACAACTGGGCACTATCTGTAAGTTAGCCCTATCTGTAATTCATGCTGGGGAAAATGCAAGAGGAAGTGGACTTTGCATTCCGAAGCCCAGCCTGGGATATTTTTCTGGAAATTCTAGGGCATTGCTTTAGATACCATAACACAGGCTTTGTTCAGATGGAGTGAGGATCAGACAACCTCTGTGGGAAAGTGGTAAAATGATTGAGTCTTTAGGAACTTTATAGAGGACAGCAGCAATGAAATGTGAGGGAAGAAGTGGTTATAAAAGGGAAATCCAAGCACTAGGGAGGCAGAGGCATGTGGATCTCTGAGTTTGAGGCCAGCCTGGGCTACATAGTGAGACCCTGGGAAGGGGGAATGAACCCTGAAGGAAAAGTGACCAGGAAGACATTCAAGAATTCCATGGTAGAATTCAATATATTTGGGAATCTCTTCCCATATATACCCCAAAGGGTAGTTATCTATAAGGGAAAGAAAACTGCCAGGTTGCCCTTTGACAAAGTTACTCTGCCTCTATCATATGAAGTGCCATTTGTTTTCCTGTTTTGTGTCTTGGGATTCCTCAGTTGGATTCCGGAAAGAACGTCTTTGATTTGATGTGAAACCACAAAGTGGTGAATAAAGTCTATGTAGGATAAGAACTCTGTGAAGAAGGGACAGAAGAGATGGGAGGTCACTTAACTAGCCAAGAAATAGCTTAGGAAAGATAAAGGAGGAGTTTTTAGAGTCAAATCAATCACAGAATAGTCAATTAGGAGACTGAAACGAGAATGAATAATTTCAAGTTTTGAAAAGTTATAATGACTATATTGGTGTTGCCAGACCCTGAAACAAGGGGAATAAGTTTGAGATTCTAGAAGGTACAATTAATGAATCGCATTTGGGTGTTTTAAGGAACTCCTATTTCAGTCAATGACTGTAAGAAGAGAGTTCAGATGAAGGACTAAGGCTGTGGATAGAAATGTGGGGATTATAATTTTATAAAGGGCATGAGATAGACTCCTAAGGCATAGACAGATTAGTAGGTGTCAGTGGAAACAACCTAAAAAAGAGGAATGGGGGTAGAGTAGGAACCAGGAGCCACAGAGCCAGAAACCAACAAAGGAGACTTGATGGTTCTGGTGGCTTCAGGGTAAAGGAATCTGCAGCTTAGCAGAGGAGGAGGGTCGACTGCCAACTCGCCCTTTGGAGACTGATGTAGCGCGGTAGTGCGGTAGACAGGAAAGTTGAAATGAGACATCATGTGCTTCCTGCAGGAAGAGGCTAACCTGGTCTACATACAAAATTGAAGAGAAAAAAAAAAAAGAAAAAGAAAAAGGCCCTATGAGAAGTCCAGGGTCCCCATCCTCACAGAGCCAGAATGTAGGCAGCTGTGATCGTGTTTCTTAAGTTCCACCTGATAGATGTCTCTTTTCTCTCTATCCCCAGGGTGTCTTCCACTTCTCTCTTCTTTCCCCTCAGTTTATAAAAAAGTTCAAGTGTCTGTCATTGGAGGAAATGAACTCTTTCTTAACTTTATATCACTTTCTAGATGCCAGTCTTCCTCCTTACCTATAAAGCGGAGCCATTGGCATGTCCTTATCATAACATAATCGCTGGCATGCTTAGCTATCTCCTAACCAGACTGAGGGCATTTTATGCTCCAGTGCCCAGCACAGAGCCTGCTACCAAATAGGGTGCTCAAAGAGTGTGTTGAAGGACTTGGCAGTGTACAAAGGGATTTTATTAACCCTCATTTACAGCTTGGAGCAACCCCTTGAGTCTGAGTTAATGAATGAAAGCCTAACCTTCTCAAGGTTCAAAGATTTGAAGTGGTCTTTTTAGTCCTACCTAACAAAAGAGCCAAACCTCAACGCTCTAGTCTAGAACTTAGACCCCTTCACCCCATGTATCCCCCACACAGGACAGCGTAGTTAAGGCTCTGAGCCTTCTTACTCTCGCACATCAGACATGGCACCAGGGTTTTTCATGCAGGTTCTCCTTACTCTTGGCAACCCCAAGAGATAACACATTTTATTTTAACCTAGAGGTGAAGATACTGAGGCTTAGAGAAGCTAAAATTTGTAATGTTTTATACCTTAATATTCTTAAGTGTTAAATGATGGGGCTGGGATATAAACCCAAGTTTGTTGATGGTAAAAGGTGGAGTCAGGTCTAATCTCAGGGTTACCTGCCTCCAGACTCCCCCTAAACCTTTGCCCTTAACAGTGACAGCCAGTAATGTGGGTCTCCTGGGGCTTGGCTTCACTTCTGAAGAGGTAAGGTCCACGATCAGTGCCCAACTCCAAGGCACTGAACTATGAGGCTAAAGGATATTTAATAATGCCTGGGATTCCAGGGGAGAAGCCAAAGAAGAGTCTCAGAGGGAGCTGTTTTCAGGGACTTGAAGGAGGAATGAGAGACCAGGAAGAGCCTGTCTGTGCCTCTTCAGTCTCTTATTTCAGTGGTTGCTTTCGGGCCTATTTATTGTTGTTGTTTTCTAGGTTTATTTTAAAAGATAGCTATATATTGATGGTGATGTTAGGGATTAAACCCAGGGCCTCGTGAATGATAGGCAAAGAAACACTTTACCGCTGAGCTGTACCCCTGGCTTGTATATTTCTTTGAGACACGGTCTCATTCTATAGCCCAGGCTCGTTGGAATTCACTATGTTGCCGAAGCTGGCCACAAACTCTCAGTGACTCTCCTGCCTTCTCCTCCTGATTGCTGAGAATCCATGTGTGAGCTACCAATGCCCATTGCTGTTTATAAGATTAAAAAAATTATGACTGTTAATACATTTGTTGTATAAATGAGCGAGATTCCCCGTAACATTTACATACACACATACATGTGCACTGACTGTGCCCATTCTCCTTTCTACCCCTCTCTCTTTTCTCTCTCTGTCCTCCTCTTGACCTGATCCTTTTCCTAGTCTAGAAGAGCCTTGGGCTTCTTTACCCTCAGGTCTTTTGCTGCCTGCCTTTCTTTCTTTCTTTCTTTCTTTCTTTCTTTCTTTCTTTCTTTCTTTCTTTCTTTCTTTCTTCTTCTTTCTTTCTCTTTAAAAAATTCATTTCTGTATATGAGTGAAAAGCACACAACACCTGTCCTTCTGTGTCTGGCTAATTCCACTTAAAATGATGCCCTTTTGTTCCACCCATTTCTCTACAAATGGCAAGATTTCCTTTTTTCCCCCATTTTCATGAGTGTGTGTGTATGTGTGTGTTTGTTTCCATGTTTGTGGGCATACTGTTTGTGGGTATTCAAGTACGTGTGTGTACATGTGGAGGCTTGAGGCTGGTGTTATAATCATCTTTGATTGCTCTTCTATCTTAATCATTGAGGCAGGGTCTCTCAAAATCTAAGTCTAGAACTCACAGATATGGCTAGTCTGGGTAGCTAGCTTGTTCTGCCTTCTAAAGCTGGAGTTAAAGGCAGGTCACCACACCAACTGGCAATTATGTGGAACTCCCTTCCTGCATGTATCTAAGTGCACCATGTGTGTACAGTGCCTGAAGAGGCCAGAAGAGGGTGTTGGATCCCTTGGAACTGGAGTTACGGATGGTTGTTAGCAACCATGTTGGTGCTGGGAATTGAACCTGGATCCTCTGGAAGAACAGTTAGTGTTCTTAACTGCTGAGCCATCTCTAGCCTCCATGAATATTCTTGTAGTGTATTATTTGATGTCTAGGGGCCTTTGGAAATAGGTGAGGTTAAAGTGTATCCATATTTTCAACTTTACTAGATAATGGCAAATTGTCTTCCAAGGTGGTTGTAATAATTTATAACATTACCAATAATGTGTGAGAGCACTCATTGACATATGTTGGGAAATTAAAATTATTTTTTATTTTTATTTGTGTGTCTGAGTGTACTACCTGCTTGTATGTAAGTGCACCTGCATCATGCAATGCCCATGGAAATCAGAAGAGGGCCTTAGATCCCCTGGAACTGGAGTTACAGATGGTTGTTAGTTGCCATCTGGGTGCTGGGATTCAAACCCAGGTCCTCTGCAAGAGCAGCCAGTGCTCTTAACTGCTGAATCATCGCTCCAGCCCAGGAAATTATTATAAAATATACACAATTGCACTATGTATGTACTGCATGATGGATGTGGTAAGATTGTCCAGTATACAATTGGATAACTGTATCTGAGAGGTTCCAGGGAAAATATCTTTTAACTTCCTTGGTTACATTTATTTCAAAGTAATTCTTTTGAGACAGTTGTGAATGGGATTGCTTCCTTTATTTCTTTTGCAGCATGCTTGCTACTGGAATGTAAAAAAATTTTTGTATGTTAATTTTGTATCTTACCACTTTATAGAAAGTATTTATCAGATATAGGAGTTTTCTTGTGGAGCATTTAAGGTTTCTTATGTATATACTCATGTTATCTGCGAATAAGGGTACTTTGGCTCCTTCCTCTCCTATGTGTAGGCCTTTTTTCCCCTTTATCTTATTGCTGTAGCTAAAATTCTCAGCACTGTATTGAATAAGAATAGAGAAAACGGGGCTGAGGAGATGGCTCGGTCAGTAGAGTGCTTGTTGCAAGTGCGAGGACCTGCGTTTGGATCTCCAGAAACCAGGTAAAAACTTGGGCACATCTATATGCCCAGCACAAGGGAGGCAGAGATGAGCATCTCTGGAGCTTGATGGCCAGCTAGCCTTGCTGAATCAGTGAGTTCCAGGTTCAGTGAGAGAACCTGTCTCAAAAATCAGGTGGAGATGCTGACTCAATCAGACAAAACCCATAGAATGGGGAAATGGGCAGTAGGCCCCAACCCTAACTGAGGAACAATTGCAACTGATTACTGTGGGATAAGGGAGTGTAGATCTTCTTTAAGGAAGTGACTCTAGATAGGCTGACTAGACTCTGGTGGATGAACTGGCACCGAGGGACATCTGGGTACAAATACTTGACAGGACTTAATATAGATGACAGAATGCATGACATCTGGTGGGAGGTGCTGTCGGGGGAGAAGGGGCCTAAAATTGATAAAGATCTATGACATGAAATGCCTCAAAACTCAGTAAAAATATAAAAAATAAGATGGTGAGTGATATAGGAAGACTCCTGACACTGATCTCCTTATGCACATGCACACATGTATGTGCATCCACGCATATGGACATGCATGAACACGAACACACCTCATACACCACATACATGCACACACTGACACAAGGTGTTGAGAAAGTGGACATCCTTATCTTGTTTCTGATTTTCTCCATTTTTCTCCATTTTGTATAATGTGGCCTTAGGTTTGTTGTACATGCTCTTTTAAAAAATATTTTATTTATTATTATTTTTGTTTTATGAGTCTGGGTGTACTGCCTGCGTGTATGTAGGTGCACCCATGTTGTGCAATACCTTCAGAGGTAAGAAGAGGGCATTGATCCCCTGGAACTGGAGTTACAAATGTTTTTTTAGCTGCTGCATGGATGCTGGGAATTGAACCGGGATCCTCTGAAAGAGCAGTTTGTGCTTTTAACTGCTGAGCCATCTCTCCAGCCAGTCCATGTTCTTTATGTTGGAGCTCACCCGACTCCTCTCTTCCCCACAGCTCTGTCATCTCTCCTGGTGGTGAGTTTCTTTGGTTCACCACAGTCAATCAAGGGGAAGGGGCTGAGCAGGTGAAGTGAAATTGCTTTTCCCACTGTTTCAGTGTGGCTGATCTTGGGTTCCCGCTTTTCTGAATGATGAAACTTTAAAAAAATATTTATTTCTTTGTATTTCATGTGATTTTGTCTGCATGTATGTAAGTGCAGCCATGCATGCAATGTCTGTAGATGCTAGAAGAGGGTGTCATACCCTTGGAACTGGAGTTACAGATTCTTGTTAGCTGATAGCTTTAGTTGTCAACTTGACACACCTGGGTAGAGGGAGCTGAAACTGGGGAATTGCCTCCATTGGAATGACCTGTGGCCATGTATATTGGCCATTTTCTTGATTGTTGAGTGATGCTGAGTGATGTGGGAGAATCCAGCCCACTGTGGGTGGTGCCACCCCTGGCCTGGTGGTCTTGTATTGTGTAAGAAAGCAGGCTGAGCATGGGCCAGTGAATCACGCCAGTAAGCAGCGTTCCTCCATGGTCTGTGCTTCAGCTCCTGCCTCCATGTTCCTGCCGAGTTCCTACCTCAGCCTCCCTTGGCGATGAACTGTGAGCTGGGAGATGTAAGTCAAATAAACCCTTTCCTCCCCAAGTTGGTATGGGTTGGAGTGTTTTGTTACAGCAACTGAAACTAGAGCACCACCCTTTACACATGCTATACCCATTATTTGTTGCTACTTTGAGATGGAATTCAGTGACGTCTTAGGCTTCGTTGGGAAGATGAGTTACTAAATTAAAGATGTAATTTGGATCTTGCTTGGGGAAGGGCAGGCAGGCTAGCCTTCATTCTCCTGTTGTTACTCAGGACTTTCATCTTCTTCCCGACCTGCTTTTTTCTGAAAGGCGTCAGAGACTCTATTAAATGACTTCATACAGTGTGTTATGAAACAGCTGTACTCTGTACTGAAGAGTTCAGATTCCTTTTGAGGAAAGTAAAGCTTCAGTTGAACATGTGTTATATTAAACAATCATTTAGTGCTGAGGTAGGGGAGGCTTAGAGGTTAAGACTGTTCTCCAGAGGAGAGCACCTACATCAGGTGACTCACAACTACCTGAAGCTCTAGTTCTAGAGGACCCAGTGCCATCTTCTGGCTTCTCTGGGTACCACCACACACATGAGCACATATACACATACACATAAAATGAAAATAAACAAATCTTAAAAAAAGAAATAATCACTTGCAAATAAATTCCCTTCTTGATATTTCTAAGAAGCTACATTTTGAGGCTTCAGAATACCTCCTGCAGTGGCTTTCTAATGTTACTAAAATGATTGCTTTCCAAAACTTGTGACCCATTTTTCTTCATCAGCATTGTCCAATGGCTTCAAAGTTCTTTACCCATTTTCATAAAGGACAATGGCTTCAACTTCTGCCATACTGAACAGCATAGTCAACACTCATCTACCATGCTGCAGCCATGGATTCAATTAAAGATCAAAAGTTGTTTAAAAATTGCATCCATATTGAGCACATATAGACTTTTTCCTTTTTATGATTCCCTGAACTTATAGTATAACAATTATTATAGTATTTACATTATATTACGTGTCATGAGTAACCTAGAAATGATTTAAAGTATATGAGAGAGAGGGTTAGAGAGATGGTTTAGTGGTTAATGGAATTGACTGCTCTTGCAGCAGATCCAGGTTGAATCCCAGGATCCACGTGGTGGCTAACAACCATCTATAATGCCAGTTCCAGGGGATCTGACACTCTTCTCTCCTGTATGGGCACTGCATGACAAGGGTATACTTACATATGTGCAGGCATAACATTCATACACATATAATAAAAATAAAGAAATCAAAAATTAAAGTATATGTGAGAAGTTTATGTGTGTAGGTTACATATAAATACTATGCCATTTTATATAAGGAATTTGAACATCTGTTCTTTATGCATTTTATATAAGGGATTTGAGGAGTCCTGAAATCAATCCATCGTGGATACAACGGGATGACTGAGTAACTCATCCCTGTCAATGGTTTAGTCAGCATTGTTGTTTCACGATTATTTGTCTCCTTCAACACAAGTGACGTTTCCCCGTGCAATCCGAGCCACACACGACGAGGTGCTTCTTGGCTTCTCACCCCTTTCCCAGCTTTCATATCACGTGGTGACCTGTAGGGTCTGACACTTGACCCACTCCCTCAGAGCTCTCTCGTCTTGTCTCTTGTATTTAGATGTCTGGCTGCACAAAGATGCTCCGGTGTTCCTGTTTCTCTGTGGTGCTCGCTGACAGCAGGATGAAAAAGGTGCTTGGACTGCCCAGGGTCCTGGGACAACAGCACAGTGGCACAGTTCTGAGCCCTCTCCCTTCCTCTCAATAACAGAAAGGTCCTTCTTCCTTTCAAGACTTGGCTTTCATGCTTTGCGCTTCGATCCATGGAACACCTCACTGATGGATCATCCCGTGACTTTCCTTCAACTAGTTCACCCTCTCTCTAGTGGGCAGCTAATGTCTCATTTTCCAGATGAGGAGATTGAGGTTTGGGAGAATTCCAAGGTTGTTGCATGCTCTCTTAGCCTTGAGTGGCTGAACCAAGAACCAAACTCTGGTCTGTCTCTTGCTGACTGCCATCTTCTTTCTACTCTGGAAATTTGGTCCATATCCTCTTCTTTCTTCTCTTTAATCAACTGCTTTTCTGTTTGCCTCCACAAACTTTTATCTTGACCTATCCAGAAGCATGGTGGTTTTTCTTTCAGCTCCCATAATTTCACTACATTAAGATTGGTTGACTAATGTCCATGTGTCCTCTAAATATATATTTGTGCTAGGGATAGAACCTATTGAGCCACACTCGCAGTCCTCTCCTCTAAAGTTCAGTCCATTGAAGGTGAAGACCATATTGTGATCATCATGGCATCTCCAGGGCCTGGAGGAAAGAACTACCCACTCTAAAGCAGGCATCAGCATCCTACACAGTACCTAGTTGAAGGATATGGCTGCCCTCATTCTCCTTGGTCTACCAGAGCATTTAACACTGCTGATCACTCCAGTCTTCTCACAGTCTCTTTCCCTTGCTTTGGTAAAGCCAACCAACCTATTTTCTTTCTGCCTCTGACCCTGACCTCTGATTTGTCTTAGACCTGGCTACCTCTCTTTATCCTTATAGTCACTAGTTAGGTTCAGGTCATTGATATCTCATTTGCTCTAGTGATAGGCTCCTAACAGCTCACTTGGCCTCCACATCCATCTCCCTCCAATCTGCACTCTGTCACAACCAGCCAGAATGATCACAAACATAACCCATCTTGTCACTTCCTTGCTTTGGACTCCTCAAAGACTATGTATTTCTTGGAGGAAAAACTGAAGTCCTTATCAAGACAGATAAAGTTCCATTGTCTAGCCTCTCCCATCCTAAGCTTCTTTTCTTTTCATGGCCACATCCTCACATTCTAGGGAAATGTGGCAGTGAGCGTCCATGCCTGCTGTGTTTGTCTGTGAATGCGTTTCTCTCTCCCTCTCCCCTTCCTCCCCAGAGAACACCTTGTATGCTTCAAATCTGACTCAAACACATTTTCTTTGTGAAGCAGTCCTAGTTTTAGTGAATATCCCCTTCTCTTTGTTCCCAGAGAATTTTGTACATGAAGCTACTACCAAATATTATATCTTCATAGACTGTGAGATTTGGGACCTCTTCCCAGAGAGGGACAGATGCTTCTGTTTCATCGCAGATACAGAGTTACCGTGATGTATAAAGAGTAAACATTTGATGAATGAACAAAGGAAAGAATCAGTGACAGGGAGGAAACGCAAAGCCAGGGACAGAAGCTTTATTTGTAGCTGGTAATGCTGGATGAATGGGTGTTTGTTCAGAAAGCTGATAGAAGGCTGTTAAAGGTGAATGCAGATGAGGTGGGCGTGGTGGCTCGTGACTAATCCCACCATCCTGGAAGCTAAGAAAGGAGAACTATTGCAAGTTCGACTAAAAATAAAACCTTGTCACATACACAGAAAAGATGATGCGTACAAGCAAGATGAAATATAGCAGAGATGATATCACATTCTGTCACTCAGCCAGGAAGCTCCCTCTGTGAGGGCCGGGACTGGGCTTCTCAGTGGGGACCTGTTGCTGGGTCCTTCGGAACAGAGTTGCCAGGTGCTGCCTGATTTCCTTAGTTCTGGCTCCGTAGATGATGGGGTTGACCAGACACGGGAGAAGCAGGTAGAAAGCACGGAGCAGGTTGTGCATATCCTGAGAGGCAGTGGGCCATGCGGTAGACGATGGATGAGGACATGGTGGAGGAGTAGACGGCAGAGATGACCAGCAGGTGGGACCCGCAGGTGGTCAGGGCCTTGGAACGTGCTCCACCTGATGAGATCCTGAAGGCAGCACATATGACGCGGGAGTAGGAGGCTTCCAGCAGAAGCATGTCCAGCACTCTGTTGCAGGGCGTACAGTACGCCCCACGGTCGTGTTCAGTGAGATGCCCCCACAGGAGAGCTTCATCAGGGCCATGTGCTCACAGGCAAAGTGATGGATCACGTCTGAGCGGCAGAAGCGGACCCTGGAGGCCAGCAGCACCACTGCGGCAACAATGCATATGCTCCTGGTTACTGCCACCCCCACCGGGCCAGCCAGCAAGTGTCCTATCACTGTCTCCCGGGAGCGGAGAGGGTAGCAGATGACCACGTAGCGACCCAGGGCCATGACCAGGAGGACGTTGCAATCCAGAGAAACCAGGAAGTAGATGCAGAACATCTGGAACAGGCAGCGAGTCAGGGAGATGCGGTTGAAGTGTGTGGAGAAGCTGAAGAGCATGGCCGGCAGCACGGTGGTGCCCCAGGGCGATGAGCAGGTACGTGGGCTGATGCGGGCTCCGCTGGGCTGCCACGGTGTGGACGACCAGGGCGTTGGCCGAGAGGATCACCAGGTAGAGGCTGAGGAAGGGCAGCACCCGGAGGGCTCGGGATTCCCGCATCCCTGGGAAGCCCAGCAGGAGGAAGCTGCCATTGCTCCCACCTGACATGGTGTCTCCGGGGAAGAGAAGGGGCAGGAGCAATCTTCTGCAGGTCTTAGTGTATTCCCAGGTATTTTGCTCTGTGTTGCCACTGAGGCTACAGAAATATGTCACGGTTCTGAATTCCTCTTGTATAGGAAAATATTAATTTTGTGTATTTCTCTTATATCTTGTCATTTAAAAATTCTCTTATTAATTAAAATATTTTCAGGTGATTCTGTTGGGTACTCCAAGGAGAGTTACTTCTTCATTTTTCTTTTGTTTATAATAATTAAACTTTTACTTCTGTTTTATGTCTTATTTCATGAGCGAGAACTCCCAGAATAATGTTAAAAAGTGGGAAAAAGATATTTTGGTTTTTCCGTATTTTTATTGGGATTCTTTCTTCTGTAGTAAATATGACACGACTTGTTGGCTTATGATGACACTCAGAGTTCCATCTCAGTGTCCCATCTTTTATTTTCTATAACATCTGGTAGGACATGGGATATTGCATTTTGTCTATATAGTTTTTGCTCATATAACATTTTTAGATATTTATTATATCCCAGTTACTCTACTAGGAACTCGGGTTTCACATGTGGACTAGATGTGGACTTGGTATCCAAGTTCCTTAGAATCTAATAGGGGAAGACACAGTGTTCTTAGGAACACAGAGAACTGTCTAGGGGTCCCTCCTTCAGCCCCTGGGGTCAGTGTCTGTAATGGCCAAGGCTGAGGCACCACAAGGGACCACGGAAGCTGAGCTTCTGAGTGTGGGCTGGGGAGATTGAGCTCAGAGAACAGGATTTCTAATCCGAGAATCAGAGTTTGAATCAGCCAAAGCAGGTGCTGCACATAACCCAGTGACATAAAACTGTCAGTTGGGGTAAGAGCGAGGAAGAACTCTCCATTTCCGTCATCAACCTTACAGGATTCACTTGACTTTCCTCGTATGGAAGAGATAATAGGATAAAGGAAAAGAATGATATTTTGAAAAGATGAGGGATGAACTAAACTTCCTGACAGTTTTCTACAGAGATGAGACTCCATTTCTAAAAAGAGTGATATAGAAAATTTCCTTCTGAGAGGGCCTGGGATGGGGTTGGAGTGGAGAGGAGAGTGAAGAGACAGGAGAGCATCCTGGGGCAGTGGTATGATGGTCCAGAGACACGAGTGGGGAAAGAGCTGTGAGTCGAAGCCACTGCCTTCATTGTGCCTGTTCTGCACATCTCCTTTGCCTTAGCATCACCTTCCACACCTCACCATCATCTCCCACCTCACCATCATCTCCCACCTCACTATCATCTCCCACACTTCACCATCATCTCCCACGCCTCACCATCATCTCCCACACCTCACCATCATCTCCCTAGCAGAAGCCTCCACCCTAACCCCTGCTGCCCTCCTTGAATAACCCTGGAGTTGTTACTCACCCCAGCACATTCAGGAAGTAGCAGAGAGAACTTGTGGGATTAAAAGTTGCCCTTCCTTGGGACTCCTCATCCCTGATAGGTGCTGTCTCTAGCCTCAAGTCTCTTTTATTAAAAAATATTTTATTTTATTTTTCTTTTTATGTGTGTGAGTGTATTGTTTGCAGGTACATAAGTGTACTCGTGTTGTGCAATGTCAGAAGAGGGCATTGAATCTCCTGGAACTGGAGTTATGGTTGTTAGCTGCCATGTGGGTGATGGGAATTGAACCCAGGTCCTCTGCAAGAGCAGCTACTGCTCTTAACTGCTGACTCATCTCTCCAGCCCCTTTATTTGGGTCTCTAATAAAGACACTTGTCCCTGGATTTAGAGTCTATCTGGGTAATCCAGAAGGGTCTCATCTGAAGATCTTTCATTAAGTTCCACTATAAAGACCCTTTCCCTAAAAATTCATATTTAAAGACTCCAGGGGTTAGGACTTGGGCATTTATGTGTGGGGGCTGCCATGCAGCCTGCAGCCTCCGCACAAAGAATGTGAAAGAATGAGAGGGTGAGGACCAGAGAGGAGGCCTCGGCCTGGGAGACTGATGCAGGTGTGGGTGTGACAGTCATGGCTGAGGGGGCAAAGGCACGGCTCCCAGAAAGTTCATCTGGTTGAAGCATAAAGCCCTGGGGCCTAGGAGTTCAGCTCAGAACAGGATCTCCCTGTGTACGGTTCCAGTTAATTCAGACAGGCTTCCTGGGGGAGGCAAGCTTCAAACCTTGCCTTGGAAAACAGCAGCCCACTGTTGCTGAGTGAGCACTCAGGCTGAGAAGACAACCACTCAGGGCTCCTTTGAATACCATGACCTCCATCTGTGTCTCTTCTTTGGTCTGGAGCGTCCCTGGGCAGGGTGAGTATCCTTCCTCAGAGTGGGAGATCCCTCTGCAGGTTGGGAGTGTCCAATCAGAGGGTAAGATGTGGGGGCTCCAGAGTGCAGAGGGGAGGTCCTGAGTGCTACAGCGAGGTCTCCATGTCAGGTCAACCAGGGAGGGGAACAGGAAGTGGGCACAGGCATCACAAGGGCCATGTGGCCGCCTCACTCCCTCCACCCTTTCCCAGGCCTGCCAGCTCTTCTCCATCTCCTTTTTCAGAAGTCCACGCCATAGCTATGCAGATCCCAGGACCTTATTCTTCTTGTCCATCTCCATGCACCAGACTCTGCCGGTTCCACCTTCCAGTCTCCTCTCCAGCCTGTTGCTAACACCTTCATCCTGAGGCATCACCAGGTCTTGGGCAGGCCAGCCTTCTACTCCCTCCAGTGCCTTCCCACTTCTGCCAGAAAACTTCCCATAAAACAAACCCGACCAGATCACCTTTTAAGACCCTGCAGAGTCTCGCACCACCAGTCAGGCCCCCCAGGCTCTCTTACCTGGCATTCAAGGTTCTTATCCTGCATAAGATAAGACCTCTACCCTCCCATCTGCCCAATCTGCCCTTTCTACCCTCAGCCTCCTTTGAATACTGCTTGTGCTCTTGGACTGCAGGTCCCACCAGCTCTGGAAGCTTCTTGACTGCTCGTGCTCCAGTCACTGAATCCTTCAGCAGGAGGGGTCTTGTGGCTGGCACTTATCATCTCTGTACATGGACACTGGCAAACCCATTTGGCTTGTGATCCCTTTAGCAGTCCTCACTCCCACCCCAGGACTATGAGGCAGCCCATGGGAGACCATCTCTTCCCTTCTCTCTTTCTGGGTCTCCACAGTGTGCCTGGCCCAAACGCTCCTTCCCGAATCTCTCCCAGTGGAGATGGTCAGGGATGTTAAAATTGAACTTGCTTTCCGATGCGATCTGAGGTCATCCACATGTAAAAACTTGGTGGTGGCTCTGGAAGAATAGGTTTGTGTGGAGGAGGAATGTCTGTAGCACCAGAGTGGATGGGACGCATTTAGGGGATAGGGTCTCACTGAAGTCTCACATCTGTGTCAGAGTCATCATCTGTTCTCTGGGTGGGGCTCACCAGGGCCTGTGAGATTTCATCTCTCTTTCTCCCGCCCCACCATTCTCCAAACCAAGGGAAATAGAATGTGACACACTCCTCCCCCAACAGCAAGAGGCCACAATGAAAACAGAATCCCGAAGACTGAGGTAGGGTGTGGTCTGGTTGGGAGCCTTTGTCTCCCTGTCATTCAAAGGATAATGCTGGGCCTGGTGGCCTCTCACAGCCTTTCCCTTCCAATATTTTAAAAACATTTTTATTATATGTAGTTTATATAAGTGCACCTGTATCATGTGGTACCCATCAAGGTCAGAAGAGGGAGTCAAATTCCCCTGGAACTGGAGGTTTGGATGGTTGTTAGCCACCATGTGGGTACTGGGAATTGAACCTGGGTCCTCTGCAAGAGCAGCCAGTGCTTTTAACAACTGAGCCATCTCTCCAGCTCCCCAGTGTTTTTTAAAAAATTATTTTACTTTTCGGTGTGTGTACACATATGTGTGTGTTTGTGTATGTGTATATGTTTGCCTGTGTGTGTGTATGTGGAGGCCCGGAAGTTGATGGTGAGTGTCTTCCTATGTCGCTCTCCACCATATGAGTTTTGGCAGGGTCTCTCACTGGAAACTGGGGCTTGCTGTTTACTGTTCTAGCTAGACTGACTGGTCAGTGCACTCCTGGGATCCATCTGTTTCTGCCACCATGCACATTTTAAAATGTACATTTTAATTATTTTTTTGTGCATTTTATACAAAACATCTTAACCATCTTTATATCCCTTTGCCTGTCTGGACCCTGCATGATTCCGTGCATTCTGTCACATATGCTAAGCCCTATCAGTCAAATTAGTGTACCCAGATGCCCTTCAGTGCAAGTTCAACTGGCATCTAGTCAGCCTCTCTAGAGTCTCTCTATTAAAGAAGATCAACTCTCCCTCACCCTGCAGTAATTAGTTGCCAATAGTTCTTCGGCCAAGGTTGGGGCCTGCTGCCCATTTCCCCAGTTCTATGCTGGGTTTTTATCTTCTTGAGGTGGCATGAGTCTTATGCATGCTGACACTATTGCTATAGGTTCATGTGAATAAGATTCCAGGAGTCTATAAGCCTCTGTTTCCATATGATAATGCATCTCCTTCCCTGGCTCTTACAATCTTTCTGTCTCCTCTTCTTCAGTGGTCCCTGATCCCTGGGAGAGTGAAGTGTAATATAGGAATCCTGTCCAGGGACCCACACTCTGCAGACTCTTTATTCTCTACACTTTGGTAATTTGTGGCCTTTTGTGTTCATTGCCCTCTGTTGCATGAGGGAGCTTCATTGATGAGAGTTGAGAGATGCATTAGTGTTCTCTCTACCCCTTGTTACAGTACGTTATGTGAGCCTTATGTGTATAGAGGTTCCACTGTAGATGTATCACTTAAGGCTGAGATTCTCACAGATGTTTATTCTCTGTGTGTCGCCAGGTGTTAGATTTTATCAAAGATCTTTTCTCCATCTATTGAGATTACCATGTGATTTTTGTCATTGAGTCCATTTATATGATTTATTACATCTATTGATTTCTGTATAGTGAACCATCCCTGCATCTCTGGAATAAAGCTGACCTGATCATGGTGGATGATTGTGGTGGCTTGAATGAGAATGTCCCCCATAGGTTCTAAGTATTTGGACATTTTGTCCCCAGTTGGTGGTGGAGGTCTTAGAAGGTGTGGCCTTGCTGGAGGAAGCATGTCACTGGGGGGTGGATCTTCAGTTGCTTTAGGCTTCCCATGCCTGCTTGAAGATATGAGCCTTGCCTTCTCCTTCTGTCCCGGCACCTCCTGCCACTGTGCCTCCCCGCCATGACAGACACTAATTTCCCCGGAACTGTAAGCTCAGATAAATCCTTCCTTTTATAAGTTCCCTTGGTCAGAGTGTTTTGTTGCAGCAACAGAAAAGTAAGTAGTACAATGATCTTTTTGATGTGTTTGTATGCCGTTTGTAAGTGTTTTGTTGAGAATTTTTGCATCTATGCTCATTAAGGATATTGGTCTATAGTTTTTGTTGTTGTTGTTGTACCTTTGCCTGGTTTTGGTATTAGAGTGGTACTGGCTTCACAGAAGGCGTTTGGGTGTTCTCCCTCTGTTTCTATTGTTTTGAATAATTTAAGTGGTATTGGTTGTAGATCGTCTTTAAATGTCTGGTAGAATTCTGATGTGAATCCATGTTTAAGATGTTGATCTTTCTTTGTTTAGCCTTGGTGAGTTCTGTGATTTTAGATATACATCCATTTCTTTTAGGTTTACAAATTTAGTAGAGTATGGGTTTTGAAAATATTCCCTTATAATTTTCTGGAACTTTTTTGCTATCTGCTGTGATATTTCCCCTTTCATCTCTGATTTTGTTGATTTGAATTTGCTTTCTTTCTTTCGGTTAACTAAGGCTTAGGGTCTGTCTATCTTGTTTATCTTTTCAAAGAACCAGCTCTTAGATTCGTTGATTCTTTGCATTGTTTTCTTTTTTTCTAGTTCACCAATTTCTACTCTGTTATTTCTTCTTGTCTGCTGGGTTTGGGTTTCATTTGTTCTTGTCTTTCCAGAGTCTTGAGTTGCAAGGTTAAGTCATTTATTTGTGCTCTTTCTGATTTTTTAATTGAGGCACTTAGAGCAATATACTTTACTTTTAGGACTGCTTTTTATGTTTCCCGGAGGTTTTTTTTTTTTTTTTTTTTTTTTGTGTGTGTGTGTGTGTGTGTGTGTGTGTGTGTGTCGTATTATTATTTTCATTTAGTTCCAGGAATATTTTTATTTCTTTAATTTCTTCTTTGACCCATTCATCATTCAGGAGTGTGTTTTTTAAACTCCATGAGTTCCTGTAGTTTTTAGGACTTCTTCTGGTATTGATTTTAAGCTGTATCTATTGTGGCCTGATAGACTGAATGGAATTATTTCTTTTTTTTTTTTTTTTTATTTGTTGAGGTTTGTTTTGTGCCCCAGTATGTGGTCAATTTTGAAGAAAGTTCCATGGGGTGCTGAATAGAAAGCACATTCTTTGGTGCTTAGGTGGAATATTTGATAGCTGTCTGCTAAGTCCATTTGATATATGGTGTTGTTTAATTCAGATGTCTCTCTGTTTGTTTTTCGTCCGGTTGACCTGTCTAGTGGAGACAGTGGGGTACTGAGAAGTCCCCTACTATTACTGAGTTGGGGTTAATCTCTGTCTCAATATCCTGTAGTCCTGTTTTTACAAAATTGGGTGCCCCAGAGTTTGGTATATATATGTTCATGATTGTAGTATCCTCTTGGTCAATTATTCTTTTGATGAGAATGAAGTGACCCTCTTTATCTCTTCTGATTAGTTTAGTTTGAAGTCTATTTTGTCGGATATTAGAATCGCAACGCAACTCCTGCTTGCTTCTTAGTGCCATTTGCTTGGAATACTTTTTTTTTTCTGTCTGTACTTTCACCTTAAGGTAGTGCCTGTCCTTGAAGGTGAGATGGGTTTCTTGCAGACAACAGAAAGATGGATTTTGTTTCTTAATCCATTCCAATACCCTGTGTTTTATGACCTATGGGTTCAGTCCATTGATATTTAAAGTTATTATTGAAAGATACACATTGATTGCCACCATTTTAACTTCTCTTTGCATTCTTGGTCTAACTTTGTGTTTATACAATGATACCTTCATTTAGTTTCTTTCTGTTGCCCCTGGGTGTAGGCATTCCTTTCTTCTGTTTTTTGTATTGCTTCAAGGATTCTCTGAAAGGGTGATTTTGTGGACATGTATTTTTTCAGCCTACTCATGTTGTGGAAGATTTTTCTTTCCCCCTTCAACTATGATAGACTTTTTGCTGGATAAAGTATTCTGAGTTGACATCTATGGTCATTTATAACTGGGAATACTTTGTTCCAGGCTCTTCTGGCTTTCATTGAAAAGTCAACTGTAATTCTGATGGGTTTTCCTTTGTATGTGACTTTTTTTCGTAGCTTCCAGCATTGTTTTTACTGTGTATGCCATGGGGACTCTCTTTTCTGGTCCTGTCTATTTGGTGTTCTCTGTGCTTCTTATATTTGTGAGCATGTCTTTCCTTAATTTTGGGAAAATTTCTTCTACAGTCTGGTTGAAGATCTGGTCAATACCATTAACCTGAGCTTCTTCTCCTTCCTCTAGGCCCGTGATACATAAATTTGGTCTTTTCATGGGGTCTCACGTTTCCTACATGAGCCATTCCTTTTTTTTTTTTTTAATTTTCATATTCTTTGCTTGAGCAGTTCAACTGTTCTACTTTATTGTCCCATGATATTCTGTTTTCCATTTCATTCACTCACTCTGTTGGTGAGGGTTTCTCCTGTCACTTCAGATTGGCTTATCGGGCTTTTCCTTCCTTATTCATTTCAATCGGAGTTTTCTCCAATATTTCTAGCTCTTCTGTGAATTTAGTCAGAATTTTATCCCTATCTTCTTTTAGTTCATTGAGCTGTTTGTGTGTTCTTTAAATTCACTGACTTCTTTGATCATGTTTGTGACTGTTTTTTTTTAAACTCTGTGTCCTGGGTTATCTGTAGGGGGTTCTCATTGTAGAGCTCTTCTATAGGACTGGTGGTGCTTGGTGAGGCCATATTTTTTTGGTTTTTCGTATTATCATTTTTTTTTCCATTGTGGTTTTTGGCATGTGGATTTCTTTTGCTGCTTGTGATTTTGGTTGAAATTGTTGCTTGTGATTCTGGTATGAAATTCAAGCCTTGCTGTGTTGAGTTGAAGTCTTACTCTGTTTTTATTATTGATGTGTCCTGGCTGTTTTCTGATTGGGTATGAAAAGCTGGTTGATCTAGGTTTCAGGTTCTCTCTTCTGATTTTATATTGGAAGAACCAGATGGCTCCAGTCAGGCTGCTCCTGGAGGAGCTCTCCAGGAGGGTGAAGTGGCCCTGGCTACTTAGGAGCACTTCAGCACCTCAAATGGATAGTGCCAACGTCCAAGGAGAGGAGATGGAAATGGATGTGTTGGTCCTCCTAGTCAGCAGAGAAGTCTGAGTCCAGAGCAGTGGGAGGGACTAGAAATGTCCCAAAGCCCAGGATTGGGCCTGGTGCAATTTGGGAAGCTCATCCTGGAGGACGAATCAGGCTCTCTCAGGCAGTTTCAAGAGGTCTGCCTGCAAGGAGAGGCTATGGGATGAGGAAGTCTAGGCCACTACTAGCCAGAAGAGAAGCCTGATCCTGGAGCAGTGGGAGGGACTGTAGGTGGTCCCAAAGCAGGGGATGGTGTGATTTGGCTAGCTTACCCTGGAGGCCTCATTTTTTTAAACATTGGTTCTAGGTATCTGTAACTCATGTCCTCATGCTTGCATAGCAAGCCCTTTACCTACTGAGCCATCTTCAGTCCCCCTAGATCACAGTTCTCATGTTTCCAGTGAGCCTGGCGTGATTGTGGATTAGAAGTTCAATTAATGTTCCTCAACTGATGAGTTCCCCAATACACTCGACCATGCACGTGAGAACTGAGACTCTGAGCAGGCATTCTGAGCCTTTGTTAACAGTACTAAAGAAGAGGGTACCCCCTGGGCCTCCAGTCTCCGGTGCCACTCTGGTCACTGGGGCACAAGACACACCCTAAGGATGCTGGGTGGATTCTCCTCGTACACGAGGTCCCAGACTTAAGCTAGACTCCCTCTTCTTATCCATTTTATTTCCTCAGGCCGATACTTCCAGTCTTGCTTGGCACCATTGTGAAGGTGTGTGTTGGTCCCTCAGGGAGATCCTCTGTCCCCTTTAACCTTGGCTCCTCCGTCTCGGAAAAGGCAGAGGAAGTCTTCCAGGCGGCAGACAAGTAGACTGGGCCCAAGTGAGTAGCTTCCCTGTCTCCAGGGGTCAGCTCTTAAATCTTGTCCCATACAGGGAAGGGCAGATGTTTTCACACAGGGTTGGGGGGTCAACACTGCCTTGATTAGAGGGGCCTGGCCAGAGATCTTTTAAAGCGACATGGGGAATAAGTTGGGCTGGGGATGCTACATGTTCTGTTATGGATGGGGATATGTTTCCTCCAGAATTCCCTTTGATCCCAACCCTAAAAGCTTGGGAGAAGAATTCACCCCGGGACACTGGTAAAGTAGTCAAGGTTTCTTTCTAGCAGAGGAGAAGGAGAAAGTGAAAAAGATACCACCTCCCCGACCCCCCAGAAAACAGAGCTGCCAGAACGGGAAGTAACACCCCTAGGGTCTGCACTTAAAATCTTGGCCAACATAGCCAAATAGTATCTTCTGGACCATTGCACTCATGAACTCACGAGTGTTGTGGTTGCCTTCACAAGACCTGCACAAGACCAAGCCAGGTAACATTCTAGCGTGGAGGGAAAAGGGGCCCTTGAGCCTCCACTCTTGAGTAACTGAGGACAGCTGATGGTTCTGGAGGAGGAAAGTCAGTTTTCTTTAAGGATGTGGGTCTTGGTAGGTTGACCATGCTCAAGCGGATGGCTCTATTCCCATAAGCGATGGGCATCGCAAATTGAACTTATTAAAAGAAAAAAGGACAGGAATTGGGAGGGTACGGAGATGGGAATGTGGAAGGAGTTAGGGGAGGGGCTAAGAGTGGATATGAAATTCTCAAAGAATTGATAACAATATCACCGCTATTAAAATAGTACGGTGTAACTCTGGAATCACAGGAAGTGTTATGAATTTTCTAAACATAAAAGAACTCTGATTAAACACATCTTGATCTACCCTGCCTCCTCCTCCCTCCAGGGTGGTCTGGGGTGGTTTCCTCCCTGGTTTAGATGGATGCTTTCTTAGAAGCAATCTACCCACAGTTTAGACTGTTAGAACTAGATGCATCAGATGCAAGAATATGCATAAAACTAACTACCCATAAAGTTGAGAAGTTTTCTAGGGGAAAGGGCAGTGCTTCCTTGCACATGTTCCTCAAAGAGGGGCCCCCAGGAGCTGTCCAGAGCCTGCTGAGAACAGCTTTGTTGTTTCCCCACGGCCTTGTCCTTCCTTTTATTCTGGTTAACCTGGTAATCTCACACCCAGCCCAAGCCTTCTTTTCTGTCTTCCCCAGTGTTCTGATCTCACCACTGAAATTCTAAGAGTTGTTATTTTTATTTTGTGTGTATGAGTATATTGCCTGCACGTGTGTAAGTACACCAGTGTTGTGCAGTGCCTGTGGAGCTCAGAAGAAGGTATTTGGATCCCCTGGAACTGGAGTTATGGATGGTTGTTAGCTGCCATGTGGGTGCTGAGAACTGAACATGGGTCCTCTGCAAGAGTAGCCAGTGTGCTTACCCACGGAGCCATCTTTCCAGCCCTAAACCCTAACAGTTGTATCTCATTTGCATCTCACAACCCCTTGTAATATAGCGACCATCAAGATCAAACAGGTTAGAGAGTTTGTCCTTGGCCATGCTATGGTACTAGTAACTGACAACTGGAACTTGAAATCAAGTCTGGTGCTGGATACATATGTTCTTAGAAGACACTTGACCTGGGCCCAGGCTGGAAGAAGCCCTACTGGAAGGGACACTCTGTGGAGTCCATGAGAACAGGGATGGGATTGAATAAATACATGACAATCAGGAAGGTGCGGTGGCTGGATCACAAAGAATCTAGTAGCCTGACAGTCTGAAGGCTCTGTGCTGGGCCCACCTTCAGGACCTGGCTGTATGATGTGTCCACCCCTCTGTGGGTCTCAATTACATAAAGAAAGGATAGAAGCTATTCTTTCTTATGGTACTTTGGGCTGATTATCCTAACCCCTCAAAGCTAGGCTTCCGGCCCAAAGACTCCAGGCTATGGCAGAGGGAGATTTGAGAAATGCTGTGATGTGGCTGTTGTGTGGGATGGACAAGTGAGAGGTCATCTGGAGATGGTCAAGGGCCTGGGGTCCCTACTGGATACAGAGCAATCCCATTTGCCCAGTTCTAGCTCCTCACAGCCCTCAGGGTTGTTTGGCTGTGGGGCCCTTTGATCTCTGAGTGAACCCTCTTGAGCAGCCTTTCTTTCCTTATTCATGTCTGGACTGGGGGCCTCCTTCAGGCTCCGTGGCCCCATAGATCTCTGGCCCCTCCTAACTGGAATCTTTCTCAGCAGCTTGTGGTTGACTGGCTTGACCAGGCACATGCTGCACTTCCCAGAGAAGCCACCAGGTGGCAGCCAAGCACTGCGCCCTGCATGGCTGCCTCTGCGCTGGTCTGCAGTTAGGACTATGCCTCAGGAAGCTGCTGTCTGAGCCTGGCAGGGCTATTTTGAAGCCCCCCTATGACTAGATTTTCCTGGTGCAACCCTACATACCTTCTAAAGTACTGTCTATCAGGCCATTCCAGGGTCAGGGCCTGGAGCTATGATTCTGAGTGGTCCTGGACGTTACTGCCTCCTTTTCAGCCTCAGAGCGGTCTTCTGAAACATGGCCATAAACCCAGTACCAAACGCATCCTTCTTCCGTTTTCCCTCTCTCCCTTCCTTTGTTCTTCCTGCCATGTCTACACCTGCCAGGCTAGGTGTAGCTTACATATGTGATCTAGTAAAGCCACACGGGGTTGTTTGGAGGACCAGATAGCGCTTACAGTGTGCTGGTCTGTATAAATAACAGCTAAGACTATCACTAATCCTTTCAATAACCGTGTGTTGGAACCCTTACGTTATGGAAGAGGGGATAGGTAAAGGCTCTTTCATGGCCACAGAACCAGGAAGTGGCAGGGGTGGAATGTGGACCCGGACCGTCTGACTCTAAACCCATCAATGCTGGCTCCCATGTGTACCTGGATGGGGGCTATGGCTTCTCTGAGCTCTAGACAAGTTTTTCCATGGAACTTTGGACCAACTTTGGTCACTCGTTCTTACAGTTTGAATGTGAAATGCCCCTATAGGCTCCTGTGTTTGAATGTTTGGTCATCAGCTGGCAGTATTTGGGGAGGTGACGGACTCTTCAGAACTTGGGACCTCGCTGGTAGACACAGGCCACTCAGGGTAGACCTTTGAATGCTATTGTGATGGTTTGAATGAGAAGTGTCCCCCAAAGGTTCAGGTATTTGTACACATGGTAAGTTGGTGGCGCTGTGTGAGGAGGTCATGGAACCTTTAGGAGGCTTATCCTCCTGGAGGAAGCACACCACCGGGGGCGGGATTTGAGAGTCTGTGTAGCCCTGCCACACCTGCCTGCTTCCTGTGCATGCTTGAAGAGATGAGCCCTCAACTCCCCTGCCTCCTGCTATGCCTTCCCAGCCATGATGGATTCCTGTCTCCCTGAACTATAAGCCCAAATAAACATCTAAAAGTTGCCCTGGTCGTGGTGTTTTGTCATAGCAACAGAAAAGTGACTAATACTGTCACCCACTTCTGATTCTGGCCTGTGCTGTCTGCTTCCTAATTCAGCAGGATGTGAGAAGTAGCTATAAATCCTGCCATGGTCTTTGCCGTGCCTTTCCACCATGATGAACTGTTCCCTCTGAAACCGTGAGCTCAAATAAATCTTTCCTCAGGGATTTTGTCATAGTAACAAGAAAAGTAACTAACGCACTTGCCAGCCTTTCTCCATCTGGATCCTAAACTTTCTCCCCTAGGATTGCCACTGCTTCTGCAGGTTTGGTCCTGGTGGGGACTGGCAGAAAAGCCAGTGGAATCATGAGGCCACCGACAATTCAGGGATCTTAGGAGTTTTCAGGCCTGCTCCTGTCTGCCAGCCCCTGGGCCCAGGCCTGTCAGGGGAACAGAGGATAGAGCCCTTGGTTGGTCCTGCTTTCACCGCTAATGCTCATCACTGTCATCTGAGGGTTTTTTTCTCTTAGAAAGATTGTGAGGTCCCTGTCAGAAGGGGCCTGTGGAGCACATCTTACAAGGTATTTGCCAGCAAGCTCTCTGCTTTTTCTCTGGTTGGGGCTTATTTGGAGTTAAATGTTCATAGGGAGATGGAAGAGAGCGATCTGGAGTTCATGGGTTCCACGCGGAGCAGAGGAGGAGGGGGAGGCAGCCTGTCAGGGCCACTCCCTCTGTCCGTCACCAGGCCTGCCTTTTCCTCTTTCTGTGTGCCCTGCCTTGTATCTGGTGGGCTGTACAGTCCAGCAGGTGTCAGGACCCTTGCAGGTATGTTACATGGAAGAGCTTAGGAAGTCCTGTCCTCACCTACTGAGATGCTCCAACAGTGTCTAGGCAGGAAAGCCTTGAGCTTCACGGGCCTGGCTGCATCCAGGTGGGTAGCTTGGACAATGACCCCAGGCTTTGGAACCATGGCTCTCTCACCTGTGAGATGGCACAGGATTTGTTTCCTTCTTTCTTTCCTTCCTCTTCCCTCCCTCCCTCCCACCCTCTCTTTCTCCCTCCCTCCCTCCCTTCCCTCCTAAGTTTCAGTATTGACTTATTCACTCATTATCTTTATCTGCCCCAAAGCTCAACAAAGCCCTTGGACAAGATATTTCCATCCAGTTCTAGAATGTGCCAGCCATGCTCACCCACATCTCTCAACTCGATTCTCACAATGACCTGGGGGGGCGGTGTGCGACTGCTCCATCACTGCAGAAATGACAAGACTCCGTTCAGACAGACTGTGATATCTCACACTGGTGCCTGGCCTGCATCCCCAACCCCTAACCCCAACAAGAGCCATGCTCAATGCACCTCCTCCCCCAGTCTTCATCAGACGTCACACCTGCCTGAGGTGGGTAAGGAGAGCCTGGAGCTGACTCTAAACCCCAGGGCCTGGCATACAATCTGACACAGACTAAGGAAGCAAAAATTATTTCCAGAATTGCTGTATTTTTTTTCTCATTCCATTATTATAGTATAGTATTAACCACCCATAGTCACTCCATAAATCTTTACACTGGGCAAGGACTATTCCAGGCATTTCATAGACGCTGTCTTTAACCTCACAATTTTATGAATAGATGTACTTAATAGCCTCTTCCCATGCATAGATAAGCAGAGACTGAGAGAGGTCAAATGACTAACGTGCATATTTACAGTGGTAGCCGAGTGGCAGAGTTGGGTTTTAGTTCAAACTTGCCCAAAGTTATTGTTCTCTACAGGGGCAGAGCATGAGCTGGGTTAATCGTGAAGTCCTGGTTTCAGTATTTCTGTGCGTAGGGATAAAAATGGCCACCTCACAGCGTTCTTCTGGGGTAAGAAGCTGATTCATGTAAACTCTGAAACTGGCCGCTTGTCGCCACCATCATCATTACATCACCAGCTCTCCCTCCCTCCCTCCTGTGGCTGCTTGTGAGGAGGAAATTGGCTCAGGTGGTTGGGTGGCCTCTGTGACCAGCCCTGGGAGTTGGATACCTTTGCCTCTTCAGGGATGTAGTGATTGACCCTGTGGGTCCCAGGATGGGAGACAGAGCCAGGGCACCTCTTACTAGATTGAGGACATCTTGAGGCCCTGGGGAAGCCAGTAAGTGCCTCAGATGGCCAGGTGGTGACTGGGGCTTATGCCAGTCTCTAATGATGCACTGGGCCTGAGCAACCCGGAGAAACCAGGCACCAACAGGGACCTCTGTGTCTCTCAGGGTTGGGAAAAGTTTTGGCTACAGCCGAGAAAGTTGTGGGCCGCACGGGAGAAAGTTGTCACTGCTCAAACTTTTTTCAGTCTGAACTTAATCACGTGCCTCTGAGGCTTGCTGAGTGATTTGCCACCAATTAGGCCATAATGAGCTGGACCTTGGTGGCCTGTGGGGCTCCCCTGAGGAAACAGGCTTAGCAGGACACCTGGGGCTCAATTACAGCAGCCTGAGCCTAATGCCTGGTCCAGCTGAGGCCTGAACCCCAAGGAGCGGCGTCTGCTCCAGGTGCCCTCTTGGTTGCCTGGCTAAACTTTTAATGAGTAAAGCTGCTTCTACCTCTTGCCTGCCAATTGCTCAAGCTCCACACCTGGGTCCTGCCTGCTCCTTCCTTAAAGAGCAATTTCCAATGTACAGCTTGCTGCAGTTGAAATGGGTCAATCAATCAACCGGACAGGTCATGTCCGGTCTAGACTCTGATCCCTGGGTACCTCTGGAGCAGGTTCAGGCCTTTTAGGCCCCAGTCCTCAGGAATACTAACTACAGGGTTGACATGAAGCCCAAATGACACAACACAAACTAAGGTGCTGGTTACTTTGGAATGGTTCTTACTATCCCTAGCCTGGCTGCCACCGTGACTCTGACCTCTACTCCTAGCTGAACTCGATCCAGCTGACATGGGTTACTCCCAAGCACCAGAGTGGCCCTTCTGCCTGGCTGACCACTGGTCTCTCTGCTTCAGACTGTGCTGACTTAGTAACTATGCTGCTTTTAGGTCTCCTTTGGCCCAGTCTCCCTTACTACTCTAGCACTGTTTTCTAAGTCTGTAGCCAGGACCAGGAGAGGGCCGGGCCCTGCTCCTAAGTCCAGCCCTCGATACGTGTGGAAGCACAGGCTCAGAGCACTCAGCCACCCTTTGCTCTTTCTTTGGTCCTTTTCGGCAGCTCTCTGAGGGCAGGTGGGCATCCTTCTGCATACTCATTAATTGTGGATCAGTTTACCCACTCCAAAGCCCGACCAGGTGCTCATCCTTCCTCCATTATTTACTGGGCACATTTCTGTGACTTTCTTGATTTTCAAAATGGGAAAACATTAGTAGTGGTTGTAGTGCATGAGTTAGAATTCATGTGGAATGTTTGGAATTGGGCCCAGAGCCCAGTGGGGTCTCAGTAATTAATACTATCTTTACAGTTATATAACCCAGCCATTGAGTCACTGGATATTAAGTGAGCACCTACTACATGCCAAGGCTGGCCCTTGGAGCTTAATGTTATGGGCCATAATTTGAAGATCACAGGTATGGCAGGTTGAGGTTCGAGGTGTGAGAACAGCTGAGGGGCCTTAACACCTTAACACCTTAGGGGTGGGAGGGAGGCTCAGTTAAGAAGGAAGGGGTTACCAGAGGAATCTCTGTCAGGAGGGTGTTAGGACAAGGTTTGCTGAGTGCTTATGATTGGTTGGCCCTGTGCCAAGTGCTTTATACCCATGACCTCAGTCCATCCTCAGGTATGGTAAGTAGACGCTGATAGACACTGATAGTTAAAGAACTTGTCCAAAGTAACCTGACTGTAAAATGCTGGTGCAAGGATCCAATTTAGAGTTGTTTGAACCCAAATCTTGTCTTCATTTCTTCATCTAGGTGGGTGTTGGTATTTTAAAAAACATTTTTATTTTTTTATTCACACCTCACCCAGTGTCTCCCAGATTCACCCCCCTTTCCTTTCCACACAGCTTTGTGTCCTTTAACACACACACACACACACACACACACACACACACACACACACACACCCCAAATCATTGAGTCCAGTTTGTGCTGCCCATATGCTTTAAAAGAAACAAGAATTTTTTTTGAGACAGAGGCTCCCAGTGTCAGCTGGTCTCAAACTCACTATACAGACCATGCTGACTTTGACCTCACGAAAATCCTCCTGCCTTTGCCTCCCAAGTGCTAGGATTAAAGGCGGGCCCCACCACACACGCTTGAGTGCCAGGGGCCATCTCCTAGAGGTGGTGGTGGTTTTGATGGACAAATAGAAGAAGACCAAAGGTGGACAAGATGCCTTTACACAGGAAACGCTGACTTTGCTGATGAGGACCCAGCCCTGGCATTTCCCCTGCAGAATGGTGGTGAGGCAGTCTAGATAAAGTTACCAGCATGGGCCCTGGCAAGTGTGTGGGCCCTGGCCAACTGACTGAAGTGTGACCGCAGCCTCGAGCAAATCACTTCATCACTGCCTGGTTCTCTCTCCTGTAAGATTCGGGAATGACAATAGTAGACCTTGTGGTAAACTGTAAGGTTTTCCCCTCCTCCCCTCTGGGTTTTATGCTGCTACTCTTAGAGCCCCTCTTCTGGTGAGGACAATATCTAGGCAGTTTTAAGGAATCAGTCACTAGACCGTAGCACTTAGAGGTGCAGGATGGCGTTCCTGAGCATAATGAACATTTGAGAGGTGGGTGTGTCCTAAAGTATATTTCATGAAACACAGACATAGGATGCTAATGACTTTCTTTTTAAAGGACTCTCTGTTCTAATGACTTTGGAAAACAATTAAACCAAGTGAAACATTTTTTCTTCCTCTGAGAGACTCCAACTTATTAAAATCTACTGTCAGTCCCCCCAAAAGCTGAGGGAGATGGTGTGCAGTGGCTCCTTAAACCACTGGCGTGGGTGTGACTCCTGGAAGACACTTATGAGAACACAGGGCTTTTGCATCAATCAATCAATCAATCAGACAGGGTCTCACATAGGCCGGGCTGTCTGCTAATCTAACTGGTTATATAGAGGAAGATGATCTTGAACTCCACATCCTCTGGCCTCTACCTCCCAAGTACTGGGATTACAAATGTGTGACAGCGCGCCAAGCTCACAGGGCTTTTGTTTCAGATTTAGCCTGTCAGTAGCTGTGGGCCTCAGGGTCATCATGTGACCTTAGGCCTCAGTTTCCCTTTGTAAAACGGGACTAATTGTGCTCACGACAGGGTCAGTCACAATGTTGTTACATGTGATTACATGAGGTCAAGTGTCCACAGAATTCCTGGCATATAGACCATACATGTCAGCCCTGCCCGGGGTGTACCCCTGCTGGATGGCCCCTTTCAGAAGAACGGGGCTCGCTCAAGAGGCGGCGGGTGGCTCTCCGACCCCTTCCGTTACGTTTGGCAGGGCACGCACACATCCGAGGGGGAGCCGCAGCCAGCGACCTCTCTCTCTGACCTCTGGTCACCGCAGCTGGGCTTCTGGCCGGCCGGGGAGCGCGGGGCTGGGCAGGGCTCCGCGCCGGCCGGGTTCTCCCCGCCCCTCGTCCGCTCCTGCGGCTCCGGGCCCGGGCTGGGTCGCGACGCGCCGGTTGTCAAGGCCGGGCCTCTGGGGCTCGTTAGCGCTGTCTGCTGGCCGCCGCTACGGCGACCCGCGGGAGCCTGGCGACCGCGTAAACATCCGGCCCTCGGCGCCGACGGGGCCCGGGGGACTCGGGCGGCTGCGAAGGCGGCGGGAGCTGGCCCGCGCCGCGCCCCGCGGGGTCCGCAGCCGGGACCTGGGCGCCCGGGCAGGCGCGTGGCCACCCGAGGCCGCACGGGGGCGCCCGAGTCCGCGGAACGAGCCCAGCGGGGCCCTCTGCCTGGGTCCTGAGCCAGAACTGGGGCCAGTGCCATTTAGTGGGCAGTGTGGGGAACCCTAGTGCCCTGAAAGACCAGACGCCCAGCCTGGTTCTTCTTACTCTGCTCCTTTAACTTGAAACCATGCTGGGGCTGATGGCCCTGTAAGGGAAAGGTCTTGGGCCAAAGGGCCTGGGTGCCTCACATTTTTCAACGTTATTTCTTGGCAACAGGCCAGTTTTCTCCATGCTCAGTTTGTGTTTTAGCTTTAGAGCCAGTTAATCTTCCTCTTCCCCTTACCTAGGGGAAATTAAAGTCAACCTGAGATCAAAAGACCACATTAGTGAATGCTTGTAACCACAGCACTAGAGCAGACGCAAGCAGGTCATTTTTCTCTGCACTGTGTGTTTGAGACTAGCTTGGGATACATGAGACTCTGTATCAATAGACACGCAAACAAGCGACAAAAACAAACACCCACAACCACCCCCAAATCCCCCCACACCGCCTCCCATCCGCCCCAGTCTCAAAGCCTGTATTTGGCATTGTAAGTGCATCCCTTCTCAGAATGTGCATGAGTCTGAGAAAGAGGCTTCTCAGTTCCCCATCAGCCAGGCCTGGTAGGACCAGCACTCGCAGGCCAGGGCCACCTGTCTGTGATGCTTCCTTCAGGCCCAGGCTGTCCAGGGTGTGGCTTTACAGCTGACAATCTCCCCTTGTCCCCTTGATAAAACAATAATGCAACTTGGTTGCAAATAGTGAATCTTAATGTCTAAAATGGCTTCAGCATGGATGCTCTGACTGTGATGTCTGTGCCTCTGATGTCAGATTAGGCTGGCTAGGGATGATGTCTCCTTGAGGATGGTCCCTAGACTGCTCTGGCTGCTATGATGAAGTGTAGACTGGGTAGCTTAACATTTATCTCTCACTGTTCGGGAAGCTTCAAAGTTCAAGACCAAGGTGCTGGCAGACTGAGTGTTTGGTAAGGGCCTATTCAGACTCCTGAGACAAAGAGCAGTAAAGCTCCTTCATGTCAACTCTGGAGGGAACTTAGGGTCCCATTATGTCACCAGCACAGGACCCTAAGTCACGGAAACAGCTGAGGGAGGCGCAGGCATTCAGAATGAAGAGGGCAGTCCGTCCTTCATGTGACCAGCCCCGGCGGTTGACTTCAGCTTAGGCCACAGCGGGGTCAGGCTGCTTATTGGACAAAAGAGCAGCAAGCTTTTGATGAAGGGTGGGCAGGGCTAAAGTCTGACAACTGTCCACTGCATGGCACTGTGAGGATGCTTTCCTTCTGAGCACAAGCATCTGGTCATGGGGTGTGCAGGCTATCAAATTGACTGCACCCAGAAATCTAGAGCAACTCGTTGTCTTGCACACACATCTCGGCCTTGTGTCTTGGCCTGGGCCTTATCTTAAAACCCAGGGACTACAGGTCCTTGAGTTCCAAGAAAACACTAGGGTGGGCAGAAGAAACAAGTAACACTGATAATAGACTGGTTAACCCTGAATTATGGTCTTGGAAAAAACACTTACAATGACCACTTGTCTACATGCAGAGCTGAAGAGAATTTAGTTCAGGCACATTCTGAGACAGGAAGCACTTACTGCTTCTCTGGGACAGCAGAGGTGACACACGGTGTGAAGCCAAGATACCCAGCCTGTTGTCGAATTTTACTGGGTATTAGATGTCCCTGGGGTGTGGGGAAGAATCAGGACTTTTGGCAAAAGCAGCATTCATGTTTCTAGAAAGCAACAAGGTGATTACAACCTGCACTTCAAGGTATTGTCTGTAGCAGAGCAAGTGGGAAAGTAATAGTATACACTATTTAGCTGAACAATGTATTCCAAGGGGCTGGAGAGTTGGCTCAGTGGTTAAGAGCACTGGCTGCCCTTGCAGAGGACTTGAGTTTGGTTCCCAGTGCCCACGTGGAGGCTGACAACTGTCTATAACACCAGTTCCAGGGGAAGTCGATGCTCTCTTCTCCCCTCTGCAGGCATTCACAACATGAATGTACTTACATTCATGTAGACAATACTGTCAAAGACATCAGAAAATAAAAATAAAAATAATAAAATATTAAAAAATATATTCTAAGCAAATGGAAATAAGAAACAGGCGCAGCTATTTGAATATGTGATATCTAAGATTAGAGTTAATTAAGAACAAATGTAATTTTGCTCTGACAGGGTATCTGACATGTGTTGATTTCATGGGATGAGGTTTTTGGCTTTTCCTTGGTAAAAACTTCCCCTTGTCTTTGTCATTTGTGTAGCCATTTTGAACCTCCCTAGTTTGTTTTTTAGCATTTAATTTATTATTATTGCTTTATTTTCTGTGTCTGAGTGTGTTGCCTGTATGCATGTTAAGTGCAGCTGTGTTGTGCAGTGCCCTCAGAGGTCAGAAGGTGTTAGATCCCTTGGAACTGGAGTTGTTAGCCACTGGGTGGGTGCTGGGAATCGAACCCGGGTCCTGTGTAAGAGCAAACAATGCTCTTAACCACTGAGTCATCTCTCCAGCCCCAGACCTCATTTTTTTCTGGTCACAGGGCTTCTAGTCTTTCAATATTCTGGTTTTATTTCCTAATCTGGTGTCTTATGACAGCCCTATTAAAGCACACCTTTAGTCCCAAACGGGTTACAGGTCGGGAGTTCATTTGCCTTTTGTCCTCTTGTGGAATGAGCTTCGATGTCAGAAAGACAGACTGACTTGGGTAATAAGACGGGATTACCTTTACCTCATGAAATTCAGAGTTGTGTCTTATAGCTAAAACCAAGAGGTGCTTTGTGAACTGCTGACTTCCTGAAGAATCCATTAAAGACACAGATAGGAAGGACACTAGGTGCCATATCAGCACAGAAGCACTCTGTGGGATCCTGGGAGATTTCTGCCAGGTATTGTGCCCCAAGAAGGATTCTGGGGGAATGCCAGGGGTGGAGGTAGGCCTGCCTGGCACAGACACCTCATGTTGGCCAGCTCTGCCAGGGAGGCTCAGTGCCAGGACAGGCCACAGGGAGATCAGCTGTGGCAGGAACTGGCCAAGGGAAGCAGGGACCCGCCTGCCAACTGCCGCAAGGTAGAGGCATCAGCGGCCCCAGCAGGACTCAGCTCGGGGGAGTGGTGCAGGGAACTGGTGCCAGGTACAGCGAAGGAGAAAGTGTGAGAGACTGTTTGCTGTTCTACTCCTGACCCCCCTGTGGGGGTGGTACCGCAGAGTCCTCGGGAACCCCGGTGGGCTGGGTTTGGCACTCACAACCCTCTTCACTGCCACTGAGGAAGACGGCAAGCCTGCCGGGTTTTGCCACTTGAGAGATTAGGTGCCCAGAACGGAATTCCTCGTCCTACCGCCTCCTCCCTCTGCTCAGGGCTGACTTAGCGTATAGTCACGCACGGCATCATGAAATATGGATCGGCAAACCACAGGTCCATAAGACTGCAGGAGCTAAAACTGCCGTGGCCCAGCTGGCATCGTGTCCCAGTCCTGCACATTGCTCACATGTGGCGCTGCTGACGGAAGAGCCAAAGGATGCAATCACAAACAGTACATACTTGATCATAGCCATCTTACTGGTTTATATATTTAATGTACTATTTTATCATGTTTGTGAATGCTCTTCTGTGGGAATGCTCTTCTGTGTCCCAGCACATGCGTGGAGCCTGCGGCATGCCTCTGTGTTAATCAGTCCTGGATCATGTTCCTGGATGCACCTTTAACAGCGTCTATAAGGAAGTCCACGGTTCACAAAGCATCTGTTTTATCTCATCAGATGCTCAGCAGCCTCTGGAAGAGCACATGATCGCTCAGATTTCCCCCCTCCAGTTAAAGATTCCTGAGAGATGTGTCCTGATTGCTTGGACTACAGGAAAGGATTTTTGCGGGCGAAAGCATCGTGAGGTCTAAGGCCTTGTTGGAGAATGCATCTTTCCCAGTGGGGTTGTCTAGATGGTCAGACGCCAGCCCCTGAGGATGGCCCCAATGAGGGCCAACACAGGACAAGCAAGGTCCATCCAAGAAGTCTTATTTCCAGCAGTAGGTTGACACTCGGTTACACAGAAACCTATGTCCCAGAATCCTCTGGAGGCACGTCTGTGAGGGAGATTATCCCGACATCAGCTCAGATAGTCAGTTTCTACTCTCCCTCTAACATCATAGGTTGCTTTGTCAGAATTCCCATTGTCAAGTTCTCTCGAAACTGCACCTGAGAATCTCTCCTGGAAAGTCTAGCAGGGGACATCCTGCATCCTCCACCAACCCTGGGGCAGACTGTGGAAAGGGGACTGATGGCCTGGAAGGCTGGGCACTGGAAGCGCTAAGGTCTTATAGATTAAGTCTCCAGAGCTTGTGGATGTGCTCTGGGAAACTGAGATGTCCAGAGCTAGAACCAAAACCGGAAATGGTGGTGTTGAGATTCAAGCCTTCTCTCATGGGTGGGAAGACCTTGTGACCTTGGTGAAAGGCAAACCCAGACACCCACACCTCACCTGACACTCTGAGAGGCACTAGGCTTGACACACCACTGAAAATGGTGGCTTGTCTCCTTCAGAAGTGTCTTAGTCTGGGTCCCACTCCCACAGACCAGCTAGGCCCTCAGTTAGGCTATAGAACAAAAGCACTACCTTCAATAAACAGGAGAGTGAGGGCAAAATTCCCATAAGATAAAGGAGATTGTAACCCTTTCCCACGAGTGTGTGCAGAAAATGTGAATACAGTACAAATATCCCAAGGTGCTGGGAGTTGGGTCTTTGAACTTTTTCCAGCTTGGTCCACTTCCAAATTTTATTTATTTATTATTTTCTGTTTATGAGTGTTTTTCCTGCATGTATGTAAGTGCACCACATATGTGCAATGCTTATAGGGGCCAGAAGAAGTCATAGAACCCCCTGGAAGTGGAGTTATAGATGGTTGTTAGCCACTATATGGGTTCTGGGAACTGAACCCAGATCCTCCCCAAGAGCAGCCAGTGGTCTTAACTACTGAGGCATCTCTCTAGCCCTGATGCTACGGACCTTAAAGACAGACCGAATTTAGTGGATAAGATGTCTTCTTTCAGCGCATGTAGCACAGAGTTGTAATGTGGTAACGTAGGAGGATCTCGGTCACCCTAAGGTCTGATGAGGTCTGGGGTCTTATGTGCTGTAAGTTAATGCTTGGACTTAGGATTCAAGGAAGGAAGAAGGGAGTACTTGATTTTTGGTATTCTCAGAATGTATTCTCCATGGTGAAGATCCTGAGGAGATCCTCCTGAAGACGCTTGTAGAGGACCAGGAGGCTGGAAGGCTATCTTCTGTCTCATCTGGAGAGATCTGCTGTTTACTTTGTTCTTTCTTTGCCATCAGCACTGAGTGGCATAGCGCTCTGTGTCTTCAACCACTGTCGTGATTCCTTCATTTGTGTGGTGTTCAGAATCAGCCGGAGCCTGTGAACCAAGTATAAAGACCCTGTGTCCGAGAGCAGCTAGAGAAATGCTTCATTGAGTTCGGAGGGGATCAGGTAGGAGCCTGTGGAGGTCTGACCCAAATACACTGTCTATGCGTGAAATTCTAAAAGAATAAATGAAAATATTATTTAAAAAATTCTTCATTATGAAGTGCTCCTGTCCCTGCCCTGACATGTGACATCCCCCACCCCTCAGGTGCCAAGCCCCTCGAAGCTTACCTTAGGGTGCTGAATCTGGCAGCAGGCACAGCCAGGCAACCACCGCACCATGCTGTGCCCCTGTGTACCTCCAGGGGCTGGTCCTTCCAGAAGTCACTGCACAGCAGCACCCGTAGTTGACTGGTCATCATCATCCTCCAGGAGACAAGCCGGGTGTGTAGGCACGGAGGAACTTGCCAGTTGAGGCAGAGAGTGCCTGAGGAGCCAAGCTGGCACAGGTGTGGTTCTCAGCCAAAGGCAACTCAGGTCAGATGAGTCATTGCTGGTCGCCCATGGCCTGTGAGAAAGATGTGAGGGCTGCAGTTACCAAAGAAGCCAACCAGAACCTTGATCATGAAAAGCACCATGATGATGATGACGATGACGACGATGACAACGACCATCAGCACCTCCACCAGCACAACCACCTGATTTCCTTGAGTGAAAGGAAAGCGTGGTTCTCTCCAATGTCCATGTCCCTCACGTAGCCACAGCCAGCATGTAGCTGTGGCCTCTGCTGCACAGAATCCTAGGTGCTCTGTCTTGAACACAAGTATAGTTCTGTGGATGGAGTAGTGGAAACAGGAAAATAGTGCTTGAAATTGTGACGCCTTCCCATGAGCCTGGACCTGTGTTTGCCTCCCATGAACATGAGGCTGGGGTCCCTTCCTGTGAACCTGGAACTGTGGTTGCCGGTCTTGATCTTGGAGTTGTCCCCTCCCATCAGCTTGGAACTGTGGGGGTTCCCCTGAGACCAGAGCTGCATTCTCCTGTTCTCCTCTTGTGAGCCGGGGCTGCGCCTGTCTCCTACGATCAAAGCCATGGTCCTTCCCTGTGAACCTGGGAGTGTCATTGCCTCCCATGGGCTGGAGCTGTGGTCCTCTCCTGAGAGAGTTCTGGTCCCATCCTATGAACCTGGAGCTCTAGTCACCTCCTATGAACTGGAACTGTGGTTTCCTCTCAGGAGCCAGAGTTCTGGACCCTTTAAGTAGGTGGGGGTTGTGGTCCCCTCCCTTGAACCTGGAGCAGAGATCTCCTTCTGTGAGTTGGAACTTCGGTCCCCTCCAGTGAGCCAAAGTTGTGGTCCCTTCCCATGAGCCAGAGTTGTGGTCCCCTCCCGTGAACCCAGAGTCATGGTCTGTTTTCAGTTCTCAAAATTGCAGAGCCAAAGGAGACGCAGGTATAGGTGGGAGGAAGTGAGACCTGGACCTGTTAACAGGCTAGCTGTAAGTTTCCCAGTACTGAAAAAATGACTGGCTCTGCCTGGCTGAGTGCTCTTAGAGCAGAGGGGAGCTAGGTAGAAAATCAGAAAACCACAAATATAGATGATATCAGGAGATTTTAAAGTGCTGTCTGTAGAGGAGAATGGAGACACTCTGTCCAAGGTCTGTCTGTGTATCAAGAACTTCCAAAGATGGTGGACCTTCACCCAGAGACTAATCAGCAGGCCCCATAGAAGCCTGTGTTCCCCTTCTCCTCAGAGGAAAACCGTTGTCCTTCCTAAGGCATCCAATGGCCGTGTACAGCTGCAGGTTAGTCACCTTCAGCTTCTCCCTTCAAGTTGCTTCTCTCTTTTATTTCTTTGTCTTCCCACTTTCCTGATGTTGCCCAGCCAGGAGGGTGGTGACACACATTGACTTGGCTCATAGGGGACTGTGTGTGAACTGATGAAGTCTGAACTCAGGGGTCTTGGGGCCCTACAATAAAAGTGGCCTGAGGACTTTTGCAGAGAATCTCTTTGTAGCATAACCCTCATCTCTCTGCTTCCTGCATTGATTTTGTATCTGCTTCAAGAAACTTCATTGGAGGCTGATGACTGGTATTGCCATTTATGGGGTGAGATTCTAGGACAGGACAAGTGGAGCTCGAATTTGGAACTCCTTTGGAACATCAGGAGCATCAAAATCTCTGGAGTCTTATGAACAGATGGTAGAGAACAGTGACCAAAATTTGGGCTCATACAACAGAAGACATGGCAGATTCACGGAAGACTTTCCTAGGCCCTTTAGTCCTACCCAAGAGCTCCTGACTTGCATGCTCAAGAAATGGAAACAACCTAAACGCAATGGATGGAAGCCAGTGGATAATGAAACTGTGGTGTGTTTACACAATGGAGCTCTACTCAGCAGTGAAGACAGGAAATCATGAAATCTGCAGGGAAATGCATGAAATTAGAAATTCTACTAAGAGAAGTAACACAGACCCAGACAAACAAGGGACAGAGGTTTCTCTCATTTCTCTTAATTGATGTTTGTCTCATCAAGCTGGAACTGATCTGGAAGCCTCCTCCCTGAAGATTAGCTCCTATAGTATCAGAGTATACTATGCAAACTGACAAGGGAGAAAACCAATGGGTAATTCCATCCAGCTGTAAAGTCTGTGAACCACAACAATGACTGGCCCAGAAAATCATCTCTACTAGTACAGTAGTGGAACTTTTATCTTGGGGGTAATCAATAGTGGTCTAGTTGGACTTAAGTTTTGCTCAATGGGATGGAACTCATGTGTGGTTCTGTAAACACAGTCAAATACACATGGCTAGAGAGGTTATAGGTCTTAGAGAAAAACCTACTTTTGTTACACTCCTATATTCTAAATATGTTTCCTTCTGTTTACAATCAGGTATACCTCTCACCATTCATCAAAGAAGTGTCTTTTCTGAACAGATGGAGACTATTACAAAGTTCCACAACTGGTCAAACCCAGAGTAAGTGTCTGTGACATGCCCAGTTCCTAAGTGACATATCTACAATGCAATCTCTACATCTAAGGCTTAGGGAACATAGCAGAACGGGAGGAAGAAAGAATATTAATACATCTTTCAGCTCTCACTAGCGAAGCTTCCTTATGCAACAGATGGTGATTAAGCTGGAAATTCACAGCTAGGCAAAGTGTAGAGCATAAGAGACTGTAGAGAAGCCTGGAGAGGGCTCAGTTAAGAGTACTGGCTCTTCTCGCAGAGGATCCGGGTTTGATTCCCAGCACTCACATGGTGGCTAACAACTACCCTTAACTCCAGTTCCGGAGGATCTGACCCCCTCTTCTGACCTCTGCAGGCACTACATGACACAGATGTACTTACACACATGTAGTCGATAAATTCATACACAGAAAATTGATACACAGAAAATAAAAATAAATAAAATTTTAAAAAAAGAGACTGCAGAGAGTGTGTCCTTGAATAGGACATTTATATCACACCTATGCTACCCAAGGCTCAGGGGCCATTGAGGAAGAGGGGGTGGAAAGATTACAAGAGCCAGGCGTGGTGGATGGCCACGAGGAAACAGAGTGCTTCAGGCAACTGAGAAGTTACTCACATGAACTCACAGAAATGGTGACTGCATGCACAAGACCCATGCAAGCTCAAGCCAGACACAATCTCAGCATAGAAGTGGGCAGGTGGATAAGAAGTGTCGACCTTTGCTGGGGAATGAATGGCAATTGATAAGTACTGGGAGGGGGAAAGTTGATTTTCTTTAAGGATGTGGGACTAGAAAGGTGAACCAGGCTCCAGTGAATAAACACGCGACAGGATATTTGGGGACAAAAATCTTGACTTGATAGGCCTTAACATATATGACAGAATACATGAAATCTGGCAGAGGGGGAGTAAGACGTGTACAGATAAGGGAGGGGAGCAAGATATGACCAAAATATATTTCACGGGGCTGGAGAGATGGCTCCGTGGAGAGTTTAAAGTACTGACTGCCCTTGCAGAGGACCCGGGTTTGATTCCCAGCACCCACATGACAGCTAGCAACCATTTGTAACTCCAGTTTCAGGGGATGTGGGCACCATCTTCTGACCTTCAAGGGAGCTGCATGACATGGGTGCACTTACACGCATTTCGGGAATCATTCGTACAGGTAAAATTAAAAAATAAATATTTAAGAAATATGTTGCATGAAATTCACAAAATTCAATTAAAAATATACAAAAGAAAAATTACATTGCATACGTATATGAAATTGTCAAGGAATGAATAAAATATTTTTAAAATTTGTAACTTACAAAGCAGAACGTGAATGACACAGAGTGGGTTGATTTAAAAACAAAATAGTGATGTTAATGGACTAAAGTCTTAGTGAGGTTGATATAATAAATGTAGCCAGCATGTATTTTGACAACCAGTTGTGACCAGACAGTGTTACCTTTGAATCAGTGAATCTGAAAGTGGGAAAGAGACATGATTATGGAAAAGCATAGTTCAAATAGGGTGGAAGGAAATGCAATTGGAGCTGAGGAGGAAACAGAATCGAGAGCCCAGGGTGATGATGAATGGATAAAATAAATATGTTGTATATATACACAAGGAAATATTATTCAGCCTTGAAAGAAGGAGATCATTTGCAACAACATGCATGAACCTGAAGGATATGTTAACTGAAATAAATCATATATGAAAAGAAACAAAATGCACGACAAATCCACGTGTGATCTAAAGTAGCTGATTTCATAAAAGTAGGCCAGTCACCCAGAGGGAGGGAGTAGAAACTGCAGAGATGCTCAGAGTGTATAGTTTCTGTTATGTGAGATGAGAGACTCTGGAGATGGAACATACAGGAACTTGGTGATACTACACGTGAAACTGCTAAGAACGTAGACCTCACCAGAACACCAAACCAAAAGGTGTTGTGTGAGATAACAGGTATTTTAATTAGCTAAAATATGGTAGTTATTTCCTAATGTGCACACATAGCAAAACTCCACTTCTACACCTCAAATATACACAATGCACACTTTAAATTTGTCAATTATGATTTTATTAGGCTTGGGGAAGAAAGCAGAGTGAAGAATTCTTTTTCTGCATGAACAGTAGCTGTCTATGCACCAGTGTGAGGTCTTGCATATGTGTGTGGGAATCTAGAAGGCCTGCAGCCAGCACTGAGCAGTGAGACAGCACGAATCCCAAATGAACGGCAGTTCCTACAGGGAAGTCAATGAGTAATAATCTGGAACCAAGCCCAGAAAGTATTTTGCAGTAAAAATGCCCCTCAAGTGATTTCATATCTTAAAAATGCCAGCAAGTCCTATAAGTTCTAAATAAATTGCACTAAAATATCAATGAACAAGAAATACGTAACCAGATTTTTCGTTCTTTACTATTTACCACATGTGTCATAAATTCCACGAAGGCATTTGTTTTGCAAAGTGCCTGGTATGGAGTAGACTTCCAGTAGGAATTATTTTTTAATTGCCCCCAAAATATTTGTAAGGAAGTGGGACAAGTGTATTACCCCCTTTCCCCCCAAGATCCAGGGATCACTGTGGAAAAGGGGACGGAAAGAGTCGAAGAACCAGGGGCTGTAGATGAGAAGGAGGCAGTGTCTTCCAGACACAACAAGGTAGTGCACACACGAACTTGCAATGGTTGGCACGGTATACACAAGACCTGCTCAAGCTAAAGCCAGATAAAATCCCAGTATGGAGGAGAGAAGTGGTCAGGAAGTCCCACTCTAGCCGGCAGCTATTGGCAATGGATAGCTACTGGGAGAGGCAGAGTCAGTCTTTTAAAAATGTGGCTCCTGGTAGGTCTGCTGCACTCCAGTGGACGGCCACACACCCAGGAGTACTGGGCAGCACACATTGGACGTGATAGGTTAAGAAAAAAGGACACAAATTTGGGTGAATAGGAAAAGAAGAGGATGTGGTACTTGGAGGAGCTGGGAAGGGAGGTAGATATCAAAATACATGATGAAGTCTCAGAGAACTAATAGAAAATTTAAAATATTTCTAAATAAGTATTAAAATGTGAAAGTGTCCATTGGTAATAAAATATACAGATGGAATAGAATGGAAATATTTCTGTTATGACTTTATTCTTTTGAGCACCACATATTTAACTGAAATAATCCAGAGTACAGATAAAAATAATTTATCTGCTGAGTCCATGAGATGGCTCAGTGGGCAAAAGTGTGTGCTGTAAAAACTGATTACTGGAATTTGATCCCTGCATCCCACAGGAGAAGGAGAGAACCAACTTCCCCAAATAAAATACAAAAATTGTATGTAAATACATTCATCACAGAATACTTTTACTAGAATAATCTAGAAGCTACATCAACGTGTAGGGGAATGGTTTATGTGTAACACAGAATATTTAGTTACTCATTATTTTTTCAAGAAACATTTATGGTACACTAACTCTGTGTGTGGCATTGCACTAAACTACCAACAAATGCAGTTGTTAGAGTTGTGTGGCAACAGGACTGTTCTCTGCTTTGGTTCTCTGATAAATAAGTAGGTTTTATTGACTCCTGCCACAAAACAACAAAAGTTTAATTATGCACGATGATGGAAATCCATTCACTTCACCACAGTGACACTTTTATTGTATGTATCCCACAGCACTCTGTTCTATCCTTTAAAAAAAAAAGCATGATTTCCCAAAGTGGGAAAAAATGAAGGAGCTGTGTGCTTGTACAACATTATTATAGACAGTTCAGCATGTTGGGCAGTTAATATAAGTCCAACAATATAAATATACACAAATAGGAGAGAAGAAGCTTGGTGGGTTATCGATGGAAATGTTTTATTGGTAATCACTGGATGGTGGAATTAGATAGTTCTACAGAGAAAACAACATAAAATCATTTTATATGCACTTGACTTTGTTAACATTTCATTATGGTATTGTTAACACAGCCTGAGATTAGTCCATGCTAGTTGAATGAGCAGAAAATAAATAAACAGATGTGTGAAAAAAATCTATAGGGTTTCAATGCTTAATGTGCTTCTGTGCCTTCAAGAAATCAGAGCCTAAGAGGATCATGTGGAACAAGGCTTGGGATCCCGCAAAAGGCTCACAGCGACATTCTTGTTCTCTGCTATTACATCTCTTCCCCCAAATCTTCTCTTCCAGGGTCATAGAACCCTGAAGCATGAGTCTCACTGTGCTTCATGACCAAAAGAGTTAATAGCTGTATAGTTGTATCCCTGTTAGGAGGGAAGATCCTGGGGGAGAAGAGCATCATATGGACAAATCCCTGCTCCATGCTGATGCTCAGAGGAAGAATAATTGGTTCTGCAGTTCCTCCTGTACAGTGGTCTACTGGCCATTGTAGTCTTCTGGCCATCTGGACCTTCTGGGATGATGGTGGAGCCTGACCCCAGGTGGAGCCTGATGGCTGCAATGGACACTTTGTGATGAGGAGAGGTGTATGTTGGTGTTAACCATTGGAGTCTGGTTCATCCGTGGGTCCTCTGCCCGTGGGCATGAATTGTGGGGGTCTGACTGAGAGCACGGGGATGGAGGAAGTGGGGGAGATTCTGACTTTATTGGTGGGAAACACGGGAAACAAAGTGATCGACTGCCTTAATGTTTGGAGAGATGAGATTTGTAACTTTCTGTCTGTGACCAGGGGGCAGTTCAACTGTTCCTGCAGAAGCTTAGGGAGAATTAGGGAGAATTGTGGAAATTGAGTGCAGAGAGATGAAGCAACTTGCTTCTAGACTTCTTCTGTGACTAGAAAATTACCTTCTCTCTGGAGTTCACATAAATAATAATTTACATGAGAAGATTTAGTCTAAAGCAGTAGATTAGAGAATTTGTCTTGTAAAGGGCTAGGGTCATACTGCAGATTTTAAATATGATTGAATAAATTCTGCCCTACAGAAGCTGCCATAAATAAGAAAGATTAATTACATTTAAAAACATTTATTTATTATTGTTTAACAGTGTCATACATTTAAAAAATGAATTTTTGTCATTTCCCCCTCTTCTCCTCTCACCCCCTACCCCACTGAAATCTTCCTGTCTTCCTCACATTTTCCTGCCTTCTTTAATTAGCTTTTCTTGTTGAAATGTGGGTGGGAAATTATATACTAGATTCTTTTTTGTTTTTTGGTGGTTTTGAGACAGGGTCTTCCTGTAGCCCCAGCTGGTCTGGACTCACTACGTAGACCAGGCTGACCTCAAATTCACAGACATTTGCTGCCTGCAGATTAAAGGCGAGGGCCACCTCAGCTAGTACTGGGGGAAAGAGAATGTCTTTGGTTTTATGATTTTTATGTACCTTATGACTAATTATGATTCCACACAGTCCTTTTAATAGATAAAAGTGATTTGATAACTGGTGCTATAGACAGTGTGTATAGAAATCGAAATGGCTGTGATCCACTTAATAAAAGCAGAAGGTGGGCGTGACTTGGCTCGCAGCTTACCATTTGATTATTCCTGGAATAAAATCCCAGCCAGCACTTACAGTTTTTAAAAAATTTCTTAGACAAGCTGTAGCTATGTAGCCTAGGCTGGCTGTGAGTGCTCAGTCCTCTCAAGTATTTGGGTTTTGTATCTCTGACTCAAGCTTGTGCAGTCTGAATTGGAACTGAAGGAGCAGGTATTTTGCCCTGTGAGGTGCCCTCTGTGAGAGCCCTCAAGGACTGCAAGGCTGGAGGCAGGGGCATGAATGGAACAATACCCTGTCTGTGCACACTCAGCCGAAGTTCACCCACCAAATGAGAGGAAGTCAGAGTGCAGCTTGAAGGCAAACACTGACTCGCAGATAATCTATGACGTGCGTGAGAGTCAGTTTGATGAGATAATTGTTGAGTATCTGTAAATTCCTGTGTGTGTACATGGAAGTTTAAGTGTGCATGTGTGGTATCGTAGTGAAGGTCTATTGTGTGAATTGTAAAACTTAGTGGCAGGCACCTTTTCCACACTGAGCCATCATACAGACCCAGTCAAAGTTTCTAATGACGCCACCTGTCTTGGATTCACATATTAGCCTAACTACAGAAAAATTGTTTGAACAAACTATTATTTGAGGGTCAGTATCTTCTTATATAAACAAGGGATAATTTCAACTTCATAGTTTTGGTGTGGGGATTATAAGTAAGAAATATGTTTCATATTCAGGTACTTAATTGCTATTATAAAATTAAGAAATATTAATAATAGATATTAGAGATTACAAATAATAGGAAATGAAAGGCCACATTAGATCTGGGAACTGAGGTGCAGCAGGTGATTCTGGAGGAGGCCTCGGGAGTGTTTGAATTACATATAAAATGGTGATGGATGAACGTGAAGAGGGCGGTAAGAGGACAGGGGAGAACAAATCCTGATTCTGTGAAACTGAAAGATGAGGCATTTGAACCTGTTTACACAGCAAAAATGAGTCACCAGCGAGGGAGAGGTTGAAATTACTGGAGTGATGGGTTAATGAGAAGGGACACATACAGAGAGAGAGGGTTGGGGGCCAGTGCTTGAAGAGGGAGAGATGGTTAAGTATAAATAAGTTTGTCGGTACAGAGTGAAGGTGGAGGAGCGGAAGGGACTTAACAGGTCATAATCATCAGGGTGGAATAGGGCAGACAGAACTGATTCAAGCCCTGTCTGGGAATCCAGATTTCAGCACACCATTTGGTCAGTCAGGTGACCCTGGATGGGCGACCTACCTAAACGTCTAAGCTCTGTCTGTGACTAGGAAGGTGACTGCAGTTATCCCTGGCTATGTGACCGAGGCAAGGCACGTAAAGCCCTGAGCACAGCCTCCTCAAAATGATCTTTTCCATTCTGCCCCTCTTTTCTCCGTTCATCTTACCAGTACTACAAAACAAAGCCACCTAAGATGAAAACTCAACATGCCATTCCCTCACTCCTGTCCAGCAACTCAAACCCAGAAACTGGAAAAGAACTTTGGGCAACACACGTTCAAAAAGCTCTGAGTCAGGAGTCTGTTCCAAAGCGGGCAGTGGTGGCATGGCTGGCGAACCGGTTTTCAGCGGTAGGAATCTTGCTTCCCAAAGAAGTCAGGAGAGTGGGAGTGTGTGTGGGCTGATTGATTACAAACTGGTACAAATTCATTCCTCTTCAGGAAGCTTCTGTTGAAATGTTTAAGGACCGGGTATAGACCAGTCTAGCATGACTGAGGCTCTGAGTTCAAGCCTCAAGAACACATTCACACATACAACACACATAGACACACATCTATCCATCCATCCACACACATCCACATAATTACAGCTGACAGGGACAAATTAGATTTTGCCAGGCCGTATAGTTCAGTAGTGGAGAATTTGCCTAGTTTGCACAAAGCCCTGGGCTTGATCCCTAACCCCACATTGAAGAAAACGAGGTAATTGCATGAAAGAGCAGAGGCTAGGGAAGATGGAAAGTGAAGATGAATAAACAGGATAGAGAGGTTGAGGAAACCAGACTGATAACCTCTTACTGTACATCAGCATCTGGTTATTCTAGATGCCCGTAGTCCACAGATGGGGATCAGCAAAGCTCACACTTGAGGCAGCATCTTGAGATGGGAATAAGTATTGTTCCTTTAATGTCCTCTCTAGACCCTCAATTCCATTTTCAAAAGCTCTTTCAACATTTTTTTCCTTATGGTTTCATTTATTTTCACAATAGTTTCTTTAGTAACTCTTGCTATTTTAATATAGACCCCAAACTTGGAGCAGTATGCAAACATTTGGAGAGGTGTGCAAACCCTTCAGCAACTTGGCCCCATCTCACTCCAGGATTGTTTTTTACCATGTCGTCTGAGATATCTCCAATTTTGTTCAAGTTCTACTTTATCACCCATCTTTACTTGACAAGCTCTTATTCTTCACACTCCATCCAGCTGCACTTGAGAGAGCCTTTTCTGAGCTCTTGAACTTTCATAAGTTTCCTGAGTTCCTCCTTTTCCTCCACATTTCCTGTATTATCATATATATATATATATATATATATATATATATATATATATATATAATCACTTGATTTTTCTGTCTCTCAAATAGGTCCTCAAATATCCATGTTTGGCACACAGCAGGTGCTCAGGGACAACGTCCACTAATAGGCAACCCAGTTGTCATTTTTCTTTTGAGGACATTCCATGTTCCTAGGTGGAAATCACAGTGATTGTTTCTCACAGCTTGTAACTGTTTGCAATAACCAGAGACTTAGATCTGCAGCTTTCTCGAGTGGGATGGCCTCTCTTAAAAATGATCTAAACCATCTCTTCCTGAAATTTGTGTTTGGGTGCTGAAAGAGAAGCCCAGGCTAAGGAAGCAACCTATTGTGATGCACAGTGAGTGGGCAGAATGGTGATGATTTGTCCACCTCTCCTTACCAGAAACCTAGTCCTGGGGTTGACCACAGTTCTGAACAGAATGCTTTCCCCTGTTCTCTCCAATGAAAAATGACCTGTTCTATCCTTCCACACTCCCACCCTCCCCAGCTTTTGGAGCAGAGGGAAATGACCACCATACTCGTGCACAGGTGATCAGCCCCAGGCATGCAACTCTCAACTACAGTGGACCCAGCCACTCCCTCTTCATTTGCTGGGCTTCCCTGGTCTGGAAGATCAGCATTCCTGGATCTCTCTCCCCTTCTTCATTTCCTACCTGGTTGCCCTCCTTGGAAACAGCATCCGCATCTTTGCCATAGTCACAGAACGCAGCCTCCACGAACCCATGTACCTCTTCCTCTGCATGCTGGCTGTGGCTGACCACTTCCTGGCCACTACGACGTTGCGCAAGGCCCGGGGCCGCATTCTGGTTTCATGCTGGAGCGATCTCCCTTGATGGCTGTGTCACTCAAATCTTCTTCATCCATGCCACCGTCATCACAGAGTCTGGGATTCTGTTGGCAATGGCATTCGACCGCTATGTGGCTATCTGTGGCCCAATGCACTACAGCACGGAGCTCAGCCACGCAGTGATTGTAAGGATCGGCTTGGGTGTGGTTCAGAGAAGCTTCTGTGTGACACTCCCGGATGTGTTCCTGGTGAAAAGACTGCCTTTCTGCCATAGCAGTGTGCTGCCGCACACCTACTGTGAGCACGTGGCCGTCGCCAGGTTTGCTTGTGCGGATATTCGGGTCCATGTTTGGTACGGCTTGTCCGTCCTCTGCTGTGGTGCTGGACGCCTTGATCCTTTAGTTTCCTCCGGTCTCATCCTTTATGCTGTCTTCCCGCGGAGCTCGGCAGAAGGCTCTGGGCACATGTGGATCCCATGTTGGAGTCATTTCCATGTTTTACCTGCCGGGCATTTTTACCATAATTACGCAGAGGTTTGGGCACCATGTTCATTTGCATACCCGCATTCTACTGGCCAGTGTCTGCATGTTGGCCCCTCCCATGTTGAATCCCATCATCTCTGGGATCAAGACCAGGCAGATTTGAGAGCGAGGACTCAGTACTTGGTCCTCACAGTGGAAACTGTGTTAAATTTGACTGGTTAGGTGGCACCTTCACCAATATACAACTTCACCTCTTTTATAGCCACTTTGCAGACTTGTGAAACAAGAGTGTCACTGACAGCGTGCAAACGATCTTGTGATTTTTGAAGGCACTTAGCCCCGTGACCTTGAGAAAGGTGCTGTTTAGGAAGCATGGACTTTTGGATCAGTACTAAAAAAGACTACGATGATGATGGTGGTGATTGTCATGGTGGTGTTGATGGTGAGCTGTTTGACCATTGGCAAAGTCCTCATTTTTTCAGAGACTTTTCTTAGCACATACTTTGGAGACCAGTAAAAAGAGGGATGCCAAAACCAAAGCAATGGTGAGAACAAGATTGTTTTACTTACAATGAACTTGATCAGTGCGTTACAATGAAAATAACCTAGATCAAATATATATTAATGTAATTGTGTACATATATATATACTTTAACTTAAAATATATTTTAGTTCAAAGTAGACTTGAAGGGCTGCCATCATCTTCATGTTTCTTGATTATTTTCTGATTATAACCTTTTATCAAAAGGCTGTGGCAGAACTGATGGATAAACAGGACCTTTGCTACGCATAATACAGGATAAGTGGTTTCTTTACAATTTTCTTCCATGTTTTCTTAAGCCACTTTGAAATTTTGATATAATAATTTTTGATTTATTTTTATTTTATGTGTATGAGCATTTTGCCTGCATGTATGCAAATGCACCACATGTGTATAACGGCCACGGAGGTCAGAAAAGGCATTGGATCCTTAGGAGCTGGAGTTTTGGATGGTTTTTTGCTTCCATGTGGGTACTGGGACCACATCCTGGTCCTCTGCAAGAACAGCCAGTACTCATAACTCTGAGACATCTTTCCAGCTCCTTGATGCAATATTTCTTTAAAATTTTGGCATAGTAGGGCATGGTGACATACAACTTTAATCCCAGCACTTAGGAGGCAAAGGCAAAGGATCTCTGTGAGGTGGAGGCCAGCTTGGTCTACACAGGAAGTTCCAGGCCATGTGTGGCTACAGAGAAACCCTCTGTCTCAAAAAAAAAAAAAAAGGCAAGAGACTTTTTGTCTCTGTTAATTTGTAAGCAGGTGATAGACTGAAAGTAGTTCAGGAAAATCAACAGGTTTTATCCTCATATAAGGGAGGAACAATATTAATCAAAATTGGAATTTGTGTGAGAAGATCCTTTCCACATTTCTCAAGCTAACTTTTATCTGACAAGCAGAAATGTACCTGGGTTACTTGATATTGACTATTGGGGTGAAAACTGAGGTACTATGAAATCTTTCAATTCATTTCAGAGGGGACAGAGGGAGTGTATCAGCTGTGTAGCATATATCTTCAGGGAGCAAGATAATCTGGTTTGTCAGGATATTAAGATTTTTGAGAAATAAGAGTTAATGTTATGTCATGTGATAGTGTTCATCCATTGGTAAAAGGTACAAACCATCTGTATATACTATCTGAATGTTTCACAGTATATTTAGCAGATGTACTGAGGACAATTAGATTCTGTTTTAGAGAAGGAACATCGTTCGATAGTTTGGTTTACCTTTAATGTGCTCAGTTGGGCCAAACCATGTAACTCCAAGCCTGTTTTATAAAAAAATGTTGATATTCTCATAAAAAGTCTTTGAATACTCTACTGAAAGTCATAATGGTTGTACAGGTATGTGCTTGCAGAACACACATATACATTCTCCAAGCATATAGAAATGTTAATATTTATTGCAAAGAGTATATTTTTTGGATCAAGAATACCAGATAAGATTTCTTCAGTGGAAAAACATTTTAGAAGATTTCCATTCTGACTGACAAGGTTCTATCTGATCTTTGACATAGTGTGGTAGCCACTTCTATATTTTATATTTTAAAAAGTATATTATAAGGAAAATATTTATATTTGAATAGCCACGAAATGGAAATACTTATGTGCCATCAATAATAGAATGAAGAGTAAACTGTAGTATATCCAAACAATGAAAAATGAAGTATCAATAATAATGAGTAATTATAAGGATGACTCTTTCCAGCATAGTATTGAATTATGAACATATGAACCAAAATGAAGCTAGATATAAAAGAATAGGGAGTAAGAGTTCCATAGAACGTCATTTATAGAGCATTCAAAGGATCAGCAGAAACCCACGTTGTCGATGTATGTATGAGGGGAGTGGTGCCACTCTCATGGGAAACAACTTGAATGGAGTTCATTTGGATTTGCTTGGATGTAGTTATTTCTGGTTTTTCCTATAGGGATTCTAGCAGAAAGGTATATGTAATTTGTTACTAAAGGAATCTGTGACTGAATGGCATGTGCACTTTTCTGAACACACATTTATGTCAATTTTAAAAAATAAACCCCAATACATGCTAGAGTCTCAAGAAAACCAGTACGGAATATGGGCTCTCTCTTGGAGGTCCTTCTTCCTCTTGAATTTCCAAAGAACCTTGAGAACTTTCAGGGTACAGAACGAGTGAAGCATACCCTGCAAACGAGTAAGAAATGCCCTTTTGAGAACTTTATTGCATTGGTTACTTCTAGAAAAGTCTTGTATAGACCAAAGTATGATAGTCTCCCATCACTGGTCAAGGCAAATTTTCAGAACTCTCAATATATTAATTCTGGTAATTATTTCTGGAGAACCTGCTGTGTACCCAACACTGTGGTAGGCACAGAGAATGCAATGCTCAAGCCCCAGTATCCTTACCATCTTCAGACAGCTTTATCACAGGACTGAGGATCCCTTCTCTTTGAAGGGCAGAACTGGCTCTACATGAGTCTTCTGCTCCTTGACTGAAAGGCCTGGACATGGCTATGGAGTCTTTATCTCCAATGCATGGCCCAGAATAGATGCTGAATAATCCTTTACACTGAAACAATTTCAAGGTAGAACCAGAAGTCCAAGAGAGGATGTGACCACATTCTGGGTGTCAGAGAAAATATCTTACACCAAGGCTTGCAATATCTAAAACATTCTTTAACCAACTCCATTACAATCAGCATGTGGTTAGAAGATCCAACCAGAATTTATGGGCTTTATGAACTATAGGTTCTGGGTGGGTGTTTCTTTATAATAGTACCAATGTGGAATACTGAAGTGATTTCTACTTCTTCAAGTATAACCCCTCCTTAGGGCAGATGATAATTCCCTCCAAAAACTTTAAGAGACCCAGGAAGACCAGCCCCAATATTTCCAGGTTCCAACCTTTACCTCATGGGGGAAGGTGTGATTTATAGGACTGGCTAGCAGCCATCAGAGGCCTGGGTCAAAAGAGAGGCCACCAGCAAGGTGGTCTGAGAACAAGGTATACGTGCTTGGGTGGTGGTGGTAAAGATCAAAAGACACACTGGAGGAAGCATTCTGAGAGGGAGTCAGGTTGAGAGGGTGAGGCAGAGCCTTCCACGGCTGAGGAGTCTGAGCCCGGAAGGGAAGGAAGGGCTGAGAACGGGGAGAAGCTACTTCTCTTATGGAGAGCAGAGGAAAGAAAAAGTGAGGGATGTTCTGAGTTGAAAGCAGAATACATTTTTTACTTATTATTTAAGTCTTTGACTCAGAGTCTCATCTTGCTTAGGCTGCTCTTGACTTCTCTATGTAGCCAAAGATAACCGTGAGTTGCTGATCCTCCTGCTTCTGTGGATTTCCTGAGCACTGGGATTATAGGCGTGTGTCACCATACCTGGTTTTGACCCAGTATACTTAGGACCCTCTAGAAGGAGTCTGTTTTCTCATTTCTTACTCCTGACCCTGGAATCCACTCTACCGTCCTGGATTTCTCAGCCCCTTTGCTTCCCAGAGATGCTGCATTGAATCCTACCTGTCTGAACTCTTTTCTTTCCTCCCATCCTGAAACCTGTGGGTCTGAGGCTCAGGCCTACATTGTAGAGCTTAGACAGACTTACTGGTGGCCAAGCCCAGGGACTTAGGCAGCTCATTTCTTTGGGTTTTTAAATCCTCTTCATAATCTTTCTATTAACAGGTAGAGATGTGGGGGAGGAGTTGAGCGGAGGCAGCCTGGCCACAGAGAGCAGAGACAAAATGCCGCCCACCCCCCTCACTCTTGGCTCCCACATTCTCACTCCTGCCCCATTCAGTCTCCCTCCTGCGGTAGACAGAATGCCTCATCTTCTGCTGTGGTTGATTCCGGAAGACAGACAGGGCCTTTTCTTCCTAGTTCTGTCGTCCTATCCGCTGAATTGGAATACATGTTGACAGAAACACATCTCAGAGTATTTCCTCAAACATGGAGATATGGTGCACACTCCTTCTCTGCTGTCTCTTAGGGGATGTTGGCTCCAAGTCCCTAGATGTGACACTGGGAGTGATGGTGAGCATCTTTAATCCCAGCCCTTGGGAAGCAGAGGAGGTAGATCTCTGCGAGTATGCGTCCAGCCTCGTCCACATAGTGACTTCCAGGTGGGCTTGGACTGGGGAGATCCTGTCAGCAAAACAAAACAAAACAAAACAAAACAACAAAACTCCAAACAAATCCCTAGATATGGGCACATATACTGATGTAATCATAGGGGCCAGGAAAACTGAGAGGAGCCATGTGATAAAGGGGAAGAAGGATCTTGAGAGGAAGACAGTGGGAGACAGGTGGTTATTAGTGGGAAATGCGGAAAATGGGGAGCACTCTAACTGGGGAGGGGAGAGTGAGGGTTATACAGGGGGAGGGGGGAGTGGGCGTTATACAGGGGGAGAGAGAGGAGAGACAAATATTGTTTAGTTGGCACAGAAAACCAGAGGGAAATGTATTAGTTTAAATCTAACTGACAATAAAACACAGGTGCATGTGTGTGGCTGAAGGCTCTGTAACTAAACCACAGTGCCAGGCAGGAGAAGCCTCCTTTCAAGTTGTGGGTCAGAGGAGTCCAACACAAAACAACACAGTCTGTTGCCAGAACCATTGATTGCCTCCCATAACCTGAAGTTAAGACCCAATTGTTGAAGAAAGGCCACACTTCAGGCACAGGATTTGGAGCAATAGAGCTGAGACAGACCTGGAAGCCTTCCCCCTGAAGACGAGCTCTCATGGTATCAGAGGATGCTATAGAAGCTGCTAAGGGAGAAAACCAATCAATGGTCCTACCCAGGTGTAGGGCCAATAAACAACATTATGACAGGCCCAGTAAACTATCCCTACTGCTGCAGTAATGGCACTTTTATCTTGAGGGTAGTTAATTAACAGCTGTCTAATTGGACTTAAGACCTACTCAGTGGCTGAGAATGCATGTGTGGTGCTGTAAAGACAGCCAAATACACATGGCTGGAGAGGTCATAGATCTTAGCGAAAACCCCAAGGTGTGGCATCCCTAGACAAATGTAATTTCTTACTATGTGCTAGATATGAATCCTTATCTACAGACAAGTATACCACCAGTCACCATTCACCAGAGAAGCTTTTTCTTCTGATCCTGAGGAAATACTTCCCAGAACATTTCACCACAGTGATTCTGGTCTCTTGTTCTTTATAGGTGATATTTCAGCCCCAACTAAACAGCATCAATTGCCCAGGAAAACAAAGATTTCACTGCAGTAATTCTGGTCTCTTAATCACAGCTGATTCTTCAGCCGCAGCTGACCAGAACTCACAGATTTCTCAATTGACAATATCACACAAGGGGTCCTGATGGTCTCTGATTCCCTTTGAAGCTTCCATAGTCTACAACTCTTTTCAGCATAACTGTTCCAAGGTCCATAGCAATAAACTCTAAATACTCAATGACTTTTCTAGCTCAAAGTTCCAAATGTTTCCACAATCCTTTCAAAGAACACAAAGTTCAGGTCTGTCACAGCAATATCCCATGAACCTGATACTAATTTCTAGTTTGCCTCGATTGCCGTGACAAAACACTCTGACCAATAACAACTTGAGGGGGGGGTGGTATTTCGTTTACATCTCCCGGATCACACAGTTCATCAGGGAGTCTAAGGTAGGAAGTCAGGTCAGGAACCTGGAGGCAGGAGCTGGAGCACAGGACATGGAGGAATGCTGCTCACTGCTTGCCTCTCTGGCCCATCCTCAGCCTGCTTTCTTATACAATGCAGAACAACCTGCCTAGGGATGGCACCACCCACAATGGACTGGGCCCTCCCACATCATACAACAATCACAAAACATATCCCACAGACATGGTCACAGGACAGACCAATGAAGCCCACATGGTAGAAGATGTAAATTAACTCCTGCGAGTTGCTCTCTGACCTCCACAGCTGCACATGGCACACCTGCACTAAATGCAACCAAAAATGAAAACAAACAGGAAAGCTAAGGGGGGACCGTGTTCAGGGTGGGAGAGGCTGAAGGGAGAGGCGTGCCCAAGGAGGTAAGTGTGAGCAGAGCACAGTAATCTACATATGTATGAAAGTAATCATGAAACTTACAACTCTGTACGCTGACAGGAAAAATTAATGAAAAGAAATCTGCCATGTTTCATTTTCGATTTTGAAAGAAAGAAGCATAGTTTAAATACCCGTAAGGTATTTGCTTATCAAAACATTCTCTGCCAAGGTTCACATTAGCTGAAAATTCAGTGCAGCGTTTACATGTCCTGCTGATGCCACCACGGCCGTGCACTGCACAAAGGCACCTTTTCCAGCAAACAGCCTGACCAAGCAACCAAATGGCGCGCCTCCCGGTCAGCCTCTTTGTTCCTCAGCTGAGCTAAGCAGACATTACCACAGCTCCGCAGCAAGGTGAAAGCTCCCACCCTGAAGTTATTGGTAGAGGAGGGCAATGCCTGCAGAATGTGCTTTTAAGAATAACAAAAACATCCACCAATGGATCTCTTAATGAATAATGAAAGGGGACATTATACAGTTAAGCCCATGACTTGGAGTAAAAAATTCAGAGGCAGTTCTCCGGGTCCAGGCTGTTGATATTTTTGTTCCACCGTGGCCCCCCTTCATCAGGAATCACAAAGCTTTCATCTGTAGCATAGAGAATACCTACAGTACTTTGAACACAGGCCTGCTTCCTCATGCTCCTAGCAAATTAGATCAACGTTCTTTAGTTTTTGGAAGTAGACACCTCTATTTTTAAAGTATTTTATTTATTTTCAATGCGTAGGAGTGTGTTGCCTGCATGTGAGTGCACCCATGTTGTGAAATGCCGAGAGTCAGAGAAGAGAGCATGTGATCCCCTGGAACCGGAGACATGGATGGTTGCTAGCTGCCATGTGGGTGCTTGGAATTGAACCCGGGTCCTCGGCAAGAGCAGTCAGTGCTTTTAACCACAGACCACCTCTCCAGCCCCTTCTTGCTATTTTTAAAGTCTTTGAGAGTAAGCTTTGATACTTGGACGCGACCATCCCTGTTGCCCCCACCAGGATTCTTTCACTCCAGCTCCAGGCCAGCTCCAGGGCTGCAGCAGTGTTCTGTGCTGAACTGGGTCTCCGCAGGCCTTCACTGCCGCAGGTGGGAAGTTTCTTCAGTCAGAGTGGGAGGGACAAGGGAGGAAGCTCCTGTCAGTCCTGACTTTGTCTGGCAGCTATTGTATCATCATCAAGTCCATCACAGTGTGTATCAAAACCCTTCTGGAACTACTGAATGAACTCAAAACTGTCTTGAAAAGTACCTGGTACTAAGTTACTCACAGGAATTTTTTGGCTAGCATCTTTCCTCCTAAAACATTCTTTTGAAGTTCTGGATATATTTGTGTTCTAGCTCAGCTATGAGTTTCACCTTCTTTGAGGCGATGGAATCAGAGATCGCACACGTATAACCCGACAAGAGTAGCCTCTCAGCGCATCACTGTGAGATCCAGCTGCAGAGACTCACGGATCAGGCTGGCGTATCATGCTAGGTTACCACTGGTGACTGACATCAAATACATTCTCACTGTTCTCATCAGTTCTTGTTGGAGGCATTTCTACTCCTCTGGCCTAGCTCTGGGTCTGTCATCCTGGCTGGTAATCTGGACCTGAGTCAACAGATGAAGAAGTGGGCAGAGCATCCAGAAGCGGGGAAAACCCAGCAAGAACAGCAGCAGCATAAAGCAAACCAAACGAAGCCAAAGCACAGACAATGTTAAACACACACATTTTGGGCTCAATGAGATAGCCCAAGGCACAGTGTTTTAGGAATCCCTTCAAGCAAGCCATAGAAGACAGGAATAAATATCTGGCCAGTAATAGTGTAGAAATAGCGAAAAGAAAACAAGTTAAACAATGGAGGCAGAAATGTGGTTCTAGATGCTCCAGAGGGGTTTGGGCTACATGTGAGGAATCTGCTTCACTGGAGGGAATCATTAAGAATGTAGGTCAGGAACACTGATCTTCAAGTTAACACTGACTTTTATTTACCTCTCTGTTTTCTGGGATCCTGTCTCCTTTGCAGAGCCAGGGGAGGGGTGTCGTTACACAAAAGAGGCAGGGTGCATGGTCGAGGGAGGCGCACCGACAGGAGCGGTAACAGTATTCAGAAAGGGCCTTCAGCAGTCACTGGATTCTGATCATCACGACAGGGGTGGGGGTGGGGGGAGTAACAGACTCCAGAAAGGGCCTTCAGTGGTCACAGGCTCCGGATCATCACATCTTTAGCGGACAGAGCTCTAGAGGGCCTGCGTTTCCTCCATCGTCATTGAATCCAGCACTGAAGAAGGGCCGCAGAGGTCCGGCAAAGGCACACTCAGAGAAGGTGTAGATGAGGGAGCCATGGTCAGTGATGTTGTAGAAGGAGACGATGCCGGCCTCATAGTCCACAAAGATCCCGATTTGGCAGGGAGGCACATGAAGGTGGAGGAGGGTGGTCTGGGGGCTGGTGCCAGCCTCATAGTGATCATTTTTCCACAGCCAAATTACCCAGAAGCCATTCTCAGAACTGAGTGAAAACTGTCCCTTCCTCTGCACAGAGTTTCTACAGACCCCCAGGTCCCAGGCCTCCTTTCCTGTTACATCTACCTCCCAGTAAAGCTTTCCAGAGGTAAAGCTCTGGGCACCTAGCACCATGGGGTAATTATCAAACCGCTGGTCATTTTCAGGCACATTCTTAGGGGTATTTCCAAGTCGTACTTGTCTCCGATTCTTCGAAATGATGAGCCATGGGTTGGCCGTGTCACCGTCCAGGGTGATATGTACTAAAGGAAGAGGAGCAGAGTTATGCCTGTGTGGGGCCAGGAACACTTTGCCTGCAGCAACCCTTTGCTTACAGTAAGGGGATTCATGAAAACTCAAAGGTGAGGGTGACTCTGAACCTCACCACGTGAAGAAATGACGCCAGCACTCTGGCCCTTGCTCCGGTATTTGAGGGAACCTTACTTACTTGTCAGCGTTCCCCTATGCTCACCTGGCTCCTCCTCTCCACACTACTGCCCGGTGTCCCCCAGGACCACAGCACCCCCTCTACAGATCTCATCGCCCCCATCCATCCAGTCCCACAACTCTTCGAAGTCACCTTACCCCAACATGTCCTCAGCATCTTCTTCCGCCCTGGCACGTGGCAGGCACCTGTCAGGTCAGGGGAGGCAATGTCCAGTGTGTTCACGTTCCAGGAGTCAGTCCTGGGGGAATAGAGAGTTGGAGACTCTTATTTGCCACACTTCCCTCTTATCCCGGGCCCTAAATGACCTACTTTATGGAACACTCGGGTTATTTACCTCAGCCTAAATGTACAAACTCCTCATGCACTCAAGTGTCCAAGTGAAAGGAAAAGGGTGTGTGTGAAGGGAGGAAGGGAGGGAAAGGGAGAGAGATTTCATTTCTATCTATGAGTTCATGAGTTCCTCATTCACAAACATCTGAGATTGCCTCTAGGTGGATTTTATTTAATTTTTCAGGTGAAACATCTAATATAGGCCAAGTGGCTTCTGTAAGGAACCTCAAGCAGTCTTACCCAAGCTGTCTGTTTTACTCATGGCTTACTGTGAATGTCCTTCCTTATAGAATAGTTCTAACAGACTCAGAATTTCCATGTTCTTTTTGGAGAGTATGTGTGGATTTTAATGTGTAAAAACTGTATAGTGTAATTATATTGGGCATTTAATCAACTGAGATCTCCATTAGCTGTTTAGGTCCAGAAACTATTTTATGGAAGACCATGTCTTTGAGAACAGGTAGGCAGGGGGAAACTATTGCAGTGCGTGTGTGCCCAGCTCACTAGTCCTTTTCTAGGCATATGTGCTTCCTGCCAGTCCATCTTCTGACAGAAGAAATCTCTCCTTACCTTTCCAGGACAATTCTCACATCCTAAGGAGAAAAGAGACAGAGAATAAGGTCTGGAGTTTCTGATTTGCCACTGAGACTTCGGTTCTGTGTTGATGTGATACTATGTTGTAGTCCCCAGGGCTCTGCTTTGCAGCATCCCCTTGGGCCAAGGCTCAAAAGATAATTCTGACTAGCTCCAATGAAAAAGGATTTGTGACTACTTGTAGCATAACCAGACACCTGGCATGGCTACAACCCATAGCTAGGAAGGACCAGGGATTTAAAGACTGGTTCAGAAAATAAATTAGAATGACTAGGTTCTTGTGGCGGGGGAGAGAAGTTTGCCAAAGAGAAGAGCAGAAGAGAAAAAAAATGAACAGCACAGCCTGGCAGAAGCCCAGAGGCAGTGTCAGGGAGAAAATGGATGCCCAGAAAGGCTCCTTGTTACTTGTGGACTTGAGCTGTTTGGGATGGAAGTGCTAGTCTGTTAAAACTCTGTCCTGTGCCATAGTGAATCCTCTCCTGTGTCTGCCCATAGTTCAAGTGAGAAAATTAGTGTCCAGGAGTGAGAGCCGTTATGTTAGAACTGGAAGCCTTCTAGGTATAGTTAAAAGGCACTGGGAAGTGCAGAGCCTACTAAGTCAAACCAATACAATTAGCTTTACTGCACAAAGCAGGAAGAAATGTCTTTATGCATTTGATTGGGGGACGGTGAAAGAGGTGTGAGACAAGAAACAGATTGTGCAGGTGGCATGGACTTCCAAAATCATCTAGTCTTAGTTCTACAGAGTGAGGTTAATTAATATATCATGAGTGCACCCAAGACAACTTTGGAGTATCTACTGATTTAAAAAATTAGGCACATATTTCATCTTTACTTTTTACTACTTGGGTGTCCTGACATATTCTGGCTTTATCTCTCTCTATATCTATTCATGTCTCTGCTCCCTAGTTTTCTCATCCATGAAATGGGATCACAGTATCGTGTACCTGAAGCCTGGTAAGTCATAAGTATGCTGTTTAAGAATCTGCAGTTTTTATTGTTATGGGACAAATTAGAAAAAAAAAACCAGTAGCATCAACACATGCTTTGGAAACAAACTTTTAAAAGTGGATTCATGTTGGGAAACAGTGAGATAATTTGAGGGAGAGCATGTTGAAATTGGGCAGGGAGTTCACGGATGCCACATAAAGGAATAGTGTAGAGATGGCGTAGGAGACTTCCCACTCATCCCTCTCCCTCTCTAGTTTCCTAAATGGAGAAACTGGATAAGGCAAAGGACCACAGTTTAGTCCATTCCCATCACCTAGTTACAGAGGGAACTGGAACAGTCCAGTCTTTAAAAACTGCATTTTAAAAAACATTCTCATGGCTACCGGTCTAAGAGCTATACTAGGTTTTCTCACTTAATCCTTTAAAAATCACTTGAGATATGTAATGATGTCTAGCCACATAACGTAACACGAGAGGCCTGATGCTCAGAAAGATTAAGAAACTTGCTCAAGATACCACGCCTGGCACATGTTAGGTACACACCAGGGATGTTCACCTGCGCGTTGCTGTGTGAAGCATTCCCTTTTATATCTGTACCTTGCTGTTCCTCAAATGCAAACCACTCCCGAGTCAAGACTTCCGGTAAACTAGGAAGATTCCAAAGATCAAGGTCTCACTTGCTCAAAGAGGAGTTCTAGAGGCTCTGGCCTTTTCTCAGCTGCGCTGTGAGCCTCTCTCTGGGTCTCACCTTCAGTAGCTCCAGTGCTGAGCCCCGGCTCCTCCTCTCCAGCTCTGAGATCAGCTCCTGCACGGCCTGGGCCTTCTGGGTCAGCTCGGCCTCTTTCTCCCCCAGGATTCTCAGGTGTTCTCCCTCATCCTTCTCCAGCTTCTGCAACTGCCTCTGTTCTTCTCTGGCCAGTAAGTTACTCTGCTGCATAAACTCTGCATGAATCCTCGATTTCACTGTATCAACATTCCTCTTTGGTGTCAAGGGAAAGGTAGAGGTTTAAAATTTATATTTGTCATCATACTTTCCTAAGCTTTGGGGGTAGAGGTGTTTCTATCCCTTGTACACTCACCATTCTGATTATGTCTGGGAATAAACACGCACACACACAAACACACACACATGCACACACACACACAGTCTTGCTGTGCAGGTGGTTGTGAGGCTTCTGGGACCACCATGTGAACAGCGATGGCAAGGGGCACATCACAGCAACCTATGGCACCAAGACAGATTTTCTCAACCTTTTTTTCAAAACCTGATACCGCTCATGTGAATCCTTTTGTCTTTCTGTTTTAGTGAGTTGCAGAGTAAAACCTATTCTGATTGCCAATAATGTAAACACATGGGCTCATAACAGCTTCTTAAGCCCTGGGGAAAGGCTGGTCCTGGGGCACTTTTTGCTTGCCTTCTTTAAATAATCACCTCTTTTGCCACCACAAAATGCTTGAATCAGCCTTTGCCGATCCCAGATCTTCCTCTCTTGGAGTCTAATGGCTGTGAGCTCCTTGCATTCCTTCCTAATTCCAGGTTACCCCATCTCCACTAGCAAATTACCAGTACAGGACAGGCTGAGTTCTTCATCAGACTTTGGACTACTGACCTAGTTACCATGAAGGGACTACCTAGTCAGACTGTTTTCCTTACCTCAGACTATGATGGATCTCCTAAGTCTGGCCTTCCAGCCTTTGTCATTTTTTAGAGGTCTAGGTGTTGAGCTTCTGTGATGGGATACTCCAGACCCAGAAATGTTGAGTCTGTCCTCCTCTGAGACTGTGCTCAGAAGGACGAGCTTGACCTCAGCACCTTCTCCAGTGATCCTTGATCTTTGTGTTTGATTGGGAGAAATCTCCTTTGAGCCATAAGCCACTAGTATGTATGTATGTATTTAAATTTCTCTCTTTCTAGAGACCTAGAGAGTGGGTGGTTCTTAGAGAGTAAGATACACAGCAACCTTACCCCTCCTCAAACAGGCACAGTTATGATTGCTTAAGTTCAAAACCCTGGATCCAGCCCAACCTCAGCTTGCCTTCCAGTCCGTTCTCTTCCTTGCAAGATCCACTTCCAACTTCTCAGTCAACTCCTGACTCTTTCTCAGTTTTTCTAAGGCCACGTGGATCTTCTCCTGTAGAGAGAGTCAGCGCATTAGTCCTCAGGTAGACCAAGAAGTGGAGAAGGTGGTAGTGAGTTGAAAACCATACCAGTTCTTAGAGAAAGCCTACGTGTGGGGAATGGGGGACTGCAGTCTGCCTGGAGTAGGCATTCTGTGGAGGAGAAGTCTTTGGAAAAACCTCTGATATGTCTTACAAATAGATCTACACTGTCGGGGTGGCAGGATGGATGTTCTTCTCATTTCTAATTAACCAGAAAGCCATGAAAACACAGGATCTGCATAGCATCTCCCCATAGCCTCTGCTGCTGAGAAAAGGAAGGTTACATTCAATGCACAAGCTGATGAAGTAGCGGGGATGGCTTCATTCCCCAGATTTTCAGCTCTAGAGGCGGCTCCCAAACGTTATTCTGGAGAACGAAGCCCTCGCCATGGCCCCTCTTCTCTATACCTGCTGTGTCTGTGTTAAGGCCTCACCTGGTATACCCGAGCAGCCTCTTCGATAGGGACCTTGGTGTGGTCGCGGTGTTTCCCAGACTGGGTACACACCCAACAAAGGGCTTGCCCGTCTTCCTCACAGAACAGGTGGAGATTCTGTCCGTGTATCGCACACTGGTCCTCCTGGGTGCCCTTCTTGACATCCTTGGTAGTTTGTTTAAGGTTTTCCACCATGTTCGCAATGTGCCAATTGGGCCTGAGGTTCTTGAGCAGAAAACGTTGCCGGCACTCAGGACATGAACTGCCCCCATCTTTTCCAACCTGAGAAATGCATTCCTTACAAAAGCTATGGCCACATTCGATACTCATAGGCTCCACCATGGGATCCAGACATATAGAGCAGGTGACATCCTCCCACATCTTTGTCAGGGACATTTTTGAATCCACAGGGATGATATTCCTATGAGGCAGTGGGTGGAATCTTGAGGGACCTGGGGTTGGGGTGGGAAGAAAGGGGAGAGAAAGTAAGTTTGCACAACAAAATCAAAATGGAAACTCCCCATCACAGCACGAAGGAAAACATGAGGACGGTGACCTAGAGGGCCAGAAAAAAGAGGAGGCAAGAAAAAAATCTGAAAAAGAACAGCCTCTCTTCCACAGTCTGGCCCATTGATCAGCCAGGCAGAAGGAGAAACCGAGTCTCCAGAAGAGACAGGGAAAACTGACAGGAGACACAGCATAGTCGTGGCCATAATTCCACTTTCGTCATGTCCATCTGTGCTCGAATCCGCAGGGTCCGAGCATCTCCACCCACCTTCTCCCATCTCACGTCTCCATGTTGAGAAGTTCCATGCACCATCCACATTTACCACGCACCCTCTGTATTCCAGGGAATACATCAGTCTCCATTAATCTTTACAATAACTGCAGGAGTCAAGGTTTATGCAGTTATGCACCGCATGTGATGTTCAGATTAATGACAGGTTGCATATATTGTGTTATCCTATACAGCCTAGGTGTCTAATTGACTAAACCACACAGACTTATGCAAGACCACTTCATGATGTGTGTAAAATCAAGACATCATTTTAGAGTACATTAATGGATTGCATGTTTGTATATGTATGTATGTGTCTCTCTACACACATATAAATATAAATGTTTATCCTGATATGTTCTTATATGAAAAACACACATGTAGGTGTACATACACATGTTGCTCTATTACACACATACACACAGCACTCACCTCCAAGTAGGGACCTTCCAGGGGCAGGAGCCTCCCTAGGTACCCCTGAGCTACACCCTGGGTGAGGTCATGGGCCTGTTTCTCTCTCCCACCTTCGACATCTCCCTCGTCCCAGCTTTGGTCGGTTCATTCCAGGGCACTATGGAAGGGCCCTTTCAGGGCCTACTTTCCTTCTGGGCAGACAGGCCAGCGTGGACAGAAGTGCTGGGCTCAGTCTAGAAAGGTCTGTGAAGAAGCAGCAGCAGGTGGCCCTGCAGACTCCAGGGACTGGTGGGGAAGAGCTTCTCAAATATGGGGCAGGGGAGAGAGGTCCCCTAGGCGGGCTAGGGGTTCCCAGAACTCACCTTACCAGGGTCCTGAAGGGGCTAGAGGGTGTGGTTGGAGTTACACTTTCAGCCTGCTTGGAATTTCACTTTCAGTTTCTTCTCAGGCTCCTAAGGAGGAGAGGGGGCGGAGCAAGCGGAGGGGCGGAAAGTTGAGTGGCCAGGGACGTGAGGTGGAGGCGGAGACTGGGCGGAGAAGTGGGAGGAGAGAGCGCGCATGCGTCCGAAGCCTCTGCCAGCCAGGATCTGGCTAGTTGAGCCAGGACCAGGAAAACTCAGCAGATCATCCTGGGTGCACACTCTCTAACGAGTCCTCAAATCCCATCCAGTAAAGTATGATCTACACGATATGGCTCTGCTATCTCTGACACTGGGAGGGTCTGGGAGGTTCTCTTCGAAAGTCTGAATGAATACAGCGATCACCAGGGCTTCCTACTTCTAGGAGTGATTCCTTTGCAACTTGACTGGGGGTGAGAGATCCCGCCCCTCCCTGTTTGTATCAGAATATATTAATTGTGCAAAATACATCCATTTCCTTCCTTCCCCCAACCTGAGGCAACCGCTGCCCTTCTTCCAGTCTGCATGAAGTGCACTTCTCCAGATGACTTATGTAAGTGGAATCCTAAAGAATATTTCTCCTCCTGTGGCTGTTTCATTTAGCACGATGCACTCAAGGTTCACACAGTTCAGGTCATATGCGAATTTATTTACATTTTGCTTAACTGTCTGTTGATGGCCTCTTAAGTTGCTCCCAGCTTTTGGCTGTTCTGTATAATGCCCCTGTCAGGTCCTGTTATTTAGGGACACAGGAAGTTGGTAAGCTGTCGGGGTTATCACACACATTCCCTGGGGAGACACTGAGGTGAGTCAGAGTAAAGCTTCTTGTCAGGGTGACTCAGTGGGCGACAGGAGCATGAGCGTTGAAGGTCCAGGGGAGATCTTCATTTTAGAAACAGCTGGGGATGCGGTCTCGAGAGATGGATCAGTGGTTAAGAGCACTGGCTGCTCTGGCAGAGGACCAGGGTTGGATTCCCAGCACCTACAAGGCAGGCAACAACTGTCTGTAACTCCAGTTCTAGGGAAATCTGATGCTCTCTTCTGACCTCCACAGGCATTGCAGGACACAGGTGTACTTATATCCATCCATGCAGGCAATACATTCATATACATTAAAAAAAAAAAAAAAGGTATGGATAAAGGAAGCCAGAAGGCAGCTAGCCGGGGGCACTCAAACTCAAAACTAAACAGGAGGAAAGAAAGGTGATGAGACTAGAATTACTGATGTCTTCAAGCTTAGATCCCCTCTTCCCCCTCTTCCTCCTCCTTCTCCTCCCCCCCTCCTCCCCCTTCCCCTCCCCCTCTTCTCCCTTCCCCTCTACCTCCTTCCCCTTTCCCTCCCCCTCCTCCCTTTTCCCCTCCCTCCCCTCCTCCTCCTCTTTCTCTTCCTCCTCCTCTTCCTCATCTTCCTTCCTGTGTTATCTTCTTTAATGCAAGAGAGCAGCTTCCTGTCACATGTGCTGAGGTAGCCACTGTACCACTGCCACCTCACTGAGGATCTTTTCACTTGTTTCTTTGACCACTTTAAAAACCACATTCCTGTAAGGAATTTTAGCCATTTTCAATCTGCCCCCGATTCTCACCCACCCTCCTTTCCCCTAGGTACCTTATAATTTGAGCTAAAACCATCAGTTGAACTTTCTTGAAATTTATTATAGATTTATGAAACCTGAAAACATTCTATGCTTGGAAATTTCCAGTTCAATTTGAGAAAGTTTTTGCTCAGTAGAAGGTCATCAGGCTACATCTACTGTCCAGACTCTGCTGCTCTCTGCAGGTTTGATTCCAGGAACATAAACTGTTTTAGAAGACAGAATGAAAAACAGTAAAACACTCAAAGGAAGGTGTGCTGGATAGCTTTAGTTGTCAACTTGACACATCTGGGTCGAGGGAGCCTCAGCTCGGGAGTTGCTTCCATTGGACTGGCCTGTGGCCATATCTTTGGGGTATTTTCTTGGTTGTTGAGTGATGTGGGAGGGCCCAGCCCACCATGGATGGTGCCACCCCTTTGGCAGGTTGTTTGGTATTGTACAAGAAAGCAGGCTGAGCATGGGCCAGGGGAGCAAGCCAGTAAGCAGCATTCCTCCATGGCCTGTGCTCCAGCTCCTGCCTCCAGGTTCCTCCGTTGAGTTCCTATCTTGGCCTCCCTAAGTGATGAACTGTGACTCAAGAGATATGAGTGAAATAAACCTTTTTCTCCCCAAGTTGGTATTGGTCAGAGTGTTTTGTTACAGCAAAAGAGAAGCAAACCAGGACAGAAGGGCTGGAGTGATGACTCAGTGATTAAGAGCACTGGATGCTCTTGCAGAGGAACTGGGTTCAGTTGCCAGCACCCACATGGCCACTAACCGCAGCCCATCATTCCAGTTCCAGGTTATCTGATGCCCTCTCTGGTCTCTGCAGGCATTTCCGTATATGCAAGCAAAACACTAATAAAACAAAACAAACAAACAAAAAAAACTCAATGAGGATCTTTGCAGACACTCAGAAACAACCCTGCTTTGTGTCACTGAAGACACTTTGCTGTTTCCTGTAGTCACTGAGTAACTCACCATCGAGGGACAGAAATGCACTTAGGTCAGAAAGTATAACAGGTGTGGACTCAGTGCCCATTCTGCTATTTACCCGCTAGATGCCCATCTATCTCAGCTTCCGTTTACTCACACAGCGAATAGAACATTTCACACCTATATCTTGGGTTGTACTGGTATAAAGTCAATAACATGCACAGAGATCAGTTAATATAGCATATGTGTCTCTGCCTCGACTCCTACCTTGGCAATTGTCTGAAAACTGTTACTGCCACTCCTTTCAAATTGCCTTCACTCATTGATAATTCCTTAATAGTTCAGTGTTCTTTTCCTGTTGTAATCACCCATGTCTTTATTTCTGAATGTTTAGTGCCCTTAATATTCCTGCCCAGCACATTGACTATGGTATTAAAGTGAGAATGAAGACCATCTCCAGAGGGTACCTCAGGTTTTAGATACAGCCCCCATTGATTTAGAAGGCCCCTAGTAAACCAAGTTCCCCTTGGTAGGAGGGAGAAGTCATTCTGGTCAGGATAAGAAAGACATCTTCTACCTATTTCAAATTTAGAGGCACAAGAAGTGCCAAAGACACAAAAATACAGGAAGAGAAAAGGGATCAGCGGGAGTGAGACAAGAGAGGGTAACAGGACGTTGAATGTTTGCTGGTTTTAATCATGCATCAGAAATTACGGGGCAACCTTTCAGTCTCATAAGCAAGGCCTTAGCTAATTCCTGCTGCTATAATGAACTATCTTGATCTAGGTAGTTCATAAATGAAGAAATTTGTTTTCTTTCTATAGTTATGGAAGAAGTGAAATCTAAGATCAAGTAGAAGATGATGCTTTCTTATTGAAACCTATGTAGTGGAAGGGTAAAGGGGCCCCCTAACTCCTTTTATTAAGGATTCTAATTTTATGGCTTCAGTTCTTCGTATAACCTCAACATATGAATTTTAGGAGGACGCAAACTTCAGACCACAGCAGACAGGGTTTCTGAGGTGGTCTCATGTCCATGCTTACAGCTCATGGACACTTTTTTTCTTTTTTAACAGGAATCATATGTATTTAAAAAATTATTTTATTTTCATGCAATGTAATTTGGTGGCATTTAGATCCCTCCTCTTCCATCTCCACCCTTTATTGAGCCCCCACAAATTAATGTACTCTAATATATATATATATATAATATATATATATATTATATATATATATATATATATAGCATATAGATTCTAATGTGTGTTCCCAAATGTCCTTCAGGGTCATTCATTGGAGACTTGTTAACCACCAAGAGTCCCATCCTTGAAAGAGACTGTCTTTGCCCTATCCAGTAGCCATCTGTTGACACAATTTCTTTAGGGGTGTTGGAGCTTCTTACTCAATTCCTAATGTCTATGCTGAGATTTTTTTCTGGTTTGAACTTGCATGGAACTTGTGCATGTGGTCACCATTTCTGTGAGTTCAGGTAAGTAACTGATGGACTGTTTGGAAAACTCTTATTTCCTTTTGGTCATTCACCACCTCAGGCTCTTACAATGTTTCCACCCCCTCTTCCAATGATCTCTGAGCTTTAGGAGGCAGCAGTTTGATATAGGTGTCCTAATTCAGGGATAAGCATTGTGCAGTCTCTTGTTCTGTGTACACTGGCCAGTTGTGAGTTTCTGTGTTGTTCACTATCTGTTGCATAAGGAAACTTCTCTGGTGAGAGTTGTGAGATGCACAAATCTATGGGAATATCGGTAAGTCATTAAGAGTCAGTTTAATATGATAACTATTGAGTAGAAAACTGGTATTAAGCTCTCCCCTATGTCCTGTGACCTGTCTAGCCTCAGATTCCTAGGTTTGATATCAGTTTCAGATGTGGGCTCCATGCTGTGAAGCAGACATTGAATTCAGTTAAATGGTGGTTGCTTTTTCCTACAATGTCTGTACCACTCTTGCACTGGTAGGCATATCTTGCAGGTTCCTGGTGACTTTTTCTAACTGATTGTGTACATTTAAGACAAATGGTTTCTATAGGGAAATCTCATTAGGATTCTTTAGATGTAAAATCTAAATAATGGTCGTAAATAATGTTTTGGAGATAGCTTGATGGTACAATTTTAAAAATGGTGGTGCTGGCAGACACAACATAGGAGGGAAAACAATCTGACTTTGGAATATTACTTACTTTGTTAGAAAACTGTTCTTTTAATGTAATTCATATCACTAGAAGATTGCTCAGAGTTTCCTAGAAATACTAAAATATCAGGCTACGAGTAGTTATATACAAGTGCCCCTAGAGGCAGAGACTGAGGTTCTGCCTGAACTCTGCAGCGTGGATTTCAGGACCTGTTTACCGCTGCTGTGGGCATCTGTACATGAGCTCATTGAGCAATCAGCCGGGGCTGACCGGCATCCTCAGGATGGAAGATCTTATCTGGCTAATTATTGAGCACTTCTTTTAGTTTGGATGCCCTCTGGTGGGTATTCACATTTTTCACTCCTTCTAAAGTTTGAAGCCTACTTCATGCATAATGTTTGTTATTAGACTTTCAAAGTCATCGCTATTTAGCATCTGACCCACAGACCAACCTGTTTGACATAGTTGTGGTGACAGCTTTTATATGCTTGTGTGTGCATACACTCATCGTTTCTTCCAAGCAAAGTGGAGCACCATCTTCTTGAAGCTCTGTACATTGGAAAGATTGCCCCTCATCACTGTGTGAACAGGTGATCTGTGTGAACACGAATCTTGTGTTCCATATCAGATTCCTTGGAGTCTCACGTTTGTTCTCATAGCATTCCAACAGTGTGAGGCTGCCATTTTATGCACGTATCTTCAGATTTAGATGAAACACATTGAAGGGCATGGGATCCAGACTTTTAAAAAAGACGTATTTATTTTTTATGTGTGAGTGCTTCGTTTGCATGTATGCATTTGTACCACGTGCATGGTGATCACATGTGGACATGTCTCTGGTGGCCCCAGAGGCCAGAATTGGGTGTGAGATTCCCTGAAACTGGAGTCCACATGTGAACACACCTCTGGTGTCCTTATTCTTGAATAGGTTACCTATGTCAAACTTCTGTCTCCCAAAGCTTAGGGAGTCACTGTAGAAGAGAGGCAGAAAGACTGTAAAAGCTAGAGATGGTGATGACTAAAAGAAAGAAGAGTTTTCCAGACAGCTTGTCAGTTACTCAGATGGGCTCACAGTAATGGTGGCAGCAGGCACACGTCCCATGCAAGCTCAAACTAGACAAAATCCCAGCATGGATGAGGAATTGCATAAGAAGTTCCAACCCAACCTAAGGAAATTGTGGCAACCAGTGGTTGCTGGGAGAGGCAAGTATTGGACTCTTGGTAGTTTAGCCAGGCTTCAGTGGATGAACCCACACTGAAGGACATTTGGGCACATTAGACTCTACAGGCCTTAATATATATGTCTGTATTTATGCGTATATATCTATACATCACATTAAATTGAGTGGGAGACAATAACAGGATGTACAGATGGGGCGGGGATCTAAATACCATAGAATTATATTGTATGAAAATCCCAAAACTTCAATAAGAATAAAATAAATAAGTAATAGAAAGACCCCCACAATGCTACCATGAGGAGGAGGGTGATGGAGGAATCTAGACAGGTTACCAAAGTCAGTTCCTAACTTCCTATTGGAAAATAAAGGGAATGTATATAAAGTTTGTAAGCCCTTCTCAAGCGCCTTCAGAGATCCTAATTTAATTGTAACTGGTTCCATGAAGCAATCACTACACACAATTTACAAATAAAGACTAAGAGGATCAAGGAAGTTATTTGCTCCTAATCACATAGTCTGTAAGTGCACAGCTCCAGGAATAGACCGAGTTTTCCTCTACCTCACACGTGGTGGATATCTCTAAGGGTTTTACTGAAAGAGGAAGAAAGATTGCTTCATTGCCATGCTGTATTTTCAAGCATCACCACTCCCTAAGTGCAGTCATGATGCTAAGTAGAGAACTTCTCTGCCCTCCCACGGGCTTCCCTTGTCTAAAGCGCGCATGCACATGTCTGGGTATGCTGTTTCTTCTTTGGCAGAATTTGGAAAGACTGTGGTGATGCTTTCTAGACAAAGACATTCTTCCCTATCTCTCTCCCCAGAATGGCAGAGGATGAGTCCTAAGAAAACTCATCAAGTGTTAGAGCACTGCTGGATGCTTCCTTACCAAGTCCCAGAGCTCAGCCTGGCCCAGAGCTCAGGGGGCTCAGGAAGTTCAACTACGTAAATCTCTTGGATTTGCGTCTGGATCCCAGCAGACCTGCTCTGTTTCTCCTAACAGGGAGATTATAAAGTGCTGGCCTTCACCGACTGAACAAGAGATGCGTTTCACTAACAGAGGAGCAGATGAGAGGCGACACAGACTCTCAGGCTGCGGTGAGTGACGGGATGAGGATGTCGGTGCCGGGCGTGGGCTGAAGGGCCCGTGCACCACGGCCTTGCACCACCTGCCTGCGTCAGCGTTGCTGTTGCTGAACAGAATGACATCTGTTTAGGACTGCCAATTTCCCTCTGGGTCATTCCATGGCCTCAGAAATGACTGTAAAAAGGCCTTTTCTGATCCCTCATTTTAGAGCACAAAATGCTTGAGTCTCTGAGGAGTTCTTAGCACACATCACAGCTCTTCTTAGGCCTGACTGTTCCTAGGCAGTCTGGACCACGCAACATCATGAGAAGATGGTCAGATCATGATGAAAGCAAATGCTGTCCTTCAGTTCTCAACCAAGTAGTCAGATCTGGGAAAAGCAACCTGTGTGCGGATAGTCCTTCAGGATCCCCTGCAGAGGGTGCTCCAGACACTGGCAGGATCGGATAGGTGCTCTGCAACCTGCTGTAGCGTTTTTAATCATGGGGCAAAGATAAGCTACAGCAGAGGGTCTGCCTCAGTCTTGAGTAAACCTTGCCTTAAGTGGCAATTTCTGACTACTTTGAGCAGGAGCAGCAAAGAGTCCTTCTTCTCATCCCAAGAGAAAGCTGTTTGGCATGTACTAGCTGATGACATTAACACTGGAGCCTTGTTATCTCTTGATGGACCCCCACTGCAACTTGAGGATAGAATACTTGTAAATCAGACCATTTAGGACATAGAGTAGCCAGAATATGTGCCATTTAAACACAGACTGCAGATCTACAGCATGCACTTTTAACCCTGTGCTGCTTTCCTAGACTATAATATATGTACTATGGCAACCTGTCCCAGACTCTGAAATGTCAATATGAATTGTTTGCTTTTAAAAGAACACATATTGTCCACACTACTAAAGACATTTGGAGGAAGTTAAAGACAAATGTGATCTACATTTGCAGAGAGCTCAGGTGTCCTTAGCAGATTTATCTGTGATATTCCTGGAGGGAAGATCACAAAGGCCTGGTTTACAAGATATTCATAGCTGCTTGTGATTTACAGAAAAGACTTCTGTGCCAGTCTGTCCTCCCTCTCTTCCCTCCATCTATTTATCATCTATCTATCTATCTATCTATCTATCTATCTATCTATCTATCAATCAGATGTATAGTACTAATGTATTCCTGACCTATTCTAGACTTTGACCTCATCAGTTAAATCTAACTAAGGATTTTAGTTGCCAACTTTCAAAAAAAGACAATATTTGTATGGTGAGATTTTGAAGGAGATCCCATTATTTAAAAACATTTAAAGAGATTTAAATGCAGACCAGAATAAAAAAGAGACTGAAGGATCAGATTTATTTAATAATCAAGTTTTGTCCCACATAGATCATAAACTCATAAATAGATGAAATGTTTGTGAAATATTTCAGCTTTTTTCTTTTCACTGGATATCATTGCAATTTCACTGACAACTTTCAGATCTAAGTCCTTTGCTAGTTATCAGCAGTGGACTCGAGGGGCTCGGTTTGTAAGCGGTGTGGGGAAGAAGGTATGAGAACAGTTCACGTTGTCACCCCCCCTTCATTCGTCTCCACCACATAAATCTTTAATCAACCAGGAAGCAGAGGGAGTGGAGGGGATCTGAGTTGTTTTGGGGAATCTGGGGGCCCTACAAACAGTCTGTGACTTCATGGTCACAGGTATCTGGCTAAGGTTTATGCCAAGCTTATTTTTGGGCAGAGTAATATTAGCTGTAATGTTGGCCAAGCCCCACATCAACATCTCAGTTGGGGGAAACAGGTTTCTGGCTCCTGTCAGTCTCTTCCAAGCTCAGGATGCAGCACCTCAACCCATCTTTCTGTGTCTTCCCTCTTGGTCCTAGGACCCAGCTGGTAAGGCCAGATGCTTAAAGCCTCACATTCCCTTGAGTGATGGTGACTGATGCTTGGTTGCTGTAGAAACCTTCTTGGGGTCTCCAACCTTCTAAGCTAGAGGACTTATAGTTCAGCTTTTGGGAATAGACTTGTATGATTAACAAAACAAGAAATCTTTGTATTATTAATGATTTTCTGGAACCTGGTAAGCAAGAGGGTAGAAAGTCAGAGACTATACTTTACTGATTTTTATCTCTTCAGAAGGATTTGCTCTGTATTGATTCTCTGCATCCATTTATCCATCCTTCTATTCACCCATCATTTATTTGTTATCCATTTCTCCCCATCTTCCTCATCCATGTCTAATTTTTTCATGTATATCAGTTGCCTCTCAGGAGATTACTGCTTTGAGGAGAAAATTCTTCTCCCTAAGCCATAACCCTATAACCACATCCCCACAGTTTGCAGCACCAGATGGTCACTAAACACACAGACTCCTTATAGTTTTAGGACATAGAAATATGAGACTACTCAAGTATTCAAGCAAGTCGTCAGGGAGGAGGCAGGGTGGAGAACCTTCAAATGTAGCCTACATCCTTCTTGGAGACAGATATTTTCATCATTAATAATGTTAACAGTCATAATAGCTAACAGGAAGAAGCCACCTAACATAGTGCTTTATACAGGATCTGAAATCAGGCTGCCTAGATTTGTATTCTGGATATTTCTCTTCTAACTTCACGATCTTAGGCAAGTCATCAAACTACTTGGTGTCTCAGTTTTTCCATGTGCAAAATGGCAGTGATAATTGTATCTACCCCAATAACAAACTCTCAAAAATAATAGTAATCTTATTATTATTGCTACTTTTTTTGTAACTGGGACTTGCTATATGTAGTTTAGGCTGGCCTCAAACTTACAGGCTTCCTGTTAAGAGTCTCCGGTGTGCTGGGGCTGCAGATGTGTTTCACCACTGTGGTGTGTAGAAAGCTGTAGAGTACCCACTTTGGAGTGTGCCAACCACTGCTTCAAGCCCTCTAAGCTTATGCATACTCTCATTTAATTGTTATAACAAGAGACAACTAGTGTTTTAGACATAATTTGGGATGAGAATGCAGAGGGACAGACACGTGAGCACCGGAGTTAAATAGATTCTTCTGCTTCTGATGAGCTGTGGCAGGATTTACCACCTCTTAGACTGTTTCCTCACCTGCAGGAAGGAGCGTGTGCTACTCACAGGCTACATCACAGGTGGGCGACTTCCTAAGATGCTGGCTGTAACATCCTAGGCTAGGGCTTGATTGTCATTAGATTTTCATCAGTGTCTACTATGTGTGAAACCATTTGCAACTTTTTCCATGTTTGTAGCCTCTCTGTGAGGCCAGCCTTTTCTTTCTGCTACGTGAAAAGACTCTGGGAAAGCAGAGTGATGCAGCTCTGCAGGGCACACTCGTGGACTGAAGTGTGAATGGGGCCCCTGCAGTTGTGCAGTGGAGCTCTGATGAGTTATTCAGATTTATGTATATTAATCAGAGTGAGGTTTGACAGGAAGGCATACACAGGGCATACAGGCCTGTACTCCATGTGGGGAGACTGGAGGATTCAGACAGGCAAATGACTCCCTCTGTGAACCTTTCCCCCAGCTCTCTAAGAGACGTGTTTGAAGGACAGGAGCAAAGAAGAAATAGTGGGAATTCGAGATTATCCAAGGGCTCATATTTCTGTGTTTCCTCATACAAGAAGTGTCTTAAAAGAGCCACTGACTTTCATTAAATGAGAAAATGAAGTAGACATAGTGTGCTTGATAGAGTGTGAAGTTGTGTACAGATTAAGCTCGTTCATACGTGAAGGTATTATAAATAAAAAAGACTCAGGAGCTAGAAGTTTGTGGAGGTTACACAAGTGCCACATGAAAAGGGAGCAGCCATGTAACTTGAAAAATGCACAGTGATTATTAAGAATATTTATAAAATTCATAGAATTCATACAGAACAATATTGAAAAGTGCAGGCAACCTAGTAGAAAAATGAATAGAAGACTTGAAAAAAATTTCACAGAAGAAGCAAATGATCAGTAAGCATGTGAAAAGACTCCATGAGTAATAAAGGAGAGGAGAGAGGGGTGTGTGTGTGTGTGTGTGTGTGTGTGTGTGTGTGTGATGTCATGGCACAAATCACATGTGGAGATCAGAGGACAATTTTGTGAAGTAGATCCTTCCTGCCACCTTTACATGGGCTCTGGGGATCAAACTCAGGACCCCAGGCTTGCAAGGCAAGTGTCTTTAGCCCATTGAGTCATCTTGCTGGCCCTTAATATTTGGTTATATGAATGTATCATTTTATGGAACTTTCTCAAGTTTTACATTTCTGATACACAGGCTTTCTTATGTATATGCTATATTGTAATTAAGACATATTTACAAATCAAATATAGTGAATTTGATGAGCAGAGAGATATCTTAAGAACTGATAATACTTAGAGGAAAGGTGATTGAGAAGATCAGGGATGCAGGATGGGCAAGGCCTTTCCTCCTTTGTATTCAGTATAAAATTTTGCTTAGATCTGATCCTACATGATTCAGGGATCCATTGGCAACAATTTAAAGAAATTCAGAATGGGAGACATCTTCCTAAACAAATGTGCTCAACGCTTATTTTTTTTTGTTAGTATGTAATAATTTATGTGTCCATTCTGGATGTTTCATCAATATTTTGGGCATAATTCAAATGGAAATTTGAAAATAAATTAGAACACACTAACAGCTGAAGAAAACGGGGACACAGAAGCTGTCTCAAAATCCAGGGGAAATGATAACCTGAAGATTGCTTTCATCAGAAAAGAGGAGACAGTTTAAAGGGTAGTTGACTTTGAAAACATGTTATAGAGTAAAAGGATACAACACACACACACACACACACACACACACACACATACACACACACACACAGAGAATGTTTCCCTGAGAATTTCATGATAATACAAAGGGAAAGGAGGTGTAAGCCCACATCGAAGTGGATCGTGGCTTTGGGGAGGAAGAGAAGGAATTGTTAGCTGTCCTGTAGGACATTCAATCCATAATGCAGATGAATATGAGATGCTTGGTCAAGGGAAGGTCAGTCCATTCCTGAGGAGCGAAGGTGGATTGAAGGCGTCACATGAGGTTATGAAAACCGACAAGCTCACACACTGTCCTCTGGGATCTTTATTATAATATTATTAATTCTGGAATTCTTGAATTTTGTGCTGCTTGCCCTGAGTTCCTGTGATGCTACAGAACTTTGCCAGCCTCAGGACTCTGCTCCAATCTAAAGATAAGTTCAAGGTGACTGGTTCTATCACAACAGCTTTCATAGAAAGAAGGCCAGCAAGAGGATATTTAAGAGAAGATCCTTCTAGTCTGTGGCCACAGGCTAATCCTGATAATGGGGTCAGAATCAAATGTGAATTTTAAGCAGCAGGGGACATGGAGGTAGGACTGGGAAAGAAACTAACAAAAGCGAATGCATCTGGTAATTACCACCTTGTTTACCAGACTTAGATTTGAACTGTTTACTTTTAAGTCAACTCATGTCACAGGAGGGAAAGTTGTCAATACTGAGCACATTTACAGAAGCTATTTTTATCAGTACGCACTGCATGTATGTATTAAATATCATGTTGTTCCCCACAAATGTGTACAAATATTGCTTCCTAACCAAATATTTAAAAAAATTTTGATGGGGTGTAACGTCAGCTACCTGATTTGATCATTATAAATTGTACATTGGGTTAGCATAAGGTCCTGCACACATTTGGATAATTAACTTAGCAATTGAAAATAAGATGTAACAGAGAAGAAAAGAATCAATTTTCTTCCCCAAAGTATTTCTAGGAAAAGGATACAGAAAATGTTGGCTGAATAATTGCACCAGAAGAGTAAATGGTCAGCTTTCTAAATAATGCTTCTCAAAAGTCATTCTTTCCTCAGGATTTAGTCTGAAAGACTCTCTAGAAGGTTAAGCATTTAGGTTTTCCTTATGGGAAAAAAGGAAGTTGTTTTGATCTAAGAGAAGATAGCAGTTGAATGATTAAAGAGATGGCAGAAAGCAAAAATCAGGATTGACTTTATTCAGAGAAAGAAAATCCATCTACCCAGAAGCTCCTAGGAGGAGTGTTTTATGGCCTAATATGGGTTGCAAGGCATCTCTTCCCTGTAATTCCCACTTAGTAGGAACTTTATAAATGACCGAATGAATGAATGCCTCTTGCTCCTAGGGTGGACAGCTTCCTCCTGGACTCATTATGTCCTGCAACAGCAGCACTCCTGGCCACTCTACCTTCCTCCTCACTGGCTTTCCAGGCCTGGAAGCCTCTCAGCATTGGGTTTCCATCCCCATCAACCTCATCTGTGTGGTTTCCATCCTGGGTAACAGTGTCATCCTCTACCTGATCCGCACAGATCCCGCCTTGCATGAACCCATGTACATATTCTTGTCCATGCTGGCAGCCTCTGACCTGGGCCTCTGTGCTTCCACCTTCCCCACCATGGTACGGCTCTTCTGGCTGGGTGCTCGAGAACTGCCCTTTGACCTTTGCGCTGCGCAGATGTTTTTCATCCATGCGTTCACCTACGTGGAATCTGGTGTGCTGCTGGCCATGGCCTTTGACCGCTTTGTTGCCATCCGGGATCCCCTGCACTACGCTACAGTCCTTCCTCACTCAGCGGTGGCCAGAGTCGGGGCTGCCATTCTGGTAAGGGCCGTTCTGCTCAACCTCCCTGGACCCATCCTCCTGCGGCGCCTGCTCTTTCCTCAGATCAGTGCACTCTCTCACTGCTACTGCCTGCATTGTGACCTTGTGGGACTGGCTTGCTCAGACACTCGGGTCAACAGCTTGGTTGGCCTGGTCTCCATCCTCCTGTCTCTGGGCCTCGACTCCTCCCTCATCATGCTCTCCTACGCTCTGATCCTCCGGACCGTGCTGGGCATCGCGTCGCCTGGGGAGCGGCTCAAGGCCCTTAACACTTGTGTTTCACACCTCTGCATTGTTCTCATCTTTTATTTGCCCAAGCTGGGGCTGTCCGTGTTGCATCGAGTGGAGAAACACAGTTATCCAGCTCTGGCAGTGCTCATGGCCAACCTGCACTTCCTGGTGCCACCCTTCATGAATCCTATCGTGTACTGCGTCAAGTCCAAGCAGATCCGTCAGGGCCTCCTAAAGCGCTTCCAGCAGAAGAGGGTTGATTCTTCTTAGAACAGAAGGACCCGGTGGCACATGACCCCAGAGGGCCATAAAGGGTCTGGGGATGGGTGAGGTGTAGTGAGTGACTTGACTTTTGAGGTCCTTGAATGTGTTATTACTATTGAGCCCTTTATGGGGCCCTACCAGCTTCCATGATTATACATTTCCAAGACTGAGCACACTGGAGTATCACCTTGAAAATTTCTCTGTTCTAGTGCATAAGAGCTGAACTAGCTCAGGCTCATAGATGCTGTGACATCTCTTTATCCAGATGGCTAATCATAATGACAGGATACTGAGGTCTCTCTGTTCTCATTTCATTTCTATTACTGTAATAAAATATCCTGACAAAACAATGTAGGAGAGTGAAGAGTCCATTATTGCCTGAAAGTCAAGGCAGGAACTTAAAGCCTCTCATGTCCTCAGTCAAGAGCAAAGAGAGAATAAACACACAGATCCTCGCTTGTGGGTTTGCTCGCTCTCAACCATCCTCCCTACTTGTATACAGCCAGGATCCCCTGCTCAGGCAATGGTGGCACCCACAGTGGGCTGAATCAACTATCAAGACAGTCCCCTACATACATAGCCACAGGCTAGTGTGATCTAGGCAACCCCCAACTGAGATTCCCTTCTCAGATGATTCTAAGTTGTGACAGCTAAACCAACCAGCATGTCCTCTGTACAGATATCTCTCCTTCCTAGACTGTCCTTTTCCATTTGATGCATACACCTAAGAAAGAACCTGGTAAGCTATATGTTATTATTGTTCATGTTACTTTCTCGCAAATTTGTTATGAACTGACTCCAGTGCCAAGAATTACAAAGATAGGTGGTGATGGGAAACACATATGACAACATTGTGCATGATGTAACACTCATGTGCAGCTTAGGGAATGGTAGTTTCATCTTTTTTGACATGTGTGCCTCTGCTTTCAGCCAGAAAGTTTGCTATCGGCGAGGCTAAGGAAGTACTCTGTAACTCTGCTTGTTTCTCAGGTACCAATGATGAGGGTAGACTTCTGTTCCGGCCCACAGCAGCTGACCTGCAAGTATATATGCTCCATGAGGCTGGAGGTTTATAACTGTTTTGTTCACTAATGAGTCAACAGCATCAAGAATGGTGCCTATCATGTAAGGGACCAGTGGACACTGTGAAGTCAATATAGGGGAGATGAAGGGACAAGTGATTAACAGCTGAAGGGAGCAGAACAGCCACAGGAAGGTAGAGGGCCAGGAGCTCTGAATTTAAGGCCTGTGAGAAGAGCAGGTAGTTAACCTGGAATGCATTGAGGTGAGGATGGATGTCAGGACCTTGGGGAGGCTCTTATATTACGTGCTCAAGAAGTTGGCATCTTGTAAGATTGCAGCCTGGAGGGATGCTAAGGGCTTCAAGGGGTCTTTTACTTTACTACTCCCAAACTTCTGGGTCTGAGGGATCCTCACTTCATTGCTGTCATTAAGATCGTCTTAATCTCATATGTTTCTTAAATAAATATGGATATTCTTGGTGAAAAATGACTCAAATTTAATAGAAACCATGGAAGGTCTATTAGAACATACTTTTACTTTATCTATGGGTGTCTAGACAAGTGGGAATTTAGTGGTTGTGGTTGTTTCTCTGCTATTTTCATGAACTGAGACAAGAGAGATTGGGGCAGTTAGAGACGGGGCAGCATGAGGACCTGGGATTCCTGTACAAGGAAGTCCAGCTGGAAAACCTGCTTCTCCTGCTGGGTCATGTTGACTCTGGCCCCTGCAGCATGAATTCTGAGGAACTTAGAATGCTGCATACCAGTAGGTAGAAGGTCTTTGAGAGCCTTGGGTCTGAAGGCCTCAGGTAGCCCTCCTTAGGGCTCAATAAAGAACGGTGAAAAAATAAAAGTTTAGAGTTCTCATTTTGACAGATTATATCTAGTAGCATCCAATCAAAACCTTTAGTAAATCCAGTTTGACTGGCCACTTTGGAAAAGGAGGCCCGTTGAAAAGGTAGCTTGTATTATACAGTAGGATTCCTCACTAGAGCTATAAATTTCAGGCTGATCAAGGAACTATGTTATTCAGGCCCCTTTTTTTGGTTCACCTACCAGATCAATAGCAAGAAGGTACTGATCAGGGAGTGATTGTCTCCATTACCCATCAGTCTCTCTCAGAAATCGGAGGCTGACCTGATGGAATTCAGGTTTAAAAGCATCGTTGGGCAAATTTTTGAAACAACAACAACAACAACAACAACAACAACAACAAAAATAATGATGATAGCAATACACTTGCGTCAGAGCCCTGAAGCTTGAACATTCCCATTGCAAAGATCAAGCTTGGCTATGGTATTTGGCCCAGGGATCCCAGGCTCCCTCATGTCTATGGGACAGTGGCTCTGAGCTGGGCGATGCTTTTCAACTCTGTTGCTGAAGCATGGCTGTTTCATGGGTGGCCCTTTTGCAGCTGCTCTGAAGTTAAGATCTTGTAGGGGTCAAGGAGCCTCTTTCTCTATAGATCACTACCAGGATTCAGCTGTCTCAGCCTGTCCCATAATGCTTTTCTTTACTTCACAGGCTAAATAACCACAAAATATCTGAGCCTGGCATAAAATTCAGTACCAGAGGATGACCTGTGTTTTTGTGGTTATTTGATTAATGCAGGCTTCCTCTTTTCACTATACGTACTGTGGAGACATTTTCTTGTCTTGTGCAATTCCAATGCTCAACATGGTCTAGGATATTGTGGATCTTTCACATGTTAAACAAATAAGCAAAAGACTGAATTCCTGGAAAATGGCAAATGCAATTGATTATGTAACTTTTATTACAGGTGGGAACATTTGCTATAATGATTAACATTATACAATTTGTTTAAAATAGCATTGATTTTGGTATAGAACAACCAAGTGTGAGTTGCAAATGCCCTTACCCCACAAAACTGTGAAGATTGAATGGGACCATATGTGTAGACTATCAAGGACTACATGAACACATGACAGTACCCATGAAAACAAAGGACATATGTTCTCCCTCATTTATGGATCCTAGCACCAAATCATTATATGTGAGTATGTATCTGGATGGAACTGCAGGATATTAGGAGGAAAAGAAAAATGGAAAGGAGCCAGGGTGGTAAAGGGAAAGAAGGAACCCGAAGAGAAGAACAGGAGGATACAGGCGTGACTAAGGGGGATGTAGATAAAACAGGGGGTTTAAATGAGAGGAAGGAGTATACAAAGAACTATAGGGATAAAGGGACAGAAAGAGCTCAAAAGAGGTGGGAGCATAGGAAACTGGTATTGTCAAGGGAGAAATGGGGAAGATAGGGACACTTCAAATGGGGAAGGCCTGGAGGAAGGGTTAGACAGGGAGAGGGAGGAGAGAAATAAATGATGCCTAGTTAGTATAACACACCAGAGGGAATCATATTAGTCTAATAACCTAAGGACAAATTCCACATACAATATCTCTACATGAGATATTGTATGGTTGTGCATAGTTGAAGGCTACAAAAAAAGAAACAGTGCCAGATAGGAGTAACCTTCCTTTGAGTTGTTGTCTGGGGTGGTCCAAGAGACTCCCCAAAATTATAGAAGATATTGCCACAGCCCTTGATGGCCTCCTAGAACTTGAAGGTAAGACCCTATTGCTGAAGACAGGACATTAGTCAGAGACCGGATTTGGAGCAATGGAGCTTGAACTGACGTGGAAGCCACTTCCCCTGAAGGAAAGCATTCATAGCTCTGGAAAGCACTATGCAAGTTGCTACAGGAGAACATTAATTAATGGCCCAACACCAGTTTCGTAACCAAATAACCAAATCAATGACCGGCACAGTATATGACTGGTGCAGTCGTGGCACTCTTATCTTGGGGGCAATCAATGGTTACCTAATTGGACTTAAAGTCCACTCAGTGGGAGGGAACTCATGTGTGGTACTGTAATCATAGCCAGATACACATGGCTGAAGAGGTCATGGATCTTAGAGAAATCCCCAGGCTGTCACATCCCTATGCTAATGTAACTTCTTACCAAGTCCAAAATATGTATTCTTATATATACAGTCAAGTATCCCAGTCACTACTCATCAAAGAAGCTTCTTTTGCACCAGACAGAGACTAATACAGAGTACCATAACTGATCACACACAGACGGTGTCTGTGAATTGTCCATGGCTAAGCGGCATGTCTACAATGCAACCTCTACACTTCAGCCTCATGCAACAGAGAGCAACAAGCAAAGGGGACACTAATAAATCTCTCAGCTCTCTTTAATGAAGCTCTCTCATACGACAGAGGGCCAGGAACACAAAAGGTCTCAAATGGCTAAGCATGGAGATTAGGAGTCTGCAGGGTATGGATCCATGGACAGGACTCATATTAAGTTTCACTCCCCAGGGTGGTAGGGAAGAGGGTATAAAGATGATTAAGATATTAAGATTGCTTGATATGTTCTCTGTGAAATACACAAGGATTCAAGAAAACAATCATTATAAACTTATCTTCCAGTTTACTTTTAAGATAATAAATGTTCTTGTCTACAAAAAAGAAAAAGAAAATGTAATGATGGTATAGCTCAGTATCACATGTCCCTTGGGACTCAAACATCTGGGGCAGTCACCTTGTCCTGATCTCTGCTTAACACCTTCTTCACATCCAGATCATAAATGTAATTTAATTATCTTCACCAAAGCTCTAAGAACCCCAAGAGACCTCTCTCAGCTTCAAGTAGAGATTTGGGAGTCCTCTAATTCCCTAGCGTCTCAACTCTAAATACAATTAGACTGGATAGAATGCCAATCTATATTTTATACATTTGTAACAATCATATTTAAACACTGTGTAATATAGGATGTTGGTTTTGCTAATTCCTTGTTATGGAGGAAGAGCTGTTCTGTACCACAGAGGTAGGGGGCTCGATCTCACTACTATGTATGCTTTTCCTGAAAGGCCTCGGTTAATAACAGATTCCTATTTGTGTGTGTGTGTGTGTGTATTCACACATTCTTCCAAGCAATTTACTATCTGAGCTATCTCAGGAGCCCCTAGACTTCTATTTTCTTTTTTAGTTAAAAAAAATTTTTTTTGAGACAGGGTCTCTGTAGCTTCAGCTGGCCTGGAACTCATTATGTAGACCAGGCTAACCTCGATCTCACAGAAGTCTGCCTTCCTCTGCCTCCTGAGCACTGGAATCAAAAGTGTGAACCACCGGGCCCAGCCTTTAAGCTTCTGTTAAAAAAATTAAATTGATTTCTATTTTATGTGTCGATTTTATGTCTATTGCCTGCATGTATGTAAGTGCATCCATGATGTGCAATGTCCATGGAGATCAGAAGAGAGGGTCAGATTCCCCTGGAACTGGAGTTAGGGATGGTTGTTAGTCACTCTGTGGGTGCTAGAAACAGAACCTGGGTCCTCTGCAAGAGCAGCCAGTGCTCTTAACTGCTGAGCCATCTCTCTAGCCACTTAGGCTTCTATTTTTAAAGGTTTATAAAGGACTTTTCATGCAAGGCCTTGATTATAACACCTTTACTTGTATCTCTGCACCTCTTGTGTAGGCATTTATAAAGAATTTATTACAATATAGTATTGTTCTTATTCACAAGCCAGGATTTTTCATTGAGCAGAATCTTCCCCTCCCCCCCAGTTTTTATTCTATATTCTGTCTGTGAATAAAGAGTTAAAGGGCTATAGAGCTGAGCGTGGTGGCACTTGCCTTTAAATCCAGCACTTGGAAGGCAGAAGCAGATGGATCTCTGTGATTTCAAGGCCAGCCTGATCTATCTAGCAAGTTCTGGGTCAGCTGGGGCTACAGGGAGACCTTGTCTCAAAAAGAGAAAAAAACAAAAGCAAACATAAAACAAAACAAAACAAGAACCCAACAAAACAACCCCCAAATCCTCCCCCCAAACCAAACCAAACCCCAAAACCCCAAAACCAAAGAAAACTTAAAGTGCTATTGAATGAATAAAATTTCCCTGAATCTAGATATTTTTCTTATAACCAGATATTTGAACTGATACTGACAGTGCTTAGATCCGCATTCTGAGTCCGTGTGAGGGAAAGTTCACATTTGCTGGTAGATTTCAAGATTTTGTCTTGTAACCATCTTGTCTAGGCTAGACTGAATTTCTGAATCTCCAGAACTGCCAGCCCTGTCAGGCATGACTTGTAGAGATGTAAAACTGAATTTTCTCCTCCTTTGCCCCCCTCCTCTCCCCCCTCACTCCCTCTTCTTCTCCTCCCTCCTCCCCTTCCCCTCTTCTCTTCCTCCCTCTCTTCTTCTCTTCTTCCCTTTTCTTCATTTTTTTGAAACAGGGTCTCACTACATAGCCCAGGATATCCTGGAACTTTTGAAGTCACCCAGGCTGGATTTAAACTCATGATCCTTCTGTTTCAGTATAGTGAATGCTGGGACTATAGATATGTGCCCCAGGGTTGGCCTTAACCATTGTCCTCCTCTCCTCTGAAATCTGAAATCAGTTACTACGTTGTCATGCTGCACAGGGATTCCCTGTGCAGGATGAAAGGAGATATTGCATCATTGGACCTTTCAAACATTTTCCAGGTCCTTATTTTTGACTTTTCTTCCTCAGGGTTTTTCTTTTATTGATAGGTCACTGTGTCCTCACATCCTTACATGGTGGAGTGAGGGACATTAGATTTCTGGTGTCTCTTCTTTTTTTTAGTTTTAGAAAATCTGTTTATTATTTAAAAACTTTATGAGTGTCTTTTCCACACCAGTGTAACTTTCAGCCCTTAAAGGAGAGAATTTGGTGTGTTCAACAGCTCAGAGGCAGAGGCCTGTTGCGTGTTCAGCTTTGATCTTCCAGTTTTAGATGCCACTTTCCTGCTCACCTACAATAAAATCACAGGTATTTTATTCAATAAGGTTGAGGGAAAATAGGAATTTTGTGTGCTTATTATCAATGATTCCTTCCTCGATATTCTCTGTCATGTTCACATTCCTTGGGTTTTCGTCCCCATAACGCAACTGAAATGACTCTTGTCAGCTTTCTGGTGATCTCTACGTTGCCATTTCTGTCCACTGTCCTGACTTCAGTGCTTAACATGGTCAGTCTCTTCACTCCCAAGACTTTCTTCAGTTTCCCTCCAAGACAGTGAATATACTCTGGCTTTATTCTGTCATCGCGCGGTGTCTTCACTCTCAGAGTCTTTGGTTGTTTCCTCGCTGTACCAGATTCAGAGGGTGCTAACCTGGATCCACACACATGCCTTGATGGGAAGGCAGAGGCTCTCAGGGGTTGTGTGTGGTACTCTCAGATTGAAGGTGAAGCTGCTCCTGCTGCTGCTTGCAAGTTTGTTGCTGGCTGCAGGGTCTGTTGCAGTGGCCACCAGGCTCTTGTATAGTTCCTAACCCATCCTGCTACCGCCACACCTCCTGCCTTTGCGGACATTGCTGCAGACGTGTGTTAGTCAGCATGGCCTATCATAACACGGTACCAGAGACTCGGTGTTCTAGTTAGCTTCTCTATTGCAGTGATGTAGCACTGACCAAAAACAACTTGGAGAGGAAAGGGTTCATTTGGCTTACAGTTCACAGTCTATCATCAAGGGAAGCCAAGGCAGGAACTCAGGGCAGGAACCTGGAAGCAGGAACTGAAACACAGACCGTGGAATGATGCTGCCTACTGCCTTGCTCCTCTGGCCTGTGCTCAGCCTATTTTCTTATAAAACGTAGGACCACCTGTCCGGAAGTGACACAGCCCACAATGGGCTGGGTCCTCCCAAATCAACTAGCAATTAAGAAAATGCCTCACAAGGTGGCTATAAGCTATTCAGACAGAGAAAATGCCTCAGCTGAGGCTCCCTCTTCCCATATATGTAACGTTGACAACTAAAGTATCCAGTATACTCAACGACTAACAGTAGTCTGTTTTCTCATGGGTCTAGAGGACAGAAGCCCAAATAAGCCTGCTGAGTTCCTGGTGAGGGCTCTTCCTCTTCCTGGTACGAAAAGGCTGTCTTTTCACTGTGCCCTCACATCCTCACATGGTGGAGTGGGGGACATCAGAATTTCTGTTCTCTCTTCTTTTTCCAGTTAAAAAAAAAAAGTTTATTATTTTAAAAATTTATGAGCGTATTTCCTGCTTTCGGGTAGGTGCACCCGTGTTGTGCAATGCCCACAAAAGAGGGCATCAGATCCCCTGAAGCTGGGGTTTTGGACAGTTATTAGCCACCATGGGGGTCGCTGGAAGTCAAACCTGGGTCCTCAGCAAGCGCAGCCAGTGCTCTTAACTGCTGAGTCATCTCCAGCCCCCACTATCTCTTCTTCTAAGGACTTTTGTCTCCGCTTGACAGCTCTGCTACCACAGCCTCATTGACGTCAGTGTCTGCCTTCCACATACCTGCGGCCAGGGCGTCGACAGTTACGTCTTTGCTATATGTACGTGGGACTCAAACATTTAGCTGCTAGCTCTTCAGCTCTTCAGCTGTGACTCTGAGGTGTTGCTGCTGCTTCTGAAGAAGGAAATATGCGGAGCTTGCTGCCGAGCCTGCTGACCCAAGCGTCATCTCCAGATGACGGTGGAGGGAGAGAATGGACTCCCACAAGATATCCTCTGACCTCCATATAGGTGCCATGGCACGTGCACACTTGCGTACGCACACACACATACACGCACACATACACACTCACAAACTCATGCACACACAATAAGTAAATAAATGTAAAAAAAGAAAAACAACAATTTAAAAAAGTAATGACTATATATACATATACCAACTTCATGCACATAAATTACATGAAAATTTACATATTTAATTTGTTTTATTTTTTAAATTAAATTTTTATGTCTATGAGTGTTTTGCTTGCATGTATATTTTTCTTTATTATTTTTGTTTTATGTGTATGAGTGTATTGCCTGCATATATGTAAGTGTATCTGTGTCATGCAATGCCCATGGAGGTCAGAAGAGAGTCTTGGATTCCCTGGAACTGGAATTACAGATGGTTATTACCAGTCAAATGGGTGCTGGGAACTGAACCCTGGGTCCTCCGCAAGAGCAGTCAGTGCTCTTAACCAAGGAGCCATCTCTCCAACCTCAAAATTCACATATTTTAAAAGAACATAAACATAAAAAAAATCACCCCACCCACTCCAGAGTCTCATTTCTTTCCTGTGGAATTTTATCAAATATTTAAGGAATAAATGAAACAAATGGTACCTGACTATTTTCAGGAAATAGGACATGTGGCATTACTTTCCAATATATTTTACAAGACAAACAAAATCTTTTCTTGTTTTTTTTTTTTTGAGACAGAGTCTCCCTGTAGCCTCAGCTGACCTGGAACTCCCTATGTAGAACAGGATGGCATTAATCTCACAGAGAACCACCTGCCTCTGCCTCCTGAGTGCTAGGATTAAAGCTGTGTGCCATGCTTGACCTTCAAACAAAATCTTAATGTAAAAATCCAATAAAGAATTTTCAAGAAATAAATTATAAAAGTGATATCTATCAGGAAAACACATATAAAATCATCCTTACTAAAACATTAGCAAAGTGAATCTAGCAATATTAAAAATGTATCATAAACATGAAGGATTTATTTCAGGAATGCAAGTTAGCTTAACATGCAAAATTAGTCAACATAATACTTTGTATTAACAACACAAAGAAGAAGGGCCAGATGATTACTAAGCATATGAAAAAGTAATTTTAACCAATTCAACACCATTCTGAATGGAAATTTTCAACACTTTCCAGTGAAAGTGTGCTTTCTCAACATGGCAAAGTGTTTGTATGAAATAGTCTATACTTATCATGCTTAACAGTGAAAACTGGTTATTTCCCCTTAAACACAGAAACAAGGCCAGAGGTGGATGTCCAGATTTAAACTATATGCATTTTTTGTGTATTAAGTCTACTCAGTGGAATTATGAAAAAGAGAATTGGACATGCATTAGAATATGAATGTATGGGAATCCTCATACCCAGCTGTTGGGAAGGCAAAATGCTCATCTACTCTAGAAAATCTGTGAGAATTTCTCAAGTGGTTGAACAGTCTTTCCATATGACCAGTAATTCCTTTATTAGGTGTATTCCTACGAGAAACAAAGACACATGTCTACACAAAAATTGGTGCTTCAATGTCATAGCCACATTATTCTTAAGATGCCAAAGGAGATGATAACCCAAATATCCATCATCAGATATGTGGATAAAGAAATGGTTTCTCTGTGCAATGGAATATTACTGGCATTTATAAAAAGGAACAGCATACTATATTTTATGTAATATGAATGAACCCAGAAAACATTGTATAAAGATGAAGTTATAAAAGACCACATATGATGATGATGATGATGATTTTGGTCTTTTTGAGAAGCGCCTCCCTATATCCCCAACTGGCTTGGAACTCTCTATGTAGACCAGGCTAGCCTTGAACTCATAGAGATCTTCCTGCCTCTACCTCCTGAGTGCTGGGATGAAAGGTGTGCCCCTACACCCTGGCTAAGACCACATATTATATGCTTCCACAAGAAGGTCTGAAATTGGAAAACCTATAGAAACAAGAAGTTAATTAAATGTTGCTTAAGGTACAAAGGCTTATTTTCGAGGTTATGAAATGTCCCCAAATTGACTGATGGCGGCTGTACGCATTTATCGGTTAAACTAAAACCACTGAACTCTACACTTTAAATGGGTGAGTTGTACAGTATCTGAGTCATAACTCCAGTAAAGATGTTAAAAAAATCACACATCAGAATTAAGACAAAAGCCATACTGGTTCTCTTCAACACTGTGTCAGAGGTTTTAGTCAGTTCACTGAAATAAACAAATTTGAATAAAAGACCCAGTGAGTTGATTTTAAAATATGTGCATCAATGCAGAAAGTCCAGAGTAGCCAGAACTGCTGTGGAGGTACAGTGTTGGAGGACTTACAGTTTATTTTGAGGTTATTAATATAATGGTTTAATTATTAAGACAGTGTAGTTTGACAAAAGAACAAATAGGTTAATGAAAAATTAAGGAAAGAAATTCAAGCAATACATCTATACACAAGGAGTTGACTGATTTTGCAAAGTTACCTGTACAACTCAATTTGGCATGGAAAGAGTTTCCAATAAATAGTGTTGAAGTAGTCAGGTATCCGTATGTGAAAAGGAATCTTGAATTCTACTTCATGTTATAGTAATTGTTATTTGTGTTGGGCCCTACACTTAAAATTAAAAAAAAAACAAGTCTACAAGGCAAATAATAAGTCGTGAATAAAATTGTTTGTATTCATCTTAACTTGCTTTTAAAATAAAAGATATCATTAAGAAAGCAAATCAGTTCACAAAATTCGACAAAAGATTCTCAGCATGTGTCTCTGGCAAATAATTTGTATTTGGATCATATAGATAATTAGTACACACCAACAAATAAACCTGAAACTCTAAGGACAAGACTAGAAAATTTCATAAAAGGAATATTAAAAATAGTAAACATTGGAGAGCTTGCTTAGCATAATTAGTTGTCAGACAAATTCAAATCCAATTTTCAGTGAATTTTTAGCTTACACTCACTTGAATGATTAAGAAGAAAAAGTAATGAAAATATCAAAGCTTGACCAGAGTTTGGAATAGCTGTTCATCATCATGGATGAGACTGTGACATGGGTACAGTTATGTTGAAGAAACCATTCAGGGCCTGGAGAGATGACTCAGTGGTTAAGAGCATGCATGGGCTGCTCTTGCAGAGGACCCTGGTTCAGTTCCTGGCACCCACATGGCAGCTAACAACTGTCCATGACTCTAGTTCCAGGGGATTTGATGAACTCTTCTGACCTCCCTGGGCACAACATGGATATACTTACATACATGTAGGCAATATATACATACACACGCACACACAAAAATAATTTAAAAATTCAGTAGGTTCTGTTAAACATATACCTACCCTTGGACCTAGTCATTATACTTCTAGATTAAGAACTACAGTAGCTTTATTCATAATAGCCCAAAGTATAAAATAATCCAGATGTCCAAGTGCAGATATTTAGACTGTGTTATAGTCACAAAATGGATTATTTCTCAGGAATAAAATGGAATTAGCAGATGGTAGACACAATAGCCTGTAGGTGTGATCTACTCCCTTGATTAGGTTAGTAACCCCATCCTTTTCATTTAATCAAGGTTTTTTGGAAGGTAGGAGAGATGTCAGACAGGGAGGCCACCATCGATTGGATGCTCTCTCTTTCTTTAGATAAGGGCCCCTCAGCATTATAACCATTTCTCCATCATAAGTAGGAAAGGCCAGATGGTTCATTCTCCATCTGACTTGTGATATATCTTCTTATCAAAGTAAGACACCAGTGGATATAGGTACTGTCTCCCGGCCATGCTGGGAGCCATGCAATCATTGCTCAAGGGCTGGAGGAGAAGAGCAGAGGGTCTGAATGTGCAGCTGAAGCCTTTATGATGGGGCAGGACCCTTCTTCAGTAATCGGAGTGCCCCATCCCTGATTTGTTTGGTCTTCATCCCATAGATGATGGGGTTGAGCATGGGCGGCACTACAAGGTAGAGGTCAGCCAGGAGGATGTGGACGTGCCGGGGCACATGCTGGCCAAAGCGCTGTGTGTAGAAAGAGAAGAGCCCTGGAGCATAGAAGAGAAGGATGACACCCAGGTGGGAACCACAAGTACCAAAGGTCTTAGCCCTTGCCTCTTTGGAGGAGAGGCCCAACACAGCCCGGAGGATGAGTGCATAGGAGACGGCAATGCAAATGGAGTCAGTTCCCACCACCAGCGTGGCAGCAGTGATGCCATATATGTTGTTTGGCTGAGTGTCCCCACAAGCCAGCTTCACCACAGCCATGTGCTCACAGTAGGAGTGTGCCACCACTCGGCTACAGTAGTTCAACCTTGCCAAGAGGCAGGTGAGTGGGGTCATGAGCCCCAAGCCACGAAGCAGAGCAGCGGCCCCTAACTTGCCCACCGACTCCAGGGACAGCAAGGACCCGTAGTGCAGGGGGCGGCAGATGGCCAAGTAGCGATCAAAGGCCATAGATAGCAGGACACCAGATTCTACAGCTGAGAAGCCATGGATAAAGAACATCTGGGCAGCACAGGCCCCAAAGGCAATCTCAGCAGCATTTGCCCAAAAGAGTGCAAGGATTTTGGGCACAGTCGAGGTGCAGAGCACCAGGTCAATGGTGGACAGCATGCATAAGAAAAGATACATGGGCTGGTGCAGTGCAGGCTCAGAATGCACCACGAGCAGAACTGCCACGTTTCCCAACACTGCCAGGGCGTACATGGAGCAGAAGGGAAATGCAATCCAAAAGTGGGATGCTTCCAGGCCAGGAATTCCCACGAGCAGAAAGGAGACTGGGTTCTGGTGGCTGTGGTTTGTGTGCCTCATGGGTCAGGCCAAAGTAGAGTGGGTCTGGCTGATCTCACTGATTTTCTCTGAGCCTTAGGAAGCCCTAAGAGATGGAGCAGCTGGGATGCTTCACCTTAATTCACCATTCAGCTGTAGCTGAATGGCAGCGGGAAACATTTGAATTAGATTTCAGAGAAAAGACGTCCAGGATGAGAAGACTGTAGAGCCCTGGGAAATATACAGAGGAGGGGAGGAATTGGCATCACCAAGGTTCAAAGGAGCCTTCTTCACTTCTGTCTGATTCAATAATTCTGGCCGTGGGCTGGAGTGGGAGTCATGGCTGCCGAGTCATGTTCATAGAGAAAACCATTGCTGGAGATGTTTACAGTATTCTGTTCTCTAAGAAGTCCTTTCTACAAGTCTCTGGTAGTGTTTTCTTCAGATCAAGCAGCTGTGAGGCGGTACACAGGTGATGTTAATGATAAAGGGTCAGACTTCAGATGGAAGACACAAATATGATTACTTTTCAAGATGAGAAGATAAAAAATAAAAGAAAGAGGAGGAAGATGGATGGATTTCTGGATGGGGTTTTGGAGCTACTGAGTCCATAACAACTCATACATAAGGAACGAAACCTGAGTATTGACCAGGAACATCGAAACACAGATGAGGGGCTGAGCCTCTTACAGCCTACTATTGATATCAGATTTCCTGTGTTGGTAGAATCAGAGGAGATGATACAGAATTGGTAGTGATAGATGTCAGGCTATTTTAGCCATGATATATGATCTGATAAAATCAACTGATTGTGAACTATTCTCTAATGAAAATGAAAGGTATGGGAAAGAATAGGATGATATGGTTTTCAGTCACAGAGAACATACAATCCCATCCGCAGAAAGCTTCAGTCAAATGACCATGTTGAGCGTTTACACATTTCTACTCCTATTTTCTATTGCATGCTCTTTTCTGATCTCCTTCCAGCTGCATGTCTTCTCACTTTTATACTGGCCAGCCAATAACTGAGAATTTTAAAGAAGTGAGGGGACTAAACAGAAAAGACAGGAAGAAGACAGTAGAGGAGAGGTGATGAAAAGGAAACAGAGATGAGAACCAAACCCAAGATTCGCATAGAAAGAAGTGTGGGGAACAGTGCCTTTCTCAGAAGTGCTTCTGGAGTGAGGTATGGACGTGTTCTGCTTGCTGACTGAGACAGAGTAGAATCAGTTACATCATCTGGAGATACCACATTTGGACCCCTAATATAAAGCTGTAATATTCCTTGCATTCCTAGCATTAGCTACTCATACTCAGAGACCAATAAAACTGTCTAGAAGAAACAGACAGCCAGGGAAAGACAGGGTGCTCTAAGGAGCTATGGAAAACAATTGTTACATCAGGATCTCTCTTTTCCAACCCAGTACCAAATGTAGCTGCCATTCTGGAAGAAGTCATGGCCATGTCCACCTCATCATTCTTGTTTAATAATTAACCATTTCTCATGTAATCTTCTGTGATATTGCCATCATCTATCCTGGGACCAATAATCTCCCCCATGATTTCAGCCTTGGTGGTGGTGGTGGGTCAGGAGCAGAGAAAAATGAACGTGTGAGACCTTGTGAATGGTAAATATAGTAATGAACGTTTCATTTGTTAGCTGAGAATGCTATGTTTGCCCAAGCCTGTGGCTTTGTGTTGCTGTGTGAGACCCACGCACAAGGCTGCATTCAGAAGATAGAGGCTCACACAGTTCTGTGGCAATCCTTTGGTTATCCTTGCCCCAGTTTCACTTGTCTGGTGTGGAGAAAACTAAGAGCTGAGTAATCCAGGTACCAAGAGGACAGGCATATTTCTTTCCCTCTTTCACTCTGTCTTTCAATCATTGTAACAGTTTTATGCAGCCCATGAACTGCTACTCAGAGAACTTTCACTCCATCCTTGATGGGAGCTATATCCTCCAGTGACTCCAGACTTTCCCTGCTTTAGACCAGTTCAGTCACGTAAGAAAGTGAAGCTGGAAGAGCATGCGTTGACTACAGTATGCTTTGATTCTAGCAAAGAGGTTGAAGTACAGATCTTGGTCTTTTCCCCTCGCAGTTGTCACTAATATTTGAACTAGACTTCATGGAAAACATCCAGGATGCGGACATGGAAAGGATGTAAGCTGGAATTGGGTTCCAGTCATCAACATCTCAGGAACCCGCACTTCTGACTGATGTAGCAACCTCCTGGCTGATGGCCGAATGGCCTGACTATAGATCCTCCTTCATTGTGAAGGTGGGACTGAACACTTTCCCAGCCTCATTTCCTCTCTATCTACATCCATATATACTCAGGTGTTGTTTTCTTCTGATTTATCTGCATCTTGTGGTCAGGAAAACATACCGCACTGTGCCCCATACAACATTCTCTAACAGTAAAGAGTTCATGCTTCTTATCCATTTGCCTTGTTTGAATTATTTTATCATTTGATATAAAAAAGCCCTTACCTGGAAAATGCAGAACTGGAGCTCAAGGAACGAGGAACAGAACTGTGTTATGAGGGAAGGAGCAGTTTCTTCATCCCTTGAGCATCTGGAAGCTATTTGCCAACAATTTGTCACTCACCGATGGAAGACCAAGTCATCACAATTCAAATCCTGACTCTGGAACTCTCCAGATATGTAGGTTTGGACATAAACTCTGTAAACCTGTTTCCTTGTGACCTAGAGAGGCCAATTGCTACTTTGTAGGCTGCTGTGTTGATAAAGAGGAGGCAGTCATCCCAAAAGCCAATCACTTGGCCTGGGTCAGAAAGCGTGATTCAGGACTGGAGAGATGGCTCAGTGGTTAAGAGCACTGGCTGTTCTTCCAGGGGACCGGGGTTTGAGCCCCAGCACCCACATGATAGCTCAAACTGCCAGTAACTCCAGTTCCAGGAGATCTAATGCTTCTTTTTGCCTCCATGGGCTTTCCACAACGTGGGTGCACTTACATACATGTAGACAGAATACTCATATATTTAAAAAATAAAAAAAATTAAAAAGTGTCATTCATTTGAAAGTCTGTTAAGTTTGAAGTGGAGACTATCTCAGGGAGAAATTATCTTAGTGACACTCAGTTCTGTGGTCAATTCATAGTATGCAGAAAAAAGCAGACGTGAGCTCACAGATAAACTTACTGTCTGGGTGAGTTCCAAGTCCTGAAGGACTTAGAATACTGAACACAAGAGACCTTGAGTCATTAAGGGTCATTAGGGCCCTAGCTGAAGAATAGAAATTCCCTGAGGACCAGGACACTAAAGAGGCCTCTGGGATGCTGGAATATATCAAGTTGATGCTTTGAAATTTAGTTCTTGCTGGAAGAGGGAGGAATAGGAGAGTGATTCATCCTGTGCTGTAACAGAATACCACAGACTAAGTATATTATAGACAATACAGATTTATTTGTCTTATGATTCAGGAGGCTGTCAAGTCCAAGATCCAGGGGCTCCGTGGGAGAGGGCCTCCACTGTGCTACCAAGGCAGGAGAGGACGGAAGCATGAGCGGGACAGAATGAGAATTCATCTTTTAAAAACTTTTGTTTATTTATTTAAAACTAAAAGTGTTGTAGGATTGATTAATCCTACTACTGGTGTTTATCCAAAGAACATGAAATCGATATGTGGAAGGATTGAAATTCCGACACCTACTGTAGCATTGTCCATAACAGGAAGGACATGGAATCAAGTGTCCATCAGTAGGTGATGAAGGGAATGTGGCAGAGATGCATGGCTGAACACTATTCAACCTTTCTACCATTTAGAAATCCTATCATTTGCCACAGTATGAATGAACCTGCAGGCCATAGAAAGATAAGTAACACATTTCATGCCTATGGGGCATATAACAACCTTGAACTCAGGAATAGAGAGTAGATTTAGCAGGGACTGGCAGGGAGGGAGAGGCAGAGGGGGTAGACCAAGAGACCCACAAACATATAACTGAGGAATAAGTTCAAGAGCAAATTACTGTAATGTTTTGACCTTAGTTAATAGCAATGTTTTGTTTTCCAGTGCTGGCGATACAGCCCAGCACTCACACATAGCAGGCAAGCACTCTACCATCGAGCTCCATCCTCAGTCTGCATGGTATTCTTGAAAACTGCTGGGTTGATTTTAAGTGTTCTTAGCACCAAATTTAAAAGATCTGTGGGATAATGCATGTATTAAGTAGCTTTACTTACTCACCTCACAAAGTATACATATTTTAAAACAATGTTATCTTTGATAAATATATATGATTTTATTCAATTAAAAACTTAAAAAGAAGAGCTGGGCATGGTGACACATACCTTTAACTAATCTGGAGGCAGAGACAAGTGAATCTCTGTGAGATCAAGGCCAGACTGATCTCCATAGTGAGTTCCAGACCAGCTGGGGCCACAGGGAGACCCTGTCTCAAACAAACAAAATGAAAACAAGAGAGAGGTGTTTTGAAAAAACCAGACTGTATACTTGAGAAGTTTGAGGAGTGATACTGGGGAATCATGATAGGCTTTTCCTGGGAGCTGATTGGATGAAGATCTTGAAGAAGTGAGTGAATAAGGCATGCAGCTCTGTACGGCACTGTTTTGGGCAGAAGGAACAGCATATGCACAGGCCTTGACATCTGGAATACATTTGATGAGTTTGAAAGACAACTTCAGGTTAGTTGCTAGACTGGAACGATAGAGGAGACAATAAAAGTAAATTGTCAAAGTGGCCAAGGTCAAGACAATAAAGAGTCTAATAAGCCACAGCGAAGACTCAATTTTGCTAGAAATGTGATAGACAGATATTGAAGATTTTGAACAAGATTCTATCGTAATGTGACTCCAGCCTTAAAAGGTCTACTTTAGGTTCTAAATAAAGAGGGAAGATTAGTTCCAAAGTCCTTAATAGTCAAAGAATGAAGTAACAGTGACTTGGGCCAGAGTGACAGGAGCGGTGTTTATTTTTAGAACACATATTGAGGGTCGATGGGATTGCTGATGGGCTGGTTGAATATAGGGTTATGAGAATACAAGAGTCTTTAAGGAAAGCTCCACCCTGTGAACCTGGTGAAGAGGTTAGTGGACTAGGAATCACGGAAAGAAAAGTTTACAGGATGGAGAACAGAGGAGCCAGAACTCTGTAATGTAATTACTCACACATGTAATCACGCCTGGAAACGTATTTTTAGGCACGCAAAAATACATGTCTATGTCAAGGTGGATGGGGGAGAATTTCACAGGGTCTCACCTTTAGATGAAAAGCTACAGGCAATCAATGGCTACAGAAGGAGGGAGAGTCAGTTTTCTCCAAGAAAAAACTCCCCAAAAGGTTATTTAATCCCAAGTGGGCAGCCCAAGACACAAGTATACACGAGCTCCCCTAAATGGAGGTGAAACTTAAATCATCTCTAGACTGCTTGTAATACCGAAAGCAATGTGATTGTTTCATAGATCATTCTACTATACTGCTTAGGGTAAACAAAAAGGAAAATCCTGTACATGTTAGAAAATAAATATTTATGACTTGTGATTGGTTGAATTTATAGATATGAAGCTCATTAACATAAAGGACTGACTGTGTTTGCCATTTTGGAGTCTAGGAGAGATGTACTAGATGCAGACTTACAGGTGGGAGTCGAGGAATAGATATTGAAGCCATGGAAACTGACAAAGCTTTCTGAGGCGTGAATACAGAGAAGAGACTCCAATGCAGACACGAGGATGGACAACTGGCATCAGTGAGGTAGAAAGATGTCGTGCGGAGCACGGTTCAGGGAGTGCTCAGCTGCTAAGTGCTGCCATTACACTGTGTGATAGGTTCGAGAACTGATTGCTAGTTCCAATAAAGCTTGCTGGGAAAACTAAATATCCACATGCAAAGAACAAATGTGGACCCACATACAAAATCAGATCAAATGCATCAAAGATCTGCCCACAAAACAGAAAACTATAAAATTCTTCGAAGTAAATATGAGGGGAAAAGCGTCATGACTTTGGATTTGGTGATGATTTCTTGAGTCTCACACAAAAATGTAGGCGACAAAGGAAAAACAGGTAAATTGGACTGTAAAGTGGCAATTCAGTCTAAAGAATGGGAGAAAGTGTTTATGAGTCATACACTAGTTGAGCTGTTACTACCCAGAATAAACAAAGGACTGCTAAGCCAGGCATGGCGGCCCATGTCTGTGGTCTTAGTAGTTAAGGCAGGAGGATCACTACAAGTCGGAAACCATCCTGGGTTACAGACTGAAACTCTGTCCTAAGAAAATAAGAGAGGGACTGGAGAGATGGCTCAGTGCTTAACAGCACTGACTGCTCTTGCAGAGGATGCAGGTTTGATTCCAGCACCCACACGGTAGTTAACAATTGTCTGTAACTCCAGTTCCAAGGGATCCAACAGCCTCTTCTGACTTCCGTGGGCATTGCATGACATGGGTGCACTTATATACATGAGAATCCAGGCAATATTCTCATACACATAAAACAATAAAAAGAGAAAAGAAAAGAACAGAAATACCCCCACAAAACTCCTGAAAAAAAAAATCCAGTGAAGAAAATGAGCAAATGCTTTGAATAGGCATTTCCCTCCAGTCACCTCTTGAAAAGATGTCCTAAATCCTCCTCATCAGACAAGGGCCAATCAGAATGCATTGAGACACAATTCCACACCTGGCAGGCTAATACCAAAACTCAGGAAATAAATGCTGATGAAGATGTGGAAAAACTGTAACTCTCCACCTTTACATAGCCTGTGTCTACTGTGTAACTCAGATCTTAACAATGTAAGCCCTGTGCTGAAGTCCTACCGCAACTCAATAGAGATATGAATTCATGTTCCTGAGACATGAAAGGTAGGACAACCAATGTGGGAAGAGCAGATGTGAACACGATACAGTTTCAATAAGAGCAGCTGGCATGCCTTAGGGAGATTACTTCCGGTTAAGGGTACAGAGGTTCCTTTGATCCCCAACTTCCCTCCGTAGGCGCATGGCAGAGTAGCAGGTTCCCAGAGCACTCATAGGAGGGCTTAATGCTTTGATGTATCACAAGTTACTCACTATTGAATATTAAGAGCACGATTTGTTATTCCATAGTCCTCTCGTTGGATCCTTCTCTGATTCCTTTAAGGTATGAAGGCCTGGGACATTGTCTTCACAAGACCAGAACTATCTAAAGAATAGAGGCTTAAGCGCCTTGCCAAGGTCACAAGCTAAGGTTCAAACCCATCTCCCTTCCATAACATCAACTTACAGCTCAATCCAGAAAAAAAAATTTCCCAACTCCAGAATAAATATACAGTCCACAAATAACCCTGACCTTGTTATGGAGGAGCACTTCCCTCTTTCTAAATTAGAGCTAAAAGCACAGGCCTCCCTTTGTGTACTCTCTAGAGGCTGGAGTTCGAGCAGGCACTGCGGCAGGGTGGAGAGGCATGCTCTTTATGATGACTGAACTCACACTACACTCTGCCCTGAGGGAGCGGAGGCAAGACTGAATTCAATGACCACAAAAGGGTAAGAATATGGGGTTGCTAAGAAGCCAGAGGCAAAGACCGGAGACTAGGATAGAGCAGTCCCTGGAGTCATCCCCAGAGAAGAGGGAGGGCCCATCACCGGCCGGCCTGGGATGCTCCTCCGAGACTGGGCCTGCTGTTTCCTTTTTCTTTTGGGACAGAGTAGCTGACAGAAGATATAGCCGGTCCTCCCTTCCCGATTCTGCTTTTCCATCCTCTTACTGAGAGGAGCACCGCACTAGTTTTTTGTTTTTGTTTTTCCTGAGACCGGCAGAAAATGGACAGGGCCGCACGCTGAGGGTGAGCGCATCGCAGGCACAGGGCTGCTAGCAGATGTGGGGGACTGACCAGGGAGGGTGCTTGTGCTGGGATCGGCTGAGGCTGGGGGCTTGGGAAGGTTCTCCAGCACAGACCAAGGAAAGAGGCATGCAAGCAGAGGAAGAAAAACCAGGAATAATCAGAATGATGGTAGAAATCAGACCCAAGGGCAGAGTGAAAAGGATTAGGTGTTTGAGGGGAATAGGCTCGGTGAGAGAGGGGTTCCGCTGAGTGACGGAGCAGAGTCCCGCTCTTCTTTACTTCTCAGACCTGACGAAGTATCTCCGCCTCAGGCAGCACCTCACCTCCCTACGTCATTCTGATCCTCGTGCATCTCTAGTAGGATGTCTTCCTACCCTCTTCCTATACTTTCTCTTCTGTGGGCTTCAGATTCCCTCGGCCCATTAGTAGGCACTTGCCTGCTTCCCGGGACTGTAGCCTTTCTGTGTCTCTTCTTAGCGACCACCGTCGGAAATACCCAGCTAAGTGACCTAGACGGTGCTTGCCCTCTCTCTCCTCATGCTACGGTAACTGTTCTGACTCCACATTCGGCATTGTCTCTCTTATAGCTACTGTAATCCCACAGAAAAGAAGGAGGTGGATGACCAGGCAAGGGGAAGGACAGGTGGGGTATCCTGGCTCATTAAAGATTCCAGTAGCAGTCCGCTGAGCCTTCACTGTGTGGTCCTGCAGACACAGTCCCGGAAGAGTCAAAAGAAGTAGAAATGAGTCCCAGATGTGCAGCTTGTGTCCTCTATGAGGCGCTGGTGACCTAATTCCCCAAAGCTAAGGTTTTCTCCAGATAAACATACAACCTACAAAATAGGCACCAATCAGATGGCCTCGAGGCGTACTACTGAGGGAGACAAAGAAATGACACAGGCTTCCTTTGCTTATTTGGGACATTTTGAGTGCAGTGGCAGGAAACGAAACAGAATGTCACAGTGACATGTAAGGACTTGGAAAAAGCCCTCAAGCTAAGCTTCCCCAGGCGGGGAACATGGAGTGACATGAGATAAGTATTATTGGAAGCTGGATAGAATGAAGGTTGATGATCTCTGGGCATTTTACACACAATAGACAAGATTTGAGATTGAACCCTGAGGGAAAATAGATTGGAGGAGCAGCTGCGGTTGGCAAGACTACATAGGAGGTGGAGGGGACGGCCACTCAGGGAGGCCTGCTTGCAACAGAAGCAGCACATTCAGTGGGACAGACTGACAGCACGGGTCAGAGGGCTCTCTTTTGTTCAGTAAATAACTACTGAGTGCATACATGGGTGACAATGTAACTCTAAACGCAGAGCACAGTTCTGTCACCCTCGGACTTCCAGGTTGCCTTCCCAAAGTTCCGCCATGTGGAAAATACAGACAGACATAGGCTTGGAGTGTGCAATTTCTAATAATATGGTTTTTATTTTGATAGGTAACTCTGTGGAGGTAAGTCTCAGTTTGGGTAAGATCACAGTAGTTTGTGTACTGTTTGGGGAGAAGCAAATTTCTTCAGAAAGAGGAAGTCATTCATACATTCATTTAAAAACATTTAATGAGGGCAGGGGGTGGGCTGGTGCACGCCTTTGATCCCATCACTTGAAAGGCAGAGGCAGGCGGATCTTTATGAGTCTGAGGCCAGCCTGGTCTACACAGTGAGTTCCAGGCCAGGTGTGGCTCCAGGGAGACCCAGTCTCAGAACAAACAAACCCACAAACAAACCCACAAACAAACAAAGTTTTCTGAGCACCAACTACATTCTGTGGACACAGAAACAAATTATAGCCCTTGTTTTCAAAACATAACCAGCCCGGTGAATCTAGAGATAAAAGCAAAGGTAACAGACATTGTACTATCGTTGTACTTTTTAAAATCTCATTGCCTTAACAAGTTTTTATTTGAAATGATGGAAGAAGTCTGCCTGGATCTGTCTAAGAGGGCTTCACTAAGAACGCAGCAGGACCTTGGCCTGGTATGAGAATGTACAAAGGAAAGGAATGTTGTGAGCCATACATGTGTGCCGGAGCCCACCGGCAGAAATCGGACTGTCCCGGAAGCGGGGAGTGAGGATGAGAAAATGTAGAGAAAGAGAGAGAGAGAGAGAGAAAAAAAAATAGGACAGACTCAGGAGGGCTGTCAGTCACACTGAAGCAGCTTGCCTTTATTAAGTCTCCCCTATTTATACTGTGAAGTGAGCAAAACATTACTAACACAGGCAAAATAACTTAGGATATGATTGGCTTCCTTCAATGATCTTCAGGTGACCTCAGTCTTGGGTGTAAAAGAAACTTCTCCTCAGGTGTGAATCGTTTGCATAATGAAAACTCCTGCTTCCAACAGCACTTCTGTGCACGAGATTGACTTCTGCCTAACCCAAAACTAGGGCATAGTTCAAGGCAGGCAAATGGCCCCCAACACATGTGGCTCTTTCAGGAAAGAGCAGAGAACCCAGTGTGGGTGAACCTGGGAAAAATGAGTATTCAGGAGAGCGAGGCTGATAAGTGCAGGCAGAAAGACATTTGGAAGTGTGTTCAGTGATTTGTAGTTTTCTTGTAGCAATGGGACCCTATTTGGGGTCTTCAGCAGGGAAATAAAATATGTCAGTCACATTATAGTGGATAGGTTGAGCAGGGACGTAAGACTGAAGAGATCATGACCAGTGACAGAGGCCAGAGATGAGATACCGACAAGAAGACAGACGGGAGTAGAGGAGAGCAGTGTGAGAGGATGGAAGGCTTATCACTGGCTAGAAAGATCCAGGATCTGAAACTTCTTGGGTGGAGGGTGTGTGTATGTGTGTACGTGTGTGTGACAAAGAGAGAGAGACAGAGAAAGAGAGAGAGAGAGAGAGAGAGAGCAAGAGAGACACAGAGAGACAGAGTGAGAGCGTGAAAGACAAACAGAGCGAGAGACTGGAGAGCAAGAGAGAGGGAGACTATACAGTGATCCTGGCCAGTCCACGCAGGGCTCTAAGGTAGCTAATGAAGATTCTTGCTAAAGCCTAGGGTGACACAATTTACCTTTTGAAATGGTTGTAGTGCAGAGAATGGATTATTATAGAGGGCCCAAGGTTTGTAGAACAGAGACCACCTAGGAGACTTTTGCTGTCTAGAGAAACGATGGCGATGATTTGAGTAACAGTGCTCACAGAGGAGAAAGAAAACCATGGGCTGAAACATGTTTTTCCAGTTGGTGACGTGAGTTGGAGACTGAGGAAGAAGAAAGAGGCCGAATGAAGGAATACGACTGGTTTCTGACCTAGCTGTGGAGCACACAGCTGTGATGTGTTCTGCTTTGGTCAAGTCTTTGAGAGGAAATAGTTGGTAGGGAGATAATAAGGTTTGTTTTTGGCCATATTTTATTTGAGATCCCTGTGGGCTGTCTTAGTAGCCGTCCAAAGTCAGAAGGATGTAGTAGTCAGACACTCAGAGTAGAAGATGTACATTTTAGAATTCCCTGGGCATAAACAGTACAAATTCCAAGAAATCAAGGAGAGAAATGGGAGCGTAAGAATGATAAGAAGAGAGCAGAGGATGAGGGACGAGGAAACGAAGCATGGGCAAGACAGTTCAGGGGGTGGAGAGAGAAACCAGATTAGAAGGGGCTGAAACATATGCAAGAGACAAGGACATAGAGATTAAATCAAATTGAAAATTTAGTAAAATGTGGATACTTACGGGGAACGATGTGATGTTTCAACACAGGTGAACACTGCATAGTGTTTAAATCAGATCGAAGGGTTCCATCTCCTTCAATATTTATCGTTTCTTGTCATGTAAACATTAAAGACTAAAACCCCTTTCTCTCAGTTTCGGATACACGCAGAACTTTATCATTGTCTATGTTACCATAGTATAAAAATAGTCTTCTGGAACTGACTGTCCCCCTGCCTGATTGCAGCTTATCAGCTAAAGTTTTAAACATTTTAAACAAGTTTTGCTACAGAGGGAAACAGAGTTGAGGGGAATTAGATGGAGGAAAATGTGAGGCCCTGGAATGCAGGATCTTGCTGATGAAACAGTTTAGAAAGAAGGGAAGATTTGCGGAGAGGAAGAGTTTAAGAATACAGTATTTATATTTTCTGTTGTTTAGCAAAGACTTTTTTATTAGCTTACAAAGAATTAGGTTGCATCATGACATTCTGTCACACAAACTTCGCGGGTGTTTGGGTCCGCCCCACTCCTCTCCTGCCCCCTCTTTTTCCTGTACCCTCTCACCCCCAGTAGCCGTGTGTGCTTTCATGTCACTTGTGACTCCGCCCCCTCTCTCAGACCCTTGTTCCCCCGCAGGCTCTTCTCCCAGCTTTGTAGTCTACACAGACTGTAGTCTACAGACACTCACAGTTCCTTACTTACAGAAATACATACATGAGAATACATACATACAATCCCCATATGAGAGAAAACGTAATATTTTTTTCTTCCTGAGACTGGGTCACCTCACTTAACCTTATACTTTCCAGAACCATCAATTTTTCCTTCAAATTTCTTAATTTCGTTTCAATTCCTTCCAGCTGACTATAATTCCACAGCGTGAATATTTTCGTTTTCTACTTTTTCTTGATGAGCATCTAGGCTGGTTCTGTTTCTTGCTGTTGTGAATAATGTGGCGATGGATGTATGCGTGTATTGCTAGGAGCTGCTGGTAGGCCCATTTCTAATTCTCTGAGGCTCTCGGTACTGAGTTCCATGTGGTGGCTCGAGCTACCACCCCTACTAGCAGCGAATAAGAGTTTTCCCCTCATGTCCTTGCGGGATTTGAGGCTGTTTATTTTACTGTTCTTAAACATGGCTATGACTCTGAGCAGTGCGGTAAGTGAGGAAGTGGAAACCTTAAATGTATGTGTGATTAAGGTCGGCTCTGTTGGTTGATGGCAAAATTGTAAGCCCAGGCCTCCAGAGTCTAGCACTTTCCCCTCCATCATGGAGATGAATTTTTTTGACAGTTGAGTGTCTTGCACACCAGTTTGAGTGACTTGTGGATCAGTAAAGTGTAAGCAGACAAGTGTAGTGGTGGAAGACCCTGGATTTCAAGGCAGGGACTTGACGTGCTTACAGCTCAGGTTTAAACTTTGATGTTTTCTAGTCACAAAACCATCAGTGAATAACAACCGTTAGTTTTCTTAACTCAAAAGGGCACTCGTATTTACTGAGTAGTTTCTATGTCTCAGGTTTATACTGTATGTTCTAGAAGATAATCTTAGCTACTGGGACACTGAGGCAGGAAGATTCCAAGTTCAAGGCCAGCCTGGGCAACTTAGTGAAACCTATCTCAAAATAAAATATAAAAAGAGGGTCGGAGGTTCTTTAGTGGTAGAATATTTGCTTAGTCTGTACAAACCCTGAGGTTCAATTTCCAGCACTACAAATAACAAAACAAACAAACTGACCAAAAGCTTGCAGAGAAGTAAAGGAATTCTTTTGTGATTAGGAGTATAGGTGGAATGGGAGGCGATAGGAAGTCAGTGAAACAGTGAATGTAAGATAAAAGCAGAATTCTCTATCTTCTATAAATATGCCTCTGACCATATGTACTGCAGGAGGCTTTTTTTCCCACTTAATTCCTCAATAAGCTTTTTTTTTCCTTTTGAGACAGGATCTTTCCAGATAGCCAGATCTGCCCTCAAACGCACTATGTACCCCAGACTGGTCTTGAATTAATCCTAAGGCTGCTTTTTGATATCACCAGTAGTAGTATTTGGTTCTGGGACAACAGATGACTTTCCAAGCACCTTTTGGGTAAGAGTCATTCATATAATGTTTTGTAATATATATAATATAATATAACAAAAATATATAAGCTATTTCACAATTTCTTGAGAGATTCACATATGAAGAAGAGCTAATCTACCTACATATATAATTAGGATTCGAATTTGAACCTTGTAATTCTGCTACTGTAGGCGCCTCTTTAGAAGAGCTCCGTGGAAGCAGATAAGGAAAGAGAATTCTCAGTGGCCATGTTGGTCAATAATATCACCTCAACCCACCCAGTGGCCTTCTTGCTGATGGGGATCCCAGGCCTGGAGCACCTGCACATTTGGATCTCCATCCCCTTCTGCTCAGCCTATGCATTGGCTGTGCTTGGTAACTGTACCCTCCTTTTCATCATCCGGGTTGATGCAGCCCTCCATGAGCCCATGTACCTCTTTCTGGCCATGTTGGCATCCATAGATTTAGGCCTTTCTTCTTCAACGTTGCCTAAAATGCTTGCCCTGTTCTGGTTCAGAGACCGAGAGATCAGTTTCTATGCCTGTCTGGTCCAGATGTTCTTTCTCCATTCCTTTGCCATCATGGAGTCAGCAATGCTTCTGGCTATGGCTTTTGACCGCTATGTTGCCATCTGCAAACCCCTGCACTACACTGCAATCCTGACCAAGCCCCTTATCATCAAGATTGGCATGGCTGCTGTGACCCGGGCTGTGACACTAATGGCTCCACTCCCTTTTCTGCTGCGACGCTTCCACTACTGCCGAGGTCCGGTGATAGCCCACTGTTACTGTGAGCACATGGCTGTGGTGAGGCTGGCGTGTGGGGACACGCGCTTCAATAACATCTATGGCATCGCTGTGGCCGTGTTTATTGTGGTGCTGGACCTACTGTTTGTTATCTTGTCTTATATCTTCATTCTTCGGGCAGTTCTCCAGCTTGCCTCTCGGGAGGCCGGCTACAAAGCCTTCGGGACATGTGTGTCTCATATAGGTGCCATCTTAGCCTTCTACACACCTGTCGTCATCTCCTCCGTCATGCACCGTGTAGCTCGCCGGGCTGCCCCTCATGTGCACATACTCCTTGCTAATTTCTATCTGCTCTTTCCACCCATGGTCAATCCCATCATTTATGGTGTCAAGACCAAGCAGATTCGTGAGCGAGTTTTGGGATTATTCCTCAGAAAGGATGTAAAAGGAGAGTGAGGGACGGCTGAAGAAAGGAGTGGGTGCGTGCTGGAGTTGGGGACAGGGTATAATAGGGACTAGAGAATGCCAGAGTCTTCCTGTTTATTTCTATCCTGGTATAAGTGAAAAATGGTGTCAGAACTTGACAAGCACTACCAGTCTGTGCCATCTGGATTCAACCTGTCATCTCCCCCTTGGAATCTTCTTCCTGCCCTTCTATTCTCCAGTAACTTGACAGAGTCATGACCTCCTGACCTCCTGAGGACTTCAAATAAAGACAATGGTGTCCTCAAGGTCATTTGTTTATAAGAAGACTGAGGATTTGATTTATACCCCACCTCATTGGGAATTTGGTGATTTATTTATCCACACAGGACATGTATAAACACGAACAGTGCATATTGACGTGGGGATCCTTCATCAGTGACGGCTGCAGTGTAGCCCCTGACTGAACTCTGTCAGGGTCCTGATTTGTAACACACTAGGACTGCAGGTTCCGAGCAGACAACCCTGTTTGTTGGATAGCTATTTCTTTAACTTAGCCAGCCTGTGTATTCTTTGACTTCTGTATACTTCTCCATCCTCACAGTCAACTGCTCTCATTAAATACTTGTCTTTGGTTGTGAGCCTGAGCCTTTAACGGTGGTACCATCTCTCAGACCTCACAGTAAATACTTTGAATAAGACGTATCCTCTGATTTTTCTTTCTGGGTCATGTGGCTCTTTCTTTGCACATATGGAAAAGAAACTTGTTCTCAATAAATATGTGATTTGTGCATTTATTGATCCAGATGAGAGTGTCTGGGGGCTTGGAACACATAGATGTTAAAGGAGAGATAACAGGTTTACGTATATGCCCGAGGAAGAGAAGGAAAGAGTAATTACAATAGATTCTGTTTTCTGAACTCCTCCATCTTAGGACCTAGAAGATGGAAGAAAAATGAGCAAGATAAAACATAAGAAGTAGGAGTATTTGACCTGTCTTTTCCTTCGTCTCATGTAAATGTACATGCTGAAAATTCCCTCACTGTGAATCTGACAGTACAATGTGTCTTCTCAGACAAGGATAACAGAGCTTACCACAAATGCATTGTTTCCATTTTATCCTGAAACCCATTGTTTTCTTAGACTGCTACTCAAGAAGTATGTATCCTCTTTTCTGTAGGAAATGATATACTATATTTATTTCTAATGTAACCCAAACTTGAGATTGTTTCTTCTGAGCATAGTGGGGCACATGGGAAGTTTAAGGCAGCGTTAAATATAACATATATAAAGCAGATTGAACACAAACAATGTTTGCAATTTTCATACAATATAATTTGATGGTATTCAGATTCCCTCTCCTATCTTCACTCCCTCTTACTGCCCCCTGTACAATTTTATGGCCTATAGAGCCTAATTTGTGTCTCCAAATGTCTTTCAGTGTGGGTCCATCCACTGGAGCCTGGTTATCCTACCAAGAATCCTATAATTGAAAGAGACCATCTCTGTCCCTCCCAGCAGCCATCTGTTGCCACAGTTTCCTTAGGTGTGGCTGGAGCTTCTTACCCACTTCATGCCTATGCTGGGATTTTTCTGGTTTGAGCTTGTGTGGGACTTGTGCATGCTGTTACTGTTGCTTGTGAGTTCATATGAGTCACTGACCAGCTGTGTATGAGTCACTTTTATGTTGCTGTGATAGAAACACTGACCAAGTTAACTTATAAAAGGAAAAGTCGGAAGAATTTATTTAGTTTACGGTTCCAAAGGGCAAGATCCCATCAGGGCAGGGAGGCATGGCAGCAGAGGTGGCTGGAGTAGATGCAGAATCTGAGTGCTCACATCTTGAAGCAGGCTCAGGAAACAGGGAGTGACTGGATACCCAGCAAAGCTTGAGAACTCTCTAAGCCTAGCCCTAGTGACTTGGTTCCTCCAGCATGGCCACACCTTTTAAGAATTCCTGAAACAGCGCCACCAAATGGTTAAAAAATGTCCAAACACTCAGAACCTAATGGCGGGGGGCTGGGGGGAGCATTCTTATTCAAACTACCACATCCCACTCCCTGGTCCCCATAGGTTCATGACCATATAAATTTCAAAATGCATTTAGTCCAAGCTTAAAAGTCCCTATAGTCTTTACCAGTCTTAATACTGTTCAAAAATCCACAGGTCAAAGTCTCTTCTGGGGCTCAGGGCAATCTCTTAACTCTAAGCCCCTGTAAAATTTAAGGACAAATTACATACTCCTAACATAAAATGGAACTGAATAATCATTCCCATTCCAAAATGGAGGAAAAGAGGCACAGTGTGGAAATAATAGACTAAAAGAAGACCAAAAATCAACAGGGCAGACACCACATCCGACAGCTCCATGTCTGAGTTCTGGAACTTTACTCAGATGTTCTGGGCTCAGATGACTCAACTCCTCTAGATTTGCTGCATGCAATATGCATCTGTCTCTTGGGCTGGTATCAATCCCTGTATGCAGCTCTCCTCGGCTGATGTCTCACAGCTTTGGCATCAAAAACGTCTTCTTGGGGTCTCCACTGCCAACCAGGCTTCACCTTCACAGCTTCACAAAATGGCCTATCAGCGCTTCTTGGCCTGTCAGGGCTTCTCTATGCAGGGACGCCCCTGCTGCATGCTGCCTGGCCTTGGTGGCACTCTGAAATGCCAGAGGAAGAACCAATGACCTCTTCACTCTTGCGTCTTTCATGCCTCTGAAGCCAGCACCAGGTAAACAACACTGCCAAGTCCGGTTGCAAGTTTGGGATGAACCCCAGGCTACTTCATCCACTTTCAAAGCTTTTTTCTTCAGTGGTTTTCTAGTACAAAATCTTTGCATCATTTCCCATTGTTTAAGTGCAAATCTCTAGGCCTCTCCTTAATCACTTCGATCTCCTTAGCAAAGGCATCATCTGCTTCAGCATATGCCTTTGTTCCAACATTAATCTTCCTAGTGCTACTTTTCAATCCAAACTGTACATTCTGCGTTTCTTTCTGCCCCATTTGCTCTTTTTCACTATAGATCTGCATAATAGTCACCATTAATAACAATGCATATCCTCTGCTAAAGAAATTAGTCCATTACTTTTCAACTAAGCCTCAGGCAAGCTTTTCGACTGTAGGCAGACTTCAGCCAGACTGTTTGCTAAAATATCCCAGTTATTGTTTAAGTTCTTATTTCCTTCTGGAACTATATTGGTCTCAGTACTACTTTCTTCCAGGCTCCTACTAGAATGGCCTGACAAGCTCTGCTTACAGCAATCACTTGCTTTTCTAATCCAAACTTCCAAAGTCTTCCACATTCCTCCAAAAACCCACAGGGTCAGGTTCATTCTCTGGTACCAATTACTGTATTAGTCACTTTTCTGTTGCTGTGATAGAAACGCTGACCAAGAGAGCTTATAAAAGAAAGAGTTTATTTAGCTTATGGTTCCAGAGGTGCAAGACTTCTAAGACCTCTTGAGACAGCGCTGCCAACTGGGGACAAAATGTCCAAATACTTAGAGCCTATGGGGGCCATTTTCATTCAAACCACCAGAAGCTGTCTGGAAAATTCTGTTTCCTTATGGTCATTCGTTACCTTTGAGTCTTAACAATCTTTCTGCCCCCTCTTCTTGAGTTTTGGGTGGCAGAACATCTATATCAAAGAATTTACTTCAAAAAAGCATTTATTTTTATCATTTTTGTGTGTGTGTGTGTGTGTGTGTGTGTGTGTGTTCCCCTGGAACTGGAGTTGCGGATAGGTGTAAGCTGCCATGTGAATGTCGGTAGCTAGACCCAGGTTCTCTGCAAGAGCAGCCAGTGCTCTTAACTGCGGAGTCATCACTGCAGCCCCATTTAAAAAAAATTATTATTTACTTTAAGACAGGATCTAACAACATAGACCAGGTTGTCCTCGAACTCATCTTCTTTGTCGTCAGCTTCCTAAGTACTGAGATTACAGGTATGTGCATCATGCCTGACTTAAAAAAAAAAAACCAATAACTAAATTGCATGGTATGATGGTGTTAACTCTTAGTTTTTTTTTACTTATTTTTAATTATTCTAAAACTTTTAGAATTTTTGAATAAAGGAGTCATTATTTTTTTCATAGATTTTTTTCTTAACCCATTAAGTAAAAATAAACATTTTACTAAATTTATATAATATACCTTCTGATGGAATTCAAGCTTGGGACTTGAAGACATCAAATTTTTTGAGGTAGAACAGAGAAGGAGGATAGTGAAATAAGACACCAGAGAGGTGCGGAATAGTGATACAGCGGCAGCCACTGGAAAAGCGAGTTTTCAGAAGGAGAGAATGATCCTTTCACACAGAAGTTGCTGATGGCTGGAGATGAATGAGGCAGATGGGGGATCAGGTACATCATGGAGGCCATGCATCTTCCTGATGAAAGCAACGGAAGGGAACTAATGCGCCACAATGGAATATTTCAAAATCAAATGCTGTTTGAGAGAGCTGAGATTGAATCTAGATGCTTCTAGATGTTTTATTGTGAGCCAGATGAATAGGGAGTTAACATGAGTTTCACTGGGAAACCAGAATAAAATGTACTTTTTCAACAAGTTAGAGTCAGGACTGTATTTACAGAGACCTCTGAGTACTGAAAAGATCTGGAGGACATTCTAGAGTAGATCTCTCCAATAGAATGTTCTGCAATGATGATAACAGTCTTATCTCAGTGGTGTGTCATGTTAGCCATAGTTACATGTGGACAGAAGCACTTGGAAAGTGTTTTGTATGACTGATGATTTTTCATTTTAGTGAATGTAAATTTAAATAGCAACAGGTGACTAGTGGGATCTGTATCACAGTAGTCTTAGAGAAAACACACATTACATGACTAATTGGAGCATTAAAAATTAGAGCCTATTTCCTTATCTATGTGTACCCAAATTTGTGGGTTTGGGATATGGGCTTTTGCATTTGAGAGTTTAGCTTGCTAGGAATGCGTAATAATACGCCAGAAGGGAGAGAGGCAATCCCTTATAAGGATGAGGCTCTTGGTAGGCTGAGCAGGCTCCAGTGGGTGGGTCCATGTCGAGGGACATGTGGGGACACAAATCAGACTCTGTAAGCCATATTGCATATATGGTGGAGTATATTGGATTGGGTGGGGGGCAGTGGGGAGAGGTGTGGATGGGAGAAGGACTGAAATGCCATCAGATTACATTGTATGAAAATCTCAAAAATTTCAATAAAAAATTAAATAATGGAATGTACTTAGGGGCTGGAGAGACAGCTCAGCAGTTAAGAGCAGGTATTGCTCTTGGAGAGGACCCGAGTCTAGTTCCCAGCAACCACATCAGGCAGCCCACAACCTCCTGTAATTCCAGCTCTAGCCGATCTGACACTTTCTTCTGGCCTCTGCAGGCACCTGTATTCATGTGAGTCAATCCACACACAGACATACATTCACACAAATATTAAAAAAAAACAAATCTTAAAAAAGAAATAAACTGATCTCAACATATTTTCTCCCTTCCCCAAAGGTATTCCTGATGTCGAGAGCACAGCAAACACTACCAGCTCTCTGTCCCTTTGAGAAGGTTGACATATGACAGTTCAGGTCTGTGGATATTTAATATCCTCTTACTCAGAGGCAGAGTTCCTTAAGGGGACGAAACGTGGATTATATTCCTGTAGGTCTATGGGAAATACTAGCTTATTTTGTTTAAGGTGTAACAATGGGAACGGGATCTAATCCACCTAGCTGGGAGTCAGAAGTTGAACTCTTTTGTCATGTATATCACAGAAAAGGAACATAGCAGGTGAAAGGCCCTGCAAAAAATCAACGGAGATTTCCAGGGTCATGTCAGCCATCAACATTACCACAGCTCATCCAGCGGCCTTTTTGTTGGTAGGACTTCCTGGTTTAGAGCATCTGCACACCTGGATCTCCATTCCCTTCTGCCTTGGCCACACCCTGGCCCTGTTGGGCAACTGTACCCTTCTCTTTGTGATCCAGGCTGAATCAGCCCTCCATGAGCCCATGTACCTCTTTCTGGCCATGTTGGCATCCATAGATCTGGTCCTTTCTTCTACAACACTTCCCAAAATGCTTGCTATTTTTTGGCTCAGGGATCGAGAGATCAGTTTCCATGCCTGTCTGGTCCAGATGTTTTTTCTCCACTCCTTCTCCATCATGGACTCAGCTGTGCTTCTGGCTATGGCCTTTGACAGTTACGTTGCCATCTGCAAACCCCTGCACTACACCGCAGTCCTGACCAAGCCCCTTATCATCAAGATTGGCATGGCTGCTGTGACCCGGGCTGTGACACTAATGGCTCCACTCCCTTTTCTGCTGTGACGCTTCCACTACTGCCGAGGTCTGGTGATAGCCCACTGTTACTGTGAGCACATGGCTGTGGTGAGGCTGGCGTGTGGGGACACGCGCTTGAACAGCTTCTATGGCGTTGCTGTGGCCGTGTTTATTGTGGTGCTGGACCTGCTGTTTGTTTTCTTGTCTTATATCTTCATCCTTCGGGCAGTTCTCCAGCTTGCCTCTCATGAGGTCCGCTACAAGGCCTTCGGGACATGTGTTCTCACATAGACGTTATTCTGTCTACCTACTCACCTGTCATCTCCTCCATCATGCACCGCGCAGCTCACCGGGCTGGTCCTCATGTGCACATACTCCTTGCAGTCTTCTATTTTCTTTTCCTGCCCATGATTAATCCCATTATCTATGGTGTCAAGACCAAGCAGATTCTTGATCATGTTCTCAGTCTATTGCGGAGAAAGGATTTGTAGGTTCATCTTTTTTTTTTTTTTTTCCCCAGTTCTCAGTAGATGATGTAGTGTTGGACAGAGAGGAAAGTTCTTAGGGTAGCTGCAGAATCTCATTTGGTAATTCCGCAGTCTAACAAGGAGCAGAAAATCCAGTTCCTCACAGATCCGCTAGTCAGATCCTATGAGATGCAGAGCTCTAGTCTGGTGTGACAACAGAGGCTGGCCCATCCCATTTCACAGACTCAATACATAACTAAAGAAGACAAGGAAACTACCAAAGTGATATTGTACTGATCTGGAAAAGAGTAGGCGTGCTGCCCAAGATTGGCTCAAAGAACTGAGATTTTTGTTGATTATTCCATGCAGAGTATAAATTGAGGAGCCGAATCACAAATTTGGTAACATCATCTAACACTGAAATTGCCTATAGTTTCTTTTAATAAATGCCCTCCAGCCTCTGCCACTCTTTTTAAAGCCTAGCTTTCAATGTTATTGTTTGTACACTCAAGTAACTTTATTTATGAGACTTTTGCCTTCAAGTCAAACATTTTTTAAAATTTTATTTATTTATTTTCATTTTATGTGTATGAGTGTTATGCTTGTGTGTATGTAAGTGCGCTCATGTTGTGCAGTGCACATGGAAGACAGAAGAGGCCTTTGGATCCCCTGGAACTGGAGTTGTAGATAGTTGTTAGCCCCATGTGGGTGCTGGAATTCAGACCCAGGTCTTCTGCAAGAACAGCCAATGCTTTTTTTTTTAAACTGCTGAGCGATCTCTCCATCCCCCAAGTCAAAAAATTTAACAACCTTTTTGACTCATACTCATTGGACACTTAGAAAAAGAGTTGTCTGAGTCTGTTCATATTAATTTATATAATCCTACATATAACTTTTTAACATACACATAGAACAATATCTCTTAAAGTTAAGGATTCTGTAGATATGTAGTTACCATATGTAATTGTGACAGATTGTATTACTGTTCAAATACTTTGTTGTCCTATTGTGAGGGGGTATTTCTTCACACAGTTAACATTAAACTTGCTTTGGTCAATGTAATTTCAGTGAACTTAAAATGTGCTTCAAGAGTTAGAAACATTTTTCTTTTTGGGATTTGTAGCAATTTATTTGGGCATCACTCATGCAGCCTTGAATATTTATGTCTTTGCCTGCTTATTTGTGAATACTAACATTATACTGGAATGGAGCTTATCACTGTGGGTGCTGGTCTCTCACTGCTATAGTATTCCCAAATATGCTTGATGAGCACATTCCATATAATTCAATGATTTCAGTGGCTGCACAGTATTTTAAAATTAATTTTCATTCCATACACACTCTGTTCTTACTTGTCCCCTTCTCTGTTGCGCTCCCCATCTCTTACGATACATTTGTAGGTTCTCTTCCTTCCTCTTGATGATTCTCCTTATGCTTTCACGTTCCATGTACACCCTAACCTCTCTACACCTCCTTTAAGGTCTCTTTTTTTAGATGGCCCTTTTTCTAGTTTCCACTTGTATACACACAGACACACAGATACACACACACACACACACACACACACACACATTTAAGTCTAGACTCCACATGTGAGTGAAAACGTGGTATTTGTCATGTTATTCAAGCTGGTTTGGAACATACGTTAGCAGTGATTATTCCAATACCAACAACACTGGAGTCACCTGGGAACTTGGTAGAGATAATTTTCAGGCCTTTTCCTCAGTCTAGTGATGGAGCCTGGCATTTGATGCATCAACAAATCCTTTAGGTGATTCTGAAATTTCCTGAAATTGAAGGAATACTACTGCTGAAATTGTGTGTATTTTGCATTCACAAAATGTGGGATAGTTTCCTTCTCTGTCCTCTCCTGATCTGCAGAGGAGTTCTTCCACTGCACCCTCTTCAGCTCCTCACGTTCAGCATCCGGAAGCCAGTGCACCAGAGAAAAGAAGATGTTAGATGAATCTCCTCTGACTGGCAGAGCTGTTGATGCACTAGTGAAAAGGATATATTTCACTGCCAGGGACTGCTTGGGTGGGCAGACTGGCATTCACCACATGTTCAACCCCCTTGTGTTCTTTCTTCTTGTCTGGAAGAAATGAGGCCATCTTGTGCTTTGAGAAACTGAGGTCCTCTTATGGAAACTGGTCCTGTCTAAGTCCAGAGGAAGAGTATTTCCTTGGCATCATAAGGAAGGATTCCTAAACTTAGCTATTATTGCCTATTTAAATTCCTTAGTCTGACACTTTGAATAATAAATTAGAGAAAGTGCTGTTATTTGAACTTCTTGTTGGTTTTGTTTTTATGTTATTTTATTTTATAAGGTTGCACACCAAGCCCAGGCTTTCCTGAAATTCTCAATCATGGAAAATCTCTTTTCTTAGACTCTTGTGTGTTTGGATTATAGGCATGAATCACCAGCAAGTTTGTATGTACTTAAGAATCATCTGGACATCTTTAAACCTTCCAAAGCTTAGGACTTACTCTCAGCGATTAAATTAAAGAGCAGGTACAAGACATAAGCAGTTATATGTCTTGAAGGTGGGGAAACAGATGCCGAAGCATCTTAAGCAAAATACCACACAAAATTGCATTCAAGGAACTTTGGTATTTCTAATGTGTTTGCTAAAATATAGACTGATGCTAATCTTATTTGTTAAGCTGTCTTATGTCACTCGCTTATTTCTAAGCCATCAATGTACTGGAGTTGTCCCAGATAAAACAAGGGCTTGGGCCCATCAAGGATTTATGAGACAATGCCCCTAGATTTATTGACAGTTGCTCAGGTTCCACATGATTCAGCACTAGGGTGCATAACTGACTCAGAGTGTTGTTCTTACACATTTGAATTAGTGTACACACATTTTTAGTATCACTTTCTTTTATTCATGTAATGGTTAAAAGAACCTACCTCCCAGTTCACCTCTTTTTCTTTGTCCTCATGGAAAAAGACAGTACCTTGACCATGTTAGACTCATTAGGGGTGTTTTTCCATGAAAGTGTGAATCCAAACTGGAGGTTTCATTGTTGATCTATTATCTGAGAGAATGTCATTAATTTTTAAAAAAATTATTTTTATTTATGTGTATGTGCGTGAGCCTCTTTGTCTGCTTGTGTACCATATACATGCAGGTGCTCACAGAGTCCAGATGAGGGCATTATATCCCCTGAAACTGGAGTTAAAAGTGGTTGTGAACTACCCTATGTGGGTGCTGGGACTCAGGAGTCCTTTGCAAGAGCAGCAAGTGTTCCTCATGGCTGAGTCATCTTTCCATCTCCAAGTATGTAATGTTTTTTGCTGTTTCCGTAACAGGCTATTTCCATTTCCATACACCTTATAGTTTAGAACCACTACTGAATATATTTATCTCACTCGCAATTTGATCTGCGTCCAGGTACTCAGATGTGCTCAAGCATAGAAACCTCTACTGTCCCTGAAATGTAAATGAGCAGTCAGACGCTATGAACCAGGGCTTCTGCTTCCATCATTTCCTACCAAAGAACTCTCTCTACACAATCAGAGAAGGCTTTTCACTCTGACAAATCTAAATATCTATGCTATCAATCCAATTAGTCAATTCTTGTCTTTATTTGGGTGCCCTTAACCTTGAACAACTATGAAAAATGACAAATTTATGTTAAACTGCAAACTTCCCTTAACCAAGCAAGAAACCAGAGTGTTTCTTATGTTTGGTATTCTTTCATAGCCAGGGGAGTTGGAAAACAAAAGATAAGATGCCAAGAATTCTGAGCAAAGATGATTTCATTTGTTTAAATAAAATGCTGACATTTCTACAAGGATAAATGGCTCACAGCATGATGGGCAAGAACTTCTCCCTTTAGAAGAAACTTGGAAGACATTTCTATGAGCCTTTTCCTTTCTTTTTCTCTTTTTTCCATGCTGGGATTAAACTAGGGTCTTTATTTAATCATTAATGGGGAAGTTATCAAATTAGGCTAGAGAACAAAGACACTAAAGTATTAGCTTTTAGTTCATAAGCCATGATCAAGCAATGCAGGAGAGAGTTACAGGAGGATTTGAGGTAGAAGGCAGAATTTTCTGTCTGACTTCACATTAGATTAAGCACCAAGACCCTCTGTGCTTGGTAGGGGGAGAAATATTTGTTGGGACCATGACCTTTTTCCTTTGAACTGAGTTCCTAAGGCCCCTAGCAGCATGGGGGTCTGCATTTTGAGTAATCCTGTCCTGAGACATAAGAGATGAAAAGCTTGGCAGAAAGAGCAAGAATGATGGTGTTGGCTGGTGTGCAGAGTCCTGCAGTCCCCTGCTCCCCAAAAAAGGAGGTTGCAGAGCAGTCTTCCAGGCCCTTGTGGGGACACCACTGTCCTCTATCTTGGTGAATGAGCAATACCAAAGTCTCTTAGTCTGTGTTCACAAGTCACAGCATGAAGGGTGCCATGCTCTATAATACAAGATGGATCCCACTCAGAGGCCAGTGGAGGAACCAGGAAGCAATAGCAGACATCCTGCTTCATGGTAATTTCATGAAAATCCCTCTCCATCAATGTCACATTTGACACAAGGAAGAAGCTAATTCGTAATCGCCGAGGAGGAACTTTGAAACTTGTAACGGACTGAATTGTAAATTAAAATTGTTTAAGATGATTAAAGTTGATTAGATTTAGTTGTAATCTTCTGTATCTTGATTGTAGCTTTACTCTGTGACCCATAATGATGTGTGTACAGGAAGGAAACCTGAAGTTATATCTTTCGGTAAAATCTGGTCTGTAATCGTGTTTACCTGTTACATAAGAAAATGCTGAGTGTGAAACCTCTGCCACCCAAGGCTCCGAGACCATTGGGGAAAAGGGGGCAGAAAGACTGTAAGAGCCAGGGGTGGTGGAAAACCACAAGGAAAGAGTTTTCCAAACACTGGGAAGTTAGTCATAGGAACTTATAGCAATGGTGACCGCATGCAGAAGACTGACACAAGCTCAAACCGGACAAAATCCCAGCATAGAAGTGGGGAATTGGGTAAAAAGCCCCAACTTCAACCGAGGAACTTTTGGCAACTGATGACTAGTGGAAGAGGGAGAGTTGGTAAAGGGGTGATGCTAGGTCGGCGAGTCACATCAGTGCCTCCTCCTTCAACCTTTTCCCAAGTAGGCTAAAAAAGGGATGGTAGTCTTTTACTACCACCCACAGTATTGGCTATAGGAAGGAAACAGAGTTCTTTGTATGAGGGGAAAACAACCGCTGATTTGATAGGACACGCACCTATTAGTCCCACATCCATACCACGTTCTTCCGTGCCTGCCCCTTCTCTCCTGTTAAGATAAACTACTCACAATGAAAGAGTCCAGTAATAACTAGAGATGACAACACGACCGAGTACTCCAGGGCGTCTACACTCATCCTTTTGTGTGTGATGGGTGTTCTCAGGCGTGGCTGCCCCTGGATGGCCCGGGAGCACACATAAAGGTATTTTCTCTGCTTTATCCCCAATCACTCAATTCTATATGAAGATGAAGATGTTACAGATGGTTGATCTTTGGTCTTGGTCCATGGGAGACTCAGCAGATTATTTAGGGGAAATGACTAGTTGTGGGTTTTCTAAAGCCATTCTGCCATAAAGTTCTTAGCATAAATCCTGCTGGTTTTAAACAAGGCTCTATTTTAAAGTTCAAATCTCTATGTGACAGTTAGGTGGTACAAGTTAATTTTACTCATTTTTAGGCATTACTGGAGAGCTGTGTAAAAAACTCCTGGTAATTTCCTTCAGTATCAGTATCAAATCACTAACGGATTTGAATATTATTTTCCCTTATCTTCTCCTATGCCTGGGACATATTAAAACTTATTTCTGACTCTGAGATATCAGTAGCATCTATTATCCAATTCCAGATAAAATCTAGTAAATAAGCTTACATTTGGCATTATTGTATGTTCACAAGCTCTATTTTTTCATAATAATTCTATTTAACTTTGACTCTGGAGTCCAGGACCTTGATGGGATTGGAGACTAGTCACCTTCACCTAGGACAATGGAGGAAGATTAATGAAATGTTATTGAGCAAATCCATTAGATGGGGTGAAATGAATTTGGGCTTAGTCAAGAATATACACTAAACTTTGGACAAGAATCTGTGCTACTTCAAGTTTTTACTTTAAAAAACAATATGAAGTTAGTATTTTATCTCTGGCTTAGCTATTGACTTTCTTAAATTACATTTCCAAAAATATTAAAATGATTTCTTTTTGAACTAAGACCACCTACTTTGGCCTTTAAAGATATTGTTATGGCTTAGAAATGTGACATGAAATGACAAACTTTGAAACATTTTTAGAACAAAATGGGACAAAACCATGATTGCGAATCATCAGAATTAGGAGAAATTTGCTTTTTAAAATGTTACCACAAGTTTTCCATAAGATTTTTGTTCTGAAGTCATCTCATTGTGGAACATCTGTGACCAGTAAACAGTACAACAAGAACAACGATGACAACAACAACAGAAATCAAGACACAGTAAGGAGAATTCTCCAGAGACCTGGAATGATTTCAAGGTTTATGTCCACCACAGGGCCTCCTCTCCTTCTGTTCTTTTCACCTTTGATCTGTCTGTTATCCAACCCTTCACATCAGTCCTACCGTTACCTTCTTTCCTCCGTCTTCATTACTCCATTGATGTTGCTCCTCAGACATGCCATGTTAGAGTCTCTGACATGGAACCTCATAATGCCCTCTCCTATCGCCTCCTTCTTCCCAGCTTAGCTCTATTAGGACATGTGGTGTATTTCATATCTATTTCACCCTCTTAAATGGAGGAATAACTTGACTGTGAAGACTTCAAACAGCTCTGGGCAGTAAAATCTCATTCCAAGTTCTATTAGATGAAAATTTCTCATCTCATGTTGCTAACAACTTCAACACATAACCTTTTCTGGGGTAATCCAAGAGAACTGGAATACAGCAAATGTCTGATTGAAAGTTTTCAATAAAATTTGTTAAACCATCTTAAGAAGGTATTAGAGTAGAATTCTAGATTTCAAAAATGATGCTTTATTATACTCCTAATAGAGAAACTAGAAATCCTCGATCGCAAGAGACGACCAGAAATGATTTGACTTCTTGTGGTTCATGTGCTTATTGTACTTAATTTTATGAAATTAAATAGGTAAGAAATGGGAATTATAGTCCATAAATTTATGACCTGATTTCCTTCTGTGCATTCAGGTATTAGGTCTCCACTGCACAGAAGTGCACGATCAAACAAAATAGACTTTAGAATTGCCTTTAGGCTTGTATCCTCACAGATTAGGCAGGACCCTGAAATATCCTGGGGTTGCTTCCACAGGAAGAGTCTCTTCCTATGATCACTAAATATTTGTCTCATAGATGTAGTACAGTCATCTGGGTTGAGTTCCCGCCTTAATAATGTGGACAAGTCTCTCTCGGATCTGCTTGGTGCGGACTGCATAGACAACTGGGTTGAGGACGGGTGGGATGAGGAGGTAAAAGTTGGCCAAAAGAATATGGATATGGGAAGGCACATGATGGCCAAAGCGATGGGTGAGAGATGAAACAGCAATAGGGATATAGAAGACGAGGATGGCACAGATGTGGGAACCACAGGTACCTAAGGTTTTAAAGCTGGCGTCAGGGGTAGACAATCCCAGTACAGCCCTGAAAATCATCACATAGGATGCAGTTATGGCTAGTGAGTCCAGGATTAACACCAGGAAACTGATTCCCATACCATATAAGTTATTGATCCTTGTGTCACCACACGCCAAAGTGACCACAGCCATGTGTTCACAGTAGGAATGGGCAATTATTTGGGTCCGGTAAAGGGGCAGCCTCAAGCGGATTAGCAGAGGAAGAGGTCCAATATAGATTATTCCACGGAGGAGTGCAGCCAGTCCCAAACGTCCCACCACTGCATGCGTGAGCACTGACATATGGTGTAACGGGTCACAGATGGCCACATAGCGGTCGAAAGCCATGGCAAGAAAGATACCTGACTCAACAGTTGCAAAGCAATGAACAAAGAACATCTGAGCTAAGCAGGCATCTAGACCAATGCTGCAGGCACCAAACCAGAAGATGGCCAATAGTTTGGGCATGGTAGAGCTCGACAGGACCAAGTCAATGACAGCCAACATGCACAAGAAGAAGTACATGGGCCGGTGCAGGCTGCGCTCCATCTTAACCACAGCCAGGATGGTGACATTCCCCACCACAGCCACCAGGTACATGGAGCCGAAGGGGATGGAGAGCCAGATGTGCAGGGACTCCAGTCCTGGGATTCCTGTGAGCCAGAAGGAGGTAGGCACAGAGCAGGCATTATTAGACGTGAACATGCTTGGGAGCTTGGGATATGCAGAAGATCTCTTAATGTTAGGTTTCTGTTCCTGTGAGTGATAATGCCTCTGATGGTTCTAAAACAGATCCATACGTCCATTCTTGACAATTCATAGCACCTACAGCAAAGAAGAATTTTGAATGTCCACTTGAAGAATCAATAGATTACTTAACTATAAGAACCATCTAGGAGCCGGGCATGGTGGTGCATGCTTTTAGTCCCAGCACTTGGGAGGCAGAGGCAGCTGGATCTCTGCGAGATCAACACCAGCCTGGTCTTCATAGCGAGCTCCAGACTAGATGGGACTACAGGGAGGCCCTGTCTCAATACCTATATCCCCCCTTCCTTAAAAGAATCATCTATGACGATACCCACCACTAAACATAGAAACAGGCGTGATCATGATTTTCACTGCTAAATTTTCAAATTGAGGTATGGAAATTTCCAATATTATGCATCCTTTTGACCCAGGAAGCTTATTTTGGGGAACTTTCCTAGAGAAAAGGGGATTATGAAGAATACTTCTGGGTTACTTTACATGTAAACCAAAATAATGTGTGTATTTCGATATTTGTGTTTTCATCTATCACTGATGAATAATATTAAGATCAATATAGTAATAATAATAATAAAAGTTGGAGCCATGTGTTAAAAATAAAGCATGGGTTAAGTTCTAGTTTATGCATTTAATGAGCTAGAATTATACTGATGATACTTTAGAGATATATATTTCCTGATATAATGTTTAGATCTTGTTACAGTAAGTGAGGGATCAGAGGAGACAGGATAAAGTATGACTTGACTTTATTAAAATGCGTGAGATTCAAAGTTATGCCCTTAAATAGAGAAATGTCTGGGAAGATTTTATTTGTTGATTTTTAGGTAGATGGATTATGAGCACTTTAAAACTTCTTCCATATATGAAACACATATTCTTTCATGTATATATGCCTCTCTCTCAAGGTTACAAATTATCAAAGCACAAAATGCAAAGAGAAAATTTTATTAGGAAAATCTATTAATGGGATAGAAGGATAAAGATTTGACATTGTGGTTGGGGAGATGGATGAGAGGATCTGAGTTTGCATCTTTGGAACTTACATAAAGCCAGGCATGCAGCTTGTGTCTACAATCCCAGCACTCCTGTGGTGAGATGAGAGGCAGATACAGAATCCCTGGGAGATCCTGGGTCACTTGGCCAGGTGTATGTGGTGAGCAATGATGGAGAGAGCGACTGGGCCTCAAGGTGGAAGGTGAGGACTGACACCTGAGATTGCCCTCTGATCTTCACATGTGCCATAGGGCACATGTGTGCCAACACTCACCCACAAGTACACACACATATTACACACACACATACACACAGAGAGACATATATACTTATTCACTACAAGAACTAATTCTCTCAAAGAAAAAGATCTCTCATTCGAGGCTGTTAGATTTTGTACTTAAACAGAATGGAGAACACACAGAATTTCATAAGAAAGCTTACTGCTAAAGAACGACTACTATAAATAAGTTTTCCTGGTGAGAATTATGAACGATTTATAATTTGATCAAAAAGGTCCATCTTTTTATGAGTAAATTTCACTAAACTTTTCCACCATCTGACATACTGGAGAGTAACAAGAATGTATTGAATAAAAGGATCAGCAAGACCTTTCTTTCTAGAAGAATCTTTAGTTTCTTGAGCACTAAAGCACTGGTCTTTGCTTATAAAATCTTGTCTGCCTTTTGCCTCTCAGATATCTCTGTTAAAAATCCCATTGTCACAATATGTGTGGTGGCATACACTTTTAATCCCAGCACTTGGGAGGCAGAGGGTGGCAGATCTCTATGAGATTGAAGCCAGCCTGGTCTACATAGTGAGTTCCAGGCTGGCTGGGGTGAGAGGAGACACTGTCTAAAAAAAAAGATCCCATTGCTTTACCTCCTCAGGGTTCAGAATCTGCAAGCTCATAACACAATTCAAGTCCCTCCCTGTCTCAGGCCTGGTCTGCTGACGCTTCTCATCAGATCCCTGCAAGCAAGTCTCACTACACGCCATGTGTGTGGTGGATGAGAAATTTCCTCATTGCCTTGATTTCTACCTAAGGAAACTTCCCAATCCTTCAAGACCCATTCCAGATGACTCTTCCTCTGTCAAGCCCTTTATGGCGTCTTTAGCCTATATACCAGAGCACGTGTGTGCGTGCGAGTGTGCATCCACAGTAAATGCTCCCAAATTGTCTCAGACAGGCTTGCACATATTTCACATTTTGTCTAACATAAGAATAACCATGACATTTCCATGCCAAACAGATTTGAGTCCCATGTAGCTTCTGAGGGCCCTATTGCAGGTTATAACACACAGCTCCTTTTTAAGGATCTGAGTTTGCTGGCTCAACAGTTAGGAACTGATCAAATGTAGAGAAGAATAACACACATTTTGTGAACCTTCAAATCCCAGTGGATGAACCGGTACTGGGGGACATCTGGATAGAAACACTTGACTGGAGTGGACTTAACATGTATGACAGAATACCTGAAATCTGGTGGGGGGTTTACAGGGAGTGGGGAGGGGGTCCAAATTTGATTAATCTTATTATTATTGTTATATTATATTAACCTTATTATATATAACTAAGGTTATATATAACCTTAGTATTATATGAAATGCACAAAAAGTCAATAAAAATACTAAAAATGAAAAAAAAAGTTCCTGAGACTTCTTAAAATGTTAAAATTTTGAGTTGGATATTTGAAACTGTTAAGTTAGTGTAAACACATACGAAGCTGCCTTTTCAGGGTTCAAGTAAACGTGTGATTGCTCTAGATGGATCGGTTAAGATAGGAAAGGAAGTTGGCCTGGTTGGCAGCACCACACAGCTGGCCCGGGAAACCAGTTCACTGTTCACCAAGTCAGATTTCTCATTCCAGACCTCCTGAGCAAGTTACTTAACCTCCCGAGGCCTCCTTTTCCACGTGTAAAGTGGGGAGAACAGTTATTGCAAAGAAAATAGAAGAGAAGGAACGACAAGGGCCAAACTCTTGGCACATGATAGCAGTTGCCTTTCCCAGGAATTCTTGCTGTTTGGGATAAGAGAGGCTGACGGGAACTGCCTCACAAGTGCAGGAAATGGTCACAACGAACAGGGATTTAAGGCAGACCCTGGTCGATATGTAATTTTAAAGCTTGGAGAATGTTACAATCGTATTTTAAAAGTGTGGCGTATCATCATCTTGAAGAAATTTATACTAAATTTCAAGTTAGGTCAAAACAGTGGTTACTTGTCATAAAAGAATCATTCCAGGGATAGTCTTAAATTTAGTTGCTATGCCTGATTTGTGTCATGGCCAGTTCAGTTAGTGAAGTTGTAACTGAGTTTTAGGCTAGAACAAAGAATGTTGAGCATTTTATCATTATCTACACATGTGTACATATATAAAGTTTACAACTCTAATAACAAGTGGTGGTCTGAACTAGGTTTGTAGCAACTACATTATATCCCTTAATCTTGAGCACACAGAGAAATATTTTCTACTTGTGCTCTGAGAACATCCTTACCTGCACGTAGGTGACAAGACTGCAAGCCTGGGGAGAGGTGGTCTGAGGGTCCGAGGCTTCTGAAAGAGACATTTGTTATGACAATATAAGCACGGATTAGAAGCCAGGCAGACTTAGGTTCGTAGAACACTTTGTGCTCTGCAGTTTTGTAACTTTGGGCAATTTGTCTTTGCTTTGGGTTTTTTTTCCTGATCTGTGATAAGGGAGACTGTGACTACCTGAGAATTTTCTCTCTCTGTGTCTCTGTCTCTCCCTCTAGGTTCCCAGCCTATGACTAACACTGCATTTATTTTACCTACTACTTCCTTCTTCAGAACACAAACAGTGCTATTTCTCTACGATCGTGTAACTCTCTAGAACCTTCTTTATCGGCCGAGTGACTAACTTCTTTTTTGCATATTCTTTATTTATTTTTATTTTTTAAAGAATTGGCTTGTAAACACACAGCTCTCAGCTTACTCTTTTTGCTTTTATGGGATCAGAAACACAAGAGTCTTGTTTTTCAGGATATTTTAAGTTTCAGGACTAGCTTCATTTAACATGATATAAATTGATTGAGGACTTGAAGAGACAACATACTCGCTGGTGTTGGGATCAGGTCAGAGGAGAAAGATGCCTGATCATGGAACCCAAGACAAGAGGCTCAATTGGACTACAAGATTCTAGACCTTTTTCTGTTGTTTCTAAGTATTAAGCAACCATGCCTTCTACTTTCTTTGATTCAACCAAAGTAATATTATATTCATCTTATTTCTTCTGCTTTTGACTAGCCCTGTGAAGAAAAGGAGCCTTGGTTGAATCAAAGGGCAGTTTGTGGCACCAGGAGACTGCTTCCTGTGGCTTTGATCCCCAGTCCCCCATCCTCCCGGAGTGTGCTTACCCATGGGGTGCTGTCCACAGAGCTCTGGGCTCTCCTCCTTGCAGTGGTCAGCTCGTATCTGATGCTTGGACAAGTCTGATTGGGAGCCAGGTGAAGGGCGTGCCCCCGATCTCTCTCTTACCTCTCCTTTATCTAGATTCTGAAAACAGCCAGTTGTCTCCCAAGGGCTACACAGATAAACTTGAACCCTTTCCTCTGGGCTTTTAGCTACTTACCCTCTTAGGAGCAGCCTTCACTCCCCGTCCATTCCATCTCCAATGACTAGAGTAGAGACTTTTATTCCCACCCCTCTTTTGGGCTCTTAGTTTATGCCAGGTTATTCAGCCCTCCCCTGGGCCTGAGGTATTCATAGACTCTAGGAGTCATACTGAAAGAGTTCACAAGAGAAGGGTGGGGGAAAAACTACTAGATACTTACTTGCATAAGTAATGTACACTCTTGGTTAGTCACATCTTCTGTTGAAAAAACATTAATAGGGGATGGAGTGATAGCTCAGTTGGTAAAGTGCTTGCCTTGTAAGCATAAGGACTTGAGTTTGATTCCAAGAACCCATGTGAAAAAGTAGGGAGGAGTGCTACATAATTGTAATCCCAGCACTGGGGCAGTGGAGCCAGGGAGATGAAGTCCTTGGCGCTTGCTGGCCATTTAGCTTAGTCTACTTGGTGAGTCATAGGCCAGTTTCTGCTGTCACAGAAAACAAGGTTGACAGCATCTGAGGAATGACTCCTGAGGTTGACCTCTGAGCATGGGCACATACACACACACACACACACACACACACACACGCACACACGCACACACATGGATCTATATACATGTAAACCACTATACACATGAGCATGGGCACACACACATGTAAACCACTATACACATGAGCACGGGCACACACACATGTAAACCACTATACACATGAGCATGGGAATACACACATGTACACCTACACACACATGTCTTAATATAAAACCTAGCCTAGAAGAAAATAAATATAAATAACAACCATTAAAAATTCTACTTTTAAAAATGTGTTTTTATTTAAAACAAATAGTTATATGTTGAAATAATTGTGTGTGGTTAATGTACTTAACCTTTCCAGAGTAATGGCAAGGCTAATTTGAAAAGTTCTCTTATACCAAACTGGCATAGGCATATTTAACATAGAACAGACAACTAGAAGGGAAACTGATGATTTTGTATATGCTCATGAAACCCGTTTTGACTTGTCCTCTGTGAAGAATTATTCTATTCTATGAGTAACATTGCATCAAGGAAATTCATCTGAAAGTAAAATATATGCTTCAGAGACTGGAAAGAAGAATCTTGTTTTGCTTATTATTATATTATACGGAGTATAAACACGTCTTTATTATGAAAGAATGTGTGGCCAATGTATTTATTTTGAAAGTTATTTTTCTTTCTTCTTTGATTTCAGGAAACATTGAGTTGCTTCACTAAGTAAAGAACCAAGATCATCTTGGTTGTTTGCTGAAGGAAGGGGAACCGTAGAGCAGACAGATGTTCATTAATATCAGCCACATGACCAGTTACAGAAATGAGGACTGTAACTGCCATGAGTATTTTCTTTAAAAAACATTTGTATTGATTCTTTGAAAGTTCCTTACAATGCATTTTGATCCCATTCTTCCATCCTCCGAGTCCCCCCAGATTCACCTCTATCTCTCTACCCACCCGACCTCATGCTTTTAAAAAATGTCTTCCTTCCACTGAGTTAAATTTGTGTTGCCCAAATAATCCCTAGTGTGGAACTAGCCCCAAGTGTGTTCCAGCATCAGGGACCACACCACTAAAGAACACTGACTCTTCCTCTCCCATTTTCCAATAGTTGCTTAGTTAGGGGTGGGACTTCAGGCTCACCACCCTCCTCCACACAGGGTATGGAGCTTGAGCTGGCGTGGGTCCTGTGCATGCCGTTACAGTAGCTGTTGTGAGTTCATGTACACAGTGGCCCTGCTGTCTGGAAAGCACCAAGCCAGCCACCACCTCTGGCTCGTATGGTCTTTCTGCCCCCTCTCCACAAAGGTTCTTGAGACTTGGGAGGACAGGTATGATGTGGATGTCCAGTTTAAGGCTGAGAACTTCATCTTTTCCTATTTTTGCATGTTGACCAGTTGTGAGTCTTTGTATTAATTGTCATCTGCTGCAAGAAGTTTCCCTGAGGTTGAGAGATGCATTAATTTATACATACAGCAATAAGTCATTAGGAGTCCTTTTAATCCTATGCCAATTTAGGAGACTATTAATAGCACGTTCTCTCCTAGGGCCTATGATCTATTTAGCCACATGCTCATAGCCCCAATAATGTACCCAAGTATGTGCAATGGTCTTAAATCCAATCAGAGGGTGATTGGTTACTGTCATAAAATTCAAGCCACTGTTCCATTAGTGGGCATGTCTTACCAGGCCAGTTGTTGGTGTAGCTCACAGAGTTCACAGCTGGGTAGGACTGATTACTGGTTTTTGCCTCCAGTGGCATACGTAGCACCTTCCAGAACTATGAAAGCTAGCTCAGACAGATGTCAGTACCCACTTGATTTTTCCATGTTTTATGACTCAAGTGTTGTGAAATGCAAGATGGAAATGGAATGCCGTAGAAGGACTCTAAAATCTATAATATACACATATGAAGATTTATATGGAGTTACCTTATAAGAAGGGGACAATATTTCAATTACACACCACATCCTAGCAAATAAAAACCCAAGTATCAGGAATGGATATCTTCTTTGAGTTGTTGGCCAGTGCAGTCTCCTAGACCCCAAAATATTGCAGGCTATGACCATTGTTCTCGATTACCCAGCAGAACTTGAAGGTAAGAGCCTATTGCTGAAGACAACATACTTGAGTATCTTATATTTTGTGATGAATCTGCTCATGTAGATTAAGTATAATTTGCTCTCTTCTGCATTCTGTCTTCGTATCATGTAACATGTTTTATATTTTGAATCTGAAATGTTTCCTACAGGCTCACATTTTGAACTTGTTCCAAGACTATGGTACTTTTGGGGGACACTATAGAATGTCTGGCAGGTAGAGTCTAACTGGCAGATATAGGCCTCTAGGAGCCAACCTTTGAAGGTTATAACAAGTTCATGTCATGTTATCTGATTCTGGGAACACTGTGATATGAACAACCTATGGTCATGATCTGAACTATTCTGCTTTGCCTTCTCCACCCTGATGGACCGAAACTTTCAGAAACCATGAGCCCAAATAAATCTTTTGGGCCATGTGTGATGGCACACACCTGTAATAAGAGAACTTAGGAGACAGAGGCAGGAGAGTCAGCTGTTCAAGTTCATTCTTGTCTGTGTAGTGTGAGGTTGAGGCTAGCCTGGTCTACTTGAAAGACATTGTGTTTAGAAACCAAAATGCAAAAATAAAATAAAAAATGAAATAAATCTTCCCTCTTTTAAGTTTTTTTCTGCCATATGTTTTGGCAACAGTTGTGCAAAAGTAACTAATACATGTATCAGCACAGCAGTACTTATATAATCAACTTTGTATCATTGTATTTAGGTTATGGGAGAAGCAAACATCACTCAAGATTTTGCCCCTCTTCCAGAGAAAGTACATGTTTGGTTGTACACAGCATGGTTGTACTGTTAGGTAGAATTATGGCATTCTATTGTCTTTACTTGGAGAGTAAGTTTGGCAAGATATGTATAAGTAACAAATTTAAACAAGTTTATGAGGAGAGATGGATTTGTCAAGCTCAACTTTGTACCAACTTGACTGGGCCAAGGGTATTCAAATACAGTCAGACATTCTGGGTGTGTCTGTAGAGACTTTGAGATAAATTCTTGGTAGGCGGAGTAAAGAAGATTGCCCTCCCTACTGTGGGTTGATCTCATCTAGCCAGTTGAAGACCTGGCAGCAGAGGGTAACTGACTCCCAAGACCCAGCCATGCTGTTTACAAGTTGTTTTCCTCAGAGTCAGACAGATGACATCGTCCTGAGCTCAGCTATGCCTTCTTGCCAGAGATCATCACATCTGGGCTTGTTGACTGTAGGTGCCTCTGGACAGAAGGAGGACAGGGGAGACATGGGACCCTCACCTGAATGTCCGCCATACCTCCCAGTGGAGGGCAGTTCTGCCTTAACTGCTCTTGGTCGCAGGGAAGGGCTAGCGTATACAGGATGGGAAAAGTGAGGGGAGCCGCTCCGTTTATGTGGTTATGGCGAAGCCATCACTCATGCTTGGGTGAAGACTTTACAGTCTTAGGGGGAGCATACACACTCCTCTAAGTAACTCCTTACCCATTGCTCTGTAAGTAAGCCCTGGGGACCTGGGTATTGAGCAAGGCAAGCAACTCCGGATACCCTAAAGTGATAGCAGGTGTCTGACCTGCTCTGCCTGATGTGATATGAATCTTTCCCCAACCCCAGCCCAGAACCAGGTTTTTGGGTTTCGTTTCCTCGTTCCTGAACTTCCACAGCCTTCCCGCCTTTTACCCCAAAACCCCACCTCTAACTTTCCCGCCTTCTATAAAGGTCAGGAGGACTCGCTATATAAGCCCCTGCACTGGCTCTGATAACCGAACTACCCACCAACGTACTCTCCCAGGAGGGAACTCCTCCCGCCGCACTCTGAGCCACCTGAGGTCCCGTTCCATCGTCCTCCATTCTTTGGCATGGCTGGAGCACAACAGCAGTGCTGGAGATGGAGACTCACCCACATAAGCCCAATAAACTCATTGGTTTTTCAGGACTAACTCTGGTGGAACTGTATCCTGGTTTGCTGTTGGCGCAAAGGGAAGAAGAGGTAGATGTCATTTTCATCTCTCCCCCAGGGAAGGGATTTGAGCAATGCAAGTCTTCTTAAAAAGCACACTTTAGCTTCTTCTATACATTTCCCGACATTCATCAAAATGCAACTGGAATAATCAAAGTAACTTCAGTCACAGCAAACAAGTGCAAGGAAAATGATTAGACAGAAATAGGAACATTATATGATAATGAGTTCAGGTCTCAGAAAAAGACAAAACAATCCTTAACGAGTATGTGTATGTGCCTTGCAATCAAATATTTTGGACAAAGATTAAAAAAACTACAAGGAGAAATAAATGAATTCATGATTATAAGGTAAAGATTAACATAATTTTATTAACTGACAGACCTAGAATGCAGAAAATTAATAGGGACAAGGTTGAATTAAATAGCACGTTTAATCAACTGAACCTAATTGATATCTATATGACATCTAACGGAAGAATACAAATTCTTGAAGATCACAAGTAATATTTACCATGTTAGACTACAGTCTGGGTCAGGAATTATACCTTCATAGAAATCGTATAAAGTGTGCTCCCAGTAGAATTAAACTGAAAATAAAAGGGATAACAGGAACAGCTCTTATACGTGAGTTTGAGAAGTTACAGAAGTCATATAGCTGAGGATTTGAATTGCTTTTATGCATAATTATGAAATTTTCTGTATTGATGCCAGGAATTGAGATGTAGTGGAAGATTTATTCAAGGTGAAACCCCACAACAGATGATTTTCTTTAAAAAGCTTCACTAGGCTCCTATGTAACAAGGAACAAAAAAGTTATATCTATATTTACAGCTTATACCACACGTTCATGAGCTTTTGGCAGAGGTGCAAGAAGAAAGCTCTGGGAATAGTAATGGGAAGCCCAAACTTGTTTTTGCATTGAGGTGCATAGAACATGAAACACTCAGCTACAATCGTAGAGGGCTAAGGGTGGCAGCTCTTAATAGTTTTGTTGAGTAAAAGTATGAGTGTATTCTTGGAATGTTTGAAGTCTTAGAAGTAAGAAAAAATATGAGGACACAGCATCCTTAATACAGGGAAGATGGAGAGAATGAACTAAAGTGTGTGAACTCAAAAATTGCTTTTACTTATTGTGTAAATCTTAGGCAAATGATGTAGCCTTTCTGAACCTTGGATCTGATCTGATGGGTAGGACTAATGGAAGTTCACATCTCATAGGGTTGTTTCTGAAACTAGATGGGAGGGATAAACTGTTGTAGAGATGCTAGCCAGAGCCCTAAATTATAACAGCCCACAGCAGTGAGTGGATATGGGCTTGAGAAAGAAGTCCTTCCTGATGCTTGGATAGGGATGTCACTCAAGTGCCAGAAGAGGCAATCAGACAGATAGGAGCCTGTGCTACACTTCCCAAATCAAGCAGCAGACTATTTCCCACACAGAAAAGAATATTAATCCATGTTTGTCTGATCCCAGAGCTTAAATACAGGTTCTGATATACAAGACAGGAGGCTTTTAGGGAGAATAACTTTACCCACCCATGGATAAAAAAATTAACCGTTTGTCTTAGGTGATATATACAAGGCACTAAAATGACATTCGTCCCTGTTTATTACAATTTAGTGTCTAGCAAGCTTCAGCTTATTCCAGGATTATACATAATCAATGGATAACTTCAGAGAAAATGTAACATTATGCCCTCTGATGACATTATTAACTTGAAGTTCAATATTCAAATTCTAAATAGAACTATTTTGGTTCTCTGTATTTCTGAGTTGGCTTGACCAACCCATTTTCACTTTTGATTGGGAAGTGAAGGTTTATGAAAGGGTTGATTGGATGCAGTTCAAACTAAGGATTAAAAGGGAACATCATACTCCTAAAAGGTTATGATATTTAAAGATGTATCAATTGTGGTTGTATCAAGGTTGGGTACCACACAGTCGCTTATTGTCTGTATTTTGATCAGTTGTGGAACTTTGTAATAGTCTCCATTCTCCATCTGTTACAAAAGAAGTTTCTTTGATGAGTGATGAGAGAGTCACTTACCCGGGCACATAACGATAAGCAGAGTATAGTAGAAAGCTACACTGGTTTAGGAAAGGGGAAGTAGTATGTTCTTCTCTACGGTCTATCACCTCTCCAACCATGTTTCTTGGCTATGTTTGCAGTACTGTGCAGGGATTCCCTCCGACTGAGGGTGGTGTCGTAAGTCCAATTAAACAACTGTTGGTTACCTCCAAGAAAAAAGTGTCTCTATGCATCAATAGATTATATTTTGCTTAGCTGGTCATTGCTGGGGTTTGTAGGCTTTACAACTGGGTAGGACCGTTGATCGGCTTTCTCCCTTGGCAGCTTGCTTAGAACCTTTTCATACTATGAGAGCTAGTCTTTATATAGGATATCCAGGTCAGTTTCAGCTCAATTATTCAAAGTCCTGTGTCTGAAGTATGTGGTGTCTTCAGCAATAGGATCTTACCTTCAGGTTGTGGGAAGTAACCAAGGTCTATGGAAATAGTTTATCTTATTTTGGGAGTCTATTAGATTACCCTGACCAACAGCTTGGAAGTTTCCCTTGCCTGACGCTGTGACTTTTGTTATATAGTCTTCAAGTACACACATGCACTAATACACCATATATATGTGGTGTATTTTTAAGTAGGCTTATGAAATAATGCATTTCCCTATGGTTTTCCAGACCTTACTGTTATGTGCCTCTTTCCTCATTTGTCCCTGCATGGCACTTCCTTCTCCTTCCCCAGGTAAAGTAACTTCTATTTTTCCCTGTTATCTACTCGATAGCACCCGTGTCCTACAATCCCCTTCTCTTGGGCCCCTTCATTGAATTTTTTGAATTTCATTTAATATATTTTGATTGGATTCTCTCTTCTAGGACTGTTGGGGAGAGAGAGTCAGTTTTCTTTGATGCTTTATTTTTTAATTAATTAATTTATTTTTATTTTATGTGTGTGAGTATATTGCCTGCATGTGTGTAAGTGCACCCATGTTGTACAATGCCCACGGAGGACAGAAGAGGGCATTGGATCCTCTGGAACTGGAGCTATGGATCGTTATTAGCTGCCATATGGGTGCTGGGAATCAAATCTGGGTCTTCTGCAAGAACAGACAGTGCTCTTAAGCACTGAGCCATCTCTACATCCCCTGAAGCTTTCTTTTAAAGAAATATTTATTTATGTTTCAGGAAGCTTCCACCTAGACTTGGCAGTTGGGAATTATCAGCAAGACTCTGCTGAGTATTTCACTCTCTGACAGCCTAAAGATGTGCAAAGGGCATTGTATCTAAAGAGTTTCCTTCACAAGAAACAGTGCCAGACAGGAGAAACCTTCCTTTGAGTTGTTGGCCAGGGTAGTCCAAGAGACTCCCAAAATTATACAAGCTATTGCCACAGCCTTTGATTGCCTCCCAGAACTTGAAGGTAAGACCCCAGTGCTGAAGACAGGACATACTTCAGAGACCGGATTTGGAGCAATGGAGCTGGAACTGGCCTGGAAACCACTTCCCCTGAAGGCTAGTACTCAGAGCTCTGGGGAGCACTATGCAACCAAGCAAGGGAGAACATCAATCAATGGCCCATCACTAATCTCATGACTAAACAACCATATCAATGACTGGCACACCATTTGACACTGGTGCAGTGGTGTGGCACTTTTATCTTTGGGACAATCAATGGCTACCTAATTGGTTTTAGAGTCCACTCAATGGGACTCTAAAACTCATATGTGGTGCTGTGATCATAGTCAAATGCAAATGGCTAAAGAGGTCATAGATCTTAGAGAAATCCCCAAGGCTGTCACATCCCTAGGCCAATGTAACTTCTTACTAAATGCAAAATATGTATCCTTATATTTACAGTCACCACTCATCAAAGAAATTTCTTTTGTACCAGACGGAGACTAATACAAAATACCATAATTAGTCATACACAGACATTGTTGGTGAATTGCCCATGCCTAAATGGAACATCTACAATGCAGCTTCTACACCCAAGGCTCACGCAATATAGAACAAGGGGTAAAGAAGTCACTTATGAATCTCTCAGCTGTCATTAAGGAAGTTCCTTCATGCAACAAAGGGTCAGTAAAACAAAAGGTCACAAATGACTAAATGATGGATATTAAGAATCTTCAGAGTGTGGGACCCTGGACAGGACTCATATATTAAGTTTCACTCACCCAGGGCTCAGAGACCTTTGTGGAAGAGGGGATGGGAAGATTGTAAGAGCCAGTGAAGAGGTGCATGACCCTATGGAAATAAATTCCCACAAGCTCCTGGGACCCTGATTATATGAATCTACAACAATAGTTTCAGCATGCTCCAAACCTTTGTAAACTCAAGCAGACAAAAACCCAGCATGGAACTAAGGAAGTGAGTAGCAGACCCCAGCCTTTGCTTAAGAGATATTGGCAACCGATTACTGTGGTATGAGGATGAGCTAGTCTTCCTAAAGTGTGGGTGGGCTGACTAGACCTCAGTGAATGAACTTGTACTGAGGTCATTTGGGGAAACTAACTTGACTAAACAGACCTTAACACAGATGAAATAATGTCTGGATTCCAGTTGGAGGGTTGTAGGGGGTGCTGGTGGGGAAGTGGGTATAAAGATAATTAAGACTGATTGAAATGTTCTGTATGAAACACACAATGATTCAATTAAAAAATAAAAAGTTAAGTCAAGTGCATTCATTCTCTTTCCAGAATCAACGTTATAATCTCAGCCCAAATAATATTCAACAAAAAGAAAGTTTTCTGTTTTATTTTAAAAATTAATTAATTATTTTTATTTTATGTGTATGAATGTATTGCTGTATTGTGCAATGCCCATGAAGGTCAGAAGAGGGCAGTAGATCCCCTGGAATTGGAGTTAGAGATGGTTGTTAACTGCCTTGTGGGTGATGGGAATTGATTCTGGGTCCTCAGCTAGAAGTGCTCTTACTACTGAGCCATCTCTCCAGGTTTTCTATTTTCTTACAAGGCAAATAAAAAGTTAAAAATATTTAAATAATTTCATTTATTTTTATTAGATGTGTATGAGTGCACTTGTGTTGTGCAGTGCCCATGAGGTCTAAAGGGGGCACTGGGTCCCCTGGAACTGGAGTTATGGACAGTTGTTAGCTGCCATGTGGGTGCTGGGTATCAAACCGAAGTCTGTTGAAAGGGCATCAGTGCTCTTAACCAAGTGCCATCTTTCTCTAGCCTCTCATGCTTCCTTTTGATAGGGCACACAGTCTGCCCCTGTTGTCATTTCAGGCTGAGTGCTCTCTCCTGGTTGGTGTAAGAATGGCAGTGTTTGCCTCTGACTCCAATCTATTTTAAAAGCTGAATGTACATAACGTTTGAGTATATAAATGTAAGGTTATTTTGTAGGGGAGAGGCAATGCCCATAATGTTGTTCCTCACATCTGATGCAAATTGATGCATAAACTAAAAAATTGAAAAGACTGAGAGTTGGCACTTGATAAATAAAGAACAAGGCACTACTAAGCCTTTATAAGCATCTTATGCAGCTTTAAATATCATGCAATATGTTCAGTTATAAAAAGGCTCACCTGATACCCTAAACTTATCAAAGGCAGAGTTCATCAGTCTGAGGTGTTGAATACTGAACCAAGTTTCAGAAGCTAAATGATAGAGATTTATACTACTTGGTTGAGGGTAGAGCATGTTCATACATACATAATGAAGAAGAAACCCTATATATTTTGGCAATTTTATGCAGAATGTGAAATTTAAGGTTTGAGGGAAGCAGGCTGCAAGCTTCCCAGATTCTCCCGAGTTCTGTAGAAGCAAGATCCTGTGAAAGGAGAGCAGAGGTAAACGAATCCTTCCTGTAACTACCCCACTGCATCATCCCCTTTCCTAAGAAACTGGATCCTATCCTAAAGGAAAAAGGTAGTGTCTCCTGGGCTTACGAGCGCTAACCTCTCCCAAAGATGCGGAAAGATCAGCGCTGATGGCGATAATGCTGTTAGACTTAAACAGCACACTAACTCTCTCACATACGAGAATTTAAGTTATGAAAACTACCCAAAGAAATAAGTATTCCCATTTTATACTTGAAGAAACAGAGATGAAATAACCTGAGGTTGCAGAGACATAAGCCTTGGAGCATTAGAGACTACTTTGTCCTATAGTCTCATGTACCATGACCCATAACACTCAAGTATCCCACTAGGATACCCTGAAAGAGACCACTTCCTCAGTTTGACTATTCTTTGTGAGGAATGCAGTAATCGTAGGTCATAAAAGTGTGCTTGGAGTGGAGCATCTATAAGCACATGAGGTTCTTCTTGTATGATGTAAACCAGAGTTGGGGAAAACGTATTTACTCTTTAGTTTTGGGATGTATTGTACTTGATACACCTTAGTGTTAATTCAAGATTCTACTACCACTCCCAAATACTGTAAAGAGATAAAACTGAGGGATCTATAGCCTTTATAAATATAGACCTCCAGTCCCTTTGGAGTGCAAGAAGATTCTTTATGTATATCCCAGGAAGGCTTTTGTGATTTGTATACAATGTTTTCAGAACAGCCACCAACTCTAGGAAGGCCAGGTATGAGGGGCAAGAACAGAACTTAGACCTATGAAATGATAACTCAGAAGGTCTGACCTTCCCTTTTCTTGATCTGAAACAGCCTGGGCACGCTGGGAGAGCTATGCTTACAGCAAGATTCTGTGTTCATCCTCTTGGGACAAATTTGTATATTATCCTTCTATATTGGACCTTAAACCACCCCACAAGTCTCAGATGGAATTCCCAAGAGTCTTGATCAGAGTGTTTATAAATTCAGTGTCTCTGAAGCAGTTCCAGAGCCCCCATCTCTTCTGATATGATCTGATGTTGCAAGAGCACCTTGTGAAGAGAAATATAAAAATCTATAAAAGGAGCAGGGGCCACCAGGAAGACTCCAAGTTTATAAGGATGAACAGACCTGGGTCTCCTGGGCATCTAACTTTAGATCATGCTTAAGTCTCCAAGGTAAGACCCAAAGGGAAAGAACGTTCTTGTAAGTGGACTAAAATGATAGAGACCATGTCGAACTACACATAAGGTATTTGAAGAGGATTTTAATATACTAATGCCAACATAAGAATTATGGCTTCAAGACATCACTCCAGGGTTTTAAGTAGGTACATTTTACTCTCGTTCAGCAGAGCCAGGCACTTATAGCAGAAAATAAGACAGATAAAATTACTATCCTTTTGGCATTGCATTCTAGTTGGAGAAACATGTACACCAACAGGTCAGAGAATTCTGCATTATGAAAGACACCGAGGGTTAAAACAAGCTTTCCCAAGAAAATGATAATTAAGATGCAGCAAGGTGATTGTGAAAGGATTTGCCCAGTGAAGAAGACAGGACTATCTCAAAGCCTGGAATTAACATGGATAATCCTCAGGTAAAAGAACACCAACAGTCGACAAATACTAAGCCTCATTGGAAGGGAGAAAGTGGGATGAGGAATGGCAAGCCCTGGGCTGTTCGTGGAGAATCTGGACAGGGAGCCCAGGTGGGAGGCGTCTTACAGCGACTGCTCAACTTACCGCTGTAACCTCCTGGTGTGTTTAAGCTATGAGAATTGCTTCTGATAGGAGGCCTAAGGAGATGCTCAGAGTTAGGACCTCAGAGAAAAGATTGCCTTAGCCAGGTCTCATTTAGTAGCTGAGGTTCAGCTCTGCAGTCCTGGGTATCTTTTCATTTTCACAAAGTGTTTAGAAATGGATAAGAAGAGATGAAACAGTGGTAGGGTATCCATCAGGAAAACAGATCTGCATGCTGTCAGGTATGGGGAAGGGGAAGAGAGCTTACAATGTAGCTTACATATCTGAACCTAAAAGGGAGCTTCCGTTCAAGGAAATAGTAAAGGGACTTGAATGGCATTGGACGGGAAAATAGAATCTGGAACAGCCATCTCATTAATGCAATACTAGGGGTAGCTGCATAGGGGAACTGTGGGGACAAAAGCATTCACCTAGCAAACCCTGCTGAGGTTTCCATTCAAGGATTCTTCCTTTTCTGGAGCAAAGTCAAATTATTATGTTCATCATTAGAACCTTCCTTCATGTAGCAGGTGTCCATCATGGAACCCATTTGACTATAAATAGAGAGTTAAGCAGACAAGCCTCATGTAGTATAAGTTTCAAAATAATGGGCCAGGTTATCTATATTTTGACTGCCTTGAAATTGTAGCTCTTTATTTCAAAACTGTTAATTTATTGGATGTTGAGGTTTGGAAAAAATTAAATTACACTTGGAAGGTACAAGTTCTCATGTACTTATGATGATACTTAGATTTCATTCTAAATTTCATAGTGATGAAACCAAAAAAGGAAAACCCACATAAGTTCCTCATCTCTGGGCTGGAAAAACTTGCAGTGTTTTTCATAGATCAACATGGAATGAAAGCTTAGTTATCATTGCCTTAGTAAACTTAAACAGAATTTTAATATTCTTTAAACATCAACAAAGCATTGCTATTTCTAGCAGACATGGATAGTGTAATACCTGTCTTTTGGCCTGTCCCAGCATCTGAGGATACATTGATTTGTGCTTGGAAGTGAGGTTCTTCCTCAGTTGATCTTCCCTTTCAAAGTCAACAAATTGGCCAGTTTTTCCCAGAATTCAGAAAGTGCAGTTAAGGGATATTTCTGACAATGTTGACTGCTTCATTACTCCCCATCAGAGAATGCACCACTTCACTGGTGCAGATAGTATTGAAATTACTAGTTTTTGAAACACTTTGAGTATTTTGAGTCTTACTATGTCAGATGAGTTTGCCAGATTTTCATTCCTGTGTCATTTCACATAAGTTGATTATATGTCTTGTACCTATGAAATTCTAAAAATTGCTCCCCTTGAGAACTGAGATTTCAGGGACTGTAATCTTTGTGTACCTCTGCTCTAATTAGGAACCTCTTATCAGAAACCTAAAGGAATTTTAGTTGGTGGCAGAACAGAGAGGGCATTGGGAAGATGGAGGTTGAATCTGTGAGCGGACAGAGAAGATAAGATGAAGTATGGAAACGCTGATTAATATAAAGGAGAGAGGAGTCTGTTACTCCCGTCCCCAAAGGAGGGAATGGGTCAGAAATGACTTCTCAGGATTCAGACAAAACTACAAGTGCAGAGTGCAATACTGATTCTGGTTGACTTGAGTCACTAAGGCAACAATAGTCAGTGAACACAAATGGACACCGCAGAGGTGTGGCTGGGTAATGGGTTGCCTGTATATTGCAGACACATACTTAGAAAATTTTAATCCTAAATTCTTTCTGATTAAGAAGGAATACAACCATAACATTGATCTTGAATCCACTCAGGAACTGACGATTTCTAAAGAATGCTTCCCCTGTCACCAACACATAAAAGTTTAGCAGGGTGACCCTGAATGGCACCTGTTAGAGAGAGACCTCAAGCTTCAGATAAGCTTTTCTGATATGATGCACATCAGAGGAAACAAGATGGCTAGAAATTTAAGTTTCAAAGAAGGATACCTAATATTCTTTGGAATTGTTATGTATCTTGACTTTTATATTTAGAAATTTGGGAGATATATTCCCAGGAATGTCTGAAATCTTTACAAATCCTGTGCTTCTCAAAATTATTTTTACCAAGTAGGTAAAAGTACATAGAAATTTTACCTTTACATTTAGTGCTGTGACTCGTCAAACTTCAGATTTGGTGTTTCACTAAGGAAGAAATAGGACTGTCAAGAGATAATACCGAGTGGAGATTGTGTACTGCTGTGATCTGTCCTAATACCCTCAAGAGAATACATGACGTGTTCATGGAAACAACTGAAGGGGCTGTAGAAGCACAGACAGGGTTGAGGAATCTGACAAGGAACTGTGAGATATGAGGATAAAGAGTGGGCAGTGTTACTTAGAAGATGTAGTTACTAGAACATGGGGGGTCTCACTTTTCAAGAGTTGGGGTTTTTGGTAGAAGAATAAGATATTACCAAACATAGCTGGTGAGAAGGCGATTAGGGAGTAAGTCTCTCATTCCAGTGTTACCCTGTGGCTCCTGCTGGTTCCTCTCATTTGTAGAGCCCACCTGGAAACAGGAGGACTGGGAATATGGTTGTCACAGCTCAGAAGTGCCAGCTTCTGGTTCTATCATGATGGGACAAACACAGGATAGCCAGCCCATAGTGTAAGAGGGCCAAGACAGCCTCGCCCCAGCCATGTTCCTGCCTCAGCATGCTTGGTGACATCACCACTTGCTGTGCACTCCTCTTTTTCAGTCCCAACAGCAGACTTACCTTTACTTCTAATGGCTATTGCCTACACTAGATTTATTTAGTATCCTCTGGGAACTTTAAGGTGAGCCCAACTTATGGAGAGACGTTCTATAATATCAACTCTCTATAACAGGCTTACAGGGCAGTTATCCACCACAACTCCTTGGAGATACACAGCTCCAAGTTCTTTGAAATTTGTTGAACATATTCTTACTTTTATACATTGCTATCAAATGAGTTAAAAAGCTGATACTTAATAAAAACTATGTCAGAGACTTTCATGCAACTCTCATGGCAATTTCTTTCTAGGCCACAGCTTTAAAAACCTGTTGTGTAGTAAATCTAACTGTATTTCACTAATAGGATAAAATAATTGTCTAAGCTTCTACTGCCAAGATCTAAAGTCAGATCTGTAGAGTTCACAAGCCAGGATAACTAATCTGCTATATTGTCCAATTAATGAAGCTTGAGATGTAGTAAACGAATGTTCTTACATGGTTCTTGTCTTGTTCCAGTTCCTTCAACATGCATAAGGAATGGATTTTGTTTTGATTCTTTTAAAAATATTTTATTTATTATTTTTATGTGTACAAGTGTATTGCCTGCACGTATATAAGGGGCAACCATGTTGTGCAATGCCCTCGGAGGTTAGAAGGTGTTGGGTTCTCTGGAACTGGAGCTAAGGATGGTTGTTAGCTGCCATGTGGGTGCTGGGATTTGAGCCCAGGTCATCTTTAAGAGCAGTCAGTGCTCTTAACTCTGCAGTTCCTTGCTTTGATTCTTTAGACTGAGAATAAAACAAAACAAAGCACATGACAACATGAATTGCTCCAGTGACTTTCCTGTGTAGAAATCTCATCTCCTTTTCCCAGTTGCTCTGGACTCTGAGTAAGGCTATTTCTTTCTTATTTTAATATTTTATTTATTATTTTTATTTTATGCATATGAGTGTATTACCTGCATGTGTGTAAGTGCACCTGGGTCGTGCAATGCCAGTGGAGGTCAGAAGAGGACACTGGATCCCCAGGAACTGGAGTTATGGATGGCTGTTAGCCACCATGTGGGTGCTGGGAACTGATCCCAGGTACTCTGCAAGAGCAGCCAGTGCTCTTAACTGCTGAACCATTTCTCTAGCCTCGTAAAGCTATTTCTTTGATCATGTATTTAGTTCTTAGTCTTACCCCTCTACAGTGAGTATCTTCCTCATTCCTAGTGATAAGCTTCTTTGGACTCTTCAGAGTCATCCTCCATGAAGGGGAAAGGAGGCCTTTGCCATGGTCTGCCTTTGGGTTCACATATATGAGTTAAGCTTCAACCATCCTTCCTCTTCTAGGAATCACGGTGTTTGCATTTGGAAACTCCATGTCCATCGTCCATCGTCATCATCACTGCCTTGGGATTTGGGGTCTGCAGATTGGAAGTTATTTCTGTTTATCCAGGTATTTAATACTGTCCCAAGATTAAGCTTTAATTTACCATAAAGTATAGTAAGTCTGACCTTGTATTTCAGCTCCTTTATGTTTTCAGTCATTCTGTAGACCATTCTAATATGATTCCAACATCCAATTTGTAATATACCAAAGAGGTAAATGGCCAAATGTATCTGCCTTAAGTCAATTCACTTATTGGTGTAGAAATAAAACTCCCCAAGAATCATGCTATAAAAACTCATGCATTCACTCAATATGTATTTTTAGTTGTATCTCTTTAAGTTTTCATGTATATTTGAGTATAACATGACATTCTATGTAATGTGATACCCTCCAATTTCTTCTAAAGTTGTGCATCACCTTACCTAGTCAATGATGTTTATTACAAGGTTCCAAAACATTGTTTATTTTTATTTCTAGGGGAAAAAGTTTGGCTACATTTTGGATACAAATACAATTCATATATAAACAGCAATGCTTACCTATCACAATGTCTGCTCGGTGCCCAGCTCCTTCTGGCTCACGGGAATCCCAGGACTGGAGTCCCTGCACATCTGGCTCTCCATCCCCTTCGGCTCCATGTATCTGGTGGCTGTGGTGGGTAATATCTCCATCCTGGCCATGGTAAGGGTAGAGCGCAGCCTGCACCAGCCCATGTACTTCTTTCTGTGCATGTTGGCTGTCATTGACCTAGTTCTGTCTACTTCCACTATGCCCAAACTCCTGGCAATCTTCTGGTTTGGTGCTGGTGATATTGGCCTGGATGCCTGCTTAGGTCAAATGTTTCTTATCCATTGCTTTGCTACTGTTGAATCAGGCATCTTCCTTGCCATGGCTTTTGATCGCTATGTAGCAATCTGCAACCCACTACGTCATACCATGGTGCTCACCCATGTGGTGGTGGGTCGTTTGGGGCTGGCTGCCCTCCTCCGAGGAGTTCTTTATATTGGACCTTTACCTCTTATGATCCGCCTGCGACTGCCTCTTTACAAAGCCCGTGTCATCTCCCACTCCTACTGTGAACACATGGCTGTTGTCACCTTGACTTGTGGTGACAGCAAAGTCAACAATGTCTATGGGCTAAGCATTGGCTTTCTGGTGTTGATCCTGGATTCAATGGCTATTGCAGCCTCCTACGTGATGATTTTCAGGGCTGTGATGGGGTTGGCCACTCCCGAGGCCAGGCTTAAAACCCTGGGTACATGTGGCTCTCATATCTGTGCCATCCTGATTTTCTATGTTCCCATTGCTGTTTCTTCCCTCATCCACCGATTTGGTCACCATGTGCCTCCTCCAATCCACACCCTGCTGGCCAACTTCTACCTCCTCATTCCTCCCATCCTCAATCCCATTGTCTATGCTGTCCGAACCAAGCAGATTCGAGAAAGGCTTCTCCAGATCCTGAAGACAGGAAGTAAGATCAGGTGACTGCTGTTTCCTTTTCTCTCTCGGATAAGTTCCAGTAAAGAAGGTATTCAAATACGGAAGGCTGCTTCCCAACTGGGAACCTCAAACAGGCTGAGCTGTTAGGCCCAGCTTTTATAGTTCCAAAGGAATACAACTCTAAAGGTGTAAATGATTAAGATTTTGTGTATGAAAAACACAAAAATTCAATAAAACTATGTAAAAAAAGAATAAAGATGTAGATATTTCAGAAAAAGAGTTTAATAGAAATGAAAAAAGTTCTAAAGGTAGAAGATAATTATTTTCATATGACTTGGAGATTTAGAGCTTCAAAGAAGGTAAATTTTTCATGCAATTCTTACAAACACTCTCAGATCTTATGAGGTATTATTGTTCATATTTTGTGTATAAAGGAACAGGGGAAAAATCCCTTGTTTTATGATCTACACACAAAATTACTTACACATCTCAGTTCAGTGTTTCAGTTGAAGTTTATAATTTACTATGGTATAATGGATTAACACCTTATACTCAGTTTGTTTTCTACACATCTTTTCATAAGAAAATTTGAAAATCTTGTTCAAGTCACCTTAGCAACAAAATGATTTTTGAGTTACTTGTTATCCCAAATGCTGCTAAAACTGATCATATTAATGAAACATGTAGTGTTCTAGAATACTGATTTATATCCCCAATAGATGTGGATATAACACTTCTGAAACATGGCCTCACAAAAGCTATGGTTTAATAAGAAAGCGATCACATTTTAGTATTGCCTTCAATGAATTCTCTCTCTAAGGCTTGAAGGGTGCAAATGACTCCAAGGAAGAAAAACTGTTCCTTTCCCACAGAAACCCTTCCAGAACCCTGATCCATCTGTAGGATTCTTGCATAAGATGGATCAGCTTAAAATAAAGTTACAAGTTGTATAATTTGTAGACACCCTGGCTTTACACGTCCACATTATGTTGAATCAGCACTTAGGAAATGGCTACTATTGATGAAGCACTTAAGATACTCCTGGTTGAAAATTACTGATGTAATTTATGGCTACACTGTAAAGGAGGTATTCCTATTTTTTAAACTTATTTTCATTGATTATTTGAGAATTACAAACAATGTATTTTGATCACAGTCAGACTCCCTCCCTCATTTCTACACCACCCTACTATCAACTGTCCACTTCCTTTCCTCTATTATTATCTTTGTTTATCTCCAGGGTCTAGAATAATGATGGCTTGCTCATGAGTGTTAATTCACACTTATTGAGTGAATAAGTAATCCCCCATCATGAGTGTGCTCACAGCCATCTTTCTAAGACTAAAGATAACAAGTGATGATAAGGGAAAAAAAGCCCTTGTACACAGTTAGTGGGAATGTAAATTAGTAAAGTCACCTTATAAAACAGTGCAAATGCTTCTCCAGAAATTAAAAATAGCACCATCAGATCCAGCAATCTCTTTTCTGAGCATATATCCAAAGGGAATGGAATCTCTGCACATTCATGCCTCGTGTAGCTGACAATGATCAGGAAACAACGTAAGTGTCCGTTAATGATGAACCGATAAAGCGAATGTGGTATGTGTGCCCGGGGCTTAATTATTCACTCACAAAATAATGAAATCCCACCATTATGCTAAACAAAACAAACCATTCAAAGAAAGTAAAGCTATGCCATCTCACACGTGGTCTCTCAGAAAGAAAGTAGAAAGAAGGTAGTTATCAGAGGCGGGAGAGAGTGCGGGGGAGCGAGAATGGAGAGAGGGAGAGTGGACAGAGAGGGAGACCAGAGAGAGCTTGACCACGAGTGCTGAGCTATCGTTAGGAGAAAAAAGGTATTGTGTTCTATTCTAGTAGGATAACTACAAATAGCAAAAGTACGGTGCACTGTAAAATTCTAGAAGAAAAGATTTCAGGAGATACAATAAATGTTTCAAGAGATCTATGTTCAGCTGATTTCAACATATAATATATACATCTACCAAAGCATTTCATATTTATTACATTAATATATTTATGTTTTTATATGCCAGCTAAAATAAACTTAGTAATAGTAGTAAAATGATAAAAATAAATAAAAAAGAAAATAAAGCATACTTTCACTCATGGCTAAGAAAAAATGATCACTATATAAACATTTATATCTGACTTGAGGTTCTTTGCCTTGAAGACATGAGTATGTCTATGAAGGAAAAGAAATGAGGTCAAAAGGAGCAGGAAGGACAGATGACAAAGGCAGAGACTGGAGTAACAGCTGTCCTCGTAATTGTAAGAACTACCTCCTTGACAAAAAGTACCGTTACACAAGCATGCACTCACAGATGACAGAATTTACACACAGTAGATTGGAATTACAAATCAGGAAACCAAAGAACCCAGCAAAGTCAAAGAACTTTGTGTTCCTTATGGACAGAATCTAGGCTGTCCTTCCTTCCACCCAGCCCTGTTTCAGGAGAAATTGCAGCATCATGTCATCACTGTGACTGGGAATGGACTTGGAGTCAGGGGACTGGACCAAAAGTAGGGTGGAATCTTGTAACTCTATGTGTGTGTATGTGTGTGTGTGTGTGTGTGTGTGAGAGAGAGAGAGAGAGAGAGAGAGAGAGAGAGAGAGAGAGAGAGAGAAACTGAGGAGAGACAAATATGGAAAGACAAAATGCAAATAAAAACACAACGATGAAAACACTAAGATGTGTTGTCTTAGGGAAATCAGAATGGAATAGCCTGGTAACTGCACACCACCAAAGGGCTGTTCCCCAGAGCAGTGATGAAATCCTATGGAATTGTGTTGGCTGTAGACACCCACAGAGGTCTGAACCACCTTCATAAATACTCTGTGTGCTAGTCTTAGGGAAGACAGAAGCCAGATTAACTCTGAACTGGAGCACAGGGATTGACACAGGTAATAAAGCAGTGTTACTTTGTTAGACCTGCGACATAGGAAACTTGTATGCAAGATTCTTTATGTGTACTGTTTCATTAAATCCTCAGATAGGTGGGGTTCAGTATGCTCGTTACATCATGCTTTTACATTGATGCTAATGTTGCTTTCAGAAATGTTTTAAACATCACACAATATATATCTTGATGAATTACTTATCCATTCAATAAGTGTGCATTAATATGAGAGATCTATCATTAGTCTAGATCCTGGAGATAAAGAGAAATATACACACACATATACATTTTATGCTCAATTCATAGAATATTTCTCTGTAAAGAAATACATATATAAATTTAAGGAAAAATAATATTAGAGTACCACATTTAATTTGTTAATCTCGATAACACTAGCTCTTTCCACATATACAAAAAAAGAACCCTTCCACATGGTTAGTAAGAATGTAACTTAGTGCAGCAACTTTGGAAATCAGTATAGAAGTTCTTGAAAAAAACTAAATAGAGAACTACTATATGACCCAGCTATGTTACTCTTAGGTGCATACCCTAAGGAATAAAAAGGCAACATTCAATAATACATATCCATGTTTATTGTGGAACTTTTTCACAATAACCAAGTTATGAACTCAGTAGATCTTCATCAATGGATGATTAGAAGAAAAAAATCTGGTGTATAGATCACTAAGTATATATAAAAATATGCATTATTTATATATTAACGACAAGAAAGTTATGTTGTTTTCAGGCGAATGGATGGCACTGGAAATCACACTAAATAAGAATAAAACAAGCTCAGAGACAGCATTCATTTTCTAAGTGACATGGCTATGTTCAGCTTTGTGGCTATTGGTTCTAAGCAAGATGTCAGTGCTTCTTAGACTTGTATACAAGTTCCAGGGAGAAGAAAGATAACAATGGTTTAAGATACAAATGGATGAGAAATCAAATAATTGTCAACATTTTTGGAACTTTAATTAGTAGCTTCAGCATGGTTCAGTTTGTTAAATTGAAATGGACAAATAATAAAGGCAGATTAAGAATAAGCCTGAAAGGTTTTTTGGTACAGAATTTCCATTTTCATTAAAATTTGCCCGAGTTTTATAGTTATAGAGAATGAGAATGTGCATGTTTGGAGATTTTAATGTACAACCCAGCATAGGCAAAGGTGTCAATATTGATTGTCTAAGTGGAGAACATACATTCCAAGGAGAACCCATTCTAATCCAACGCTTAGAGTAGAAAATGGTAAAACATTGTGTTTACCTGATCCTTCAAAACTCATGTTCCCTTTTGTAGTGTGGGGAAAGGAACCCAGGGTTTTATGTATGTGAATCAAGGGTTCTACCACTGAAGTTCCAGCCCAAACTACTGCATGATACACTTTTTTTCTTTCAATGTATATTTTTATTGAATTTGTGCATTTCATACAATACATCTTAATCATATTTAGACCCTCTTCTCCATCTGCACCCCACATAGCTGATCTACTGGATTTCACACATTCTGTCACATATGTTAAGGCCTATTAAGTTAAGTTTGTGTACCCAGACGTCCCGTGGTATCAGTTCATCAGCTGGAGCCTAGTCAACCTATATGGTATCATTGCATTAAAGAAGATCATCTCTTCCTCACCCAGCAGTGATCAACTGCGAGTAGTTCCTTGGTTAAGTTTGGAGCCTCCTGCCCATTTCCATAGTTCTATACTGTTTTTTTTTTCCTTTTTTTTCTGATTGAGATTGTGTGGGTCTTGTGCATGTTAACCCCATTGCTGTAAGTTTGTATTAGTAAGTTTCCAGTGGCCTGGAAGACCGTTTCTTTAAGGTCCTGTGTTCTGGAAGACTGTTTCTTTAAGGTCCTGTGTCATCTCTGGCTCTTACAGTCTTTCCACTCCCTTTTCTGCAATGACCCTGAGTCCCGTGTGGTTGAGGTTTAAAACAGGAGTCCCATCCAGGGGCGGGCACTCTACAGTCTCTTATTCTCTACACTTTGGCCAGTTGTGGCCTTCTGCACATCTCTCAGGTCTCACCAGTGAAGCTTCCTCATGATACTCTTTTAATGCATCTCTCTCTCTCTATTTATTTTTGCATGTCTATATATTTATTTAAATATATATTTACACATGTGTCTATGTATAATTTTTGAATTAATAAATATAAAACATAAATCTGTTATGGACAGTCCTAATTTTTAAAAATTTAGCCTGCATAGATTCATAAGCATACTTCATAATTATACTTTCTTTTAGTGTGAAGATAAAAGCCAATCACTGAAGGAATTTTGTATAATTAAATGTGATAACTGTGATACAAGAGGCAATTAGCTAAGCGTGCCCTTTCTGTGTCCTTATTCTCTGCGGGGGACTCCAGGAAGCAAAATAACAAATCCAAGTTCTTTCTACCTGCATCTACTCGCTCTCTGTGTTCTCAGTACACAGTTCCTTTCCTAGCCCTGCAGTCTGACCGGCTCTAGGGCTATAGGAAAACTGTGTGTGCAGCTCAAGTCTCTTCGTGATTACCAACTAAAACATTTCTCTCTGAACTCCCCTTTAGTTTGATTGATTTCCTTGGGTGAATTTCAGTCAGTTCCTCTGCTTTCAATCCTTTGCTGATGTCATGCTCTTCCTCCCTGGGTCCTTGCCTCCTCTCTGCTTGCTTGCTCACATGCTGTGGATGATTCTCCAGGGCCTCCTCGCCAACCGTGACATCTTACTGCCTACTTCCTTCTGAGATTATTCCATTCATGTTCATGGCTTTAAACATAGCTTTCAGGAATCTCTCTTTTCTCTTTTATATAAATTTTGGCTAAATTTATTTAACTCTTACATTAAAAACATTAAAATTGTATCTATTAGTTGAATATCATGGGGTGTCTCATAACTGTATACATTTTGTGAAATTAGTTTACATTAGACTAAACAGTCTTCCTCTTCAAATGTTTATCATTTATTTAAAAAACATGATGCTGATGCTGGTGGTGGTGGTGGTGGTGGTGATGATGATGCTGGTGGCGGTGATGGTGGTGGTGATGATGTGTGTATACAGGTGCACACATGCCGCTGCATGCATATGGAGGTCAGAGGACAACTTCTGGAGTTGGTTCTCTCCCTTAACATGCATGGGTCTTGGTGATGGAACTCATCAGGCCTGTGCTGCAAGAACTTTTACCTGTTGAGTCAACTTGCTGGCCTAAATATTTATCATTTCTTTATTGCAGAAACATTCAAAGTATGTTCTTCTATAATTTGAAAGTGCCACAATAATATATTGTATATTTTTTTCTCCTTTTAAACTTCCTTTATGTAATATATACGCCATCATCACCACATAATCCAGATGGAATTGTTGCTTTTAAATCATAGTAAAAACTGTTTAGGAACTTAAATGTGTGAACATTCTCTATTCACTTAGCATATAAAGAAACCAGAAACTAAGCACTTAATTCTTTGTCATGGTTGCTTCTGCTTACCACATGTCTGTGGTAAGCCTTCTGATTTAGTTATCTTACAAAAGTAAAATACTCTTCTGTGTCAGAAGTTTTGGGAGGTAACTGGAATGAAGGAAAATATTTTTTTTCCTGAAGGGGGAAAGTCAACACCCTGGGGGGTAAGAAATAAAACTATATGCTTAAATAGAACTTAAAACAAACTGTCTTAGAAAATCTATCAAGAGTATTATGATGAAATCCTTTACTAGTTAATGAAAGGTCTGTCAGATGGATTATGTTCATTCACAAAAGTTTGGGGAGATCATGTTATGAACCCTTGATGTGGAATGTTTGGTGCATGTCTAGGCTGTTAGGCTCATATTCTTGTTTATTTCACAGAACTATAAACTTGGTATAATCATAATTCCTGTTTATCAGTTGCTACTCATTATCATTTAAGGAAAAATTTAAATCTACTATCAGCTATGAATAACACACTACAAATGAATTGTCTTATGATTTCATAATTATATGCATAAAGAACACACAATTTCCCTGCTGCTAAATGCTACACACACACACACAGACTTATTGTTATTTTTGCTGTACAAAACATAAAAAATATTTTTTGCTTTTACTTATAATTCAATTCCACAGAAACTAGGAAACCTAAGATCAAAAACTTTATTGGTTCCATTTTTGAGGCTAGAAAAATAAGCTATAGTTGATATATAAATATGTCACCTGCTTCCAGAAAAATCATCTGGGTACACAAACTTGACTCGATAGGCTTTAACATATATGACAGAATGAGCAGGAGATCCAGTGGGCGGGGGCAATGTGGGTGCAGATAGGAAAGGGGGTTTAAATATGATTAAGATGTATAAAGTGCACAAAATTCAATAAATATATATTGAAAAAATAAAGCCTAGAAATGGTGACAGCATGCACAAGTCCCACATAAGCTCAAGATAGAGAAAAATGACGCATTAGAGATGTGGGGAAGTGGGTAAGAAACCCCAATGTTACCTGAGGAGCTACTGACTACAATCAAGGGGAGCTTCAGTCTCGTTTAAGGGTGAGACTCTTGGTAGGTTGGCCAGGGTCCAGTGGATGAACTCACACCAAAGGCATTTGGTGGCACAAACCTGAGTCTATAGGAATATATGTTAGAATACAGGAAATTCAGATGGGTGGGTAGTAACAGGGATGCAGATAAGGAGGGGGGATCAAAGTATGATCAAAGTATATTGTATGAAATTTGCAAAACTTCAATAAAAACATTCTACTTTTACTATAAGAAATGTGAAATTTGTCAGTTCCTATAGTGTGACTTTATTACTCACTCCTCTTCCATAATCTCCACTTCAACCAAGTCTTTCAGTGTGATCATATTACTTCTTAAGAAAAGCAATGCTAATAAAGCGTTTAAAAAATGTGCTGTTTAGAACGTTCTGGAACTATTGGATTAAACAATAAAAGAACTCTTATTTTTTAATTGCTTTACTTTATTGAACCTTTTGACCAAACCATCCTACTAAGCACTTTGACTAGCTTTTCATATACGTTCAAATACCTCTTTGAGGTAGAGACTGTTATTTCCATTTTACCAATGTATTAAGGAAGGGTTGGAAAATTTATGTGATTCCATCAAGGCAAATGACAAAGCAGGATTTTTAGTCCATGCAACTGGAATTTAGAGCTAATGCTTTTAGCCACTTTGTTTTCTTGTTTCTTAATAACATCACTCTAACGAGTTTTGAATGAGACAGTACGATTTTTGTACTATGTTGAGGATACAAAATATATGTTTCATTTCAGTAAATTCATTATTACATTTAACAATATTGGTGATGAAATGTGAAAAAGACAAATTCTTCTGATTATTGATTATTGATTATGTATAAGTGAATGTCTATAATGAATATATGATTTATCATATATATATTCTAACTATACACCACAGGCCAGGATCATATAAAGGTAGACACAAAAGATCCATGCCTGACTGCGTACCATAAATCGTAGGTAGATTATTGGGATGGTCATCTTGGAATCTTTGAGGGTCAACATGGGAGACTGATGAAAGCTTGGAGTAAAAAAAGACAACGCCTTCCATGGAATGGTATAGAAGACAGAGAGAGAGAGGGAAGCTCCCTGAAGGAAGAAACTGAAGAGTTGAACCTTGGGCTGTGAAAAGAAATTAGTAAGGCTAGAATCCGGATAGGATGGAAGGTGGCAGAGGTTACTCTTCAAATACGTTAATTTCTTAAATCCTCAAAACACCACCAAGCTGAAAACACCTCAACACTTTATGAACACCACATGCAAGGACAAATTTTACAAGATTATGTACACTGTTCTTACAGGAGTTTATAAATCACCAGGAAAGCAGTCTCGCCAGTGATGATGGGCCCATTCTACAACCACACCGTGGAACCCCCTGCCACCTTCTTCCTTGTGGGCATCCCGGGTCTGCAGTCCTCCTATCTGTGGCTGGCTCTCTCACTGAGTGCCATGTACACCACAGCCCTCCTAGGAAACACTGTTATCATGACTGTGATCTGCATGGATCCCACTCTACAGGAGCCCATGTACTGCTTCCTGTGTGGTCTGGCTGCTGTGGACATTGTGATGGCTTCCTCTGTGGTACCCAAGATGGTGAGCATCTTTAGCTCAGGAAATGGCTCCATCGGTTTTAATGCTTGTTTGACTCAGATGTACTTTGTCCATGCGGCCACGGCTGTGGAGACGGGGCTGCTGCTGGCCATGGCCTTTGATCGCTATGTGGCCATCTGCAAGCCCCTACACTACACGAGGATTCTCACCCCTCATGTGATGCTGGGAATGTGTGTGACTATCATCATCAGAGCTGTTATATTTATGACTCCACTGAGCTGGATGTTGAGCCACCTGCCTTTCTGTGGCTCCAATGTGGTTCCACATTCCTATTGTGAACACATGGCTGTGACCAAGTTAACATGTGCGGACCCCATGCCCAGCAGCCTCTACAGCTTGATTTTTTCTTCCATCATTGTGGGCTCTGATGTGACTTTCATTGCTGCCTCCTACGTCTTGATTCTCAGGGCAGTATTTGGTTTGTCCTCAAAGAATGCTCAGCGGAAGGCATTCAGTACATGTGGTTCTCATGTGGGGGTCATGGCCCTGTACTATCTACCTGGGATGGTATCCCTCTATGTAACCTGGCTAGGGCAGGACAGCATTCCCTTGCACATCCAAGTGCTGATGGCTGACTTGTACCTGATCATTCCACCTACCTTAAACCCCATCATTTACGGTATCAGAACTAAACAGATAAGGGAACGGCTATGGAGTTTGCTGATGTGTTGTCTTTTTGACCCGTCTAATCAAGACTCATGAATGAAAACCTGCTCAGACCTTGATCATTCCAGCCAACTGCAAAGATGACCTGGATATTTATGGTGCTGGGAGGGTTTCCTGGCTTTATGGGAATCATAAGAAGATGTAAATTGTCCTTGCATAGATTTTCAATTTCTCACAAGAATGTTTCTGAAATGATTCTGATTTTCTGACATATTTATTAATATGGTATCAAATTTTAATATGGGTAGATAATGTGGATTTGGGAGTCTTTTGTTTCGTTACCTATATTCTGATCTAATATCTTATTAGTTTCTCTGGTAATAAAGGTTATTCTTTGGAATCTTTTTCCTAATACTTGACTGATTTTCTCAAAATTATCACTGCCCCCTCCCTCCACGGATTGTATGGAATAAATTGTTAGCACCTGAACCTGCTCTCTGTCCCTTGGATGAATCTGCTCAATTTGAGTTTTGTGGCCAAGGGACAGAGAGCAGGTTCAGGTGATTTAAAATGAAGGGAATTACACACTGCCTTAACAAACATGCTTCAAAGGAGCCACTCTTCACTGGAAAATCCTTGTTTAAATGTTCAACTCGCAATCAAATATTGGCGAGTTCAGTAAATATTAGAAATAAAAACATATTTGCCTTCAAAGAAACAAACTTAATCAAACACAGAAGTAAGCAAATCAAACAAACCCCAAACAATCCCAACCCCCTCAAACCTCAAAAAACAAGCCAATCAATCAACTAAACAACAACAAAACAAATCCAGTCATTTTACAAGGCAATTAAAATACGTTTTGAATTACCTTTCTTGTGAGCAATATATATATCCCATATTTCTAGGGCAACATTTCTAACAAAAACTGCAGCAAGTATGAGCAAAAAGTATTTTTTTGTGTAATAGTTTATTTTACTATTCATTATTTTCAGTGTGTATTTACAGGCTACACTGTGATAACTCACCACTTGTGCACAGTGTATTACGGTCAGCCCAGTTATTTAGCAATTCCATCTTCTTAAACATATTTTTGAAGTTTCGATTACCATGAAATAGTTGTACATGTGTGAGGTGCAGTGTGGTATTATGCATATAATTCATGCACAATAGTGATAAGACCTCCTTAATATCACTTTATGTTTGGAGGCCATGAGATCCTCTCTTTTAGTTACTCATAAAACATGTAAGAGAATTGTGAACGAAAATGAGTCCACAGTTCTGTGGATGATTAGAACTTATGATTCCTATTCACCTTGTATTTTTTATTTAGCCTGCTTCTGCATCACCATCCCTCTCAATTGCTAGTAATGTCTCTTTTGATGTCAGATAAAATTTAAAGATATTAGTTATTATTACTGTGTATGTGTGTGTGCCCACGCGCGCGCGCATGCACGCATTCTTGTCAGGGACCATGGGTGTCTGTTGTCTCCTTCCACCTTCTGTGTATATAGGTTTGTAGGATCAAACTCAGGTCATAAGGCTTGTGTGACAATGGCATTTACCTACGGAGCAGTCTTGCAAGCCCTTAGATAAGCTTTTCAAAACATCCACATATATAAGAGAACACACACCATTTATCTTTTGTATGTAACATTTCATGTAACATGATAGTCTCTAGTTCTATTTGTTTTGCTGAAAATATGTAATTTGAATGACTGAATAACATTCTGTTGGGTAAATATAACACATTTTCTTTGTTAATTCTTCAATTGATGAACATCTCGGTTGATTTCATACCTTAGCTAGAGGATAGTATATCAACAAACTTAACTTGTGGGTAGTGTAAGAATAAACATGTATGCTCAGGTGTCTTTTTGGTATGCTGACATAATTTCTTTGGATAGATACCCAGAAGTGGAGCAGTTGGAAAAACTGTGATACTCAACAGTGATGGGAGTTCCTTTTTCTTTATATAGTCAACAATGTTGCTTTTTGTTCCTTTGATAATAACCTTTCAAATAGGTGTGAGATGATACTGTGACTTGATTTGCATTTTTCTGGATAATGATATTGACCATACTTTCATAAATTACCTCAAAGCCTGTCTAAAAGCCAGTCATTGATGGAGGAAGTTTCCCAGCTGACGTTCCCCCTTTCCACGTATGTCAAGTTGACAACTAACTCTATCCAGCATGGTTAATCTCTTGTCAACTTGACACTCATAGAACTTTTAAATAATTTATTATCCTCAAGATCTCATGTTTATATTAATATTAATATAAAACAGTACAACTTTTAAAGTCTCACAGTCTTTAAAATATCCCAACACTTTAAAAGTTCAAAGTCTCAGTGCAGGTTCATCCACTGAGGTCTAGTCACCCTACTCAGAGTCCCTTGCTTGATTTAAAAAGTCTTTAAACTGTGGGCTCCTGTAAAATTAAAAAATAGTCATGTATGGCCTTATTTCAAAAGGATAGAACTGGGCACACTTAATTAAAAACTCAGATCTAGCATATGTAGCTAGCACATTTGGGATTTACTCCTTGTCATGTAGACTCTAATGGGCTTGGGTATCCACATTTCTCTGACTCTGCCATCCTCACAACACACAGGAGGTTTAGGCTACTTCACTCCATACCTGCTGCCACCCTTGTTGGTTGTCTCATGGTCCCAATATCTCCAATATGCTGGAGTCTCTATTGAGATTGAGGCTGCGTCTTCACCAATGGGCTCCTCTGGGCTCACACAGTGCCAAGCCTCAGGTCCTTTCTATGAACCCTTCATTCCTGGAGAGGCTTCACTGCAAATGAGGCTGCACCATCATCAATGGCCTCTCCTGGCTTATCAGAGTGCCAAGCCTCAGATTGTCTCCACGACCCTGTCAGTCCTGGGGTCTTTAGTGAAACTGAGGCTGCACCTTCACCGATGACCTTTCCTGGCCTCTCACAGCGTGAAGCCTCAGCTGTTTTCCATGACCACTTCATGCCTTCAAAGCCAGGACTGCGTAGGATACTCTTATGAATACCAAATCCTGCTTCTAACTTGAGACAGAGACTCTGGCCCTCTCTGAACCACAGCTTCTGTGTGATGATCCTGAGGAAATACTTCCCCAAAGATTTCACCTCAGTGATGCTGATGTCTTGTTACTTAACACTGATTTTCCAGCTCCAGATTACCAGCATCAATTATTCTAGTAAAGTGCAAAAGGTTTCACTTCCAAAAAATTTTAATTCAAAGTATACCACACAAACAGTCATGTGTCTTTGAGAATCTTTTCTTCCCTAGTTTCTTTCTATTGCTGTGATAAAAACATTAACCAAAACCAACTTGGGGAGGAAACATTTTATTTCACCTTACAGCTTACAGTTTGTCATTGAGTGAAGCCAGACTAGGAGCTAAGGGCAGGAGTCCAGGCCATGTAAGGACATGTGGCCTGTGGACAAACCCGTAAGGCATTTTCTTGATTGTTGAAACTGCCTTACGGGTTTGTCCACAGGCCAATTTGATAGAGGAAGTTCCCCAGGAGAGGTTCCTTATTCTCAGGAGTATCAAGTTGACAATTAACACAATTCAACACACCCTTTATCACATGCAAACATAACTCAAAATTGTCTCTAAATGCCTAATTGGAAGACAAAATCGTTTTTTCCTTTTTCAATGATTTTTTTATATTGTTTGAGAATTTCACACATGCATATAATGTTTCGATCAAATCTATTTCCTGTCCCCTCCCTTCCAGTTCCTCCCCTAACCCTCCTGTCACTTTTTCCTTCCACCTTCATGTGCTCTTTTTTAGCCCACTGAGCTCACTTAGCATGGGTGTAGGACCATCTACCTCACAAGGCAGGCTTCTCTAAAGAAAGCAGACTTTCCCTCCCCTGTAACCATTAATTTCCAATAGCTTTTTGACCAGGAGTAGAAGTTAATGCACCCCTCCCCATCCATGCTGGGGTTTTGGCTGGCTTGATACTGTGCAGGATGTGCCCAAGCAGCCACAGCTTCTGTGAGCTCATGTGTGCGATGGTGCACTTTCTAAAATCTTAAAAATTAAAAAAATTATGTTTGTTAATGATTGATTTTGTGTGTGTGTGTGCGTGCATGCATGAGTACATACAGTTAAAGGCTTAATTGGAAGACAAATATCTTAAAAGTAGAGAAAACATAGGGGAGTTTGACAACGCCAAGATTTCTAGGACAAATTGCCAAACAAGCACACACAACAAAAGCAAAAATAGGTTAAGCTACATGAAAACGGATAATTTTGTATAACAGGACAAAATGGAGTGAAAAGACAGCCTACAGGATGGAAGAAGATATTTTCAAATTATCCATTAAGTAAAGTGTTCCTGTACAGTAAATGAAAAACCCCTACAATGCAACAATAAAAAAAAATCAAACAATCCTATTTTAGAAATGGACCCAGGACTTTAAGTTCTGTAAAGAAGATGTGGGAATGATTAACTATATGTAACAATACCCTTCATCCCTTTCATTAGAGAAATACAGATAAAAACACAGTGAAACAGTACCTTATACCTATTAGGATGACAGCAGGCAAGCAAGCTAACAAAATAAGAACTTTAGTAGAGTGTGTGTATAATCTGAAACCATTGTCCACTGTCAGTGGCATGTACAAGGTGTGCCCACTGTGGTAAGAAGCATGTAGTGTCCATGACATATTAAATTGAGGTTAACCTGCCATGCAGCAATCCCATTTCTGGCTGTATATCAAAAAACTGAAATAGAGATTTCAATGTTTTGTTTTTTTGGCCCTCATGTTCACAGTAGCACTTGGCTATACTAGTTGTAGTAAACTAGTATAAAGAGTTTTGATAAACACAATTTGAAGTTTGAATCTTGGTCTCAGTAGCTTTTTGTCCTTACATGTATCTTAATTCACAAATGAAATGCGGATTTAATGATGACAACCATCTTAGGTGACTGTGAAAGCTGAATGAGAAAATCTTTGAAAAACACCTACTAGAGAGCCTTGAATATTGTAGAATTAGGAAAAAACCCCACAAACTCTGATCATTTGATTTATTTTCTGGATATAGTCTGTGCTATTAACCTAATGTGTGGTATCCTCTGGTGACTTGAAGGAACAAAGACTGTTGAATCCCTAGGTACCTGGGAAACCCTAAGGACAAAGTACAGAGAAAGTGTACTTTGGAGGAGTCAGTGTTTGGCTTCTGGGCAAAAACCAAGAGAAGTGGGTATCCATGAAAGAGGCAGGATATCTCTTAGGGAATGAGAGATCTCTGTGGGAAGCATTGGAAAAGGAAAATAGTCACCATAATGCTATTCTTATCTTTGGTTTCTTATGCCTCCTGTGGCTATTACTGCTTCTCCTGAAAGGTCATGTATAAATATAACTTTTTATTTTGGTGAAAGAAACGGGAATCACTGTGCATAAATCACCAGAGAAAGCTGAGTAAAGAAAATGGAATTATGAAACAGAGATTGGATTTATGAAGTCTCAAGGCTGGGGTCACCCTAAAACTGAGGATCAGAGTTCACTATCCAAGTATACGAGTATAAGGATGCTGGCCAGGTCTGGAAGGTACTGTTGACTTCAAGAGTGTCCTCTGGACATGATGGGAGGATAGAGATGCTGGAGAGGGAATAAGATTCAGGACCATTTGTGTTCCAAGTAGAGAAATGAAAGGGTAAATCCAGCATTGGGATAGCAGAGAAATTGTTTTTGAGACTAAGAACTTCTGTGAGATAAACGATGCCATAAGGTGAAGTAGGAGTGTGTTTTGTGGAGAAAGAGGTACCTAGGCAGAGGATGCTGAGTCATCAGGGACAGCCAGGCTGTATTCAAATGAACTGCGTAGTACTATTTCCATCTTGAAGGAATTTTAGATTTATGAATCCCGGTCTGGTGTATAGGAATGAAGAGTCCTCCCTATGATTTAACAATTAATGTTAAATGATTCGTCTTGGCTGGTTTTCAGGGATGGACTCTTTGTCTAACGATCGTATGCATCTTCAGGGTTGAAGGCAGAGTCCAGTGCAAGGCTAGAATGATGTCTCAGGAGAAGTGAACTTAGGCTTTATAGAAAGAATTCACCTCAACAACCAGGAAGCAATTGTGGATGCATACATATGGTATGTTCGTGTGTTCACAGTATCACAGTTACAACTTGGATTTCTGTATGTTATACTTTGTGTTTTACATAAACCAAAGTGTCAACCACAAAGGAAGCAGGAAATAAGGCTAAACAGTCACTGGATCAGCAACAGATCTTTGGTGGCAGTCACTGTGGTAGCAGGAAAATGTTTGGTAACAATAGGTTGAGTGTAATAAATATTTTTTAAAAAGACAATTGAGCAAAAAGAATAATTTTTTCTTTGAAAAGACTAAAAACATACAGACATCTCCAGCAACAGTGATCAAGAAGTAATGTCAATAGACAATAAAAGAGCTCAACAGTGATAAGAGTGAAAACAACATCAACCAACCACTGAGAACAAAAAGTTACAAGAGATACTGTTCCCAGGGCTGGAGCAGGGAGGATGGAGCGGTGCATAAGGTGAAGGTGCCCTTGGAGGGCAGATTTATACAGAGCAACAGGAGAGGAAGATTCTGGATCAGAAGGGAGTGGGCTGTGGGCATTCTGATTCTTTCTGCTTTTCAACAAATCTATAGGCACTGAGGCTGACTCGTGAATTTGTGAGATCCAAATCACAGACTGTGGTCCTAGGAACAATTAAGTATATTTTTAAGTCTTCATCTCAGTTCTGCTTTGCAAGTTTGCTGTGCTCTGCCTTGATCCACTATTGAAGATGTCTTGCCCTGTTGGCATACACAGCATGGCTTTTGTGGACTTGCAATGCCTGCTTGGTTCTTAGTGCCATCTGCTTGGAATGTTTTTTTCCCATCATTTCCCCCTAAGGCACTGCCTGTCCTTGAAGGTGAGGTGAGTTTCTTGCAGACAACAAAGAGGTGGATTTTGTTTCTTATTCCTTTCAACTATTCTGTATCTTTTGACTGGGGAGTTGAGACCATTGATATTTAAAGTTATTATTGATCGATGTGTATTGGTTACTGTCATTTTAATTTCTGTTTGTGTTCTTGGTCCTATTTTGTGTTTTAATAATTATCCTTCCATTTCTTCTCTTTCTGTAGCCTCTTGGATGTGGTCATTCCTTTCTTCAGTTCTTTGCATTGTTTCAAGTATTCTCTCTAGGACTGGTTTAGTGGACATGAATTCTTTCAACCTATTTGTGTCATGGAAGATTATTCTTTTCCCTTTGACTATGATAGACAGTTTTGTTGGGTAAAGTGTTCTGGTTGGCATCTATGATCATTTGGAATTTGGAGTACTTTGCTGCAGGCTCTTCCAAACTTTACAGGTTACACTGAAAAATCAGCTGCAATTCTGACTTGTTTTTCTCTTTTATCTTTCAGTATTCTCTCTGTTCAGTACATTTAATGCTTTTATTGTGATATGCCATGGAGAGTTTCTGTCCTGGTCCTGTCTATTTGGTGGTCTGTGTCCTTTTTGTATTTGTATGGGTATGTCTTTCCTTAATTTAGGGAATTTTTCTTCTACAATCCTGTTAGAGATCTGATCAATACCATTGACCTGAGGTCCTTCTCCTTTTTCTATGCCTGTGATGTGTAGATTTGGCCTTTCCACGGCGTCCCACATTTCCTGTGTATTCCATTCCTGTATTAAATTTTTTTCATATTCTTTGCTTGAATGATCCAATTCTTCAACTTTATTGTCTAGTCTTGATATTATGTTCTTTCTCTATTTCATTCATTCTGTTGGTGAGGGTTTTTCTGTCATTTCAAGTGGGCTCATTGAGTTTTTCAATTCCATCTTCATTTCAGTCTGACTTTTCCTCAATATTTCTCTCTCTATTATGAATTCACTTTTGAAATCCTGAATTGTCTTTGTTGTTTAATTCATCTGTGTATTTGTATTTTCTTGAGCTTCAGTCAGGAGTTTAGTCCCATCTTCTTTGTGTTCTTTGGGTTGTCTCTGTGCTCTTTAAATTCACTGAATTCTTTGATCATGTTTGTGATTGTTCTTTTAAAATCTGTATCCTGGGGTTATTCTAGGAAGTTCTCATTGTAGAACATTTGTACAGGACAACTCGGATTTGCTGCAGACCTATTGTTTTGGTTGTTCATAGTATCTGTATCTTTTCATTGTGATTTGGGCATTTGAATTAATTTTTTTGCTTGTGTTTCCCTTTGAAACTCAAGTCTGCCTTTGTTTAAAGTTTGATTCTGTTTCTATTGTTGATGTAGCCTGATTACTTTATAATCTGGTAGGAATAATTAGTTGGTCTGATTTTTAGGTTCTCTCGTCAGATTTTTTTTCAATCACTGGAGTGATTGATGAATCCAGGCAGGCCGGTCTTTCTCCCCGGGGCAAAAGAGCCTAGGCCCAAGTTGAGGTGAAGGAACCAGGCAGGCTGGTTCTAAGTAGCTAAGAAAAGAAGGAGTGATCCCTAGAGCCAAGTGACTGGAACTGGTCACACAACAGCAGGATGGTGACCATGCACAAGGTATCTGGTGATCTGTCCCAGCTGGTCAGGCCCTATTTAGCAGCTTCTGTGGGTCTGCTAAAGGTGTGTTTGACTGGTTTTCTGGGGGATCCAGAAGTGAGTGAGGAATAAACTCTCAAATTTCCCCCACTGTAGAATGTACTCTTCCATTGTTGTGATTCTTAGCATCATAGTCCCCCACCCTTTTCCTGAGACAGGGTCTCCCTGTAGCCCCAGTTGAGCTGGAACTCAGACCAGACTGACCTTGAACTGACAGAGATTTGCTTGTCTCTACCTCCCCAGTGCTGGGATTAAAGGAGTTCTCCTTTGAGAAATAATGAGACATAAATTATAAAATTGAATGTACTTGAGTACTACAGTAACGATAAAACAAAAAAAAATCAGTAAGTACAGTATAAGCAGATCTAGAAAATATTACTTTCAATTTTGATTTTTTCATGCTGACATGAAATAATAGAGATAAAATTACTAGAAACAAAACATAAAATAGATAAACTTGGACAATAAAATTAAATATATTTAAAATACGTTCATACTTATTGGTTAACATTTTAGCAATGGAATTTAAAAAAAGATTTATTTTTATTTTATGTGTGACTTCCATATATGTTTGAACACCATGTGAATGCAATGCTCACAGAGAACAGAAAGGGTGTCAGATCCCCTGGAACTGGAGTTATAGGTGGTTGTGAGCTGCTATATGAGTGCTGGGAGCCAAACCTGGGGCCTTTGTAAGAGTATTAGGTTCTCTTAACCACTGAGCTATCTCTCCAGCCTGGAAGAGACACTTTTATGAAGAATTGTGTAGATTTTTTTCATTAACTGGTATGATTGAACCTTGATGGTACAAAATGATTATTCTTTCTTTGGAAAATATCATGGGGTTATAGTGAAAATTAGCTCAAGCAAAAAGAGCTGTTGGTTAAAATAGGACTTGCATATCAATGCATTCTTGTGTGCTTATGTCATGCATGCATAAATGCACCTAAACACACACACAAGCCGGAGTTGCCTTTATGCCAAACTGGCACATTCAGAAGACTCTCTGGCTTACTGAATTCATGCACTTACTCAGTAGACCTCACTAATGAACATTCTGAGGTTGCAGAACTTGCAGGCATTCAAAGATTTCCAGTACTGTCTAAAGTCCATCGACTTGTTCACTAAATCATCTCTTGCTTTCTTGGTGCACTCCCTTGCAGTGTTCAATACAAGGCGTAGGCAATTTTAAGTGGCAGTTTTCCACTTATAAGAATAATACAAACAAGTTATTAGAGTTATATAATCTAGACTCACACGTTGCCTTATTCATGTATCTATGTTCTTCTTGGTTCTACCCTGGGGGTTTAATTCCATATCTGTGATGCTTGCAGTAGTGATTTTAAGAAAGAATGGCTTAGAATAGTGCTTCTCAAAATTTGGTATATGTGTAAATCACTTGGGAGATCGTGTTAAAATGCACTGATTAAGGGTGCGTGGGATGAAAGAAAAGTTTTGCATGTTAATAAGTGCCCAGGTGATATATTTATTTCTTGTCTGAGGATCACACTCTGAGTAGCAAGGGTTTCCAATCCCTGGTTATTTCCTATGCTCAATTGAAATCTAATCTTCAACATTTACAGAGAGTATTTTACTTTTTCTAAGTATTATCTTCATTATTTACCATAATGATAAGCTGGATTGGAAATCCTGCAAAGTCCGCCTCCAGTGACCACACTTTCAAGACCTTCCAAAACAGCTCCACCAACTGGGCATAAAAGTGTTCAAATACTTGGAGCCTATGTGAGACATTCTCATTCAAACCATCACAATCTTGTACATGTAGACAATTCATTTATTTTTTAAAATAATGCATCAAGCAATGGATTACATATGATTTCCAATTTTAAATGGGGAAGTTCAGGCAGAGAGATGTTAAATGACCTAATTAGAGGCTAATAAATTTTATCATGACAGGTTTTACTTTCCAAAAATTTGGAGATGAAATGTCAACCCAGTATTTTTGGCAAACAGAAAATAAGTCAACTACTCTGGAAATCAGTCACTTCAAAATATTTATCTTATATCTTACATATGAGAAAGACTCTCATATGTTCTGTAAAATAGTGTGGATGTTTCTTAAAAAATTAAAAATAGCACCATCAGACCCAGCAATCTCTTTTCTGAGCATATATCCAAAGGGCACGGAATCAGTATGCGGAGGGAGGAGATCTCTGCCTCTCCATGCCTATTGGAGCACTATTCACAATGACTGAAGAACAATGTAAGTGTCCGTTAACTGGTGAAAGGGTAAAGCAAACATGGTATGTGTGCCCAGGGGCTGATTATTCAGCAATAAAATAATGAAATCCCATCATTATGCTAAACAAAATAAGATATTAAAAGAAAGTAAAACTACGCCATCTCACACGTGGAGTCTAAGAACGTTGGTCTCACAGAAGTGGAAGGAAGGTATTTATCAGACACCGGAGAAAGTATGGCTGGGAGAGAGAATGTCGAGAGTTTGATCAATGAATGAGAAGCTGCAGCTAGGAGAAAAAGGTTAATGTATTCTATTGTTCTGTTCTAGTAGAAAACCTACAAATAATAAGTGTGTGGTACATTCCAAAAATCTAGAAGAAAGGATGTCAGAAGTTACAGTAGATGTTTGAAGAAATCTATGTTCAACTGATTTAAACATATAATGTATACATCTATCAAACCATTACATATTATTGGATTAAAATTCTAGAAGAAAAGATTTCAGAAGATATAATAAGTGTTTGAAAAGATCTATGTTTAGCTGATTTTAACAATAATATATACATCTACTAAAACATTGCATATTATTGCATTAATATATTTATATTTTTATATGCCAGTTAAAATAAACTTAGTAGTAAAATAATAAAAATAATAAAAAAGAAAAGAAAATATACTTTCACTCATGACTAAGAAAAAATGATCACTATATGAACATTTATATCTGATTTGTGGTTCTTTGCCCTGAAGATATGAGTATGTCTATGAAGGAAAAGAAATGAGGTCAAAAGGAGCAGGAAGGACAGATGACAAAGGGACAGACTGGAGTAACATCTGTCCTCGTAATTGTAAGAACTACCTCCTTGACAAAAGTATCATTACACAAGCGTGCACTAACAGATGACAGAATTTACACATAGTAGATTGGAATTACAAATCAGGAAACCACAGAACCCAGCAAAGTCAAAGAACTTTGTGTTCCTTGTGGACAAAATCTAGGCTGCCCTTCCTTCCACCCAGCCCTGTTTCAAGAGAAATTGCAGCATCATGTCATCACTGTGACTGGGAATGGGCTTTGAGTCAGGGGTCTGGACCAAGAGTAGTGTGGAATCTTGTAACTCTGTGTGTGTGTGTGTGTGTGTGTGTGAGAGAGAGAGAGAGAGAGAGAGAGAGAGAGAGAGAGAGAGAAATACAGAATGCAAATAAAAATACATGATGAAAACAATGAGATGTATTGTCTTAGGGAAATGAGGATCTTAGGGAAATGAGGATGGAATAGCCTGGTAACTGCATACTACCGAAGGGCTGTTCCCCAGAGCAGTGATGAAATCCTATGGAATCATGTTGGCTGTAGACACCCACAGAGGTCTGAGTCACCTTCATAAATACTCTGGGCAAGTCTCAGAGAAGACAAAAGTCAAAGCCATTCTGAATTAGAGCACAGGTGTCAACACAGGTAATAAAACAGTTTTATTTTGTCATGCTGTGACACAGGAAAATTGTATAGAAGATTAGTTATGTGTATCGTTTCAGTAAACTCTCAGAGAATTCCAGTCAGGGAGATGATTAAGACAGAAGAGGATCGTTTCGAGTCATGCAATGGTCAGAAGAGAGGAGGGCGAGAAGCAACAACATACAAGTGTGGTTTCAAGGAACAAACGGCACATACACCAGGGGAGAATATAGGATGTGGAGAAACTGAAATAAAGATGAGATGAAAGAATAAAGAAAAACTTAAATTGAAGGATGGATTGAATAGGGAGCTGGCTAGCTCAGGACGCCAGAAAGGAGATGGATACAGAATAAGGGCAGGAGTCCCAGAGGACAGGCTAGAAGCGCGAAACAGGAACCGGCGGTTTGCATAGAGAGAGTGCTTCAGCGGGCCCTGGGCACTTAATAAAGGTTATTAAATATTCTTCACAAACTTTCCAAGAAAAACATAATGAGGGATGTGCCAGCTGACCGTTATGGAAGCTATCAGCATTGCTCAGAATGAGGGATCAACAGGCCCTGGGAAGTGAAGAACTGTCACACAACCCTTGAAATACAACAAAGCTCCTTTCTCAGAGCCTAGCCCAGAGGATCAGACAGGCACCATAACGTGCATTCTTAGAGGAGACTATTACCATTGGCTTAAAGAGAAGCCTGGATTCTGTTTTCAGGGTGGCACAGTTTCGTAAATGTACATGGATTATATACTCCCTCTCAAGGATTCTAAGAGGCCAGAATCTGAAAAATAACTTCTTTGTAATGATTTATCTCATACAGCAATGGCTCATCCCACAACAGAGAAACACGGGGCTGAAGCAGGGGGAGGCCATGTCCCTGACTCCATCACAGACTTAGAGTTCACCGAGTAGCTCTCCTCACCCTCTGTTTTTCTTTCTCTCTCTTTCTCTCTTTCTTTCTATGTATATTTTTCACAAGTACATATGTAAGCAAACCCCGCTTTTACATGACTGAAAATTTTCCATTTAAATTATAGCCTGTGGCATCTGAGAAGTGATTTATCTATTGGTTGACAATTTTTAATCCATGGGAAGAAGATCAAGGAGGTAGAGAACCCTTAATGAAGGTTGGCATTTAATAATCTATTTTCATTTATTTATTGTTTTGCTCCTTCATGAGCAGATGAAAATGCCTGTGTATTCCTCACAAGTGATCTATGAATTGAGAAACAATACAATTAGTTTTTCTTCATGGAGTGTATGTTTTAGCTGGACATTGGGACAGACATTGAGCAAACATTTAACTGTATTAATTTATATGAAAGAGCCTAGAATGTGAAAACCGAATGCCAGAGAGTTTTTAAACTATTTCTTAGCGTTTGGAAAAGGGTTACTTGGGAAGGACAGATAGGATCAGCAATGCAAAACAGAAGGTGATGGAGACACCATTAGCAAGTTGGAAAATACATTTTCTAGAAACTCTGGACCAGGAAGTATCTTAAGAAGTCCAGGGACTTGAAGACTGCAAATTTAGCTGAATTAAAGGGACCAAATGGGAGAGCAACTGGTCTAAGTTTCTGGACAAGTAGGTGAGTGATGCATTATGCCCCTTGAAGCTCTGACAGGGATTTAGGGCTCTGTTTTAAGTATGCTGGAGGCCCTTAAAATAAATTTTGTTGGTGATGAATAAGGTGAATTTCTGGTAAGCACCGTCTATTCTGACTATGAATAGTCAGAATGAAGAATGTACTGAAAGAGGGTGTGGATGGAAAGATGAGACAGAGTCTGGAATGAGAGGGCCACCCTATAAGAATCGAAAGAAAGGAAGTTGGGCATGTGGTACATGCCTGAAATTCTAGCATACAGGAGACTGAGGCAGAAGGATCACAAGTTCAAGGCTAATCTCAGCTACATAGTGAAACTTTTCGTTTTAGAAGTATGTTTGGACATTGATTAAATATTGGTTCAGTGTATAAAATATTTTCTGTAGTGGCTCCCAGATTTCTAATGTGTTAAGAAAATTTTAAAATGTACGAATTTTCATATGTATTAATATTCTCTGATCTTTGCTACTTAAAATAAGGTTTACAAAAATTTGGTATGTATGAATGTTGAATGTTAATTTGAACAAGTTTATTCACTGATCTACTAGTGAACATTTAGTTCATTCCAACCCAGTGGAGCAAATGTGTAGGAAGACGGAGAAATATGTGTATATTTATATTATTATATTTACTTATATAAATCCAAGAGAAGGGAGGTCATTACATGTTTTTAAGAAGCTGAAGGACAAAGTGTTACAACAGCTACCTAGGCACTGATTGTTAATTCTTCACTCTCTTCTGTCTATGCAGCTATAATGTCTTTTACTTATATGAGACTATCTTTTCAGTTTAGGAACTGTGAGCTAATTGGGTGAGAAGAACCTCATGGAGTAGGGAGAGCACCATGATGAACTTGAATGCATCATATACCAGTCATCACAGTTTCATTCTGATATCCCTGGGATGCCAGACAGGAACCCATGGACGGTCTTTCCCCTGGGATTTCTCTACACACTAACCCTTCTGGGAAATGGCACCATCCTAGCAGTCATCAAGGTAGATCAGAGCCTCCATGAGCCTATTTACCATTTCCTCTGCATCTTGACTCTGACTGACGTTAGTCTCTCCATGTCCACCTTGCCCACTATGCTCAGTGTCTTCTGGTTCAATGCCCCTTAGATTCCCTTTGATGCATGGATCACATAGATATTCTTCATCCATAGATTTGTGGTAGTAGAATCTGGAGTCTTAGTGTCTATGGCTTTTGATAGATTTGTGGCTACCGAGACCCACTGTGCTATGCATCCATCCTCACCCATGGTGTTATTGGAAAGATTGGACTAGTTGTCCTCACGGGGGCAGTCCCTGTGGTCTTCCCTGTGCCCTTCCTTATAAAGCGCCTGCCCTTCTGTCACCTTAATATCTTATCTCATTCCTATTGTCTTCACTAAGATGCAGTGTGGCTAGCCTGCGCCAGCACCCGTGTCAACAGCCTCTATGGCCTCACCCTGGTCATCCTCACCTTAAGACTCGATGCCATCATCATTCTCTTCCCTTACGTGCTCATTCTGAAGATGGTGCTGGGCATTGCCTCCAGAGCGGAGAGGCTCAAAGCCTCAACACTTGCCTCTCTCAGATCTGCTCTGTGCGCCTTTTCTATGTTCCCCCCATTGGTGTCACCATAGTTCACAGGTTTGGGAAATGTTTCTGCACATGCTCATGGCCAATGTCTACCTGCTCCTCCCCCTGTGTTAAACCCTGTTGTCTACAGTGTGAAGACCAAGCAGATATGTAGCTGGATCATTCGAGTGTTCAGGGGAGGAAGAACAGGGTCTAGTCTCTCCACTTTTAGCAGCTATGATGCAATCACAGTTTGCACATCTGGTAAACTTTTACAGTGGGAAAGGCTTATGCAAGATAAAACAGACAATTCTTGTTCTATATCCCATTTTGGAATGGAAGCGTTTATTATCAGGTGTTATATAATAAAACTTAACACACCTTTTATTTTTTGAAAAGTGAAGATGAATATCAGCTATGACAAATTATTTGCTTATAATGATAAGAAATAGTTAATTTAGTTATCAGTTAAATAATGATAAGAAGAAAGATTTAATAAGTCCTATGGTAATGCTGAGGAACAAGGCTTATGTAATTCTCTTATTTTTAAGTGAAGAAATGAAAACTGTTATGGGGATGAAACCACATTTATCTCTATGTCTAGGTGTTTACTGAGTGAAGAGTGTCTGTTACACGATTAAATCAAATGCCTGTGTAGTTCTTAATACACACCTTTTCTCTTAGTAATATCACATGCTTTCAATTTCTCGCATTAGATAAAATATAGTTCTGGTACAGAACATGAGTCTCCAGAGTGCGAATCCTTGCACAGGACTCCTATATTAAACTTCACCCATTCAGGGCTCAGGGACCATTGGGAAAGAGGGGGCAGAAATAAGGGCTACATGGTCATATGGAAATAGAGTCCTACAAGCTCCTGGGACCTGCTCATATGAACCTACAGCAATGGTGTCAGCATGCACAAGACCTGTGCAAATTCAAGCAGACAAAACTCTAGTACAGAAGTGTGAAAATGGGCAACAAGCCCAGATCTTAGATGAAGAATTATTGACAACTGATTTCTTCTCGGTGAGAAAGAGCTGATCCTAAAGGAAAGGATTCTTTATAGATTGACTAGATCTCAGTGGTTGGACTTGCATTGAGGACATCTGGAGGACACTAACTTGACATGATAGGCCTTAAAACAAAAGAGAGAATGTATGAATGCCAGTTGGGGGGATTTGGGAGGGTGTCAATGGGGAAAAAGGTATAAAGATGATTAAGATTGATTGAGCTATTCTGTATGAAATAAACAAAAAATCTATAAAAAAATTACAGAAAAAATCAGTTCCAGTTTTTCTGTCACACACTTAGGACACTAATGCATTCCCTAATTTTATTCTTTTGATCCAGTGTAAATGACACCATTTTTTTGGTTTATTAGATGTTCCAATAAAATTTTACAGAGTAAAATTGCCCAAATGCAGCGAATAAAATATTACAGAATATATGTCCCTGGATAGGACTCACCTATCCAAGGCTCAGGGACCATTGTGGAAGAGGGGGAAGAAAGACTGTAAGAGCCAGGCTTGGTACATGAACATAAGGAAACAGAGTCCTTCAGACTTCTGGGGACTTAATCACATGAACTTATAGTAGTGGTGACAGCATGCAGAAGACTCATGCAAACTCAACCAGACGAAACTCAACATAGATGGTCAGGAGGCCCCAATCTTAGTCAGGGAACATAGGCTGAGCAAGCTCCAGCTGATGAACTGATACCAACAGACATCTGGATATACAAACTTGATAGGCCTTAACATATATGACAGAACACATGAAATCCAGAGGATGGATTTTGGGGGTTTGGGGTCTAAATATGATTAAGATGTATGAAATGCACACAAATTTAATAAAAAGTACATTGAAGAGAAAATTACTTACGGTCTTTGTGCAAGGAAGCTTTGTTTTTATTTTGGTCTTTCTGAGACAGGGTCTTCCTGTAGCCCCAGCTGTCCTGGAACTCACTATGTAGACCAGGCTGGCCTTGAATTCACAGAGATCCACCTGCCTTTGCCTCCCCAGTGCTGAGACTAAAGGCATTCACCACCATAACCGATCTTGGCACAAGAGAGGTTTTAGGAATGTGGTATACAGATGCAACATATTTTTACATTGATACTGATATCTGTTTTAAGAATTGTTTTAAACATTACACAATCAATATGCTGAGGGATAATTTATTCATTCAATAAGTGTGTACTGATACTACAAGTCTATTATATGCTAGACTCTGGGGATAAACAGAAATATGAATTTATGTAATGCTCAACTGCTAGAACATTTCTCTGTAAAGAAATATATACATAAAATTCAGGGAAAATATTACCTTAGAATATCACATTTAATTTGTCAATCTTGGTAATCTTAGCTCATTTATTTTGTATTTTATCAATGAATTCTCCCAACAACTTTTGAAAATAACATGTATTAACATTTTCACAGAGGAGGAAAAGGAGATCCAAAGCAGGTAAGTAATTTGTTCAAAGACATGCAGGAATCTGTTGGCAATGTATACTAATTGTAAACTGCATTTCATCATGATACCTCATACATGTACATAATGTAATTTGATGATGTTTATCTACCATCATCCTTGGTTATTATGCCAACCATCCAATTGTCCCTTTCCTAGATTCCATATAGGCGAGAAAGGAATCCCATGGATTGTAGTAAGATTGTAACAGTGCAGTAACTTTGGAACTCAGCATAGAAATTCCTTGGGTCAAAAAAGTTTTAAATTTATTTCCTTATTTTCTTTTTGTTCAGTACTTTTCTGTCTTTACCAGAGAGATCAGAATCAGAATCTGAAAGTCATGGAGGTGTTCCAAGCCCTCTGTAGGGCTGTGATTGATGGAGTACCTATGGTGGCTTGAATGGGAAATGTCCCCCAGTGACTGAAGTATTTGAACACTTGGTATATGGTCCCTACTAGGGGCACTGTTTAGGGAGGGTCATAGAACCTTCAGGAGGTGTAGCCTTGCTGGAGGAAGCACATCACTGGGGGTGGGCTTTGACATTTCAGTTGTTCTCTAGTTTCATCCTTGATGATGTGAGCTCTCAGCTTTCTGCTCTAGCTGCTTCTTTCCAGGTTTCACTCCCTCTGGGACTCTAAGCCCAGATTAACTCCTCTTTCTATAAGTTGCTTTGCTCATAGTGTTTATTACAGTAACAGAAAAGGGTGGTGGACCAGACCTAGACTGAAGACTATTGGAGATTGATTTCAATTGGGAGAGGGAGAGTATGCCTTACTTACCATCTCTAAATGGGCTGACCAGACTCCCAGGGATGAATTTGCACTAAAGGACATCTGTGCACAAATGCTTGACTGGATAGGACTTAATATATATGTTGGAATACATGCGGTCTAGTAGGGGGTTGGGGAGCATGGATGGGGGAGGGGCTCTAAATTTGATTCAGAACTGTTGTATAAAGTGTATAAAAACTCAATAAAAATATAATCCTGAAAAAGGCAACTTACAGTGTATCTTTATACCAACAACATGGTTCAATGCGAAGGTTCCTCTCCCCCCACCCCCAATGAAATCTGGTTCAAAATCTCTTGTTAATTTTGATTTGTCAATCTTTTTCTAGCATTGAAAAATGAGTTGTTTTGGAACCCATTTAAACTTCAGGTCACTCATTATTTGTTGTTTGGATGATATTTTAAAGATATTTTATTTGTCATTTTTATTTTATGTGCATGAGTATATTGCCTACATGTATGTAAGTGTATCCATGTCATGTAATGCCTGGAGAGGTCAGAAGAGGGCATCATATCCCCTGGAACTCGAGCTACAGACAGCTGTTATCTGCCATGTGGGTGCTGGGAACCGCCCCCTGGTCCTCTGCTAGGGCAGCCAGTGCTTTTAACCACTGAGCCATTTCTCCAGTTCCAGGATGACACTTTAAAGTTTCAGTGAAAAAAAAAATCATAAGTTCCAGATCCATTTCTGAGTGTCAAATGGGAGACAATGCAAAATGTCAGACCACACTTGTTTTACATTTCATTTTGGAAAAAAAAATTCTTCTCATGTACTTAAACTTCAGGGCAGCTATGATGTGTGGACAGAGCTCAGGTCAGACAGGCAGAGCTGTGAAAGGAAACATGAGCAGTGAAGGGGGCAGTACGGGGCTGTGTGGGAAAAGTGGAAATTCAGCAGCTTCTGAGAGGCAACTGAACGCAGAGAAATATAGCCAGAGACGGATGAAGTCTTCTCTATGATTTTGCTACACACAATCCATCTGTCACTCTTTTAAAGATATCTGAAATAAACTTCTATTCAAGAATATGAATTAAGGAACTTGTTCATTAGAACATGGAATAGGGACAGGGTCATAAACACCCAGGATTTGGAGATAGCAGGGTGAGTCTTTTGTCTAGATCTTTTTCTGTCAAGGCTTACTTCCCTTGCTCTAACATCATCAATGTTCAAAAATTTTTCATTGTCAAAGTCTGGCACACATTTTATTTTTAATATAAAAATGACTTAATGACATGTCACAAATTACCTTACTTCCAAAAAGTAAATGGTGTCACCATAGTCAGCACTAACACTTTGAAGAAATTCCTAGAATTGGTGAGGATTTAATCCCTCGGCCCTTACAAAGTTCAGTCTTGATGACGATTTACATGACTATCCATTTTTAACACTTTAAGCATCCATTTTCTTGATGTGATATTCAATGATCCTTCATTAACCATGAATTTTGGGCGACAAATATTTAGGCCAAAGCCTAAAATTCAAAATTAGTGTCTCTGTTCTCTAAACTTCTTTTTGACAGATTTTACAGTTTCTCTGATTTGCCTGGTTAAAGTTTGGCAAGACAAACTGATTTTAGAAACACCTACTTTGCAAAAATAAAATCAAACGAAATAAACATTTAATTGGAGGAAGGTCTATCTCCAAGCTTATCCATATAACTGCTGTGAAGTCTCAGCATATCCACTTCCAAGCTTGCTCCTACTGCTGTGGTTAGACTACAGTTCTCTGAGAACCATTGATCAGAGACCAAATGTCCTGGCCATATCAACCTCTCCATAGGCAGATCATCACATGGCAGCCCCCTTATCTCAGAAGGGTTCAAAAGACAGTGACACAGGATAAGCAAAATGGAAGACAAGGTCTATTTGCAAATTGATCTCCACTGTGCAGTCCAGTCTTTTGCAACACTATATTCATACAAGTGGGTCCTGAGATCTATCTCACATTCAAGGGGATGGAATCACATGTGACCATGAATACTAGGAGACCATTGGGTGCCATCTGTGGAATCTACTATACGTGGCTTCTGGGAAATCTTGATACTGTTCTGGGCAGGAAACTTCAAGAACAGGAATTTCTGTATCAGCTTGTATAAATAACAATATCTGTTTTCATCTAGAGAACTTTAGGTTTTGCATACCTTTGTGCTGAGGTCCCTCCGTTTGCAGAGTTTACCTTACTTGGTTTCTTCTACATTCCATTATCCATGTCTGTTCAAACAGAACTTTAAAACAGCGTGTCATGAGAAATATTTAATGGGCAGAGCTCATGTGAATCTTCAGGAGGAATTTAGGAATGGTGAAGTGAATTTGAAAGACCAATTGTAGCATCAGTCTGAACAGTGTGAAAATGAAGTGGAATGCCCTGATGACGAGACCAACTCTGGATTCTCTGAGTTTTGTAGCAGTGTGGCCTCTGCCTCACGTCATTTCTGACATGTAGACATCATGATGGCGGTATCATCAGAGGGCTGCGGATGCAATGAAAAAACACCTAGAGAGGAAGCTCCTTGGGTGCCTGCACATTGCAAGCTTCCTCAAATCAATCCGAAAGTTGAACCTTTCGTATTCCTTTCAAGATGAACTCTGCATTACCAATCTGTTTAGGTCCATTCTGGGGACCTGAAGAAACCAAGACTTTACTCACTAGGCATGTGCTTCCTCCTGTGATCTGGAAAGCTCTAGAGAAAATACAGAAAACAACCAATCTACAGAGGACTTACAGTGTTCAGTTGCTGGGCAGAAGCCAAGAGAAGTTGCGTGTCTAGGGAAACGACAGGATGATAGAGGTGGGGAAGGAGGGATCCCGGGGGAGGCCTTTGCAAAGGACAATACTTACCTTGACTTTCCATTGTTATCTTTCGTCTCCTGTGGCTCTTACTGCTTCTTCTGGGAGGGTCTTGTATAAATCCCTCTTTTGAGTAAAAGAAATGTGAATCACCTTGCATAGATAACGAGGGAAAGTCAAGTAGAGAAAACTCTGGGGTGTTGGTAGCTGAAATGGATTGGGCTGATGCAGTTTCCAGGCCGGACTCACCCTAGAAGGAGAGTTCAAGTCCTTTACCTAACCCAGGCGTATGAGGGGCTGGCCAAGTCTGGAAGGTACTGCTAACATCAAGAAATTCCTTTGGAAGTGATGGAGGATGAAGGAGGATTGGAGAGGAAACAGGAACATAGGACTACTTGTGTCTAAAACAGGCAGAAGAGGTAAGTCTAACCTTGGGACATTGGGGAGACACTTTTGAGGACAAAGGGGAGCTGTGAGAAAAGACCAGGCACTAGGCTGAGGTGGAGGGGAGAGGCACTCAGGCAGGACAGCCAGGCTGTATTTAAATTAGATATGTAGTAGTATTTTCACCTTTAATACAATTTAAAGACCAAAAAATGAGGGAGCAGTTCCTGATAGTGAAAGTCATCACATTGGCGGCAAATCTTTGATGGAAGTCAATGTCAATTTTCACAAGGAAAACTTTGATAACAGTAGGTTGAGTGAGATAAAAACTTTAAAGAAGACTGAATGAAGCAAGGGTTTGAAAAAAGTTGTAACATCAGCAAACATCTGGGAGTATTGATCAGGAAGAGGAGGAAGCAACGGGAATGAAACATCTTTAGAAGATGGGGAAAATTATGATAAGGTGAGGCTCTACAGCCGAGGAGAGAAAGATGGGCAGAGTGTAAGCGGAAGATGCCCTCCATCAAGGGGCAGGTTTACAGCAGGCATCCAGGAGAAGCCCTGGGGTCAGAGGTGAATGGAGCTGTGGGCATTCTAGATCTATGGGATTTTCTTTAAATTTATGGGCAGTGATTCTCAACCTTGAGTTCGTATCAACCAGGACACACAGCAACTTGGAGAGACCCTGAATTGTCTTCTCTCTTCACCATCATTCTATCTGGACTGTTTTCTTCTGTATTGCCCCGATCACTCACTCTGTGCTATACACACAGGAAAGTTCTTAAGATCCATTCTGTGGAGTTCATGACTTCCTTCATTCTCTGTCATTACATGGCTTTTCTTATTCTTTGTGGTTTGTTTCAAAATACCTTTGACACAGAAAAATTGCACATTTGGTTTTGCAGAAATTTCCTGAAGACTCTGCTTAAGGTGGCTGCTGGCACCTGGGGTGTCAGATCAGTCAGCACTTAGGTCTCCAGATGGAAACTGAAAGGTTACAAGGCAAATATATGTCATTTAGTTAGGATGCTAAACCAGGTATCTTTGTTTTGTTCTTGGCTTACAAAGAACTTGTCTTTTTGTCTTCTGTTATACATGGGATCCTGAGAAAAGACACCTACTAATCTGATCTATACAGCCCAAGTCTCCTCGAGAGCAAAAAAGAGGGGTTACTTGAGACTATATTCAAGGGTAAAGATTTGGCAGCTTAGCCTGGAAACCTTTTATTGATTAGAGGTCACAGGACTTGAAAGCTAGTAAGACTGACCTTAAAGCTTGACACATAAACCTTCATTGAAAGGTGCCTGGAAACCTAAGAAAACAGACCCTAGATTATATGTTTGTCTCATGTGAAGTCAGCACAAGACATACAATTGATGTGATGACTCAGTAGGGAAACCTCATGAAGTCATTAGTAATAAAACATGATAAAAAGACAAATTCTTCTGATTATTAATTATGCAGAAGTAATAGTATATAATGAATATATGATACACTATCTATATCTATATTTGTACATATCTAAATCTAATCTATTTTAATTTGCACCACAGGTCAGGATCACAGGATTACACACAAAAGATACATGCCTGAGTGCATACCACAAATCATAGGTAGATTATTGGAACTGTCAACTTGAAAAATTTCTGGTCCAACATGGGAGATCATGAAAGTTTGGAATAAAGATTGAATGTGTGACATAATGAGGCAAGAGGGAGCAGGGGAGGGGAAAGAGAGAGAGAGAGAGAGAGAGAGAGAGAGAGAGAGAGAGAGAGGGACTAAAGGAAAAAATCTAAAAAGATGGCCCTCAAGTTATGAAAAGAAATTAGTAAGGTTAGAATCTAGAATGGAGGGTGGGGGAGATTACTCTTCAAATACGTTAATTTCTTAAATCCTCAAAACACCACCAAGCTGAAAACACCTCAACACTTTATGAACACCACACGCAAGGACAAATTTTACAAGATTATGTACACTGTTCTTACAGGAGTTTATAAATCACCAGGAAAGCAGTCTCACCAGTGATGCTGGGCCCATTCTACAACCACACCGTGGAACCCCCTGCCACCTTCTTCCTTGTGGGCATTCCAGGTCTGCAGTCCTCCTATCTGTGGCTGGCTCTCTCACTGAGTGCCATGTACACCACAGCCCTCCTAGGAAACACTGTTATCATGACTGTGATCTGCATGGATCCCACTCTACAGGAGCCCATGTACTGCTTCCTGTGTGGTCTGGCTGCTGTGGACATTGTGATGGCTTCCTCTGTGGTACCCAAGATGGTGAGCGTCTTTAGCTCAGGGAATGGCTCCATCGGTTTTAATGCTTGTTTGACTCAGATGTACTTTGTCCATGCGGCCACGGCTGTGGAGACGGGGCTGCTGCTGGCCATGGCCTTTGATCGCTATGTGGCCATCTGCAAGCCCCTACACTACACGAGGATTCTCACCCCTCATGTGATGCTGGGAATGTGTGTGACTATCATCATCAGAGCTGTTATATTTATGACTCCACTGAGCTGGATGTTGAGCCACCTGCCTTTCTGTGGCTCCAATGTGGTTCCACATTCCTATTGTGAACACATGGCTGTGACCAAGTTAACATGTGCGGACCCCATGCCCAGCAGCCTCTACAGCTTGATTTTTTCTTCCATCATTGTGGGCTCTGATGTGACTTTCATTGCTGCCTCCTACGTCTTGATTCTCAGGGCAGTATTTGGTTTGTCCTCAAAGAATGCTCAGCGGAAGGCATTCAGTACATGTGGTTCTCATGTGGGGGTCATGGCCCTGTACTATCTACCTGGGATGGCGTCCATCTATGTAGCCTGGTTAGGGCAGGACAGCGTTCCCTTGCACATCCAAGTGCTGATGGCTGACTTGTACTTGATCATTCCACCTACCTTAAACCCCATCATTTATGGTATCAGGACCAAACAGATACGCGAGCGGATATGGAATTTGCTGAGTCACTGATTCTTTGACCATTCCAATCAGGGTTCATGAATGAAAACCTGCTCAGACCTTGATCATTCCAGCCAACTGCAAAGATGACTTGGGAATCTATGGTGCTGGACTGGTTACCTGGTATCATCGCCGTCTTAAGAAGATGGTGTAGTGTTCTTGCATAACTTTAATTTCTCACAAGACTCTTCCTGAAATGATTCAGATTTTCTGTCATATTCATTAATATGACATCAAGATGTAGTATGAATAGGGGATGTGGATTTGGGATTCTTGTCTCCTGATTTCCTTACCTATATTCCAGTTTAATATTTCATCCCTTTCTTGGGTAGTAGAAGTTATCTTTTGAAATTTTCCCCATAATACGTGACTGATTTTCTTGAAAGTGTTCTCCCCTTCCCTGAACTGTGTGGAATAAATTGTTAGATTGTGACCCTGCTCTCTCACCCTGGATTAATCTGCTCAGTTTGATTTCTATGGTCATTCTTGGACCACAGTCTCCATCCAGCTCAAATGGATTTAGTTTATGCTATATAAACTCAAGAACAAGAATGGTGGCCTCCTTTTAAGAAACGAATTGAAAATAAATCTGAATCCTAGCAAGAGAAACTAATTTACGATACGGGATGAAGAAAAAGTGTCTCAGGTTATCTGGGTCCAAGGTATGTCTAATTTCTGTAAGATTTCATAACATTTATCTGAGGAACTATTGGCCACTGATACTATTGGGAGAGAGAGAGAGGAGGGAGGGAGGGAGGGAGGAAGAGAGAGAGAGAGAGAGAGAGAGAGAGAGAGAGAGAGAGAGAGAGGTTTTCCTTAAGGGTGTGATGCTAGATAGGTTAACCAGTCTCCAGTGGATGGATGCACTCTGAAAGACACATTTGGGGACACCCTGTAAGATGTTTCAGCTACAGTAGGTAATAGATACAATAATTATGATGCATCTGAAATTTTTAATGAAATTAATCCCCTAATATTAAAATTCAAAGTATCAATAGAGGTGTGTTATAGCAAGTTATTACGTCCAAGTCTTAACAGTTCCTCTCTATCGATGATGCAACCTCTGTCAGCTCAAAGAGCACAGCTACAATTCAGTGAAACAATACATCATACATCAAGCAGCACCTAACATAATGTATGTTCTTGAAAATATGTCAATGAATTTTTTTTCACTGTTGTTATAGATTTTCTTTTTTCATTTTGTTTATATTCCCATTTACTTGAAAATGTCATGATTTTGTCTTTCTTGATCACTGAATAGAACTCCATTGTGTAAATGTTCCACATTTTCATTATCCACTCATTAGCTGAGGGACACCTAAGTTGCTTCCATGCCTTAGCTATTGTAAAGAGCACAGCAACAAACATGGATGTACAAGTATCTCTGCAATAGGGTGAGTCCTTTGAGATATGCCAAGGAGTGATATGACCAGGTCAATGGGAGCTTCATTTTTCATTTTTAAAGAGTTCTCCTCACTGCTTTCCATAGGGGTTGCATGAATTTACAACCCCATGAGCATTCCTCTTTCTCTGTATCTTCTCCAGCATTTGGTATCATTTGTGTTCTTGACCTTAGCCAGTCTGACTGACTGGGGTCAGATGAAATCTTAATGTGATTTTATTTTGCATTTTCCTAATTGTTAATGATGTTGAGCACTTTAAAAAATATTTCTTGGCCATCTTTATTTCTTCTTCTGAGAACTCTGTTCAGATCACTAGCTCATCTTTTAATTGGGTAACTTGTTTTCTTGAGTTCTTTATATATTCTAGATGTTAAATCTCTGTCAGATGTTTGACTGGTGAAGATTTTCTGTCACTGTGGGTTTTCTCTTCACTTCCTTGGCTTTTTCTTTTGCTTTATAGAAGTTTAATGAAGTCCCACTTCTTGATGACCTTAATTCTTGGAAAACTGATTTAGAAAGTCCTTTCCTACACCTACATCATGTAGGTTACTGTTAAATGTTTTCTTTCAACAGTTTTAGTTTTACATTGAGGTTTTTGATCCATTTGCAGTTGACTTTTGTGCAAAGTGAGAGATAAGGGTCTAGTTTCATTCTTCTACAGGTGGAGATCCAGTTTTGCCAGCACCATTTGCTGAAGATTCTATCTTTTCTACAGTGAGTGTTTTTGGCCCCTTTGTCAAATATCAGGTGGCTGAAATTGCATGTACTCATGTTTGGGTCTTCAACTATCTTTCATTGGTCTACAGATCTATTTTTGTGTGCCAGCACCAGGCTGTTTGATATAGTAATCCTCGGTGTATTACTTTTTGTGCTCAGGGTAGCTTAGGCTATCTGGGGTCTTTTATGTTTCCATATGAATTTTAGGAATTTTTTTCTGACTCTTTGAAGAGTGTCATGGGGATTTTGATTGGAATTGAATCTATGTATTGTTTTTGGTAAGATGGGCATTTTTACAATATTAGTTCTTCCAAGCCTTGAGCATGGAGGCCCTTCCATTTCTGGTGTCTTCCTCAATCTCTTTCTTTAAAGATTTAAACTTTCAATGTAGAGATCTTTAATGTCTTTTGTCAGGTTTGTTCCTAGATTTTTATTTTTTTGAAGCTATTGTGAATGGGAGGGTTTCCTTGTACTCTTTCTCCAATTGCTCGTTCTTGGAATATAGAAAGGCTACTGATTTTTGTAGATTAATTTTGTAACTGGCCACTTTACTGAAAGTGTTCATCATTTCTAGTTTTCTGGTGGGTTTTTTGGCATCTCTTATGTATAATATCATGTCATTTGCAAAAAGGGATAATCTGACTTCTTTTCCAATGGGTACTCCCTTAACTTCCTTCTCTTGTCTTATTGCTCTGGCAAGAGTTTCAAGCACCATATTTAAAAAGAGGAATATAGATCATGGACAGCCTGGTTCCTAACAAGGAATGCTTCCAGTTTTTCTCCATTAGAATGATATTAGCTGTGGGTTTGTTATATATAGCTTAAATTATGTTGAATTTTGTCAAAGGCCTTTTCTGCATCTATTGAGATGATTATATGATTTTTGTCTTTGAGTCCATTTATGTGCTTTATGACATTTATTGACTTATGTATATTGAACCACACCTTCATATCTGGAATAAAACCGACTTGATGATGGTGGATGATCTTTTTGATGTGTGTCTATATGTGGTTTGCAATTATTTTGTTGAGAACTTTTGCATGTATGTTCATTAAGGATTTGGGTCTATAGTTTTCTCTTTTGGTTGCATCGTTACCTGGTTTTGGTATGAGAGTGATGCTGGTTTCATAGACGGAATTGTGGAGTTCTTCTGTTTCTATCTTTTTAAATAATTTCAGTAGTATTGGATATAGATCTTTAAATGTCTGGTAGAATTCTGCTGTGAATCCATCTGGGCTTAGGCTTTTTTGGTTTGGAGGTTTTGCATTACTGATTTAATTTCCTTATATATTATGGGTCTGTTTAAGCTGTTGATCTCTTCTTGGTTTAGCATTGGTGATTCCCATGATTTTAGATATGCATCCATTTCTTTAAGGTTATCAGATTTAATATCATATAGGTTTTTAAAGTATTCCCTTATAATGTTCTGAATCTTTTTGTTGTCTGTTGCAACGTTTCCCCTTTTCATCCATGATTTGTTGATTTGGAGTTGCTCTTCCTTTCTTTTTGTTAACTGGACCAAGAGTCTGTCTATCTTGTTTCTCTTTTCAAAGAATCATCTATTTGATTCATTGATTGTTTTCTTTGTTTCTATCTCATTAATTTTTGATCTGATTTTTGTTACTTCTTGTCTGCTGGGTTTGGGTTTCATTTGTTGTTGCTTTTCAAGATTCTTGAGTTGCAAAGTTAAATCATTTGTTTGTGCTCTTTTCGATTTTTTAATGTAGGCACTTAGAGTTATAAACTTCACTCTTAGGACTACTTTTTAAAGTGTCCCAGATGTTTTGTTAGGTTGTATTATCCCTCTTGTTTAATTCCAGGAATACTTTTATTTCTTTCTTAATTTCTCTTTGGACTCATTCATCATTCAGAAGTGTGTTGTTTAGTCTCTGTGGGAAAAGTTCCATGAGGTGCTGAATAGGATGTATATTTGGTGGTGCTTAGGTGGTACATTTGGTAGATGTATGTTAGGTCCATTTGATGTGGAAGAAACTTTTAAATAGTAGAAAAGAAAGACACAAATATAGAAGATAAAACACATCAAAATAACAGTTTGTGATTTGTTATAAAGCCTGCGTCAGTAAGAACCGGAAGATTATCAGCAGCCCCTGAGCAGAGTTCCCAGAGGACCCTGGTTCCTGGAATAACTAACTCGTGTAGGGAACATTTACAGTCAAATCTTCCTACAGTTTGTATGCAATTGCTATCATTTTTCAGTTTCATCACCCATGTGAATCTCCCTTTCTTCTTTGCATTAACCAAAATTCTGGCTAGTTTCTCAAGAAAGTGCCGTGTGCCTATTTCAGGAATATAATCTTTATTTTTCCCTCCTCAGATCAGACAGTTAGATTTTGGTGGGGGTTGTCACAATTTCCACTGTAATATCCCTTTGGCCTATCAAAAAACAATCTTAAAAGCTAAAACCTGGGGCCAGGAGTGGTGATGCAGGACTTTAATCCCAGCACTTGGGAGGTAGAGAAAGGCAGGTCTCTCTATGATTTGGAGGACAGTCTGGTCTACATAGCAAGTTCGAGGTCAGCTGGAGCGACAGGAGATGCTGTCTCAAAAAAAAAAAAAAAAAAAAAAAATAAACCCTTCCCCAAAAAGTTGAGTACCATCTGTATTCAACAAATGATCATACCCAGTGTCCCTTACAGCTTCATTTTTGTTATGTTAACTTTCACCCCTCAGGCTTGTTCCCACCCAGACATTGTCATGATTCTTAGCAACTCTAGCACATGCACAGATTACCAGTCAACTCCATGCTCAGTGTTCTGACCACATTGTTAACTGCCTTAGTCCATATCCATCGCCCTCACATTAGTTAATTTTAATGCCTCTGTGACAAAATAGAAACAACTTAAGGGAATATTTATTTGGACTCATGGGTTCAAAGAGTTCAGTCAATAGTCCCTTGGCCCCATGCACTTGGGAATAATATTGTGGTGGCAAAAACATGTGACATAGAAAATTCCATACCTCACATGAGGCAGAAAGCAGACAGTCAGACAGCAAAGGGCCAGAATCCTAATGAAACGGCAGATCTGACTAACTTGACTCTAGCTGACTTTTGCCTCACCCTGATTTTCTGCCTAGCTCCCCTCTGCTCTAACTGCACTCAGCCAGGCAGAGCCAGTCGTTTCTTCAATACAGGGAAACTTACAGCTAGCCTGTTAATAGGTCCAAGTCACTACAGTGATCTAATGTACTATGGTTATTGAGTTTGACCGTGACCTCCAGCTAATAAAGGACTCCTAGTGCAACCACTACTATGTGGCATTCCTCTGTATCCCGTCAGTATTGCGCGGACACCCCTACACTTTCATTTCCAAAGACCTTCTTTCTCCAGCTAGCCCCCACTTCCTGCCTTTTACACCTCCCAGTGATGCCATCATGTTAATTGAGGGATCAGCCCATCAGGTCAGAGGCCTTGCCATCCAATCACCTCTGGAACCAGCGTCACAATCAGCCGAAGATAAATAGTAAAAGGCACTATCATCTCAATGTAGAGAAGATTTTAAATATAAACAATATAACACTCTCATCTCATTGAAGTAAAAATTTTAATTAATTTTACTCAAAACAAGCAAAAGAAAGTTGTTTTTAAAGTGAAGATGTAAATTCAATGTCGTTTGGTATTGAATATCTCCATCAAGGCACGTGTTCACGTTCTGCTCTCAGCTTCTCTCTCTTCCTCTCAAAATTTCGACCATGGTGGTAACTACTTCATCCAAAGACATGAAGGGGCTAAATTAGTTGTTCTGTGTAAAGTTCCTTTTCAAAATACCGTTTGCGAGACCTTTTATGCCTCCGGGCAGTCCCCCTTCCCGGATCCCACGAAGTACTTCTCTTCCCAAAGCGAAGTGGTCAGGCAACGCAAGCTGCATCGTCTTTCGAGCGATCTCCTCCCGGGAAATCCGGACTAGTAAAACGTCAGGGCCCCAATGAATTCTTGCTAAGAGGATCCCAAACCCGCTTCTTCAGTAGAAGCAGACGGTGTGAAGAAAGCTCTCCCCCGTTTTCTTCTCCGTGTCCAGCAGCAGCGCGTCCAGACCGCTGTCCACGTCGTCCATCTGCTGCAGGCGCTGGCACAGCCCGCAGATGCGGAACGCCCCGAGGGTGGCGCCTTCCTCCGTGTCTTCCACGTCCACGTTGATCACGTGCACCGGCTGCAAGGTCTCCTGCTCTCGGCCGCACAGATCCTTCAACACCCTGTCGTACACTCTCTCCTCACAGGTGAAGATGACGTCGAAGGTCTCGGCACACGTCTGAAACCGCTCCGGGCGGGGCTTGATTCGCTCGTTTCTCCCCAGCATGTACAGCATTCCATTCCGGGAATAAAATCCTCCATCTTTCTTGAGCAGGTCGGCGTACATCTGTTTATACGTCGTTGAAAAGTCATAAACCACCGAAAGATCGCGTCTGGACCCTGGTAGCTTCACAGAGGAACCAACGCCGAAAGACCGCACGCTGAACCCCTTTTTCTGGAGCACGCTGTGGGCTTCCATGCTGCGGTTCATGTTGCTCATACACACCACAGCCACCCTGAGGAGGGACTGAGGCATGATGGCAGGCCGCAGAGCCTCGGTGTGATGCGCAGTGGAGAGTGGTGGCAGCGACTCCAAGGCCTTGACACAGCCAGGAGCATCTGATCTCTACTATAGAGGGCCAATCTGGGGAAGTATTTATAGGAGGTCTAGCAGAGTGGGCGGAGTCTTGGTAGAGGAGGCAGGCACAGGAGGGCTTAGGACCTGACAGCTTAACCTAATCACAGAACCCTCCCTTCCTAATTAAATCAATTCAGCCACTAAATCGCAACAAGGTTGGTGTCCCAGAAGGACGACTGGTTGGAACTCGATTTGGTCCTACAGGTTCTCACAGCACGTGGAGGCTTCTACTGATAATGACCACACCGTTTGGCTACCTGTCCGGGGCCTCTCCAATGACCTCTAGACACCAGCATGAGAGGTGAACTTCCAAAAATGTCCAGGCCTGTGCAGTTCAGCTTTTCATGTACTTGGAAATATTACTACATGCTTTCGTATGCAAAGCATTTTTCTGGATGTGCCATTGTGCAACTCATAGGAAGACTGCATATGAGTCTGCCCAGAAATTCATAAAATTGTTCATCAATGCGCAAAAAAGTTCCTTCCCTGGTCATAATCATTAAGGAGTTTAAATAAACACAGAATTTTCTACATGTAATACTCTTCAAAATTTTTAAATTTTAATATTGGTTTGTTGTTTGTTGTTTGACTGATTGATTGATTCAAGGTCTTACCATGTTGCTCAGGCTGGCTTCAAACTTAGAGTCCTTGTGCCTCAGTCCCCTAAAAATGCAACAGCCACCATGCCTAGCTGATATTAATTTATAGTTATTCTCAAAGACACTCATTAATGAAAGCCTCTATTTTAATTATGTCTTCAATTAAAGTTATGTCTAGATATTTCCATTGTGACAGGCCTCATATTTAAAGTTACTTTAATTATGTTTCTTGGTATAATATATTAACAGACTAATAGAGGGTTAAAATTGTAACCAGGATATATAATAATAATAAAGATAATCATGCCATTTTGCAGTGGCACAGAGGCAAAACCTATATAGCAATAAACTGTCGGTATGCTGAGTCACCATATTAGGTAAATTCTTGCGTTGCCAGTATTCCTAAGTCAGTAAGGACTTAAAACATCTCCAAATGTTTTCTTCAGAGTAGTAGCATCAGCAGCAACTGAGAAGTGGTTACAATAGCAAATCTGAGTCCTAAGCCACTAGCGGAAACTCTGGTGGTGGATCCCAGAGGCCTGTTTTGAAAAGCCCCCGCCAATGGAAGTCAGAGGACAACTTTTGAGAGTAGGCTTTCTTCTTCCACAATGTGGGTCCCAGGGATGGAACTCAGGCATTCACTCACTGAGCCATCTAGCCCGTCCCAGTTTTGTTATTTTGTAATTTTCTTTTTTACTGTCCTGTATTTCTAACTCCCATTTTTGGGTAGGATATTTAGTTAGTTTTAGTTCCTCAGTATTAATCAGAAATATCTTGGAGATTATTTCCTTGATTTCTGAATTCTTGCTTGTAGTTTAGAATGGACTTTGTGTAAATTTAATCTTCTTCAATTAGACTTAAGAAATCATTTGAATATTTACTCCATGCTGCAGGAGTAAATATGCCTGTTTTCTTTCTTTACTTAACATTCCTTCCCAAACTTTTGTCCTGGTTCACCCGTGATAATGTTTGAGAGTTTTCTCTTAAGTATTTTTCTCAGTGGACATTTCTACATCAGATATTCACAAATTTTTTTTATTTTGATTTCGGCTGCTTGTTTCTTAATGTTACATCTGGATAGTTTCTTTCTGAAAGCCCATACATTTAACTGTTTTTTGTTTTTGTTTTTTTGTTTGGTCTTTTTGAGACAGGGTCTCCCTGTAGCTCCAGCTGGCCTAGAACTCACTACGTAGACCAGGCTGGCCTTGAACTCACAGAGATCCCCCTGCTTCTGCCTCCCCAGTGCTGGGATCAAAGGCATGCGCCACCAAGCCCGGTTTTAAAGTTATTTTAATTTTATTACTTGGTCTACTTTATTAAGAAAGTAATAGTGTATTAAAATTGCAACAGAGATACTAACACTTAATGATAACCGAGCCACTTTGTCATGGTGTAGGGGCAAACTCAATAATGCAACGAGCTACATACTCTACACATACTCTCTTGAAAAGGAAATCCTTGCATTGCAAATATTCCTAAAACAATGAGAACCTTAAACCTAGTAAAGTGTACTCAAACTAGCAGCATCAACAGCAGCTCAGAACTTGTTTAAGAATGCAAATCCTAAGTCACTAAGTTCAAAACTCTGCTGGTGGATCCCAGAGGCCTGTTTTGAAACCCCTCTAGATGAGAGACGACTTCCCAGGCAACTTTAATTTCTCTGTGTTCTCAACCAGAACTTATTTCCCTGCCATTATTTCAAAACAAAAGTTTTTAAAAATGTTTTATAATTACATTATTCATTCATTTATTCAGTTATTCATTTGTTTATGTATTTGTGTATGTATGTATGAGGTATGTATGTATTCATCCATTCCTTTGAGGGGGATGCGTGTGCCAGGGCACGCAGGTTGAATTCAGGGGACCTTGTAGGAGTCAGTTGTCTCCTTCCTCCACATGGGTCCTGGGGATGAAACTGTTCGTCAGGCTTGCTGGCGCTCACTGAGCCGTCTCTCTAGCTCCAGTTTTGTAGTTTTCTAATCTTCTTTTTCGCTGCCCTCTGTTCCTAACTCTCAGGCTTGAATAGAGATATTTGGGTAATTTTACTACAACAGTATTAGTCAAATTTATTTGGGAGATCATTTCTTTGATTTCTGACTCCTTGTTTTTAATTTAAAATGGACTTTGCATAAATTTGACTTCTTCTGATAGATATTTTGAAGAGGGATAAAGAGACCTGTCAACTCTCCCATATCTGCTTTCAGGGGGTTCAGACACAATGGTAGAATTTAAAAAGAAAGCGAGAGATACGCACAAGTAAACAGTCTAGCAAACTAAGGAAAAATCCTCGAAGCAGGCAAGCTATAAGTCTCGGCAACTGCGCTGAGTAGGAGAATGCAGGGAAGAAAGAAAAAAAGCCACGAAGCCATGCCGGTTTAGCGCCAACATGGAGGTCAGCCACATGATGGGGAATGGAAGGGAGCTTTAGAGAGAAAGTAAGACAGCCACAATGTTGGGACAGCCCAAAGCGTTAGGGGAAAGTATGGTTAGAGAAGAGACATAACGAAGAATTTGGAAAAACGGACAGGACGGAAGAGAGAGCCACCTGTCTGTGACCCTGACCCACAGAACTGCATGAAGAAGTGAGGGTTCCCACAGAAGTTCACCATCCCATAATCACACTAGGTATTCCGCCCATATCTTTACCCTGACTTGAAGTGAACCTGCCTTTCTCCAGTGGTCCTGTGACCAGGCGATCTGGCAAAGTAGAAAGTTGACTCTTTATCCAGGACAAAGGTTCTGGTAATCTTAACCAGATTTCTCTCAAGGGGCTTCTGCCACCATAACACCAGAAAGTAAGTTCCTTGAATGGACGTGTGATGGCGTAAAAATGTACTAACAATGAGATGGTTAAAGTGAGGAAGGCCCGGGATAAGAGAAGAGTGAGAATAAACAGGAATCAGCCCTCTGTGGGTCATTGCTGGTTTATTTACCATATACCTGTAAATCATAGCACAGTTATAGTTCATACTTACGCACTGTCAGTGCTTGCACAGAAAAAGTAGGTTTTAGCTTTCCTTACAGCATTTTTGCCCTCTTTGGGGCAATGATCACACTTGTTGAAAAACAAAATGCTTCTTTGATTATTTCACTGATTGATTAATCCCCATCTCACTTTGCAGCCCATGCTGGCTTCAAACTTACCATTCTTCTGCTTCAGTCTCTGGAGAAGGCAGAGACGTCAGATGTGTTCCATCCAGCCCACCTGATCCTCTTTAATCTATGATTCTCAAGGAAATTCATTGATGAAAGTCTCTGTATCGTTATGTCTTCTTCATTTGAGGATGACCTTGCAGAACAGACTTGGCTTGAAGGAGACACTCTGACCTGAGATAGTGGGGGAGGGGACAAAGGAATGCCACATCTTGCTGACTGTTAGTTATAGTATATGCATTGCTTTCTTTTTAATCCCTATCCTTATGTCAGGACCCCTGAAGACAGACTTGGGGGAGTGGATGGGTCAGTTTCTTGTTTTACCCTGTGTGGCCTCATTGAATAAATGTCTGCTTTCCACTGTTAATTTGGCTCCTGTAATTGGCTTACTGAGGACAGGTGGCCAAACCTGGCTTGTTGGGGCACAGTTTGTGATCTCCTAAGCCAGTAACATTGCCTCCACAGGCAACTTTTACTTTTTCTGAAATTCCGGTAATCTATATTTCATTTGAATCTATCCTCCACATTCCTTATGTTGTCTTTGGGATTCATCTTTACTTTGAAATATTTTTTAAAGTTAGTCCAGATCTCATAAAAGATAATCCTTTTTTTCAGTTTATTCACTAAACTGCTTATGAAAGGACTTATGCTTTACCTTCAGAAAGGCTGCAGCCTCCCCTGGATTTCAATAGAATTTAGTGTTGCTTGAATTGTCCTTTCCTCCTAACCCAGTGTTATCAGGTGTTTCACCAGAGAAGAGCACTCAGACACCAGAGATAGCAAAAAAAAGTCTTTAATAGCCATGTGGTAACCACAGTGGGCATACACCTTTAGGTAGCATGAAGCTTGTTGACCTTCCAAACACGCATTCATTTTGTGAATAGCATTAGAGTCTATCCTGCCTCTTAATGACCTGACAATAATTAAAATAGCAACACAATGGCTTGCATTAATATATCTTAAACATTTTTAGATAAGAAATTCTATTTTAAACCTCACCCACTCATGGCTTAGGAATCATTGTGTAAGAGGGGTCAGAAAGATTGTAAGATCTCTAAGACTGGTCCATGAACATAGGGAAATAGAGGCTTTCTGGGCACATGTGTGAATTTATGATAATGGTGTGAATTTGTGGTAATGGTCCAAGACCAATGGTGACTCAATCAGATAAGGGCCCAGAGTAGAGGGAGGGAAAGAGCGGTGGGTGGGCCCTCGCCTGGGAACTGTTGGCAGCCTGATTAGTGCTGGCTGAGGGAGAGTAGATCTTTAAGATCTCTAGATCTTAAGATAAGATAGGCTGAATAGACTCCAGTGGATAAAGTTGCACTGAAGGGCATCTGGGTACAAATGCTTGAATGGGTAGGACTTAACACATATGACAGAATGCGTGCTCCAGTGGGGGGGTGTATGTGGGGGCATGGGTGAGAACAGGCTCTAAAATTAACCAAGAACTATTGTGTGACATGCACAAAAACTCAACAAAATATTTTAAAAATTAAACCTCAAAAAGACACTCTAAATAAGAAGAGAAAATATAAAACCAAATATGATAATTCTTGAGTACTATATTCAGAATTTTATGGTGAATTGTGTCTCTACTAAACAAGATGAGAGGCATCTATTTAAAATTTCCCAGGGAATAATGAAGATAAAATTAGAAACAGACAAGAACACAAAATAAAAAAGTGATAGAGATCAAAGATGAATTAATAGATATATAAAAAATATTAATAAATATACATTATGATTTCACATACATTCAATCCCCAAAGATTTGAAGATGAAAGGAATTATCTGTGTACAACCTTAAGAAAGCTATTTCAAGAGGACCCACTACTTACCTGAAAACCTCTACCTAAATTTTCAACTCTGAGTCAAATATTGCTGAATCTAGCAAATTTTAGAAATAAAGAATATTTTTGGTGTTCAGATGTAAAAACTATCTCAACCAAATACAGAAGTAAGCAAAGCAAAACAAAACAAAACAAAGAGCTAAACCAAAACCCCACAACTAATCAAATAGCAACAAACAAAACAAACCCTGTCACTTACACAGCAATTTAAGTTTTGAGTGATGTTTCTTGTGAATAATATGCAAACCCAATAATATGAGAACAAGATTTCTACCAAAAGGTGGTAAAAACTATGAGCATAAAAGTACATTTCTTCTTTATTTTATCATTAGTTTCATTGTGAACTTATAGGATATACTGTGATAATTCACTACCTGTCTATGGTGTATTACAGTTATGTAGCATTTACATCTTAAATACGTTTTTGAAGTTTTGATTAATATGATATAGTTTTCATATATGTGAGGTTTAGTGTGATATTATATATATAATTTATATATGATAGTGATAAGATCTACTTACTATCACTTATGTTTAGAGCCCATGAGATCCTCTCTTTTAGTTATTCATAAAGTATCTAAGAGGATTGTAAACTAAAGTGATCCCACAGGTCTATGGATGATTAGAACTTGATTCCTAGTCACCTTGGATTTCTTATTTAACCGGATTCTGGACTTCCATCCTTCTCAATGTCCAATAATCTCTATTTTGCCTTTCATTCAGTTTACTGGCTAGGTCAGAGGTCAAGAGGCCTCGTATCCCCTTTTGTCTTCAGTTTCTCTCTTACATCTTCAGTCTTCCTCTGAGCTGCTGACTTGGCCCACAACAGATCTGTTATTACCCATATGAGTGGCCAGGTTGCCTCTGCAACTGCTTGCTGATATTTCTGCCCCTGGTGTGCTAGGCCCAGGGCCTGTAATGTCTGCTCTAGACCTTCGGTTGTTCTGAAAGTTCACACTCCTGTGGTGGATCCTTCTGGCCCAGCAGGCATACCACTCCATACCACCAGAAGGCTGTCATTCCAGGATTTTCCCCAATACCATCTACATAGGTGGCCTCACCTTAGTTACAAATGTCACTACCTGCTGCACTACCCACACCAAAGCCACTGCCGCCATCTGCCCTATGGGGATAGTCCACCAGGTCAAATTTCCTTGATGCGTACTCTCCTCCACTCAGCTTCCCTTCAGTTATTGGCCTCCTTTCCCATATCAGGGACAATACTATCATTCTTCCCAAGCACATCCTCAGTTTTCTTGGATCTTGCTGACTACACCGAATGTAACTAAATTCCTTTAGGGAGGTAGAAACATCTGCACCGCCCTTTGTTGGTCCCTATGACAAACTCAGGTATGATTTCACCAAAATACAATCTGAGAAACCAGTAAGTTTATTGGGCTTATTTATAGAGCTGTAAGTGAGGGTTTATTTATAAGAGTGTGGGTGCTCCCCTCCTAAGGCTGTACTGGAAAGTCTTCATCCAAGCATGGATGGTGACTTCCCACAGCTTCACTAAATGGCAAGAGAGCCTCTCCTCTGCTTCCTCAATTTATATACCCTCAGCCTCTCCTCCTTGTGCATCTAGGACTGGCTGGTTGGTTGGGAGGTTTGACTGACTTTCCCCACCTCTCCTTTCTTGTGAAACACAACAGTCACCAAGGTTAGCTATGGTGATCCTAAGAGAGTTTGGGGAGATGGCATCTGTTCACTGTCTGTCTGTGGGAAAAGAGTCCTATGCAACACTCACCAAACACAGTCTCTCCATAGTGTTGAGAACACTAGATTTCCAAATGCAAAAACATGATGCAGGACATGTACCTTACATCATATGCAAAAAATTTCTCAAATTATTTTTAAAGGCATTATTGGAAGACTTAAAATTCTTAAAAGTAGAGAAAATACAGGGAAATTTGACACTGCAAAGATTTCAAGGACATGATGCCAAAAAGCACACACAACAAAAACAAGAATAGATGGAACTACATGAAACAGGACAAAAGAGAGTGAAAAGGCAGCCTACAGGATGGAAGAAGATATTTTAAAATTATCCATTAAGTAAAGTTCTCCTATACAGTAAATGAAGAACCCCTACAACACAACAATAAAAAAAATCAAACAATCGTATTTTAGAAATGGACCAAGGACTTTAAATTCTGTAAAGAAGATATGATTAACTATATGTAACAATACTCTTCATTCCTTTCATTAGAGAAATGCAAATAAAATACAGTGAAACAATACCTTATACCTATTAGGATGACAGCAGGCAAGCAAGCTAACAAAATAAGAACTTTAGTAGAGTGTGTGTATAAACTGAAACCATTGTCCACTGTCAGTGGCATGTACAAGGGTGTGCCCACTGTGGTAAGCAGTATGTAGTGTCCACAAAATATTAAAAATGTGGTTAACTTATGCAGCAATCCCACTGACCGTGCTTTAAAACAACTGAAATAGAGATTTCAACGTTTTGGATTTTGGCCCTCATATTCACAGTAGCACTTGGCTGTACTAGTTGTAGGAAACTAGTGTAAAGAGTTTTGATAAATACAATTTGAAGTTTGATTCTTGGTCCTAATAGCTCTTTGACCTTATATGTATCTTAATTCACAAACAAAATGCAGATACATTGATGGCAGGTACCTTAGGCGACTGTGAAAACTGAATGAGAAAATCTTTGAAAACCACTTACTAGAGAGTCTGGAATACTGCAGAATTGGAAAAAACCCAAACTCTGATCATTTGATTTACTTCCTGGATGTAGTTTGTATTATTAGCCTAATGCTTGTTATCCTCTGATGATTTGAAGAAACAAAGACTGTCGAATCCCTAGGCATCTGACTCCTCTTGAAGGCTGGAAGCCTCAAGGGCAAAGCACAGAGAAAAGTCAGTCTCTGGAGGAATCACAGTGTTTGACTTCTGCGTAAAAACCAAGGTAAGTGGGTATCTATGGAAGAGGCAAGATTATGGAATATCTCTTGAAGAATGAGCATTCTCAGTGGGAAAGATTGGTAAAGGAAAATAGTTATCATAACTCCATTGTTATCTTTGATTTCCTGTGGCTGTTACTGCTTCTCCTGAAACAGTAAAAAAGAATACAGTAAACAGCAAATAAGTATAACTATTTGGTGATAGAAATGCAAATCTGTATATAGATGACCAGAGAAGGTTAAATAGAGAAAACTCTGGAATATGGGTAATTCAGTTAAGAAACAGTCATTGAACTTATGCAGTCTCTGTTCTGGGGTCACCACAGAAATGAGGTTCAATGTTGTTTATCTAAATATCCAAGTATAAGGAGGCTGGTTTGGTCTGCAGGGTTCTTTGAGAGCAAGATAATCCTCTGGAAAGGGTGGGTGGATGGAGAAGCTGGAGTGGGAATAGGAACGCAGGATGACTTGCATTCCAAGCATAGAAATGAAAGGGTAAGTCAAACATTGGGATAACAGAGAAGTAGAGACTAAGATCCGTGGAAAAACCACGTGGTAAAGTGGAGTGGGAGTGTTTGGGGGAGGAGATACTGAGTCATCAAGGACAGCAAAACTGTATTCAAAGGAGCTGTGTAGTACCATTTTCACCTTGAAGGAATTTTACTTTTAATTATGAATCCTCTTATTGTGTGAAACAATGGTGACAGCATGCACAAGACCCATGTTGACTCAACGAAACAAAAATCCAGCATAGAACGAGGGAAATGGGCAGTAGACCCCAACTATTGATTACTGATGGGTTAAGAAGAGCAAATCTTCTTTAAGAGAGTGACTCTAGATAGGCTGACTAGACTCCAGTGGATGAACTTGCACCAAGGGACATCTGGGTATAAATGCTTGATTAAATAGGCCAATATATATGACAGAATGCATGAAATCCAGTACTGAGATGAGTGGGGGTTAAGGAGGGTCATGGAAGGTAAGATCTCTTGTATGAAATGCACAAAAACTCAATTAACAATATATTTTTAAAAAGAATGATGTGTCCTCTCTGTGATTTAGTAATTGATGTTAAATGATTTGTCTTTGCCATTTCCCAGGATGGACTCTGTACACATCATATGCATCTTCAGGATGAAGCAGAGTTCAGACAGCTGGAAAGATGTCTCAGGAGAACTGAGCTTAGGCTTTCTGAAAAGAATTCACCTCAATTACCAGGAAGCAGTTGTGGATGCATGAATTTGTTCCTGGGCTCACAGTATCACATTACACCATAGATTTCTGTAACATATAGCATGTGTTTTATGTGAACCAAAGAGTTAACCCTCGCCCCCCCCGCAAAAAAAAGAGGAAGCAGGAAGGAAGTAACTGGATCGGCAACAGATCTTTGGGGTATCACTACGGTAGCAGGAAAATTTTTGGTAACAATAGATTGAGTGAAGCAAATATTTTTAAAAAGAGACAATTGGGAAATACAAATATTCTTTTCTTGGGAGAGACATACATGAATCTCTAGCAACATTGGTCAAGAAGTAATGTCAATAGAAGATAGAAGGTGAAGAGGCCCTCAGAGGGAAGGTCAGTTTGTACAGAGCAATGGGAGAGGAAGACCCTGGGTCAGAGGCGAGTGGGCTGTGGGCATTCTGAGTCTTTCTATTTTTTAAACAAATCTATAGGCACAGAGGCTGACCCTTGAATTTATGACATCCAAAACACAGACTGTGGTCTTAGGAATAATCAGGTACATATTTTAAGTCTTCATCTCAATTCTACTTTGAAAGTTCGAATTGTTCTCCTATTGAAGATGTCTTTCCCTGTGACTCTACACAGCATGGCTTTTACAGACTGCAATGTGGAAGTGGCTATTTAATTCAATCTGTCTCATTATATGACAATTATTATTCATAGAGTTTTATTTAATGATTTGTTTTAAAAAGTCCACATTTTAATATCTAGTACCAGAGATCTGGCTTTTTAGAAAACTTCTGAGGACTGTGCTCAAGGCTGTGGATGGACCTTGAGTGTCGAATCATTTGGTGCTTGGTCTCCAGGAGTCAAACTGAGGGAATGTTTTGGATGCAGAACCAAGTTGATGCTTGTTTTCTGTCTGTAGCCCATGGGATCTTAACCCAGACTTAAAAGGTTCTTATCTGTCTGATCATTCAATGAGGGAGGAATCAAAAGAGAGGTAAGTAGAGTCAGTATGGAAGGGTAACGATGTACTAACTTCTTAGCTTTGCAGCCCTGTAAATAGAGGCCCCAGGACTTGATAGCAACTCAGGCTAGTCTTGAGGCTTGGCAAATAAGCTCTGTTCATTGAAGATTGACTGGAAATTTAAGAAAGTACTCTTAGATTACATTTGACTATGGTTAAATCCACACCTACCTTATAGATGATGTGGTCACCCCAGGCTAAGATCTTAGGAGATAAAATATTACGTCTTTGAGGGATTAAGGAAAGAAGGAATTGGATTTAATATGGTCTGGTCCACAGTTGGAGTCTTGAGTCCATTTCTTAGACCAAACTACCTCTGCATGTCCATAGGGAGTGGAAATGATCTGCAGACAGTTGGACAAAGTGTTGATGCAGCAATGTAGCCTCTACTAAGGAGGCTTGTCATATCCATTCCCATTCTGTCCTTCATCCAAGGACATCTTTGGCATCATCATTTTATATGGCAGCAGATCTCTCTATATATTGATATATATGTATATATATTGTTATTAGAGGTCAGTTGTAGGTAAACGTAAGAGAAATTTTTTACAGAAGTGATAATAGAAAAATATCAGATAAACAGACAAAACTCTTACATTTTGGAGCCACTCTGAAGAACAGAGAGTGAACGCTTCAGCACAGTGGTGGGATTAGAATTATCTTGGCATTTATACCAACTGAGTCAGATGGCTGCAGTGGTAGATCATGGGAGGACAGAAGAACACCTTAAAGGAATGCATGTTGCATGGGTGGATGTTTTTAATTTTGTGCTTTCTCACAGTTATCCCCTTAAGTATGTTCTTAGAGCAATCTGGAAGTACAAAGTAAAGTGGAGAAAGCAAGTAATTTTTATTTGTTGTACTTTATTGATAACTAGGTGCTTTATGTAGTCGTTCATTTAAATTTCAGAACATCAATGAGCAAATTAAAGTGCAGAAAGTTTATATAATCTGACGAAGATAAAATGAGTAATAAGAGACATAGTGAGGGAGTCATACTTCAGGTGAGGGAGTATGACTCTAGTAGTGTTATATTTGCCTTTTGTTGTCCTGCTTCATGATGCTGTAGGACCAGTACCACCTGGGGAGTACGGCAAAAGCAACATGTGAGACCTGGGGGTGTATTCTAAGAAAAGCTCATTATCTTTATCAGATCAGCAAGGTCTCCCTAGATGTTCACATGCTGACTGGGGAAGGCCTCCTTGTGAGGAGGGTTCTGAGAGTGCTGCGTGTTTCTACATACTCTGGATGCCACATGGAATGATGGAAACTCAATCTAAAGGGAGAGGAATGTAGGGCAGGGATGGGACAGTGGTTACCACTAAGCCGGTATTTCATGTTTACCCACAAACGGTAAACATTTCCCTAGGGGTGGCATGGCAACCTTTGAACAAGGCAGACTTAGGACAGTGATGGCAATAAATAAAAAGGACAGCGGGCTGCAGTTCAGTTCCTGGCTCTGGAGAATCAGTGCTCCATTGTCTCAACAAAACTGGCCAAATAAGGCTCCAATATGTTTTATGTAAGTTTCAAGTCCCGTTCTTGATGGCCATTCTGAGGTGGTTTAGTTCCCAGGAGTCACAGTTGGAAAGACCTATTCTTATATCTCAAATTTATTATGTATTTACCATGTGCTGTTTGGAAAAATATCTGATCTCATTTAAACATAAAACATGTTGTATAATGTTTGTTCTAAGTTACAAATCAAGAAATACAGTTAATTAATGAACACTACCCTTTCTAACATAGCACAGGTAGATGCTATCTTCATTAAAGTGTTTTTCATTTTCTAAAGAATAAAGGTTCCCCATTCTCTGGAATGTCTTAGCATTTACCATGAAGAAGGGAACTGTAAAGCTTATGCTCAAATATCAAGGTTGTCACTTCCAACTTTTATATCACTTCCAAGTCAGTTTAAAGAATTTAATGAAAAACTCAGATATTTACCTAACTTTACCTCTTCATGGAACATGAAAGGACAGGGGGCTCAGGTTTCCTAAAGGAAGAAAACTAACATGTGATTTCGAACAATGAGTAGAAATTGTTAACACAAAGAACCTTAATGAGGATGGGGGATGGGCAGGATGGCTTAATGTCTGTTTTCTGATCCTGAGAATACCAGCATGACACCTAGGACTCAGCAACACCACAGATAGGAGCATATCTGATGAAATTTAATCCTCATTCTCATCACTCTATACATGAACAAAAAAAGCAATATCACCTACAATGCTAGGACCACTGTACAACCACACCGTGGAACCCCCTGCCACCTTCTTCCTTGTGGGCATTCCAGGTCTGCAGTCCTCCTATCTGTGGCTGGCTCTCTCACTGAGTGCCATGTACACCACAGCCCTACTAGGAAACACTGTTATCATGACTGTGATCTGCATGGATCCCACTCTACAGGAGCCCATGTACTGCTTCCTGTGTGGTCTGGCTGCTGTGGACATTGTGATGGCTTCCTCTGTGGTACCCAAGATGGTGAGCGTCTTTAGCTCAGGAAATGGCTCCATCGCTTTCAATGCTTGTTTGACTCAGATGCACTTTGTCCATGCGGCCACGGCTGTGGAGATGGGGCTGCTGCTGGCCATGGCCTTTGATCGCTATGTAGCCATGTACAAGCCCCTACACTACACGAGGCTTCTTACTCCTCATGTGATGCTGGCAATGTATGTGACCATCATCATCAGAGCTGTTCTATGACTCCACTGAGCTGCATGTTGAGCCACCACCTGCCTTTCTGTGGCTCCAATGTGGTTCCACATTCCTATTGTGAACACATGGCCATGGCCAAGTTAATGTGTGCTGACCCCATGCCCAGCAGTCTCTACAGCTTGATTTTTTCTTCCATCATTGTGGGCTCTGATATGGCCTTCATTGCTGCCTCCTATTCCCTGATTCTCAGGGCAGTATTTGGTCTGGCCTCTAAGAATGATCAGCTGAAAGCATTAAGCACATGTGGCTTCCATGTGGGAGTTATGTGCCTCTTCTATCTGCCAGGGATGACATCCATCTATGTAGCCTGACTAGGGCAGGATAGCATTCCCTTGCACATCCAAGTGCTGTTGGCTGACTTGTACCTGATCATACCTTAAACCCCATCATTTATGGTATCAGAACTAAACAGATATGGGAGAGAATGTGGAGACTGATGAGCTTCTCTGGACAGGGTTCATGAACACAAACCTTTTCAGACCTTGAGCTTTCCAGACAAGTGTAAATTTCAGAGATGTATGAAGTTGGACTGCTTTACCTCTGTCAGAAATTTCAAGATGAAGCTTTAAAAGTTGTATTTAGTAAAATTTCAATTTTTAGTAAGAATATTAGACGACTGTGACATTCTTCCATTTTTAATGGTTGCATTTAACCTGAATATATGAGAATGTAGACTTGGGGTCACGGGGGAAATATGTGATTGGCCCTAGGTAGAGGTGGGGGCCAGTAATTCTTCCACGCTTAAGTTGTTACTAGTCAAAATTACTCCCATATCGTACTTTTGTCACTTGCACTGAGCTACTTTTGTACAGTGTTCCCTGACATAACAATCTCTGCAAGGTCCAATCTATCGTCTTAATTTCCTTCATTATAATATGTAACCCTAGACTGGCTTCATCCTAGCCCGATTCTCCCCATGTCTCTCTCTCCTATAGCCTCAGAGAAGTGAAAGGCACAGAGAATGTTACAGTTACAAGAACCATGCAGATTCCATTGGTGGCATCAAATGGTCCAAATTTAACCCAAAGTAGCTGGTGGTGGTCTTTCTTTCCTGATCACTTTTTTTTTCTTCTTCCTTGCTATGACCTTTATTTTCTAAGTTGAAGTCACTGACCCCATCCTAATCCAGAGACCAACACATATAATCAGATGTCCAACATACCTCAGTGGCCAGGGTCAGTGTGCTGCTGACACTGGCACCTTTCTGTCTAAAGGGATCTAGGCTGTCAGAAGGGGCCTTAGGGAACAAAGGTACTGTTACGTAGATTCTGGCTGCATGTGGCAAGGTAGGCTGGATGACAAATGCAGTTTGCTTTCCTCTATTTGGGGAAAAAAGAACAAAGGTGTGGGATGGGCTTCTGACCTTTATACGTCAATGTAATCAAGTTTATAGCCACTTTTCCAATGAAGACCCTTAAAACCTCTCAAACACACGGGATGTTTCAAAACCTAATGTAACAGATGACATGCAACATTTTGTTTTGTGAAGTAAGTTTGTCAATTTTATTTCATTTGAATGTGAAAATCACTTTGCATCTTTTATAATCTTCTTTCCTCCCAAACCTTTCTAAGAAATAACATAGGGTGATATCAGCTTCCTCACCCATAATGTAAAAAGGAAAACTAAGGTTTCTAAGTTTTATGATCCTATCCCTTAGAGAAGAGGCAGGCCTAGGATACAGGTTTGCCCTCAATCTTGGTGGGGGGATGTGGTGAGTGGCCTGGGCGGGTTCTGTACCCTGGGCTGAGTTGTTTCTCTAGTCATGAGGACAGAAGGAAGCACAGCCTGCTTGGCAGTGAGCCTGGAGTGTGGAGCCCTGTCCTGCCCTCAGCACGTCGGTCAGCTTTGAATGTATATATTATTTGTGCCCAACTGGAAAGCATTTCTGAAGTCTGCGTCCACTTCACCATGTCACTGACTAAATCGTAGGATGAGCAAGGTGGAGAGGGGCTATGATCTAAAGAACAGACCAAGTCTATCAGCCATCATGGCTTATAATGCTCACCTGACTGGGACTCTGCTTTCCTGTCAGATTTTTGTCTAGTAACAAGAGACCAATGGGTCAGACAGAGGTTCTAGGGGATGCTTCATAGTGACAGCATCCTCCAACAGGCTGTGTACCAGGTCAGATTCGAACACTGGGTTAGGGTGGTGGCGCTCCTAGTCCTCTCCATCCAGGGAGCAGATGGTCAGAGGACTGCTGTTGTTGGTGCCAATGCTGTAGCAAGGACTGAAATAGGGCAAAAGGTGCCCAGGGAAGGGAGAGTGGGGGAAAGTGAAAATGTGAGAGCCACCATCAGTCACATTGTAGAAGGAGATGTCATGGGCCTCATAATCTAGGAAGACTCCTACCCGGTGTGGAGGGACCGACACGGGCAGGAGTGGGTAATCAGCAGTTCCTGCTCGGTACTCGGTTCCCTTCCTCAGCCTTATGACCCAGAATCCATAGTGGGGGGATAAATAGACCACCTCCTTCCGTTCTACATTTTCTTCACATACACCCAGGCCCCATTCAGACCTGTCTCCAACCTCCACCTCCCAGTAGTGCCGGCCTGTGGAGATGCACTGGCTGCCCAAGACAATGTTATATCGGTAAAATCTCTCAGGATTGTCAGGTAGGTTCTGCTCAGTGTCTCCATAGTACACGCTTCTTCTGTCTTTTGACACGACAAGGTGCGAGTAGGCTGTATCTGGGTCCAGGCGAACATCAACTAGGGTAAAAGATCCTGCTGGTAACACTGGTGCTGAGCAAGTGGGTGGATGGGGTGGGGGACTCTCTGATAAACAGACGGAGTTCTCAGTGATGGGTGAGGTGAGGTTAGATGAGGGATCCAGAGCACCGAACCATTTATCTCTTTGGCTGGAGTCCCTCCCACTGCACACCACAATATCCCAGAATCTATTACCTGCATATGTCTTCAGGATCTCTCTCAGCCCCTGCACATGGCAGTCTGTCTTCAGCTCCAAGGAGACATGTTCTGGCCGCTGTAGGCTCCAGGATTTGCTCCTGTAGAAGAAGGTGGACTTTGGGTCTAGGGTACCTGGCTCTGTTACTTGAAATTCCCTTAGTTCATGGAAGAGTGGCTTTCCCAGAAACCCCAGTGAGGTGTCCTGCCAAGTAAAGCAGAGATGTGATGATTCTTGTTGAGCATGTTTGTGACAGGGCGATGAGAACTTTCAGACCCTCATGCCATGGGAAAGGTTTCATGTGCTGCAAAGGAGAAAGGCTGATGTTCAGAGCTGGGAGCTGCAGTCTCTGCCCTCATTGGATCATTTACATGAAATGATATCTCCCATGAGCTATACTTGAAATTCTTATAGATAATACCTGAAAAAAATTCAATTAAGTACAAAAAGGAGCAATCAACAACCATTATAATGTAAGAGGGTGGGCCAGCATCTGCTTTCCAGAGGTCCTGGGCCTACATCCCTTCTCCACTTGTGGCTTTGCATCAGGATACTCTCTCTCTCCTGTAAGGCTGCTCAGAGGTTCAAAGGATGGAACATACCTGTTTAAGGCATCCTGAATACCCTAGAAAGAGAAAAAAAATGCAGCACATGAATGTGCTGTTCTCCAGGGGGTCCAGACAGACATTCAGGTAGGGAGTTTCTCAAAGGGAGACAGACTCTATGGTTGGCGAGGAGCGGTGTAGGGCATCAGGGGCAGCCTTGGCCAGAGTGAAGAACTTCAAATTCCATCTCAAGATGTCCAGGATGAAAGGAACTGGAAGGCTGTCAAGCTGCCTGAGTACCTAGTATTCTCCTATCCCTGGCTGGGAGGATGCTCTGGCTTATGAGACTATTATGGGTCAGGTCATCTATCTAACCAGGGACAGAAGAACGGATATTACCTGGGGGCAGAGAGGAGCCCTTGCTATTGGGCAGTACACTGACAAGCCCCAGAAGGACAAGCTAATCCTCTGTCCTGGAGACTCAGTCTCCGCTCTCACTCATGTCCCAGGAGTGGCTGCTACTCACCTGCAGCATCCAGCGGACAGGCCTCTGGGACCTCTCTTCCAGTTCCGCGATCATCCTCCAGAGGACCTGGCTCTGCTGGATTAGCTTCTCGTGACTGAGCTCCAGTTGCTGTTTTGTCTGCTCCTGCTCCTGCTCCAGGCTGGTCAGAGCAGCAGCTGCCGCCACTTCCACCTGCTCACCCGGGAGCTCTTTTTCCTTTAAGAACTGCCAATATTTCTTGTACTCCTCTATGATGCTCTGCTTTCGTGTTTCCGCCTGTCTCTGTGGAGTCAAGACTGGAATCAGCACAGGCATCTTTAGTGGAGGGGTCATGCAGGATGGAGGACACTGGCTCGTACATACACACATACTGGAAATGCTGGGATAAACTATGATTTGGGTGCGATGGAAACAAAAATAAAGGATCCCATTTTTTTCTACCTTTTTGCCTCCCTGTAGGCTGAGGGCATTAACTTGGGTCCTTTTTACAGGGCCTCTTACAGAGTGCAGGAGACCAGAAGTACTTTGTTGCCAAATCTAATCATGGAATTTATTATTTGTGCTTCAGTTATATCTTGTAGATAAAGTGTGCTTGAATTCTGAGTGTGACCTGGCACGTGGTAATTTTGGTATCGTGTTGGGTGTTAGAAATATCTGGAATTTGGGGCACTTTTCACTTTTCTCTTCAACCTGTCACTTCTCTTATCAACCTCGGGAAGATCCAGTAGGTTATTTTTCCTTTTCTTTTTCTTTAGATAGGATTCCAGTATGTAGTCCTGATTGGCCTATGATTTACTATGTAGACCAGGCTGAACTTGAACTTGTGGCAATGATTCTGCCTTTGCCTCTCAAGTGCTAGTTTTTTGGGTTTATACCACCATTCTGGTGCTTGGATATTATCTTGGTCTGAAAAGATCCAGACTATCTTCCATTTTTGGAATAAGGCTGGATGGGCTACAGTTAAGAAGGCAGTTAACTGCACTGTTCAATGGTTCTTCTTGTTAGTGCTTTTATGTTTAATGTACTGTTTTAGATCACTTTGCTGTTACTTTCTCTTGACCAAAGTCCTGACAGGTTCATTCCTATGTGCTTCCAATATATTTCAGAGGTGATTTTCCAATGTCTAGATAACCACTCTTAACAACTGTGCTCTAACTAGGGAAAGTGAAATAGAAGCTATTTTAGTGGCATTAAGTCACACTCCCATGAGCCAGTGTGGTGTGTGTGTGTGTGTGTGTGTGTGTGTGTGTGTGTGTGTGTATGTGATACATTTTTCCTTCCTCATACATGAAGACATGCAATCAAAGGTTAGTGTTACATCACGATCTATTAGCTGGACCTCAGAATTTATGTTGTCTAAGGTGCAGGGAAAGCTGGTATTAGGACCCCAGGTTCTCTGCCTCCCAGAGATGAGGAAGCGTCTGGTGGCAGCTCTTGAGAGGAGAGAGAGGACATAAACCCTGTTTCCCAGGCGGAACTTGCCGTCCAGTTGGCAGCTCGTTCTTTCTCACTAACTTCTAGCTTCCAGGCCTCTTCTTGTTCTTTCCTGAGATGTTCCAGGGCCTCATGGAGCTTCCACTGCAAGAAACAGAAAGCTCATGAGAATACTTCATACATTCCAGGCTGACAAAGAGGCTTTTTGTGGTTGGTAGGTGATGGGAAAACCAATGTCCACAGGTAGGAGGCTGGAATGAATGCTGAGAGAAAAGGGAAAGCCACAGAGGGCACAGACTCTGCCCACATGACACCCAGGGAAGCTCGCTCTTTGGCTGAGAATCATCTTGACTCCTACAGTCCCCAAGTGTCTATAAAGGACCATCATCAGTCTTTCTAGAAAAAGAATACTTTGTATTTTCCTACCCAGGACTATTTTAATTCTTACCTATTTTCTCTATGGTTTCTTGGAACCTAGCTGCTGAAAGTGTGGTCTAAGGTCAGCCACATCACCACTTCTAGGAGTCTGATTTGAAATACAGAATCCTGGTCATCTCCCTAGGCCTATCAAATGAGAATTGGAATTTTAGCAAGATCTCTTGGCAGTTTGGATATATAATAAAGGTCTAAAGCACTTTCCTAGAACAGGAATTCAAAGCCTTTCTATTGGAAAGTCAAAAGTATTTAGTGTTACTTTAAATTTTGATAATAGTAACAATTTTGTTAAAGAATTTTAGAAGTACCGCATATGACTTAGCATCACACAGACACTAATACTACAGTTTGAATGTGAAATGTCCCCCATAGGCTCATGTGTCTGAACACTGGATCCTTAGCTTGTGGCACTGTTTTGGGGGCTAGAGAACTTTTACGAGGTTCAGCCTTGATGGAAGAAGTGGATCACTGTGGAGTGGTCCGTGAGGTTTTATAGCCTGGCCTTACTTCCTGCTTACTCTCTGCTTCCTATGAATGTAACATCTGCTTATTGCTCCTGCCACAATGATGTACTGTACCCAAATGGAACTGAAAGCCAAAGTAAACCCATCCTCCCTTAAGTTGCTTGTCAGACATTTGTTCACAGCATTGAGAAAAGGAACTAATACAAACACAGAGCCAAATGTTGATGCCATCCCATTATACAGACATTCATTTATATGAATCTTAACATGGAAATGCCTAGCCAAGACATGGTTTCAGCATTAAGAATTTGAAACAGACCAGCTTGGCTTCAGTTGGAGCTTTTGGTGGCTTAGAATGAGTTTACATATGAGGCTGTTATTTATTAGCCAAGAGTCTGCAAACTTCCCCTAGCAGGGACCATATGTGGTTATTACATATAGGCTGAATCATTTTAACATCTTTGTTTTATGGACAAAATTGAGGCTTAGTAATTTGGGATTATGATTTTGGAGTTGGCAAGGGCTGTCGGTGAGTGACTTATGTTCAGAGAGTGACATCCAAAGTCACACAAGTAGTAAATGACTGGGCTGGGATTTCACACAGTTCTTAATTTCTGTGTCCTAACATTAAACTGTCTTCATATTCTATCAAGTACTCTCAAAACAAAAAAAAAATGAGTATACAGTTTCAATGTTTTAGTCATTTGCCCCACAGAGTTAAAAAGAACCAATTCAGGGAATTTGTCTTATATTCTTACCTTTTAATTCCAAGACAAAGAGTTAAGAAGAACAAGGTGACTGTTCATTAACACACTGGAAACATGTTTCTGACAAGGATGTGCCAGTATGCACATATGAGGGCTGGAAGCTGCCCAAAATGGCCATGCAAAACAAGCAAAATGGGCAACCAAGATGCTGTATTTCAAAGCGGGGAAAAGGGGACTTGGGAAACAGAAGAGAGCACTGGTCAATGGACAAGACTCATGTTCTAGCCTTTCATCCCTTTTAACTATAACCTAAAGTCAGAAGAGACAAACATATAGATACTCTGAGTATCAAGCCATGTTTAGTACATAAGCACATATGACACTCGGCAAATCAATCCTAAGCAACTCATCTGTGGTCCTTTCCAGCTCCAAAATCATGATCCCAAATTACTAAGCCCCAGTTTTTTCTATAAAATGAAGATGTTAAAGTGACTCAGCCAACCTGTAATAACTATGTGTGGCCCCTGCTAGGGGAAGTTTGAAGGTTCTTGACTAATAAATACCCTCATATATAAACTCATTCTCAGCAACCCAGAACTTTTAACTAAAGCCAATCTGGTCTGCTTCAAATTCTTAATGCTGAAATCATCTTTAGGCATTTCCATGTTAAGACTGGAGATGAGATGAGATGTGAGAGAGTGAGAGAGAAGAAAATCAAAGAAGGTCATGAATACAAGAAAAGGTATAGGCTGGAATATTAGATCCAAGGATCTGTATCTATTAGGAGCCAAGGAGACTGGCTCCCAAGGGCTGATATTCACTTTTGGTAAAGAGATGGCCAAGGAGGAGTGGAGGAAAAGACAGGTGTGGCCAGGTTCTGTGGTCTACCTTATACTCCCAGGCAACATCCTTTGTGGGCACAACACTGTGGGCTTCATGCTCTGGACACTGGCAACAGATCTTGCAGGTCATCACACCATCCTCTTTGCAGAACATCTCTAGTTGTTCTTTGTGGAGCAAACACATATCGGCCTGCAGTCCCATTTCTGTATATAACCCCAGCAGACGGACTTTATCTACAACATTGGCCAGTTGCCAATTAGGTCGCAGGTCTTTTGACTTCACAGGAGCTCGACAGAGGGGACAGGTGTAACTGCAGTTCTGGGATTGTCTTGGGACATCCCAGAATCCAGAGAGACAGCTGTGGCAGAAGGTGTGGCCACAGTCAATGCTCACAGGCTTCCTCAGGAAGGTCATGCAGATAGGACAGTTCACTTCTTCTACAATGGCTCCCACCAAGGCTGCAGGATCCATGGCTCCTCTCCCAGTCTTCTCAGAACATGAAATCAGGGTGAGGTACTGAACGCTGAGCATAAAAGAATAAAAGAAAATCAAATAAAAGAGGGGAAGAACAGTGAGTTCAGTGAAAAAAGGGAGAGTGAATGCAAATATACCCTTCCTTTGGAGCCTTTACTGACCAGGTTTAAGGTGCACTGGCTTCCACTGAAGTGATCCCCGGGCCCCATCATCACCACGGAAGGCCCATGCAGGGATGCCCAAAGGAGTGGATTTGGAGAATTGTTTTGATTTACTCCACTCTGATTCTCCTCTGAGATTACTATAGCAGACCATTCACACTCTAACCATGCTGTAGACATCAGCAGTTTCTCTTGGACCAGGACAATTTTGCATAAAATGTGGTGTTGCAGCATTCAGAAAAAAAAAACAAAACACTCTAGCCGTACTGTATGGTACACTTATGTATATGCTTACATACTTCAAGCTACAAAAAGGTAAAGGCCAGAAGCCCATTGCTTATACAGTTGAACACTGGGGCACTGCCTAAAGCTGATAGAACAAGAGAGGTTGAAACCGACTATTTAAAGCTACAAAGAACAATGGAAGATCCAAAACAACAATTAAAAACTGGGAAGATGGTGGCAGTAGGAAGGAGAGGGGAAGAAACATGGAAAGAAGGCATGTGTGGTGAAAGCATATCATTTAGATTTACGGCCAAACAACAAGTTGTAAGTGCGAAGATTTGAGGATGGATAAATATTGTTCACCAACAGAAGACCTGCTAAAACGTTCTTTAAAAAAAATTATTTAAGGGGCTGGAGAGAAGGCTCAGCAGTTAAGAGCTCCAGCTGTTCTTACAGAGGACCTGGGTTTGGTTCCCAGCACCCACATGGTGGCTAACAACTGTCTGTAACTCCAGTTCCAAGGGATCTGATGCCCTCTTCTGACCTTGGTGGGCATTGCATGATACAGGTAAACTTACACACATTCAGGTAATATACTGATAAAATAAAAATAAAAAAATAAAAAAATTCTTATGAGTGTTTTGCCTGCCAATATGTCTGTATGCCTGCGTTGTGCAATGCCCACTGAGGCCAGGCAGTGTGACATGCTGTGCAGTTGGAGTTACAGTCGGTTATTAGCCTCCATATGAATGCTGGGAACAGAACACGGGTCTTCTGCATGGGTAGTCAGTGCTCTTAACTACTGAGCCATCTCTGCAGCTCCTAAAATATTCTTTTACCATAACAAAAATTACTTTGTCAAGATTTAGATAATTTAGTGCCCAGGTGTGTCCAACCTGCAGCTAAAGATAGCTGTGAATAATGACCAACACAAATGCACAAACTTATCTAAAATATGCTTCTTTCGTGATTTTTAAAAAATAACTGGGCAGCTCTGTTCTTCAGAGTAAAGTCTGTGGATGACCACTTGGGCTGCAATGTCAAAAGGTTAGACAAGCCTGATAGATGCTCCCACAAGCCCTAGGCAGAGAGGGGAGGGGAAGGATTTAGCAGGGAGGAGGCGGGGCCTGGAAAGACTCTGGAAGTTGGAACAGTAGGGAGGAGGCCGGGAGAGCGGACACGGCAGTGGGAACAGCGGACAGTGCCCTCCCGATCTTCGGGTGCTGGGCAAGTCCCCAGGGCAGCGGGCTCGGGCGGAGGGGGCGGCAAGGTGTGTGTGCAGGACCCGAGTCTTCGAGGAGGCCCTGCTGCCTTCCCACTTTTCCTCAGCAGCTGCTCAGCGCAGCGGAAGCCGGAAGTGGATACGCGGGTTCCCGGGACCCATAGTACTCAGAGTCAGAGGCGACAGGTCACTTACCCGCGCGAGGCCGGGGACGGACACGCGGCCAGGCCGGGGCAGGAGCAGCGCCCAGGCGGCCTCCCCGAGCCGCTCGGCGCGGGAGCTGAGGAACCACCAGGAGGGCTCAGGGGCCTAGGCCTGCCAGCAGCTGACGTCATCACAGCGCTAGCCAATCACACACAGGCATCCAGACAGCCTTAGCCTATCGCAGATGGAGACCAGAGCGCCGCCGCCCGTTGTCAGTTTGGCTTGATTGGTCTCAGCTTTTCTGGAGCTTTCCCCACTCAAGAGCCGCTTAAATGGTCTGATAGGAGCGGGTCCCAGGACCTCTGGAGGGATTGAGGTTCTGCATTAAGAGCGGCCTGCTTGGCTGTTCATCTGCGTTTTTCACGTTGAATTCTGCAGCCTGTGAGCTCAGCCTGTTGTGTGAACCGTGGGCACATAAGTGCACGAATCCGCGGTTCCCTGCAGGACGCTAGACTTGCCGCGGTCATGGCTCCAGGTTTCAGACGCTGGGTTTTCCTGGCGAACTCTTACCCTTCCATACTTCCGTAGGTAACCGCTCATCTCTACTGCAACAACCAGTTTCAGAGTTATAAGCAGATACTTAGGGATTGATGAAGAATTCTTGATGATAACGTGTCATTAAAGAAAGAATTCCTTTAAAACCGCACGTTACCCTCTGCCTCAGTCAATCACACAAACACCTGACAAAACGAAAAGCTGTTTGATCAGGGGCCTGGATTTTCCTCTGTATTCCTAGGGCCTTGTTCTTTTTCTTGTATTTAGACTTTAACTGAATAAGGACCCACAGTCTTTGAATCCCATTCTAATGAAGTGGTTTAAATTCTGAAGGGCGAGGAAGGATGAGGGCCATAAAATTCTTGAAAATAAACGTGATCATAAGCAGAGGAGGAGAGGGACGGGGAGGGGGGAGGGACTGAGGTCTGAGCTGAACCTCTATTTCTGGGTAGAGAGAAATGACTGTCCTAACGTAATAATGAACAGATTAATTCAAACCAGCCATTTGAAACATTTATTGAGAATGTGCACAAAATGTTCTGGAATACAACTGTGGGCAGTGTAGTATTTGTCTTCAAGGAGCTCAAGTTCAAGTGAAATTAAAATAGTTAATGGGGCAATCTATTTCCATGTAACCTGAAATGTATCTTCTCTACCTATACGACTGACTCTCAAAAGCCCTTATAACCGGATATTTTAGGGTTGCTGGGGCAAGGCTTGTGTTCAAGAGGGGAAGGCTGAACATTAAACTTTGGAAGACAAGATCAAGTTTCTTCCTCGTATACAAATCCCATTTCTCAGCTTCCTTGAGTATGCCCCCGCCCATGAAAAGATCACAGGTGTGTCCAAGTGAGTCTCTGTCTTGAACAAATTTCATGATTGTAGCTGCAGGCTCCAAGTCTGTGCCTTAATTCTAAGACAGTCCAGAACAGAGAATAAATGCCTGACTATGATGCCTCTCTGTGCTCTTGGGGCTTGTGTCACCAGAGGAAACATGATTTGACAGCTAGCTGGAGGCAGGGAAGGAGGTGCTGGTGTTGAGAAAGGAGTGAGGAAGGGTGGAGTATATCTAGCACAAGTTTCTAGAGCCTATAGTAAGGAAACACACCTTTCAGCCTTCTGTGCTGAGAGAATTCCAGTTTACTTACCTCTCAGTCTTTCTGAGGTCTTTGGGACTTCCCTGGTCAACAATTCCAGGAGAAGGAATTCATTCCTGGTATTGGACTTTTCACTTGCTAGCCTGTGGTAACTCTATTTAAACTCTCTTTAACTCTTTTACATATATATGTGTATATAGGTATCTACAGTAGTTGGTTTCCAAATGACCCTTTCAAAAGGCCTTAGTGAGAGTTATCCCTCCCCATTCTGTTCTTCTGCCTTCTCCTCTCCCAACCCTTTAACCCTTCCTCTTCCATTACTACCTTTTCCCCTTTTATATAACTGAATTCTATCTTCCATCCTAAAAACCCTCCTCTATATGGCCCACTACCTGTTTGCTGATCTCTATCGACTTTCCAGTTGAAACACAGATAGCTAGAGATTCAAAGCTGGCATCCATTTATGAAGGAATACATGTGATGTTTGTCTTTCTGGGTTACCTCACTCAGGATGGTTGTTTCCAGTTTTACCCATTTACTTGAGACTTTCATAATTTGATACAGCAGTGATGAGCACTGATTGTAGACTGAATTTCCCTGTGGTAGATTGAATCTTGTGGTAGATCTATTGTTATCTTTTTGAGGAACCTCCACACTAGTATCCATAGTTGCTGAACCAGTTTGTACTCCCACAGCAAATGAATAAGTGTTTCTCTTTCCCCACATCCTTGCCAGTGTTGGCCATCATTTTTTTTTCTTAGTCATTTTGACTGTGGTAAGATGAAATCTCAAAGTAGGTTTAATTTTCATTTCTATCATGGCTGAAGATATTAAACATTAAAACGCATCATTTTTGAGAGTTCTCTGTTTTAGGTCATTGCCTCAATTTTTAATTGGGTTGTTAGTTTTTATTTGATGTTTACTTTTTGAGTTCTTTGTGTATTTTTCATACTAACCCTCTGTCAAATGCTAAATGTCAGATGTCAGCTGCTAAATATTTTTTCCATTCTGTAGGCTGTTCTTCACTCAAATGATGATTCTTGTGCTCTACAGAATCATTTTAGTTTTATGTGGTCCCATTTGTTAGTTGTTGGTCTTAATACTTGCATGACTGGAAAGTCCAGAAAGTTCTTTCTTATGCCTACAAGTTCCTGTATATTCCCTATCTTTTCCTCTGTTAGATTCAGGATATCAGGTCTTACGTTGAGGTCCTTGATCCACTTGGAGTTGAGTTTTATGTATAGTGAGGTATAGAGATCTATTTTCACTCTACATGCAGCTACCCATTTTGACCAGCACCATTTGCTGAACAATGCTGCCTTTTCTCCAGTGTATTTTTGGACCCTTTGTCAAAAAAAAAAACAACAAAAACAAAACAAAACAAACAAAACACCGAAAAAACCACCAAAACCCCTCAGGTGGTTTTAAGTATGTGTACTTAATTCTGGGTCCTTAATTCTATTCCTCTGGTCACTGTGTGCATGTTTATGAAATTCTGTGCTCTTTTTATTACAATAGCGCTGTAGTGCAATCTGATAATCAGGGATGGGGATGCCTCAAAGCATTCTTTTATTGTTCAGGATTCTTTCAACTATCCTGTGTTTCCATATGAAGTTTGAGATGATTGCTTTTCAATTTATGTGAAGAACTGTGTTGGGATTTTGATGGGTATTGAATTGAATCTGTAGATTGCTTTAGTAAGTTGGCCATTTTTACAGCATTTATCTGATCAATCCATGAGCATGGGAGGTCTTTTAATCTTCTGGTATCTTCTTCAGTGTCTCAATGTTTTTATTACACAAGTCTTTCTCTTCCTTAGATTTATGAGAAGAGAGTTTATGATTTTTCGGCTATAGTAGATGAGATTGTGTGGTTTCTTAGTATGTTTATTGATGTATAGGAAAGCTATGGATTTTTACATGGTGATTTTGTATCCTGTTAAATCCTTGAATATGTTTATCAGCTGTAGCCATTTTTCTAGAGGAATCTTTAGAGTCCTTTATGCATAGTGTCACATCACCTGCAAACAAGGGTATTTTGACTTATTTCTAATTTACATCCCCTTTATCTTCTTTGCTTGTGTTGCTTTAGCTAAACCTCCAGCCAGTAGATTAGACATGAATGGAGAGAGTGGACATCTTCGTCTAGTTCCCGATTTTACTAGATGTGTCTTGAGGTTCTCCCTGTTTATTAGGACCTCGGCTGTGGGTCTGTTGTATGTTGCCTTTATTATCTTCAGATATGTTTCCTGTATTCTAGATCCTCCATGACTTTTGTTATGGTCGGATGTTGGTTTTCGTCAAAGGCTATTTCTGCATCTAATGAGATGATCATGTGGCAGCTGTCCCTGATTATGTTCACGTGGTGGGTTACACTTGCTGATTTATATATGTTGAACCATCCTTGCATCTCTGGGATGAACCTGACTTGTTCATGGTGGATAATCTTTTTCTTGATGTGCTCTTTCATTCAGTTTGCAAATATTTTATCGAGATTTTTTTGTATCTTTAGAGAGACTGGTTTATAATTTTCTTTCTTTTTAAATCATTTTCTCTATTTGATATTAGGGTAATACTGGCATCATATAGAGAGTTTAAAAATATGCCTTTACTTTCCATTTTGTGAAATAATTTGAGGATTATTGGTTTTAATTCTTTGAAGGTCTGGTAGAATTTTGAGCTGCATTCATCTCCTGTGCTTTTTTAGTTGGGAGATTTTTAGTTTCTGCATCTGTCTCACTGGTTGTTATGGGTCTATCTAAATGATCTACCTTATCTTGGTTTAACTTTGGTAGGTCATATGTATGTAGAAATTCATCCATTTCATTTAGATTTTTCTAATTGTGTGTAGTAAAGGTTTTAAGACTCTGAATTTCCCTCAGATCTCTTCTAATGTCTCACTTTTCATCTCTAATTGTATTAACTTGGATCCTCTACTACTTCTGATTAATTTGGCTAAAGTTTATCAGTCTTGCTAGTCTTTTCAAAGACCAACTCTGTTCCACTGATTCTTTGTATTGTGTTTATTATTAGCGTTTCATTAATTGCAACCCTGATTTTGAGTATCCCATTTACTAGTTTTGGGTGTTGTCTGTTTTTATTTTTCCAAGACCTTCAGGTGCATCATTGAGTTCTTAATATGTAGTCTTTCAGCTTTTTGGATGTAGGCATTTAGATCTATGAAATTTCCTCTTACTATTATCTTAAGCGTGTGTGACTTTGGTATGATGTGTTTTCATTTTCATTGAGTTCTAGGATTTTTAAAATTTCTTTCTTGATTTCTCCAGTAACCCTGTTTTAATTCAGCAGTGTGTCCTTTAGTGTTCATGAGTTTGTATATTTTCTCCATTTCTATTGTTTTTGATATTCAGCTTTATTCCTTTGTGGTCTGATAGAATTCAGGATGTTGTTTCAGTTTTCCTGTATTCATTGAGACTTGCTTTGTGTCCTTGTATGTGGTCTATTTTGGATAAAGTGGACTGTTGAGAAGAAAGTGTATTCTTTGGTGTTTGGGTGGAATGTGCTGTGAATGTCTGTTAGGTCCGTTTGACCTATGATACCATTTAGCTACAGGGTCTCTCTATTTAGATTTTGTCTGAATGACCTGTCTGTTGGTGAGAGTGGAGTATTGAAGTCATGTACTTTCACCTGTGTGGGGTCAATGGTTAATTTAGTCTAATAGTGTTTGTTTTATGCAGTTGGGTGCCATTGTGTTTTGTGTATACGTGTTTAGGATTATAGTATCTTCTTGGTGATTTTTTCCTGTAATGAGTATGAAATGTCCTTCCCTACCTCCTATGAATAGTTTCAAGTATATTGTGTCAGATATTAGAAGAGCAATTCCTGCTTGTTTCTTGTTCCATTTGCTTGCAGTACCCTTGTCCATCCTTTACCCTAAAGTGGTGTCAGTGTTGATAGTGAGGTATGTTTCTTGGGGGCGACAAAAAGATGGATCCTATTTTCTAATCCCATCATATAGTCTGTGTCTTTTTATTGAGGTGCTAAGACCATTAATATTGAGAATATTATTGACCAGTTTTATTAATTCCTATTATTTTGTTGTTATGGTTTTGATTTTTTGACCTCTTGCAGTTAACTGTTTTGAAATTATTTATTCCTTGTGCCCTCTTGGTGCTTTTAATCACTTCAGACTGAACCCTTCTATTTTCATCTGTAGAGCTAGCTTGGTGAACATAAAGTCCTTAAGTCTGTTTTTATCATGGGAAATTTTTCTTTCTCCTTCTAGTATGACTGATAGTTTTGCTAGTTATAATAGCCTTTGTTGGTATCTGTGGTCTTTAAGAATCTGTAGAACATCAATCTATGCTCTATTGGTTTTCAAAGTCTTCATGAAAGTCAAGTGTTATTTTAATGTACCTGCCATTATATGTGATTTGATATATCTCTCAGCTTTTAGTATGTGTTTCAGTATCCTTTCTGTGTTCTGTAAATTTAGTGTTTTGATTATTATGTGATATAACGTGCTTCTTTTCTGGACCTGTCTCTTTGGCATTCTGTATGCCTCTTGCTCTTTGAAAGGTATCTTAGCCTTTGGAAGTTTTGTTCTATGATTTTGTTGAATTTTCTGTGCCTTGTACTTGGGTGTCTTCTCCTTCTATACCCATGATTCATATGTTTGGTCTTTTTATAGTGTCCCAAAGTTACTGCACACTCAGTTCTTGGGGTTCTTTTAGAGTTACCGTTTTCTTTGACTGAATGATCTAGTTCCTCTACTTGTCTTCAAGACTTGGTATTCTGTCTTCTACTCGATCCATTCTATTAGTGAAGCTTTCTACTGAGCTGAGTTATTTATTTCAGTGACTGAGCTTCTTATTTCAAGTTTTATTTCAGTTTGAATTATTTTCAGAAATTGTATTTTTTAATTAAATTCTATTTTCATTCTTAGGCTTTTTTCTTTATTCCATTCAACTGTGTTTTCATGGTTCTCATTCTGGAATCTGTGCATGTCTTCTTTGAGTTCACTGAACATATTTATAATTGCTATTTTGAAATCACTGTCTTGTGCATTAACCGGTATGCTCTTCTCAGAGGATATGTGAGTGTACTAATTTTTGGAAAAGACATATAGTCTTGGTTATTCACATTGTTTATATTTTTGTGCCGGGACCTGGGCATTTGGAGTCAGGTTCTCGGTGTTATATATATACCATATATCATGAAATATGGTCTCACGTTGTTTTCTGCCGCTTCAGGTTGTCAGGCTGTGGGCCGGCTGAATGGTGCATGGTGTTCGATAGTGGGGTAATTCTATGTTTATGTGTAAATGGGGTATCAGATGTGTTCCCCACACTGCTGGGGATATGTGTACACATTAGTCTAAGAACAAACCACGAGATTCTCACTGACAATTTTCGGAAGTTTGTGGAGGGTTCGCATGTTTCTATAAGTGTTCCTTTGGTGGCAGGGCCTGTAGTCACAGTGGGAGTGAGCAGTGTTCCCTGGGGACTGTGGGAGGATGTCACACTGACTCTAGTGAAGTGGTTGGTGGGGGTGTTGGTGGGGGACAGACAAGCTCTGGGAGTTGCTGTCTGGCGGGGAACAAGGCTCTAAGGGTACCTACCTTGTGTTAAAGGTCACAGGGAGCATGGCGCAGGGGTGTGGCAGTGTGGGCTGGCGCAGGGCTCTGGATTGTGTCTCTGCCGGGTTCAAGAGAAGCCGCACACAGAAGTGGCACAGTGGAAGGCAGTCGCTGGGCTCAGGACTAGGTTCTGTACTTGAGTACCTGCCCGTGGGTGGAGGTGTGCCATGAGCCGCACACATGGTTCTGGTGGTGGCACAGAGAAAGGGCTCTCGCTACTTTTATTTTTTGAGTTATACATTTATTATATTTCCTTCATGTATTCTATTTATGTTGTCTTAACTTCTTGTATTGGTTTTTTAGTTCGTTTATTGAAGAATATAAAGTTTTCTACCGTAAATTGTAATAATGCTTTATTGTAACAGTTAATAAATAAGCTATAAGGACAGTTTTGAAATTTATTTTCTTCAAATATCATTTAATTAAAAATTTTATTTTTTCACTTTTCTAGTGTATGTATGTGCCTGTTTTTGCATATGTGAAGGCACACATATGTGGGTGAACATGCATGTGTGCCTGTGTGCATGTGGAGATACAAGATCGATTTTGGGAATCATCTTCAATTGTTCTGTCACCTTACTGATTGAAGCAGTTTCTTTGTCAAACCCAAATCACACCAATAAGGTGCTCTGGGGATGCCCTGTTTCTGCTGCCAAACACTGGATTACAGGAGAGCTGCCACGCCAATCCAACACTTATGTGGGTTTCTCCAATCTGAACTCGGGTCCTTAGCTTGTACAGCAAGTAGGTTAACATAAAACTAAATCTTAGGGATACACACTCTGCAGGCTCTTATTCTCTGCACTTTGGCTAGTTGTGGCTTTCTGTGTTACCCTCTGTCATATGAGGAAACTTTGCTGGTAAAAGTTGAGAGATGAATTGATATTCTCTCTATCTGCTGTTCCATTATATTCTGAGAACCTTAGATTGTAGATTTATTAGTTATAAATTTAGCTAACAATCTGTTAGAAAAAAATAAGCAGTTATTCCACCTAGATTATTTTTTTAAAAGTGGATGTTCACATAAGGAACAAAATGATAGGCAGTACTTTATACATAACAGGAAAATTACAAAGGTTAACAGAGCCATTTCCAATAGCCCATTAATCATCAAAAACTACATAAAATTAACCCGAACATATTAGAACTGTGTCTGAATTCTCAGTCATTTGAGAACTGTTGGAATTTACTTAAGAAAAGTATCCTATTAAACGCATGGGCAACAGCTTAAAGAATACTTTCAGAAATATATCACTCAATGTTTCTTTGCAAAAATAGAATTCACATATGAAATACACAAAGCGAAATGCATGTAGATGCAAGCTGGCCATGCTTATGGTTCTTGTATTCGGGAGGCAGGAGGGTCTCTCAGGTTGGAGGCCAGCCTGAGAGACATAGCAAGACTCTGTTTCAAAAAAAAGAAAGAAAAATAAAGATACACATAGGTGCATATAGATTTATATAAATATAAACATGAGCCACTGATAAATACTTGCATAACTTTATAAGCATTTTTCATGCTGTTATTTTAAAAAGTTTTTTTTTTTCTTGTTGGTAGCGCTACAGATTGAACCCAGGGCCTTTTGACTATGGTCGCAAGTGCTTTATGACTGAATTATATCCTCAGCGCCCTTTGTTGTAAATTTGTAGAGCCCTACCAATGACCTGGATCTCAGGATGTCTTCTACATCACTTATATTTAGAGAATTTCTCTCCAGTGAATATTCATAGATTTTAAAGTATTTGCCAAGATTGAACATTTTCATTAAAAAACACAGTGATTTTAAAAGTGTCTTCTCACATTTTTGTGTTGAGATGTAGGTTACAGGAAGCTGGACTGGTTGCTCATAGTCCAGGACTGTCTTAGTGGTGCGAGTTCTTTTACAGATTTGATTTGTGCAGAGCTGATAGGAGGCTTCCCTTTCCCCATGACCCTTGTAGTTATTCTGTCTATCACATACTTGTTTCTGTGCTCAAAATGTTGTGTGACAAATAAAGGACTTCCACAATCATTGTGTAACATTTCTTTCTAGTATGAAGTATTTCACATGACAAAAAGGTCTGAGAACATTTATGTATTTCCCCAAATTCCTTTTATTTATAGGTCATGTATCCAATATAAACAAATACTACTTCTATGAGAAGCTGAAACAACTGAAGACTAATCCATGCTAATTACATTCATGGTATTTTCCCTTTTATCTTGAGTTGATCCATTCATGTATTAGAAATGAACTGAACTATGAATGGTTCTCTACATAGTTTAAGCATTACATGGTTTATTTTCCATGTGTTCTCTCATGTTCTTGAATCCTGACAATAGAGATGTAGTCTTCCATATCCTGTTTAAGAGTTCTTTCTGGTCAGAATCCTTCCCTGCACTTGTAAAGAATAAAATTGAGCTCAGGCCTTCTTACATGCTTACGTTTACAGGGTATCTCTCCACCATGGTCCTATTTATGGATCTGAAAATAATTATAATGTACAGAACTTGCATTTATATGGTGTTTTAGATAGGATTCTCTAGAGGAACAGAACCAAAAGAATGTACACACACACACACACACACACACACACACAGAGAGAGAGAGAGAGAGAGAGAGAGAGAGAGAGGAGAGGGCATCGATTTAGATTAACTTGGATGCTAGTGGATAGATGGATGGATGATAGTGGATAGACGGACCAACAATGACCGTTACCATGCTTGAGAGGCAAAGATCTCAGTAAAACTGCTAGTCTACACTGCTTAGTCCACAAAGTGGACATATAGCTCCCTAGAGAGTCTCTGGTGTTGATTTCACGATGGAAGACTGAAGAGCTAGTCTAAGGTCAGTGAAAGATGGCAGCAGTAATGACAGGTCACTCAGGAAGGAGTGAAGGCAGGCACACATGGGCTTTTGCTTGGATTTCTGTGTATATGTGCCACCTGCTAGAAGGTGCCCCTCACCTTGAGGGTGGATGTCCCCCCTTAGTTAATCTTCTCTGGAAATACTCTCACAGCCATAATCAGAACTCTTATCTCTTAGGTCATTGCAAATACCATCACATCCTCCCTTAATCTGACACCCAGCCACACCTTATGTCACACTTAATTTCCCATAAAGACAAGGAAAGGTCTTGGTAAGGTGCTTGCCTAACATGTATAAAACTCTGGGTTTGATCCCCAGCATCACATTGGGTGGGATGGTGCATAGTTCTACTACTTGTACTTGGGAGGTGTAGCAAGAGGATCAGAGTTTGGGCTAGCTGGTTTGTAAGCTTTCCAGGAGTCTCCTGCCTCTGCCTCTCACCTCATCATAAGTGTGTTGGGCTGTGGGACTCCGAGAACAACCTATGTTCTGCCTCATTTGTGGATCTTCCTTATATGGGAGTATGTATCCTGTTCTATCTTCAGGAGTCAGGAAAATGGAAAGTAACCATGGAAGTAAAGGGAAAGAAGGAGCCTGGGAAAGAGGACTAGTAGGAGATAGGTGTTATCAGGAATGCGATGCATAAAGTGGGGGTGTTTAACTGGGAGGGAAAGGAGGGTTATGCCAGGAACCATGAAAGTTAAGGTGCAGAAGGAGTTCAAACGAGGGGGGATCTTAGGAGACAGGTATTATCAAGAGGGGAATAGGGAAATGGGGGTGCTTTAACTAGGGAGGGGAAGAATGGTTAGACGGGGAGAGAGAAAAGAGACAAATATGAAAAACCAGAGGGGAATGTATTAGTTTAAAAGTCTACTGAAAAACACAATGTCTGTGCATGAGTGCATTTTTATAGCTGAGGGCTACATAACGAGAAACACAGTACCAGACAGGAGAAACCTCCCTCTGAGCTGTTGACCAGGAGAGTTCAGGAGACTCCCCAAATTATACAGGCTATTGTCACAGCCCTTGATTATCTCTCAGAGCTTGAAGGTAAGACCTTATTGCTGAAGACAGGACAGATTTCTGACACGGGACTTGGAGCAACGGAGCTGGACCTGACCTGGAAGCTACCTTCCTGAAGAGTAGCCGTCATGAATTTGGAGGACACTATACAAGCTGCTAAGGGAGAAAAATCAATCAGTGATCCAACCCCAGATTTAAAGCTCAATAACCACAACAATGACGGGCATAGCAAACTGTATCGGTGCAGTAGTGACACTTTCATCTAGGAGATAATCAACAGCTACCTAATTGGACTTAAAACCTGCTCAGTGGGAAGGAACTAATGTGTGGCACTGTAAACATAGTCAGATATACATGGCTGAAGAGGTCATAGATCTTACAGAAAGGTCTAAACCTGTCACATCCCTAGACAAATGTAATTTCTTACCATATGCTGAATATGGATCTTTATATTACAGACAAGTATGCCAGTCACCACTTTTGTGGTGCCTTTTCAATAGATGGACACTATCATTACAGAGTTTCATAACTGGTCACACACCAAGAATAAGTGTCTGTGAGATACCCAACCAGGGAACATAGTGGAACAAGGGGAAGAGAGAACACTAATGAGTCTCTCAACTCTCACCAGCAAAGCTCCCTCTTGCAACAGAGAACAATGATCACAAAAGGCTACAATGGACCAAAGTATAGAGTAAAAGAGACTGCAGAGTATGTGTCCCTGAACAGGACTCCAATATTAATCTCCACCTACCCAGGGCTCAGGGTTCATTGTCAAAAAGGGGGTGAAACGATGGCAAGGTCCAGGGGAGGTGGTGCATGACCATAGGGAAACAGTCTTCAGGGACCTTTCTCATATGACCCTGCAGTAATGGAGTCAGTATGTATAAGACTGAACTGCAAACTCAGTGAGACAAAACCCGGCATAGAGCTGGGGAAATGGGCAGGAAGCTGGGAACTCCTGGCAGCTGACCTCTGCTGGTGAGGGAGAGTTGATATTCTCTAAAGGAATGATGCTAGACAGGCTGAAGAGATTCCAGTGGATGAACTCACACTGGAATATCTGAGTACACAGACAATAGACCTTAACATATGACAGAGTGCATGAAGTCCTGTGGGCAGGACATGGGGAAATGAAGGTAGGGAAGGCTGGTTAAATATGATTAAGATATTTTGTATGAAACTCACAAAAATTCAATAAAACATATTTAAAATAAAGTAATATAGCTAATGGGTGAACATCAGGAACAACAATGCCTGCCTTACACCTCTCCTTTTGGACATACATATCAGTGTCCGTTCTCTTTACAAAGTCAGGAAAATATCAGCTCAGAAGAATCACAACTGACCTCATATTGTAAATGCTGCCTGTGAAAAGAATTAAGTGATTCCGCTTAGATTAGGGATCTCAAAAGTCTCTCTGGAAAAGGATGAATTTCCTTTTTCACACAGGCACCAGATGGCTAAGCATGAATCTGAACATGGAGTGTGATGACGGTTCTTACTGTGAACTAAACATATATGAAGATGGAGGGTGAGGGAAGACATGCCACATTGAAGAGAGGCAGAACCATTTTGTAAAAAGAGAAGTTAGAGACGGGGATGTTGGCAAAGTTCCAATGAGCTGTTTTAAGGAGGCTTTGCAAGGCTAATTTCATTCTAAAGGCAGCAGGAGGCTGCTGTGTTCTGAATTTGTGTTTGGAAGATAATGTTCGCCACAGATTAGTAGGAAAGCTCTTCAGTCAGACTGACCAAGGAACAGGTGATTCTGATGTTTTAAAGCGAGAGATTACACTGGCTTGATCCAGAGAAAAGTCAAAGCAGATGGGGAAAAAGAATCTGATTCCTAAGAATTCTAGGAGCTGAAATAAAGAGGACTTGGTAACTGATGAGGGTGAGAAGATTGTGGGAACACAACAGAGATAGGTTTCTAAGTTGTGGCTTAGGCAATGGAGTAATTTCTGTTCCAGGGAACTGAGTTCAGATTGGGGAGCAGTGATAAAGCACATAGTGAAATCATGAGCTTCTCAATAGAACTCAGCACAATCTGCCATCTGTGGTTGTGGAACTGTCACCAAGATGCAGATTTCCAAAAAACACAGGAAATTGTGCTCCAGGCTGATCCTCAGGCACTACAGAAGACGTGAGGGCCTAAGGCAGGAATCCTCCTGGGCAGCAGAGGCTGATCTTGGCAGGGAAGCAAATGGAAAGCAGTTATACTTTGACTTTAGCATTCAAAAGGGGGCCACCCTTCATCTTATGCTGAGAGTTTGTGGTGTTCTCAGAAAAAGAAGAACTCTTACAATGCTCCCGGAAAGAATACTCATGAGAGAAGAAGGTGGTCAACCTGAAACATTGTTCTGTGGATGAAAATGGCAAAACCAATCACTTCCGGGGAGAGAACCCTTCAGATGAACATGGTGCTTGAGTTTTTATGGCCAGTCACTTTGACAGACATGATTGCGGCTGGTGTCTGGTTTACTGCTTCAACAATTGTGCATGAGTTAATAAAAGACATGAATGGAAAAATAATGACCTTAGGTGTTGAACCCGAGGTGATCACAGGACTTCTTAGCCATAGGAAAGTGGCCTGGCCTGTCTGGGTGATGGAAGCCGAGGGAGCAAGTAAAGCTGCTCAGATTGATACCTGGAGGGAGAAGACAGAAGGTCTGCTGGGCCCCCGTCTCGAAGAAGCCCACCAATAATGTGTGACGTCCAGGGAAGGCGGCCTCTTTACTCCTTCCATCCTGTTAACGTTTATCTGTGCTCAGTCTCTGATAGCTCTGAAACTTACACAGCAAAGCACACACACCACCTCAGAGAAGCTATCAAGCCTTGCTCACCCATGTGTAAGCGTCTAAGAATGGTGGCATCCGCTTCTCAGCCCACTTCTCTGCGACATTCCAGATTCAGGCAGCCCACTGCAACCGTTTTCAAAGCAACCCAGGTCCTTTTAGGTTTAGTTTTTACACTTTTCCTTTTCAACTTATTTTTTCCCTCTGGCTGTTGGGACATTATCTCAACGAGGTTTTCTGTTGCATAATTGTTTCTTCCAGTTCTTTGACTAATACTAAGGAGGACAAAAATTCACTGGAGAATTGCTAGTGTTTTATTTATTTTTCACAGCACACTGGGTTTAGGTGGCATATGGTCAGGCAGGCCTAAGTGCTTCATTCAAAACCCTATTGTACTGTCTTATTTTCAGAAGGACAGGAGAGCTATGATAGCATTGACCTGAGCCGGAAGCAGAGTAAGAGAAGTGACTGGAAGCTTAATGAAGGGGAAGAACTGAGATTTCATCAGAATTAGCTTCTTGCTTCTCAAGGTTTCATCCTTGCAGGGATGGCCTTGTGGCAGCAACTAGGCTGCAATTCTGCTATTCCGACACAAGAGGGCAGCGTCCTAAGCACCTGAGCCCTAGGGCCGCTTTCTCTTTATTCCACTAGTGTAGGAGTTCCTCTTTTCCAGCCCCATCATTCCTGTCTCTCTTCCTCCTCACGAGCTGCATCTCTTACTCTCCTAAGAAGGTCTCAGAGGAACTGGGTAGGAGTCAGGGCTCAACTTTCCTCGGGGGTTTGAGGGACTTTTGTCCCAGTTTGCTCATCTCTGCTGGCACTCCCTAGGGCTTCAGACAAGCTATATATGGGCGGCGGCACTAATGATGAACATGCCAGTCTCAGATCAGGGAGGCGAGGCCAATGGAGGTTTGTTCTGGCTTGGGGAGCTCCACAGAGATGGTGCAGGGCATGGAGGGCGCATCTGGGCAGCCTGACTGCGTGGAGAGGTCTGTCAGTGAGCAGCCCTTCCAGATGACGGTAGCCTGGGCCCGAGACTGTTCAGGGACCCGCTCGGAGAGGAATTTCTTCAGGCCTCTGTGAGGCTGTTCAGTCATTACCTACTTCTTCTAGAGGACTCTCCAGTTCCAGCCTTCCGCCCTTCGCTTAAGAAGCAAGGCAAGGGGAACTAACTTGCCAAGAAAAAAATGTAAAGTGTGTGTGTGTGTGTGTGTGTGTGTGGTGTTGGCAGTGACTGATAATGTAGAAGGAATCCGAGAAGCTGGCAGTTGGGCTGGAAAGTTAAGTTGGAGCCTCCCCGTGAAACGCTGTGTAGAGTGCGAAGCTTTGACTTTGTCTGGAAGGTGAAGGGAACCGCTTACAGCGCCTGTAAGTCGAAGCCTGAGACCTTCGTCATGCTTTTCCGAGGCAACGCTGTGGCAGGTGAATTGGAGTGGGAACATAGGCTTATTTGGGGCAAGATGAGTGTGAGACCCGTGGCCTTTTGGGTAGACTCATCACACAAGTGATAGGCTCCAAGGCTGGAGTTAAGACAGAGATGTGTGACAGAGGGGTCTGTGTAGAAGGAAGCAACTTGAATCTAGAATGGCATGAGCTCACTGGGGAGAGCAGTCAGGGGGCGGAACTACTGCCACAGCCCACACTCCCCATTTCTCTTTCTGAGTCTGCTGCATCTGGCATCCATGACCAACCCAGCCAAGCACAATTCGGGATCAACCTCACTTGGTGACCTGGAATGATAGTTCTTCTCCACCACTATCTCCCCACTCCCCAGAACACCACAGCAGGTTTTTGTAATTTTCTCTAATGGGAAAAACCTCACCTAGGGGGAAGGACTCAGTTTTTAAAACAGCCTTCTGAGTGCCTTAACTGGAAATTGGTTCTCTGGGCTTGGTGAGCTAGGCCCTGGTGGACAGTGTTGAAACTATTTCAGATAATTAAAAATACTGTATTTACTTATTCTTGGAGACTGTCATATATGTATACAATGCATTTTGATCTTATTTTCCTCTCTCCCTCCCCCAGCTTCTCTCAGATCCTTCCCACCCATCCCAACTTAGAATCCTGTGCTCTGAAAGCCGGTCCTGGAGTGAGTCCCTGCTTCCTGTCACACATCTGATTGTAGATGCACCACAGACCGAGCCTCTGATTCAAGACTTAAACCTGCTCCAATCTAAACATGTACAGGAAAAGATAGGGTGAAAGAGGAGGATCTGTGCAGACCGGCTATTGGGGAGTAGCTAAGAGTTGCAACTTGGTTCACAGCATCAACTTTGAAAATGAAAGACTGTTCTGAGTGCTTGAGGAGTGGGCGTTCACTCACCAAGATTAACAGGATGACATGAAAATTTTCTTATGTAGTGTGGGGACCCCAGAGAGCCAGGATGGAGTCTGAGATGTTTAGAGAGAAGCATCTGAGAAGAACGAGAGCAGAGAGAGGTCAGGGTTCAGAAGTACCAGAACACTGAGATGTTTAAAACCATTTTTTCTATCACTGTTCCAATGTCTTTTTCCTTATAAAGCCCTTTTCTGAGTCATAACTATATAAAGTTCTCCTTTTCTCTTCCCTAGTTTCTGGATCTGGGATGCAGAAGCCACGGCTCTTGGTCCCTGCCATGGCTACTCCAAATGGAAGTCTTGTCCATCCAGCCTACTTCCTACTGGTTGGCATCCCTAGCGTGGGACCCAGCACACACTTTTGGCTGGCTTTCCCCTTGTGCTTCATGTATGCCGTGGCCACACTGGGCAACCTGGCCATCATCCTCATTATTCGTGTGGAGAGGCGCCTGCATGAGCCCATGTACCTCTTCCTGGCCATGCTTTCCTCCATCGACCTGGTCCTCTCCTCTGTCACCATGCCCAAGATGGCCAGCTTGTTCCTGACTGGCATTCAGGAGATTGAGTTCAACATTTGCCTGACCCAGATGTTTCTTATTCACGCTCTATCAGCCATGGAGTCAGCTGTCCTGCTGGCCATGGCTTTTGACCGCTTTGTGGCCATCTGCTACCCCTTGCGCCATGCCTCTGTACTCACGGGGTCTACTGTGGCCAAGATTGGGCTAGCTTCTCTGACCAGAGGATTTGTATTCTTCTTCCCACTGCCCTTCCTCTTGAAGCGGTTGTCATACTGCCGAACACTTACAGTCACACACTCCTTTTGTCTTCACCAAGATATTATGAAGCTCTCTTGCACTGACACCACAGTCAATGTGGTTTATGGGCTCTTCATCATCCTCTCTGTCATGGGTGTTGACTCCCTCTTCATTGGCTTCTCCTACATACTTATCCTGAGGGCCGTGTTGGAGCTGTCCACTCGAGGGGCAGCATTCAAGGCTTTCAACACTTGCGTTTCCCATCTCTGTGCTGTCTTGGTTTTCTATATGCCACTCATCGGGCTGTCAGTGGTGCACAGGCTGGGTGGTCCCACGTCCCTGGTCCATGTGGTTATGGCTAATATCTACCTGCTGCTACCACCTGTAGTCAACCCCATTGTTTATGGAGCCAAGACAAAGGAGATCCGTTTGAGGGTTATCCATATGTTATCACAAGACGGCAGATGAGGAGGATACGCAGCCTGGTGTCTTTGATACTACCCAAAATGACAGGATGAGGATATGCAGATGACTTGGCAATTGTAGCATCCAACTTCTTGGGCTGTTTTCTTCTAGTTATATAAATGGTTAGAATTTGTGTTTCTGTCTCTGAGAGTATGTCCATACAGAACTTATGATCCTCTTAGAAAACAGACTGCCCTATGGTCTCTGTATAATAGCTGTGCCCTTTATCTTCCTCCTAACTAGAAAATGCACATGGGTTTGACATGGGAAGGTATAAATGCCACATCCAATAATTCATTATTTGCGATGTATGCTTTTAAACTGTCCTAACCCTCATGCACTCATGGCAGTGAATCTGTGTTCACTCTATAATTTGTTGCTCATGCTTCAGAGTGGGTATATAATATAATTAAAGGTTAATGAAGACATTTGGGGGAGTATTCATAGGGAGAGTAAAACAGGAGATGAGAGAGTCGGCATGAAATGTTTAAGTTTCTTTATACATATGGGTATTTTTGTGTGGACTCTGTCAGTATCAATCTGTGTGGTTTTATGAAGATTATTGCTCCCATAAGGATGCTGTAGATTTTGGTTTTGAGTAGGAGCATGTGGGTATATTTATGAGACAGAGAGAGATATGAGAGAGAGAGAATATGGAATGAATATGTGCCAGTTGTGTCCTGGGGAATATGGTAGGTGTGCTCTGAAGTGTGTGTGTGTGTGTGTGTGTGTGTGTGTGTGTGTAAGAACGATTGATATCATTGACTGTACGCCTCTCAGTTGGTATGTGATACACATCTGAGTGAGAGTGAGGTTTGTGCATCTGTATGGTGAGAAGTATATTTATAGTTATCTGTCATCTTTTCCTCACATTTGTTACTTGTAGAATGTGATGCACAAATGTGTGGGATGTGCGATGCGCTGAGATGGCTGACCTTTTAGAACGTGTGTTGTTTAGCTTTGAGCATATGTTGATATGCACAGTATTTTTACATGACTGTAATTATGGAAGTGCATATGTGCATGCATGTGTCTGTGCTGTGTTGTAATGACTGCATTTTAGGGCATATTCTTGCTACATATATTTCAGGGCACATTTCCTTTTAGCATTGGGTGTGGATTATGTGGAAGACTGAGTGCAGACTTGGTATTCTGGGGCTGATGAGTGGTCTCCGTCTGGAGCTGTGGGGAGGGTATATGGATGTAGTAGATTAAAGTCTGATTGTGACAGGAATAATTTCCAATATTGAAACGCACTCTCTAAGAGACCCACGTCATTGGTTAGGCTCGGACTGTGGTTGTGACTCTAGAAGTATAAACAAACTTATCACTTTTCCTTTCTACCTTCTCAAGGTGAGTCTATACCTTGTTCATGTTATGCCATCTTCCTGTTTTCTGAAGTTCATATCTTCCATTCTCAGGTCCAGATCAGGGTTTCTTTACCTCCCCCTTTTATTTCCTGCAGGTTTGCTGAGAATGTTTAAAGGTTTCTGACTATAAGTCTGCTATCTCTTTGCAGAAGCTAGAGCTAGCTGTAAGATGAAATCATGACTCAGCTACAGCTCTGGTGTCTCTTAGGGTACATCCCACTGAAGGTACATTCAGTTAACTTAAAGCTCTTGGCATTGGACAAAAAAGATGCACACTGAAGAATTATAGAAAGAAGTGGATGCAGATTAAAATAAGGTAAAGAATATTGAGGGGTTGAAAATTTGGAACTATCAAAGTGGCATATGTTTTTTAAATATTTTATTTTATGTGTATGAGTGTATTGCCTGTATATAAGTAAGTGCACCTATGTCGTGTGTTGCCCATGGATGTCAGAAGAGGGCATTGGATTCCCTGGAACTGCAGTTACTGACAGTTGTTAGCCACCACGTGGGTGCTGGGAATTGAACCCCAGTCCTCTGGAAGAGCAATCAGTTCTCTTAACCCCTAAACCATCTCTTCAACTCAATAAAGTGGCATATTTTATCATCTCTCTCCTTCTCATTTTCTCACATGTACAGTGATTAAATATGATGTCAGTGATATTGTGACACATAAATACTTTTGCCATCCTTTGTAAACTGTAAAGTATTATCAGCACGCAGCAGATGATTGCATGGATGCTGTCTTATTGTATGTGTTTAGGAAGCACCATTCACATCTGCATGTGAACAATGCTCTGGATTTTGCGGTGTATCATCATTGTGACCATGTGTGATTATCCTGGTTGATTGTTATTGCCTAATAAAATAAAGCCCTACTTTATCTCTTTTGTAATAACATTTTATTAATTCTTTGAGAGTTTCATACAATGTGCTTTTTGAGCATATTCACTGATCCTCCCCCATCTTCTCTCAGTTCACCCTCCACAGCCCTACCCACCCATCCTCATGTCCTTTCCTTTTTAAATTCCACTGAGTCCAATTTGTGTTGCCTAAATACTCTTTGGTGTGGGCCTGTACTTTGGAGGACTTACTGGTGATCAGAAAGAAAACGAACTCGCCCTCTATTAGCAGCTATCAATTGCCAATAGTTCCTCAGTTAGGGGTGGAGCTTCACACCGTCTCCTTGATCCATGATAGGGTTTTGTCTGGCTTGAGCTTGCATAGGCCTTGTGCATGATTTCATGTGTGTTCATTTGAGGAGCTGGCCTGCTGTATCCAGAAAACATGGTTTTGTTGTATCCATCCACCTCTGGTTCTTGCAGTATTTCTACCCTATCTGCCTCAATGACCCCTGAGCCTTGGGGGAGGAGTGTGATACAGATGTTCCATTTAGGGATGAACAATCTGAAGTATTCTCTGCATGTTGACCAATTGTGAGTTTCTGTGTTAATCACCATCTACTGTCAAATGAAGCTTCTCTGGTGAGGACGGAGAGATGCACTAATCTAGGAGTATAACAGCACATCATTAAATGTGGATTAGACATACTATATCCATTTAGTAGAATATCCCCTATCTAGCCACAGTGTCTTGAATCTGATAATCCATGCCAGGCATGGATTACATTTTGTGGGACATTTCTGCCAGCATTGCACTATTACACCAGTGGGTATATTGGCAAGGCCAGATGTCATTTTGTCCTCCAGAGGGTACAACTTGGTAAGATTGAAGAAAATAGCCTAAAAATATCTGAAAATAAATCTAACCAGGGAATTGAAAGACTTGTTTAATAGAAACTTTAAGACACTGAAAAAAGGAGATTGAAGAAGATATCAGAAGATGGATAGACTGCCGATGCTTATGGGTCAGTAAGGTTAATACTGTGAAAACGGTCGTACTGCCAAAAGCAATCTACACATTCAATACAATCCCCTTCAAAGTTACAACTCAATTCTTCACATAAACTGGAAAAATACATTTCATATTCAAACACAGAAAATACAGGATAGCTCAAACAACATTAACACAACTGTGAGAGGTATCACATCCCTGATTTAAGTTATACTACAGAGCCATAGAAGTAAAAACAGTGTGGAACTGGCATAAAAGGATACACTGATTAATGGAATAGAACTGAGGATCCACATATAAGCCCACACTACTATAAACACTGAGGTTTTACAAAGGGCCAACAGTACTCATTGGAGAAAAGACAGCATATTCAACAAATGGTACTGATCAGACTGGATAGTTAGATGTAGAAGAATGTAACTAGATACGTATCTTGTCACCCTGTTCAAAAATAAACTTCAAATGAATCAAGGAGCTTAACACAAGAACTGGTACCCTGAGCCGGACAGAGAAGAAAATAGGGAATACTCTGGGCTTTATAGACACAGGAAAGGACTTTCTCAACAGGACTCTGATAACACAGGCTTTAAGATCAAGAATTTGCAGATGAGATCATTTGAAACTGAAAAGACTCTGTACAGCAAAGGACACCATCATTTGAGTGACTATATCGTTTATGGGATGGGAAAGATATTTTACCAGATATACATCTGACAGTATATAGTATCTAGAATATACAAAAACTAAAAATACTAAACATTAAGAAAGCTGCCTTTATTTCTTAATAAATAATTTTGACAAATCTAGGAGTTGTAGGGGGCATGAGTATGATTAAAATTATACACATTGTATGAAATTCCAAAGAACTAATAAAAATGAAATCGATACCATTTGTCAGTTGTTAGTCTTTATGCCTATTGGGGGCCCAGAGAGAACTTTCCTGGGCTGTAAGCTCCAGTGTGTTCTCTACTTTTTCTTCTACCAGATTCAAGCTTTGAGGTCTAACATTGATGTTCTTGGTCCATTTGAAGTGGAGATTTGTGCCGGGTAAAGGACTGGGATCTAGTTTCATTGTTCTACATGTATCTTCTACATGTTCAGTTTCTCCTACACCATTTGTGGAATATGGTGTGTTTTTTGTCTAATGTGTGTTTTGGGTCCCTTTGTCTTATTCAGTCTTATTTATGGCAGATCGGAGTGAAAACTGGTACAGCCATTATGGAAATCAATGTAGAGTTTCTTAAAAAAATTAAAAATATATCTCCTACATGATCTATCCATGTCATTCTTGGGCTTATACCTAAAGGAATCTGTATCCTACTACAAATAGAGTTATTCATCCATGTTTATTGATGACCTATTTACAGTAGCAGGAAACAGAAACAGCGGAGATGTCCTTTATTGATGAGCGTATAAGGAAAGTGTAGTGCATTTATACAATGAATGTTATTCAGTCCTTAAGAAAGGTGAAATTCAGAAAAGGCCTTTGATAAATAGAACACTTTTCTTAGAGTCAGTATACAGCCATTCCACAGTCATCATCAAACTAAAGGTAGAAAAACTCAATCAGGAACAAGACAAGAATGTGCATTCTCTCTATTTGCTCACTCTAAGCTTTAGCTAGAGCAGTAAGATATAAATTGGAAAGAAAGAGTCACAGTACCCTTATTTGCAGATGATATGATGTTATTCACCTAAGGCCCTAAAGATTTTACCAGAAAGCATGCTGAGCCAATAAATGTATTCAACAAAGTATCAGGATACAAAATTAATGCACAAAACCATTAGCCTTTCTAGACCCCACCAACAAAAATACTGGAAAAGGAACCAAAGAAACAATCCTATTTATGATAGCCTCTAAAACCATAAAATATTTGGAACAAATCTAATCAAGGAAGTGAAAAATATATATAATAATAAATTTAAGGCTTTGAAGAGAAAATTGAGGATACCAGATGAGGCAAAGGTCTCCCAGGCTCATGGATCCAATTAATGTTGTGAAAATGGCTGTCCTGCCAAAAGCAAGGTCCAGATTCAATGTAATATCCATCAAAATTCCAGCACATTTCTTCACAAAATTAAAGAAATAGCCTCAAATTTCTCATGGAAACACGTACACACACACACACACACACACACACACACACACACACACACAAATATAAGAAAGCAAAAACAATCCTGAACAGTGAAAGAACTGTTGGATATGTTACCATTGTTTGTCTCAAATTATACTACAGAGTTTTAGTAATCAAAACAGCATGGCACTGGCATAAAAACAGTACATTGACCATTGGAATAGAACCGAGGAACAGATGGAAGCCCACACATTTACAGCCACTTGATTTTTGACAAAGGGGCCAAAAATACATACTGGAGAAAGACAGCATGTTCAACAAATGGTGCTGATTAAACTAGATACCTACATGTAGAAGAATGAAAACAGATCCCTCTTTCCTCACCACATACAAACCTCAACTCCAAATGGAGAAAAAGGCCTTTAAAATAAGACTTGATACTCTGAATCTGATAGAGACGAAGTAGGGAATACACTGAAACTTATAGGTACAGAAAGAACTTTCTGAACAAGACTCTGATAGTGCAGAGGTTAAGTCTGACAGTTGACAAATGGCACCTCATGAAACTCTATATGAAGGGGAGATTCAGTTATGTTTAAGGGTGAGACTCTTAGTAGGTTGATCAGGTTCCAGTGAATGAACCCACACTAAAGACATTCGGGGACACAAACTTGACTCTATATGCCTCTCTCTTTCTATATATATATTATATAGACATATATATAAATTTGGTGGAGGGTTAGTAAGTGAGAGTTACAGATATAATGATCAAAATATACTGTATGAAATTTTCAGAACTGTAATGTAATAAAATAAAACAACAACAAAACCAAATAACCCAATTAAAAATCAGGGTAAGGAATTAAACAGAGAGCTCTCAAATGATGAAACACAAATGCCTGGGAAATATTTTTAAAAAATGTTCCAAATTTTTAGTTATCAGGGAAATGGACGTTAAAACTACTTTTAGATTTCATCTTGCTCAAGTCAGAATGGCTAAGATGCCCAAATCAAACAAACCAAAAGACGAGACAGGCTGGTGAGAATGTGGAAAGGAAGCACTCCCTCCCTGCAGAGAGGAGTGCAAACTGGCTCAGCAACTGTGGAACTCAGTATGGTATTCTTCCAAAGGCTAAAAAATAGATCTCCCATATACTTTAGCCATATCACTCTTGGGCATATACCCAAAGACCTTTATATCCTGCTGTAGAGACCTGTTCATCTAAGTTCATTGCTGCTTTATTCAAAATAGCCAGAAAGTAGAAACAACCTAGATGTTCAACAGCTGGTGAACAGATAATGAAAGTATGGTACATTTACCTAATGGAATATTATTCAGCTGTTAAGAAAAATGAACTCATGAAGTTTACAGATAAGATGGAATTGGAAGCAGTTACCCTGAGTCAGGTAACCTAGGCCAAGAAAGACAAGTGTCACATGTTCTCTTTCATAAGTGGATGCTAGCTCTGAATTATTGGGTATGCGTGTTTCAGATCAGGAACTTAGGAGACTACCGTGGAGGGGAGAGGCTTTTTAGTAGGGGAGGTGGGGTGCATTGATATAAAGGCTGAAAGGGGAGTAATGAAGTAGGGAAGGTTAGATGGGGTGAGGAATGTGAGGGCAAGGCCGAGGAAGGGATGTGGGGAGGGAGCATTAACACTAAACGCCCTGGAAAAAGTCCTATGGAAGCCTACCATCATGGAAGCTTCTTGAAGTATATATACTTAAATATAAAAAGAGATTTAAAAGAGTTACCTTATAATGGGGGGCACAGGCTAGCAAAAAAGATATCTCAAGGGTAGGAATGGGCTCTTTCTTTAGAAGTTGTTGACCAAGGGACCCATAGACCTCCAAACAAGGCTGGTGATTGCTCCTGCTTTGGTTACGCACCAGAACTTGATGGTGAGACCCTATTTCTGAAGACACTGCACACATGAGCTGTAGAACAAGCAAGAAGAATGAAGCTGGTACATGACTAGCTCTCATAGTGCTGGAAGGCGCTATGTAAGCTACTGCAAGAGAAAGGTAATCTTCAACCTTGACCAGCTATGAATCCTACGAGCTACAGCAGTAACTGGCTGGCAAGAAATGTCCAACTGGTGCAATCGTGGCATGGTTATTATGGCAGTAAACCACATCTGATTGGATTTAAGATCTGCTTCGTGAGATGGAACTCAAACTTGGTACTGACATCAGACCTAGGAAGCTGTAGCTAGACAGGCCACAGGCCCTGGCCTGGTGGAGCAGCTAAAATACTACTATTTTGCTAAATGGATATAAGATTAGACCATATGATGACTTTTGTTATGCCCATAGTTTAACACATCTCCCAACTCTCACCAGAGAATTTAAATCAGCAGAGTGTATGGAGTTGATGGAAGCAGGAGTGGTCACTCTAGGGTGACGACAGGGTCGGGCTGAAAGGTCTTCAGGTACCAGAAGCTCTTGGACTTGGTTATCTTGATGTGGTCTTATTTATGATGGTATGGCTTGACATTGTCTATTTTTGCATAGTTTGAGCTTCCATGCCTTGTGTTGTGGCTTCATGTGTTTAACTGTAACCCTGAGCAGTAAAATGACATGAGAAATCACCCCCAAATCATGTTTGTTTGCATATACACATAATTTAAATGACTTCAGAAATAGTTTCACATCCAAGCTATTCTCTAATTTTCCAAAATGTTCTCTTGCTACTTTAACAGAGATTTGATGACACTGATCTGATATGGCTGGTGTGGAGGGCAGGGGAGAGTTAGAGATACCGCAGTCTCTTTCCCTGGTCAGAATTTCGGAAAATTAAAGCCAGTGAGTGGAAGGCACTGTCAGAGGCACTGTCCCTGGGGACCTTTGTTTTGGGTTAGCTAGACATGGGAGCCAGAACCTGAGAGACGAAAAGTTCTCCAGGGCTTTGGGGAGGGGGGACCCGACCACTGAGTTCCTGACTCAACAAGGATTTAATCAAATTTCTGTAATCATGGAGTTCCTCTGTAAATGTACTTTGGTTTTCCTCTGGATGTTTGATAATCTTCAGAGGAAACTTGGGGAAAGACCCTCACAAAGACCATGGACACATCTACCCAGTGCCCCTTGCTCCTCAGGCATCTAGACATGTCCTCCCAACCAGAATCTTGGTAGACTGTTGCTGGGTATCTGCTGATGGACCCTCTAGACACAATGTACACCCCCATCAGGGAGGGGCAGGAAGAAGGAGGTGGGAGGACTAAGAATAAACAGCCCTGACTAGAAAGCCCACAGGAGGAGGTGGAGACAGAAAGGGCTGGGCTTCAGTGCAGCTTGCCAGATCCCTTTAGGAGAAGTGCTGGGGAAACGGGTATATACAGTCCTTCAGGACAGTCAAGGTGAGTGCAGAAGGCATGGGTTGGGTGTGGGGATTACCTGTAGCTAAGAACCTTCCAATTGTGCTGTTGTGAGGATGAGAACCAGGGTGTGAAGAACCAAATGTACAGGGCAGGAGTTGGGGGTACCCAAAGCACATAAAATCTTGCAGTGTGATAGATTAAAGTATGAGGAGCTTAAATGTTGCCTAAGGATAAATGTTAAGAACTTTTTCAGTGAACAGTTTATGGGGGACCATCTAGAGGCTGGTACCACCTACGAGTGTATGTGAATAGAGACAGTGAACAGATTGTATTGGGGTTGGACTGGGGTCAGACAGGGATTGGATTGGGTTTCAGGGTATGGGCAAAGACAACTTAGGCTATCCTTGGGGTGGAGGCCTAGTCTGTGATGGGAGATCAGGATACAGTTGTGATTTTGTTGGGGGCTTTGAGTGGGGCCAGGGTTTATTCTGTTCTCTTTCCTGGGAGTCAGAATATGACTGAAGATAGATTTAGTCATTTTTCTGGGGCTCTAGGTTCAGTCCCGATTCAGATCACAAGACTGTGGTTCAGTCCTCAGCCCTTTTAAAGGGTGACCTAATGTCTACACTGTGGCCTCCATGGCCCTGTGCTCTTTACCTTAGGCATACTAAAGCTCTTGAAGCTTTCCAAACAAGTTCTGTTCTTGTTCTTTCTCACTTCAGGACTCTGCCTTTGCCAGGATGCATTTTCAACAAGAAACCTCCAAACAAAATAAAACAAAACAAGATAAAGTAAAACAAGCAAAAACACCAGACCAAGTCGGTTTAAATTCCCTCAAGTCACTCAGAGTTTTGGCAAAGTCTTTGGGCATTGTTTCTGTAAAACAATACTACGTGGCCTGGCTCCAACTCCTCTGAACTCATCTCAAAGTCTTCCCCATCCTCAATTTTCTTCCTACCTTGACCTTTCTGTTCATGAACTCAAAGATTCATTTTTGCCTTAGGACCTTTTCTTCTTTTGGTCTCCCAAGCCTGAAACGCTCTGTTTCTACCTAGATCTTCGAATACCTGGTACGTTCTCATCACATAGCTCGTGTATCACCTCCTGAGAGACTTTCTGTCTGGACCTCACCTCTCTCCTACCTCTTGAATTTGTCCTTAGTGCACTTACAATTATCTGTCATTTTCTTGCCTATCTCTTTACTTTTCTTTGTTGCCTGTCTAGTGTATGAGCCACGTGAAAGCAGTGACCTTTTTTACTTACTCTTTGATATTATTTTTGACACTATATAACTGAATGTTACTGTTTCCAAACTTGACTGAATCCCCTGGTCAACCGTAACTGGTCCTGCTAGCTGTGGATTGATGTGGCCACTTCATGGAAGCCCTCTGAGGCTAAAGACCTTGCTAAGCTACTGTTGTTTTTGCTTCTAAGATGGTGGTGCCCACCCTTGACCTAGCACTTGTATAATGTGCTGTAATGACTGCATGTTTTTCTCGGTCTTTTTACACACGTGGAGGCCTTGAGCTGTGCCTTGTTTACTCTGCACCTTGTGTCTCCTGTGCTTAACACAGAGCTCGGCACACGGGAGCCAGCCAGACAAGAATTTCTAGAAAAAAATGAGTGTACTGAACAAAGTCTCACATCAGGCATTTCTTGTGTTCCACATTTGCCTGTAGTGGACACATGCCAAACTAGCCCCACTGGCTACTGAACTATTTCAAGCTTTGCAAATCTACAAAACACGTAGAACTTTTACCTAGTCCCATCTATGTAAGAAGTAGAAGGGCAGAGGCTTAAACCTTGGGGACTCTTTCTGGGTTGGCTTTGAGGGAGCAGATTGACTTCAGTGTGTAGGGAAAGAGCTTCCCTTTTCTGGGGAATTAGAAGTTATGATTGTGTCTTTCCAATATTATCTTGGCTGTTACAAATAAGAATAGCTGATATCCTACAAAGTTCACCTGCTTCACCTGCAAGCAGGAATTGGGGTATTGTGGGTACAGATGATTTGAGTGAATGTAATTCTGGGGAGACTCCTCATATGATACACTCAGGTAAGGTAAGCCTCCACAGGAATCAGGCACAAGCTCCTGCAGAATGAAGCCTCTGAGGCCTGAAAGTAGGAACCGGAGGCTCCCAGGTATGTCTGGGCTTCACTCCAAGAACATTCTCTTCCAAATTTCAACAGAGGCTGGAAGTAGTAACAGAGGCTCCCACAGCATTGCTCTGGGCATAGAACATTCTGTGAGTTTAGCCCAGTAAGTCCTGAGACTACAAATCCCCTCCCCCTTTCACATTCCCTAAGTGGGGAGAACAGCTTAGGTGTCCTGATCCCTAAAGAGGCCCCTGGACATACAGGTCCTTGATTTTGCATTACTTAGAGATTATCAGGAAAATTGTTTCTACAAAGTATCCACTATTAAGGAGACTGGGAGGGGTATGACAGCAGCCTGGCATATTGGAAAGCACATAGCGTTGATACCTGCTCTGTTCTTTGCTTTGTTATCTGTCAAATAGGATTAATAACATCTACTTGATAAGTTGGGGAGACTCCAGTTAGAGAAGGAGATGATGGCTGATAGAGAAGAAATTCTTCTCTACTTCTCTACTGTGGGGCCTGACCATGTCACAGCAGGGGGAACTGGGGCTGGAAGAGGAGAGTGGTGCGTGTCCTTATCCAGGAGAATCCTCTTTACTGCCCTCTTGTTTCCCTTCTAAGATGGTCTCTGGGAAAGTGTCCCACTTTTCAATCCCTTATCCTGCCTTGCCACTGGCCGTATTCTGTCACCTTCCAGAAGGTGCAGTGCAGTTAAAGGTAGCCCAGGATAACAGGATAGGAGTTAGATTAGGCTATTTCTAGGGAACTATTAGAAACAGATGACTGCTTTGTAGGGAGAATCAGTTTCTTCCAAGGATGTGACTCTTAGTAGGTAAATCAGGTTCCAGTGGACGGACTCACACTGAAAGATAGGGGAGAGGGTCTAAATACTATCAAATTATATTGCATGAAAATTGCAAAAATTCAGTTAAAAATACAAAGACAGCAAGGGTATAGAGCCCCTGGTCCTTTCTATTGACTTTTCCTTGGATCTGTCAGAAGGAGAGGATTCAGTCCTGGTAAGGAATGTAGGATAGGTTGGTGAGAGGGTTTGGACTGGTATTGGAGGGAGAGTCTTACTGGCCAGGAGGAAGGAAGGAAGAAGTTTGAGAGCCACAAAGAGAATAGAGACTCTGTATATGTGGGGGTCTCCTGCTCCTCCATTCCGTAGAAAGGGCTACGGTGTCTCTTACTCTCTGAAAAACATCCCCCGGACTTACTAAGATAGTTTGACATTTTTAGAGAAAAAAAAATATTTAAGAACAGGGCTACTCCTTTGGGATTAAGACAGTGTGTGGACTTTCTAAAAAAATCAAGAGAGGGAAGAAAAAAATACTTTCTCTGTTTATTTTCCTTGATTGTGTTTCATTTTAAAATAGAATGATTTATTTTTGACTTTCTTACAAACTTCAAACCATCTCTTGAGGGGGTGCAACGGTTCTAATGATGAACTGATGTTCAGGCTGCCAGGACACTTGGAAGTTATTTATTCTCTGTACCTTTTGGGAAACTGTAAAAGACTGGTTCATTTCAGGGCTGGGAAGTCTGTATTTGATACTTGTATTATCTAGATTACTTCATTTATTAGCTCTGAGGGCCTATGAGGTTCAAAATGACCTTTTATCTTACTTTGTGCTGCCAGGGCACCTCCCTTCCAGGCCAGCTGTCTCTTCCCTGTTTTGATTTCTATACACCTCTATACCTGTTCCTGCCTTTCCATTGTGAGAGACTGACTGCATTTGTACATGTGTGTATGGTTTGTGCACAGTATGACTACAGGTAGAGACTGAGTCAGGATTAAGACGAATTCGAAAAATGAAAAATTCAATTTCATAAGTTACACACATTTTCAGTGCCATATGCACTGTGATCATCTTACAATGCCCTTTGACATCGCTGATCTCATATATATTCACTGTATCACAATGAGTTATTATTCTCTGCATTGATTTATTATTATTAATTATTATTATTATTATTTCCAATCCCCAGGGCTTAGGGCCAAACCTTGTGTTTTGACCCTTAGGATTCTACACACATCAGTCTGCTCTCAGAGACCAGAGGATTTCACATCAATCCAGTATTTTTCCCAACATATTTCCTTATGCAGTTCATTTTAATCTTGGCAATCTGCCATTCTCTATTCATGGGAATTACTGGATGGCATGGGTAGTTGGTCCTCTGGGTCCCTGGAGCCACTTCTTGTTAATGCCTCCAGGTGAGGGAATCCCAGGTCGTGCCTGCTCTCAGACACATGTTCTGTTGCTTATCCCCTGCATTTATCAGAGCTGAGACATCGCAGTTGCCTTACTTTATGTTTTGTATTTTTCCACGTGCCCTGTGGCTCCCTGGGCATTTTGTTTGTTCTAAAGATCCTTGTTCTATACTTAAGATTACCCTGCCCTGACCTTGTATACTCTGCCTTTGAGGTCTCTGAAGTCCAGGTGTCAGGCAGCTCCATCTACCCCTTAGCTCTGCCTTTGAGGTCTCTGAAGTCCAGGTGTCAGGCAGCCCCATCTACCCCTTAGCTCTGCTATCTTCATCAGATGCTCACTGAAAGATTCTTTTATTAGTACAACTTATTTCATCTTGAACAAGCATTAATTTAAAGCTATTTGGTAGATTGAGTAACGTCCTTGGTATTAAGGAGTTTGTGATTAAGGGGAATAAATGGCTCTTCTTATCAGGAGGGTAAACGCATAAAAGGAGGCCTAAACAGAGTTATTTGGGTGCACACAATGGAAAGTGTTTAATTACACGCAGGGGAAAGGAGCTTAGGACAAATAGCACAAGAGAGAGGCGGTAAGCCCGGGAAGGAAGAGTAAGAATGGCAAGTCGAGTTCTGAGAGGAGGGAGTTCTTGACAGACGACTGAGTAGTACAAATGTCAAGAAGTCACAGAGCAATGGGAATCAACCTTACATTTGTGATCAGCATGCGCTCCAGTGTGGCTGGACATAGGGACCATTGTGAAGAGGAAACTAGAGCAGATGCTCAAAGAGCCAATTACCCATGTGCTAAGAAGTTTAGTTTGGATTCAAGAATCCATTTACTTGGGTGTTTTGTTTTATTTTGTATTTCTTTGAGATATTGTCTTTTGTAGGCCAGACTGACCTCCAAATTGCTATGTTGCCAAGGATAATATTGAACTTCTGATTCTTCTCCTTCACCTTCTGAGTACCTGGATTACAGGTGTCAGCTGCCATACCTTTGTTTTATGTAATGCTGAAGATTAAACCCAGGCCTATTTGTATGTCAGGCAAGCATTCTACCAGCTAAGCTACACCCAAGCCCTTCCTGGGTATCTTAAAAAACACAGGCAAGGGCTTGACTTCATCTGGTCAGATTAGCTGACAAAGCTCACAGCAGTGCTCGCAGGGGTATCTGCTTTGTGACTGGTGATTGGCATCAAGGAAAAAAGAAATACTCATTAAAACATTATAATCCACACTCACTATATGTGAGGAATTGTGTTAAGAGTACCCATCATCTTATTTCATTCTCACGTTGTTAAGAGTTAAGTGGAGAGAGATGAAGCCTGTGAAAGGATACCAGGAAGTGGTGATCAGAGAGCGAGCAGACAGGAGAGGAAGCAGTTTCAGGAGGGGGAGCGGTGTGTAGAGTGAGCAGTGCTGATCACTTTGGTCTCATCACCTGAAGTTGTTGTTTAAATAAGGTTCCCCTGTCCTAAGTCCTTTCCCTCCTGCGAACTGAGTCAAACTATTACCTTCTTTTCTGAAGTACATGTTCCTGGGCATTCTTTTACTGATGCCTGTGTCTGCTTGAGGGCATCTCTGGATGGGAGCTCAGTGGCAGAACAAAGCATATTCCATGATCTCAGCAAGTGGACTGTCTAAACATGTCCAGAAGCTGGTCATGAGCCCTGCATTAAATTTAACTGCTTTCTGAAAAACCCCGAAGAATCACCTCCTTTCAGTTCTCATAAGTCAAATTTATTTATCTATGTACCTCTCTATCTGTCTGTCTATTTTCTATCTATCATCTACCTATGGTCTATCATCTATCTATTATTTATCTGTGATCTGTCTATCTTTGATCTATCAATCTTCTATCAATCATCCATCTATGATCTATCTATCTATCTATGATCTATCTATCTCTATCTTCTATCAGTCATCTATCTATGATCTATCAATCATCTACCTATCAGTCATCTATCATCTACCTATCAATCATCTATCTTTCATCTATCTATCTACCTACCATCCATCTTTCTAATCTATCATCTATTTCCTCCCTCCTTCTGTCTACTTACACACACACACACACACACACACACACACACACACACAGAGCCAGGTGTGGTGGCACACACCTTTGATTCCAGCACTTGGGAGGCAGAGTCAGGGTCTGTAAGATCGAGGCCAGCCTCTGTGAGTTCCAGGCCAGCTGGGAGACTATCTCAAAAATCAACCAACCAAAGAACCCCCCCCCCCATATATACAGTCACATACCTACACATCCATATATACACACATACACCTTGTCAGCCCTCTGTATTTGTGGATCCTACATTCATAGATTTAACAAACTTTGGATTGAAATTAATTGAAAAAATTCTACTTTGAGAGACATTAGTAAGTATTAATAACATATCACTGTGATACTTTGACAGTAGATCAGTTAGCCAAAGAGGCTACTAGGTGACTAACGGAGGGACTGCCTATATGGCTAGGCTAGGAGAAGGATGACTCTTGGTCCAGATAGGAGAGAGTGGGATGGCACAATATTTCACCATGCTACCCAGAGAGTCACTCAGTGTGAAGTATGTGAACTGTTTATCCTTGGAATTTTCCATGAACTTTTTTCAAAATTCAAGTGAACACAAGTGACTGAAGTAACTGAAAGACTGCAGACAAGGGGAGCTATCTGCATTGAAAGAGTGCTCTTCTGAGGAGCACTGGGAAGCAGGGCAGTGTGGGCAGGGAAGAAAGCCAAGCCAGGCTGAAGTCTCAGCTGGAGACCACATCAACTTCCTTGGGAAATTCTGAATTTGACAGTGTTTCTGTTAGAGTTGTGAGGCTATTTTGTTTAGCAAGTATTTAGGTGGCATTTACACTGTATTAAGTATTATAAGTAATCTAGACGTGATTTACAGTACACAGTAGAATATGCACAGGTTATATGCAAATGCTAGACCATCAAAAGGATTTTAGGGTTTGGATTTCAGTATTTGTGAGATATCCTGAACCCAGTCCCCAAAGGATCCAAGAGATGGCTAGCTTGCTTTTTTTTTCCCCTCCCTCCCTCCTTCACTCTCTCCCTCCTTCGCTCCTTCCTTCTTCCCATCTATACATACATACAAACATACATACATACATACATACATACATACATGGACACATGCTCATAATATATACACATACATGCATATCTGCATCTATATTACTTTATAGTCAAATTAAATTCTGATTCATCGTGAACTCTGGTATAGGATTGGTTATTCCTCCAGTGCTTCTGATGGCATCGTTTCAGAGTTAGTTTTCTAAGAGTGTCAGTTCCACTTTTAGGCTGGATAAATCTTCTAGAAGCAAAGCCTGACAAGGAGGTTCTTTTCTTATTTTCATATGTCTCTGTGTGTAGTGTACACGTGTGTTTCTGCATGTTCATATGTGCATGAGTGTGTGTGTGTGTGTGTGTGTGTGTGTGTGTGTGTGTATGTGTACGAGTGTGTGAAGGCCCAAGACTGATGTTGGGAATCTTATTCAATCTTTCTTCCACCTTAGTATTTTGAAAAATACCAAGGGTCTCTTAATCAAACTCAGAGTTTACCAAGCTGGCTAATCTTGCTAGCCACCTTGTTCTGGGGTTCCCCGTCTCCCCGTCTCTGCCTTCTGAGGTTGTAATTACAGGCAAGCTGCCCGCCCACCTGGTGTTTACGTGAATTCTAGGGACCATAACTCTGGCCCTCTTGCTTTGGTGGCAAGCCCTTTAACCACTGAGTAAGCTCCCTAGTCCAGAAAGGGGGTTCTTGTTCAAGTGACATATGCCAGTCCCTTTTATCTAGAGTGGAAATGTTCTGAGATTTATAGCGGGTACCTGAGCTGAACCCTACACATAAAGCCTATATTAAGTGTTCATCTTTTCCACTGGAGGAAGCATTTGTGACCTCTCTGGCAACTCCAAATACTAGTATAACATTTTTTTGCCACATAGAGGCAAGGTATCTATCCTTTTGAACATTTACCCCTGACAAGTATTTTTTGTTTTTATATTTTGATGTTTTTTGAGACAGGCCACCCTGTAGTCCCTGATGGCCTGGAACTCACTATGTAGACAAGGCAGGCCTTGAACTCAGAGATCTGCCTGCCTCTACCTCTCAAGTGCTGGGATTAAAGGTGTGCACCACCATGCCTGGCACAGATCCCTGATAATTACTGACTTCCAGCTATGCCTCCTGGGATACACTGGAACCTCCTCTCTGAAGTGCCTCCCATTTGACCAGAAGAAATTCTCTGAAGAAAGGGGGTTCTGCTAAATGAGAGATAGGTACTTGGGCTTGGTAAATGGGGTCTGGCTGTGACACCAGTTGTTTACATTGCACCTATCATTCTTTTCCTAATAGAAACTGAGTAGGGCAAGTGGAAAACTTAGAACAAATATTTTATTTATTACCATTTTATGTGTCTGAGTGTATTATCTGCATATATGTAAATGCACCTGTGTCATGTAATGCCTGTAGAGGTCGAAGGAGGGTGTGGGATCCCCTGGAACTAAAGGTACAGTTAACCACCATGTGGGTGCTGGGAACTGAACCAGGGTCCTCTGCAAGAGCAGCAAGTGGTCTAAACTGCTGAGCCGTCTCTCCAGCCCCAGGTGTAAAATCTTGGTTGGACATCTGGGAAAAGAGAAACATAGAACTAGAGTTCAGGATAAATTTAATGTCATGTTTTTATTAGAGTAGGGATTATCATAATAAAGTAAATGTTATAAATTTTAGATTGATGTTGTGGGTTGATTAGATGAGTGGTGAGGTCAGATATCATTCTCAAGCTATGTCACTACTACTATTGATGCGTTTGAACCATAATTAACTTAATTTAGTTTAATGAAATGACTACAATTACAGTAAATATTAGATAATTTTCATTTTAAATTCCCCCTTCCATTGCATCACTTTTTAGGATCTGACAATGAGTTAAATGATTAATAGAGTAAATAATAAGTATTGATGTAAGCATAGGGATTTTCTTTAGTCTTAGAGAAGTAAATAATTCACAATATGTTTAGAATCTTGACTTATTGTTTCAATTATTATATAGATGAATTAGCAGGTAGGACTAAGTGCTTTTGCATCTGGTACCTCATTTATGGTTAGATTAAAATTGGAATAAGATCAGAGTTTTGATAGCTGATAGAATTAGAGTTTGGCTAGAGAATAGGATGTTAGGATGAAGGGCGGTATGGCGATGGGATTCTGAAGGCCCTGACCATGGCTTGTCTTTGTATTCCAGCTTCTACCGGCCTGGCACTGGCCACAGCTCAGCTCCTTCAGTATGGTGGGACTCAATGGCACCGAATCCAGTGCCACATATTTCATCCTAATAGGTCTTCCGGGACTGGAAGAGGCTCAGTTCTGGCTGGCTTTCCCATTGTGCTCTCTCTATCTCATTGCTGTGCTAGGTAACTTGACAATCATCTACGTTGTGAGGACGGAGCACAGCCTACATGAGCCCATGTATATTTTTCTCTGCATGCTTTCTGGTCTTGACATCCTCATCTCCACCTCTTCCATGCCCAAAATGATGGCCATCTTCTGGTTCAATTCCACTGTCATCCAGTTTGATGCTTGTCTGGTACAGATGTTTGCCATCCACTCCTTATCCGGCATGGAGTCCACGGTGCTGTTGGCTATGGCCTTTGATCGCTATGTGGCCATCTGCCACCCCCTCCGCCATGCCACTGTGCTCACATTGCCTCGTGTTACTAAGATCGGCATGGCTGCTGTGGTCCGGGGTGCTGCGCTGATGGCACCTCTGCCCGTCTTCATCAAAAGATTGCCCTTCTGCCATTCCAATATACTTTCTCATTCCTACTGCCTACACCAAGATGTCATGAAGCTGGCCTGTGCTGACATCCGTGTCAATGTCGTCTATGGTCTCATTGTCATCATCTCTGCCATTGGTCTGGACTCTCTTCTCATATCCTTCTCATATCTGCTCATCCTCAAGACCGTGCTGGGTTTGACACGTGAAGCCCAGGCAAAAGCATTTGGCACTTGTGTCTCTCACGTATGTGCTGTTTTCATATTTTATGTGCCTTTCATTGGATTGTCAATGGTGCACCGTTTTAGCAAGCAGCATGACTCTCTCCTGCCCGTCATTATGGCCAACACCTATCTGCTTGTTCCTCCTGTGCTCAACCCCATCGTCTATGGTGTGAAGACAAAGGAGATCCGGCAGCGTATCCTGCGTCTTTTCCATGTGACCACACATGCTTCAGATTGCTAAGAATCAGCCATTTCAGAAAATCAGTCTTTTCCATTCAGAGCTCTCCGATCCATTCTTTAATATCGACATTTTGGAAGACAGTATTAAGAAAACACACCTTTCTTAATAAAAATACAGCTCAGATCATTTAAAGGTGAAACCAGCAGGGAAATTTCAACTTGGAAAAGAATGACAAGACCATAGCCATCTAATCCAAGTTCTCAATGTTATTTTCTCCTTTGACTTTTCTGTATATGATTAATAAGACCAAGACTTCTACTTGGAGGGCTGTTACTTCCTATGTTACTATCGATTCCAAATCCAATTCCATCTTCTACTTCCTTCCCCTGAGGGTTCACAGCATTCTGAGACCGGGGCAACACATCTAAAGAATGCTTATCAAGTGCACGAGAAAAAGGAAACAGCACAAGACTACAATGAAGTTAGATAACCTGGATGAAAATACGACTTCCTTTCAGAATTCCCAGGGATACTGAATTTCTGGAAAGAAATTACATCTGATTTCCTTCTCCAAAAAAATCTCTACAGAGAAGAAATAATTGCTTTTCTTCTGGATACTGAACCAGAAAAAGCTACATTTTCCTACATTAAGAAAGACGACACCCTTCTTATTAGAGTTTCATAGCCCATGAGCACTCTTTTTCATATTTGACTCTTACCAACTTTTTAGCGTAAGCAGGGATATTATTAGAATCCTGAGTGCACCAATGGGGAAACTGGTATTTCATAATAACCACTGAATTATATAGGATCATAGAAGCTGAAAAATAGAAAAAAGAAATCTCATGCCTAGTCTTATCTTATATAGAAGAATTTTAGACAGACCAGTAGGACATTGAGTTAGGTACTTCCAGAGTCTTGCATTGTTTAGAGTCTTTTCTTTGCACTTGCCAAGTGATGTTTTAAGGAACTTCTTATCAATAGTACTCACGGCTTTAATAATTTCAATAGTCACTGTTCATGGTCTGGGTCCAATCGCCACTGTAGCTACAGAGTAGAAGCAGGAGAGTGTTAGAGGAGTTTCGAAATCGTGGCTTATGTGGGAAACATCGTGATTAGCAGTAGAGTCCTGGGTATCTGAGCGATACTTTAGGATAAGAAGCTGAGAATATTCAGCAGATGGTGGCCTAAAGGCAGGCCTTGTCGCCACAGACCAGAGAGTTAAGAACAAGAGGCACCCTGAGGCTGAGTAGGGCCAGTAGCCATCTGATTATTCAGGAGGCAGTAAGGTAAGGAAAGGGTGGTCCATGTGAAATGAGGAGAGCTTACGTCAGTTAGCACATGTACCCAAGGCTTTGAGGTATCTTGCAATGAAGTGCATAGCATCAATATTTATATCATGACACTGAGAGAGGAAAATGAGTTCATCCCTGGCAGCTGTAATTAGCATGGATATAGCTGTGGGGTCCACCTGGGAGCTCACAAGCCAAGAGCATCGTTTTGAGGAGTGGCTTGGGCACTCTAGGAGTGCAGTTGTAGACTGTGCAGGGATAGAGATCATCACTGACAGAGAAAGTCCTAGACAGTGTGCAGTCGGCAAGTATGGGAGGCAGGCAGCATAGTGGGAAGCAGGCTAGAAATTTCTGGTCACAGCTACCAGCACAGGGACCTTCTTGGGAGAGAGGACATAGAGGTGACACACCCAGCTTCTTGGACTATATTCCAGAAAATGGGGACTGTGGGTGTTATAGAACTGGCTAGGTTCATGTGCATAGTGGGGAAAATAAATAGCATAAAATGTGGTCAGTGCAGGCTTTGGTCACTTTGAAGTGTGGTGTGGGGAGATTTCATTGCCCAGAAGTACCCTGACATTGTGATTGCAAGAAAGACGATAAAAAGAAGAACGTGTTTTGCGTATTAGCAAAACGATGCATGATAACTGTAAACAAAAATCTCAGAGATCCTGAAAATATAAAAGAAGTAAAAATATAATAAAACACCCCACATTAATCTGTAAGCGTAAAAGAATTTAAAAAGTATCACTGCTAGCATTTGGTGTTTATCTTTCCTAGTTTTTAACATATACTTGTATGTATACTTATGCGTGGGCACACGATAAAAGTGTGTGTGTGTGTGTGTTTGTGTGTGTGTATGTCTGTGTGTGTTTTATTTTTGAAGAGTTTTTTGAGAAAGGATCCCGTGTAGCCTGAGGTGGACTCAAACTTGCCGTATATCTGAGCATGACCTTGAACTCCTGATTCTTTGGCACCCACCTCTCAGGTCCTGGGATCACAGGCATATGCCACCACTCATACATAGCTGTATGTAAGCTTTATGGAGCCTTTAGGAGGAGAACAAAATGGCTCATGAAAGGATTAGTTAGACAAATTAGTTTTTTTTCCTAGGAATACAGTTAATACCTTAGATTTTAGAAGGGATTTTAAGTGTGTGATAGTGATAAGCCATGGAGAGATTCATGGCTTTGATCCCAAATAGCAGGAATTTTGTGAATGAAAATACACCCACTTCCATCATTATCACCATTTCTGCCCTTGTGTTTCCAAACAAACATGAAATAGAAAAAAATCAGCAAAGCCATAGCAGGAATGACTGCGTTGTTAGACCAGATTTCTGAAGATTTAGTTCACAAAGACTCACTGATGCTCCCTGCAGGGTCTGGAACATAAACTACAATGAAGGGACACTTTGATTGTGCATCACCTCTACTCTTTGTGTCAATTCTAGGATGAAAAGATTCTATAAGGTTCTATGGAAGATTTTTAGTGTTCAAAGTGGGTGATGAACATAGACACTGAAACCCAAAACCAATGATATAATATGGTTCTTTCCTAAATCTCAGTCTTCCCATCCATGGAAGTGCCGATTCAAGGGAAAGGGCGGTCCTCCTGAATGCCCTCTATACCCAATGGAGTCTTATGCAACTTAATTTATAGGGGGGTATGTGACAGTAACTTGAATAGATAATGACTCACTCAGAAGTCTCACTCAAATGTTTCTAAACCCAAACCGGTCCAATTGTAAAGCTGTTTCAAAGGTCTGAAAACACTCAAGAATGAATAGAGTCTGGGCCCACAGTTCACAAGAAGCTTCATTTTAAATACTTCCCATAAACTAGGTTTAGGACTGAGACAAAAGATGCCTAAAACAAAACCATTGTGAAGGTCAAGGAAATGACTCACACAGTTGAGAATCTGAGCCAACTCATTGGCAGTCAGAATGCAGAACACATATTTTATGAAAAATCACAAGATAAAACTTAGAAAATGACACGAGTGATTTAATATTATTCAGCCTTCGCTGCAACCCTCTCCCGACCCCAAAATATCCAAGTGACTGATGAAAGGGGCAAAGTCAAGATGACAGAAAGGAAATAAGGAAGGTCGAAGATATATAATGAGAGATATATAATGAAGGTTTGTCCAGGACACAAATAGTGGTCATACCTCTTACATTTCCAAGGGAGCCGAGAGAGATGTAGGACCATTAACTCTAAGTAAGTTAAAATGAAGAGCTGTGGGTGTGGAGAGATCTGAAATCAGACCTAGAAGAAAATGCCAATGTTAACAGCAGACTTGAATGTGGAGACTGCCAGGTACAAAGGAGTGGGGTCTCTGGGAGAAATGCCATTTCTGAACTAACTAGCAGGAAGAGTCTGTGCTTATTCGCTTAATCATAAACATTTATGGAAAAAGTTAATAATTTAAGGTAATATGTGAGGAGGATTGGGCCATAAAAGAACGAGGCAGGGAACCCGACTTTAGGGAACTTTTAGTTGCTACAAATTCTTCTAGCAATAACTAGATGGTCTTACTCCAGGATATGAAAGCTTGTTTTCTTTCACTAGTACTGTGGGGCAGAGTGGTGGTTCAGATAAGTACTTAAACTGATTAGTCTTTTTTGTTCCAGCCTGGCATATGTATCCAACATACCTCCAATGTACAATTCATTCAACTAGCTTATGTAATAGAACATTTAATAAACATTAAAAAATAATCTTTACATATTAAGTATAAATGAAAGAAATAAAATTTTATGTGCAAGCAATGTCATGCAAGATAGTCGTTTTCATTTCTGGCATCCCTTCTTCAAATACCGTGAAATACCTTGCCACAGTCAGATATGAAAAGGTATAATAAATAGTAGATGCTGAAGGGATGAGATGGTACCTTTGCTCCGTGTACACATTTACTTAAAAAGGTAAAGTTTTTTCATATTGCCCTATTTTTCTTTATCTCACTCAATTTCTGCTTGGCCCAGAAGAAAACATTTTTTTCTAGGGCCTAGAGAAATGGGTCAGCAGTTAAGAGCACTGACTGGTTTTGCAGAGGACCTGGTTTGGTTTCCAGAACCAACATAGTGACTAGTAACTGTCTGTAACTCCAGTTCCAGGGGATGTGATGTACTCTTCTGTCCTTAGAGTACATTGCATAACATGAGTACACTTATATACATGCAGGCAATATGCTCATGCACATAAAATAAAAATAATAAATAAAATATATTTAAAAATTATTCTCTTTGGGTAGCTTCCTAATTTCAGGCATGATCTATGAACTATTGATCTGTATTTTCTAGTAATTTCTTTTAAAAATTTTTATTTATTATTTTTATTTTAGGTGTATGAGTGTATTGCCTGCATGTATGTAAGTGCACTCATATCGTGCATTGCCCACAGATGTCTGAAGATGGTATCAGATTTCCTTGGAACTGGAGTTACAGATGGTTGTTAGCATCATGTGGGTGCTGGGAATTGAACCTGGGTCAGCTGCAAGAGCAGCCAGTTATCTTCACAGCTGAACCAACTCTTCAGCCTATCTGGTAATTTCTTGCACAGATATTTATTATGATACTTTTTGTCTATACTATGGTTGTGTCTTCCTGTGCATTTGTCCTGACATAAGTTGTAAGATTCTGGAAATATAGGAACATGTTTCATGCAGTTGTCAGTCTTAATCCCCAACACTGAGTCTTTACAAAATAAAAGCTAGAAATAGATTTATAACATGAACAGTCTTTCCACTACCTCACTGTGACTATGATTTCCAGTGCTCTTTACAGTATCTCTTATTTTACTCAGACTCTGATATAGTTTGAGTTAATCAGCCTTTCCCTTTTCTGCTTAGCACTTTGAGCATGGCTCCCCTGATGGGCCTGGACTTGACACTGTAGATGATGGGGTTGAGCACAGGAGGCACCACCAGGTACACATAGGCAACAAGAGCATGTACAATGTGGGGCAGGTGCCTCCCAAAACGGTGGATCATGGACACACCTATGACTGGGATGTAGAATACCAGGACAGCTAGGATATGGGAAACACAGGTATTGAGAGCCCGGGCACGCTCCTTGGGAGAGGCTAGCCTCATCACTGTACGAAGAATTAGGGTATAGGACAGGACAATCAGTAAGGAGTCTACACTCACTGTGGAGAGAACCACATATAGTCCATAGAGGATGTTGACGGTAATGTCAGCACAGGCCAGCTTCATGACGTCAGCATGGAAGCAGAATGAGTGTGACAGGAGGATCTTGCCAGGGCAATAGTTAAGACGCTTCAACAAGAAAGGCACTGGTAAGAGGGACAGAGTAGCTCGAGTTGTAATGACCACCCCAATCCTGAGGATGACATTGTTTGTGAGAACAGCGGCATAGCGCAGGGGGTTGGAGATGGCCAGAAAGCGGTCAAATGACATGGCCAGGAGAACTGAGGACTCCACCACAGAGAAAGAGTGTAGAAAGAACATCTGTATGAGGCAGGCATTGAAACCGATGGAATGATAGTCGAACCAGAGCACAGCCAGGGTGGTGGGCAGTGTGGACAAGGTGAGGCCCACATCACTGAGGGCCAGCATGGATAGGAAGTAGTACATGGGCTGGTGCAGGCTAGGGGTCCTCCTCACAGCCAGGAGGATGAGGCAGTTTCCGGTGAGTGCCACTGTGTACATGAAGGAGAAAGGAATGGAGATCCAGCCATGAACCGCCTGGTACCCTGGGATGCCAATCATGAGGAAAGCATGGGGCTGGAAGAAGGAGATGTTGATGTAGTACTGGGAAGAGAACATCCTTTGGAGACAACTGTCCAGTTCTGAGGGATGTAGTTTCATCAATTTGGACATACACCAAGAATATCTAGAATGAAAGAAGACAGCTAGAATTGAGTCGGATCAAGTTCCATTAGTTCCATTTAGTGACATACATAAAAGCATAATATTTACAACAAAATCTATGCAGACTTTATTATATTGTATTCTTTTTAGCTTGATGATACCATTCCTAGATTTTCTCATTTCATTGTGAAACCATGACTACTTTACTTTCTTCAAAAATCTGACTCCTTTCAAAAATCGATTGGGCCTTGTACTTATGGATATGTATGAGGTTCATCCCCTAAAATTCTCATTTTTAGGGAAATTTTCTTTCTTTAGTTATCCTTTATTTCAACAAGAAATCAGATAAGTACAATAGAGCCAAGACATATTCTTTTGTGAATAATAAATGTATCATATATGGAGACATTCAGTCCAATTGATGAGGTATTTCTTTTCTGCCTATCACTGCTACTATTTTTTTCAGAAATGCAGTTCACTAATTGATTGCTTTCTTTAGATTCATCATTGTCTTACAAGAATAAGCAGATACTGGCTCTTTTGTAGTCTTGTCATTGAAGCTTTGAGAATAAACTTCATATGAGAGTTTTTTCTTTACTTAGGTATTCATTTTAGTCATGAGTAGATTAGGTTAAAAATTAGTAAACTTGAAGAGTTTGTTTTCCAGTACCTGAAATATTGACACTCTTATTAAAAAAATTACAGGTTTTGAAAACTTATTACTCCACAGAAAATTCAAACAATGGCTGCATCACCTGCCTTAAGTTTGTTGAATTAACTTTCTTCTCCAGGAGGACAAAATTCACTTCTAACAAACCTACATTTTTACTCTTATGTTAAGGACACACTAAAATGTCATTATATAGTCTTATAAGTTTCTTACATTCTCTCCTATCCTAGAATGTAAGGAGGTCGACCAGTCTCCGAAAGCAACAAAAATACATGTTCTTCTTCATATGCAGATTCTAGCTTATAGTTTACACATGTATATTGGTAAATAAATTCACATGCAGGTATAGTAAAACATTTAGAAAGAAGAGTCAGAGAAGGTAACTAAAAAGTCATACTAATGAGTACACACACACACACACACACACACACACACATATATATATATATATATATATATATATATATTACTCGGTGTAGTAATTTGAACCGTAGCTCAATGCAAAGCAAGTCCTTAAATGGGATATGTCCACATGTGATTCTATGAGGAGGTTGGTATCTTACTGGGATATACGGATTTAATTGTTCTTTTCACTATTTCTGTTCAGTGTAGTTTTCAAGTGCTGATAAACTTAGGGTATTTTACTGAAAGTAGGAATGGAGAGAAAATTGAAAAGCTTCTAATCACTAGGGTCACACATGGTTAAGCTAATATAGAATCGGATTCCATCTGGTAGGACACAATAATCAGAGTATTCTTCCTCTGGCCTCAGCAGCGTCTACTTTGTATTCAAGCTGAGAATGTATTATTTCTCTGTGCCTAGAGGGAACTGGAGAGCTCTTGTTTGGTAAGAGATGAAGATTTAAACTAGAAAGGTGGAGAGAAGCAAGAGATTAAACAGCCCTACGGAGTCCGAAAATGAGAAGTGGCTGTGCTGCCTTTACCCCCATTGTTTTGTACTTTTAAATTGATTTATGTTTATTTTATGTGAGTGTTTTGCCTATATGTATGTAAATACACCTGTGTTATGCAATCTCCATGGAGGCCAGAAGAGGATGTCAGATCCCCTGGAAATGGAATTACAGATGGCTGTCATGGGGTGCTGGAAACCAAACGTGGGTCCTCTCAAAAACAACCAGGTCTCTTAACACCATAGCCATCTCTCCAGCTCTGGTTTTACACTTCTTAAATCCAATTATTCAAGAGCTCATCCGTTTATCTCGCTCTTGGCTTTTCCATGACTGCTTTTGACATATAAGAAACTTCATGACTCATGCTTAAGCATTTTGGGCTGAATTTCTCCACACACAGAATCCAGAGGCTTTGGACGAGGCTTCGTTTCCCCACCTGCTGTTCAGATGAGAAGGCCATGGGTTGAGAAGTGTAACCAGCCTCTTCTGGTGGATGGTCCATGTATTGCCATCTTGGAGTATGAATCTCTGTATGTCTGACATCAAATCTAGTACTCTCTCTTATGTCCTGTCCTGATGAAACAAAGCATTTGAAAATTTGTCTGGAGTGAGAACAACTACAAACATTGCTTCTATGATGATGGTATTTCCTGACACTGTATTTCTCAAGGTTTTCATCATATATGGTCATAATGTGCACAGTTATTGTGAATTGTCATCCCTGAAGGACTGCTATTCCTGTTTTCAGGAAAGAAACTCATTTAGGTTACTGCTCTTTATAAAAGCCTTCAAAGGTTTGGTAGGATGCTTGTGATATGGCTGGCACACTTCTGTAAGCGTGGCACTTGCCTAACTCGCCATTCACTGGATGGTGAACTTCCTCTTCAGGATGCTTTAGCTATGACGATCAGTATCCCAAACAGGAAATAGGTCCAGTTATTTTTTTCCAGTTTGGGGATTTTGTGTTCTGTCTGTATTCTCTCTCTCTTTCTTTCTCTCTCTCTCTCTCTTTATGGTTCGACTCTTCCTTCCTTCCGATATTAAACATAATTTACTCAGAGAGGCATTTGGATAGTACTCTCCAAATTGATGCCCTGAGCTACGCTTCATCTTTTATTACCCTCACATGACACATTCTCAGTTTCTTGTATTCCACCCAAGTGATTTTTAAATTTTATGGTTAGTTCTTTCCTTGATGACTCTGTCTCTCTCACTAGACTACAATTTCCATGAATGCATCAGCTGTGAGGTTTCATTGGTTAAGATGTAGCTCTTACCCAGTGCAGCCCCTGGTACAGAGTGAATTCCCAGTCAACATTTGCTTGTTTGAATGAATAATTAATGGAATGAGCAATCAAGTCCTATACACGAAGGAAAAGGAAGTAAAATATAAGTTGTGTTGAGGCCGGAGAGGTGTTTCAGCAATTGAGTGCTTATTGTGGTTCCAGAGGACCCAGATTCAGTTCCTAGCACCCACATGACAGGTCATAGTCATCGGTAATACCAGCTCCAGGGAGTCACTGCCTTTTTCTGGCTTTCACAGGCTCTTGCACATATGGTTCACATACACACACACACACACACACATATCAAAAAGATAAGGCATATTCCTCTAGATTTCAAGTATTAGACTTGATGGCTGACTGTGAAGAAGGTGAAATTAGAGTCCTATTCCAGGAAATCATGATTGGTATACATGGGATGGATATGATGTGTTTGATTCATAGTTGATTGCTAGGAGAGGAAATGTCTAAGAAGGGTTTGCTTAAATTTCTGAATAATGGATTTTTACCAAGTCCAAATGAATCTCAGCTATTTTATCTATCGTTCCCTGTTGTCAGAAGTCTGATGGGGGTAGCCACAGATGAATATGCCCATAGCTAACCTGCACAGTGTCAAGGTTCACAGCCATCTCACTGATGCCCACTATCTTCTCATCATACCGTATACCTGTGCCATTCTACAAATCATCCAAGTCAAAGTAAATTGCCCATAATCTGATTTCTTATACAGATTTTAGAGGAAAATTGCTGGCTTTTTACTTACCCTCAACTTACATGACCACCTCTGTAGTTCTGTAACCCTCACTGTCGATTTGTAAGTTGTTCCAGTCACCTTAGTCTTCCTCAGTCAGCATCTTCAAGTTCGTACCCTGTGGATGCATTGAATTTACCTATCATTTTCTGTTCTTGTCCATGAGTGTCTTTAGCTGCAGTTCAGTGTTCATACTTGAATGTTCAGTTGAATGCAAATCTACTGAGCTGGAATATGGGAGACCAACTGCCCATCTCTCACTTGTCAAAGTAACAGTCACACATAGCATGAAGCACAGGAAATAAATTTCAACCTGTTTTTAAACTTAGAGAGTTAGAGGAAAGGTTTCTGGCTTCAGTCATGTTATGACATCATTGTGTTGTTAGGAATTTAGTCAAGCTTCCCAGAGCAATGAATTTAACTGTGACACCTTTCACTACCTTTTGAATGTCCCGCCATGTGGTACACAATGTAGAATGAGTTTAATACCCAGTCTCTAAGCTCTGCCATAGCATGTGAGGTAGATTTACCTAAATTCCTTATTTTAAATATTAAAAAAATATTTAATGATTTTATGTGTATGAACATTTTACATGCATGCATGTGAGTGTACCACATGTGTGTGATACCCATGGAAGCCAGAAGAGGGTGTCAGATCCCCTGGAACTGGAGTTGTGTATGATTATCAGCTCCCACATGGATGCTGGGAACCAAACTGTGTTGGGCACTGGCCTCATGTTCTCCTCCTGGTCCTCCCTTCCTTACATAGGTATGGGAGAAATGAGGTAGATTCTCTGTCCTTCGAACTCTGGCATTGATGATTACAAGAGCTACTGTCCCTTAAACTCAATCTTTTTCTTTCATTTATTTATCATCTTTCCCAATTCTTGGCTTGGTGCTTACTTTATTCCTCTGAATCTCCTTCTCTAAGGCTCTGTTCTCAACATTTTTTTCTGTTTATAGCGTTTTTCTTTTCTTGAGAGTACTATTTTGTGTCTGTAAAATCCAAGCACAATAATTTACACAGCAGTTGCTGATTTGTTACTCTTCAACTAGTTGGAATTTTACCCAAACTGTAAATCTGATTCATAAAGCGGCACTCAGTGTATGATGGACATGTGGTTAATTTTCTCTGCTAGTTTTGCTAAGCTATAGTTACTGGATTTTTACCAACACCAGTCTTTATGTTATTATGAATATATGTTTTTATATGTAATTAACTGTTCATAAAATTATTTTTATTTTATGAAATAAAGAGTGTTTTATCTACATATAAGTGTGCCACATGCATGTGGTGCTCACAACGGGCAGAAGAGGGTGTCAAATCTCCTAGAATTGGAGTTAGGGATGGTTGTTAGATACCATGTGGGTGCAGGGAAGCAAACCTGGGTCTTTTCCAAGACCAGCCAGTGCTCTCATGGCTGAGCCACTTCTTCAGATCTTATTGCAATTAGTTTTTAAATGGGTGTTTGAAGAAAGGCCTTTCCCTTCTGTTCTGTGGCTGGACTTCTTGTCATCAAAAAAGACAAAAGGCTGATATTCTCCTAGGAAAATGAGTTCTCCTCCAGATTGTCTTGAGGCTGCAGAGTGCAACGTCAATTCTTCCTCGAGTCTCCATCCTGTCCTACACGTTGCAGACGTAATCTTTACCACTGTGTATGCCAATCCCCCACCTCTCTCTGAGTCTTCCTCTCTGTCTTTCTCTGACTCTCTCTCCTTTCTTTCACTCTCCTTGGTTCTATTTCTTTTGGGAACATTGACCAGTATACAATATATATATTAAAATTCAAGCATGAACATCTGTAATTTTTCCAGTATGTCTGTACAGAAGGAACTTTGAGTAGACTCATTTACAATCACTACTTTGAATTATCCATAGGAGCATCTTTCTTTGAAAGTGAGCAGAAGTTTATGAGCTTTTGACTCAGCTACTTGGGTCATAGGTCACAGAAAAGGAAGCTTCTGATATTATTTTTATTATTCAGTATATAAAGCTGCCAAGTCTGAGATACCCAATACATGGATCTCTTTAATTTGGTTCTATTTGTGTTTTGTTATTTATTTTCCTTTATTCTTCTATAGGGAAAAGAGGAAGACAAGCCCTCTAGCACTCTGAAAACAGAAAGAGTAGGCTCTGGTCACTCACCTTGGCTGTGTTGTTGGGTGGATCTGTTTCACCATATCCTGTGGAACCTAGTAACCTCCTTCAGTTAAGTTATTCTTTCATGCTGCTTCTAGAAAATGCTTCCAGACTCAAGGGACCATGAGCTTTGGGTCACAGAGAAATTGCTCTGTGTTGAACTCCACCCCTGGGATGGGAATATTTGTTGAGAGGGCAAGATGGCTAGAGGAATCTCAGAGAGATCGGAGACCAGTCAGAACTCTAGCCCAGCCTTCTCTGAGACACACTTTCCATGAGGCATCTGTGGCCCATCTGTACTTGTTCATCTCAGTTTTAGTAAGTTCCTTTTCCTAGTTCCTGGACTGACACTGAATCAGCTAGCACTGGGACAGATTTCTTGAAAATAATAACAGGTTAAAGATTCTTTAGGTCAAGAGAACTTCAGAAAGTGAAGATGCGTGAGGAAATATTGATATTGAGGCAGCTGACCAAGGTGCTGAAAATCAGAAATCTGCCATTTTTCTGAATTCCCCAGTTAGAATTATTATTTTTTTCTCATTTTATTATTTTTATTTTATGTGTATGAGTGTATTGCCTGCATGTGTGTAAGTATATCTGTGTCATACTGCCCTCAGAGGTTGGAAGTGGATGTCAGATTCCCCTTGGCACTGGAGTTACAGATGGTTGTCAGCCACCATGTGGGTTCTCTGCAAGAGCAGCCACTGCTCTTAATCACTGAACCATCACTCCAATCCCAATGTTCGATTTATTTAAAATACTTCTGTTCGACCTGCGTAATGACAAATCAGTTGATATGCCCATGTGGATGAGGGAAATTTCATGGGGCTCCACCTCAAAATAAAGAGCTACAGGCAATCAATGCATGCTGAGGGAGAGAGTGAGAATCAGCTTTCTCCAGTAGCTCCCTAAAAGGTTGTCTAACCCAGCCACCAGCCCTAAACACACGTGGACATGAGCATCAGCATTATATGTCCGTACTTATGATAATAATCATCGAAGATGATAAGAAATCACGAGGGAGTGGGGGAGGACGGGGGAGGAGCTGGAAGGAGACGAGATAGACATGGTGCAAATTCAGTGCTCAAGTAGAAAGTCCTCAAAAACAGCATTTATATTAAAAAAGATGAAAATCAAAAACCTTTGTTTGAGTTGCTGATCTGAGGTTCACAAATGATATGAACTTGGTCTGGCGATGAGGACTAAATTTTTAAGAGTTTCTGAAAAGGCATTAAGCATACTTCTGCAATTTTGCACAATTCCATAGAGCCACATTCTCAGCACTGACCGATATAAAATCAAAGTATTAGTCATTTCTGAAGAAGGTTGGAGAGATTTACAACTTTCAATATGAAATATGCATCTGTCTCATTAGTATTCAAATGTTCTTTTCTGTTTTAAGTGGTAAAATTTTATGTTTAACAAAATTGGTTAAAAATAAATTTCTTCATGATTTATTATTACCTGTAAATGTTTGATTTGTAGATCTATTTTATATGGGTGCATACACAGGGTTGTATAAAAATTTTTCAGGTGAAAGAATCATGACTGAAATAAGTAGAAGACCTCGTCCAATGTCCAATTAATGAATGATGTTTAGTACCACAAGACTAGAAAATCTTTGTTGGGATTTACTACATATTTTAATATTCATCATTTAGTGAATGATGACTCTAATAATATCATATGTTAAAATTACTCACATGTAGTGACAGAGGAACAAAACAAGATACAGTTAAAAGTCTGTTCCTTTTCTCATCCTGGCCTCTGTACATACTATAAACAATGCATTTAACATAGCAAACATTTTAATTTTTATACATTTTGTACACATACATACAGAAATTTGAAGTTTTCAAAGAAAATGCAATGTGAAAATCATTTTTGTGATCATGGTATTTAACACGATCAGAAAAATGCTATTAAGAAAATACTTGTAAAATAAGAAAATAAATAAACAAAAATAAATTTCAGATCAGGTATTTGAAGATCAGATCAGAAATTTGAAGTTTTCAAAGAAAATGCAATGTGAAAATCGTTTTTGTGATCATGGTATTTAGCATGATCAGAAAAATGCTATCAAGAAAATACTTGTAAAATAAGAAAATAAACAAAAATAAATTTCAGATCAGGTAATGTAGCTTAGAAGTATAATGCATACTCAGCATCTGAAAGGTCCTTAATATAGTCCAAGCACCACAGAATATAGCAATAGTAACAAGTTTCAACACAGGGTGACACTTCTCATTATAATGAAGTTATTAGAATGACTTGATGGCTCATTATTTTGTTGTTTTTATTTCCCAACCTCTTTACAGGCTAGGATTCTTGCAAGTATCCTGTGCCATCAGGTCTGGTCTTTTCCTCTCAGTATCCTGAGCATGCCCCCCCTGATGGGCCTGGACTTGACACTGTAGATGATGGGGTTGAGCACAGGAGGCACCACCAGGTACACATAGGCAACAAGAGCATGTACAATGTGGGGCAGGTGCCTCCCAAAACGGTGGATCATGGACACACCTATGACTGGGATGTAGAATACCAGGACAGCTAGGATATGGGAAACACAGGTATTGAGAGCCCGGGCATGCTCCTTGGGAGAGGCTAGCCTCATCACTGTATGAAGAATTAAGGTATAGGACAGGACAATCAGTAAGGAGTCTACACCCACTGTGGAAAGAACCACATATAGTCCATAGAGGATGTTGACGGTAATGTCAGCACAGGCCAGCTTCATGACGTCAGCATGGAAGCAGAATGAGTGTGACAGGAGGATCTTGCCAGGGCAACAGTTAAGTCGCTTCAACAGGAAGGGCCCTGGGAAGAGAGACAGTGTGGCTCGAGCTACAATGGTCACCCCAATCCTGAGGATGACATTGTTTGTGAGGACAGCTGCATAGCTCAGGGGGTTGGAGATGGCCAGAAAGCGGTCAAATGACATGGCCAGGAGAACTGAGGACTCCACCACAGAGAAAGAGTGTAGAAAGAACATCTGTATGAGGCAGGCATTGAAACCAATGAAATGATAGTTGAACCAGAGCACAGCCAGGGTGGTGGGCAGTGTGGACAAGGTGAGGCCCACATCACTGAGGGCCAGCATGGATAGGAAGTAGTACATGGGCTGGTGCAGGCTAGGGGTCCTCCTCACAGCCAGGAGGATGAGGCAGTTTCCGGTGAGTGCCACTGTGTACATGAAGGAGAAAGGAATGGAGATCCAGCCGTGAACCGCCTCATACCCTGGGATGCCAATCATGAGGAAAGCATGGGGCTGGAAGAAGGAGATGTTAATATAAGCCTGAAATGGTAGCATCCCGAGCAACAACTGGAGGCTCCAGGAAGTTTAACCTTGGAATAAATCTGAGAAAAGAGATGATGTCAATGTAAAAATTCGCAGTGTATTATCTAGTGAGTTAAAGCACACATATAATGATGCAATCCAGACAAAAGTATACTTCCATCTGAAAGAAAAAATATATTTCTATAGAAAGAAATAGGGCTGGTGGAATGACTTAGTGGATGAAAGTCCTGACTCCATGGCTTGGTGATCTCTGTTAGATCCCCAGATACCATATATGGAGGTAGAGAACTGACTCCCTCTGCTTGGCCTCTGACCTCAACATGCATGCTGCGGTGTACACACACAGTTACAACACACACACACACACACAGACACAAACACATACATGATAAATATATATTTACATCACTCCTCCTCAGTTCCTCACATATCCTACCCAGTTCCTTTCAACTTCATGGCTTCTTCCCTAATTAATTTGCTATATATTATTATCTATCTATCTATCTATCTATCTATCTATCTATCTATCTGTCTATCTATCTATCTATTTATCCATCTATCTATCATCTATCTATCTATCTATCTATCTATCTATCATCTATCTATCATCTATCTACCTATCTATCTGAGTTCATTTAGAGGTGCTCTTGTGTATGTGTGTTTAAGACTTACTACTTGGAAAGTTATCCAATCCTAACAGGGAGCTCCTTCCTGAGTAAGCTGATTCTCCCTCCCCCAGCAGACTTTGATTGCCTGTAGTTCATCTAGAAGTGGGATGTTGTGAAACTTCCCCCATCCACAATGACATGTCAACTGGTGTCACTATGCCGATCTTATTTAGGCAGTCACACTGTTGAGATTTCATGGGTACAGCTTCCCTGTTATGTCTAGCCATGGGCATCCTAGCTGTTGCAGTTTTTCTACAAACCTTTTCCTATGTGTTCCCTGGGCCTTAGGTATATGTGTTGCCTTGTAGAATAAACAAAAATTTTGTAAACATCTTTTTAATAGTAGCAAAATTTAACATGAGAAAACACCTACCTAATCATTTAAATCTCTCAAGACTACTAGGCCATATACACCAAACAAGTGGTAAAATTTTATGTTTAACAAAATTGGTTAAAAATAAATTTCTTCATGATTTATTATTACCTGTAAATGTTTGATTTGTAGATCTATTTTATATGGGTGCATACACAGGGTTGTATAAAAATTTTTCAGGTGAAAGAATCATGACTGAAATAAGTAGAAGACCTCGTCCAATGTCCAATTAATGAATGATGTTTAGTACCACAAGACTAGAAAATCTTTGTTGGGATTTACTACATATTTTAATATTCAATGTACACATACAATGTATACAGAGAGTTATAAAGAAATGTATATATTCTTTGCATTCTGAAAGAATCTAGAATGTTGTTCAGGCAGAAAAGGGAGAAAAATACACTGAAATCAATCAAAATGCTTGTTATTTGTAATATGGGCTAATATTGTAGAATAGACATTTTGAAACTTATCTAGGCCTTCGGAGGTCAAGATTTTTGAGAAATAGAAAAAGAATATCTAAATCAAACAAGTTATTCAAATCTCCATTTTCAAACAGCTCAAGAATAGAAAACAATGGTAAACAAGAGCCACACGGTCTCCAAATGCCCTTAGATATAGGCTACTTCGATATTGACTGGAGCCTGGTCAGTCTATTAAGAGTCTCACCCTTAAACGTGACTGAATCTTCCCAGCTGCCTTCAGTTGTCAGTAGTTCCTCAGGTAGGCTTAGGGTTTCTTACTCAGTTCTCCACATCAAGTCTGGCTTGAGCTTATGTGAGACTTGTTCAGGCTGTCACCGTTGCTGTGAGTGCTTAAGAGTAACTGACTAGCTGTCTGGAATACTCTTTTTCCTTGTGGTCAGACAAGATCTTTGGCTCTTATAATGGTTCCAGCCTCTCTTCCACAAGAGATATGTGAGCCTTGGGAGGCAGGAGTTTGATATAATACTAGGAATGGACTCCCACTTTTGAAGCTCTTGACCAGGGTTCCCATGGACCCTCAAACGGCACAGGCCATTGCTCCTGCTCTTTTTTTTTTTACCTGCCAGAACTTCACAGTAAGACCCTGTTGTTGAAGACAGTATATTCATGAGCTATAGAACAACAAGGAGAAATCAAGCTGGTACTGACTTCAGAGTCTCATCTCCAGGGGCTAGCTTTCATAGTGCTAGAAGGTGTTTGCAAGCTACCTGAAGAGAAGATTGAGCATGAACCTTATGTAGCTGTGAATTCCAAGAACTATAACTGGCAGGGCAAGATATGCCCATAAGAACAAGTGTGGCACGATCATTTTAGGACTAATTACTTGTTCCTTAGATTTAAGGCCCATTTTATAGGATGGAATCCATACCTGACATTAATATCAGGCCTAGGAACCTCAAGCTAGATGACCTACAGGCCAAAGGAGAAAGTCTAATAAAATTATTTTGTTAACACATATCATATTAAACTGATTTCTAATGAGTTACTGTTTACACCCATAGAGTAATGCATCACTCAACTCTCAGCATGACGATTCCTTATGCAGCAGATGGTGTTTAACACAGAGAACACAACTGGCCTGTGGGCAGAGCATGAGAGGCTGCAGACTGCTTATCTCTGCCTAGGACATATGACTGATAACTGGCTGGCTTGAGAAGTTGTGATGGAAATATAACAAATGAGGGGCTGGACAGATGGCTCAGCAGTTAAGAACCCTGACTGTTCTTGCAGAGGACCTGGGTTTGATTCCTAGCACCAATATAGTGGCTAACAACCAGCTGTAACTCCAGTTCCAGGGGATATGACTTCCTCTTCTGATCTCCATGGGCATTGTATGACATGGGTGCATTTTCATACATGCAGGAAATACACTCATGCACATAAAATAATAAATAAATATTTAAAAAGAAAGTATAGCAAACGAATATGGGCATCATTAAATACTAGAAAGTACGGAACTAATAAAAAACAAGCAGGGTTATTTAAAAAGACAAAAACAGTCAGTTTGAAGAAGCTCTCATTTGCCAAATATGGGTGAACTGAGTCAATTATGGGCAATAACTGTAATGTATTGAATCATATTGAATATGTGCTCAGTACTCACTATTAATGGTGCTGTGTTTTGAGTCTGTGTCCCGTTGCATGATAAAGCTAAAAAATGATGAGGTAGACTTTATCCTTAAAGAAACTTTATAAACAATAGGATCAGAGTACTTTATCTTACAAATGTAATGAAATAATGGAAAATCTTCATGGCAAATATTATCATAAAACGAAAGACAGCATTTTGTGAAAATAATAAGCTTGATTATTAATTAGTTACTAGTTTAGAGAAAATAAAAGAAAGAGAGGGTAAGTGGGATTTCTGAATACTAGCAGATAGTTAGAAACATCATAATTAAGAGCATACAAAATGACAAGACAGAATTCCAGCTTTCCCCATGAACACATTAAAAGAAACTAAGAACTAAAAAAGAAAATAGGTGACACTTACAGAACTCAGCAAACATGTTATATAGCAACCAAATACAATATGTGGACTTATTTAAGATCTCCTTTTGAGCAAATCAAATGTAATAAATGAGAGGATAATCGGGGGAATGTAAATAAATACTAGTTAATTTTTATGCTGATGTTTTATTTTTATATTATTATAAAATTGCAGCTATGTTTTAATATATGGATATTTAAAAAATATAAATTGACTCCAGAATAACCAGAGAGTGGAGAATATTTTCAGCTACGAGTAGCTACGAGCTGATGATCATGGCACCTGGACACGGACATGCAGATATTCGTGGTATTCTTCCTCAGTTTTGAGTACTCTCGAATTTTTCATAATACACATTAGTAAAATAAATAATTTTTTGCTGTTACAAGTAACAACGATTTAAGTGTGGAGATTTATGTAAAGCATTGAGCTCACTTTATCCAAACTCTCATTTAAGTGACTGTAAAACATGAAAAGTCATTGATTCATAATGAGAAAAGAATAGGACGGGATACAGGGGACATGAAAAGTTATTGTTTATGGGTAAAATTAAGAAGGGTAGCAAGAAACTGGCAGAGACAACTTAATTTTTAAGACGGTCACACCACAGGTTCACTGTAGGAAGACCGCGAAATTAGAGTTGATGAAAATGACAGCGAAGAGGTTGAAAAGACAGGGGTTGTGTCAGAAATGACTTTAAGGAAGGTGTGTGCCTTCTTCCCTGGCAGAAGGTGGGTACTTTCTGGAGGAGTTCAACAAGCACAGTTACAGATGACCCAGAGGTGTCAGAGAAATTAAAGAGAGCAATATTGAAACAGGTAACCCAAGGAAATGTGGAAGTACCCAGCTTTCTTCCCTCCGTGGTTCATAGGGTCCTAGCAATCAGGCTAATTCTGCACCAACTTCTGAGTATGCTGGTCCCTCCCAGAAAGAATAGTGAGACCAGGAATTCCTACAGACAAAAGCCAGTGCAGAGGAGGCCAGTCATGGTGAGCCGTGCTCAGACAGGAAGAGAACCACACACCTCTTATCCACTTCCTCTCTTGAAATAATATGAGGTTCATCTCTCCTGGAAGTATAGTGTGTTTCCAGTTCCTGTCTGAACTGTGAACTTCAGGGCCCTGGGAAAACAGCCTCTGTCAGCCCTCCTTTCCACCTAGGTCTACTGGTTCCAGTTCTAGAAGATTTCTTCTTCTTTTGTTTTGCACACCCCCCGCCCCCTTATATAACCACTGGAGGATGAGATGCCGGCAGCCACCAATATGTGAAGAAAAGGGTCTTCTGGGGCCCAAGCACTAACTCTGGCTGCTGTTCCAAGGTGTCCTGATCTTACATTGAGCAGGAACCCAGGATGTCTGAAGTGGAGGGCCCGAGGTTTATCTCATTGCACCGGGCACCTTGACAACCGTGTCTGTCTCCACGGAAAATCGGAGTCGCAGAGGACTCAGTGCACTAACATACTTGGGGAATGGGAAAGCTGGATCTGGCTTTGAAATCATGGGCAAAGTGTTTATAGGTGCTAAATCATGAGGGAGGAAGGGCGTCAGACTCCACAACTCATCAAATTTAAATTATCTTCAGAGAATGTCGGCATCCATGGATTCTGAACTTGAAACCCTTAAAGGATAATATTCCTGAAGTTTCCTCTTGGGGCAGAGCACAGGATGAGTTTTTATAGAAGTTTCTTGACTTTGCATAGGGTAGGGATAAGGAGCAATAGTTTGGGAGCCCAGTGGTGTAAGGAAACTGGGAAAGCTTAGAAGGAGGTGGACAGGGAACAGACTTCTCAAAAACCCAGACTACCCTAAACTCTCAGATCACTTTCTGAAAGGACTAGGAGTGAGGTCTTTAATCTCTTAACTGATTCTGCCCACACACCTATTCTGGGATTGACCAAAAAACAAGTTTATTACTGAGAAAGCTTAAAACATGAATCACAAGCCAGTCAGATTTGGATTCAAGTTCTTTGCTCTATTTCTAGCCATGTAGACCTTTCCTCTCCAAACTGTCTCAGTTGTTAGAGAACTTTTGTCACAGTTTATCCACAGGTCTTTGATAAATCATGTGGAGCCACCAGGCTCATTTTTATCTTGAATTTGGCTGAATTTCCCAGGCTGACCTGGATCTGGCATACCTGTTTACCTTTCTCTTTTTTGTGATGTTAAGTAAGGTGAGAGGAAAACTAGATAATCTTAAAATTTTATATCAAAGAGCAGACCTGATACTTTCTTACCCCTTTATAACTCTTTTCTTTCACTTTATAGAACATCACCATTGTCCTCAGGCTCTTAACCCAACCACTGAAGCCCATTTCTCTCAGTAAAAATATGTTATTGCTCCCAACAGCACATAAAAATGGAGACCATCAGGTGGGTAATCTCTAAGCTTCCTGCCTAACCATCTGCTACCCTAAGTATCCCATGCTCACATCAACACCCACCAGAGAGATCATGAATATGTTGCTTCAAGTATTTCCCTGACTACGAGTTTAAAGACTTGCTTACTCCCATCAGTCACAAAGAATAAATAAAAGATAGACAAACAAATCCCTGAATGCCATATTATAGCTCCTAAGGTTGTTTAAGATTAAAAAAATGAAGCCATTATGTTGGTATAGTTGTGGATTTTCATGTGCTTCTCGTGTAAGAGATCTCTTGTATAGGTTACCCAGTTTTTTTCAGTGGTGGTAACATCTGGAAAATCAATGATGGAATATAAAAATACAAACACTGAAGATGGGAGGCGCAGGAAAAGTCACACAACACTTTATGAGCTAGACATCTTTTCCTGGGGAGATGTGAACACATGTCTCTTTACCCAAGATAGGGTGCTGATGGCAACCCAAAGAAGCCCTTCTACCCAAGTCTAGTTTGGTGAACCAATGAGTCTACTGGGATTACTTATAGGAACATGTGTGAAGGTTTATTTGAGTCATGGGTGACTCAAAGGCAGCTGCATCAGCAATAGTACCACTCCAGAATAGGTGACAACCCACACACATCCCTGGAAGGCCCTGCCCCACTTGCAGCCACTCTCACTGGTCAGTCTTTTCTCCCAGCGTCGTTTACTGCTTCTATCACCTTGGGAAGGACTTTGTGAATCCTGTAATATTATAGGCTTTTTGAGCCTATGAGCTGCCATTCTTACTGCAGGAGGAAATATTTCAGCTCAGAGGGAAGAGCTACCCAACATAAAGGAGGAAACACAATGATCTTTTTGCAGGTCACACAGCTGATAAATAAAGACTTTACAGATTTCACTAAAAATTGTTAAAACTAGCAAACAAACTGGGACACTAATGACACAACAGGCCTTAACACAGATGACAGAATGTATGAATTCCAGTTGGGGGGCTACAGGGAAGGGGCTATAAAGATCATTAAGATTGATTGAGTTGTCTTATATGAAATACATAGTGATTTAATAAAAATAAAAAACCAAAATTGTCTATAACCAAAAACCTCATTGTCTATAAATTTTAATAAAACCTGCTAAAATTCCAATGACATTTTTTAAATGAAATAACACATACACATGGAATTATAAAATCGAACCCACATGCAGGAATCAGCTCAAAATAGGTTAATTAATTTTTAATGATAAATGATCTTTTCTGAACCTTTTAAGTTTGTCAATTTATTATTTTTCAATATATTTTAATTGAATTTTTGTGCATTTCATACAATACATCTTAATCATATTTAGGACATTTTCCCTATCAGTACCTCCATAGCCCATCTATAGGATTTGATGCATTCTGTCATATATGTCAAGGCCAAAAAGTCAAACTTGTGTACCCAGATTGTCCCTCCATGTGAATTCATCCACTGGAGCTGTTCAGTCTATCTAGCATCATTCCCTTAAAGAAGATTAACTCCCCCTCATTTAGTATTGATCACCTGCCATTAGTTCCTCAGCCAAGGTTGGGGCCTACTGCCCATTTCCCCAATTCTATGCTAGGTTTTTGTCTGGTTGAGTTTGCATGGGTCTTACACATGCTGTCACCATTGCTGGAATTTCATATGAGCATGTTCCCAGAAGCCTGGAAGACTCTGTTTTCTTATGTGCATGCAACAACCCTGGCTCTTACAATCTTTCTGGCCCCTCTTTTGCAATGGCTTCTGAGCCCAGGGTAGGTGAGGTTTAATTTAGGAGTCCTATCCAGGAACACACGTTCTGTAGCCTATTATTTTCTACAATTTGGTCCATTGTGACTATGTTCATCACAGTCTGTTGCATTAGGAAGTTTCACTGGTAAAAGTTGAGAGATACGTTAGTAGTCTCGCCACCCCCTATTTCACTATGTTCCATGAGCCTTAGGTATAGAGGTTCCATTATAGGTGTGTCACTCAGGTCTGGCCATCTTACAGACACTTCTCTGTGTGTGACCAGCTGTAGAACTCTGTGATAGTATCCATTTGTTGCAAAAGGAAGTTTCTTTGATGAGAGGTGACTGGTATGCTTGTCTGTAAATATAAGAATTCATATTTAACATACAATAAGAAATCATGTTTGTCTAAGGATGTGGCAAACACAGGTTTTTTCTAGGATATATGACATATATATTTGGCTCTATTTACATCCCACAACAGTTCCCTCCCATTGAGCAAACTTTAAGTCCAATTAGACAGCTGTTGATTACCCCCTAGCTAAAAGTGCCACTACTGCACTGATATAATTTGCCATGTCCTTCATTCTTATGGTTATTAGACTTTAAAGCTAGGGTCAGACCATTGTAGGAATTTTCTTCCTTAGCAGATTACATAGTATCATCCAAAACTATGAGAGCTCGTATCCAGGGAGGAGGCTTCCAGGTCAGTTTCAGCTCCATTGCTCCAAGTCCTGTGAACCAAGTATGTTCTGTCTTCAATAGTAGTGACTTACCTTCAAGTTCTGGAAGGTAATCAAGGGCAATGGCAATAGCCTGTGCCATTTTGGGAGTCTCTGAACTACCTTGACCAACAACTCAAAAGGGAGGTGTTTCTTATCTGACACTGTATTTCTTGTTATATAGCCTTCAGCTATATACATGCAGTCATGTACAGATATTGTATATGTACATATTTTTCAGTAGGCTTTGGAACTAATACATTTCCTTCTGCTTTTAAATACCAGTTAAGCACTGCTTAATTCCCTTCTCTCTCTCCCTCTCTAGACCTCTCTCCTCTCTCATCAGTTAAATTAACCCCGTTTCCTCAATTTCCCCCTTGATAATGTCTGTCTGCTATTATCTCCCCTCTCTTGAGTCCTTCTTCCCCTTTACTACCATGGCTCCTTGTACCCTTTCCTGCTCCCTTTCCAGTTAAATACACTCATTTCTCCCTTGGAAACATCTCCTTTCTAGTATCCCTCTCTTTTGGACTCTTTCTGTTTCCCACCATTTTTGCTTACCATTTTCCTGGATCCTGCAGTTACATCAGGATATATACTCAACATAAGGATTTGGTGCTAAGAATCACAAATGAGAGAGGACATACAGTTGTTTCCATGTCTTAGCTATTGTGAAGAGAGCAGCAACAAACATGGATGTACAGGTATCTCTGCAGTAGATTGAGTCTTTTGAATATATGCCAAGGAATGGCATAATATGGTCATATGGTAGATTTATTATAAGTTTTTTAAGAGTATTCCACAGTGCTTCCAATCACGGTTGCTCGAGTCTGCAGTCCCACCAGCAGTGAATGAGGGTTCTCCTTTACCTACGTCCTCCCCAGCACTGGTTTCTTTTGTTCTCTCCATCTTAGACAAATCTTAAAGTGGTTTTGATTTGCATTTGCCTAATTTCTAAGAATGTTGAACACTTTTTAAAAATGTGTAATCAATTTTATTAATAATAAAAGATATATTCAGACAAAAAACCCCTCTTTGCCCAAAAGATAAATTGGGAGCCCCCCTCACTTTCTTTTGATCATTTGTCTTTGAGAGACTCCCATGAGAGAGATTCAAGGTTCAGCTTTGCCTGGAATTTTCCACAAAGATCAGAATGACTGTAAACTTGTTTCAATATATTTGCACCTTCCTCCCTAGTACTAATATTACATGAATGTGTCATCACAACTACTTTGAACTGGTAATTCCTACACCGAGAATATCAGGAAATCATTACTGCTGCCACAAATTCTCCAGTTGTTCTTTCCAAAGCAAATGATTTCCTAAAATAATTGGTACTTTTTCTAATGTTGTTTAACATAGTCCCTTGTCAGTTCCTATTCATGGCTTGCTGATGTCTTTGTTAGTCCACTAAATAGTTACAAAAATTTTAATTTAACACTTTAATAATTAAAAAAATCGATTCAGTGGTTAAAAAAAGATGAAATCATGACCTTTGCAGGTAAATGGATGGAACAAGAATGTTGAACACTTTTTAAGATGTTTCTTAGACATTTTTACTTATTTTTTTGAGAACTCTTTGCTCAGATTCCATAGCCCATCTTTTAATTGGGTCAATTGTTTCCTTGATTTTTTTTTTAGTTCTTTGATCTTTGGATACTAATCCTCTATCAGATACGTCACTGGTGAAGATTTTCTCCCTCTCTATGGGTTTCTTCAAAACTTTGGTTGTTTCTTTTGCTGTGCAGTACATTTTTATTTAATGAATCTATTGTTGATATTAAATCCTGAGCAACTAATATCTGATTTGGAAAGACTTTTCCTATACCTATATTTTGTAGGGTACTATGTTCTAGCAGTTTCAGAGTTTTGGGTTTCACATTGAGGTCTTTGATCCATTTGGAATGTACTTTGTGCAGGGTGGTAGATAAGGGTCTAATTTCATTCTTCTCTTGGTGGAGATCCAGGGTTGGCAGCACCATTTGTTGAAAATGTTATCTTTTTTCCATTGTATGTTTTTGGTAGCTTTGTCAAATATCAGATGGCTGAAATTGCATGTGTTCATGTTTGGGTCAGGACTTATATTCCATTGATTACTGTGTCTGTTTTTGTGCCAGTATCATGCTGTCTTATGACTATAACTTTGTAATATATTTTGAGATCTTGCATGGTGTTCTCCCCAGCAGTACTCTTTTTGTTTAAGACTGTTTTGGTTATCTGGGGTCTTTTGTGATTCCATATGAATTTTGGCGTGCTTTTTCTAATTCTGTGAAGAGTGTCATGGGGGTTTTGATTGGTAGCACATTGTATCTACACATTTCTTTTGTAGGAGATGGTCATTTTCGAAATATAAATTCTACCAATCAGTGAGCACAGAGGTCCTTCTATTTCATTTATCTTCCTCAATCTCACTCTTCAAGGATTTAAACTTTTCATTGTAAAGGTGTATAATGTCTTTGGTTATGTTTATTCCTAGATGTTCATCTTTTTTGAAGTTATTGTGAATGGGAGGGTTTCCATGAACTCTTTCTCTGTTTGCTTGTTTTAGCATAGAAAAAGGCTACTGATTTTTGTACATTGATTTTGTAACCTGTGATCATTTCTAGAAGTTTTCTGGTAGAATCTTTGGGACCTCTTATACTATAATGTCACTGCAAATAGTGATAATTTGATCTCTTCTTTTCCAATTAGGTCTTGTTTAATTTTTTTTCTTTTGTCTTATTGCTCTAGCCAGAGTTTCAAGCATTATATTGAAAAGGAGAAGAGAGAGTAGACAGTCTTGTCTGGTTACTGATTTTAATGGGAATGCTTCCAGGTTTTCTCCATTTAAAATCATGTTGACTGTGGGTTTGCTGTAAATAGCTTTAATTTTGTTGAGATATGTTCTCTCCAGTCCAATTCCTTATAGGACCTTTAACATCAATGCATGTTGGATTTTGTCAAAGACCTTTTCTGCATCTATTGAAATGACAATGTGATTTTTGTCTTTAAGTCCACATATGATTTATTACATATATTGATTTACATGTATTGAACAATCCCTGCATCTCTGGAATAAAGCTTACTTGATCATGGTGGATGATCTTTTTGATTTATGTCTGCATTGGATTTGTTGAAAATATTTTGCTGAGAATTTTTGTACTATGTTCATTATAATATGGGCCTATAGTTTTCCTTGTTGTGTTTTTATCTGATTTTGATATTAGAATGATAGTAGCTTCATAGAAGGAGTTTGGGAGTTCTCCTTCTCTTTCTGTCTTCTTGAATAATTTAAGCAGTATTGGTTGAATTTGAATACCTGCTTGAATTTTGCTGTGAATCCATCAGGGCCTGGACTTCTTAAAGCTGGGAGGATTTGTATTACTCTTTCAATTGCCTTATTTGTAATGGTAGTTTCCAAGAATTTGGAAATTCTTCTATTTCTTTTAGGTTTTCAAATTTAACAGAGTATATGTTTTTTAACGTATTTCCTTATGATGTTCTTGATCTTTTATGGTGTCTGTTGTGATGTTTCCTCTTTCATTTCTTATTTTGTTGATTTGGATTAGCTCTTTTTTTTTTTTAGTGGAAGTGCCAATGTAGGTTTATTTGTCTGTGGTCGGAGTCACCTCAGAAAGTCTGAGCCCCAGTGTACAAGCTGCCACACTGTTTATTGGTTTCTTAGCCCCATTTCTGAATCATTACAGCATTGGTGTGTTCAGATAGTAGCCTATGTTTCTGACAGCCATAAAGGGTCTATGTGACGGGGCAGGGAATTCTTCACAGTCTTAGTCTGTCAACTAGCATATTTCCAGAATAGAAACAAAAGGTTAAAATAGGCATATGTTTTCTCAATCAGGAAAAGGTGCTTTTAAAAGTGAAGTTTTATGCCTTCCTCAAGCAGTCCTGGGTATGAGTTTGAGTTCCAGGGGCAGGACATTCTTTTCATATCTGCAACCCAGGTCTTATTGTGGCTGTGATGCCCTATAAGGTGAGTGACCATTCTCAAGGTGGTCTCTGTGCACTGCTTCAGTCTTATTTCTCTTTCATGGCTCTTCAGAAATGTGAATTTCCTTAGTTTTGCTTCTCCAGGAAGTTACTGTTTTTTAACAAGGCACATTAGTGCTATTCTCAGCTCCCGACTGGTGTTGCACTCCTCCGTTTCTTAAATGCAATTCTTAACTTTGTACTGCACTTCACTATCCAGAATTACTATTGATAATAAATCTAATTAATATACTCAATACTAGATTCGTTGCTAATGGGGAACCTTAGCACTGTCTGCTATACCCTCCGTCAAATTCTATTTTCTATGGCTTCTAAGACCTTACCCTCTTATGGTTTCTATTAAAATAATTTCTTATCACTGCTTTCTGTAGCTCTCCCAAATTCGCTTTACCTATGGCTTCTGAGCTGCCATATAATTTTTATTAGAATTTATTTTTTTAAGTAGTTTTTTTTTTCCTAGTGGGATTTCCAGAGTTACTGTGTGCAAAGTGCTTAGGAAATTCTCTTGCTATGATAATAGGCATTGAATTGGTGACAATTATTTTTAAAATTTATTTTAGTCTCTGGAAATTGGCCATGCTCTAGTGCTCACAAAGGTTGGAAGTCAGTCTAAGAGTTGATAATTGTATACTGAATTAAGGCTCTGTTCATCTTGTTTAACTTTTCAAAGACCCAGCTCTTAGATTCATCAATTCTTTGTACTGTATTCTTTGTTTATATTTCATTAATTTCTGAACTGATTTCTGTTATTCTCATCTACTAGGCTTGGGTTTAATTTGTTCTTGCTTTTTCAGAGTCTTAAGTTGGTCTATTAAGTCATTGATTTGTGCTCTTTCTGATTTTTTAAATGTAGTTACTTAGAGCTATAAACTTTCCTATAAAGACCGCTTTTAAACTGTCCCAGATGTTTTATTAACATTTTCATTTAGTTCCAGGAGTACATTTATTTCTTTCTTAATATTTTTCCTTGACCCATCATCATTCAGACGTGTTGTTTAATCTCCATGATCTTGTGTAGTTACTAGAAATTCTTTTGGTGTTGATTTTAAGCTTTATTGTGTTGGGGTCTGATAGAACTCATGGAATTATTTCAGTATTTTGTATTTGTTGAGGTTTGTTTTGTGCCCCAATATGTGGTCAATTTTAGAGAAAGTTCCAGAGGCTGCTGAATAGAAAGTGTGTTCCTTGGTGCTTAAGTAGAATATTCAGTTTATGTTTGTTAGGTCCATTTGATGGTTGATGTCATTTAATTCAGGTGTCTCTCTGTTTATTCTTGGCCAAATTTACCTGTCTCTTGGAAATAGTGGGGTATTAAAATGACCAACTGTTACCAAGTTAAGGTTAACCTGTGTTTTAAAGTTCTGTGCATTATCTTCTTTACCAATTGTTCCTTTGATCAGAATGAAGTGACCCTCTTTATCTCGGATTAGTTTTAATTTGAAGTCTATTCTGTCATGTATTAGGATTGCAACACCTCTTTACTTCTTAGTGACATTTACTTGTAATATTTTTTCTATCCTTTCACCCTATGGTATTGCTTATCCTTAAAGGTGAGGTGAGTTTTTTGTAGACAGCAAAGAGATGGATTTTGTTTCATAATCTATTCCATTAGCCTGTGTCTTTTGACCGGGGAGCTGAGGACCTTGGCATTTAGAGTTATTATTGAAAGATGTGTATTTGTTACTGTTATTTTAATCTGTTTGTGTTCTTGGTCCTATTGTATGTTTCCATAATTATACCTTGATTAATTTTCTTCCTGTGATCTTTGGGGTACAGTCATTCCTCTCTTAGATCCTTTGTATTACTTCGAGTATTCTGTGAAGGACTAGTTTGGTGGACATGAATTCTTTCAGCCTATTTGTGTCATGGAAAAGTTTTCGTTCTCCTTCAACTATGATTGATAGTTTTGCTTGGTAAAGTATTCTGGGTTGGCATTCATGGTCATTTAGAACTGGGAATACTTTGGTCAGGCTCTTCTGACTTTCATAGTTTGCATTGAAAAGTCAGCTGATATTCTGATGGGGTGTCCTTTATACATAACTTGTTTTACCTTAGCAACTTTCAGGACTCTCTCTTTTTTTCTGAACATTTAGTGTTTTTACTATGTTATGCTGTAGGGTTTCTGTTCTGTTCCTGTGTTCTGTGTGCATCTAGTGTCTCAATATGTAGGGAGGTTTTCTTCTATATTCCTGTTGAAGAGCTGGTCCATGTCATTGGCCTGAGCTTCTTCTCCTTCCTCTCTTCCTATGATGTGTAGATTTGGTCTTTCCATGGTGCTCCACATTTTCTGCATATTCCATTCCCGTGTTTTAAAAACTGTTTCATATTCTTTGCTTGAGTGGTTTAACTTTTCAGCTCTGTTGTCCAGTCTTGATATTCTCCTTTGTATTTCATTCATTCTGCATGTGCAGTTTGCTCCTGTTGTTTCAAATTGATTTATTGAATTTTTCAATTCCATCTTGATTTCTGCTTGAGGTATTTTTTCAATATTTCTATCTCTTTTGTGACGTGACTTTTCAAGTTTTCAGTTGTGTTTGTCATTTCAATCGGCTGTATATTCATATTTCCTTGAGCTTCATTCAGGAATTTATTCCTATCCTCTTTGAGTTGTATGTATATGTGTTCTCTAAAGTCATTGAATTCTTTGATGCTTATGGGACCTGGTCTATTGCAAAAGACATTAAGCAGGATACCCTGAAGGGACAGTAGGAGTCTGGCGTTCTCTGCCTGAAAGTATGACCTAGGTCTTAGGAAGCCACTGTAGGTTCAACATCCTCATTCCTCAGCAGTTGCTTAACCTCTTTTCCTGCACAAAGATCACTGCAGACAAAGCCAGGTTTTTGGGTTTTGTTTCCTCATTCCTTAATTCCACAACAGCCCTAGAACATCCCTATCCCTAAAAGACCTTTACCTTTCCTGCCTTCAGGAATGGCCAGACAGGCCTCCCTATATAAACCCCTGCCTTGATTTCAATAAATGAGCTGTCCACTGACACAGTCTCCTGGGAGTCCTTTCCTGGCACACACTGGGCTGCCTGAGGACCTGTTCATGTGCTGTCTGTTCTCTGGGATGGCTGTTGTGCTACGGACGCCCATGGAGACACCCACAGATGCTGTTTCTGATTGGTTTTTAAAATCCTGTGTCCTGGGGTTCCTCTGGGTGGTTCTCATTATAGTACAAGTCTGTGTTATGGTATGATTTTGGGGGACATATACTCTTAATTTTTCATATTGTGGTTTGGGCATTTGGATCTCTTTTGTTGGTCATATATCTGTTATGAAATTTTAGTTTGCCTTTGTTTAGTTGAAGTTTGGAAGTTTGGTTCTGTTTATACTGTGGATGTTGTTTCATTGCTTTGTATTCAGGTAGGTTAGTTGGTCTGTGCCTCAGGTTCTCACTATTGATTAGTGAAAGCTCTTGGGGTGGGGGAGGGAGGGAGGTGATGGTGGTGGTGGTAGTGTTGTTGTTGGTGGTGAATTCAATACTATGCAAATCCAGTGTTCAGCTCTGGCCAGATAGTCAGGAAGTCTCAGGCTGGAAAGTCTGGAGGGAGGTTGTAGGTCCAAGGCTAGAGTGGGCACAGTGTAGGGAGGGTCTAAAATTAGCTGGGCAGAGTAGGTGTAGGACCTCAAACAGGTCAATGCAGCTAGTCTGGGTGTAGGGTATAGGGATACATTGGGTGGGGTCTGGGTTAGGAGACCAGGAGGGGGGCTGTGCCCAAGGCTAGAAGAAGCACATCTTGTAGAGAAAGAGTGTAGCTGTCCAGAGTGCAGGGGAATCAAGCTGCAGTGTGTGAGGTCTGATTTACCAGGGTAGTCTGTAGGTCTCAGGCAGAAAGATCAGGAGTGGGACCTGCTGGTATTTTTACAGACATATTTTTACTTTTTTAAGTCAACAAATCAAGCCACAAGTAGAACCACAATGCCTGTATAGAAAAGATTTTCAAAATAAATGGGACTTTTATGGAGAAACTAATGTAAAGCAAAGCACAGTGACAGTCTTCCTCAAAATAAACAGGAGCCTACTTTTCTCTAATTCTGACCTAACTGTCAATTCTCACTATACATCACACACAAAAGGTCAATTTCCTGTGAGTGCTCTACTTAGAGATGGGCAAAATCACAAATTCAGTCTCGCTGACCTTACATCTTTAAGAGTAATGCTAATTTCTGTTTTTGCTGATTTTAAAATGCCGCTTTGTTTTCTTTGAACTCTGTAATCATGTGGATGGTTTCAATGAAAGATGAGCTAATCAATGATTGCTAAAATTTTTGATATATCTTGTCTTTTTATTATTATTACATAATTTTCTCTCAACATATCACTTTTATTGAGTGTTTGTGCATTTCATACAATACATCTTAATTATATTTAGACCTTTCTACTCCCACTGGGCTTTATGCATTCGGTCATGTATGTTAAGGCCTTCAAGTCAAGTTTGTGTTCATATTTTTATTGATTTGAGAATTTCATGCAATGTAGTTTGATCATAGTCAGAACCCCTCCACCATCTCCACCCCTATCCTATACCAGGCCTCTGACTTCATGTCCTTTATTATTTGTCCTTTTTATAAAGGCGATAGAATCTGTTTCCCAAGTGCTCCTTGGGTGTGAGTCTATCCCTTGGTGTCTGGTGGACCTACAAGGTATAACATCAGCAAGAAAAGCAGACTCTCTAGTAGGGTTGTGGCTTCCTGCTTGACTCCCTTATTCATGCTGGGCCCCAGTATGGTTGAGTTTGCACAGGTCTTGTGCATGTTGTCGTCTTTAAGATCTGGAAGGAACAATGAGGAAAATATTGTGGATACTGATTTTCTTTTAATAAGGGACCAAAACAGGCACCAGTGGTTAGTTAAGATAGACAAGCAGGATCGTACCAACCCAAAAGGGTTAAGGGAGAAAATACAAATCAAACACCTGGCAAAGAATTAATATACAAATATATAAGAATTCAAATAACACAACAGCAAGAACATAGCCAAATTAAAAAATAGATAAGGATATTGAAAAGCCATATAAATAGTCAATAGAGATATGATAACATGCTCAATATCACTTATTATCTGGGAAATTTAAGCCGCAATGTGATAATACCTTACATCTATTTCAATAGTGATTATGAAAGTAGAAATGATAAATGAAAAAGATGGAAAATGTTAATGAGGATGTAAAGAGAAAGGGATTGTTACAGATTCTGGTGAGAATGAAAATTGGTGCAGTCATTCCTGAAAATAACTAGGAATTTCCTCAAAATATTAAAAACAGAATTATCATATGATCTGGAAATCCTACTACTGGGTGTGTATCTAAAGGAAATAAAATCAGTATCCTGAACATTTATTTGCATGGTCATAGTCTTTGAATGATTATTTACTATCCCTACTGCATGATATCAAACAGTGTCCACTAACAAAAAACAGGACAACAAAAATGTGATATACATGTACACTGAAATATTCAGCCTTAAAAGGTGGAAACATAGGGGCTCAGCAGTTAAGTAAGAGCACTGGCTTCTCTTGCAGAGTCCCCGGGTTCAATTCCCAGTGCCTACATGGTGGCTAACTGTCAGTAACTCCAGTTCCAGGGTATCTGATGTCCTCTTCTGACCTCCACAGGTACTTCAAGACATGGGTGAACTTACACACATGCAGGCAATACATTCATACATGTAAAATAAAAGAAAACAAATACTTTTTTTAAAAAGGCGGAAATGTAGAGACTGGAGAGATGAATAGGCAGTTAAGACCACTGGCTGTTCTTGCAGAGGACCGGGTTTGGTTTCTAGCACCCACATGATAGCTAATAACCATCTGTAACTCTAGTTTCAAAGGATCTGATGCCCTCTTCTGACCTCCGTGGGCACTGGACAACATGGGTGCGCTGGCATATATGCAGTCAATACACTGATCACATAAAACAAAAATAATAAGCATATTGATTTAAAGTGAAGGAAAGGAAGTCATTTGCAAATAGCATGAATGAATTCTGAGAACACAATGGGAGGTGAAATAAACAAGGCACAGGAGAAACAAGTACTGAGTGATCTCATTCCATGTAAATTCTAAAAATGTCAAGCTCACTGAAGCAGGTGAAACTGAGCAACCAATCTGAGAAACTTTGCTGCTTTCAAACAGTTGAAGTTGTTTTCAACACTCAGGTGCAGAACTCTGGATAGGACCTCACCTGAAAAGAGACACTGGTGGAATCAAAAGTCCCTGACAAGCAGAACTTGGGGAATAAGAAGAGATTTGTGGACTTATATTGGAATTAAGGATACTGTAGACAGTTGTAGAATGGGCTAGATTGCCCACAGCTTCCACCTGGACCAGAACAACGTGCATAAACCTCTGATTACAACCAATCAGCCTCCTATTTCCCTGAAACCCACAACTGTTAAACTTTCTTTGTTAATGAATGGTGGTAAGCTGGTGGATTTGAGATGCCTCCTTGTGGTGGGCTTACTTACATATAGGAAGCTCTTTCCTTAATAATGACCGCCATAGAACTGACTTCTACGCATGTCAGGCAGCAAGCCTTCACTTGGTAGTTCAAATAGAGTGGTCATTAGCAGACAGGCTTGGTGGGTGAGTGGGTGGGGGGTAACGGGCACAAAGTTGTGGTTATATAAGGTAAATAAATTCTGCGAATCTCAAGTGCAGCATGGTGACAATAGTTGGTTACAGTGTATCCAACACTTGAAATTTGCTAGAGAGTACAGGTTAAATATTCTCATCACAAAAATAGGAACTGGATATATTGATCACGTTGTACTAATCATTTCACAGTGGATGCATAGATCAGAACGTCAAGCTTTACATTATACATTTTATACATCTGTGCAATTTCATTTCAATTTTTTTTTTTTTTTTGAGACAGGGTCTTCTTGAAGCCCCAGCTGGAACTCACTGTGTAGACCTGACTGGCCTAGACTTCACAGAGATCTGCTTGCCTCTGCCTTCTGAGTGCGAGAATTAAAGGTGAGTGCCATGATGCCTGGCTGCAACTTCCTTTTATTCCAGCCGCTGCTATGGCCACTAATTCCGAGCAGGCTCTGGCTACCTTAATAAGCACTTATTAAAATCCTGTTCTGTGCACCTCCTCCTTCCCACCTGGGCTTCTCCTTTGATGATGAGGGACCCATGGAGACTCACAGAATATTCAGGCATAGGCAACTTATCAGTATTGGGACAATTTTTAGAAGGCTCTAGAGAGCCTTGACTATTGAGTGCCAGCCCCATAATGCTGGTTCTGTTCTTACGTTTGCAGCGTTAGTTTCACTGTGTTTCATGCTTGGTCAGAGGATCTGATCTCCAGTGTTGTAATGACTTCAGCTTTTTATTTCTTTTATAATAGTTTTATTAGTTCTTTGAGAATTTCATCCAGTGCATTTTGGTCGTAGTCACCCCATTCCTCCCCTTTACTCCTTCCTGATCTGCCCTCACCCCCGACTCCTAATTTATGCTATGGGTGTCTTTTTAATTTTTTTTAGTATCTTTTACATTTTTTGATATATATTTTTACTGAATTTTTGTGCATTTTGTACATCTTAATCATATTTAGAACCCATTCCCTACATGCAGTACCCTATAGTTAACCATTAGATTTCACGTATTCTATCATGTATGCCAAGGCATATCAAGTCAAGTTTGTGTCCCCAGATGTCCCTTAATGTGAGTTCATCCACTGGAACCTGGTCAGTTTATCCAGTGTTACTCCCTTAAGTAAGACCAACTCTCCCTCACCTAATAGTAATCAGCTGCCAATAGTTCCTCAGCCAAGATTGAGGGCTTCTTGCCCATTTTCCCAGTTCTATACTTGGTTTTTGTCTGTTTTGAGTTTGAATGGGTCTGGTGCATGCTGTCATCATCGCTACAAGTTCAGGTGAGCAGTTCCCAGAAGCCTGGAAAACTCTGTTTCCTTGTGGGCATCTACCACTTTTCACTCTTACAGCTTTTATACCCCCTCTTCCTTAATGGTCCCTGAACCCTGGGTGGCAGATATTTAATATGGGAGTCCTATCCAGGGACAAGTACTCTGAAGTCTCTTCTTTACATTTTGATTAGTTGTGACCTTCTGGGTTCATTGCCCTTTCTTGCATGAGCAGAAGGAAGCTTCACTGGTGAGAATTGAGAGATTCATTAGTATTCTCTCTACCACCTATTCCACTATGTTCCATGAGCCTTAGGTGTACAGTTTCCATTGTAGATGAGTCATTTAGTGTTATGCATCTTACAGACACTTTTTTTCTGTGTGTGACCAGTGAGTGGTAGAAGTCTGTAACAGTGTTTTACATTTTTGTTGAATTTTTGCAATTCTCATACAATATAGGTTGATAGTATTTGGATTCTTTCCCCTGTCCACGCCCCTCACTGCCACTGTGCCAAATTAATGTATATATACATTGTATATATACATACATATGCAACATATATATAATATACTATACATACATTATCTATCTATATCTCTATATCTATCTATCTATCTATCATCTATCTATCTCATGGCCTATAGAGTCTGACTTGTGTCCTCAAATGTTTTTCAGTGTGGGTCCATCCACTGGCCCCACCAAGAGTCCCACGGCTGTAAGACACTCTTTCCCTCTCCCAGTAGCTATCAATTGCCAAAAATTCCTCAAGTTGCACGGGCATGTCTTTCCCACTTCTCCATGTCTATGCTGGGATTTTGTCTGGTTTGAGTTTGTGTAGAACTTTTCTGGTGGACAGAGGGGGTGCCCAGAATGTTTCCTGGTGGCGACGGCCTCTCCCAGTGTGGGAGCTCATCTCATTGCTTGACATTCTTGTAGACTACCTCCACTTTTCTGCATTTTCCTTCCTCAACCCTAATGTGGCCTCAGTTTAAATATTACTTGTTCACGAATCTCTTTCCACGTGCCCCCAACTGCTCTCTCCTTCCTTAGTGTGGTGTCTGTATGCTATAAAGCTCTTTCTGAGCTACTGTGGGCTCCACATTAAATAGTCACTTTAATATTCACATTTATATATTTTCAAATTTCCTGCCTGTTTCAGGCCAAGGGACACTGTAAATGATTCCTGAACGTTTATCTTTAAATGACATTGAGAAGTGTTTATGTATACTGAGGCTGGAGAGATGGCCCAGTGTTTAAGAGCACCAGCTATTCTTGCAGAAGAAATGGGTTCAGTTCCCAGCACCCACATGGCAGCTATCAACTGTCCATAACTCCAGTTCCAGGGGATCTGACACCTTGTTCTGACCTCCACGGGCTTTACATGACATGTGTGCACTTACATACATGCAGGCAGTAGACTCATATACATAAAATAAAAAAATAAGATATTTTTAAAAAGAATCTAAAGTACAATTGTAAATGTGTTTGAAAATTTCGTAATGAAACTCGTTATTATGTATAATTAATCTATGTTATTTTTTAAAAGGAAAGAGCAGAAGAAATGAATACTAGGCATGAGCAGTGGCATGAGCTGGGAGAACTGGTGGTGATTACTGTCGGAAAGAATCCCAAATATGTGACGTAAAGCTGGGTGAAATCTGGTTGTAAATATATGTTAAGTGTAAATCTTCTCCAGTAATAATAAAAATAGCACAGGGAACTCTCCATTCCCAGTAATAAACAGATTATGCTCTCTTATCTCTAATTAACCCAATCTGAGATAAATGGCATATGCTCAGAGATGGGGGTGCATGAGATTACGGAGGGACGACAGCTACTTTGTTCTAAGGCATGTCCTTTGGCTACCTAAACTGGTGCCCTCCACTGACCAGGCCAACATAAACATGGCTGGGAAAAGGGCAGTGCTTTTCTGGTTATCAGTCCCTAGAGACCCCGTTTTGCTGGGAAAGACACTTTTACTATAGTGACCATTTGCCTGAGAGTCCCAGTTTCAGTAGCCTCTCACAGAAGGAACAGCCTGGGGCCACCTGTGAGCTGACCAGGCTTCCCAAGCATGCAGGGAGTCCTCCCAGGTAATGGGAACAGAAAGGCGAATATTCTTCCAGAACCCTGGTTTATGTGACAAAGCTACAGTAAAAGCTGCTGCCCCTACCTTTAAATTTTCCACCTTTTGGAATGCAATTACATTTTCCAGGGACAGCTTTGGAAACTGATCTGTTACCTTTCTTTCTTTTTTTTTCATGTAATATCTGAACATAAGTGCAAGTGTATACCTGAAGTCTAATAAAACAAGAAACACAGTGCCAGACAGGAAAAACCTCCCTTGTTGGTGAGGGTGGTCCAAGAGACTTCCAGAATAACACAGGCTCAGGCCACAGTCCTTGATTATCTCTCTTGAAGACAGGACATACTTCAGACACACACCTTGGAGGAACAGAGATGTTACCGTTTGATCTCCAGTGCATGTGCCAGGCAGTCATTTCAATCCCTTTTCCATCTCATCGAAGGCTTACCTCCCTTAGCCATTGTCTCCTTTCCCTTTCCCGTTCTTCAACCTTAGTGCATAGACTGGAAGGAGGGAGGGGAGTGGAGAAGGAAGGAGAGGAGGGGGAGACACAGGAAGGAGAGGGTGAACCTGCAGGTCCTGTTCTTAAAACTCCAAGTTCTCAGTCTAATGTCACCATTCAGTCTAATGTCACCATTCAGGCAGGCGAGACAGGAGGCTGCCTACAGAGGAAGACCCTGTCTTAAAAATGAAGAGCAAATCTGTGTGTCTGTATGCAGCTTGTTTGCCATGACTTCCATCATATACATTCTTACGCCTTTGACCTCATCCCTATGAAACAAAATTTTTACCTGTTCCCTTTCTATAGTAATATGACATGCATTTGCAGTGCTTAGCCTATGTACTGAATGCTATGCCAAATGTTGCTCAGGGATTATTGCATCCAGTTCTCACAAAATCCCTGAAAGGCAGGCATGGTCATCATTCCTTGGAAACAGGAAGGAGCCTCATAGAGTAAATTGACCTGATGTCACCCAACAGCTGTTCTTTCTATTGGGCACAGCTTCCTTTTAGACAGCCTATGAATACCTCTGGTAATGGAAAATCCTCAGTCTCTGGGAGCAGTTCTGAGGTTTGGGAAAGAGCCATAATTGGTAGGAACAGAGCATAGGAGATCAAGTTGAGAAATACCATGTTTGGGCAAAGAACAGGTGCAGCCAGGCCTTTGGAAAGGGTCTGACTGTCACGTAGGCTAGAGGGCAATCTCCATGGAACGGCCAGCATCAGTACTGCAGGCCTTTTGGAGCAGTCTGAGACTTCTTGATGATGTTAAGAGAATGTCATATCTGAAATGTGGCAGGAATTAATGATTATACCATTCAATCATAATGCTCTACTAGAGAAAGTATCTGAATTAGGGAAAGTCATCCACCTAGTGGCAGAACAGGAAATACAGGTCAAAGCTCCCAAATCCTATGACAGGGCTCTGTCCACCGATAGTGAGAGGTCCAGCATGGGTTAGACGCGTTTTCCCCACGTGCTCCTTAGGGATTCTTGAATGGAACATAATTTGGCATAGAAGAGTGAAAAAAATTTGTTTTTCTTATTTTTTATTTTGTGATTAATTAATAAATTTTGAGACATAGTCTCATATGATCCAGGTTGACCTCAGACTCACTAGACATTTGAGGAGGACCTCCAACTGTGGATCCTCCTTCCAACTCCAAAGTGCTGGGATTATGGTTATGCGCCCCCATGCCCAACTGTTCTCTAAAACAACTCAAAAGTCTAGGATTGATAATGCTGTTAGTATATATTTAAAAATTTGTCAAAGCAACAGATCTTATGCTAAATGCTCTGCTCCCCAAAGGAAAGCAAGTGGGAAGAAGGAAACTCTTGGAGGTGATCGAGGCTTTTGTTGCATTGACTGAGGTGATGGTGTCAGGCACGTGCACCGACCTCAATTTGTGTGCACCGTCTACAGCTCTTTGTGTTTCAACCATACACAGATAAGCAGGTAAGGAAAAGTCATCTTGTGTTGCTAATCTGTATGATCCTTACCCTGGTAAACAGGTGAAGGAAAGGAGAGAGTGAACGGACCTGACCGTCTGTGACACTGGGGGCAGACTGGCATCACTTATCCTTTGAAGGAGTCATGGAATCTTTGACACTGCACTGCACCTGTGTCTGAATCCATCTTGAGGTCTGAAGGACAAGTGTTACACTGAAATCTATGCTTAGATGGAAAAGTAGAGGTCTGAGGGGGCAATGACATAATGGCATGTGTAAATACCTCTGGCAGAATTCATTTCTCAAGACCCTTTATCACTTACATGATCAGTCCATGCCTGCCTGTTCAGTCTGCAGTTACCAAGGACAGCGCGGTGTAGAGACTTGTAAGAGACACTGGCACTTTGGAAGGACCTGCCCTCAAGTCTGGACTCCACCTTTTAGTACTGAGTAACTTAGAGCAGAGTATGGAACTGATCCCCTTTTGCTTCATTTTCTACTCTGCAAAACAGTACTTTTGAGGATTACGTAAGGAGGATATTGTTACAATAGAGGAGCACAGTCAGCCCTCAGTGGGTAGTACTTTTAAGTATAATGAAGAAAATCAACTCTTGTATTTCTCAAACCTTTACCTTTACCAAGGTAGAGCATCTGTGTTCTTTGTTCCACATCACACTTTGGTCCACCTCTTACTTCGCCTGTAGTGACAGATACTTTCAATCATTCTGTTTCCTACCTCAAGTAGGTACCCTTGGTATTTTTTTGTTTTAGGGCTTTTTTTTTTTTTTGAGTCACACACTGAAAGCACCAAGGAGTTAAAGCCCCTACATGAAAATTCAATAATAAAATTGATGGATGAACATCTTAGCCCACCCTTTAACTAGACAATTCCCCAAGGCATACTTTACAGAGTTCCGAGCGTGTCAAGCATCCGTTATTTACAGTAGTGGCTTTGGCAATAGCTGTATTGAACTCTGTCTTCTTTGTCACTCTTTTTCCTCATTCTTCCTGTTTTCTAGAATCATGTCTGATACTACTATTATGGGAAACTGAGGCATGCGACTAGCTCTACACTAAGAAGGCACTAAGAGACCCATGTGGAGAAATCTGGAAAGTTTATTCATACTAGCAGACTTGAATGGAGTTACCTCTCAAATAACTCGAGCCCTAAGTTGCCTCCTTTAAAGAATTTATAGAAGCCCCCACACTGCTACAGCATTCTTGGGTTTACAACCTACATGACTATTAGCATAGATGCTTATGTGCCCCAAGATCACTGAAAGAAATTTCTTCTGCAGGCACGTTTGTCAGATATGTAGAGGAAGAGTTAAGATATATATTTTATTCACAGAGTTTTATTGCTGTTGCCTTAGCAAGCAAGGCAGTAACACACAGATGTGCCGCTAGATAACTGTGCTATTTCCTTCTTAAGACTGCTTCCTCCATCTTCATTTTTATTTTATTTCAACACAAATTTTCACAAGCATTTATAAAACCACCACCGGGTGAGTACTATATTCTAAGGTATAATCACTCATAAAACACTTTTAGATATACAAAAGTGATACTGAAGGTGTGACTTTATCTATTTTCTCCATCACTGGTTCATCCGAGTCCTTGCCTCTGATTCTGCCTCCGGCATACTCAGCTCAAGACAGCAAGCATTTCTTACATAAGCCATTGCTTCATGTTTATAGGAATTTCATGAGCTTATGGACATTATTAAAGACCGCCAGGGGAATGCTTGTAGTCACACAAAGCTAGATTCATTAACCAGTGACAGCCAAGGAGAACATCTCAAAGCATTACTGTTTCAAAAGGAAAGAGGAAATTGTATTATAATGAGAGTTTCTGGGGTTATTCATAAGATGATTTTAAAGGCAGAGGCCGTTCAGGGGTCACAAGCTTAGAACATGCATGTTCATACAGTTAGAGAGCAGTCTAGTAACACATGGGCTGAAGAAACGGGTTTTACAGAACTTTGACCTTAGTAAGGTTGTGATGCCTGTTCAGGACTGGGCTGGTACAGTCAATTTTCTTTGTGCTTCACATGCTAACATTTTTCATGGTTTCTCTTTCAAGTTTTGGTTCTCTGTTATTTTTCACTGCCCACAGGGACACTTTCCTTCCTTTTTAACTTTTTTGGTCTCTGTTAGGAATCTTCAGACAGACAGAAATAGACATAATGCAGAGAGAAAATGGGATTTATACTAAGTAATTGGATTGCATTATTGTCAATGCTGTTCAATGCTGCTAGACTAGAAGTTCAAGGAAGAAACAAGGAAAATCCGTGCCAACATCACAGTTTGTAATGCGTACGCTGTGCATGCTGCAGAATCCCTTCTCATTTTCTTTTAGTCCTCAGTTGATTAGATATGGCATATCCACATTACAGAGGACAGTCTACTTTATTCCAAGAGCACTGATTTAAATGTTAATGTCACTCAAAAACACACCATCATGGAAACATTTAGAAAAAAAATAATCAGAGTATCTGGAAGTCATGGCACAGCCACGCTGATCTAGAATGTTAATCTTCACAAGTCATATGATTTATTACTTCAGTCATAAAGATTTGGCTAAACTATTGCCTGATAGTCTCAGAAAGCTCTATAATGTTCACTTGAATATATATATATTTTTCATTTTGGCTTTGGAAATGAAGCTTGTTATAAGGTTGTAGGTAATAAAAATGCTGAGAAAATATATGACTTACCCAAGTGTGTTCCACAACAGGAAATCTTGCTGTCCCCCCACTATTTACCAGTTGTAAATGGGACATGAAGCCTGTAAGACCACAGACTTGTTGTAACCGTAATGACCATACACTGTAATTCTGTTACTTCAGACTAAATATCATCTTAGAACTGCTTTTAAAAGTCTAGTAATATGTTTTCTTTAACCCAACTTATCTAAAATGAAGTAGTTTCTCCACATTCTTGATATATCATTGATAATGAAATATTTTACACCATTTTAATGATTCCTTTATTGTTGTAGATATATATTTCACAAAGTTCACCACTTAAACCATAAAGTATATACTAAGAATATTAACATTACTCTACAGTTATTGAATGCTATGCATTTTCAGAACAGTTTCTTCATTCTTTCTAATACAACAGAAATATCCTACCATGAAATAAGTTCATTCAACATCTTTACAGCCCTTATGCTGATGATAAAGAAGACTGGGCAATGTCTTCTGTCTTTACACATTATTTTATAGGATCTTACAAATATAAAAACAGTAGCCATAACACTGACAATTTTAAGATAGATTATCATTTTGATATCTAAATTAAGACTCAGACAAAATAATGTTATGAATTCAAAATATTGAAAGATACAAAAGAAAAAAAGAAGAACTAATCAACAAAATGGGAGAGACAAATAGATCAAAACTCTCTTTCATCTGGAAAGAAATATGATATCATGAAGAGCAAGCTAATTTGAGTTTGTTGTTTTCAGTGAAGCCAGGGTTATCTCTTAGCTCAAATACAGAGACATCCACTTTAGCACACAGGGGAGAGAAAACAGGATTTGTCCAGGCAGGGGAAATAAATGGCAGATGTCAAACAGGAAGCAATATAACACAGTAGTAAAAGTAAGTATATTCGGTTCTCAAATTTAATTTAAAACTTGGCACAGCACAAACAAGTCACCTTGTTAATGAAAGCTTCATTTCTGTCACATGTCATGAGGGACCAAGACATTAACCTATGCCAGAAACAAGAAAATATCACCAAAAGGCTGAATAATACTTATCATAGAGCCTGGACAGGGTAAACACATAAGGTTCATTCAAAAGCATTGTTATTTCATCCTTGGATAAGTTCCTAGGAATTGAATGAAAAATCAGTGAAGTGAGCCACAGTTCCCATCAACTGTCAGCTTCATGTTCCACATTTTAAAAAGTTACACATAACAGCTGAACAATATCTCTACAAGAAAGAAAGGAGGAACAAAATCAAATCATAGTAATTTAAACATATTTCACTGGAGCCACAGATTTTACCAGATTAGTTTTAATCACATATCATTATTTTACTTTGTAGTATAAGCATGTCTCATGATATAGCAGTTTTTAAAGCACATTCACTAAGATGGGTTATTTCACATTATATTTCATGAAGTCAATAGACCATACTGTAGTTCATTATGCCATCCATCGAAAAGCACTAATGTACTTGTGGGTGACTGGAGTTAAGAGATGTGATGAAATGATGGTATCAAACCAGCTAGGACAAGGGGGAAATGGAATGATAAGGGTCATGTGTTTCCTCCAGCCTCGATGTCCTTGTCACAGTTGATCTTGAACATCGCCAGCACCCGTGTTCTGATCTGTTTGGTCTTGGCACCATAGATGATGGGATTGATCACAGGCGGCAGCAGCAGGTAGACATCTCCCATGAGAACATGCACAATAGGATCTAAGGTGTTTCCAAAGCGGTGCACCACGGAGAGGCCAATGAGTGGGACATAGAAAGCCAGGACCACTCCGATGTGGGACACGCAGGTCCCAAAGGCCTTAGCTCGCTCAGATTTGGAAGGCAGTTGCAGAACTGTTCGTATAATGAGAAAATAGGACAAGGAGATGAACATGACATCCACACCCATGACAAGCAGGATGGCAGTGAGACCATAGACTATGTTGGGCAGCGTGTCAGCAGAGGCCAACTTCATCACATCCTGGTGCACACAATAGGAATGGGAGAGCACGTTGGAATGGCAGAAGGCCAGCCGCTTGATCAGCAGTGGAAGTGGGAAAAAGAAGAGGGATCCTCGCACCAGAGCCACCATGCCAATCTGGGCTGTCACTGTGTTGTTGAGAACAGCAGCGTGACGCAGGGGGTGGCAGATGGCCACATAACGGTCAAAGGCCATGGCCAATAGGATGGTAGACTCGATGGCTGAGAGAGCGTGAATGAAGAACATCTGTGCCAGACAGGCATCAAAAGTAATCTCCCGAGAGTCAAACCAGAAGAGGGCGAGGATCTTGGGCATGGTGGATGTGGACAAGGCCAGATCAATGGCTGCCAGCATGCAGAGAAAGAGGTACATGGGTGCGTGCAGGCTCCGCTCAGTCCTCACAATGAAGACCACAATACAGTTTCCGAACAATGCCACGGCATACATTGAAAGCAGAGGGAAGCCGAACCAGAAGTGGGCATCCTCTAGTCCTGGGATACCAATAAGCACAAAGGTGGCATGTGTGAAGTTGCAGGAGCTCATCACTGGCATCCAGTGGGAGGGCCGGAGAGGGGAAGGGCGCACTGAGGATCTGCTAGGACACAGAGCACAGTCAGAGCCTCCCCTGGAAACGCGGGGCTGCGGGTGCAGCCTAGCACTCCCTCCCTTTCCTCCTCTACCTCAGTTACCACGCAAGGTCTTCCATCAGCTGCAAGACCCTCTTTCCAAAGGAAGGACCCCATAGCTCAAAATTCATTTATTAGACTCTACTCTCAGGTAAGTTTTCTAAGTAGAATCTTGGGAAAATATTCCCAAATGTAGCTTCCCTGAATTCCCTCAGACTTTCTTCCTGCACTGTACCTTAACTACCTTTATACTAGTTACCACTCTTTTCATAAAATTACCTTGTTGGTATCTCCTTTGACATAAAGTTGTCCTCCCCCTCCTCCACTGTTTCCTCCTTCCCTTCCTTCATTTTCTCTTTTATTTCTCTTTTCTTTCCTTCTTCCTTTTTCTTTCTCCTTTCCCCACTTTTTTGTTAAGAAGCATTTACTTGTATGATCAGTCATGTACAAGCCTATTTTTGAGATGCTGCTGATGCAGAGATTAGAGTCCTTCCCCCTGATCTCTACGGGGCTTGTCTAAGGTCGACTACAGAGAAGTGGCCGCACATTCGAGTACTTGAAAATGCGAGCACAGGCATACACTGAATGTAGGGGGAGGAAGAGGTGTGATCAAGGGCGTCTTCCTGGAAAAGACTGTTTCAGTCTTGAAACTTGAGCAGAATTAGGCTAGACAGAGGTTAGAATAAATAATGTTCCAACGAGGTGAGACTAGGAAATATTTTTAAAAATTTCAGAATTCTAGGTCCTCAGGTCTAGGGGTCAATAAGAGGGAAGAAAAACACAACAGCAATTAAGAAAAAAACTATAAAGAAAACAAAAGTAACAAAAAAGGCCTAAAGACAATCTCACAGGGGAAATAACTGAGGCGCATCTGGGATCATGAAACCAAAAGCAACAACTCCCTCTGATGACCTTTTTACAGAGATGCTGCCAATGGAAGTCACCTTCAAGGCCACTCTCATTTCTTCTAAAGGCAGCTTGGGTGCAGTCCTGATCCTGGGAGAGGTATTTTTGATTTTACAGTGATATTCTGAAATGATTTCTTGGAACCTGTGCCAATAAATCATTCACATTAATGTCTCTCTCTCTCTCTCTCTCTCTCTTTCTCTCTCTCTCCCTGTGTTACTTTGTTGCAACCCTAAACCCTATCTGGGATCTAACATCAAACTCTTTCTCTGTTAAGTTTCCTAATGCCCTGGGCTTTAGAATCAACTCCCCTTAAGAGTCACTATCTTGGCAGTGAGGACCAGGGATCTGGGTGTTGGAAAGAGCCACAGGTGTCTCCATTCACAGTATCCAGGTTAATTTATTTATTCCTCCCAGGATTTTTCTGCAGTTCTAACAAAAGTCCTTAATGTGGCCAATAAATGCCCTGTGGCCTTACTGGTCAGGGTTTAGAGACCAAAAGCCTTAAAACACAGAATGATGAAATGAGAACTAGGAGATTTTAACGGGATTGTCTTTATCTTGGATAAGCAAAGATGAGCAGATTAAGGACTGAAAGTTACAAAATCCACATCTCTGACTTCCGTTTTCTCCATCCTTAGAACTTGTGTGGCTAAAAGAACAGCTTCTCCTTCTTGACACATACCAAATTTCAAACTTGGCGGCCTACTGCTATTGGAAAATAAAAAAGCACTTTTCAAGGACAGATAACTATAACCTCCAGCAAAATTCAGATCGTGCCTATCTTGAATCCATCCATCTATGTGTCTATCATGAATGGTTTGAGGGAAGGAGTATGGAGATCCAGGCAAATGATGCTGTGCGGTGTGAGACAGAGCTAAGCAGCCTTCTCTGGAGAGAGGCCAGGTCATTAAACCACTGTGTCCAAGAGAGACCCAGCATGAACAAATGGCAGACTGGGAGTGTATTCAGAGGCCCGTAATGATGACTTCACTTTTTCGAGGCTTTTATAACACTAGTACATTCAAGTGCTTCTCTAATTCAGAGTCAGGCACTTTCTTATTAAAAAAAAAAAAGAAAACATTTTTGATTTATTTAATTTTATTTTATGTGTTTGAGTGTTTTACTTGAATGTATGTAAGTGCATCCATGTCATGCAATGCCTGCAGATGATAGAAGAAGGTACTGGATCCCTCTGGACTTTAGTTACAGATAGTTATTAGAGGCCATGTGGGTGCTGGGGGCAGAATCCATGTCCACTGCAAGCGCAGCCAGGCTGGTGTTTTTAAACTGCTTTGTAATCTCTTCAGCCCCAAGAGTCAGGTACTTTTTTATGCCTCTCTCCGAAGAACACCCTTTCTGCGTTGATGGTATGCGAAACACAGACCTGGGTTTTGTTTTGTTTTGTTTTAAAGAAAATGTAAAACTATCTTTTTCAGGATACATGATCTAAAAATATCTATAAACACTAGTAAAATAGTAAGGCTGTAACATATAATAGCAGTCTACAAAGCTCAATATTTCCATATGCTAATAATCAATCAAGTGTCTGAAAACTATATCACAAAAGCCACTTTATTCACAATAGTGTTTAAGGCAAATGAATTTAACAAAAATGGGCGCATAATTGTGCACTGGAACCTTCAAACCGTGGCTGGGAGAAAATAATTATAATCTTTAACAAAGACAATGTTTATGGACTAGAACGCAAAATTTTGTTAAGACTACAGTTTTCCTATAAGCTGATGGGCAGATTTACCATAATCCCTATTGAAGTTTCTTTAGGCTTTGTAACAATTAATGTTTAACGTTAACATGCAAGGTGAAAGGTTTTGTTAAGACATTTCCATAAACATAAGTTATTATGGTTTGCTCCCACTCAGCCCCTGCCATCCACTTGCTGGTCCCCTTCATTCCTCCGCCAAATTGTCCCCCACTCTGCTTCCACATCACATGTACTCTGTTACCCTTCTCCCCTCCTTTCCTTGAAGAGCTCTTTTCTCTCATAGCTCACTTTTGTACTTTCAAATACACACACACGCACACACACATGCACACACACACACACACATTCTTACCTCCCAATACCCATGTCTTCCAAGTTGTTATATCTCCTCCCACGTTGACTGGATGCCTGTCAAAAGCGACTCCCTGCTTGACTCCACCTCTGCTTGCCTTTGGCTCTAGATATGGCTGTTTCCATTTATCACACATGCTTTCTGGACTATCAGCTAAGGCTCTGGGGCATGCCTTTTAATGAAGCAGTTTGTGGATTCTTCAAGATCCTGTACGATGGTAGGCCCTTTGTATTTGGCAGACTTTGGTTGAGGGGACACTCACCTGAGAATGATGTAGTCCTATGTAAGGAGAGTGTCTGGATCTGGCTTTCTCTTTCTGTAGCAGACCTTTTTTATAATGCTACTCAGAAGGCTCAGGGAACAGGCTGTGGGAATATGAGCTGAGGCTCCAGGGACCTGGCAGACACAGAAGTAAAATGTCCACACTGACTCCCACAGGCTTCCTACTGCTCCCGTTTAGGGAAAAGGTCTCAAAGGGAGACTATCTCCGCCATCATTATCCTAATGACACATGTGGGTCTCTTGACCTGTTCACGGTCCGACAAGCTGATATAATTTCCACAGTCAAAACAGGCTTAGTGTTTCACTAGCTGCTCTGCTAGGCACACCAGGCAAAGTATGGATAGTTTCAGTCCTTGAACTCTTGGAGTTCACATTAAAACCCAAGTAGGTACACGAAAATGTAGCCCAATAATTGAATTCAATAATTCAAGTGTAGCCCAGGTTTATGTACTTCTCTCTCCCAGTTCTCCTGCAGTTTAATAATAGTCCTTGAAAGAGTGAAGTCCCTCCTCATTGCAGCACCTGTGTCACAGGTAAATGACAGATGAGAGGGCCCCTTGATCACATAGTGATACTGCTAGATGGAGAACCTCGTGTTTCTTATTTATTCATGTTCAACAAATGTTTGTCAAGAGCAAATGGAGACAGTTCCTAGGGTATGGAGTATAGTTTCTGATGAGATGGACAGAAAATAAATTAAAATATAAACTAAATAGAATGGTAGATAGTCATAAGGAGGAGAAATGTGAAGGGAAGGAAGAACATGGTAAAGTGGAGGGAAGTGAAACTTTAGGTGGAGTCGCCTGGTGGATATATCTGAAGAGAGATCTGAGAGGTGAGGGATCTATTCATGGAGGTATCTGGGGAAGAAGCAGAACTGACAAATTTTCCCAAGGAGGAGTATGTCTAGGGGTTAAAAACAGGGAAGCTAGGGCGCCTGAGCACAGAGAATATGGGGGACCACGGTGGGATCAAGGGAGACTCTGGGAGGTGGGCCATGTATGACCTTATAGCACTGACAGTCAATTAATTGCATTTACTTAGACTCTGAGTGACCTGAGGGCTTTTAAACAGAGAAGAGCTGCAATCTGAGTAGAGCTAGATACAATTCTCTCAGAGTTGTCTTCTCTAGAGACCCGTGAACTTGTTTTTCACTGATCCCATCATAGCCCATTCTATGCCTCCTCTCATTGTTTTTCAGTGACTTGATGCTTCAAGCCTTTAAAATGTGGTTTAAGAACCTTCTCTCCAGGAAGTGGTATCTCTAGACCTCCTGATCCTTCTCCTTCAGTAGCATGTGCCCTGCTTCCTACCCATCAGGGCTGTCTTTATACTCGATGAACATTTATCTTGTCCTGTTTTCTATCCAAACAGTAGTGAAGTGAAAATTGGATGTGAGTTAATGACAGGCTGTTGACCCAAGGACTTCATCCTGTAGGAGTTCCAGGGAGAATGAACAGCTCTTAGCAAGGATATCATAACCACCCCTGTGTTTTAGATTGCTTTTCTATATGCTTTTGGAAGGATGTACTTAGGAATTTAATAATGAAAGATGGAAACTTGTTTTATATTTTTGAAGAATTATAGCTAATTCTTCAAACAATATTGTCTATTTTCTTGTAACCATCTCTTGAATGTTCTCTTTTATTTTTTGTCTTACCCCCAACAGCCATGTTCAAATAGTCACAACAGTACCTGTACAACTTCTGCTTTTGGCCAGACCTCTTGTGGAAAACCACTTTGACCAGAGCATGATAATTTTCTCTGCAACTTACACAGTTCTCAGCGTGAAATTACCTACTTGTAATGATGGAAGCTTACATGTTTCTAGGATTGTTGGGCACTGGGATAGTCCACAAGTTGGTGTGGAGGGATCATTTGTGGAGGGAAGACTGTAAAAGTGGTATGAAAATATGACAGGTTCTTGAGGTTGAAACTTCTTCTTATTCTCATTCTTAGGACTGAGTACCTCCACTCTTTCTCTAGCTTCTCACTCTTTTGCCTTTGCTTTCTGCAGAAAGCAGTGCTCATGTACTGTGTAGAAATAATGAAATAAAATCTAGTATGTCTATGAGCATTCCATATTTCCTTCTTGGATCTTCCTGTAGCTTCTTCAGAGTTTTATTTTTTCTTCCTTATAGATTAGGGGTATATAAGGCATGTGATCTGTTGGGGGGGGTTCAGGTAGGAGAACACAAAAGGATAGAAATAAACAAAAATTCACAGTTTATTCAAAATATGAATCACCTGTGTAAAATGGACTCCATATTTCTTTTTGTTTTAGGCCTATGTTCATTACTGTGGAGTCAAAGGAAACTTTATGTTGTAAAGAAAAAGTAAGGTAGCACAAGATTAGGGTAAGTTTGTTCTAGACTGACTGTAGTAAAGATATGGATGGAGAGCGCCTTGCACAGAATCCTTCAAAGTGGGGAGCTCCATGAATGCGTTTTCCAGACACTAAGAGAAAATTGTTATGTTCTTGTATGTAATCCGAATACATATGCATATTTTAAGACACTATTTATTTATTATTAGTTCAATTGAGATGAACTGATAGTGTAGAATTAGATGTAGAAATACACACCTGTAATATCAGTTACTTAGGAGACTGAGGTGGTAGATTGCAAGTTCAATGTCCTCCTGGGCAACTACTGCAGTTCTAGTTAAAAACCAAACCAAAGCAAAGCCATCAACAAGAAAGAAGAGACACTAGGAGCCAGATGCTCTGGATAGAAATGGGAGAACAGAGCAACAGTGAACAAGATGCAGTTCCTGGTCTTAAAAGTGCACTCGGAGCCTATTGTGGGGAGAACAGCTACATTAGAGGCTGAAGAAGGTCTTGAGCAAGAAGGACAAGGTGGTGCAGGAGCAACTAGGGAAAGCATCAGGCAAACTCAGGGACCAGGAAAAGTCTCCACAGGTGCCATCTTTCTTCTAGGCAGGAAGAGAATGATTGAGTGCTGCCATGGGTGGAGGTGGAGCTTCTGCAAAGGCTCGAAGGATACGCAGAATTGGGGAGATGTGAGTTGTTCATCGGGCTTGGAATACCATCCAGAATGATAGTCATGATTCTTGTATTAGTCATTTTACCGTTGTTGTGCTATAACACGATGACCAAGGCAACTTACATAAGGAAGAGTTTATTTGGTTTACGGTTCCAGAGAGGTAAGAGTCCCTCCTGGCAGGGAGGCATGGCAGGAGAGATAGCTAGAGAAGGAAGCTGAGTGCTTGCATCTTTAAGCAGGAACAGGAAGCAAAGACAGCAAGCTCTAAGTGGGGCAAGGCTAGCGACTCTCAAGGCCTACCCCTAGTGATGTGCCTCCTCTAGCAAAGCTGTATTTCCTAGAGATCCTGGGAACCTCCCCCAAATAGTGCCACCAACTCACCAACTGAACCTCTGGGATTACTTCTCATTAAAACCATCACACCCTTGACTGAATAGCTATTGAAAGTTGATGACTTCTAGGGGAGCCAGAGTCAGTTTTATCTAGCAGTGTGGTTTCTGATAGGTTGACCCTGCCCCACGGAATGACCATGTGTATATGGCAGCACTAATGGGAATCAGTGGGTTGTGTAAAAAAATCAGACATGAAATTTGGAAGCAGATATGGATGTATCTGGGATGAACTGGAAGAGGAAGTGGGGTGAATATACTGAAATATATTGTATGCATTAATGAAATTCTCAATGAATAAATAAAATACATTAAAATAATTAAGATTGCAAATATTATTGCCAAACATGTTGAAGACTTTTTCTTTTGGTCTTTTACAGACAAGTCTCTCTGTAGTCCCAGCTAGCTGGGAAGTCACTATGTAGACCAGGCTGGCCACAATGTCCCAGAGATTCGACTGTCTCTGCCACCCTAGTGCTTGAATTGAAGATGTGTGCTACCACACCCAGCTCATGTTAAAGATTTTAACATCATATTTATTATTAAGTAGCCAGTACTGTAGTCACTTAAGAAATTCCAGGTAGATGTAAATAACAGCATTTGCTTCTTATCTGAACTGATAGCAATTATAGGATCCAACTTAACTGAATGATTTGAATAGTCATTGAAATATGTTCTCTAAAAACTTGAGAATTAACAGAAATAACCAGAGCAAAGGTAATTAATTTTCTGGATTAACCTGCATATGACATTGCCAAAGATTAGAAAGTTTTTAAATAAATTACACGAATTACAGTTCATTTGCAGGTCTTAATTTTTTTAAGCTTCCCTTGGGGCATAAAGTTGATAAAGGACTTCAAGATATCCTGGAGTATTCTTCAGTCAGGAGTATCAGGTAGGATTTCTTTGTGAGGTTTGAAGATTTTGAGCAGAGTTTTTCTTCCCTCATTTTGTTGAAAAATTTCTAGAGAACAGAACTAAGTGCTTTTAACAAGTGATATTTTTCCTTACTTATACCCCTTAGTACAAATTATGCAGGCTTATATATATAAATATATAAATACTGCATATTTATTAATTTGTCACATTAATTATTTAAGCAATGTAATTAACATTTGATACTGTAGATTGCTCACTGGTAATGAAAGCAGCTTCTCTGTAATGCTTTTTGGACAGATAATATGTTCATTCATGTAGGAAATACTTAGACCCAAATCTTGCTGAAGAAAATAATAATTGTAAAATTATCCTAATTAGAAAATACTACCTACTTTTCCACAAGGGAGTGACTTAATATGAAGTTAATATGCAATTCTAACTGCTATGATGTAGATGAGGTAAGAATAAGACAGAAAGAAACACCCGCTTAGAACGAAAAGTGACGAGGAAGCAAACAATTCAGACATAAACGTCTATACTATTCTTCCTTTCCATGTGTATATTAACGTCTCCTCATCTGTAAAATAAAGGGGTTAAAGTCTCTGATATTGTAGGTATATTCTAGCTTTACTTGATCATGTGACCTGACGTGGGTCATCTGGAAAACATCATCTAGTTCTAGGATTCTATGTTTCTTTAGAAGGGAGAACTTTTATCACAGCTTTACGTATCTGCTTGGTCTTCACACTGTAGATGATGGGGTTCATTACAGGAGGGATCAGCAGGTAGGTGTTAGCAATCATGGTATGTACATAGGGTGGAGCTCGTTTCCCAAATCTGTGAACAAAGGACAAACTGATCAATGGAATATAGAATATGGCTACAGCCCCAATGTGAGAGATGCATGTGCTGAAGGCTTTCTTTCTCTCTTCTGGGGAAGCAATGCTGAGGACAGTCCTGATGATCAGGACATAGGAAAAAAGAATAAGGACCGAGTCCACTCCTACAGTAGAAATCATGGCAGTCAGCCCCACTGCATTGTTGATGCTGGTGTCTGTGCATGAGAGCTTCATGACGTCTGGGTGGAAGCAGTAGGAATGGTGGAGGACGAGGCTGCTGCAGAAGGTTAGTCTCTTAAGAAGTGCGACCATGGGTGTCAGCATTAGGGTTCCCCTGATAACAATTGTCACTCCAATTTGAGCTATTCTGGAATCAGTTAAAATAGTGGCATACCTAAGGGGATTCGAGATGGCCACATAACGATCAAAAGCCATAGCTAACAGCACTGAGGATTCCATCACAGTGAAGAGTTTAATAAAGAACATCTGTGATAAACAGGCATTGAAGCTGATCTCCCTGGCATTGAACCAGAATATTCCCAGCACAGTGACCAGAGTGGATATGGACAGCCCAAAGTCAGTGGTAGACAGCATGGAGAGGAAATAATACATGGGTTCATGAAGACTGGGCTGAGAGATAATGATGAAGAGTATCAGGCTGTTTCCTGAGAGGGCAGTTGCATAGAGAAAGCAGAAGGGAATGGAGATCCAGGTGTGGAAGGCTTCCAGCCCAGGGACACCAGTTAACAGGAAGATGATGGAAGAAGCTGTAGTGTTCTGGAAGGCTGACATGCTAGGTTAAAAGTACAGAACAAGTTTGAAACAAAAGCTACATTTCTTTATGTCTTCTAATGACAATTTTATTCAACAGAAAATTGACCAAAGGTGAATATCTGTATATTAAAAGAAAATACAAATGATACACTTAAGTTGATAAAAATTAGCTTGATTTTATTTACTATAGTAATATTTTTTCTCCTAAAAAATTGTCTCGGGGCTGGAGAGATGACTCAGTGGTTAAGAATACTGGCTGTTCTTGCAGAATACCCAGGTTCAAATCCCAGCACTCACATGACAGCTAACAACTGTTCATAACTCTAGTTCCAGGGGATTTGAAGCCCACTTTTGACCTCCACAGGCACTGCATGACACAGGCTCACTTACATGCAGGTGGGCAATGCGTTATTCATACACATAAAACAAAAATAATAAAGAGAAATTCAAAAAATTGTCTCAGCCCACAAACTTCAGTATCTGAGACTTTTGGATGTTAGCTAAATTTGTACCATGTGACCTGCCTCCCTTCTTCCATCTATAGATGACACGGGCCACTGGCATAATGGTACCACCTGACATAATGTGGTACCTGGATCTCCGGTTTCCACCTGCCTAAAGACCACTTCTCCACAACACAGTCTCTGCATTTTGTGGAAGCACACCTCTTAGGACGTACTTGATAGCATGGTACTGTCATTTTTGGAAAGAAAGATTAAAGTTTAGTTTTTTTTATTTTTTAAAGCACACAGTTTTTGTTGAGTAGAAAATTGTAGAGCGGGAAAGTGAATATACATAAGTTGGAAATGAGGGTCTGGGAAAATTATAGATGAAGTTTCTGGCTGGAAAGGATTAGTGAGAAGCCAGTTTTAGGATGGGTTCTCTAGTGGAAAAAAAGTTTTAAGATGTAATGGGAAGTATAGGGTACCAAAGGAAATCTAAATATATCTAGACAACACATAGCCACTCACATCAAGTTCTTCTTCAAAGGACATCTAAATAAACCTTATGAAATAAAAAATGGAGGTATAAAAATAAATGGAGAAAATAATTAAACTGATGAGAACATTAGAGGAATAAAAGAATCAAGGTATTTGAGTTGATAAAATAAGTAAACTTTAATTTTGGACTCTGAAATTTCCAGTAATACTTGTCTTTAGGAAATTTATGAAATTAATTTCAGAAATGTGATCAAGCATGATACTGAAAATAATTAATAGTAATGTATTATGTACTTCCAAACAGATACACTATTATATTCTAACAATTGTCATCACACAAATGTGATAAAACTTCGACCTGGCAGACAGATGTATTAATGAACTTGATCATTCCAGAATATGTATATTTATGGAATACTACATTGTACCCCATTAAATATATGCAATTCTTATTTGTCATTTAAGAATAGAATAGTTTGTCAGACATATTGGTACATGCCTTTAATCCCAGTACTTGGGAGGCAGAGGCAAATGAATCTCTATGAGATTGAGGCCAGCCTGGTCTACATAGTATCAGTCCAGCTGGGGATATGGGAAGACCCTGTTTTAAAAAGACCACAAAAAAGAGAGAATAGTTTACATATCAAACAAAAAATTTAAATACCAAAGAGATCTGAGAAGAGAAGAACAGAATGATCAGAAAGTGGATCTTCAGTAGGACTGCAGGATTTGGAGCAAGGCTTCTAAGAAATGGAGTGAAACATATCTCTGTGTTGTCTAAGTTGAGATGAGGAACTACAAGATGTTCAAAATGCCATATGTGTTCAGCAAGATTTCACGTGTAATATGTCTTCCCTTGATTCATCTTGCCTTTCATTCTCAGGAATGTTTATCAAGTGACTGCCTTTTGTCCTTTGTGTAATTTTATATTAAAACTAAAGGGTAATAAAAAGTCTTCCTGTAGAGTTGATAATCATTAAGTGAGGGAGGGAGGGAGAGAGAGAGAGATCAGAACTACTTTCCAGTTGCCTAGGGGGGGTAATAATGATCAATAATGGAGGTTTTGGGAGTACAGAGCCTCTGTGTGTGTCCATTAATTAGGGGAATCGTGGCTTTTATTTCACGTGAATGAGTTGCTCTGTTTGTCACTAAGTTCTAGGAAATTTTATAAGATAACTTCTGAAAACTTAAAATGCTGTTTGGATAAACTTGTTCCAAATTCTTAATTGCTCACTTCTCAATAATTCAGTTTATTCATGGTCCATTTTTATTCTTGTCAATTTCTTCCTTCTCTTTCTTGCTGAGAGGGCATGAAACAAATTGACTGTACAGCAGAGTTTGACCTGAGTCTGGCAGAAGCTAGCACAATTCTCCTTGTCAGCTGGACCATTCATTACTCTAAAACCACAGTTTGTTATACTTTCTCTTCCTCCTTGTTGACCCAGAAAAGACTGTACATTCTTTTTCACAGTTAGAAGCCATTTGTAAAATGTTGATTATATACCACAAATATTTATGTCAGTTCAAAAGCAAATATGTCCTGTCAGCTACTAAGGCTTAAAGCAAGTGAAATTGTGATTTCATGCCCCAGAAAAACATAGGTAGTCCAGGGCTGCAAACTCCACACCCATAAGCTCTATACATTTTGTGTGATAAGAGTCTGGTGACTCATAAACCGTAAAAATGGATCAATTTTACACATCCATTATATATCAAACACCATATAGGTACAATGAATATCAGAAGGTCATAGAAAAAAATTGGCTACTAATTGTAGAGTACACGAAGATAAGGCCTATTTAAGAGATGAGAGAGAAGGTGCAGCGTGTAGTGTGCATTAATGTCTGTGTCTCAAGAGGAACTGATTCTAGGAGACTGGAACACAGTAGAGTTTTGATGAATAGATGTGAGTTTCCAAGAGTGAGAAAGAGGATGAGGGTGTCCTTGACATAGAGAATGTGGGTGGTGATTAGAATAACAGACAGCCACAAGGAAGACCACATGGTGGGTCCTCAGACCTGAGGCTAGGTGGTAGAGGAGAAAGGCTTGGGGAAGGCCCTAAGGATTGTGAATTCCCTGGAAGGGATAGTGAACTTAGATTTTGCTGCAGAGCACGAAGAACCAGGCATTTCCAAATATTTTATGAATAAGTAAACAGGCCATTCTCCAACGCTTCTAATTTAACTTCAACAAAATTCCTTTCCTTCTTTAGCATCATACTTGGTGCTATCGGTTCACTGCAAGTTTCACCCCAACTCAGTGATGAAACCTTTCCATGTTGTAACCCAGGTATTTGAAACATATTCAGTTCATCTAGAACACATTAATATTATCATTACTGGCCATGGTGCTTAGATAGTAGAGATATGATATAAATCTGTTTCTCCGTTTCCTGTTGTACCCTTCGTAACTTCCTCCCTCAAAGTTCTTCAAAGAGTGATCTGTTTTGATTTTTCTTCCTTAACCTTTAGTAACAATCAGGATATTTTTCTTAATGACTCTCAGAAAATCCTCCAAGTAACTAATGAATTTCTAAATACTTTGTATAAAATTTTAGAGTTGTTTCCCTGCCTCCGTCTAAAATTTTTAATAATTCTTCCTTGATATATTTTCTCTCAACAGCCTCACTGATAATTTTGTTCTTCCCCTTTTTGTAAGAACATATTTTTTTCTGTCTTATAACTTGCGGTATCGCCTTAGGATCTGCTTTCCCTTTCCCTTCCTGTCTTGCTATCCACGTTCTCTGCTTGAGAGCTCCTGGTTATCACCATGGCTGTAAAGAACACAAGTCCACACAGTTCACAAGTCCACAATCTGATAGCATCTCTTGAATTCTGTATTTCAAAAGTTGGCAGAATAGAATGATGGCTTAAACACGAAGACAACAATGAAATTTAGAAAGAGAGTGGGGAGGTAAACTGAAATCCAGAGGGATTCAAATATTAGTTTGGAAAACAAATCAAAACTCTCCACTTTAGGTGATAATAAAAGGTGAATTAAGTATCTAGATCCGGGGGGGACGGGGACATCTCCATTGAATCCTTCAGTATGAGCCAAACAGAATTCACTTCCTTCCTGATTCCAAACCTGGATAGTTCTTATTTGTTTCATTTACCAGCTAAATTCTAATAGACATCTAATTAAAGGGAAAAGCCCTTCTCTTTCTGTCTATTCCTCTTTTCTCTTCAAATGTTCATTAATAGTTTTTTCTTTATTGTTTATTTCTTAAATGGCAAAACTGGAGTCCCAGGAGGTAGAGGTCTGTATAAGAAGGGATATGAATATGGATTTACAGCAATGGTGATAGCACGGGCAAGACCCATGCAAACTCAAGCAGACAAAACCCCAGCATAGACCTGTAGAAATGGGCAGCAGGCCCCAATTTCAATTGAAGAAATATTGGGCAGCTGATTACTGCTGGGTGATGAAGAGCTGATCTTCTTTAAGGGAGTGACTCTAGATAGACTGACTAGACCCCAGAGGATGAACTTGCATTGAGGGATGCCTGAGTACACTAACATGACTCAACAGACCTTAACACAAATGACAGAATGCTTGAAATCCATTGGGGGATTATGGAAGAGTGCCAGTTGAGGAGGTATAAAGATGATTAAGATGTTGTATATGAAATACACAAAAATTAAATAAAAATACACACAAAAATATACAAACAAAACAAAAAGGAGGCAAAATTAATAGCAAATGGCTGATGGGTTGCTAGTGAGTACCAGAAGGTATCTTTTATCATACTTTTCTTAGGCTGAAGAGCCTATTCAAATCAATGAATAATGAAACACTAAATTTCCCCCAAATTACTCTGCTGTTTTTCCTTTGAGACACGATTGTATTATGTATTTCAGGCTGGCCTCTAACTCAAGATCCTTTTGTGTTGGGCTCCTAAGTGGTGGGATTGCAGGTGCCCATCATGTCTGGGTCCTCCAAAGAACCCTTCTGTGTGCTATTACTCCCAAGCTGGTTAGACTCATCCTTTTCAACCCATATATAACTTCATTATTTCTTGTGTGAAATACAGTCATCCTTCAACTAGTTTTTCTATTTGGATGACAATGCTCATTTTCCCATGGAGTTACTATAAACTGGAGCCTGTGATTTTCTTCAGATTCTAATTTAGACTATATGGCATCATCAATATTCTCCAAATCGTTGCTGATGGTCTGTTATATGTGATGGACCTGGTTTAGATCTGTGCTCAAATACTAGTTTGGAAGCCTTGTATAAAAATAAAAATATTTATAGCAACAGATAGTATTTGTCAGACATTTGACCATTCCTACTAACATGTGGCAGGGATTATTGAATTCACCTTAAAATTACTTTTCCAATAAAAATAAGCAAGTACCAGAAGTTATGAAATTTATTGAGGATCAAACCAAACACAACTGGTTACTGTAAGAGCCAGGAGTTTTAATTCCAATGCGCAAGCTCTCAAAAAATGGCTTATTTAATCAAAACCTGCAAGATATATGAACTTCCTTTTATCCAGCTTATTCATCTATCAGATTGTCTACAAACTGCATCAGATTGTCTGGCAAGCAGAAAGTACTCAAAATGAGTAATTTAATATTTAATTTTAAAACTAAATTAATTCTGAGACAGGGTCTCATGTATTTCAAGCTGGCCTTAACTCAGTATGCACACAAGGATGACCTTGAACTCCTGGTTCTTCTGCCACCACCTCCCAAGTGGTGGGATTGCAGGCATGCGTAGCTGCGACCACCTGTTAGTTTTTATTTTGACTAAGAGTTGTAGGACTTAGAAATGAGATTCACCGACCATGATAAATATATCAACACACTAAGGAAAGCATCTGGCTAAAGACAATTTGTCCAACCCATAGCAGGCTGAACAAAATGCTCATTCTCCACATATTTTCAGAGAAGAGAAATCAAATTTTTCTGTCTTCCTCAGCCTGCAATCCCACTGTCATACAATTCTGCACATGGTGATACAATCCTTCCCCACAGCAAAGAAAGTATAGCTTGTCAGAGGCAAGTACTTCCACTGAACAAATGGTTTTACTTACAGAGCCCATCCAGCAGTTACGCAGTCCCTCTCCGACTAACTCAGAAGGTAGTGGAAGCTTTAGATTCCAGGAAAGGGCTGAGCTTATGAGACTTAACCAGATTGGCTGGTGATGAGCACCGAGCTGAGAGACCAGCTCCTGATGGCACTGATAATCCACTGTGCCTCCGGGGTGCGGAGGTTCCCAGAGGACCTCTGTTGCCTGATACAGTCTTTTTATATCTCTTCTAGAATGTGATTATTTATTGTGGCTACATGCTTTATGAGCTGATGTAACTTTTGTCCTTATGACACTTCATTGAAGGCTATTTTCCTCTTAAAAACAGCTTTATTGAGATACACACACTGAAATGTTTACCCATTTATAGTGTATAATTTAATAGATTTTTAAAAAAAATCACAGAATTGAACAGCAATAGTCATCACAATTTATTTTAGGAAAATTTTCAGCACTTCAAAGAAAGACATAACCAATAGCAGGTCACTTAAAATGGATTAAAAGATGAAATATCATATCAAATTCCATAAAGACATATCCTGTTATGAGTGTGGACTACATCCCACTCTATAACTTCCTAACCCTTCAGCATCTGGTATTATTTGCAGAAACACTGTGACTCAATGGTACAATGTCTCAAAATTAGGAAAATAATTTATTCATCTATACATTTACCTGATAAATATTTAATAAGCACATTCTATTTTCCGAATACCCCATCAGTGCTGGAGACGAAAAAGATAGAAGAACACAACATAAGCCTCACTGTCCAGGATTTTAGTTTACCAAATAGATTAACAAATAATTATGTTAATCAATGATAAAGTTATCTTAGAGGCATGAAGCAAGTGTTTTGTAAATAGAGTGGTTGAAAATCTCAGTCCACAATTTAGGTGTTCAGGCAATGAATATTGTTTTGTTTATTTTCTATGATTTTACTTATTTTCTGTTTTGAAATTCCAACACATTAAGTGGAGGAAGACTAGAATAATTTTGGGACACTCCCTATTGTACTCAAATGATAAGAACCTTGTACGAAGGAATTGGGGTGCGCAGGTGATGGATTTGGCCAGTGATGTCATTGGATATAAGGTAACTACTTCCCCCATAGGTTTTAATGAGTATTACCCACTCTTTGGTTATGTATGGATTCTTTAGTGCTCAGAAAACCTCCATTTATGGACCAACTCCTGAGCGTACAGCTGTTTGTGTTATCTTTGATTTCTGTCTCTAATATCTGATATCCAGTACTCTTGACAAATTCTATCAGTCTTGAAAAGAGCACTAAAATTTGGTTATTTCTCATCATCTCTACAAGTGCCACCTTTAATAAGTAACATTTTTCTCTCACTAGGGCAAGGTTGGTAGTTTTTTCATCACTCTCTCTTTTTCTTCCTTGCTTTCCTGGGCCTATCATATCTTTTCACCACATCTTTAGCCTGGTATACTCTACTTTTTATATGGTTGAAATGCTACTATTACTACTACTAACTACTACTATAAATGGTAATATTTCTTTGGGCATTTTAAGTCCAAGACACCATGCCAAGAGTTATAATGGGCAGAATAATATGCCCCCAAAATGTACATATTCTAATGCCTAGAATCTGTGAATGTGCTATTTAATATTTCTATTTCTTTGTTTGCTTATTTATTATATATAATAACATATATACATAATATATATATATATGTATGTTTTGCCTGCATGTAAGTGCACCCATGTTGTACAATGTCTGTGGAGTCAGAAGAGGGTGTTGGATCCTCTGGAACTGGAGTTATGGATTATGATAGCCACTATGTGGGTGCTGGGGACCAAACCCAGCTCCTTTGCAAGAGCAATCACTACTCTTAACTTCTGAGTCTTCTCTCCAGTCCCAGATATGCTATCTTACATGGTAAAGGGACTTTGCAGAAGTGATCAAAGTTAAACATGTGGAGATTAATTGGGCTCTTTAGGTTAGTTTCATCTATCCCCATACATCCTTAAAAGTGAGTAACTAGAGAGACGGCGATGTGCAAAGGGATTGACCCTACTTGCTGATTTTGGAGACCACATAATAAGGCCACAAGCCAAGGCCTGAGGACAGGCTTTGGAGGAGACAGAGGAAGTGATTTGTCCTATTCTTTTACCTTGGAGAATTTTAGTTTTTAATTCCCTTACCAAGTAGCAGGCTTCTTTGCAGCCTTTTCACACACATTTAATTGTGATTGACAGTCTCTTCCCTGTCAACTCTCCATCTCTCCGTTTCTAGACCCTCCCACCCACAGTATTCACTTTTCTACTTTCACACCACACATGGCTTATGAACCTTCCCATTATTTTCCCTTAAAGTCTCTTTTTTCTCTCTCCTCATAGGTCTCTTTGTAGTTTCTTGACTTCTGTACACATTTACTCCCACAGAAATACAAATGTATACTATTAGAAGCTGAGATTCATGATCCACATGTGAGGCAGATCATGTAGTATTGTGTGAGCCTGAAAGACCTCAGTTCATATATTTTGCAGTTCCATACCTTGTCTGGTAAACTTCCTGATTTCATTGTCTTTATGACTTTATAAAATCAATCTCTCTTTCTCTCTACATATATATCACATTTTCATTATCTAGCCATGAGTTGATGAGTTGATTCCATTTTCTTGGTATTATGAATAAAATAGCAATAAACATGGATGTGAACGTATCTTTGTGGTAGGATAGAGAGTCCTTTGGGTACATGCCCAGGAACGGTAGAGCTGGTTTATATGACAATTCTGTTTTTATTTGTCTAAAAACCCTCCACACTTATTTCCACGGTGCTTTGTCCCGTGCTCCTTTTTGTGGAGGAATGCAGGTTGCTGAATCCTACTTGAGTGATGGAGACCCATATCAACTCAGCACTTACACACCTAAATTGGTAAGTTTGATGAAAAATCCATTATCTTTGGTTGGATTTAAGCAGTTTCTAAGAATTAAACAATTTAAGTAACCTACTTAGCTCTCTTAGTTAAAAGGTTGCGTATGTTTTTGTAATATTCCTTCATTGTGTTTCCTTACAGAAAGCCTCGTGGGGACTTCGAAAGCATTCTACCAGGTTGGGCAACTTCTAGAACTTGGAGTGCTTGCTCATCACTCTCGGAAAGTATTTGGGAAGCAGTCACATTTATGGTGAAATGATACTGTTTTCTCAGAGTAATAAATTACTGCAGTGGTAGCACGGAGCTTGGTACATGTACATGACATTGGTGTGCATGCTGGTTAATGAAGCCATATGTATACTAGAATACAGATTCAAAATAAGGTATTTCTCATTGCTCTGTTTTCATGCTAGTTTAGAAAAACTGCCACTGGAAATTTTGTTAATCTATCTGAAAATTGGATCACAATGTTTGCCAATAAAATCATAAGAAAATATTTTTATTAGTGTATTAGTATTAATGTTATTGAGTGTGGGAAACATATCACAGTGTGTAACATGTTTGGGTTTAATATTAATATTTTCCAAATTTGGCAACCTAAACCGGAAAGCTAGAATTCAACATGAGAAAAATGTTCTGTAGGGACATGAAATAAATCTTCTTTATCGAGTGTAAACAGTAGGATATTCTTGCCTATCAAATCAGTGAATGTTTTTTAAAACTTACAAAACACAATATTTTGTTGCTGTGCTACAGTGAACTAAGCATTGTTTTACAGTGTTTGCATAAGTTCTTTGGAAGTGGACTTTCCAGTTTATTATTGTTTTAAATCGCCCATAATATTCCATTTCTAAAAGCATGCAGGCCATATTTTATGCACAAGAATACCCACTGAAGTATTATTTACAGTAGTCACAGATACATGTAAAAATTCAGTATATGGAATATATAAACTGTAGCCAGTCCTATTTCTACTTGTAGCCTTCATGCATTGAACTGCTCATGTGGATGATTGTGGCGGATCAGGAAATAAAGGATCACATTAACAAAGCTCCAAAGGAAAGCCAGATAATCCAGGCTTAATGTACCCAAATTGTAGAAATAAACTCAAAGGCAAGAAAATGACAAGAACACCCAAAACTAGTTGCTACAACAAAATTCTCCAGTTAGACTACTAAAATACTTTATTATTTTTATTTCGTGATTATGAGTGTATTTCCTGCATGGGTGTAAGTACACCTGTGTTATGCTATGCCCATGGAGAGCAGAAGAGGGTGTTGGATCCCTTGGCTTTGGAGTTATGGATGGTTGTTAGCTGCCGTGTGGGTGCTGGAAACTGAATCTGGGTCCTCTGCAAGAGCAACCAGTCCTCTTAACTACTGAGCCACCCCCCCCGCCCCGCCGCCCAGTTCCTAGACCACCACTTACAAAATCACATAATGGCCCCACATTACTTCCTAGCCCTCTATCATCTGAGAACAGCATTACTTGTCTCTTTTTCTGGTTCTAGCCGTGTTGAGTTATTAGAGGTTTTACTGCCCTGCTGATTTGGTCATCAGGCCGGTCACACAGTTATGCTGTAGATAGCAATGTAACTCATCCTTCTCTTTTCCTGTGAACTTCTGTGGCTATTCCTAATATTCCCATTTATTCCATTCCTCTCGGTTCCTATCAAGCTTTGCATATTCTTCTAGCAAAGTTTCCTCATCATTACAGAAACAAGGTATAAGGGTTGGGGTGTAGAATTTGCTTAGCCTGCATACGGGCCTGAGTTCTCTCTCTACTACTATAAATAGTAGTCATACCTCATATTGGATATTGAACAAAATCCTGAGGGCATAACAGTTAGCATAACAGAGCACTCCAGATAAGAAAATTTGAAGCCTAGTTGGGGAAATGAGTAAGTACATGTGCAATCATAATACTGCATTAAAAATTTTGAAAAAGGGATATTAACAGAGACCTTTGCTATTCAGTGACCAATAACATTGGCATTGCTTGAAAAATATGGAAATAAAATTTCTGATATCCTGAATCATAATCTGCATTCAACTGACATTTCTAATGAAGAAGCACTAATATATATCAAATAGGTGTAAGTGCAGTCAAACTTGTGTGGTTGACGGAAGGTGGTCAAACATTCTTGCTGAATGAGGGCTGAGGAAATGGGAAGAAATTTCCCCAGAGGAATTAGGAACAAGTGCAGGAGAATAGGGTGGTAAGAAGACTTTGAAAAGTCAAGACTTGTTCCCAGCACAGTAAACAGCTGTGGCATCTTAACCCAGAGACAGACTGAGCACAGGCTTTGTGAAGCAGGGGAATGAAAAGAGAAAGAAAAAAGAACATCAAAACCCCACAGAATCCAGCTCTATTAATTATTGACAATTTACAAATCATAAAACTAGAACAAAAGTTATCTAAACTTTAATACCCATAAACAACAAAATTTGTTTAAAAGAACCTCCAAGATAGAATATAAGAATTAGGAAACACTGGGCCTGGAGAGATGGCTCAGCAGTTAAGAGCACTGACTGCTATTGCAAAGGACCTGGGTTGGTTTCTCAGCATTGACAGGGTGGCTAGTAATAGTCCCTAACGCCAGTTCCAGGGGATTCGATACCCTCTTCTGGCCTCCTTGAGAATTGTATGACAGAGATGTACTTACACATACACAAGCAAAGCACTCATACACATAAAATAAAAATAATTAATTCAAAAAATTCAAAAAATAAGAATTTGGAAACAGCTTAATGTTGTTTTGAGGAACAGAATAAGGAGGGCTCAGCATCTGTGTTAGGGGAATTAAAATCACTGCAGTATGACTGGGGCAAAGAGACAGTGCTTCTAAGGCTAGAGTTGAAGAGCTGAAAGCAGGCATGTCACTGTCGGCTTCGCCTTATTCTATAAAGGTGTTCTTACCCCTGGGAATTGTGCACTCCTCGAGGGTACATAGGACACCTTTCATCTCCAAGTTAGGAACACAGTATCAAATGCATATTAGACAATAAATGATAATTTACTGAATTGATATCTAGAGGTATAATAATAGGCACAAAATAATAATATTATTTTGAGTGAATTGAGTGTATTGTGCTAAGACTTTTCCATGGATGGTTATTAGGACATCTTATTTACTTTACAAAATAAACTTATAAAGCAGATACAGTTATTTCCCTATATTAAAATATAAAATAGAGGTAAAGAAGATACACAGTTAGTTCATAGTCTCACATGAGTGGTAGAGATGAACTTCGCATCACGCTGTTCAGGTCCAAGTATTTTCAGTTAATTCAACCCTGTGCTAATTCCTCAATATTTTATTAGTGTATATTCACTGTACAAAGTACTGGGTTTAATGATGATGACATTTTTGTTCAAGAATTGTTCGAGAATATCATCTACTTTGATGATATTAACTCACTATATTCTCCTTTCCCTTTCTACTGGTCTTCATCCTCTTCCCAAAGACTTTCCTCTTTTTCCTTCTATTCCCACACTGTCATGAATCCTCTACCTATCATCTATCTATCTATCTATCTATCTATCTATCTATCTATCTATCTAATCTATCACCTCTTTCATCTATCTATCTATTATCTATCTAATCTATTTACCTATCTATCCTCCTTCATCATTTATCAATCATCTATTAGCTATCATATATCTATCTTCTGTCTGCAAAATCTATATAATTTATAACTATATCTATGTATATCCTTCTGGGCCTGGTTTATTTTGGTTAAGATGATGTTCAGTTCCAGACATTTTCCTGCAAATGATGTAATCTGATTCTTCTTTATGGTTGAGTAAAACTCTCTTGTGCATAAATTCCCAATTTTCTGTACTATTCATCTGTTAGTGGGCACCTAGGTTGATTCCGTAACTTGGTGTTTGTGCACAGTGCTGGGATAAGCGTGGGAGAGCAGATATCTCTGCAGCATGGGTACTTAGGTCTGCCTATTATACTCAGGCATGGTATAGCTTGCTGGAACATGTGGTAGCTCTATTTTTAGTTGTTTTTTGAGAAACATCCATGTTGATTTCCATAACTCATCGCACTGGTTTATATTCCCACTATCATAATATAAGGTTTCCTTTTTATTTACATTCTGACCCATGTTATTATAGTTTTTTAAACTGAACTTTTACAAATTTCATATAATACGATTTTGATGTATTAGATCTACTCCCCATCTGCAGCCCTTACTACCACCACCCAATTTCATGTACTCTATTATATATAAGTGTATATATAAATTATATTGTATGTATTTATATAAACGACTGTAGAGTCAAATTTGTATCCCTAAATTCATGTCCTTTGATGTGGGTCCATTCACCAGAGCCTAACCTACCAAGAGTCTCTCCTTTGAATGAGACTGACTTTTCCTTTCCCAGAGGTCATTGGTTGTCGAACGTTCTTCAGGTAGGATTGGAGCTTTTTACCCATGTCCCCACATCTGTGCTGGGATTTTGTCTGACTTGACCTTACTTGGGCTTTGTGCATGGTGTCACCATTGCTGTGAGTTCATATGAGTAACTGCTCAGCTGTTTGGAAAATTCTGTTTCCTTGGGATCATACAAGATCTGTGGCTCTTATGATCTTTGTAGCCCATCTCCTGCAGAATAACAACAGTTTTTAACTGATAGCAATTCTGACAGTGAGATGGAATCTCAGCACGGTTTGGATTTGCATTTCCTGTATGTATAAGGATACTGAGCAAAAATTTGATGCTCTGGTCATAGGTAGAATTAGGCAAGATATTTGAAAATACTCAAATTCTAGGACAGTATGATTAGAACAGAGTCTCATCTTTTCAAAACGAGCACTAATCACTATGTCCTTTGCCTGTGCTCTGAATCAGATTATTGCATTTGTCAGAGAACAGCTTAAATCTCTGTAGTTTGCACTGAAATAAATCTTGAAGTACTGACAACTGTGACCTATATTCTACAACTGTGTTCATAGACCATGCTCCCGAGCATGAGCAGTAAGAATTTCACCTTTTTTGTCCTTGCGACAGTCTGGGCAGTATCTTGGAAGCATTTATTTGAACTGTGCATTTTTCCCATGGTGTGTCAGACAGTTTTTGGCTGAGTTATCCAGGCTGAGAAAATTTCTCCATATTGGTTGAAGTACTTTCTAGAGAAAGAGGGCTTCTGTTAGTCAATATGATGCTCAAAAGATAGCGTGTTCTCTTAGGTTCCTGATGAAAGCTTAGAAAAATAAAGAGCATTTTTCTAGTCTTTCCCAGGGATCTAGACAGAAAAAAGAAGGAAACATTAAGCAGGTCATTTAAAGTATCTACTCTCCAACTACTTTAATGAAGATGGTTACCTCATTCTTTTGTATAGTGTTTACAAAATATACAGATTATTATGGTAATAAACATGTTTAGTAGGTGTTTTGATGAAGTTGCCAGATATCTAGGCTCACCACTGTGGGTCAAAGGATTTACTATTAATGCTGAAACCTTCATAGCTAATTGTCCAGTTTAAATAAGAGAGAGCAGTCATCAACAAGTTAATTTTTCTCTGCAATAGTAATATCCTGTTAACAGTTTGGGGCCAGTTATCAGATCGGCTTCTTATCTCTGTGGATTGGTAAGGGACACACAGGGACTCACCAAATTTTATAGTCTTTCTTATTTATTTCCACGTAAATTGTTTCTGTGACTATGCACAGGTTGCCCATAAATCCCAAGGTAAACAAAATACACAGGGAAAGGAAGGCCTGGGCTCTGAACCGTATACCCACTGTATTTGTTCAGTGACCATAGCTACACAGCAATTTCTCTCTTTCCCTTATGGGTTTGTGTCCTGTGATTGCTGTGAAACTGGCAAATAATAGGAGCAGCCTCGTGGGCAGTCCATTCACATGTCTGTGCTCTGGTCCTATGCAAAGCTTTATCTTATAGCTATTTGGGAATGACATTGCTCTTGAATGAGTCTTGAAATTGTAACTCATCTACAGAAACATCCTCTGAAGAAGTAAGAGTAGAATTAGACTAAAAAGAAATACATAGTTGCATTCCAAGCTAGAGCTTTGTGGAGAAGTGAGTGGAAGGCAGGGGAGATCCAGATGATTTTGCTTGGCATCTGCAACTGGTGAAGGATCTTGAACGAACCTCACACTGTGATTCTAGCTACTCTAACAGCTGTCTAAATGCCTGAAAACAGATCCTGGTTTCATCACTCTCAAGTCCAGCCTTGGAGACCAAAGAACAACAAGGAGGAGCCTACTGGATGGATGTTCTTGGGAAGCCATAGAGAAATTCTTCTGGTTCCCTAAAACTCACAATGCTAATAACTCTTGCCTTTTCTTCTCCATCACATATCTTTCCAGACACCAGATAAGGATCTTCTTTCCTGCCTTCATCTGGCAGTTATACAAATAAAGGCATGGATGCACTTTGGGGGCCTTTTAGATGGGCTTACTTGAAGGGTACCCTGACTGCTATGACCCATGTCCCCATTATGCTCTACCAAAAAATGACTTAGGAGAATAAGTTAGCGTTACACATGATTTGGGCTGAAAAGGATGGAGTCCATGTAATGCGGAGAGGACAAGGTTGTGTATTTATCTCCAATAACATGGCTCCAAATGGAACTGTTCCTGGAGCTCTCTAAGGCCTTAAGCCCCTTTCTAAAGAACTAAAAATTCAGGAATAAGTGACCCATTCCCTGACCTCCTGGAAAGATGGTTTGGAAAATGGAAAGGGCTCTGTGCCAAACTCCTTGGTAGCCGTGCTGATGCTGTTTGGCTTCTGTATTTTGCCATGAGTTAGGGACTTAACTGAAAGGTTTATTGAGGCAGCTGTTAGCAAACAAATGCCCCTTCTTTTTATTGGTTTCTTTTTTTTTTTGATTAGTTTGTTTCTTTATTTGCATTCTTATTCAAAGAATTTGGAACTCTGAACCCTATTAGATTTCTTCTTTGTTCAAATCCTGCATCAGTCACTTTTCCCCCCAATGTATAGTTTTATTAATTTGTATGCATTTCAAACAATAGATCTTAATCATATTGAGTCCCCCTTCCTTATCTGCACCCTCCACATAGTTCACCCACAGTATTTCATGCATTCTGCCATATATGTTAAGGGCTATCAAGTAGTTTCTTACTACAAGTTATTACAGAAAAAGAGATACAATGCCTTCTTTTTTTCTATTTATTTGTTATTTTTATTTTGTGTGTATGAGTGTATTGCCTATATATATATGTGTGTCATGCAATGTCTGCAGAGGTCAGAAGAGGGTGTTAGATTCCTCTGGAACTGGAGATACTGACACTCGTTAGCTGTCATGTGGATGCTAAGAATCAAGCCCAAGTCCCCTGTATGAGCAGCTGGTGCTCTTAACTGCTGAGCCATCTCTCCAGCACAGCCAGTGCTTTCTTAATGAGTTTGAAGAGAAGAATGTTTTGAAAAATAAGAGAGATTTATAAGAAACATTAAATATTAGTCTTTCCTAACGCCCCCCAAAGGAGGAGGAGGAGGAGGAGGAGGAGGAGGAGGAGGAGGAGGAGGAGGAAGAAGAAGAAGAAGAAGAAGAAGAAGAAGAAGAAGAAGAAGAAGAAGAAGAAGAAAAAGAGGAAGAAGAAGGAGAATTATTTGCACTATCAGTTTGTCATTTGGAGAACAAAGGGTTAGCAGGGCACAGTTGTACAGAGTTTCCCCCTAGGAATTTGTTTCTCTGCCGGGCAAAGGGCTCGCACCAGAGGGCTTTTGATTCCTTATAAAACTGTTCTTTTTCAAACTTTGTATTGTTACTATTTACTAGATTTTCTCTCTTTGGATTCTCTTCTTAAACTAGAACCTTTTTTTGGCCCAAGTGTTGGAAGGCAGGGCTGGTATTGATCCTGTAGCTTTAGTACAGAAGAACCTCTTAGCTTGTAAGTTTTGAGGCTGATATAATTTCTCTTCTCTGCCCCTCCTCCCCTCCTCCCTTCCCCCCTCCCCTCTCCTCTCCACTCCCCTCCCCTCTCCCCTCTCCTTTCCTCTCCATTCCTCCACTCCTCTCCCCTGCTCTCTCCTGGCCTCCTTCCATTTTTGTCCTCTTCTAAATTATGATCCTTCTTATATCAAGCAGCATAATCAAGTGATTCCTTCTTAGACCCACATCTAAGAATTCTGTGAATGATGGTAGCATTTTTAGAGCACTGAAATTGTAGAAACCCATCAGACAGTGTTTAATCTTCAGATACTTCATGAAAACTACCGTAGTTTAGAAGCTCTGGTTAGTATAAACCCAGTGCACTTATTTAACAGGTTGATATGGTATGTCACTTAAACTGTGTTATACTATTCAAAACAGTCACCATAAATCTGTGAACATTCATTAATTCCTTACACAATTAAAACATTTTTAAAGAAAAATGAAATTAATTTAAAGGAAAACTGATAGAATCAGAAATTGTTATATTAAGTGGGGAATTTAAATAGGAAGGGAAGAAAACTGGCTAAGAGAGATGGCTAAGTGGTTAAGAGCACTGACTGTTCTTGCAGATGAAGGACCTGGGTTCGATTCTCAGCACTCACATGACAGCTAACAATCATTTGTAACTCTAGTTCTGGAGGAGCCAATGTCCTCTTCTGACATCCATGGGGATTGCATGACTTGAGTGCACTTATATACATGCAGGCAATGCACTTATAAAATAAAAATAATAAAAAAATACATAAAATATTTTAAATGAGAGTAGAAGAGGGAGGGTTATTGTGTAAGGAGTCACAGAGGTAAAGGGGAGAAGGAACTCCAGAGGGGCCACAGGAAACAGGCATTAACAAGAGTGAAATGGGGAGAATGGGGTAATTCAACTGGGAAGAGAGGAAGGAGGGTTAAGCAGGGAGAGAGAAGGGAGATAAATGATGATAAGCTGGTGTGAAAAACCAGAGGGAAATGTACTGGTTTAAAAGTCTACTGAAAAATTATACATACAATAGCTCTACATGTGTCCACATTATAGCTTAAACCTATATAACAAGAAATAATGCCAGACAGGAGAAATCTCTCCTCTACTTGTTGGTCAGGATGGTCCAAGAGACTCCCTAAATTACACAGGCTATTGCCACAGTCCTTGATTGCGTCCCAGAACTTGAACGTAAGACCCTATTGGTAAAGACAGAACATATTTCAGACACAGGACTCAGAGCTATGGAGCTGGAACTGACCTGGAAGCCACCTTCCTGGAGACTAGCTCTCACAGTTTTGGAGGACACTATGCAAGCTGCTAAAGGAGAATGTCAATGGATGGTCCAACCCAGCTTTAAGGCCCAATAACCACAAAACTGATCGGCTCAGAAAAAACTGAATTGGGGCTGTAGTGGAACTTTTAACTTGGGGGCAATCAATAGCTACCTAACTGGACTTAAATTTTGCTCAGTGGGAGGAAATTCATGTGTAGTACTGTAAACATTGCCAAATACACAATGCTGAAGAGGTCAAAGATCTTAGAGAAAATCCTAAGTCTGTCATATCCCTAGACAGATGTAATTTCTTACACTATGGAAAATATGAATCCTTATATTTACAGACAAGTATGCCACTCACCACTCATCAAAGAAGCTTCCTTTGCACCAGACAGAGACTACTACAAAGTACCACAACTGGTCACACACAGAGATTGTCTGTGAAATGCCTAACCCTAGGTGACACATCTACAATGAAACCTCTACACCTAAGGGTCATGGTACATAATGGAACAAGGGGTAGAGAGAATGCTAATGTATCTCTCAACTCTTATCAATGAAGCTCCTCATGCAACAGATGAACAGAAAGGGCCACAAATGGCCAAAGAGTAGAGAATAACAGTCTGCAGAGTGTGGACTCTTGGACAAGACTCCTATATTAAACACCATCCACTCAAGGCTCAGGGACCATTGCTGAAGAAGGGGCAGAAAGATCCTGAGAGCCAGGGAGGGAGGTGCATGACCATACGGAAACAGAACCCTGCAAGCTCCTGGGACCTGTACATATGAATCTACAGCAATGGTGGCAACATGCACAAGACCTGTGAAAACTCAAGAAGAGAAAAGCTCAGTGTAGAACTGGAAAAATGGGCAACAGATCCCAATCTTAACCAAAGAACTATTGTTAGCTTATTACTACTGGGCGAGGAAGAACTGATCTTCGTCAAAGCAGAGATTCTAGAAAGGCTGACTAGACCCTAGTGGATGAACTTACCCTGAGGAACATCTGGGCACGTACAATTCTTTGGATTATAGATTTTAAAAAGACTAAAAAATGACCCCAGTTAAGTGAAGTAAATAGCTTCAGTGTAGGAGTTATTCACAATGTTATCCAAACTGGGCATGATAGCTAACGACTGTAAACACAGCTAGGAAAGTAGTGGCAGAAAGATCAAGAGCTGAGATTGGCCTCAGCTACATCACAAGATCTTGTAACAAAGTAGCAAGCAAATGCCAGGAACAAACACCTTCAGAAATGTCACCCTTGTTACTAGGGAAAAATGTAGCTCAAATACTTAGACACCGGTTGATTGTTTCTCTCTTTCAGTTTTTAAAATATATTTTAGTGTCTATAATACAGTTATTCATTTTTATAATGGCAATATCACTTCAGAGGAGATCTATATACATATATTGTTTTGAGTGAACCATCCAGTATTATTACCTATAGGTAAAATGCTGCAACACCACAACTCTCTGAAACTTACCTTGTGTTATACCTACCTAGCTTCAACTACCCATTTATACATGCAACTAGCCCCAAATTCTAGGATGACAGGTGTCACCAACATGTTTTTAAATAGTAGCTGTCTTTACGGTATGCCCCATCTCCTTGTGACTTTGACTTGCATTTCCATGATTAGTGATGTTGAACCTTTTTTCATTCACCTGTTGGACATTTGAGTATTTTCTTTTAAAAAATGTTTGTTTATTCTATTTTTCATGTAGAATTGAGTAATTTTCCTTTTGCTATTGAGCTGTAGGAGTTATTTATATATTTCAAATATCAATTCTAGTCAAGATCTCTTAATAATTTATACAATAAAAAGATTCTTTAAAAGAGAGAATGTGGACATTTTTAATGTTTACATAAACTTATTTGTTTATTTATTTATTTTTGAGACAGGGTCTCACTGTGTGGTCCCAGCTGACCTGACACTCATTATATAGAACAGATTGGCCTCAGTCTCATAAAGATCTGCTTATATTTGCTTCCCAAGTACTGAGATTAAAGGCATGTGCTACCACTGTCAGTCATAAGTTTACTTTTCAATAAAGGGGCACATATGCAGAACTATAACATGTGGCTGAATGGTCAATATCTAGGCTTTATTACTATTTTTATAAGACATTCATTTGATACATATCATTAGATATTATTTTGCCAAGCATTTTCCCAGGCTGTGAAGTAGAGATCCAAAAATGCATGAGCTTCTGTGTATCCCCAAGAGTAGTTTTCACCTTAACAGCGATGTCTCTGCAGTTCCATGAAAAGGTCCTTTTGTTTTTTCCTTAAACCTTGTTTTCCTTGAGCTATGTTCTCAGACTTGTTTTCCCTTAGATTTATTATCTCACCTTTTAATTTCACCAGTCCTGTGACTTTGACCTCATACACCACTTTGGCAAATGTCAAGAGCTATTATCAGGAGTCATTTCCCCAGGGGTACAGAGAGAGGTTCATGCCTCAAATTTTCAAGTAAATATCTCTCTTTCCCTCCCTCCCTCTCTCCCTCTCTCCACTCTCCATCCCTCCCTCCCCAGGATCTGAAATATCCTGTAGAGATCCCTGCCTTGGCAGTAGTGAGAGGTGGTGACTATTAAGAGGCAGGCTGTAGCAGGAGGCTTTTGGTAATGAGTGATATGCCCTCAAAATGAATTGTGGGACACTGATGTCTTCCTATTTTCTTTTGCTTCTCGGTTATGAGAAAAATACTTCTCCAACCCCAAACACTCCTACCATGAAGTACTCTGCAGGACTGAAACAACGTGGCTTCCTAGTCATGGACTGTAACCTCTAAACTGTGAGCCTAAATAAATCGTTATTCTTCATAACTCTAATATTCAACTATATTTAGCAGTAATAGATGATTAACACAATACTCAAAGATTTTCCATTTTGAGCATTTTCTGCTATACTCAAATAGAGGTATATCCTGTGAATATTTGTCCTTATCCAACAATTCTAAGTCTATGTTCATGACGTTACCATGTTTTCTTTCCCAGAGTCATGTATAGGCTTATTGTGGTAATAGTCTGATTTTGACTACTGTGCATTGATATATGTACATACTGTACATATTTTAATATTGCTCAAGGAAGCATGAATTAATGAATGGAAATGATATATATATATTAAAATCAAGAATTCTGAAGATAAAAAATATGTATTGGAAAACTTAAGAAGCCATATAAAGTAATTTATTCAACCCTGTAGATTTGCTTGTCTATACTGAGAGGAAAGAGACCCCTCATTCTAATACCAGGAAACTTTATAAAGTAGAAAACCAAGAAATTTGCTCGTTTAATTCTGCTCCAGTGATTTTCCATGAGCTTCCAATGAATTGTTTGCTGTCAATGAGGTCATTTTAAAGTCATCTTTCTCCAGGCAGAATTTTCCTCGTACATAATTAGGTTCCCAATTGCTACCTGTATAAACAACCCTTTTCCGTCTGATCACCCAGTGTGGTCTATTTGTATAGACTCCATTGGCTCTTTTCTAACAATCATATTCTTTCTCAACAGTAGTTATGTATTTATTCAATCATGATCACCAAATATTTTAACATTTTCTTTTTCTCATTTATATTGTGTTTACATAGACTGATAAATTACAATGTCCCTTAGGATTTTTGCCTCAGAAAATGAGGTCAATTTGTGTTCTGTATTGGTTTATTGCTGCCCAGAGAGGCCCTGTCTGCTGTGTCTATCATCTTAGAGCTGGAAGATATTTTCATTACCTAATTAAAATTTAAATTAAATATTAAGTAGTCATATATATACTATCATTTATTTATATATCAAGTTATTTGTTTATTAGTGTGTGTATATATGTATGCTTGTGTGTGAGGTGTGTTATGCGTGTGAGTACATGTGTCACAGTATTCATGTGGAGGTCACAATTTATAGGAGTTCTCTCCTATCACAATGTGGGTGCTATAGATTGAACTCAGATTGCCAGGTTTGACAACCAGTGACTTTACCTGCTAAGACATCCTGTTGGCCTTCATTACTTAACATAATCTCCTTTATAGTGTGTTTACATGTAAGTACATAATGTATATGTATGTAAGCACACTAAGGCCTAGGTATAACACAATGGGAATATTCTGAAAGCTCAAGTATCTTCAGACAGGTTAGTGCTGTTTCTTACCCTAGTTTGTCTGTGTGTATTTGACATCTAAAATAATAGTAAATGTTTTTAAATTTTTTTTAAAAAACACGGACAGGACCTGGCTCTTCAGTGATTCTATACTGCATGGTATATAGATGAGAGCAAAACATTTTTCTTCTTTTTTATTATATGATGAGTCCCTTTCCTCCAGGGAAATGAAATCTGCTTTCTTAAGTCAGCATGACACCACTCAAGCATCCCTCAACACTGTGGCCTTCTTCCTCACTGGCATTCCTGGTCTTGAGACCTCACACATCTGGATTTCCATCCTTTTCTCCTGGCAATCATCATTCGGGGGACCGCAGCTCTTGTGCCTTTACTGCTGCTCCTCAAGCATCTGTCCTTCTTCGACAGTCGTGTCCTCCACCATTCTTACTGTTTCCACCCTGATGTGATGAAGCTTTCTTTCTCAGACACCAAGATCAACAGTTCCTTTGGCCTGGCCATTGTCATCTCTACCACAGGCTTGGACTCTGCCTTGATCCTCATCGCCTACGTTCTGATCATGTACCGCCTTCCTGGCATTTACAACCCTTATGTCTCCTCTTCCACGATAATCCCTGAGCTCTGGGTGGGTGGAGTTTAATGTAGGGTCCTATTCAAAGACTCATAGTCTGAAGATTTTTATTCTCTACTCTTTGGCCATTTGTGACCTTTTGTGTTCCTGGCCTCTCTGTTGCATGTGGGAGTTTCATTAATGAGAATTGTTGTTCTCTTTATCCCTTGTTCTGTGAGCCTTAGTTGAAAAGGTTGTATTGTATATGTGCCACTTAGGCTTGGAGAATTCACAGACAATCTGTGTATAACAGTTGTGGAACTCTGCAATAATCTCCATCTGTAGCAAAAGAAGCTTCTTGATGGGTAGTGACTTGGATCCTTGTCTGTAAATATGAGGATCCATATTTTGCACATAGTAAGAAATTACATTTGTCTAGGGATGTGACGTCTTGGGGATGTTTCTTAAGATCTATGACCTCTCCAGTCATGTGTTTTTGGTTATGTTTACAATACTACACATGAGTTTCCTCCCACTGAGAAGGCTTTACGTCCAATTAGGTAGCTGTTGATTACCCCCAAGATAAAATTGCCACTACTGTACCAATGTTGTTTGCTGTGATGGTCATTGCTGTGATTATTAGGCCTTAAAGTTGCAGTTGCACCATCAACTGATGGAGCGTGCACAGTGCTCTCCAAAGCTATGAGAGCTAGCCTTCAGGGGAGGCGATTTCCAGGTCAGTTACAGCTGCATTGCTCCAAATCCTGTGTCTGTAGTACGTCCTGTTTTCATCAATAGGGTTGCCACCCCTGCCACCCGACAAAGTTCTGGCAGGTAATCAAGACCTGTGAAGTTTAGTCTGATTCTTACCAGACAGAATTATATTAATTAAGTAAAGCAATTCTGTGTGGAAGTGCTTGCTAAGTTTACATTTGGCCAAGTAAACACAGTTTTTCAGGGGTCACAACTACTCAGAAACTCCCTTTCCATTCAGGTCTGTCTCTCATGATCTCTTTGAGACTGGCAAGAGTGACCTGAACAAACTCAGTTCTTTGACAGTCCATTAACAGAACTTCTTCTGCACTCTGTCCCTTTCGAGAACTTTATCTTATAGCTATTTGAGGGTAATAAAGCTCTTGAATGAACTTTGAAATTGAATTGTAACTCATAATCTATAGAATTCTTTGAAGTATTAAGAGGGAAGTTCAGAAAGAAATCACATTATCAGTTTGTCATTTTGAATGCAAAGGGTTAGTAGGACACAGCAGTGTAGAACTCTTGGGAATTTGCTGTTTCTGCTGGGCCAGAAGGCTCTCACCAGACAGCCACTTGACTTCTTATAAAACCTCTCTCAAAGCTTTTAATGTTCCTGTTGTTAGGTTTTCTACCCTTGGGTTTTTCTAGCAAAACAGAACCATTTTGGAGCCAGTGTTGGATAGAACTGGGACCAATAATGTAACCATAATATAGGGAGACCTTTCAGCCTGTAAGTTCTGAGGTGGATAAAATCTCCTCCCCTCTGGTTTTCTCCTGTCCTTTCCTCCTCTGGTCTCATCTCCTCTCTTCTACTTTCTCCTTTGTGACGATCCTTCATAGATCAAGCAGCGAGATATAATGGCTTACTCCTAGATCCAGAGCCAAGACTGTGAATGGTGTTAATGATTTAGAGCATTAAAAACTTTAGGAATCCATCAGGCAGCATATAATATTCAGATAGTTTATAAATCTGATGTAGTTTAAAGGAATTGGTTAGCATGAATTCAGTAGCGTATTAAACAGACTAGTACATTATATCAACATAAAATATATTGTAATATTCAGAATAGTTGCTACAAAATAGACTGTAGTTATGAACATGAATTACTTTATTTCACAATTATAAAAAATTTATTGATTTCAAGGCATGGACTCTGTAGTCTCTTATTCCCTAAAGCTTAGCCAGTTGTGGCCTTCTGTGTGTGTTGCACTCTGTTGTATGAGGAAGCTTCACTGTTGAGAGCTGACTGATGTATTAGTGTTCTTTCTACTTCCTGCTCCACTTTGTTCCATGAGCCTTAAGTGTAGAAATTTCACTGTAGGTGTGTCATTTAAGGGTGGGTGTCTCTCAGGCTTATATTCTCTGTGTGTGACCAGTTGTGGAACTGAAAAATTTAAAAGAAAAATGAAATTATGAATTTTTAGGATATAATTGGAAAATATATTAAGTGAAATAACTTGGGCTCAGAAAAAAAATTCACTCTCATTTGTGGATTCTGGAATTTTACTGCCAAATATGTGTATTCTGGTGAGAGTAAGCATGGGAAAAGCCCAGGAAACTAGAAAGGGGGCCATTAAGGGAAATGTGTGGGGAAGATGAAAAAAGAACAAAATGGAAAGTGGAGATATTAAGGACAAAATAGTACAACTGGGAGACACCAAGAACAAATCCCCCCGAAATATCAACATCATCATTACTTGGGAGAAATGGAGCTTAATGCTTGGACAGTACATTGGATTCTTTCTCTCCTTAAATTTTACTTCTATATTTTTAGTATCTGTAATATAGTTGTCCTAATTAATTTTATTGTGACAATTACACTTCACAGGCTACTTATATACATATAATAATTTTTTGACTGAACTATAAGTATTATTAACTTCAGGTATAATGCTGTAAAACAATAGGTCTCTAAAACTTATTTTGCGTATCTGAAACTTTATATCCACTAAACTTCCATTGCCCATTTTTCCATGCCCCAGTGGTTGGTAACCACTGGTCTGCACTCTGTGTATGTGAGTTTGACTATCATACTTCATTGATAAGGAGAATCATGCAGTGTTTATTCTTCAGTAGCTGGCTCATGTCAATAAACATACTCTTCTTGAGGTCTCTCTAGATTATAGGATGTTTCATAAGTTTATTACTTTTAGAGTTGGATAGTATGTACTATATTTTTTTTACTCATTTATCTGTTCGTGGGTGGTTGGTTATGTCCTTATTTGGCCATTATGAATAATGTTCTAATGAACGCAGGAATGCAGCTATATTGTCAACATACCAACATCATTTCCTTGGGATATACAATCAGAAGTGGGTTTAATACAATTTCATGGTGCTTATATTTTTAGTTTCTTGATAAATGTCCATAGTATTTCTCATAAGACCTGTATAATTTTTATATTTCCCCAGTGATGTGCAAAGATTAAAATGTCTTTACATGCTTTCCAGTTTTGTTTTAGACATAGAGTTTCATGTAGCCCAGGCTGGCCACAAAATGACCCTGAACTTCTCATATCGCTGCCCCCATCTCCTGTGTTTTGGAATTAAAGGTATGTGCCCCTAATGTCATATCTGACAGTATCTGTCCTGTGTTTTGGAATTAAAGGTATGTGCCCCTAATGTCATATCTGACAGTATCTGTCTTCATGGTATAGAGCATCTCATTGTGATTTTGATTTGAATTTCTTGATTAGTTATGCTGAGTGTCTCTTTATATACCTGTTGAACATCTGTACATTTCCTTTGAAGAAATGCCTATGTTCTTTCTCATTGATATTTGAGTTATTTATCTTTTGTTTTTGAGTTGTAATGGTTATTTGAGCCTGATTCTTCCTTTCACTAACAAAGAGGCCATGATTTTAAATTCCTTATATACTCTTTACTTTTTAAAGAAAACTATTATTATCACTAGATCTGACTTTCAGCAAAGTCTTATTAGTCTTAACTCTTGATATCAAATTAGTTACAAAGCTTAGTTTTCCTAACATTAAAAATTACCAATAGGTTGGCATAAATTTACAGCTAAACAAAAGGGGCACAAATGATGAATGATAATATATAGATGGCCAGTAAACAGCCTCTATAACTGTGTTCATAAGGAGTCCATGCATGTGCTGGACATAGACTCCTGGCTATTATCCCTGAGGCTGAGACCATGGGTCAGAGAAAAATGCCTGGGCTTCCATATTTCGCTAAGTGTCCTTTCATCTTCATGGCTATGCCTCTGTAGTTTCAAGAAAATATACTTTTTTTCTTTTTCCTTAAATGCCAAAGTTCCCCAGGGGTCTGGTCTCAGACTTGTTTTCTCTTAGGTTTATTGTCTCACCTTTTAATTTCACCAGTTCTGTGACTTCAATCTCATACATCTGTTTGGGAAATTTCTGGTGACAGAGCAGAGCAGGAGTCACTTTCCTTGGGGGCAGAGGTAGGCCCATGTTTTAACTCTTACATGAAGAACTGTAAGTAAAAAAGCAGAATTTATTTTTCAACTGATGTCTGAGACTTGCTCTGAGGCCCACAGATTCTGTTGGGTTTGGCATAGCCTCTCAATTCAGTCCTTTTTTTTTGTGTGTGGGCGCATGTAAGTATGAATTCTTGCTGCAGTTTGAATCTGAAGTATCCTGTTGAGGCCCATGAATTTACACTTTTCCCTGACTTGGTGCCAAAAGGAGGGGGTGGGAACTTTCAGAGCTGGGTTACAGCAGGAGGTTTTGGTCATTAGTGATATGAACAAATGAACAGATCATGGCATAGGGATCGGTCTATTCCCCTTTACTTTTGATTCTTGGGTAGGAGGTGAATTATTCCCTCACCCACAAACAGTCCTACCATGACATGCTGCCACAAAATGAAAACAACATGGGTATTTATTCATGGCCTGAAACCTCCAAACAGCTAGCCTAAATAAATCTTTACTGTACCTAAGTCTAACATTTCAGCTATTTGAACAGCAATGTAAAGGAGATTAACGCAGTATTCAAAAGGCTTCTTATTTGAACATTGCCTACTTTTCTCTACTCAAATATGGAAGGGTGCTGTGAATGCTCCTCCTTTATCCAACTGTTCTATGTAGGTCAAAGTTCACGTCTTCTCCGTGTTTTCTTTCCCAGACTCACATGATGACTTTGTTGTGGCAATGGTATTATTTTAACTTGTATCCATTGCACATATAGACACACTGTGAGTATTTAAGATTGCCCAAGGAAACACATGCATTAATGAATGGAAGGGGCTTATATATTAAAATCAGGCATTATTAAGATAAACATATTATGCTGGAAAACTTAAGAAATGGTATATGGTTATTTCCTGAGTCACACATATTTACTATCTACAAACAGAGAAGGCGAATTCCCTGTCACTCTAATGCCAATGCTCCTTACAAAATAGAAAACCAAGAAATGTGCTCAGATATTTCTGTTTTAGTGATTTCCATGAGTTTCCAATGAGTTGTTTGATCTTGAGGAAGTCATCTTAAAGTCTTTCTGCAAGCAGAATTTTCCTTAAACATAACTCAGTTCTCAATTGCTACCTGTATAAACAATTCTTTTCTTTCTATAACCAAATGTCATCCATTTACAGAGACTTAATTGGTTGTTTTCTAGTATTTATATTTTTATCAACAGTTGTTTTGTATTTATTCAATCATGATGGCTAAAACCTCACTATCATTTTATACAATTCACATTTGGTGTACATGGACAGATAAAGAGTGATGGCCCTCCACATTTCTGCTTCAGAAACTGAGAAGTGTGAAAAGCAGGACAAATTGCCTTATGTGCAGGCTTATTGATACCCACAGACATCCTGTCTCTCATGCTGTGATCATCAAACTTGAAGATACATTGACCTCCTAAGTAAAACTTATTGTATCTATGTATCTATCTATCCATCCTCTATCTATCTATCTATCTATCTATCTATCTATCTATCTATCATCTATCTATCTATTATCTATCTGTCACCTATCTAATTTAGCTATCTATCATCTATATATCCATCATCTCTTTTTCTGCCTTTCTGGCTATTTGTGTGTGTATGTGTGTGTGTGTGTGTGTGTGTGTGTGTGTGTGTGTGCACATGTTGCATAGTATTTGTGTGTAAGTCACAGGACATCTTGTAGGAGTCTGTTCTCTGTTTCTGCAATGTTGGCCAGAGATTAAACTCCCATTGTCAGACTTGGTGGGACACACATTTACCAGTTTTCACCTCATGGGACCTCATAACCTAACTGAATCTTCTCTTTAATATTATGTATGTGTATATACTGAAGTGTAAATATAGTACAATGGAAATCTTCCAAAAAGTCCGGGTCTTTTCACACAGTTTAGAACTATTTCTTCCTCCAGTTCACTTGTGTTAAATTTGAAATAAAGATAATAGTACATGACTATGTCTTTCTATTGAAGAACAGGGACAGGACATGGCTTGTTTATTTTACTTGCTTTTATTTATGTTTGTATATGTCTGAGTGATTATATGCATATGACACTTATGTGTGGAGGTCTTCAGAGACCACAGGAGGATGTTGGATCACCCGTTACTAGGGTCACAGAACTTTTTGAATGCCTGTTGTGGATGCTGGGAATTGAAATAGAGACCTCTGGAAGAACAGCAAGTACTTTAAACTGTTGAACCATCTCTCTAGATGGGAGCACCTGGTGGTATTTTGGTGATTGTAAATGATGTATTGTGTAGAATAGTATGAAAATACTTTTGTTCTCCATTATTTTAGGATGTGTTCCTCTGTGGTGAGGCAATCTGCTTTCTTCAGTCAGCATGCCATCCCTCAACCAGAGCACTGTCCACCCTGCTGCCTTCTTCCTTACTGGCATTCCTGGTCTTGAGACCTCACACATCTGGATCTCCATCCCTTTCTGCTGCCTGTATGCCATTGCCATGTCTGGGAATGGCATGATCCTGTTTGTCATCATCACTGAGTCCAGTCTCCATGAACCCATGTACTATTTCCTGTCCATGCTGTCTTTCACAGACCTGGGTCTGTGCCTTTCTACTTTGGTCACTGTACTGGGAATCTTCTGGTTCAATGTTCGAGAAATCAGCTTTGATGCCTGTATTGGTCAAATGTTCTTTATCCATGGCTTCACATTCATGGAATCTTCTGTCCTCCTGGTGATGGCCTTTGACCGCTTCATTGCCATCTGCAACCCACTGAGGTATTCCTCGATCTTAACCAATGCACGGATCATCACAGCAGGTTTCACAATCATCATTCGGGGGACCGCAGCTCTTGTACCTTTACTGCTGCTCCTCAAGCGTCTGTCCTTCTGCCACAGTCGTGTGCTCCACCATTCTTACTGTTTCCACCCTGATGTGATGAAGCTTTCTTGCTCAGACACTAAGATCAACAGTGCCTTTGGCCTGGCCATTGTCATCTCTACCGCAGGCTTGGACTCTGTCTTGATCCTCATCTCCTATGTTCTGATCATCCATTCTGTGCTTTGCATTGCATCCAGGGAGGAGCAGAAAAAGGCCTTTGGCACCTGCATCTCCCATCTCAGTGCTGTTGCCATCTTCTACATCCCCATGATCAGCTTGTCACTGGTGCATAGATTTGGGAAGCATGCCCCTCCTTTTGTGCACACTCTGATAGCCAACGTGTATCTGCTTATCCCTCCGGTAATGAATCCCATAATCTACAGTGTAAAGACCAAGCAAATCCGCAAGGCCATGTGGAAACTATTCTTCTCTAAGACAGTGTAGGAAAGGTTTGCTGTCCTCTTCATAAAGTCTCCTGACATTCCTCATTTTATTATTCACTAGTATGATTTAACACTATAATTTCAGAAAACGTCCTAATCAATACATATTTTTGCTGTGTTGTGATGATCCGGTAAATTCTTGCCTGCATGTTTCTAGACTCATTCTCTAATGAGAGCTTTCATGTTGTGTAATTTCTTATCATATGATTACCTCGTATAATGTAGATGCTTAAAAAAGTGCATGTTTTTAATTGTTAAATTTCTATAATAATTTTATGATTATTATTGACCACATAGGCTATTCATGATGGAGTTCTATGAAATAGAAGAAGTCAAAATATGATAGAAAAGAGTAAGTCTCTGGGTTTGTAAAGATGCCTAAGATCACTTTGGTATGCCTAAATATGTTAATTATGTAAGACTTTGTTATGTATTGTATAAACATGTGTTTCTAAGGTAAATTTCCTTAAACTCGTCAGTAAGCAGCAGAGGCACATATTGAAACTGAGATTGTGACAAATAGTTATGTTCAATTATTTCATACTAATCTCTAATTTTAAAATATTATAGGAGGCGAAAATGTTTATTATCTTAACTTGTTCATTATGCAGTGAGTAGGTCTACTGAATTTTCACCTTGTATTCCATAAATACATTAATCAAATAATAATTAGTACAAAGTAACTGTGTTGTAATAACTGCTTTCTATATCTATTTCCTCACTGGGTTGTGAGCCCTGATGAAAAGGACCTCCCTGCTGTTCTCTGTTTTTAGTGCAAAACTCTGGATTTGTTGGAGACTTAACGAGCATTTTGAAAGAACTCATAAAGATTATTTGGTTGCGTATGGATCAGTAATGAAAGATGTCGGCAAAACTTAAAGAATTATGGACCCACAGCAGCTGTTTGTCTGCAAAAGACCACATGAGATCAAGCCAGTTAAAAGATGAGGGAAGTTCTCACAAATCCCTACCACAGGCTCAGGGGCTTTGGCAGTTGCAGACTGTTGCTGGGATGGGAAGAGTTTGTTTTCTTCAGGGAAATGCCCTTACTAGGACACCCATACTCCAGTGGATGGCCTTATACCCATGCGCAGAAGGCATGATGTTGTGGACTCAGAAGGAATTGGGTGAATATATGTATATATGTATATATATATATATGTGTGTGTGTGTATATATATATATATAAAATTATCAAAAGAATGAATTTTAAACATTGGTGAAAATGCTTTGTGCTTTTCTCTAATAAGCATGATGCTAACTGTGGACTTGTCCTGCACTGCTTTTATTATTGAGATTTATCCCCTGTGTCTTTAGATTCTCCCTGACTTTTATCATGAAAGGATGTTCAATTTTTGCCAAAGGCCTTTTCTGCATCTCATAAGATCATCATGCAGTTTTTATCACAGAGGCCATTTTTATGCTCATTACATTTATGGATTCATGTATGTTGAATTATCCCTGCATCTCTCTGATGAAGCAAACTTGAGCATGGTGGATGGTGATTTTGATTTGTGCTTAAATTGGATTTGCAAGTGTTTTATTGGGAATTTTTGCTTCTGTATCAGAGAGATTGGTCTGTACTTTCTTTTCTTTCTTAGTTAGGTTGGATTTTTGTCTGGTTTTGGTATTTTAGTAAGATTGGCTTCATAGAAAGAATTTTAAGGTGTTCCTTCCTGTTAACACTCACCTTAGTGAGGTAACCCAGACCTAGAAAGACAAAAATTACATGCTCTCTCTCATAAGGAAATGCTAATTTTAATCTTTCGGCATGTGTGATTCAATTGGAAAACCCACAGAGGCCAGGGAACTAGTTATGTGTAGTGGGGGGAGCGCTTTCTGCTAATAAAAGTGGGAGAGGAGAATAAGGGAACGAGGCAGGTTAGATGGGGTGGGAAGCGGGAGGGAAGGGTAGTGGAGAGTGTAACTAACAGTAAAGAGCTTTGAAAAACTCGTATGGAAACCTAGTACTATAGAAGCTTCTTAAAATGTATACATATAGGGGCTGGAGAGATGGCTCAGCAATTCAGAGGACTAGCTGCTCTTGCAGAGGACCTTGCAGAGGACCTTTTAAAGGACCCAGGTTCAAGTTCCAGCACCCACTTGGAAGCTGACAAACATCCATAACTCCAGTTCCAGGGGATCATAGTCACGTTGTCAGGCGTGGTGGGATACACTGTTACTAGCTTTCATGTCATGGGACCTCATTATGCAACTGAATCTTCTATTTAATGTTATGTGTGCAAAAGTACATTGAAGCATAGATATAGTACAATGGAAATCTTCCGAAAAGCCTGGGGCTCTTCACACAGGTCAGTGCTATTCTTTCCCCAGTTCACTTGCATTAAATTTGAGAGAAAGTTAATAGTACATGTCTTTCTATTGAAGAAAAGGGACAGGATATGGCTCTTTTTATTTTACTTTATGTGTATGTATATGTCTGAGTGAGAATATGCATATGTCACTTGTGTATAGAAGTCTGCAGAAGTCAGAAGAGGACATTAGATCACCTGGTATTAGAGTCTCAGGACTTGGTAAATGTCTGTTGCGGGTGCTGGGAGTCAAACTAGTGTTCTTTGGAAGAGCAGCTAGTGCTTTTTAGCTGATGAACCATCTCTCTAGATGGAAGGACCTGGTACTTAGTGATTCTAAATGACATGGTGTGTAGAGAAGTATGAAAATATTTTTGTTTCCTGTTAGTATAGAATGTGCTCTTCTCTGGTAAGGAAATCCGCTTCCTTCAGTCGGCATGCCATCCTTCAGCTAGAGCATTATCCACCCTGTGGTCTTCATCCTTACTAGTATTATGGTCTTGAAACCCCTCACACATGGAGTTCCATCCCTTTCTGCTGTCTGTTTGCTATTGCTATCTCTGGGTGGAAACCAAGGCCTATGTCAGTAACCTGTGTTATTTTTAGAGTCTCTTGGACCTTCCTAACCAACAACTTGAAGGTAGATTTCTCCTGCCTGCCGCTATGTTTCTTGTTATATGTTTCTTGTTATATAGCCTTCAACAGTATACATGTACTAATGTAAAAATATATTATTTATATATATATATATATATATACTACATATTGTACATATACTGTGTGTATATTTTTCAGTAGGTGTTTGAACTCATATACATTTCTCTGTGGTTCTTCATCAGGATTGTCCTTAGCATTGCTTCCTAGAAGAGAGGAAGAAAGACTTCAGCACATGTATCTCTCATACTGAGATTGTGATTGTATTCTATATTCCATTGTTCAGTTCACAGAATTAGGGAATGAGCTCCATTGTCCATACTCTGATGACTTTCCCATTTGCCCCTGTTCCTGTTAATCAGTGGATTTTTCACAAAGATTGAACATGTAATTTGTATGTGTAGAGGACAGACTGGAGAGCATTTGCGGTATTTCCTTCCTCGGTTCTATGACTCCTGTGTTTTGCATGATGCCTTAGAATATTGTCTTCAATGGACTGCCTCACCCAGATCGTACTGTGGGCTGACTCCAGACTGCATTCACAAGAAGAGAGGCATTGCAGGATAATTTAGGGTTAGAGAAGAGATACAGCTTTGACGGTGTTTCTTTCTTCCCCCTTGTGGCCCCTGGGTTAGCAATGACTTATCACTATCACTGGTCTCCTGGTGTCTGGGTGCCCCTTCTTTGTTTCCTTAGCTCTCTCATCATTGTGCAAACAGTCCTTCCATTAAAATCTTTCCATCAAATTTACCTGAATACGTTTTGTTTCTTGATCATTCATAGCTGCTAGATTTTACTGTGTCTACTTGAGATAAATCATTAAGTCCTTTTGATCCCAAGATACACAGTATAGATCTGAATGATCCAGTTCCATTTAGGTCTGACGTAAATGCCCCTTCTATGCCTTACTGTAGCTCTTATTGCCATGAACCTTTTTCCCCACATACACAATTCCTGGAAAACCCCGCATAGAGGATTTCTGGGCATGGGGAAGCTATGTGGGATGTTCCTCTACACCCCATCAATTCCTGGAATCAGCAAAGAAGAAAGAGGGGGATTTCATAGGACTCTGGGTATTCAGGCTAGTCAATTTTTTTCTGGTATAAACAGAAAGAAAAGACAGCCAGAATTTCAGAGAGGAGAAAGCTTTCAGTTCTGCCATCTCCTGGATATAAATTACATTGAGATGTGAGGTTGAAAGAATCTGTTCAAGTTAGACTTTTAGTTTATGAAGTAAAGTTTAGAGATTTGCCTTTTTAGCCTTCAGGGAGATGATAGCTTGGATTTGAGAGCAAAGGTCATACACAATGTTTTGTAGAATGTGAGAACTAAAGTGCATTTGGTATGGCTCTCTATAAAAATCCTCAGAAAGCAAGATGAGGGTTTAGGGGAAAATTTTTGCAAAAAATGAGTCCAACAGAATAGACTATATTGATCACTATATTGCAACATTGAATTTTGCCTCCCTGGTTATGGCTGAGATAGGAAAATTGCAGATGCTAAATTCCAGTATGAGCTGTTAGAATATGGTAACAGAAGACAGATGACATGAGGATAAGAATTCACAAAATAATGAAGAAGTTATCGTAGGCATAAAAAGAATAGGAGAAAAGTTGAGATCATATCTTTCTTTTTCCTACTAATCTACTTACCCAAAAAAGAAGTAAGGAACACATGTGTAGTGTTCTTTTTGAAATCTTGAAATTTCAAATGCCTTTCTTGCATCTTAATGTAGACATAGCTCCGTGTCTTATGCTAGAGGAAAGTGCCTTTTGTTTTTCAACAACTTTTAGTGCTTGTTCCCTTTTAGCTCCTTTTGCCAAGAACTTTTTACTTTTCTGAGGTAAGAGAATTGTGACACAGAAATACCATAGACAAGCTATCTTCTGACATGAGCTGGGGTGGGACTGTCAAATGTTCTTATCACAAGCTTTGTGTAAAGACTACTCTAGAGAAAGCCATGTTGAGTCCATTTCTGTCTCACTGAAGGAAGAAGGACCTGGTAGGTTGGGGAGATATAATGGTGCCTTTCAGAGAAAAATGGGAAAGACAATAGACTGATTTCTTCTGAGAAAACAAGAGCCAGTAAAGATTGCTTTATTTATTGGGCCACAGTTTCTCTCTCCAGGTTTGTTTCTTGGGAAGGTTGAACAAATGTGTTGTTCTAGTTTGCCTTCAATTGCTGTGTCAAAACACTCTGAGTGATACCAGTGTGGGAAGAAAAAGGGTTTATTTGGTTTATTATATCTCCAGAGTCATGGTTCATCATTTAGGAAGCTCAAGGTAGGAACTCAGGGCAGGAACCTGGAGGCAGGAGCTGAAGAACAGGCCATGGAAGAATATTGGTTACCTACTTGCTCCCCTGGCCTATGCTCAACCTGCTTTCTTTTCCTTTTTAAAAAATTGAGTCTTTGTGTATTTTGTGCAGAACATCTCAGTCACTCTTACTTATCTTTCTATGCCCTTTCCCACAGGAAAACCTCCCATAGCCCCTCCACTGGAATCCATTCATCTGTCATCTGTGTTAAGGCCTGGGGTGTCAAGTTAGTGTCCCCAGAGGTTCCTCAGTGCAAGTTCATCCACTGAGGTCTACTCAGCCTATCCAGAGTCCCTTGCTTTAAGAAGACTATGTCTTCCTTACTCAACAGCATTCAGAAGCTAATGAGGGATGAGGGTGAGGGAGGGTTATGCAAGGACCTATGGGGATAAAAGAAAAGGGTTGGAAAGATCGTAAGAGCCAGGGAGGAGGCCTGGGATCACCCTGCTTTCTTATACAATGCAGAACAACCTGCCCAGGGATGAAAGAGCCCACAGGGAGCTGAGTCCTCTCACATCACTTAACAATCATTAAAACACCCCACAGACATTGCCACAGGCCAGTTCAATGGAGGAAATTCCCTAATTGAGGCTCCCTCAACTCAGATGTGTCAAGTTGACAACTAAAACTATCCAGCACTTGTGTCCTGTGTAAAAAGTATATGCATACAAGAGAGATAATTAAGAATGTTCTGGTAGATGGTGTCCAGATCAAAGGCACCTCTATGAGAAATCTGTAGTGCTTATTGGGAGTGAACTCACAAAAGTAGTCCCAAAGTGAGGGTCAGTAGCGAAAATCTCTAGGTCTAGCAAAGAAGAAATCGTCTTATGGCACTATTACATAAATAAGAAGTTCATGACTGATTTTACTTCTTTCCCTTCCTTTTAATGTTGACCTTGGTCGTGTTCAAATTAATAGTTTGTAAGTAGTGAGAGTGAAAGATGCTGGATGAAGCCTTTTTCTAATTGTCCATAGGCCACCGGCAGCAAGGTACAGCTCAGAGAGATGGTAATGCTGTCATTTTGAATGAAGACGCATTGACTCAGTTATTGAATGAGCATGTCCACTTTTAAATTGAGAATTTGTTTCATGTCTTATCGTGAGACTTTCTGTTTCCTAGAATAAGCAGAAATCTCTTTGTTTAGCAATCTTTTTATCCAGGGTCAGGAAAGTCTGTTTTCCACTGAGCAGCTACAAAGAGCAAAAACAGTGCTTGCTTTATGAGAAAATCTATGCTTACGGTATGCTCAGTGTAGCAAAGGATGGCCTTTATCCCTTTTTTATTTTCCAGCAGATTATTTAGAAAGTAATATTGCTCACAGGATGTCAGATGGTGTTTTTAATAGCACTTGCTAAAATGTTTGCCCACAGTCTTTAAACATTTATAACTAGCAAATATAAAGTTTATATTTGACAAAAAATTTTTATGGGCATATTTGAAAAAAAATCTGTGTTTTTGTTGAACTTTCTGCCATAATACAAGATACTTGATATCATTAATAGAAATGTGTCCAAGACTCTTTAGGTTTACTACTGAATGAGAAATAGAGAAAAGCAACTCAGAAACCAGATCTGATCTGCCGTTACTCTAATGTGTGAAGACAGTTACTAGTGGTTTTGCTCTTCCCTGACCCCTCCTCCCCCATTTATGTCTGGGGAGCAAGAGAATGTTTCTATAATATATCTATACCTCTAATGTGACAATCCTTCCAATAACATTCTAGTGGAACTAATTCCAGTCTGTGAATTCTTGTGTGATACTTATCTCTGCCATTGACTCCCTCCTCTGGGCTGCCCTCCCATTGCTCAGCCCACTTAACCATAGTCTAACGTTCCCCTTTCACCGTTCATATCACTGCATTCTACCACCTCTCTCAGGAAGCCTCTCTACATTGTCATTAATTAGTTTCTTTAACTCTCTGAATTTTCCCATTGGAATATGCATATCTATGATTTCAAAGCTGGCATCCAGCTATGCGATGTTTGCCTTTATGGGTCTGGGTTCCTAAGTCAACTTAATAATCTCTTTTTCTAAGAGCTGAATAATATTGCATGTGGATAGGTACCACACTTTCATTATCCATTTGTCAGTTGATGGACATCTAGGCTATTTTCAATTTCTGGCTGTTATAAAAAGGGCAGTGATGAACACGGACGAGCAGGCATTTCTGTAGTAGGGTACAGAGTCTTTTGGGTACATGCCCCAGAGTGGCATGGCTGAGACACATGATAGGCCAATTTTGAGCTTTTTGAGAAATCTCCACACTGATATCCCTAGTGGCTGAACCAGTTTGCACTCACACCAACAGTGGATAAGAGCTTCTCTTTCTCCATCCTCACCAGCATTTGTCTGTGTTTGTATTTTGGATCTTAGCCATTACGCACAGGGTAAGATGAAATCTCAAAGTGGTTTTCATCCACATTTTCCTGATAACTAAAGATGGTGCACATTTAAAAAAGTTTTTCTAAGTCATTTTGTTTTTTCTTTAGAGAACTCCCTATACAGCTCGTTGAGGCTCTTTTTATTGTATTGCTTGTTTTCTGGATACTTAGGTTTTTGATTTCTTTGTATATTCTAGATACTAACTCTCTGTCCATGGTAAAGCTGGTAAAGATTTTTTCCCCAATTTTTAGGTTGCCTCTTCACTTAAATGATGATGTCCTTTGAAGTACAGAAGTTTTTTAGTTTCATGTGTTCCCATTTATCAGTATTGTACTTAATGGCTGTGTATAATAGTCCTGTTCTTCTGTTCTTGTCTTTCCCTCTACCATTTGAAAGAAAGGATGCTGGGGTCTTTGTTCTGTTACTTGTTCAATGTCATTTCTTCTAAGGACATTTCAAGACTATACGCACGTTTGTGTTCTACCTCAGATCCAATTATATAACATTTCAAGAGAGAATGCCCTGATGGTTTTGATCTCTAAAACCTTTTAGAGATGAGTGATAGAGCTACCCCTTCTGTAAGATTTCTTTTTCTTCATCCCATGCACAAAACAATTTTTGGGAGTTTTAAAATAATGTTTCATTATTTTAACAGTGACTTTAGAACAAATTAAAAGTTCTAAACTCTGGTGCCAGAAGGAAAAACAGAAGAAAAGTGACTAAAATGGAGACCTAAAGACTGACAGCTGTGCTTTTTTTGGAAGACTATTGTGTTCCCTAGACGCAGCACTAAAGCCTAGTCTAAGTACTAAAGACTAGACTAAGCACGAAAGTGGAGATGAGAAATTTCAAAACCCCAGCATAGAACTGGGGAAATGGACAGCAGACCCCAACCTTAGCTGAACTAATGGTAGCGGATTACTGCTTACTGAAGGAGGGTTGATCTTCTTTAAGGGAGACACTCTAGATAGGCTGGTTGGACTCCAGCAGAGGAACTTGCACTGAGGGACATCTGGTTATACAAACTTGACTTGGTAGACCTTAATATATATGACATAATACATGAAATCCGTTGTGGGAAGCTTTGTGGGAATGTGGATGTGGGCATCTCAAGATGACTACGATGCTTTGAGAATGTTTTATAAAAAGTGCACAAAAATTCAGTACAAGCATACATTGAAAAAAATAAATGAATGGATAAATAAAAAATAAAAAAAGAGAATAGATTAAGAAACACTGCATATGGGAACAAACGGTGAATGGATAGTTAAGGGTAGTTTATTAGTTTTCGTCTTTAGCACTTAGAGAATGAAAAAATACTAAATACCAGCCTGCTGTCTGGTATCCCAAATAAAAACCACAAAAGGAGGACAGAAGGGAGCTGTACTGCACGGCCGGGTCGCTCTGCTCCCGGAAGCAGTGAATCACTAAACATAGCTAGCAGGAGTGAGATACTTCCACAGCCAAGAGGCAGGAAGATCTCAGAAGACACCCTACCAAAGAGCAATGCAGGCTCTTACCCATCCTCTTGGTTGCCCATCAGAACTGGAGAGTAAGATCATACTGAGGAAGACACCATACCCTTTGCTTGTAATATATAGTAAAAAATGGTGTGGTTTTAAAAAATCATAAATGGCACAGAAACAACAAGTTAGTTATCTAGTAGACTAGGGTAGCTTATTATTTCAAAGCCCTTTGACCAAGATCAGACATTGACCAGGGAAGCTTAGAATCTGAAAACGTATTCTGGTGACAGAAAAATATTGCTTTGGAAAGATAACTTATTTTGGAGATGTTTGTTTAAGTTACATGTAGATTTGTGTACCTCTAACATTGATTGGGTTGAAACTCCAACGTGAGGTAATTTTTCCAGATTTTGAAACATCTTTATGGTGTACACATTGCTAGACATGAGGTCTTTTGCAACATAGAAGTCTGAGAACAGCTTTCTGAATCTGCTTTGTTTGACTCTGTAGATGATGGGGTTCATCACTGGTGGATGAGCAGTACACATTCATGAGAGTGGGCACATAGGGTGGGGCATGTTTTCCAAATCTGTGAACAAAAGACAGACTGATCAAGGGGATGTAGAAGAAGGCCACTGCAGTGACATGAGAGATGCAGGTGCTGACGCCTTCTTCCTTTCTCCATGGGAGGCGATGCTGAGAACTGAGAGAATGATCAGGATATAGGATAGCAAGATAAAGATGGAGTCCGCTCTGGCAGTAGAAATAATTGCAGTCAGTCCAAATGCACTGTTGATCTTAGTGTCGAAACTTGAGCGCTTCATCACATCAGGGTGGAAGCAGTAGGAATGGTGGAGCGTGTGGTTGTGGCAGAAGGTCAGACTCTCGAAGAGCAGCACTAGAGGGTCAGAATACCAGTCCCCCTTACAATAACTGCCAAACCGATCTGTGCAGTCCTTTTAGGAGTTAGAATGGTAGCATATCTCAAAGGGTTTGAGATGGCCACGAAACTATCACAGGCCATCGCCAGGAGCACTGACGACGCCATGAACGTGAAGAGGTGAATGAAGAACATCTGTGATAAGCAGGCATTGAAGCTGATCTCCCAGACATTGAGCCAGAATATTCCCAGCACTGTCACCATGGTAGAGATGCATAAGCCAATGTCAGTGGTGGACAGCATAGGGAAGAAATAGTACATGCGCTCTTGGAGGCTCGGCTCAGCGAGGACCACGAACAGAATCAAGGAACTTCCGGATAGCGAAGTTAAGTAGAGACAGCAGAAAGGCATGGAGATCCAGGAATGAACCCATTCAAGTCCAGGGACTCCGGTCAGGAGGAAAGTTGGGGAGGTGGAGTTACGGAAGAGAAGCATCATGGCCTACACAGTCAGAATCTTCCTAAAACTAGAATTTTAAAATTATTGTAGTTGAAGTTTGACCTGCATTATGTAAAATGCACAAAAACTGAGTTTGATTTCTACATGCCCACACCTAACCGTTTTAAACATCAATCAAGAGAACATTATCCAAAGGTTTCCTAGCGCTCCACTTTCTCCATCCTCACTCCAATTATTCTGACTCCTGTTGCCATCACTGATACTTCCTAGTTTAAGATCTTGATGTAAACATAACCATAAAAATATACTATTTTATGTGGGTCTTTTACTAGTATTGTGTATAGATACATCGCAAAGCTCAGCTATTTATGTACTCTTCAATCACTTTGATTAATGGCTCAGCAGCTAAGAATACTTAGTGCTCTTGCAAAGGACCTGAGTTCGGTTCCCAGTATCCATGTTTACAACTGCCTGAAACTCCTGCTCCAGGGGATCTGACTCTCTTGTCTGGTCTCTACAGGCATCAGCAGATATGTGCTTACACTCATACAGACACATAAATTTAAAAACCATAAAATTATTTTATTCTTTAACATACTTATTATGGTAAGCTTATAGGGGGAGATTTTATCCCATTTTTGCTCAGTATAGGCAGCTTGTTCATAATATATATTCAATATGTATTTGCCAATTGATTTCTATTGATTTCCTTTTTATGAAACACACTGTTGTACCACAATTAGGGATTTGTTTAGGAAGATAATTTATTAAATTTTTCCCGGCAATTTTAGGATATCAAACTCTGATGTGTTTTATTTGATGCATTGAGTAAGCAGAACAGCTACTTCTAGGAGCTGCTTATGGTACCACCTCAGGTGGCACCCTCTCATCATGCCTCTCTATGTATGATTATCAGAGAAGAGGCAGTTAAGGTCTTATAAATGTGAAACTTGATATTCTCAGTTTTCAGCCCTAAAATATGGCCTTGTTCATAATTATGGAACCTGCTTGATTTGTATTAGCATTCATTGGGTCAAATTATGAGCTTCTTTGTAATAGAAACGCCCTGGTTCTTAATCGGAATTTGATCTGTTACAGGTTTTGGTGAAATACATCTTATTGTATGAATAGTAAGAGCATCTTTCACAGATTGTTTTAAGTGTTTGCGTAGGTCATTTTATATAAGCCTTCTGACAACGCTGACGGATGTATGGGCGTTACAGGTACATATTGCTTAGAAGTTTGGATACATTGTCAGAGTTTGTAAAAACAAAAGAAAATGGTGCTGGGAATCAGTGAATGAAAGACTTTCAAGTCTGTGTTATTACAAATATGCCACTTTATCTAATGATAGTTATAAAAGCACTAGTTGTGACATCATTCTGGTTCAATTAACAATAGAATTTTCTTCTAATAAACAAGGCAAATATTGGATAGATAGATATCTATGTGGGCAAATATATAATCATTTTAAATTCCTGTGGCCCAGGATTAAGTTATATATTTAGAATTATGTATCCATTTTGTGGTCTGTAATTAAATTGCTGAGTAGATTATTAAGCCTACTATTGAGTACTCTAACTCAAATTGGCCCTTTTAAAGTTCTGTATTTACTATCATAGTGAAACTATAGTTGAAAACTATATTTTACACTTATTTGGATTTATGTTATCTTTTAGAAGAATTCCATGGACATTTTCACTAATATATGCACACTTCATACATTTGTAGTATTTTATTGCACATCTTACTTATGGATATAATTTGAGATTAGTTTGAGTATTTGCATAAACATGTCTGTTATAGAATTTTAAACTCCTTAGGCACTACATGGTCAATACTATTTATTTATTTTCTTATTTAAAGCATTCATCTTCTCATAGTAATGTGACTGTTAGAATCTTCTAATTTTTAAAAAAAATCCTCACAGATCTCAAGATAAGCTCAAACACAGTGACTGCACTAAAATTTAGTCTCTACAGAGCCATCTTAGGTATCTTCCTTTTTGCAACTACTAACTTTCTGGCAATTCAATAGAGTTATAGATCTGTGGACCTGCGGTAGCTCCATAAATTATGCCCACAAATTCATACATCTGCATGTATTTTCACCTTCTATCAGTCAATCTGCAATTTCTGTTCTGTTGCAGCTGTTTCTGGTTCATATGCCTGCCCGTTTTCTAAGACATCCATTTCAGAATGATTTTAAGTGTGACTTATGACTATGTGAAACAGCCTTGTCAGCTTTTCTATTAAAATCTAACAGTCATAAAGAAAAATGAACACACATAAGATTCACTGCTAGGTCTGCTAGGCATCCTAAGTAAGAAAATCTTTGAGAGACTTCTTCGAAGGACATGGATCTGAACTGAGTAAAATATAGGCCCATACTTCACACCTGTCTAGCTCTACACAAAACAGTCTTAAATTTGTATCAATATAAAAAGGGGAAACAAGCATTTGGATTCCATGGGCTGCTTGTCTATAGGATGAACTTAGATTCTTTCCTTGGGTCAAATACCTTATAATGAAAAAATAGCCCAAAACATTGGACACACATTGAAATTTAAAATTAGCATCATCAGAAGAGAAAACGAACAGAAGGGGAAAAGAACATTTTGAGAATTTAGGATTCTGATTTTTATTATAATTTCAAAACTACAAAAAAAAGCACACAGTGTTATAAATAGATGTTATCTTAGTGGAACCCGCAAGTCTGCTATAACCTAGGAATCAGATGAGAAACTGCTTCCTACATAATTTTTTACTTATTGGGATAAGCAGTCATGAATCAGGCTCACACATAGCTCACTGGAAAAAAAATATTTGAAAAGATCTTGTTTTATGCTAGGAAAATATAAAGAAAAACTAGTAGTGTGAAATACTTAAAAACAATTATATTAAAAGGGAGCAACATCTAAAATTCAGAGCACCAAGCATACTGTATGCATGTATGAATATTAAATAAAATATTTAAAAATAAATAAAAATTCAGAGCATGCCCACACAGAGATGAGGCATCTGAACATCACCTAGCGTGCCGCCAGTCATCTGTCACGTAATTGTTATGTTACTGTTGTGAGGTTGCGACCCAGACAAAACCAGCCAGGAAAGGAACTCCATAAAGCCTTTACTGGGATCATCCAGGGCTAGGATCTCAGGACCGGAAAGAGAAGCCAGCAGCAAAATGGAGTTGGCAGTGGGTTTATAAAGGGCCTTGGATGGGAAAAACTTTTCGGGTGGGAGACTTTGCAGGCCGGGCTGATGCAGGAGAGGAGAGAAGAGGGAAGGGTCTGAAAAGGGAAGAGTGTCATGCAATTGTCTGGTCTGGTGCCCGGCAGTGGGCTTACTGTTGTTTTTGAAACTTGGCCTTTGTGGGGGGCTATAGAGCATTTTATGGTGCCCTAACAGTAATCACCATAGACACCTACCCAGCTGTAGAGCCTGTTCCCTAAGAAAATACCCCGTTATAGGGTAATCCCATTTAAATTCCTTTTATACATGTATATTACATATTTTAGGATACTTCTAGGGTCTAATTTTCCATATTACCTTTTCAAAGATCGTTTGTGTTAATTCTCTTACCGGGATAATATCATTACTCAACACCACTGACTAGTAAAAAAAACGTCCAGTGCTAGGAATGGTAACTTCATTTGGTGTTGTTGGCTGATGGGGTCCCATAACCCTCAAACATTAGTAGTTATTGCCATTGCTCTTGTAATCCTCTAGAACTTGATGGCAGGAGCCTATTGCTAAAGACAACACATACTTGAATCATAGAACTTGGAGAAATCAAGCTGGTTCTAACACCAAAGCTTCATCCTTACTAGCTAGTTTTCCTAATGCCGGGAGGTGATATGCATACTATCAGGAGAGAAGAGTAATCGTCAACCTTCCCCAGTTGTAAAACCTCTGAGCTACTATAATGACCAGCCTGGCAAGATATGGCTGTGATACTGGCACAAATATTATGGGAGTAACCAACCACCTTCTGACTGGATTTAAGGCCCACTTCACAAGATGGAGCCTATATACATGGCACTGTTTTTCAGGGGAAAGAACCTGTGCCTGGATAAAGCATAGGCTGCAGCAGAGAACTGAATACTATTATTCTACTGAATAGACATAGCATTGTTATACCCATAGACTAGTGAGTCTCTCAACACTTACCCTAGAATCTTCTTGCAGAAAATGGCAATTAACACAGAACAGTGCTGTTGGCCAAAGTGATAAGAGACTCCTTAGTGTTCTCCCTTAAATGAGACACTTATATCATACCATCTTCTCCCAAAGATTAAGGATCATTAAAGAAGAGGGGATTGAAAATGCCAGAGTGATAGATGAACAAAGTAAATCGGACTCAACAGGACAGTTGCACATATGAAGCTACAGCACTTATGATTGCATGTACAAGACATGTGCAAACCAAGGCCCCCAAATCCCAAGATGAATGAGGGAGGTGGTCAAGAACCCCAGATCTAGCTGAGGAGCTGTTGCCAACAAATAGCTCCTGGGACAGGGAGAGTTAATTTTCTTTGAGAGTGTTTTGCGAGGTAGGTTGTCCAAACTACTGGGGATAGACCTGCATCCAAGAGTATACGAAACAAAAATTAGACTGGATAGGCCTTAAAAAAGTAGAACTCAAAACGAGGGGTTGTAGAGAGGTGTGTGGGGGTTCTGAATACGATAAAAATACATTATGTGAAATTCTCAAAGAATCAAGAAAAATGGATAAAGAAAGAAAATATCTTCTGAATAATATAGGTAGCACCACGATACTTTGCTATGGAGAGGAGAAAACAGTGGAAGGAAGAGTCAAAGTATGTGATTTTCTTAAAACATGAAAGTCAGATCTTCGGTATGTGCTTCCATGCCTGCCTGAATATAATTCTTCCCCATTTTATTTTCATTATTATTATTCTTTGCATTAAGGCATTAGGAATTTTTCAAGCCAGGCGTGTTGGCACATGCCTTTAATCCCAGCACTCAGGAGGCAGAGGCAGGTGGATCTCTATGAGTTCAAGGCCAGCGTGGTCTACATATCGAGTTCCAGGCCAGCTGGGGCTGCAGGGAGACACTGTGTCAAAAATACCGAAAGAAAAAAAGAAGAAATTTTCAAATGCATTTTTTCAAGTTGAAATTATTTAAACTTTAATACTTCAATTTTTGATTAAGTCCAGCAAGTTCATTAATTCTACTATGTTTCTATATTTTTGAGAGAAACTCCCATATATATAATAGTTAAAGGGGCCACATAGGATAAGGGTCAGTATCTGCCAAGTGGAAGTTCTCAAAGTGCAATGAGACAACATTAATTTATCAGTTAGAATAGCTAGTGCCACCAAGAAAACCAGTTAAGAAACACCAAGTGTGACAAACACACGGAGAAGCAGGAAACATCATACAGTGTGGTTGGCATGTAAAACCAACACATTCACTTTGAAAAATGGATTGGTAGCTTGTTCAATATTTAGGCATGAAGTTACCAGAGAGTTAGGCTATTCTACTCCTAGAAATCCACCAAAGGAAAATAATAGCATATTTGTTCACACGTGTACATGACTGTCACAACAGTCTACAATACTCCCAAACTGGTAACATAGATACACCTAAGATACAGTAGTTACACAGAGTGGAAAAAGCCTGAGTTAGAAGATTTCAGGAAGAATGATCCATTTTAACCAAATGATTAGAAAAGAGAAAAATTTGGGTTTGTGAGCTGTATGTACAGTCAACATACATTTTGGGTGTGCAGGTGCACATGCTTGTATATGCTTGGGGTCATAAGGTGTTCTGTTCTGTCAGTCTTCACCTTATTCTTTTGAGAAAAGATCTTTCAATGAACTCTGAGCTAGGGTGGCCAGCAAGGCCCAATGACCCTCCTGTTTCTGCCCCATCCTCCAGTGATGTGGTTACAGTGTGAATGACCATGTCTGGCCTGTTTTGTGGGTCTGGAGATTTGAACCCCAGGTCATAACACTTGCTGAACAAGGGCTCTTGCATACTAAGTCATCTTCTAGCCTAAGAAAAGAATCTTTTGAAGACAGAAAGTAGGTCAGTGTTTGTCTCTGTCTGGGGATGGGGGTTAGATGGATAAAGACCAAGGAGCTATTTTGAGGATGGAAAAATGTTCTAAAATTGGGTTGTGGAGATGTTTTCACACTATAAATACTCGACTGTTTTTGAATTACATACGTTTTCTAACATGAAGTTATATTACAATAAAACTTTTAAATCTGTATCTAAAACTTTTCTGTGAAACACTGTGTCAGAAAGAAATGAGTAATTCTTTAGACGTGTTGGCAAATTCAAGTGTCCAGTGCAGCTCTCTTTTCTGTGAAATGTAAGAGATAAATAAGAGCTCAGAAAATGTAGCTCCACGTGAAGCGTAACATAAAATGTGAAACGCAATGTTTTCTGAGCATGAGGAGCTGCAAAAAAATCAAGAAAGGAACATTTTGACCTGAAAGGATTGGCGAGATATTTATCAACAGTTAAGGGTTTTCTGTGATTACTGCTCTAGTATATTAGATGCTGATGAAATAACAGAATTTCATTCTCACTTGGAAATAAATAGACGCTCAGGACAGAGTCGCCATTACCAGAGGAAGTTCAGGTGAACATTAAGTGTCATGTCAGACTTGAAATAGAAAAGCAACAGCAGGAGACATGAAGCTCGGGGGATAAGGCAGGGAGGAGATGAGTGGGGGTCTCAATGGGATCAAAATGCATTACATAAGGTTATAAGAGCCAGAGGTGGTGGGTGACTACAGGAAATAGAGCTTTACGGACAGGTGGTCAGTTACTCAAATGAGTTCACAACCAAAGTCCCAGCATAGACATGGGGATGTGGGTCAGAAGCCACAACCCAACCGGAGGAGCTGTTGGCAAGCAACAGCGCTGGCAATGCGAGAGTCAGTCTTTTTCAAGGGATACTTGGTAGGTTAACCAGGACATTTAGTGACACAAATTAGACGTTATATGTATTACATTGAATTGGTGGGCAGTTAGGAGAGGTGTGGATAATGGAAGGGATATAAAATACCATCAAAATATATTATATGAAAATTGCAAAAATCCAATTAAAAATTAAAAAAAAAACACAACCCCTCCAAAAGATACAAAACAAATAAAAATTACCAAAATGAATAACATGAGGTTAAAATGCTTTGAAATCTTTGTGACAGATGAATTATAGAGAGAAAGATGGAAGCTAACTCTCCAAAGCTAGGCCTGAACCCAGTTCAATGGGATCCCCAATTCAAAGACAGAGAATTTCAGTACTAGTCTTAGCTTGTAGGTAACTTCGAAGTACTAGGCTCCCCTAGGAACACTAAGAATGACTGATAGCGACCAGCCTCCGTCTCTTCTTTGATTTAGATCTCATCTTCCCATCAAATTTGATCCTGATAAACAGAGGAGAGGCAGAGAAAGAGAGGAAAATGAGAGAACAGAGGAGAGGAAAAAAAAGAGAGGAGGAGAGACTGAGAGAAGTCTGGACTCACAACTGGAGAGATGGCTCAGCAGTTAAGAGCACTGGCTGCTGTAGCAGGGGACCTGTGTTCAACTCCCAGCACCCACATGGCAGACTGCCACCCTCTGTAACTGCAGTTCTAGGGATCTTGACACCCTCTTCTGACCTCCGCAGGCATTGCCTGACACAGGTGTACTTCCACATATGCAGGCAATACACTCATACACATTAAAAGAGGAGGAAAAAAGCCTGGTGTCTAAAGTAGAAAGCTAAATAATCTGTGGTGATTTGAGGCACAAAGTTATTATCTCTTTGTTGTGGTAATATCAGGAAATTAGTGCAACCAGGGAGAACATTCTTCTAGGAAGTCAGTCTCCAGTGTCCTACGTGGCTGACTATCTTGAGGGCTTCCTGGTATCAGATTTCCTAACTTTTTCATATCTGAAACAGTTGTGCATTAAGCATTATGAACTCCTTCAATGCGGTTCATATTAAATAAGATTTAAAGGGAAAAGTTCATTTTATGGATATAGAAAAATTTAATTAATGGGATTTGGAAATAAAAACATTTAGGGAAAAATTCTCAAAGAATCAATGCAAATATTTGGAAAATTATTGGGTTTTATATGAAAGGTGTTGTATAAACTATTCATTTTGAAAAAAAGTAAAACATATCAAAATTTATATTAAAACTATTTCCTAGTAGTTAAATATGAAAATGTCAACAAACCAGAAGCATTTTAAAACAAAGTGTATTAGGACTTATTAGGTATGGTAGAGTGCATGAGGCCGGTGGGGGATGTTGTGAGGGTGGAGGAGGGGATCTAAATTGAATTAAGAAATGTTGTAGGAAATGTACCAAAGCTCAATAAAAATGTTTAAATAAAATAAAATATTAAAAAGATGGGTAAATACTAATATCATCAGAGAGTGTAGAAGAAATTTGTAATGATGAAACAGGTTAAAAACCTGGAGGTTCAAAGCAAAGGAGCAAAGGTTGAGATATTCAATTGGCAAAATATGAAGATTTATTTCATAGCAAACCAATGCCCACACATTTAAAAAGCTAGTTTACAATGTGATGCGATATTCGGAATGTATGTGGTGTTTATTTAGATGACGTGCTTACTAAAACGACTATGACACTTGAGATCAGAAATAAAAGAGCAGAAAGGGGAAAGTTCCCAAGCAACTGCTAGTTAAAGATGGTGAGTTGACATTACCACCAGTCAAGAAGGGTGCCAATGAACAGCTTTAGAGCATAGAATTTATTGAAGGTTCCATTAAATTATACAATGGAGCCAGTCTGTGAATCCAGGTCTGTCTGGTGTTGTTATTTTTAGTACCGCATTGTCTCTCTGGTGTTTAAAATGAAATAAAAATAAATGCAATTGATATTGTCCAGGAGCAGTGGAGGTGTGTCCACATCTGTATTTGAGAGTTTGTTATTATATATGTCACAAAATACCTCATGAATGAAGTATAGTATATTCACTGTACAAAACGAAGGGTTTCATTAGACATTTTCATATATGTGTCTCATGAGGGAAGTACAGTTTTACTATGATTAGCCAAACACATAAAAGTGAAGAATCTACACAGAATTTGGTGTGTGTGAATCATGTTATAGAAGTGAACAGAACAGTGGGGAGGAAGTCCAGCATGGGATCAGAGGCATGAAGGTGAGGGACCAGGTAAAGTGGTACCTTTCCTTAAACAGCATGGAGAATTAGCAGGGTTACAGGAAGAGCTATTGGAGGAAAAACATTGCATTCGTCTTTATATTCACCTTTGAGGAATTCTTCTTGTGTTTAAGCGGAGTTGTACTGCAGCTTTAAAAAGACCAGACATGTATTACAGACACAGAGCAGCATTGCTTTTTACTAGGCTGTAGCTGGCTGTTTAGATCTTTACAGTGTGGGAAAGTGCTCTTACTCTGACAAAGAGGGGATGTGTGAAGGTCACACATTTATCTCTATGATTGGCGAATCTTTCTAAGGATCCTTGTGGTTGAATCATTTACCCCCTGGAGTAAACACATGCCTGTGGGATTTCTGTGCCATCCTGTAGCAGCCCCATCCCACCTTGAGTGACTTAACTGGAATCAAGGCATATGGATATTCAGACAAGTGAAAAAGAACCAAGCAATGAAAACAAACATATTGATGCAGGAACTCTTTGCTCATATGCCTTCATTTAAAAAGAAATACCATGTCCTGTTTATTTTACATGTAGCAGGTGCTGATAAATATTTGACGAATGAATAATAAATAAATGCATAATTTATTTCATTCGATGTCCTCAAAGCAATGCTCAAAAGTAATTAAGATTAAAATTTTATGTTACTGAGCTTAAGAGTAATAAAAATCCCTTATCTATAATTTAGATTCTTCATAAAATTCCCATGTTTATTATATTAAAGAATTACTTATTCAGACAATTACTGTTTGGGGAATCTTATTTAATATTAAAATCTTGGCTACTAATAACAAATCATGATGCAAACTATTAGGCTTTAAGGAAAATAATAATTCTTTGTGACAATTTAGGAGAATTAAAGTATGCAAAACCTATTACAAAATACTCAATAGTGGCTTACCTCTGTTTTTGTAATCATTGTCCTATTTTTCCTTAGAAAAGAAAGTCATTATTCAAAATTAAGTTCTACAAAATTGTGCATTTATTTGTTTATTACAATATTGTTTGTTCATGTCTGTACTTTGTATATATTAATATATATATCTATATATTTGATCACTATGACTTGTTCTGCATCTTCACACTCTCTCTCTATGGACATATTTTAGTAGGATCCCCTAATTTCAATCACTTTTCATTCTAATTTCCATTCATGCAAATATCCAAGTGACCTTATAATAAAATCATACACTGCTGAAAACAACTTTTCATGGCTTCTATTTGGGAGGGGGATTTGCATGTGATTAAACAACATGGTATGACATTCTTGATTAATAACTACAAATACTAAAAAAATACTTCATGGCTCATATTAAATCAGTTTTGCTAGAGCTCATTAACTTAAGGGTTTGGCAAAATGATTTCTACTTTACTTGATCCTATGGTTTCTAAGACTGAAATACATGTTTAAGAGTAAGGATAAGTTAATTCATCAGTAATTATCGGTGGTTGACAGTGTGTGAAACACTGTGTTCATCCTTACATGAAAGATTCTCTTTCTACCCAATCTGTCTTCCTTTCTTCTCTCTCTCATGACCTACCTCAGAGTCGTAGGGCAATACCTCCTTTCTACTCTTCTACTGTACTTTGTCACAAAGTTGGTTTAGCCCCTGTGGCCTGCTTGTCTATTTGGGTCTCGGGAGGTTACACCATATTCACCATCTCAGCTGCTTGTTAGTCCCGCTTATCTGTCTTTTGGATGTTATTTTATTTTTCAGTGTTGGAGATTGAATTCAGAGCCCTGTACAATTTTAGCATATGACTTACTACTGAGCTACTTTCTGAGCCAAGAAACTTGGTTCTTAGGATAATTGCAGTTCCCTGGTTTTGATCTTTAATTACTGCAAACGTCTCATTAGAGGCATGGACATGAATGTCTTACCCCTTGTCCCCTATACTCTAAAGTAAAAGCAAGTGGAAAGAAAAATGTGATACACTGTTACGGTAATTGACTTGTTGCTCATCACCACGAAGAAGTAAGGTTGTTGACATACAGCAAGAGAAGAAAGTACTGTACCTGAAATTTTGGAGATTTATCGAGGGAACGCTGTTCTTATTTACTTATCGAGAATTTTATACACCAGTTTTGTACTTACATAATTTCCAACCCTCCCTCTTCCCCTCCAACTTCTCCTAGTTCTCTCCAGTCATTCCCAATTTTCTGACCTCCTCTTTAGTTATAATTGTTTGTATATATATATATATATATATATATATGTACATATCTATGCATATATAGCCTATTGAATCCTTTGGTGTTGCTTATGTGTACATGTATTGAGGGCTGACCACGATACTGGGTAACCTACTGGGGAGCTCATCCTTGGAGAAAACTTATTCTCCCATTTCGGCAGCCATTAATTGCCTGTAACTCTTCATCTGGAAGTGTGTCCTTGCGAAATTTCCCCCATCTAAGTTGGCGTGTGATATTCCCAGTGGTGCAACAGTGGCACTTTCATCTTGGGGGTAACCAACAGCTGTAAAATTAGACTTAAGGCCTGCTCAATAGGAGGTAATTCATGCCTGGTACTCTAAATGTACACGAATGCACATGGCTTCGGCGGACATAGATCCTAAGTGAGAAACCTGCTGCTGCCATTTTCCTATAAGCACACCATTGCCACAGGTAAGTATAGCTCTCACTGCTCATCAAAGAAACTTATCTTCGTAACAGATAGCTATTCTCACAGAGAGCCTCAACTTGTCAAAATGCCGAGAACAGATGACTGTGTGGTGCCCAAACCCACCTGACACACCTAAAATGCAACACCTATACTTAAGGTTCAAAACTATTTTCTTTTTTCTTCTTGACAGTCCCTTTGATTGAGAGTGATCTATAGAATAAACAACAGAGTTTCTCAATTCTTTCCTATCACGATTGCTGTTTAGTTTTATTTATTTTAATGTTTTCTTTTGTGATTTTAATGGTGTAACTTTATTGAGGTATTAAACTTTATTGGAATGTAAATTTGGTAAATTTATCTGAAGTTTATACTACATATCAAGTCAGGCATTCACCCATTCTCTTTAATACATTATACTTAATTATATAGATGTGATATTTTATCTGTTATCCAGGCTACATAGAACAGGTTAAGCTAAATGAACTTATCTAAGCCTTTGCTCAAATGAGTTATTAAATATGTACAAAATCATCGTTCCTTTCTAATTACTTTGCTCTTTTCCTCAGTTTCAAGTCAGAGGCATCACCCAGATATAGGATCTTTTCTTTACAAATTTTACCAGGAAGGTCAATTTATAACACCTCCATGAATCATATAATGTAAAAGATCTTCAACCTTAGCATTGCTGTTTATATTATCTTTCTGAGAACATAAAAGGCATGAATATTTACCAGAAGAAAAGTCTTGCACATATCATAATTAAATGCATAGCATCAGGAAATATAGCCAAATTTCTAAAAAACATTCATAAACATTTTTGAAGAACAAATGTTTTTAATCACCTGATGCCAACACTCTAATGTAAACTCACCTGGGAGAAACTCATAGGTAGAGAAAATAGAAGGTGTTGACACTGTTTCAAAGCCCGTGTCCAGACAGGTCCTATGAATTTTCCTAAACACGTGGGAAAGCATTTCCACACGAGGAGTGAAATTATGGTGAGGTACTTATTTTCTGTTCACACAGTTTCTTTGAAACTCTTTGACTTAAATTACAACACACATGAAGTAAACTGCTCATGCTGTAATAGCAAATATGCCATTTAGTGCACTATTTAATTTTTTCATGCTAACACACTACACATTAGAGTTTAATATATTAAACATAAGGAGATAATTTGTACTAATCTTATAATTTCTATTACTCATTGCTTGTGTAAACAAAAAGTATATCTTCAAATGGGGCTGGAGAGATGGCTCAGTGGTTAGGAGCACTGGCTGCTCTTGCAGAGGACCAGGTTTGGTTTCTGGTACCACATGGTGGCTAAAAATCATCTGTAACTCCAGTTCCAGAGAATCCAACTCCCTCTTTGGTTTCTGGGAGCACTGCACAAATTGATGCATTTGGGTACTTGCAGGACAAATACTCACACACCTGTATACTCATACACACACACACACACACACACACACACACACACACACACACACACACAGAGAGAGAGAGAAAACTGAGTAAAATTACAATTTCCATCTATCAATCAAAATTTAGGGATGTTTAGCAATGCTACAATTTTTACGCTTTTATCTAAAAATTATATGTTCATATAATTCTACACATTTGTATAATGATTTGTGAGTTTCAATAGATTCTAAATATAAAGACAATCATTTACGTGAATGCAGAAATAGGAATGCTTTAATGTGGCAAATACAGCTCTTATACAGAGAAAAATCAATACATTGAATTTTGAATATGTCATGTGAAGGTCAGTTAGACAAACTCAAAGATATTCTTGTGTCTGAAGCAGTCCTGTGGATATGAATCTATCAACATTGATCTCTAGAAATGAGCTAATTCCAATCGCAGTGTGGACAAACATCGAGACTAGATTATTAAGGGAAAAGTAACCAAGTCCAAACTCTGTAGACGTTTAGGAGAAGAATTATATCACTTAATCTGGAATAACCCTGTAAAGCTTTATGGGAACCATGAGAAAAGGGTGTTGTAATTGAGATTACATGGATAACTGTGTTAAATTACTTTGGAAGCATTCTAATACAATTAAAGTACTTTAATGATCTTGAAAAAAAGCAGGTGATCTTTTTTTAAGTGTGGACACCATGATATTTTTTAATTTTAGAGGACTATGAAAATAAGGTAACAAGGTCTTTACAGTAGTTCAAAACACTATAGTAACTGAGTCTAAATATATTGAAATGCATCAAATCCTGGACAAATACTTTAAAAGAATATTAAAATGGTTAGTTAATTACAAGAGGATATCAATGCCAACAAAGTGGTTTAAGGGAGATAATACAACATATTAAAGAGCAATTCAATAAAGTAATTGAAATTCTAATTGAAAGTCCTCAAAATGAAAAACCCAATAGGTCAGAGAAAAACGTAGTTGAAAGACCCACCAGCAGACTTAATCAAGTAAAGGAAAGAATACTCATTCTTGAGGATAAGAGAACGATCACCACTCAAACATCAGCAGTGCTAAAAATAAAAAATGAACATAATATCATACAATACCTGCTGTATATCATTAAGTGGCCAAACCTGTGAATAATAACTATAGACAAAAAAGGAGAAGTAAAAGGAGAGGTACAGAAAGCCTGTCCAGTGATATAATAATCTCGACAAACACAAGGCAGTACCCTTGACACCCAGGAGTTTTTAAACTAATCAAATGAACATTGGTCCATAGGAACATTTAATGGATAAATAAGAAACCAAATCATATAGAAAAAGTTGGCTCTCCATATTGATGTGTTCTGTATCCATGTAAACAGCAGAATCTGACAACTATTTGTGTAGACTTTACATTGTGTTACAAGTCATCTAAAGTAAAAAGAAGGATATGCATGGGCTATATGAAAATATACCGTTTTGTAAAAGGATTTTAGTATCTGTATATATTTTCATGAATGTTGAAGGATGAACGTAATTGGAAAGTTTAGATGTTACCCCAGATACCAGAAGAGAGTGTAAATATAATTTCGGGGTGGGGGGAGGAAGAATCAGTTCTCCATGAAAGTAAAAAAGATAATAACTTCATTGGAATAATTATTGTGGCAGTGAAGAAAGTGGAAACTATTCCTTTTAGTCTTAGCCAATTTACCTACATTGTCATTCTGACCCACAAGAAATATATGCCCAATTTCATGTCCACTAGCATTCAACACCTAATATCTTAAAAATAATATTTCTTTTGATTCTTTGAGATTCATACAATGTATTTGAAGATATTCAGATCACCTCCTCCCAAACCTCTCAGATTTGCATCCACCTCCCTACAGTTCTTCATTTCATGTCCTTTGTTATTTTATTAAGGCCTGCCAAATCTAATTTGTGTTCCCCAAATGCTATTAGGTGAGGGTTCATCTCCTGGACCCTGGCCAACTTACCCAGGGTCGCACTCTTAAAGAAATCTCGCTGTCTTACCTTTCCACTCCATGCACAGGGCTCATACATGCTGACACTAGCACTGTGGGTTCATATGTTCAATTGACCCGTTGTATCTGGAAAGCAAAATTTCCTAGCATTCGTCCACCACCTCTGGCTCTTACAGTTTTCCACCCCTTCTACAATGAGATTTAGAAAAGGGTGTGATGTAAGTGTCTCATTTCGAGCCAAGCACTCTCTAATCTCTTCTTCTCTGTACATTGACCTGCTGTAGGCCTTTATGTTAATCACCATCAGCTTCGAGAAGAAGTTTCTCTGGTGAGAGTTGAGAGATACACTAAGCAATAAGAATAACAATAAATAATTAATAGTCAGTTTAATACTATTATCATTTAGCAGAATAAAGGGATTAGGTTTTCCCGTACCATCTGCGATTTATCTAGCATTAGGTTCTTGGTCCTGATAATAGTGGCAGGTTTGGCCCTCATGTTGTGAAGAAGACCTTATGTCCATTTAGAAAGTGGTTGGTTTTTGTGTGTTTTAAGTGTTTTGACTGTAATATGTTATGGAGATGTCTCTTCTGGTCCTGCCTATTTGGTGTTCTGTAGGACTCTTGTACTTGGATGGTACCTCTTTCTCTAGGTTTGGGTAATTTTATTCTATAATTTTGCTGAAGATTTTTGCTTTTAAGATTTTTTTTTGCTTGTTTTCGACACTAGGAAGTCACTATATAGACCAGGCTGGCTTGATCTCATAGATATTTGCCCCCTTTGCCTCCTACCACTCCAGTCTGAAAATATTTTCCATGCGTCTACCATGGTGTTCTGATCTTTCTTCTATACTCATAATTCGAAGGTCACATCTTTTCATGGCAGGTGGTAGTGGAGTACTCGAGTGATGGCATGAGGTGCAGGTAGCCTACTTGGGTCACCAGGATGCATGGGGAAACTCCCAATAGCTTTTTACTGAAGAGTTTGTCTTGTGTCTGCTTCTGATTGCCTGATGTATTAATTTGGTTCCATTTTTCTAGTGTCTAAGGTTAAAGAGTGAATATCACTTGTGTACATGCATGTGTTCTTACCTGTTATTTTTCTTAAAATAAAAAATCCAAGGGCCTAGACTTGTGGAAAATTTGGTCATCATCATCAATGCGGATAATTAACAGATTACTTTATAGTTTATCAATTTGAGGTTCATAGCAAAGAATATCCCTGCTCAAATGTTATGTTTCTCTCTCTAGAGAAACCACACACTAGTGGAAAGCTTGTTACATTTATCTAGATATCAATATCGGTGTTAACTGATATATTGATAAATTTATCTTTTTTCTTTGATTGCTCTTAAATTATTATTTCTATGAATTCTTATTTGAGAAATTGCAATGATACAAAGTGTGATGGATAAGCTTCAAGCACTATCACTACTTGGACTATGAGCGAATCACCATTCAAATCTTTTTATTCATTTAAAAAAATTTAATTGAATTATTGTTTGTTTCTTACAGAACATCTCAATCAATCTCAATCATCCTTCCAGCCCTTTCCTCACCAGTCCCCCACACCATTCAAATTTTAAATCAATGCAAAAGAAAAAAAGCATTTATCCCACAACTCCTTCTATGGCTGTCAGGTTATGAAATCATCCGCTATTATCCACGCCTCTTAGCACTCAGTCCCTTGTATAACCCCCTCTTTCTGAGTGTGGGTAGGACCTGGGACTTCCTCACAGCCGGTAGAATGAAGCAAAGGTGATCATTTCATCTAGCTGTGAAGCAAGCAGGCATGTTGGGTAGGCCTGTGTAACAAAGTATGAATGAACGGCATGCTCCAGCCAACATGAAAGGCGCTCTTCACCAGAGTCCATTCAAGAGCCCACAGGAACTGACAGAATTAATTCGGTAACAGTCACGCAAGTTTGACTTTCAATTTCAGTGTTTAATATTTTTGAGACTCTTACATGAGTACTGTATTTCCATCATTTCCATGATCCCCTCTCCACTCTCCCTCTCAAGCTGGCCTCTCATTATTATTGTTACACATACACATACTTACACATATTCCACATATATGCATATATATGTGATTCAATTTAGTAGTGGTATCATTTATATGTAGTTAAGGCTAACCCCTAGCGATAGGGTAACCTATCAGGGAACTCATCTCCCTTGAGAAAACTGGTGCTTCTCTCTCAGCAGCCATTAGTTGCCTGTAGCTCTTTTTCAACAGGTGTGGTCTTAAGAAATTTTCCCCATCCGAACTGGCATACCTGCTGGTATTGTGATTATGTAGGTCTAGCTTAGGCAGCCACAGTGTTGAGATTTCATTGGTGCAGTTTCTCTGTCATGTCTGGAAGGCACTATCTAGCACCAGGTATCCTGGTCCTCTGGTTTTACAATATTTCCATGCCCTCTTTCATGATGTTTCTTGAGCCCTAGGTGTAGGGGTTGCATTATTACGTGAATCAGTTGGGATTGGGCATCCCATGGTCACTTAATCTCTACATTTTTTCCAGTTGTGGGTCTTTATAATTATTTCTACCTACTTCCACCAAAGAAGTTTCTTTGATGAGGGATGAAAGCTGCACTTAACTATGGTCTTAAGGATAAGGTTTTAGAATACAGTTAGAAATTATACTGGTTTAGGAAAATGGTAGTAGTAGATTATCCTCTATGGTCTAGGACCTCTCTAGTCCCGGGTACATGGCTAGATTTATAGTACAAGACCGAATTCCCTCATACTGAGTGGGCCTTAAGTCCAATTATGTAGTTAGTTGTTGGTTACCACCAAGACTAAAGTACCACTGCTACACTATTAGGGATATTTTGTTGGACTGGTCATTGTTGTATTTGTTTGTTTGCAGGGTTTCCCTGTGGTCCCAGGATACTGGAACTCACTGTATAAGCTAGACTAGTCTTGATCTCACAGATATCGCCCTGCTTTTGTCTCTGGAGTGTTGAGATGTGTCTGGTGTATTACCATGCTTGGTTATTGTTTTTGTAAGCTTTACAGCTGGGTAGGACTATTGATTGTCTTAAATGTGTTTTATATGTAAGAAAAAAAATATATTTTGGCTGTTTTTCAATGCTCTACCTTAACTGGAACTCATTGTACGGAGTTCCTTTTATATGCAGGCCACAAACTCTCTTGTCACTCTTTACTTCTTGAGAGTGTCTTTTGATGAACAAGTATTTTTATTAAACTTCAGGTGTTTTTAATTTAATGGCTTACATTAAATAAATTAAGAAATACTTATTCAACAAATATTTTTTTTTATATTAACTATAGAAGCTTTAATTTTTTCAACTTTAAAATGTTATATATTAGGAATCAGTTTTTAAAGGTGCTCAGTGGAGGCCAGCTACATCTTCTGCATATATTTCATGAAGGAACCCATCTTTCCCCCATTACATGATTCCATTGTCATTATAGTTACCTTGTCCATACATGTGGAGTTTCAGTTTTGGATTCCATTCAGTCTTGTTGCTCAATTACTTCAGAGTCTCTATAACCTCTTGAATATAATTCTGTAATAATTCTTCTCACCCATTCACTATTACTGTTATTATGCATTGCTATTATTATGTGATTTTATATCTCTGATACCATGCCATATAAAGCATTTGAGAAAGCAGGAATGCTTCTTATGTTCACTTGTTTTGTCACTCCTAAGAGAAAGCCTAATGTTATGTAACAAAACATTGAAGAACAGAAAAAGGGAGGAAGAAAACAAGACTGTCTCCATCGAGATCCTTCTGAGGTCAGATAGCCTACTCTGTGCTTGGAAGCAGCTTGATGAAGACTTTATGGATCTGCTTGGTCTTCACACTATATATAATGGGGTTCAGCACTGGGGTAAAGAGGAAATGGAGATTAGACATCAAGGTATGAACGTATGGAGGAACCTTGTGACCAAAGCGATGGACCAGAGCCAAATGATCCAGGGAATGTAGAAGATCGCCACAGCAGCAATGTGAGAGATACAGGTGCCAAATGCCTTTTGCCTTTCCTCTGGGGAGGCAATGCTGAGGATGGACTTGATGGTCATCACATAGGACAGGAAAATGCAGGGGATTATACCTGACGTCAGAATGAGAGCAACTAAACCACAGATGCTGTTGACCTTGACACTTGAGCATGAACACTTGAGCACATCAGGGTGGTGGCAATAGGAGTGGGATAGGACATTAGGGCCGCAGAAGGACAGTCGTTTAAGGAGCAGCAGCAAGGGCATCAGGTTCACCAACATGCGTTTAAAAATCACCACCCCAGCTGTGAGGATTCTTGAGTTGGTTAAGATCATAGCATATCTGAGGGGCTTGCAGATGGCAACAAAGCAGTCAAAAGCCGTGGCCAAAAGCACAGAGGATTCCATGAGGGTGAATCCATGTAGAAAGAACATCTGTACAATGCATCCATCGAGGCTGATGACCCTGACATTGAACCAGAGGACACCAAGAGTTGTGGGAAGAGTGGAAATAGTGATGCCAGGTCAGTTGCAGAGAGCATGGAGAGAAAATAATACATGGGCTCATGGAGGCTGGCTTCTGTCACCACCACATAGAGGATAGTGCGGTTCCCCAAGAGGACAATTACACAGAGGCAGCAAAAAGGGATGGAAAACCAGATGTGGAAAGCTTCCAGTCCTGGAATTCCAGTCAAGAAGAAGGTTGTGGTTGTCGAGTTGACGATGGAAAGCATGGTGGTCTGTGGGAAGTTCTTGTAATGGTGGATTTCACTATGTCAAACTACTGTGTTTCAGGCATTCGGGCTGTTCTTTTAATCCCTGTAGACTATGTAAGTCTTGCAGCTACTTTAGAGTTTGCTCTTATGGGTCATGCTGATTCTCAGTTAGAGATTCAACTCAGCTAATTGTTTAAGCACAAATAAAGACAAATCTTTCTTTATAAAGCTTTTCTTTGACCTGTTATTATCATGTGAAGAGTAGGACTGAAACTAGCAGAAGTCATATAAAGCAGGAAAATCAACAAGGGTGCTAGAAAATTCATCAGTCCTCTAAATAATACTTATAATATTTTTTTAGAAAATAAAAAATTTCAATATGCAATCTCTATAATAAACAAAACATCAAATTTAGCATAAAATAGAAAGATTTTTACAGCCATAGCCATGTGTAAGAAAAGAGAGAGAAAAAAGGTTTCTTATATAGATAGGTTTTTACATATTTTTAAACAACATTTTCTGGAACATTAAAGTACTTGAAAAATACTGAAAATATTGTGAAGTAATTGTACTAACTTCACATTATTTTAAACTTTGATGAATATTTCAACAAAATTGAAATATTTGTAATTATGGAGCACATAAAGTTAATGTAAGTGTTTAGAATTTTCATGTAGTCAAAAGATCGTATCAAATGTAATAATTCTCCTAAAAGAAAATAAGGTTCAAAGAAGCACATTTGAATATTGTTGATGTGTTTACTTCTTTGAAGCTGGAAGTATAGATTTGTCCTTTAGCCGCCAAGGCTTGGAATGACTCTGGTCTTTTTTTTTGTAAAATTCTGTACCTAAAATTTTATTAACTGTGAAATAAAAGGATGGCTTAAGTTTTTATTACACTAAAATACTAGTAATCATGATAATGAAGTTTTATGGATCCTCCTGAAGTCTGCGTATGAGCTGGGTCTTACTCCCTTTATGTAGTCCGGGCTTTTCTAACAAGTGCATTCTTGATATTTCTCCCTGTATATGTCTGTATTAATGAGATGGAAATAATTTTCCTGATTCTATGTTATAGAGGGACAATTTGACGCCTGTTTTTTTACCTTAAACTTTCTAGAATGTTGCAGTGGGTTTTGTTTTCTTACAAACACTCATTCCATGTCCCTCCAAACTGTTTCCAAAAGTTTGATAAAAAAAGAAAAGTCCATCTTTCCTCAGTATTTGACCCAAGCATTCTCCATTTCTCTATGTCCTGGTTCTTCTCCACGTATCTATTCCCTCTCTCCTCTTGTCTTACCTGATTGTCCGCTGGAAGGAACGACTTTGTCTCCACAGAATCTGTGAGCAGAGAAGTGAAAACAACTGAGTTTTGGGTGTTATAAAAGCAACCTAGCAGCTGGAATTGCTTTCTGAGACACTTGATGGGGGAGGATCTCAAATATCAGTTCTTTCCAGCAGAATCAAAGTACCATATAAATAAATGGCTTTTCCCAGAGACTGCATTCCCAAGAGTTGAATCTCCGGCCCCAGAGGGCCTGTAACTCATCATAGACCTGTAACTCATAAAAGCCTGAGTAAATTTCACTAACAGGAATTTCCTTCTCAGATTTTAACCAAATCTTTTGTGTTGTGCAAATTCCACCAAAGAGAAATGGAAAATATGTGAGAATCTAACACAAAGGAGATTTATTGAAAATATTTTCTGTTAATAATTTAAGATCTCTTTCCTTTCTTTGCAGTAAAAAACTAAAAAGGAAAAGTACATATTTATTACATATTTAGGATGTGTTAAAGACTCAAACTACAGAAAGGACAGAAAAGGCCAAAATACCCAAACAAAACAAGAAACTCAAATATTTAATAATTTTGGCGCCTTCTGAAATAATTATAACTATCTTTTCTGAGCACCTACTCTTTACTGTATTTTATAGCTTTAATGATTCATCCATTCTGTGCTGTTTTAATTTGATAATCATTTCACATATTTTCTATGCTTTGCTCTGTTATAGCAGCGGACTTACTGGAGAGGAAAAAAAACCCCACACTAAACTCACTTGAGCTTCCTTTGTCCATGGATCTGCAGGATGAATAAGACGGAAAAACAGAATGGGAGAATGCACGCAGTGTGTGTGTGTGTGTGTGTGTTTGTGTTTGTGTGTGTGTGTGTGAGATGCATGATAAAGACAGGCTCTGAAAGATGGTCATGTGACTGGATCCCCTCTAAGCATGGATAAGAAAGGACGGATGTGGGAACCTGAGTGGAGAGAGGCCTGCACTCCGGAAGCCTTCATCTTTACATTGAAACAGTAGAAAACAACAGGAGGATTTAACTTTGAGGAGCGGGAAATACATTCCATATGAAATATCACTGTCACTATTTATCACCGACTAGGAAGCAGTGGGTTGAGCATGAACAGGATTTGGAAGCATCTCTCTCATTATTTTGTAGAACAGTAAACTGGGTTCTGATCGCTTAAAGAAATATGAACCCGAGGTCTCATATATAAACACAGTTTATCTGTTGGAAATTAGTCTTGAGCAAGAGAACTCTCAGAACTCTCCCTCTCACACACACACGCACACACACGCACACACACACATTACTGTATAAATATTGCTGCTGTTGCTTGGAGGCATGACGTGACCCTGATCTCCAAGCTAGAAGACGGTAGAAATTTCTTTGGACTAGAATTTTGGTGGGGAGGTAGTAAGGTTAGAGTGATAAGGGAGCGGAGGTCTGAATGTAATCCAAATACATTGTATGAAATTTCCAGAATAAATATAATATTTTAATAAAAATAATAAAAGATGTCCAAATTTCCATTGACATTTCCAAGTTCTTTCTTTGATATTTGGAAGCAGTTCCTGAGGCTTATGAAGCCTTGGACTTAAATAATAATTACTACCTCCTTTCACCTTCCTTCAACCAATGAAGATCTCTTCCTCCACTCTTAGGGTTATCTTTCTACTTTCATGACCTTCCTGTATAAGCACACACACACACACACATGCGCACATACACACACGCACACACGCACGCACACACACACACACACACAGACACACACACAGTTTGAATCCAGGTTCTGAAAGTGAGAGAAAATGTGTATTTGTCTGAGTCTGAGTCTGACTTATTTTACATGAACAATGATCTCTAGTTCCATGATTTTCCTGAAAATGTCATAATTTCAATTTTGGGACTGAATAAAATCCCTGTGCATACATACAGTGCTTCTTTTATCCATTCATCTTTTGATGGACAGCTTGACGAGTTTCATTTCTTCATTATTGTGAATAGTGCATCAATAAACAACACACATATACATATACACACACATGCACAAACATATGCATGCACACATACACACATATGCACACATATACACATATTCACATATACACATATTCACACACACATATACACACATCCACACAATACATACACATACACACATATACACACATACACACATATACACGCATGCACACATACACACATATACACACATACACACATACACACATATACACACATGCACACATACACACATCTATATCTGTGATGTGTTTACTAAGAGTTTTCAGGTGTAGTTGTAGCAGGAGTGGGATAGCTCAGTCGAATGGCAGTGCTATTTTTGGGTTTGTGACCTGTCCACATTGACTTCCATAGGAGGAGTACCAGGTCCAGCTGTGGCGGCTTTGCACAGGGCTTCTCTTCCCCACACCCTCATCAGCGTTTATCTCACATATCTGAGACTTCAGTGGACACAAAGAAAAATTTTGTTAATCTTTTATTTTTTGTTGCTTCCTGTAAATTCAAATACAGTGAAATGTACCTACAGTTACAGATGTGCTGATAAACGGAGTGTCTTGCTGGAAAAGTAGTGATTTGAAATGTTCGCTAATTCATGTGGCATAAATATTTTCCTTATGGTGATTTCAAGTTAATATGATTTTATTGAGCTCATATTTGTAAAAAAATGTACACAAAAGTGCTTTTTGCAAGGTTGTGAGCGCTGGCTTCCTCACATGGGTGTCTCCAGTGTCTCTGAGATGCTTGTAACATCCCTCTTATCTATGACCTTCCACCCACTGCAATGAAATGACATGGTTGGCATCAGGTTTCCATCTCTAATTTTCTGTACCATTTTATACGACAGAGTGTTTAATATTTTGATTGGTTCTTAAAAAAATGTAGTTTTCCAAGTCCTGTTTTGGGTTTAGCTTTGAACCATTATCAACTGAGAACCATCAATGTTCACTTTAGTTCTCTGGTTGATTAAAGGAGCCTGTCAGTCACTTAAAATATTTATTGGACATGGACTTTTATCTTCAATGATGTGAATATGCTAAATTTTAGCCTCAGTTTTCCTGTGGAGAAGGGAACATGAATCACATTAAACTTACTAAGGGATCATCGTCGTGCAGAAACAAGGCAACAAACTCAAAACAAACTCTGCTCTGAATTTCCTCACATTTTCTTAATGATCTCGTTTAGGCCCCAAAGTTCCCATTTCCTTCAGCGAACCAAAATGTCGCTAATTTCTGAAACTTTTATTTTAACTAAATGCCCCATACTTGATTATGACTTATTTGCAGGAATGTCTACTCCTATCTTTTATAGTGTGCATTGTCTGAGAACACAATAAGTTCATAAAACACTATACAAATGTTTTAAGACATGGTTTATTTGGCGGAATATTACATACAATTGTGAAGAGCCTGGTTCCTGTTATACAGGGACTTACATTACTCATGTTATGAGTAGAACTCATATTCTACTCATTTTAGATGTGTGGCCTAAGTGCCTTTAGACTTGGATCTATTCATCAATATATATTTTAAATAATATTGTATCTTTTATTGTGATGTTTCGAAGAATAAGTGGAATATATCTTTAAAGCCATTAAGCAAAAAATAGGCAGGATGTATGAGTTGTTTTAAGTGTTATGTTTATTCTTTCATCATTATTTACATTTTTCATCACCAGACTGTAAAATTCATGGGATATCACAGCATAGTTATATTTTAAACGGAAAATCAGGTAGATATTCAGTAAATATTGCTAAACAAATGAAAATATGAATAATTAATCTACATTTAATAGGTGATCTCCATAGTTCTGTTGTATAGTGAAAATCACATCAGGTTTTTAAAAAAGTTAATAATAATCTCCGTTTATTTTGTCAGGAGCAGACTAAGGATAGCCTTGTGGATTTGTTTTGTTTTCACACTGGGGTTGAGCACTGGAGGCAAAAGGAGGTAAACATGGGCCATAACTGAATGGACCATTCTGGGGGCTGACCTGCCATAGATGCACCAAGGACAGGCTCATCATAGAGATGTAGAAGACAGCAACTGCTCCAATGTGGGACACACAGGTGCTAAAGACTTTGTGCCTTTCTTCGGAGGAGGCAATGCCAAGGACAGATCGAATGATCAGTATATAAGACAGGATGATGCATGGTGTATCTACCCCTGTGGTCAGAATGAGATCAGCTAGTCCACAGATGCTGTTGGCTCGAGTGTCTGAGCATGCTAACTTAATCACATCTGGATGGTAACAGTCAGAGTGGGAAAGAACATTCATTTTACAGAAATAGAGAGGCTTGAGGAGCAAAAGTAGTGGTACTATTAATACCACAGCACGCGTAATCACTAGGAAACTCATCTGCATAATTCTAGAGTTAGTAAGAACTGTTGTGTATCTAAGAGGGTTACAGATTGCTACATAACGGTCAAAAGCCATAGCAACCAACACTCCAGATTCTATAAAAGTGAATCCATGAAGAAAAAACATCTGGATAATGCAGGTATCTAGACTGATTTCATCTGCATGGAACCACAGGACTTCCAAGGTGGTTGACATTGTAGACAGAGTCAAACCCAGATCAGCAGCTGAGAGCATGGACAGGAAATAGTACATGGGTTCATGAAGACTCTGCTGGGTCACAGTGACAAACAGGATCATGCTGTTCCCAGAGAGGGCGATGGCATAAAGGCAACAGAAGAGGATGGAGATCCAGGCATGAGCAGATTCAAGGCCAGGAATGCCAGCCAATGAGAAGGTTGGAAAGTTCCATGTGAAGTTGCTTAGGAATTTCATGGTTTCCTGCATTTGTAGCATTTGTCCTGGCAATGTTCATTCTTAGTCATAACAAACTGAATTATTATAAAAAGAATTTAAATACATTTTGGTTAGAAGAATTACTCTAGGAAATAAAGTCCCTGTCTCCCCCCCAGAAGACTAGAAATTATTATTCTACCAATTATAGAGACATTTAGCAAAGACATAATGACTTTTACCATTAAGCTAAGAAAATATGTTCATATAATATTACAGTACAGTTATATGTTTATTATAATATTCATATACCCAGATTATATGTATAAAGACAGTCATTTACAGGAATGTAGAAAATAGGAATGCTTCAATGTGGGAGATATAGTTGTTAGACACGGAAGAATTCAATGTATTGAATTTTGAATATATCATGTGGAAGATGAGAAAGAGAAATCCACTTAAAGAAATCCATGTTTCTGTAATGGTCATTGGTGTCACTCTCTAGATGTAAATCTGTAGACATGTATGATTTTAATATTCACAATATGAGTAAATAATTGAGGAACATAGGTTAGTAAGAGAAAGCTAATAAAGACAGAGCACTATGAACTTTTTGGGAAAGATTCTATCTCTAACCCAGTAGGAGTCTAACTGCTTTATAAGAACAGTAAAAACAAAGAGAACATGATATCCCAATGTATATTTACCAATAATAGTGCTGAATAGCTTCAGCATCCAACTCTAGTGAGGATCAACACATTCAAATGCAATGAGACTATATTTACGATCTTGAGAAAAGCAGGTGAACTTGCTGATTTAAAATTGACAACCTGTGACAGTGATGTGGGCAGCGAATGTGAAAGTTGTGGAGGTACGGTTTATTTTATTTTCAGAAGCATATACGTGATGGCAAGGACATAAATATGTTGTGACTAACGAAATCTGTAAGGTGTTTGGAAGTATTTTGAAAGAGGGGACGATTTAGAGAAATATATAAATTTGTAAGTAGTGGTTACAGATACAATAGGAACTAACAAAGTGAAAATATTGTTTTTAATACATAAAAATTCTGAAGGAAGTATCAGGTGATTGAATACAGAGCATGAGAACAATTAAATCTCACAATGATGAGGCCCATCATTTTCACTGACACCAGAATATATCAAGTGGTTATATTGGTGGTGAGTCATGTTAAGGAATTATCACCTAATACTTTCTGGAAATTATGAAGAGAGATTTTCTGTTCTCCAAAGAGTATGGAATGAAGCATGTTGGCTTGAAGATAAGGTAGAAATTTTGGAGGACAGATGAGAAAGCAGGTCATTCTATAGACATAAGCATCATAGACCCTGTTTCTAAAATAAGAAAGCAATTTCAGGGGAGACACATAAAATAATAGCAATTTTACTTGTATAGTTAATATTTTACTTGAGTTTAGGATGAAATTTATTTTAGGGTAGTAAATATATTGCAGTGTACATATTTGCCATTTTTTATGCTAGTTTTCTGTGACTTCTTGTTAAATATCCAATTCTATGAGTTTCAATTCTATCTGAGAATATCCATTCCAATATTTATATATAAGCTGCTAGATCTTTTTATACAGATCCTTAGGCATAAGGTAGAACCCAATATCATGTGGTTTTTATGTAAGCCTGTTTGAATATTTATAAATATTATAAAGCACAAGGTCAACATAATGAGCACCCCTCTCTGTCTTACCAGGATCATATGGAAACAGGAACCTCCTCTATCTTTTCAGCAGAGATATAGCAGGCTAACATTCTTTGAGTATGGACTTTATGATGTTTGAACTGAGCTATGGGATTATATGGAAGATGTGAATTTTTCTGGGGTAATGGACAAACACAAAATAATGTTCTCTCTATTTCTATAAATGTAGGCAGTACCATGGAATCCCAGAAGGTTTTAAGTCACTCAAATAAGCAGTGGTCCCCAGGAACAGTGAATGGTAAACAAAGGAAACCAAAACATTATAAACAGTTGTGTCTCCATAACGATGTGCTCCGTATTCAAGTATTCAACCACGAGTGCAGTACCCACTAAACAATAGTTTATAAGAAGTCATCTAATGATGATTAAGGTGTATAGAAGCATGTGCCTGGGCTATATTTGAACCTCATTTTATGTAAGGTATTTGAGTATCAGTATATTGAAGGCTGAATAAAAATATGTTTAGACCTTGTCTGTATTAACATTAATTGACAGCCTAGAATCACCAGAGAAAGCAATCTCAATTAAAGAATTGTCCTTACTAGACTGATTTGTAGATTATTCTGTGAGGATTGTCTTGATTGCCTTAATTGGTAAAGGAGGGTCCAGCCCAATGTGAATGTCACTATTTCCTGGAAGGTGGTCCCCCTGGGCTGTAAAAGAAAACGATTGAAGAATGAGCCCAAGAGTAAGCCAGAAAGCAGTGTTCCTCCAAGATTTCTGCTTCAAGTTCTTGTTTGGCTTCCTGACCTGCATTTCCTAGTGATGAACTATGACCTGGAATTGTAAGATGAAATAACCCTTCACTCCCAAGTTGCTGTTGGTAAGTGTTTTATCACAACAGAAGCAAATTAGAACATTGTGCCAGATATTGCTGAATAAAGAGATGGATAGCATTTTCTCTGAATTATCAGTATTCCATGTAGGGAAGAAAGCAAACTTCTGCAGTTGGAGCAGTTATAGTGGCAACGAAGAAAGGAAAATCCAGACATCGGTCTGTTGGCACTCATAGACATGGATGTCACTTTGACCTGTGATGAATACATGTCCGTTCTCATATCAAGTCATCTTCAGGTTTCCAGGAGCTTTTCCCTAAGAAATGTGTCAGCTCCTAATTGCCTGATATATCTATTTCCTGACCCTGTTTTATTAGTAGCTGGAGGTCAGTGAGGTATTCTGAGTATTCACTAAAGACAACAGTCTAGACATTTGATGTTGGCAAACAGACAAGTGTTATTTCTTTCTATAGAGAAGCCACACTCAAGAAGAAAGATTGCTTTGTTTGCCTGAATACCATTTTCAACGAATGCATGGATCATTTGATCTATATTTCATTTTTATTTCTATGCTTTTTTTTTTTTTGGTCTGAGAAATCACAATGAAAGACAGTGTGAGTGATTCAATACAAGTACTGAAAATACTTGGGACTGCCGTCAAGTATTCTGAATGATATTTCAACAACAAAAATGGGCTATTGTGTACATTTTGAATCGATACAAAAGAATTAAAACTTTCCCCATGCAAATCTCTATGAGAGTCACACCATAAAATAATAAATCTTTCCTGATTATCTCTGCCTTCTTGTACTCAAGTGCTTGTATCATCCTCTCTCCAGGAGTGTGGGTAGGAGCTGTGAATTCCTTGTAACCAACAGAATACAGCATTCCACTAATTCCTGTGGATTGTATTTCCATACGCATACCATGCTAGCTTTGATCTAGCTGCATGTTGGGAAGGCCCAAACAGCAAGGAACTAATGGAAAACTCTGGCCATAAACAATGAAATGGTTTAAAGTCATTTTCTAAAGACAACTTTATTAAAGTATGCCATAGTGGAATCTGGAAAAAAACAAAATGAAACACTCCAGTCACAACCAGGCAGGAACTGGATATTACTTTCACCAGTCAGGAGTAAATAGAATACTGAGTCCTTCACTTCAGTGGCTACGGGAACTAATGGAATTCCATCAGTGGTAATCATGAAAGCTTAAACACACTTCCTTCTGCCCTGAGGTTTAAATGATACTCCAGCCCTTTTTAGAAGACTCAGATAAGCTGTATCAGACTCCTTACTTATGAAAATGGAGAGATGAATGCTGCGTCTCTTTAAGAAATCACTTGCAAATTTAAAGAAATACATTTTGATTGTTCTTCAATACTTTAATATCTCTGGTTCTTGGTGAGCACAAAAATAGAGACAGATTAAATTTCCTTCTGTCCCAAGTGATATGACATGATTATTTACTGAGATTTTTTAAATTTTGAGGACAAAGACTGTGCTTTCTCCCTTTTGCACATAAACTAAAATGGTCAGGACACATCTCTCACACACCTTAGTAAAAAGAAACCATTATTTTTTAGATTAGACGTTTAATAGAAATGTAATCATTCAGTGAGTGGTACATCATCATAGAGTATTGCTCATGATTTAATTACAGTTACATCGCACAGCAAAGCAGCAAAGGGTACTGGACAGAGCCTGCAAGTATTTCTTTTTCTTCATCTGAGATTCTAGATTGAAAATATTTTAGTTTTGTTGCATTCAAACTTAAATTTTAAGTTAGCACACAAGGTATTGAATATCATTATGGCATTTTAAAAATAAAGTGTGTTTTAGCAGATTCTCTTCACTCTTATCTTCCCTACCTCCTTACTAAATATAGCAAAATAACTATATTTTCAGGCCATATAGTTCTCTGTCTTAATCACTCAACCTTTATGTAAAAGCACGAAAGCAACTGTAGGTGATATTCAGTGGACACAGCCATGCTTCATCTAAAGTTCATGGATGAAATCAGATAAGAGGTCAAAGTTGGTTTGTAGTGTGGGCCATGATTCTTAATCCTGATATGTAACATTGGTAGAACACTTCTTCAACCCCATCTCCACAAGTATTATCTCCTACACCTAGAGGAATTATCTTAACTTCTGATTACTTTTATCTATAATTTGCTCTTATGATATAATAAAAATCAATGCATAAATTGAATATATTATAGTGTATGTACTTTCACATTGTGTGTGAGACATCCATGCTGTGTGGCTGGCTCATTTTTATTCTTACAATGGTGTAAATACAACAGAATCGTTAGTCTTTTCCTAATGAGCATGTTTGTGGTATTCAAGTTTTGGTTATAAGTAGAAATATTCTTATGTGAGTTTTTGAGCACACACTTGCAGCTACATTCTTACACTTATTTCCTATATTCTTTGAGTAAAATTCATGACTTGTCTGTGAGAGCCTGCCAAATAATTTAATTTTTAAATTATTTTTATTTATTTTATACAGGCAATATGCAGGGATCAGAGGACAACTTTGTGGAACTCGTTCTCACTTTCCACCTTTGCATGGTTTCCAGGGATCAAATTCAAGTCACCAAGCATGCACAGCAAGCATCTTTATTCAACAAGAACATTACCTGTACTGTCTATAGACCATTCAGTTTTTATTGTTCACCTTTAAAATATGATACATCAGAAATTAATTTATGTTTAGAAAGTTAGATGAAACTCAGCTTAATCCTCTGCTTATAATATACAACTGGTTAATTTCATGAAGGAAACTATATTTTCTCCACTGTTTTATGGTTTCTTAGCTATTATAAATACCTTGATCATAATTTGGCATGTCTAGTTTGGATTCTATTCATGTGAAATCATATTGCTTAAATTAGTATAGATTTCTAATATGCTAATAGCAAACCTCCATAAGACTTAAGCTGTATTCTTTTGATTTCATCATGAACTTAGAGACTTAATACACATATATACATACATAGACCCACAAACACGCAGATCTCTATGTGGAAATCTTTGAGGTCTTGGTGGAGTTGTGTTGAAGCTACTGTCTAACTTTAAGTAGCAAATCAGTTGATGGACATGATTTATCTCTCCATTTACTTAAGATTTATTTATTGTCAAAAATAGAGTTTTCAGGATAGAGTTTTTTTTGAACGTCTTTATATTTATTGTTAGATATTTAGTAGATTTGATTATTTAAAGAATGTACATTTTTCTTCTTTTTTTAGTGGAAAATATAAAAACTAATGTACATATGATAGCATTGTAACAGAGATCTTGTTACTTATTAAATTAAAAGTTTATATGCACTGTCCTGTAACTTGTGACTGGTCTAGCGACAGGTTCCTAGGCCTGATATCAATATCAGCTTAGCTGTATTTTATGAAGCTGATCTTAAATACAATTATAAAGTGACTAGTTACCCCTAAATATCTGTGCCACTATTGCACCAATGGGCATATCTTGCCAGGCCAGTTGTTGTAGCAGCTTGCAGAATTCTTAGTTAGGTAAGGTTGCTAATTAACTTTTTCTTCTGGTAGCATGAATAGCGTCTTTCACAACTATGGACACCTGCCAGTAGAGAATTCAGTATCAGCTTGATTTCTCCAGTTTGCTGTACAGCTCATGTCATATAGTGTCCTCAGCAATGCGGATATGAAAGGAAGTTCCCAGAAAGAATTTCTTCATCCAGAACTGAATTTCCTGCAAGGCTAACCAACTGATTAACACTGTGGAGAGTTTGGAATGTTGCAGATACAGAATCCATTCCCAAATTATCTGGGGACATCTTTAACCCCATAAATAGCCACACTTTGCTTACCTCTGTTTCTGAATTAGCATTCCTACCTCTGTTTCTGAATTAGCATTCCTGTGACTAATAAAATATGTTAACTTAGCAGATCACCAGGTTCCATCAATCAAAAAGCTAAAAATGTCATCAGATAGCATCTGAGACCTATAGTAGAAACCTTTTGCTTTACTATGGCCTGCCTACTGAATGTCTCCACAAATGTATTGGAAAGCGTCTTTTCTTCCTTCTGTTACTATAAAAACATAATGCAACTGTTAGCATGCCAGAACACGGAATCTGGGGTAACCTGAATCTGTGTTCCTGGGCCATGGTCACTCATATTTGGCTCCAGAATAAATTATCTCTTCTCCCCTTTGAGGGTCCATAACTATCTCATTGCCCAAATGTCAACTCCAAATGCGTGAAAGACATCACTGAGAAACCTGAAAGGCCAAGACTTTTGGAAAAAAAAAACACAGATAGAGGAGCAGGAAAGACTGTCTAAACTGGAACACAATAAAAGACCTAAACATCAGTGCATGCAATGTCATCCACCTGGGATGTCAAGAAGACACAATGGAGGAAATACATCATTTTCAACAAATAGTTCTGACAAAACTGTATCTCCACCTGTAGAAGAATGAAATTGAACTCTTACCTTTCAACTGCACAAAAGTCAACTGAAAATGGACCAAAGACCTCAATATAAAACCTGAAACTCTGAAACTGGTATGAGAAAACATACATAGTCCCTTACAGGATACAGGTATAGAAAACACCTTTCTAAATCATGGAGTTCTGGTGGTAACCAAGAACAGGGACGATGGTCAGTGTTGTTTCTTTGAGGGTCTATAGAACCCTGGTCAACAGTTTCAAAGGAAGGAGTCCATTCCTGGCCTTGGCATTTTACTTTGCCATCCTATTGTGTCTAGTAGGGGCAGTATCTTCTGTTGTAAAGTAACCCTTTTACATTATATATGAATATAGTTTAAGAAACTTCTATAGTAGGCTTCCAGATGGCATTTTCTAAAGGCCTTCAGTGTTAATTATTCCTTCCCACACTCTTTCCTCTGTCCTGCCCTCTGAGACTCTGCTCCATTTAACCCTTTCTGCTCTATTATTATCCTGTCCCCCCTTTATATCACCATACCCCAGGATACCCCCACAGCCATTTATTAGTTTCTTGAAGTCTCTCTATTTTCCCATCGATACATACATATCCGAGAGTTCTGAGGTAGCAGCTAGCTGTGAGAGATTACATGCTGTTTGTCTTTCAGGGTCTGGTTACCTCACTCAAGATGATTGCTTCTGTTTCCACTCATTTACCTGTGAATTTCATTTTTTAATAGCTGAATAACATTCCAGTGTACAAATGTACCGTCCTTTCATTATCCATTCATCAGCTGATGGACTTCTAGGTTGTTTCAATTTCCTGACTATTGTGAACAGAGCAGCAATGAACTGGGATGAACTAGTATCTCTGTGGTAGGTTATAGAATCTTTTGGTTACAACCCCGAGTGGTATGGCTGGGTCATATGATAGATATTTCTCTGGCTTTTTGAAGGATCTCTGCGCTAATTTATAATCTGGCTGTACCAGTTTGTATTCCTTATTATTTTCCACATAGATATAGTGTTAGACTGACTCCTACTGATTTACTGTTCTACCCAGAGATTAACACAGCTATCAGTTCTCACCAGAGAAACTTCCTTATACAGCAGATGGTTGTGGCTTTACTAAGCCACATTGTGTCTGAATAAAGAAACACTTTGACTCTTAGCATTAGTTTTAAGAGTGGGCCTGAATGCTGAGAATTTATTTATTCAGAACCCTTATGGAATTGTGTTTCTGAGCTGACCTTCGCTCACACTTTTATTTAAACAGTATCTCCAGCATCTACGGGGTAACTACAAGTTTGGATGCACCTTTTACAAAGAATCTTATCCCTCGATCCTTAGGCCTCAAATATGTCATTCACACAATGTCAAGCATAGACTTCAATTATTCTGTCTTCAAAGAGGATGTGAATATGAATATGCTGTTTCCAGAACTTCGATATGCTAATTCAAGAACACCCACATTAATCCACTGTATTGGACAAAGTGGAGTCAGTCCCAAGGGACAAAGTTCAGAAGCCCAGGTCACTAGAATACATGACTCAGTAAGATTATTTGCATTATAAATTGTAGCTTTTTGGTGCAAGGTTAAGTAAAAGCCAGATTCTATTGGAAGCCTTCCCTACAAGTCTCATTTCTTTTTTTATAAGTGAAGGATTTCCGTATTTGTAAAAGAAGGCAATTCTACAAAGTCAGTCTCACAGTACTCCTGTTTATTAAATCAAAGGGTTTGCCCTGAGGGTGGTCACTGGCAGTAGGCTGGATAGGATGCCAATGGAGAAGCAGCATGGGTCAGCATGGTGCCATCTCAGGTCTCTGGAGTAGCTGGCACAGGCAGGAAAGCACTGTGAAGAGAAGACACAGGACAAGGATAGCTATTCATGCAACTGGAACTCAAGAGAAGAATCTCTCTGGTGCCAGGCCGTTATCTTCTGGTAAGCTGCAATCCCAAAAGGCCCAGAGGAGAAATCACTAATGAGCAGAACAGAATCCAACCATTAATTGTTCCTTTACTTAGTTTACATAAAATAGAGGATTTTGACAAAACTTATTTTTTAAGATGCTTTTCCAGCAGAGGCTGGGATGCGGGAGATTGAGAGGAGCCATGTAAAGTACAATTGGTCACTGAGCAGTGAATAGTTAATTTCCCCTTTTGGCATATATATTTAACTTTTGATAAGTGAATGAGTCAGTGTAGGTATGATATGTATCTGGGGTAACACAGGGAGTATTATGAGAAACCTGAACTTCCGCAAATTGGCAATAGTGAGATCGCATGCATGAGCCACAGAGTGAGAGCAGGCTAGTAAATCGTAAGATAGAAATGGCAGTCAAAAGTTCTGCCCAATGGGTGGCGTTTGCTCTGGACAGGGTAGGGTTACATCAAAGTACCATGTTCCAGCACCATGTATTTATAAATACAGATGTGTAAGTAAAGAATAAACATTTCAATATTGTATTCCAGATGAAAATTAATCACAGTAAATGCTATGATAATCTTTATCTATTGTTGCCACATAAATGCTAATTATATAGAGACAATTTTTTTTCTCATGCCTTTGGGCAGGTCTGAACATACCTTTCATTATACACACATGATTAAAAATAACTGGAGAAAATTTAAAACAAAACATGGCAGAGAAGGAAGGAAGAAGAGAAAGAGGGAGAAAGAGAGAGGTCTGTGAGAAACTATTTCTTCTTCTGACACTCATTCAAATCTAAAACTTATGCTGGGACTTGAACTTCTTCATCTGGGTCCACAGCAACATTTGAAGGTCTTTATTGTTTTCCTAGAACCCAAGTTTTCAAAGCATTCCAGCATAATAAGTCTCTACTCTGAATTTTCTCAAGATGTCTTGGTCAACACAGTAAGGTCTCTCTCTACGTTCTGTAACCTAAAACCTGAGCTCCTTAGAACACGGCTCCTGCACACTCTGCAGCATTTTGTCTGACTGTAACAACTTTGCTATTTCTTCAAAGAATGCTCAGGCTTCATGCATTTGCAAATGCTTATTCCTCTGTTTCAAATCTCCTTCCCATGTATATCCATTTGATGTATGGAAACTATGTCTTCTTAAGACAAATAATATTCACAATCTTTTCTTTTATATCCTTTCTGATAGAATGCCTCTCTCAATGTTACTCAACTTTTAGTGTCCTCACATGACTTGAACCACATGTTTCTATCATTTTTGACATCGATTTCTCCTGACTAGATTGTAAAAACTGAACTCAATGCTCAGCTTATGCATACTTAGTACATTCTTTATGCTCAGTAAAATGCTTTTGCCTTTGAATAAACCTTCTGGGTATTTCAGGTCACTTCTGATTTTCCAAATCTTGCAGACAATAGACAAAACAAGAAATGCATAAAGTTCCTGTGTACATGTAAATGTTTTACTCTAGTCAGCTTTTATCAGTGCAGCAACATATACAAGAGAGAAATCTCACTTTTGGCATGTGGATCCCAAAGCCTGTTTCTGGTATAACAGTCTCCAGATGTCTTGTGGGTGTCATGAAAATCATGTTTCTTTCTCATAGAAAGCCTTTAAGGCTAGGTTTTTATACAGGTGAGTGTGTGGTGATAGGAAAGAACCTGAAATGGTTCCTTATTCTGTGGTTAAATCAGCATGGGTAACTGAAATCATGGAATGTCATGATTCTAGCTCAGGGGTCTTTTCTACAGCATCCTTGGATAACCCTGTCTCTAATTTGTTTGGTTCTAACTCCATAGATGATGGGGTTGAGCATGGGAGGAACCAGAAGATAGATATTAGCAAACATGATGTGCACAACTTGGGGTACGTGGTGGCCAAAGCGGTGAGTGAGGAAAGTGAAAAGAGCTGGGATGTACAAAGCTAAGATAACACCAATGTGAGAAGCACAGGTGCCAAAAGCCTTGAGGCGCGCCTCACCTGAGGGCAACCTCAGCACAGCTCGCAAAATCATCGCGTATGACACACTGATGACAATTATATCAAAGCCACTCACAGAAAAGGCCACAAAGAGCCCATACCCACGGTTGACCCTGGTATCTGCACATATCAACTTGAGCACAGCCATGTGTTCACAGTAGGACTGTGGGATGACCTTGTTGGGGCAGAAGGGCATCCTGGAGATCATGAAGCAGAAGGGGCTCACCCACAGCAGCCCTCTCAGCATCACGGCTGCCCCCAGCTTGATCACTAAGGGTATGGTCAGGATGCTGGAGTGTCGGAGTGGGAAGCAGATAGCCACGTAGCGGTCCAAGGCCATGGCCATGAGCACCCCAGACTCCACAGAAGAAAAGGCATGGATGAAGAACACCTGGATGAGGCAAGCATGGTACTCAATCTCATGAGCATGAAACCAGAGGATGGCCAGCATCTTCGGTTGTGTGGAGGAGGACAGGACCAGGTCAGTGGTAGCCAGCATGGCTAGGAAGAGGTACATGGGTTCATGCAGGGTGTGGTCAATTCGGATTATATGTAGGATGCTGATATTTCCAACAACTGCCACAACATACATGACACAGAATGGAAAGCCAATCCAAAACTGGTAATTCTCCAGGCCTGGGATTCCAAGCAAAAGGAAGAAGGCTGAATGGGATGTGTTGTTCCTTGAAGCCAGCATGAGGGCAGGAGTGGTGTTTGCTCTGTAGTGAAGGTAATCTGCTCTCTGAAGATTATGAAAAATCAGTGACAGTTATTTATACATTTGTTTCATGTGACAATTGAATTTTATGATATTGTAATGGTATAGTCTATAGTAGTATTTTGTTTCATCAAATGATGTCTCTTGATATTTTGTTAGTCATTGTAAGAACCAAAATGAAATTAGAGCATATCAGGTTGTAGTGTAATTGTTTCCTAAAGACAAAATCTGTTCTTGGAGTTAGAATCTGCTAAGGATAAACTATCCCAACAAACATAACCACAACCACCTTTGCCACCCTCTCTTTAGGATACTATTTGATCTACTTTTCTCACAGGTCTACTTTGTCTGTGTTTAGTGATTTGGGCAGCAGTGTTTCTTGGGAGGAAGGCAAAATGGATTAAAGAACACAGACAATATTGTGTGTTTGCTTTGACTACATGACAGTTATTATAATGGTTCTGGTGTAAAGAAAAAGATGGAACAAATTTACAGGAGTCATTAAGCACACTATCTTTAGTCAAAAGCTTAGAACATGATTTTTGAGCATTCAATCTCTTACAGCAGTCCCCTATTCTATTGTGATGCAAAAGTAGACAATGACAGCATATTAGTACATGTAAGTTGCTACATTCCAGTTTCAATTTGTTTATAGAACCAAGCGTTGATTAGCAGGTTGTAGTTGGCGTAGTATCGTGGGAATGGGATCCTCAAGGAGGAAACTATTCATAGCTCCTGTTTTATTAAAGAGAAGGAGTTGGATAAACTTGGTCAGGAGAATATCAAATAAAAGCCATATCAAGTATAACAGACACATTAACTGATAAACAATTTTCCCAAATAGCCCTCTCTTGATAGAGTTCCCTGAACTCTACTTTGAGCCATAAGATATATGGCAATTGATCATTCTAGAGGTTATGGAGTAATTTTTTGAGTGTTAGCCTCTGTCTGTTTTTGTCTTACTTTAAGTTGACTTTTTCTATTGGATCTCTCTTAGAAATGAGTCTAACCCCCGAATCCAAAGCCCAAAAGTGACTTGATTCTTCCCATCATCTTCCTGTTTCTGTGTTGAAAGTCTTAGTTTTCACCTCTTTCATGATCAAAACCTTCACACGAAAGCATATCCTTTACAGTCCCCCTTAACAAATCTCTTAACAACTGTTTCATTTTATTGGACTTCGAGGATCTTAAAAGACTTTCTTCAAGATCTCAGACTCACCTCTTTCTAATTTCCATTAATTTATAAAGGCGTGATAAGGATGGGATGCTTTCTCATTCCATTAAACTTATCAAACTACTTAGTTAATAACTATAATAACTATACAATTCCTCTAAACAAATACTCCTTTGAAGTCTCTTGTGATAATTCAGATATATTACCACCTATGACTTTTTTTTTCCTTTTGCCGCACTGGATATCCTCAATAGTATCATATTTTCTGTTTGAACCAGAGGCTTTATTTTTACCTGCCTCCTGTCCCTAGTATGACATTCTTACTTTGTGGGAACAGTCACTGAAGCCAAATACAGCTTAAGAAACATACTGAGATCAATGTTCATTCTTGCTCCCAGGCACTGGACTAGCTAGCTAGCTAGTTTCCCAACACATAGTTATCTCTGATTAACTGTGGGGGGAAGGATTATTTGTTTTTGAGACCCTAGGCTATAGGCTCTTTAAATTGCTTGTTTGTAACTTATGGAAAACTTATGCATCATCATTTTATCTCAAGAAACAATTGCGTTCAGAATCATTATAGCTTTTGTCAGTGATCTCATACAAAATTATTTTTAGAGTACACAACTCTCAGGTCGAGGTTCCTAGATGCACACAGTACTGTCTTTATTGGTAATGTATAGTTGAGACTTCTACCCTGGCTGGGTCAAGCAAATTCTTTCCCTACTATGACAATGGCAAATATATAGGAGCAAAGACAACTTTATACTGTGATAGAGACAAATATTCATTTGGGTTCAGGACCCCTGCTATTTTACTGGGATAAAGTATGTGGACCTGGCTGTGGCCTAGGTTCTTAGTGTCTCTGGGACTGTATAGCTTTCTCTGGGATCTTATCTTTCTTGCCTTCCTTCCTTCCTCCTCATTCCCCCGCAACCCCCGCAACCTGGCTCTCTTGTTCTCAACAGGGTCTTGATTTGTGGTATGCAGAATATCTGGCCTTGGACTTGTTTCAGTCTCATCATCCTCCTGCCTCAGATATCAGAATAGTGAAATCTGAGGCATCTAATGCCTCACCATACTTGAGAGGACATCCTAAATATCTTCATCCCATAAATCTTAATAGAGGTATCATCTGTTTTACACTATTTTCTGATGTACTCCCTCCCAACCACATTTTTATCTACCTGTGTGCACAACTTCTTTAGAAACCTAGTTTCTCTCTTTCCCTCCATTTGGTCCCATGCCTCTCTGTTTTTTTTTTTTTTTTTTTTCCTGAAGCCTAGAATACCTATACTAAAAGGTGAGTCTCAGTCTTTCTCACTGGATTCTGCTGGCTCTGCTTATCTGCTCTCAAGACTTTATTTCTCAGATAAACAATTGGGGTAAATAAATGACCTGAGAGCTACATCTGCCCTGAGATGTGTCTGTAACAGCTGTCTGTTTTCTCTCTGTAGTTTCCATTAACGGTTCATGGAATTTATTGGCTTCACTGTTAGAAATTCCTTATCTAATACACACTAAGAAATTTAACACAGAAAAATTTAAGAATACAAGTCATGTTAAAAGTCAAAGAGTTGACTGAGTCTTTGTTAGATCGTCCGGTGTGGGAGAATTTCAGTATGAAAAGATGAGTGTACTAGCTTGCTTTCTTTCGACTGAGAGGTGGGACTGTGCATTTCTTAAACAGGAGGAAAATGGCATGTAATTTCTTTCTTGCCAAGTACTCTTTTTATCTATATCCTGTTGTTAAATATATTGTTTTCTTTTCTTACAGACAGCTATTCTTATGAGCACAGGACACTATACTCTATAATGAAGGTTGAAATGAAGCTATATGTTTGTCGAACACAGATAAGATGATCAGACTTTGAACTTAAAACACATGTTTTTTTTTTTTCAAAATAAAATGCAATTTGTATGAACTCAATTTTGCTTTTGATTGAGGAAATTTGAATAAAAAGACTGTGTTCCCATCCTGAATACAACTAGCTTTTGTATGTGACTATGGGTTTATATCCAGCCCTTGTAGCCTGTAGCATTTACTGGAACTTTGCTGTTCCACCCTTTACATAGAAAAAGCCGTTTTAACCAGTCACTTGCATTCCTGAAACTTGTGTGGGGATAAAAGATAAAAAAGGCAAGAAAAACTTTGGCAAGAAAAGCTTCAAAGAACTTTAGGTTATGATTTCTCACCATGGAATATCTGAGCACGTGGGACTCAGATGCAGTCTCTTCCTGGAGAGGACCTGTTTGAGGGTATCTTCCTACCTTTCTAGGTCTCCTTGGAAGACACAGTACGAGTCATGATTCCTCTCCCCATATCAGAGGGTAGCTCAGTGGACATGTTTTTCCAGATCTGGTACTCCCGCAAGTCAGAATTTTCTACACACAGCATCACTTTGCCTCTGAGATTCTTGGAGAGTCTGTGTGTCCCACTGATTTCTGAGAAGGGAAGAGATGCCTGAGGAAAAAGGAACCACTCTCCCCGAGCTCTGCTATATCTTTAGCCAAGCTGAACATGACTACAGAAATTCTGACAATTCCTTGGGATTCAGCCTTGGTAGAAACCTTAGATCAGGGTCTATTTATAGGACTGTGTTGGTTTTGTTTGTTCCCCCAAGCACTGGCTCTCTCTCCCTCTTATTTACATTGGTTTCCTCTGAGACAAGAAGCTAAAGCATTAACCCTTAGCTTTCTTCTCTTGTCTAAGTAGAGGACACAAATTTCAAATGGATGCATGAGAATGTTGGGATTAGATAAGCATGAGCTTATCTTTACATTTCCTTTTTTTTTTTTTTTGCTAGAGCATTTACAGATCTCATTGTAGGTAGATTTTATGCAATTTGGAAGTTTGTTAATACTTCACATGTGTTTATGTATGAATATAAGTTCTACATCAACAAATAAACATGAAAGGTATTAATATACATTTGTATGTTCATATATGATTGTTATTACTTGCTTGAGTATATGCTATTTGTGCACCTTCATTCTGTGAGGGTGTGGTTATGTAATGCACAAGCTTTGTAAAAGTAAATGCCTTATTACATCCCTAATAGTATGAGATAGTATATCATTGTGTATACACATGCGAGACCTAAGAATGCAGATTTATTTTGAAATAGAATCAGAATTAGAAAAGTAGTTAAATACAAGTTCATAGATTAGGATGAATTTCTTCTTCAATGTGATTGACTTCCTTATGTAGATACAGAACCACAAGTGTATGTATGTATGATGTACATGCATAGAGTCATACAATGATGTCCCTTAACTGATGAATGGATAATGAAAATGTGGTTCATACAACAAATGAAATATTCTGCTCTAAAGAAAAATGAAATTATGAAATTGCAGGTAATGAATAGAACTGGAAACAATCATTCCAAGTGAGTTAACCCACAACAAGAAAGAAAATTCCTCATGTTGTCTCTGTCATATGCATGCTTGTTTTGACTCATCATTTTGAATTATGTGTATTTTTTTGTTTCTGTGTTGGATGCAGGTAGCTGCAGAGTCCACAAGAGGGTGACAAATCCTCTGCAGCTGGAACCACAGGGAGTTGTGAGCATTTCATTTGGGACCTGGCAATTGAACACAGGTCCTCTAGAAAGGCAGTAAGTGCTCTTAACCATAGAGCCATCTCTCCAGCCCCGATAAGTGTCTTTAAACTGAAATTCACACAGAGTGTAGAAAACAAGTAAGGGGTCATTGGGGTAGTTTTAAAGGCAAGTGGGTTAGAAGGCAGGCGGTCTGAAGGTAGAAAAGGGAATAACGGAGCAGGAAGGAGAGTTAAAAATGATGGGAGGGTTGAGATCACCAGGGATCTCACAGACCCTCAAACAATACTGGCCATTGCCCCTGCTCTTGGTTACCTGTTGGAACTGGACAGTAAGACCCTACTGTTGAAGATACTAGGTACTGTAACTGGAGAAATAAACAAGGAAAATTCAAGCTTGTACTGACCCCAAAGCATCATCTCCCTTTTCACCTTTCATAGCACTAGAAAGTGCTACACAGGGTCCTGGAAGGGAAAAGTAGTCATCAGCTTTACCACCTGTGAGCCTACAATCTACAGTAATGGCTGACCTGGCAAGATATGACCATTAGTACAATAGTGGCGAGAATGGAGCCCATACCTGGTGCTGATAATCAGGTCTCGGATAAGATCACAGGTGTTAGGGAAGAACTTCCTATTTTTTTTCAATATATATTTTTATTAAATTTTAGTGCATTTCATTCAAAACCTCTTAATTATACTTAGACCCCTCCTCCATCAAACCCTCATAAGTCCCCATTGGGTTTCATGCATTGTGTTTTATATGTTAAGGCCTAGCCCATCAAATTTGTATTCCCAGATGGCCCTTGGTGTGAGTTCATCCACTGGAACCTGGTCCACCTGTCTAACTTCACTCTCTTGAAGAAGTTCAACTTTGCCTCACCAAGTAGTGATCAGCTGCCAACAGCTCCTCAGCTAACATTGGGGCCTCAATTTTCCTGGTACTACGCTGAGTTGTTGTCTATTGAGTTTGCATGGGTCTTGTGCATGTTGTCACCATTGCTGTAAATTCATATGGGCAAGTTCTCAGAAACCTGGAAAACTGTTTCCTTGTCGTAATCCAACCCCCATTGTCCCAGCTTCTGCAGTGGTCCCTGAGCCCTGGGTGGGTGAGAGAACCTACTATTATTATGATAAATGGACATAGCCTTAAACCATTGTTGCAAAAGTTCTTTCTGGGAGGCACAAGCAGTGTCCAACCCTGTTGATTTAATTGAGATCACACTTACTCTACAATGTCAATGGAGATTATTTCTGATGCCCTTACTAAGAGAACCAGGCACTCAGATTCAAATGTCCTCACAGAGTACAGCAGTAAACACATCTTTCCATTTTCTTTTCTCTTGTATCAACTAACATTTCTGGCATTTATATATTGATTTAAAATAAATGTCCATAGTAAAATTAAACTTTGTTCACTCCAATTACTAAAAATAAAAGATTAAGGTACTATAGGAAGATCTAGAATATAACACTTCTATGTATTGTCCTAAGAAAAATATTGTGTCTAGGTAAAATAATGATAAACACTTCTAAAACACGGTACTCAAATAGAGAACCATTATAAGTTTCATGTCAAAGATTCCTGAACTCTTGATCTTTAAGAGCGCTCTGAACATTATTCACTAGATCATATGGAAACTTCCCTGAATGAAATTTAATGACAAATTGAGATGAACTTATATTTCTTTTAACCAGGACTTAGCAGAAAGTAGTCTATCAAGTCAATCTGTCATGGGGAAATTTCCCACAGAAATCTTTATTGTGTTTCATTTAAAAGCTAGACAGAGACATGGGACAAGAATGAAAGGCATCAGTAGGTAGAGATGGAGCAGAGTGATGGGAACACTCTGAGTGCATGCAGGTAATGCATACTTATAGGGATTTGTGCTCAATACCAGGCATGGGTATAGCTCCAGCCCTGTCTGCGTGCAGTGCCATGACACCTGCTGTAATGACAATGTAAAATGTCAAGCACAGGAAAGCACGGGGAAGGCCACAGGAACCGGAGTATGGTCTGAATCTCTTGTGCAAGTGTGTTCATGGTTGCTTGCTTGCAGTAGGTATGTGAGACCTGGTTTAGGCAGATGGGCATCGCAGAGACATGAGGAGGAGGGCATCACTCAGCTCACTTTGCATCTCTACTGCCATTCACAGCTAGGCTGTCCATGACTGGAACAAGATATCAGCTTGGAATAGCAAGTAGATGGCTGTGTCTAGTAACCACCTCCAACCACCATAATAGAAAATGAGGATGAAGCAGGCTTGGATGAGTGAGGCCAGTTTAGAAATGGATTTTATAGACTGAGGACCAATTAAATCTAACAACCTTAGATTAGATGTAAGAATACCTCCCCAACAAAAGACAGAGGGGCTAGGAAGAATCAAAGGTGTTTGCAGAAGAACATATTGTAGGCTACATCAAAGAATGACAGTATCTATCGTCGTGTCTCACCACTCGGGGCGAGCCCGAGTGGACTTTGGGGGGCCAGCCCGGGGGGTTGGGGTGAGTAGACGCAGAGTCAAGGCACAGACTGGGAGTTGACCGGGAAGCAGCCCGAGCATGTGGCACTGTGAACTCGTTTACTGAATAGGTGCACAAGCTCTTGTAGGTCTGGATAGCCAATGACCTTATGGGGTGGGGTCCCAAGTACAGCCAATAGTAAGTTTGTCCCCAGGTAGGCAGGTTCTTTCCAGATGCTGGGCTCACAGCTAGCCAGAGCAGAACACCACACCCACAGGAGCCATTCCTCTATTCCTCCTAGCAGGTGGCCTGGTTAGGCCCACCTTATATTATGCCCAACAAATATCCTTACTTCATAACTGTAAATAGGAAACTTTAGGTAGAAGTGGTTGAGGAGAAGTGGCAGGAACATTGGAGAGAGGAAAGGATGTGTCAGGGAAGGTCAACCATAACTAACTATATAAGGAAACGCCACAAGGAAGTCCACTATTTCGTAAAGTAACAAGAAATGAGAAACAGACCCAGAATTGGGAATCTTGCCACCCTGGAAGGACAGAGAGACAAATTTATGCGTGAGACTAGTGGAGGGCGGTTAGTCACAGTGGTGGCACCAGAGAATGGATGTTATATTAACCAAGTAATAAACACATTATTTTTGGTAGAAGTGGAAATTGTGAGTGTTTACAAAATTACATGAACAAGAAATCACTAATCATATGTCAATAAACACACATATTTTTTCCAAAATTAAACATAATGAAGTTTGTCTACATTTAGTTTTATCTAGGAGAAATGTTTAAAACCTACAAAGCCAGATTTATAAATAAAGAATAAGCATTTTAAATGTGGTTATCTGAAGGTAAAATTTGTCACAGTGAGGAACCAGTGGGGTAAAGGGAAGGAAAGAACCTGAGAAAGAACAGAAGACTAGTAAGAGGCAGGTGTTACTAAGGGAGAAATAGATAAAATAGGGCGTTTAAATGGGAGGGGAGGAAGGAGTAGACAAGGAACTATGGGAGTAAAGGAGAGAAGGAGCTCAAGGAGGTGGGGCCATGGGCGACTGGTATTACAGGGAAAATGGGGAAGACATGGCGGGAGGGGTAGACAGGAAGAGAGAGGGGGGAGAGCTAAACAACCTTGCTAGTGTAAAACACCAAGGGAATGACATTAGTCTAACAACCTAAGGACAAATTCCATATGCAGTCTCTTTACATGAGCCCATGTGCACAGCTGAAGGCTACATAACAAGAAACAGTGCCAGATAGGAGAAGCCTTCCTTTGAGTTGTTGGTCAGGGTGGGCCAAGAGACTCCCCAAATTACACAGGCTATTGCCACAGCCCTTGATTGCCTCCCAGAACTTAAAGATAAGAGCATATTCCTGAAAATAGGACATACTTCAGAGATCAGATTTGGGGTAATGGAGCTGGAACTGACCTGGAAGCCATGTCCCCTGAAGGCTGGCTGTCATAGCTCTGGAAAGTACTATGCAAGTTGCTAAGGGAGAACATCAATCAATGACCCAACACCAGCTTTGTGACCAAATAATCACATCAGTGACTGGCACAGCATTCGACACAGGTGCAGTAGTGGCACTTTTACCTTGGAGCCAATCAACAACTACCCAGTTAGTCTTAGAGCCCACTCAATGGGATGGGAGGAAACTCATCTGTGGTGCTGTAAAAATAACCAAATACACATGGCTGAAGAGGTCATGGGTCTTAAAGAAATTCCTATTGTCATATCTGTAGGCTAATGTAACTTCTTACTAAGTGTGAAATATGTATCCTTATATATATATATACATATATATATATATATATATATATATGTATATATATCTCAACAGATATTGCCTGTGAACTGCTCATGCTTAAGCTGCACATCTACAGTGCAGCCTCTACACCCAAAGCTCACCCAATATAGAACAAGGGGTAAAGGGAGACTAATGAATCTCTCACCTCTCATTAGTGAAGTTCCCTCGTGGAACAGAGGGCCAGTAACACAAAAGGTCAAAAATGGCCAAAAATGGAGATTAAGAATTTGCAGAGTGTGGGTCCCTGGACAGGACTCCTATATTAAACTTCATTCACCCAGGGCTCAGGGACCATTGTGGAAGAGGGGATGAAAAGATTTTAACAGTCATCAAGGAGGTGTGTGTCCATATGGAAATAGAATCCGACAAGTTCCTGGTTATATGAAGCTACAGCAATGGTTTCAGCATGATCAAGACCCATGTAAACTTAAGCAGACAAAAATCCTGCATGGAACTGGAGAAATGGGTAGCAGACCTCAGTCTTTGCTAAAAGAATATTGGCAACTGATTACTGTTGCATGAAGATGAGCTGGTCTTCCTAAAGTGAGGGTCTCTGGACTGAGGAACATTTGGGGACTCTAACTCGACACAGTAGATCTTAACACAGATGAAAGAATGTATGGATTCCAGTTGGGGGCTGTAAGGGAGTGCCGATGGTAAAGGAAGTATAGACATGATTAAGACTAACTGAGGTGTAGTCTTATGAACTAACTGTATGAAATATACAATTAAATAAAAATAAACAAAAAATAAATAGTAAAATATAAAATGAAAAGAATGCGTCATAGTAAATGCTGGGTTAAACTTCGTCCGTCTTTGCTTCATAAACATCAATTATTCAGAGAAAAATCTTGCTTTCTCACTATACCTTTGGGCAGATCTGAACACACTTTTCATTTGTACAAATGCAGGTAAAAGGAACTAGAAAAAAATTAATTAATGAAAATGGAAGAGAAGGAGGGACTGGAGAAGAAAGAAACAGGAGAGAGATGACAGACAGAGACAGAGACAGAGGTCTGTGAGAATCTTTTCTTACATTCATTTAGTTTTAAAACTGTTGCTGTGATTCTTGCCTCCTTCATCTTTGGCCAGATCTACTTTTCTTTTTGTCTCCTGGAACTCAAGTTTTCTGAAGAGTTCCAGCAGAAGTGTCTATTCTGAATTTGCTCAGGATTTCTTGGTCAAAGCATTGAAGGACCTTTCTACATCCTTTAAGCTTAAACACAAGCTCCTTAGAACATACCCCATGCTTTTAACTCTATAGCCTCTTTTCTGTCTATAACAATTTCACTATTTTTTTTGGTCTTTTTGAGTTAGGGTCTCCCTGTATCCCCAGCTAGCCTGGCACTCACTATGAAGACCACAAAGATCCACCTGACTTTGCCTCCCAGGTTCTGGGATTAAGGGCATGCATCACCATACCCGGCTACTTTACTATCTTTTCAAGAACTCTCATGGTTCATGCATTGGCAAATGCTGATTCCTCTGTTTCAAATGTCCTTCCCTTTTGTATCCATCTGACGTATTAAAACAACTCTTTTTAAGATAAAGAAGAGCCATCATCTGTTCTTTGATATCCTTTCTGAGTCTCAGATAGAACCTCTATTGCATTTTTACTGTATTTTCTGAGTAACCGTATGAGTTGGACCACAGTTATTGTATTTCTATTGATTTTTACATCTATTTCTCCTGACAAGATTGTAAAAACCAAACCCAATGCCCAGCTCTATTTTCCCATGTTTATGTGAGCTCAGTACATTCTTACTGTTCAGTATGATGCTCTTTCCTTTGAGTAAACCCTCTGGATGTTTCAGGTCACTTGTGTTTCTGTCAATGCCCCCAAGTCTTCCAGCCAGTGGAGGAAATCATTAATACATAAAGTTCCTTGTCTGCATAGAAAGTCTCATTTTAGCATGTGAATTCAGAAGAGGGGCATCCTAGTCACTTGGCACTGTTACTTTGATCCTATGGAGACAGCTCATCATGGCAGGCTTGTCTACTGGAGGCCTTTTCACCCCATTCTAGCTTGGAAGCAAAGAGAAATAATGGGCTGGGCTTCCAATATTCCATTACAGGGCACCTCAATGACATAACATACTTTTATTAGGTCCCATAGAAAGAACCCACTTCCTTCCAATATTACCACAGCCTTGGCACAATATTTTTTCATTCATTCGCTAATTTGCTCTTTTCTTTCAATATACATATATATATATACACCAAAGTCCTGTTTTAAAATACGCTTATCAGTAAATGATTGATTTATATACTTGTTTTATATAGGTATATGCCCAGGGTCACATAAAAATTTATCTTACTTATTTTTTACATAGCAAAATTAAACTCCTTCAGTGAGGTTTTAAATATATAGTAAGGGCATGGTATCACATACCCAGGAGGCAGAGCAAGGCATAGCTCTATGAGACTGAGGTCAACCTGGTCTACATAGTGAGTCCCAGTCTAGGGCTATGGGGAAACCATGTCTCATGTGCCCTCCGCTTCCCCAAACGAATGCTTACTAGTGGAAAAGTAAGCTAGAAGGCATCATTCTAACATGAGAAGCTTTATCAGCATTTGTCTGTCTTTAAATCAATTTCTGTCTATAATATACTCATCTTTACAAGTTGTATCAAGACTGTTAGGAATTAATTTTGTTTTGTTCACAATTTAATAGTATATCTGATAATTCTTCACATTTTTATTACAAGTAGAATAGCACCTGCTATTCAGTCACACATTTCTTCATTAGTTTTCATGTCTTTCCCTGGCTCCTTCCATCTCTCCCTGGTGCTTTCCTCCCTCCCATCCAGCTTCTCTCCTCTCACCTCCCTCCTTTCTTCTCTTGCTGCCTTCCTCTCTCCCTGCTTCCTCTCTCACTTTCTTCTTTCCTCCATTATAAGCCTTCCCCTTCTTTCTTCTGCTTCACCCCTTCCTTTTTTCCCATATTTCATCCTTTTTACATTTTATTTATATAGGCTTGATATGTAGCCCAGGCTGGCCTTAAATTCACAATCTTCCTGCCTTAGCTTTGGAAATGTGATTATTGCCATGTCACACCACATGCAGGATGAGAGTTTGATGTTTTTCAGTTTCATCTAGTCAAGAGTGATTCATGCATACTTTTAAACTTAAGTCTATTTCTAAAATGCTAGTTTTAGAAGGATATTCCTAGAAAGATGGAAGAAATATGTATAGGTTTAACTGTTTGGTGCAAATATCTAGAGTACTTTCAAATAATAAGAATGCCTACTGTCATCTATTTTAACATCAAAATATTTGCTGACTTGATGGATGAACAGTCAGTGTTTTGGTGGCTGTGAGGATCATAGATCCATGAAGGCTGGATTATTTACTATAGCACTCAGATGTCCTACCATGGCTATCATGAAAACCATGCATCTTTCTTGCAGAACTTTGCCAGTTTCTAGAGTAACTTTTGACAGAGATGACTGTATGACAATATTGACAATAGGTAGGGACCTGGGTACCATTCCTCATTCTGTGATTCAGTGTGGATAACTGAAGTCATGGGATGCTGTGGTCCCTGTCTTAAGAGTCTTTTCCATAGCATACTTGGATAACTCTCTCCCTGATCTGTTTGGTTCTAACTCCATAGATGATGGGGTTGATCATAGGAGGAACCAGCAGATAGACATTAGCAAACATGATGTGCACAACTCGGGGCACGTGGTGGCCAAAGCGGTGAGTGAGGAAAGTGAAAAGCGCTGGGATGTATAAGGCTAGGATAACACCAATGTGAGAAGCACAGGTGCCAAAAGCCTTGAGGCACGCCTCACCTGAGGGCAACCTCAGCACAGCTCGCAAAATCATCGCGTATGACACACTGATGACAATTATATCAAAGCCACTCACAGAAAAGGCCACAAAGAGCCCATACCCACGGTTGACCCTGGTATCTGCACATATCAACTTGAGCACAGCCATGTGTTCACAGTACGACTGTGGGATGACCTTGTTGGGGCAGAAGGGCATCCTGGAGATCATGAAGCAGAAGGGGCTCACCCACAGCAGCCTTCTCAGCATCACGGCTGCCCCCAGTTTGATCACTAAGGGTGTGGTCAGGATGCTGGAGTGTCGGAGTGGGAAGCAGATAGCCACGTAGCGGTCCAAGGCCATGGCCATGAGCACCCCAGACTCCACAGAAGAAAAGGCATGGATGAAGAACACCTGGATGAGGCAGGCATGGTACTCAATCTCATGGGCATGAAACCAGAGGGTGGCCAGCATCTTCGGTTGTGTGGAGGAGGACAGGACCAGGTCAGCATGGCTAGGAAGAGATACATGGGCTCATGCAGGGTGTGGTCAATTTGGATTATATGTAGGATGCTGATATTTCCAACAACTGCCACAACATACATGACACAGAATGGAAAGCCAATCCAAAACTGGTAATTCTCCAGGCCTGGGATTCTAAGCAAGAGGAAGAAGGCTGAATGGGATGTGTTGTTCCTTGAAGCCAGCATGAGGGCAGGGGTGGTGTTTGCTCTGTAGTGAAGGTAATTTGTCCTCTGAGGATGGAGCAAAGCAGTGATTATTACTTACAAAGTTGTTTCATATGACAATTGAATTTAACAAGAAGTTATAATGATATCATATTTTTAAATAAATAATATTTTCTATCATAAATTGATGCCTCAATATTTTATTAGTAATTGGAAGAACCAAAATGAAATTAAAGCACGTCAGGTTGCAGTATAATTGTTTCCTAAAGACAAATCTTTTCTTAGGTTTAGAATCTGCTAGGGATGAACTGTCCCGGCAGTCGTGTCTACCTTAATTTTTGCCTTTCTCTTTCACAGAGGTCCACTCTATCTCTGTGTTTAGTCATCTGGAGAGCAGTTTTTCATGGTGGAGAGGTAGCCTAATTTTCATATTAACTTTGGTTATGACAGTTACTGATATGGTTTCAGCCTGAAGAAAAGTTTGGGGTAATTGCACTGCTGTGATTGTACACATGAGCGTTAGTGGAAACGTTAGAATGTGAGTATTTTTGTTTTATAGGTCATTTTATCTCTCTTTAAGCCAGCCCTTTCTCCAAGCTGAGCACTGGCAACCCTTTAACACACGTGTGTGGTGACATTCCAGTACCTACTTGTGTACAAAAACAGACTGCAACTTAGATTCAATCTGTAGCCTATACATTAGGACTGTCCTACACAGATTTTAAATGAAGACAACCTCGAGCCCCACATTATTCCTATCACCTTTGTTCTTGGTAAAGGGCAGGAGTTGGGGAAATCTGTGGTGAAAGAAATAGAAAATAATTGCCATTATTCAGTTGTCACAGACACTAACTGGCCAATAACTTCCGCAGAATGAGAGGGACCTTCCTGATAGAGTTCCATGAATCCTTCTTTGATTCATGCTCATAAGATAACTGCCACTTCCTATGTTGGAAGTCATGGAGTGTCTTTAGGCATGATACCTTTGCCTGTACTTACCTTAATTTGGGTTAGCTTTTACTGTTGGATCTCTCTGAGAAATGTCTAACCCCAGTGTTCATAACACAAAGGTGTGTTGATTCTTCCCATAATCCTTCTCTTCATCTTAGCTGTCCTATGCCTTGGCTTGAAAGTCTTAGATTTTTATCTCTTTAATAAAAGAAACCCCTCACATAAAAAATGTATGCTTTAGAGTCTCCCTTAATAAGTCTCTCAGAATTGACAATTGATCTCTTTCATTAGACCTAGGGGATAGTATATGGGTTTTTTCAAGATCTCAAACAGACTTCACTTCTTCCAAATTTCCCTCAATTTATAATTAAATTTTAAAAAAGTTTATAGTTGTCTGACAGGGATGAGGCTCACATTTTTGATGTCTTTTCTATTCCAGTAAACGTACTAACACCTCCAGTTAAAAATCTTGAGATTGTGCAAAACAATTTCTCCTGTGGTGCCTCCAGGGACAACTGAGAGACTCACATTATCTGGTGCCTTGGGTTTTGTTTTTTCCCTTTGCCAGACTAGGATACCTGCAAACAGTACCATATTTTCTCTTTGAATCAGAGGTTTCGTGCTCACCTGCTTCTCTGTAGTACGCCAGTCTCACTTTACGGAGACATTCACCAATGCTAAGGGCAACTTAAGGAGCATACTTAGATCATTTTCATTCTGCTTTCAGACCCTGAACTTGGTACAAGCTTATAAAATTACTATATCTAACTTATGAAAAGCTTATATATTATTTTACTGTGAGAAATGAGCCACAGTCATTAAATGATTGGTCTGTGATTGCAAAGTTATTGGAGTACATGACTCTCAGATTAGGGCTCCAAGAGGTAGACAGTGTTGTCAGTGAGTGATTGAAACCCCCACTGTGGCTAGGTCAAGTAGAATGCTGCACTGTTATGACAAGGGCTGATATGTAAGGGGATTAAACAACTATATACTGAATTAGAGACAGGTAGGCATTTAGACACAAGACTCCTGCTTCTCCACTGGAATGGAGCCTCTGGGCCAGGCTCTACTTTGGTATCTCTGGGGATATGCTGCTTGTCTGTGATCCTTCCTCCCTCTTTCTCCCCCCCTTCCCTCTCTCCCTCCCTCCCTCCCTCCCTTCTTCCCTTTCTTCTTCTTTTTCTTCCTCTTCCTTTTCTTCTTCCTCCTAGTCTTCTCGCCTGACCCCGTTCTGTCAGTACTACATGTGCAGTATGTAATGTTAGCTGGTCCTGACCTAGCTATGTACTTGAGGCTAGCTTTTCATCCTCTCACCTTAGTGTCCAGGGCTCTGAGGTTTTATGTCCACACCACCACGCTGTTTGGGACGACATCTTTATTGGCTTCACTTAGTTATTCTTAATTGAGGAGTGATCTATTTATGCAGTTTTCTTGTGAGACTCTCCTCAGATTTCTTTGGAAATACAGTTTCTTTCTTCCCCTCTGTTCGCCCCTGTTTTCCAGAGCCCAGAACTCCCACATTAACAGCTACACCTCAGTATTTCTTGTTTGATTCCCATGGCCCTGATTTTCTGTCCTTAAACTTTACTTCTTAGATAAACAGGGGAATAACACAAATAATCCCGAGAGCTACATCAGAAATGGGAGATGTGGTACAGAACAGGTATCTCTTTTCTTTTTTAACTTTCTTGATATCTTCCATGGAATCTTGTTTCTTCACTATTAAAAAGTCTCTTGTCTTTTTCCCTTACATGCTTAGAAGTTGAACACAACAAGATTTAAGGATACAAATCATGCTTAAAGGACAGGCAGTTGACTAAAACTGTCCATTCAGGAGGATTTTAGTATGAGCGAACTTTGGATAGGCAGGTCGGACCTTGTATTCCTTAATCAATGCAAAAAGGTCATAAATTCTCTCTTAAACAATACTCCTTTTTCCTTGGTCCTGATATTAAATTATTGTTTTCTTTTCTTACAAGCTACAACTCTTATAAAAATACTGCAACAAAATACACAGTTAAAGCAAGAGTGTTCTTACATCCTTGTCAAGCAGTAGTGCTATGGTGATGAAAATTTTTACTTTAAGTTCCTTTTTTTCCTGTTACTTAAAAATCTAATTTTTATGAATTCAGGTTGCTTTGGATTAAGGAAATTTAATTAAACGGACTTTGTTCCCACACTGAATAAAATTCAGCTTTCATATGTGAATTTGGGTTTGAATCCAGCTCAGCTAGCTTCTCACATTTCTAGAACTTTGTGACCATACCCGTTACGTGGAAATAGCTGTTTCAACCAGTCATCTTCATTCCTGAAACTGGTGAAAGGAAAAAATATATAAAGAGTTGGTGTGTTGGCAAGAAATTCTTTAAGGAAGTTTAGGTTATATTTTCTCACTACGGAATATCTGAACTTCAGTTGAAGACCACGTGGGACTCAGATGCAGCCTCTTCCTGGAGAGGGCTTGTTTGGGGGTATCTTCCTGCTTTTGTAGGTCTCCTTGGAAGACACAGTATGAGTCATGATTTCTCTCCCCATATCAGAGGGTAGCTCAGTGGACATGTTTTTCCAGACCTGATGCTCCTGCAATTCAGAATTTTCTACACAGTGCATCACCTTGCCTCTGAGATTCTTGGAGAGTCTGTGTGTCCCACTGATTTCTGAGGAGGGAAGAGATGCCTGAGGAAAAAGGAACCACTCACCCTGAGCTCTGCTATGTCTTTAGCCAAGCTGAGCATGACTACAGAAATTCTGACAAGCCATTGGGATTCAGCCTTGGTAGAAACCTTAGATCAGGGTCTATTTATAGGACTGTGTTGGTTTTGTGTGTTCTCCCAAGCACTGGTTCTCTCCCTCCATCTAGATACACAGTCTCGTATTTACACTGATTTCCTCTGATACTAGAAGCTAAAGCTGGAAGCGTTAACCCTTAACATCCCTCTTTTTACTGAGTAGAAGACAGGAAGACAGGTCTTAAGTGTAGGCACAAGAATGTTGGGATTACATTTAATTTTTATTAAGTAGAGTATTTATAATTCTCATTGTAGGTCCATTTTATGCAATTTGAAAATATGTTCATAGGTCACAAATGTTTATAAATTTGAGTGACATGTCAGTAAATACACATGAAAGATATTAGTATGCATCTGTGTATGTGTATATGTGGTTGTACGTATGTGAAAGTGTGAGAATATTTGCTTTGAGTATGTACATTTAGTGGCACACTCACATTCTGTGAATGCGTGGTTACAGAATGCACAGGCTTTGTGAAAGTATGTGCTTTGTCACATACCTGATCATGTGAGATATCATACCATTGTACAGCATATGAAGGATCCAAGAATGTGGTATAATTTTGAAATAAGATCAAAATGATTAAAGCATTGAAGATAAAGCCTTATTGGAGTATGATGAATATCTACTTCAATATGATAGATGTCCTTATACTAATACAGAACCACATGTGTACACACACACACACAAACACACACACACACACACACACACAAACACAGAGTCACACAGAGAGAGTCATGTGAATAAGAAAGCACAGATCAACGTGTTGCATCTGTAAAGCAAGGTTTCAAGCAAACGTCAGAATCTAAGAAGAAGCACAGAAGACCAGGAAAATAACTAAACCTACTGAATCTGGGCATTGGTCTGGAGGCCTTGAGATCTATGACACTGAAGTCTCCTGTGAATCACTCGCCTGTGATTCCTTATTATTATAGTCCTAAAATAGTGAATGGATAAATACCTTTATATGTCCTTTGACAAAGCTTAGTGTACAAATAATTGCATAAAGTCATAAACTTTTTTTAGTTTTTGACAAATTCATACATTTATATAATGAATTTTAGTCATTTTCTCCCCCTCCCCTGTTGAGTTTCTCCCACAGAAGCCCTTCTCTTCAACACATTTCCCTTAACCTTCTTGTCTTATTTTTCTATGTGGTCCACTGAGTTAAATAAGAGTTATTTGTCTGATTGTGGGTAGAAAGTTATTTAGTGGAGAAAGGGAAACTTATTTGTGCTATACTACTGAAGAACATGACACCATTCCCCCAAGAAAAATTAATTCCCAATCATCCCTCTGCGAGAGGCAGGGTCTCATTGGAACCTTCTCCATTCATGAGCAATTGACCTGACAGAACTTTAAATACAGTTTTAATAAATCATTTTTCTAGTCAGAGACTCTTTAACCCATTTGTCAAATGTCCTACATTTCTGAAAAGTAATGAATATATGTATGTAATCACATATGTAATTCATCATTCATAAATAGAGGGCTCAATTTACTTAGTGAAAAACATAGTGGTTGTAGAAATGCTAGATGCTTGTATTTAAAAAGGACCCTCACCTTCTACCTAAATGTCCACATTTATGAATCACAAAATAAAGAAAACATAAAATTAAAGCTAACATGATTAAGTTTGAAGGAATAATGATATGCATATGCTTTTATGAACATGTAAAAAGAATTTTTCTGTGTTCTTGAAATTCATTTTTTGAGAATTCCATATATGAATATTGTATTTGCATAATCTCCACTTCCTTCAACTTCCTTTTTCTGTTTCCACCTCCTCTCAATTTCCTGTCCTCTTCTTTGATTATTATTTTACATATATGTACATTTATACACACATATACATTATATACATATATAAATAAAATGAACTGTGTTCATTTAATGTTGCTCATATGCACATGTGTATAGAGAATGACCACTTGGAATTGAAGAATCTATCAGGGAACTTGTCCTTGGAGAAAGCTGATTCTCCCTCCTTCAGTATCCATTGATAATTTGTAGCTCTTCATCTAGAGGTAGGAACTTGTGTCAAAAGGCATTAATCAGAAGAAAAATAGATTGAACAATTATTTTCATCAAGAGAAAAAAAATTCTGTTCAAAAGATACCATTATAAAGTTGAGAAACATAAAAATGAAAATGTTGAGAACATGCTCATATGAACTTGCGACAATGGTGTCAGCATTCACAAGACTCAACTGTGAAAACTCAAACCAGACAAAACCCATCTTTGCGCTGGGAAAATAGGTAAGTAACCCCAACCTTAGCCAAGGGACAATTGTCAGCTGATCACTGCTTGGTGAGGGAGAGCTGGTCTGCTTTAGGGAGTAACTGATAGGCTGGTTAGGCTCCAGTGGATAAACTTTCACCAAGGGACATCTGGTAACACAAACTTGACTCAATAAGTCTTAACATTATATGAAAAATGCATGAAATCATGTGTGTGTGGAGGGGGACAGAGATGTGCAGATAAGAGAAGGGGTTCTAATCATGATTAAAATGTATTGTATGAAATGCATAAAAATTCAATACATTTCTTGTAAAAAACAAATAAAAATAAAAGGAAAAGGAAAATAAAAATGTAAAACACAGAGGGAACGTTCACAATACTAACACCTGACAGAAAAACTCTCTAATCCGTCCATAGGGGAAAAAAAAAAAAAACTAGTTCAAGACATAATCAACAGTGTTTAACAGTCATTTCACAAAGGGATATAAGTAAATGGCCAATTCAGCAATGAAAACATGTACAACATTATTGTTCATTAGGAAAATTAAAACAAACTACAGCAAAATATCAATATCAAAAACGTAGAATAGCTCAAATTAAAGACACTGGCAATGTTGGAATCAGTGCACAAATACAGCAAATACAGTCCTGTCAGAAATTCCAGGTTCTAATAAATTGCATCTCTCTTGACCCAGAAGGTCCACTTTTAGTTGTATATTCTGTAAAAACAGTCTATGTATCCGCTCAAAATGTCTCAGAAAACTTCTAGCAGCTGCATTCATTACAGCTGCATTTTGGAATCAAATACCAGTCAGTGAACAGATTAAGGATATTTTCTGTATTCTCCCAAGAGAACACACACAATACAGGATTGAAGAGTCGAAACAGGAATGTTCTTAGAAATGGTATTGTGAATTCTAACGCATCAGTGATTAAAAGAAGGACTAATGAAGGACTAAAGAAAAAGACCTAGAAAGAGGGTCTGAAAGATTAGTTTTCTTCTATCCAGGCCTAGCCAAGAATGGATGAGATTTATTCCTAACAATCTCTACATGCAAGAATATATTCTATGGTCACTAGGTTTTAAATAATCTTTTTAATTTTGATATAGGGTCTTCTTGTAGCTCCATCTAACCTGGAACACACGATGTAGACTACACTGGCCTTAATTTCATGGAGATCACCCTCCTCTGCCTCCCGAATGCTAGAATGAAAAGCATGTATCATTAAGCTATGTTCTAGGATTTAAAAAATCTTGTCTGAAAATTTCCATGTTTGAATCTAATTTAGCGGATAAGACTACTGAAACTGTTGTTGCAAAAGGGCCAGCAGTTATATTCATTCTTATAAACTACACTTAGACCATACTCAGATAAAAGAACTGACAGTACACATCCTTATATTGTCAAATGAAGTATTAAAAAAATCCGGAAAATAATAGTTAGATAGTGATACAGAAAATTTATCATCTATGTGCATTTTTATTTGAAATAAGTTAAAAGCTGAGGTATGTGCTGCACTAATTAAAATATCTAATAAAGTGAATCTATGATAATCAAGTACTTGTTAAATTTACTCAGAAACCTTGTAATCACAGGAATAGAGCTAGCATGGTTGGAAATCTTCAGACAGAGCATATTAGAATCTTGTACACAGCACAGCTTCAGACCTGGAGAGAAGTCAGAAACTTAGAGCATAGGCCCCGTTTCAGACCGAATGACTCACAATTTTAATTTCAACAAGAGTTCGTGGATATTGATACGTCTTTCATTATTTTTTCAATGTATATTTTTATTTAATTTTTGTGCCCTTCATACGAAACATCTGAATCATCTTTATACCCCATCCGCAGCCTCTCATAGCTCCCCCATCAAATTTAATGCATTCTCTCATATGTGTTAAGACTTATTTAGTCAAATTTGTATACCCAGATGTTCCCCAATACAAGATCATCCACTGGAGTCCAGTCTAAAGTCTCTCCAGGACCAGAACAGAAACTCCCCAAGGCATATCATAGTAAAAAGACTAAATATACAGAATGGAGAGAAGATATTGAAAGGTGCTAGAGAAAAACAAATTATATGTAATGGAAAACCCACCAGATTCATGATTTTGGGAGATTTAACTATCCTTATGAGCAAACATCAGTGTCATTAGTGAGATGATGAAGAAAGTTTATCTTTATAGCGCAACTACACAAAATATAAGGTAATTTGAATTTCTAAGAAAACATGAAAGTTGTTTCAGGAAAAAAAAACCTTGCACAAAATAAATTTAACAGAAATTTTACATAACTGCAGGCAATCCAGTCAAAATAAAAGAAAGATTTAACTCTCTGTTGAAACTGAATGCGTTTGAATGCAGTGATGTGTATTTAGTGATACAAGGCAATATGCTAGTCTTCTTAGACACACTGTTAACTCTGTGTCCATTATTCTTTTATATTTTAAAAAAGTTTTTGCTTTCCCTTTTGGAGAAGGACCTCCTGTAAACCAAGATGGACTTGAAATTATTATATAGCCAAGGATAGAGAGCCTGGAACTCCTGATTCTCCTTCTTCTACCCTCTAAGTGCCAGGGTGACAGGTGTGTACACCTTGCTGAGTTTCTGTGTCAAGTGACAATTAATTGTATTTCAGTCAAATGTTAATTGTCTTTAATATTTGAATAACTTAAACATAAATATGAAATTGTAGGTATGAGTCTATATTAATATGTATTACTTAGAAAAAAATTTATTCACTATTTTTATTTTGTATATATGACTGTATTGCTCGCATGTGTGTAAGTGCACCCATGTTGTAAAATTCCCATGGAGGTCAGAAGAGAGTGTTGGATTCCTCTGGACCTGGAGATACAGATGGTTGTTAGCTGTCATATGGGTATTGGGAATCGAACCTGGGTCCTCCGCAAGAGCAGCCAGTGCCGTTGAAACACCTCTCCATCCCCAATTTACATATATATATATATATTATATATATATAGTTTAGAAAAACATTATGCTATGGTGATTAAATTTGAGTAACAAGAGAGAAAAGAAGGCCAGAAGTATTAAGAGTTCAAATCCTGGACACTACTTATCAGAAATTATAATGCAAAGGTAGCAGTGAAATAAAGAGCATTTATATTTAAGTACATTAGGGAGATAACAAAATGACAGAGAAGTAAACTTGATCTTGACTTGCTCCTGTACAGTGTGAAGCTCCTAGGAAATTTTACTTTTTACTCCTGGGTGGAATTCCCACAGGTCCTTTGGCAACAGGCTTGCAGTACACCATTCAGCACCTGCCTTTGTCCACACCCTTATGGCCAATGTCTTCTTCCTTATCCCTCCTGTACTCAACCCTATCATCTACAGTGTGAAGACTAAGCAGATTCGAAAAGCTATTATTAAGGTTTTGAATCAGAGGCAGTGTCAAATCTAGTGAAAAATTATACCAAAGTAGAAAACGGATTAGTGCATTAGTATCCTACTCATCTCTGTGAGATCAAACTATGAAAGTTATAGGTCATGTGATATTTGCTTTCTCAGCTTCTTTATAAGTAAATCTATAATTAATGCCATTTAAATTATGCTTTCGTTTTCAAAGTATCATGAGATACTGTAGGTGAGTAAATAATCAGATTTGAAAATGATGTTATTAAACTTATATAAAATAGCTATTACTTTCCATGCAAATGGAAAAAAAATCTGAATTTAAAATGGGAAACTGTAAATAAGCCAGTTTCCCTCTTCTTAAGAAAACAGAAATAAACATTTGAGTCATTTGTATATGTTTTACTCAAAACTTCTGATGCTCTGCATGCTTTAAAAAATTATATTATTTCTTAAACCCTAAAATACATATTCATGTAATTTGATTTGGAGGTTTTTAAAGTAGATTTTTAGATCTTGTCCTGTATTATGTGCAGGAACATTGCTTATATAAATAAAAAACACCAGATCTACTATGCAACTGCTATTGGCTGAACATTAAGGGTTATAGTACTATGACTGACTTTCCAGGGATTATGGCAATACTGTTTCCCAAATATTTTCTCGAGCTCGGTGTCAGTAAAAGGATGGGCTTATGTTTATTTCTGTCTCTGAAACTATTACTCCACTTATGGGTCCGCTGGAATAACAACAGAAAAGTCAAGATAAGCTTCCATGAACACATGTATTGTTTTGTATCTGACTGCTGAATTTCTTCTCTGAAGCGGATACCATTTCAAATACTAATGTTGAGATATTCCCCTTTGGTTTGTACTTGGATATGCCTGTCACATTCATATTCCCCTGACAACTTTATCTCTCTTCCAGTCTTGTTAATTTTATGTGCAAAGCAACTTCCCAAGCAGTTCAGTAAACCCAGGAACATGTCTGTTTAACTCACATGGTCTCTCCTCCCTACAGAATCACAGCCAGGTGTCTTACTCAGATCTTTACCCACTTGCAGATTTTCCTTCACCCTCTTCCTCGTGTCTCTCACACGAGAGGCTGTTGTGCCATTGCATTCCATTTTTTGTCTATCAGTCAACCAAGTCTTTGTGTTTTCTCCTTTTCATAGAGTAATCAAGAACCCCGAGGAAGCTGTGGGTATGAATTCTCGGACCATGACACTGAAAACTGCTGTGAAATCTGAACCAGTTGTTCAGATAATTTATTTGCTGTTTTTCATCCTTTCCTACCATAATTGTCAAACATTACAGATCTGAAAAAAATCATAGATCTTAGCTAGACCTTGCAGATTTCCCCAGCTGGTCGTTATGTTAACCCCAGTTGTACACTTACACATCTGAAGAATTAACACAGTAAACCTGAAAAATTATTGGGCTCACTTAGATAACTATTATCCAGAACTCTAATAATCATTTTCAACAAGTTTATAACCAAAGATGATGGTGTGTTCAGGTGCTCATTGTCCTGAGAAATGATAGCCTATGTACAGTAGTCCTCAAAGGGTTTAGGTGTTCCTTTCCCATATTTAATTACATTTACAAATTTTAAATTGCATTTATAAATATTATTTATTGTACTGCAATCTATGCCACATAGACCAAGACTCACATTCAGTTAGTGTATTCTGTATGGATGAAGTGAGGGACCTTAATAACACATTATGGTGTTTGACATTCTTTGGATTCAGTTAGTGCAACTAGGCAGGTTCTTCAACATATTCAGTTGACAACTGATTTTCTTCCAAAATGTTAATAAAGCTTCCCTGCTTGCTCGGAATTTGCTGAGACCTGAGTGGTGACTGACTTGGACGCAATGAGAAGTAACTGGGCAGTCCTGATGTAGGAAAGGACCTGTGTGGAAGATACAACGTTCAGGTTTGATTTTTATGTGGTCAGTAAACATGAATTATTGAATTTCCAGTGGGAAATAAGAAAAGAACTGACATCAAATATGGGAAGGTATAAATACTGGAAGGCTCACCTAATCAAAAATCAATAGTTCAGTAAATAGTTCAGGATGGTGGACTATACAATTTTTCATTATTTTATTCACAGTCTTTTTCAGCACTCTGGAATCAGATAAATCATTCCAAAATGAGGCTTCAGCCCATCTGTCTTATGGCTCTGCCTCCCTTTCAGCCAATAAATTTTAGTGTTGTATATTCTACAGCTGAAGTTTCCTTGAATTTTCCACATTTACAGGAGCCCTTTGACTTGCTCTAGATTTTCAATCGGAAGGCCTAATTAATCATTTATCTTCTCAAGATTTCTGATGCTAATAACAAAGATCAGCGTATTCCATAGCTTTAGAGTTCACAGTTTTAGGTAAAATTGGAAAACTCTATACATGTAACATACTCCTTGTCTTTTAGCTAAAAGTCACCAAGTTAATCACAAATGAGTCTTCCTAATTAACTCAACATTTCACTCCAAAGATAACATTCAGCCTCTGAGCATGGGCAATAGGGTCTCAGTTACAAACTCTGTGGTGGTGATTATATGACTGCAAGGCACATGGACAAGAGAAGCCTCATGCCAAAGACTAAGGCAGGATAGGATATTCTGTTAGGTGCCACACTGGGGTCGGGTCAGAAGACAGAGACCACATATAGATTTGAACAGGAAGAAATTAATATAAATAATTATTAACATGAAAGCAAAGTAGTGGGGAGATTGGTTCATAAGAAAGAACTAAACCGAATTACACATAAGCTAGTAGAAATAGCTTCAAGGAGAAGCGGGTGGGTGAAGTTCCCAAGGAAGTCTTTCTGTCATTTCTGAATGCTGCTCAGTCACTTATTTTTGAGACTTGAAACAAATCTGCCCTCTCTGCCACCAGAAAAGTCCTTCCACACAAAGATGCCAAGACGCAGAACACCCCAGCTGATTGGATGCCTGATGGGAGCTGGGTACTGCGATGTGTGGGAGATGGAGAGGCTTTCTATAGGCATTTCCAGCTGTGCCTCAGTGAGGATTGGCTACAGATCATCTTATCAGCATGGAGTTGGGTGCTCAGATTTGTAGAATCATATTCCTACAGGGCCTCTAAGGTGCATGTGCACGCCAGGATGAAGTAGGTGTAGGAAAAGCCGTCCCAGCTGGAGTGCTGTTCATTTTGTCCGTATGTCTCCTGGTTTAGCCATTGTGATCCAGAGGCCAGGTGGAGAACAGTCTCGGTGATCCAGTGCTGAGAAGGGCTGTGTACTACTGAACTCAGTCCTGGGAGAAAGCACATAGGACCATCCAGTGGAGCAAAAGCATGTCCTTTAGCAACCTCACAGCAAATTACACTGAAGTCAGGTGGAGCTTCCTGTGTTTCTCCACCACCCTTGGCTAACAAGAATTTGCACTGTACCAGATGGCAAAAGAAAAACATTCATAGTGTCCACGCCATCAGCATAGAACAGGCAAAAGAATGTAGAATTGAGGGCTGAAAAATCAAAATGAGCTAAGCACTATTATCAGTGAATATTGCTTTATCCTGCGTAACTGCTTCTGAATCATTATCAAATACGCTTCATGATAGTCTAACCAGGAAATTAAAAAGAGGGAATGATTTACTCATTGGGTCCTACTTCTCTTTAGTCAAAGTTTACCTTATGACTTCTTAATTTCCCCCACACAGCTGGGTTGTATGTGCATGAGTACTGACTGAGCTGTGAGTTTGATATCTCAGGCCCTCAATGTCAGCCCTGGAGCAAAAACACAAGAGATGCTCGGTGGTGGCATATCATGAGGTATTTTCAAGTTTCCCTGTATTGATTCAGACTATGATCGGAAAAGCCTGTATATCAGTTATTTTTGTTGCTATGACCAAGTACCTGACTAGAAGCAACTTAAAAAGATGTGTTTTGACTCATGGCTCAGGTGATAGTGTAAACCACAATGGGAAGGCATCATGTGGGAAGCATAAGGTAGCTGGTCATATTGTGTTCACGGCTAAAAAGTAGAGAAAGATGAATGCAGTCACTCAGATAGCTTCTCCTTTTCCTGTTTTTATTCAGTGCAGGATCCTAGTCTATGGGATAGTGTCACCCATATTTAGGGTGAGTCTTCCTTCTCAGTTAAACATCTCTGTAAATAACCATTATTGACATACTCAAAAATGTGTCACATCAAGACCTCTCATGAATATTATAAATCTTAATACAATCTAGTTGACAGTTTACATGAAACATAATAGTCTGGTTGCTGCAATGGCGACTGGGAAAATGAGGCTGAGTGGTTCTAGAAAGTCACAAGGCAAGCACACATCTGAGTGTTCTAGCTCAGAAAGCATGTAGGCTTGCAAGAGTGAGACATGTGGGTCATCATTCCTGCTGTCCTGGGAATCCACCCACCCCCACTTTTCCACTCAAGTTCATGTGTTCTCTATTTTCTTTTAAACCCACTGAGTCTACTTAGTGCTCTCCGTATGTGCATGGGTGTAGAACCATCTACTGGAGCATGAGCAGCATTTCAGGGTCATCGGCCTTGAAGAAAGCTCACCATTCCTGCCCCGGCAGCTATCAACTGCCAATAGTTTCTCAGCTAGCTGTGGAACTTCATGAACTCCTCCCAATTCATGCTGAATTTTGGCTGGCTTGATTTCGTGCAGATTTTGTGCATACAGTCACAGTGGCTGTGAGTTCACATGTGTGCATACAGTCACAGCTGGCTGTAGTTCTTGTGCACAATGGTGCTGTCATCCAGAAAACACTGTCTCTTTGCAAACATCCACTCCTGGCTCTTATAGGCTTTCCACTCCCTCTTCCTAATGGTGGTGTGGTGGTAACCACGATACAAAGCAATGGAGAAAGTGCAACAATATGTTTAAAGAAGTGGTCTCAGGAAGGGCGGCTAAGCGCAAACACTTTTTTTGGGAAATATTTGTGAACGATGAATTCGTAACCTTTACATTAATGTGATAGCATGAGCAGTGAATACAAAATGAGAATAAAAGAAAAAAAGATTCAAGAAATGTTACCTTAGAAATTTGAAATAGCAAAAGCAGAAAGAACAGAATAGCCTCTATCTTCTATGTAGAACTTAAAATAGCCAAATTTGGCTGTTCTGCAGTGAAACTCAGTAATAATTGTTGAAGATCTCAGTTCAATATATTTTTAAACAACGAGGAAGATAATCATCATCTGATAGAATTCATGGAAACACTATAAAGCCCAACAAATGTTTGTAGACTACATAGCAGCTGATGTAGATTCTTTTCAGATGTTCATGATATATACATATGTGTAGGAAAAATTCCTTTCAGTGAAGGGCAGGCAGCATCCAGCCACGCCCTGCTCTCTGGGTCTGGAAAGACAAGGGGAAGCATGATTTTGCCAAACTACCATGTGGGAATACAGAGTTTATTTGGGCTTACTTACAGAGCAATTAGTGGGGAGGGGTTTCTTTACTGAGGCCATACAGCAAATTCTACATTTCCTAAGAGACCCCACGAGCCTCTGCCAGCTGTCTAAAATGGCAAAGAGGTAAGTCTCCTCCCAGCTTCCTCTGCTCACATCTTAGTCCCTCCCTCACATACAACTCAGGTCACTGGTTGGTTGGGAGGGGTAGCTGACTCTCCCTTTGCATGGAGGACCAAAAGTCCTATTTGCTTGTGCTGACACAAGGTGCAGCAGAACAATAAGCAGACATAGACATTAAGTCCTCAGAGATACATTTGCCTGTTAAAGTCTGCTACATTTGACTTCCTAGTTCTAGATTATGGTGTTCAGTTTTATATATTTATTCTCATTTAATATCCTAAGACCTTCACCAGACCCAAAGACTGCCTGTTTCTTTACAACTCTTGACTTATATCCATGGCTTCATCCGTCTCCTCCTCCTTTTCCATTCCTGGAGCCAGTTTAGTAGACAGCATGCTATCAGCTCCCAAAGCTAATTGGAGACATTATTTCCTATGGCTTTGGTAGGAAAGACAATTGAACTATTCAAGTGTAATGACCCAAAAGGAAGCATACTTTACGAGGGTAATAATACAGAAAATTATCTAACTGTGTTATTATAATTTTTAAAAACTTTGAACCTCAGAATACATTTTCTTTATAAGAAATTTTCTTCATCTTTATTTTCCAATTAATAATTCTGTCTTTTATTCCATTTTTTCCCCTTAGAAGTTTAGATTTTGGAAAGATGAGACCAGACCAACTCATCAATTTACTTAATACTCCTTGTTAGCAGTCTCAAGAAAGATTGTCTTCATTTCTTGCTATTGTGAATAGAGTAGCAATGAACATGGCTGATCAGGTATCTCTGTGGCAGGATATGTGTGTATGCCACGGAGGGGAATACCTGCTTCATGTGGTAGGTCTATTTCCTTCCATTTTTTTTACCATATGTTTATCATCTTCACATAGTCGCATGCTTGTGACACTATAGTTCAGTGACAACATACATTTGCTCATTGTTTCTTGGTCTCAGTACTTGAAGAGTTTTTTAATTTAATTTATACAGATAGTGACTTTATACATGGTTTTTTGTTTGGAAATTTCTGTTTCTTTAAAGAGATTCCCAGATGGGGAAAACTTATGCATTTTTATCTGTTTGTGACAAATTTAAAATCTCAGTTGAAATTGTGTGCCATCTTATAATTCTGTCAAGACTGCAAAAATAATGTCTTCAATTTAATAGTTGGTAAAATGAATTTCTTTCTATTCATATGAAGTAAATTTGCAAAGGTCACTAAATTTGTACTATCCATAAAAGCTCTCAAATCTCTCATTCTAGGTATTTTGAAACGTGTTCCTTTTCTTTTTGAGGGCTGCCACTACCTTAAGGATGTGTGGAATTTTGTTGATTATGCCCTTAGATCACTGGTCAGAAAATGGGGATATTGTGATTATTGATTCAAGGTTTTTTTCCCACAGAATCCTTGGATAGCCCTGTCCCTAATCTGTTTGGTTCTAACTCCATAAATGATGGGGTTGAGCATGGGAGGAACCAGCAGATAGATATTAGCAAACATGATGTGCACAACTCGGGGCACGTGGTGGCCAAAGCGGTGAGTGAGGAAAGTGAAAAGAGCTGGGATATAGAAAACCAAGATGACACAGACATGAGAAGCACAGGTGCCAAAAGCCTTGAGGCGCGCCTCACCTGAGGGCAACCTCAGCACAGCTCGCAAAATCATCATGTATGAGACACCGATGACAATTATATCAAAGCCAACCACAGAGAAGGCCACAAAGAGCCCATACCCACGGTTGACCCTGGTATCTGCACATATCAACTTGAGCACAGCCATGTGTTCACAGTACGACTGTGGGATGACCTTGTTGGGGCAGAAGGGCATCCTGGAGATCATGAAGCAGAAGGGGCTCACCCACAGCAGCCCTCTCAGCATCACGGCTGCCCCCAGTTTGATCACTAAGGGTATGGTCAGGATGCTGGAGTGTTGGAGTGGGAAGCAGATAGCCACATAGCGGTCCAAGGCCATGGCCATGAGCACCCCAGACTCCACAGAAGAAAAGGCATGGATGAAGAACACCTGGATGAGGCAGGCATGGTACTCAATCTCATGGGCATGAAACCAGAGGATGGCCAGCATCTTCGGTTGTGTGGAGGAGGACAGGACCAGGTCAGTGGTAGCCAGCATGGCTAGTAAGAGGTACATGGGCTCATGCAGGGTGTGGTCAATTTGGATTATATGTAGGATGCTGATATTTCCAACAACTGCCACAACATATATGACACAGAATGGAAAGCCAATCCAAAACTGGTAATTCTCCAGGCCTGGGATTCCAAGCAAGAGGAAGAACACAGGGTGGGAAGAGTTGCTCCTTGACGTGAACATGAGACGATGAGTCTGTTGTCAGCGGTTCAGGCTCTGTCCTCTGAGGATGACGACAATTGAGGAAATGGTTGTTATTGTTCATAAATTTCTCAATAATTCCATTGGATTTTAGGTTTAACCAAGAAGTTTAACTACATTCGTACATGATACTTAGAATCATGAAAGAGTATAAATCTCTACTTCATTCACATGTCACTCAAAAGTTTGGAGTATATTATCTTCAACTGTAATTATGTTTAAAATTGGTATTTCTCATAACTGTAAAGTTTGCTATTGGAAATATATCTTGGCAAATAATGTCTTAACTTTTCTTTCTATTACTTACAAGGACAAGAATTGTTTAATTTTTTGCATATATATCATTCTTATCCTTATGTTGAATCATTTTGATAACATTTCATGGCAGAACTATTCGGATGACTATATCTGTTTAATGATATTATCTTAAAAGAGTGCCTGAGTGGCTTTGGGTTTGAGAAGTAGTTGACTGAAGGAATACCTGTAATTAAACAGTTATATCCAGTATTTGTATCCTCCTTGATCAATGGTCTGTTCACAAATATTTCTGACTTTGTAAGTAGTATAGTCCCTGTTGTGGTTTACTAGATTAACCTCTCATTTGTTTGTCTGGTTTGAAATAGAGTCTCCCTGCTGCTCAGCTGGCCTGGAACTTGCTATGTAGTCCAGACTGGCCTTGATCTCACAGAGATCCATCTGCCTCTGCTTCCCCAGTGCTGGGATTATGGGTGTGTGCCACCATGCCCAGCTGAGATTAACCTTTGAAATGAGAAGCAGGCTTAGTCAGTTCATAAATGCATTGTGTTTCCATGTGTCCAATAAGATTTCGCTTTTTAAAAAAAATGGTTTGAAGCTGGATTTGCTCTTCAGGATGAAGTTTACTGGCCCTGTCCTTTATGACAAGTCATCCTTGGACCTGTGTCTGTCACCTCTGTGCCTCTTACAGAGCAGAAGTTTAATCAGTATTTGCCAAAAAGAATGACAAATGAACATAATTATTCAGCCGTTTCAGACTTACAGACTTGCTAACAATATCCTACATGTCCTAACATGGTGCATTTAACTCTACTATGAGTGACACCCGCAAGACAGAGTTCTCATTCTAGAAATTGCCTTGCATCAGTCTTTTGGGAACAGAATCTTGTCTGTGTTTGCTGTGCGCACATGACTTGTCTCACTATGATTCTACTGTGGACTGCTACCTTCCTCAGAGTGAATTGTATGAGTTCTGACTTGGTTCTTACTTAGCATATTTTTCTACTTAGTCTCAGCTGTGTTTTGTCTTCTTGGTTTGAAAGCTCTAGTTATTACCCCTCAAGACCATAAAATCCTGGCCATAATAAACAAGTTTCATCACTGCTACAAATTGCCCCTAGAAAGTAACAGATATTTCATTGTACTAGGTCAAAATGAAGCCCTAAAATTGAATTTTTTCAAGATGTGAAATGTGCCTAACCTCTTTTTATTTCCGTATATTTATTTTAACCTAGAGAAATGAGACTCAGAGAATCCATGCTCTAAATTGGGAATTTCACTGTCCTGTGTAGATAATAATTACAGGTGTGCTCAGAGCAAGTGTCACTGCTTGGAGTGGGCTGAGAATTCATAAACACTCAGTTTATACTTTCTTTTCTTTGCTCAGATCTCATTTTCTAAGTCTTAAAAATTTCTGTTTGAGCCAGGTTTTGAACTGATTTGTTTCTGGCCCTTGATATGTCACTGTTAGTTCATTGGGACTCAGCCCCTGAGTCTCACAGGGTCTCAGAAAAACATCCCGAGACCTTCCTTGTTCCTGTTTGAGACAATAAAAGAGACACTAGGTAAAAGTACAACTTGTCACTATGCATGGTAATATCTAAGTAACTGCGGAGTGCAGTGCTGACTTTTGAGTTCTTATAATAGTCTTAAAATGAATTATTTCTAACTCATGCACATTTTTTGCATCCTCATTTTACCAAGAGAAAGAGAAAAATTAAGTTCAAGTCCTTATATGATCTTCTTAAGAATGCATATTAAATCTGTGTCAGAGAAAACTAACCCCAGAGCCAGGGGTCTTTGAAATAAACATTGCTGCTTTGATTACTAATAAGTGATTGGGTTTCCTGCCTCGCTGGGTCAGGCACATATTGCTGCCCATTGTTAAAAGGCTGTGAAGGGGACTTGCACAAACATGCACTGGATTAGAAGCACACGTGCGTTTGAACCTGTTCTGTACATTTCTGGAGACTGGAAATTCTCTCCCCATCCAGAGTCATCTATCCAAACTGAGTAACCTCTTCTCTGTTATAAACAACCAGTGAATCCTCACAGGAAAGAGTATCCTTACTATAAACATGCTTAGCATTTCATTTTGCTGGTTTAGATCTGAGACTCCAGATTTTCTTGCATGAGTTACCGAGGAAAAATGAAACCAAATTGAGATTCGGGCGTGGCATGGGAGTCGAGGTCATTGCCAGGTGCTGCTCTTTCTTCCCTGCGCTTTGTCCCTGGGTTTCATGGACTCTCGTGTCTTCACTGTTAGACATTGCCTTGTTTGTTTTCCCCTCAGAGACTTTTAAACCAAATACAGGATTTAAAGTTCCATGTCTTGGAGAATAAACGAGCATTTGATCTGGCCTATTAATATTGTTCAGTATAAGAAGATTTTAATAGGGAAACACAGATTACTAGGTTACTATTAGCTGTGAGCATCCAATGTTCATTTGGTAAGCTATAGGAGAAAGAACTATATAATTCCCCTTTGACCAACACCCTTACCTCCTCTGACTTGCTATTATGGATATTCTTTTATTTCTTTGTAGGTTAGAGCTCTCATGATCATAACGTTGAAATAGAGTCATATACCTTGAGAGCATTATAGCCAGGATGATCACACATTGAATTTCTGACTCAATTTTTCACTTCTCTCAAATAAAATTCAGCTGGTAAAAACCCTGTGTAGAATTTGGTTGAGGAAATTTAACTACAAGAGCTCCACCCTCAAATTGAGTGAACTCAGCTGTTATCAGTGAATGTGTTTGAATTCAAGCATGGTACCCAGTGGTTCTGTTGGACTTCCTTCTTCTACCTTCATGCATAAATGTTTGTGTTCATCGGTTGAAATGGTGCTGACCTAGTTAATGGGTAATAGTTAAAATAGGATAGGATGCTATAGGATCGACTCAGGGATACTATCACTCTGCTTTTTCGCTTTTGGTATATCTAAGCTACGTTTTAAAGTTTTAGTAGTGGGGCAGGTTAGGGTCAAATGCAGTCTCCTTCCTGGAAGGGTGTGTCTGGAGTAATCCTCCTACCTTTTTAAGATTCATTGGAGGACATAGTGGGGATGGTTCTTCTTTCTTCCTGTCATGGAGTGAGGATCAGTATGCACAGGCCTCTGAAACTTAAGATCTCAGGAAACATAGTTCATTGTCTTCTCTTCTAGCATGTTGGAGACTCTGTGAGGCCCATTTTCTGGGACACGCCTTTCACACAGAAAATCACTCACTGTGAAGCCTTTCTTTTATTAACCAAGCTGAGCAAGACATCACAGAGCTCTAACAAGTCCCTGGGATTCAGCTTTTTGGAGACAGTTTAGATCAGGGTCTATTTGAAATGCTATGATTAGCTTTTCCTGCCCCTAGATAATTAATTATTTCCCCCTTTTTATGGCTCTCTACCTCATATGCATATTAGCTTCCTTTGAGACTGGGTACTGGAGCTGGGGACGTTAACTCCTAAATTTTCTTTTTCCTCTGGTAAATGAGTGGAAAAGATGAGGATCTGAATGCATGTGGGAGGTGTGTTGTGATTACTGAGTGTGAGCAGCATAACCATGCATTATTTTGTTAATCTGAAGGTGCATATTTGTAGTGAAAGAAATGTACAGTTTGAAAATGTATTTTATGTATGCTGATGTGGATATATGAAGTTTGTTAACAAAAATATATATGAGATTGACCTAGAGCACATACATATGTTTATATGCAAATTTATGGAATAATTATTTGCTCTAATGAAGGATAGAGGATACCTCCATTTTTGAATGAAGGATCACAGAATACACATGCTATGTGAATGCATATATCTAACCACATTCTGACAGTTTTGGGATGCACATCAGTGCATACACATTATATATATATATATTCCCATAATGTGTCCTTGCAACTCACAGTGCTTCAGTATACACTGAGTAGCTGTGGTCAAGGTCTCTCTCTTCCGAGGAGGTGATTATCCAGAGAATAAGAGGAATTCTAGTGACATCTTGTCATAGTCATTTCCAAGTCTTTCTGAAGTTCGAAGGCCCTTCTCACTCAACATGAACACTTAAAATCTACACAGAGCTTCCTTTCTCCTGATCTCTATTAGGACCTTATTAGGCTGGTTTTAATCTTATTGATTGGTTTCAGAATATCCTAAATGTGTGAAAATGTGGAAGGAGGTTAGAGTAAAGCTCAAAGTAAAAACCAAAAGAAAGTCAGGTAGGGAAGTTCACCCCTGTAATCCTAGCATCTGGGAGGTCAGGGAAGGAGGATTACCACAAGTTCGTGGCCAGTCAGGCTTACATCATGAAGTCTAGGCAAGCCTGGGCTACAGAGTAAGAACCTATCTCAAGGACTAAAAACTGTGACAATAATAATACTCAGAATAGAGAATTTCACAAAATACAACAACCAACACATATGTTTAAAGAAAAGAATACAAAACTTTGCAAGGTTATCAAGTTTATATTAATGTGCTCAGAGCAGATTGTGGTTATTATATTAACAAAAGGCAAGACTGATTTTCAAATATCAGCAAATAGAATCAGGGATGTTATTGAAGGAGTCCATGTTTATAAGAAATAGTCAGGGTTTTATAATTTTGCAGCGAAGGCTAACAATATACCATAAAGTTTTTTTTTTTTAATTAGGTTGAAAAGTTCTTCTACTTTGTGGATTATTTTATTTTATTTTTAATCAAATTTTTGCAATTTTTCATAAAATATAGTTTGATTATACCTCAATCTGTGGTTTCTTTTAACATGCACACACGCGCGCGCGCACACACACACACACACACACACAATTGGTCAGTGTAGTGAAAACAGAAGTCCTTTGACTTTTTCTTATTCTTATTTTCTAGCAGAAGTGCAGTCTCTAAGCAGAATGTGACATCTAGGTGTAGCAAAGGAGTTTCCTTGTTTCCGGAATCCTCCCCAGTCCCAAATACCATAGTGGCAGCAAGTTGGCCACATGAAGGCTCCTGTGGAGATTACCTCTGGCAACCGTGCTACTTTTCAATTTTCCAGGATAACTTGCTGCAAGGAGTGTAGACTAGAACGTTTAATCTTTTCATGATCAACCCTCCAATGACTCCTAATTTACGTACTTGAATAGTCAGTGCCTCTGTAGGAGCACTGATGACTTAGGAACTTGGTTCTCCGGACCACAGGACAGAACTGTGAGCCAGTTTCCTAAATCCTTAGAGCCTCCTACAGAGAAGGATGTTTAGTGTGGAAGTATTGTTGAATTTCAAAGCATAAGCGATTAAAGGTCAGAGGCTAATACTTTGGTAGGCAAAAGGTAACCCACAAAGATAAGGCAGCAAGATTAGTTTTATTCTCCAGAAGTCTAACCATGAAGACGAGATATTTTTCTAATTACTATATATAAGGTTGTATTCTAAGAGGTATTGTTCTTTAAATATTTTTGCCGAACATTTTTATGGTTCAGTCATAAAAATAGAATACAACCTATACTAGATTGCATTAATAACTCTGTAGCCACCAAGAAGATGCAGTAGTTCTATTTACTATATTAGATTAAACCTAGAAAATGCCTAGATAAAAACATTTAAAACATAATTTCATAGGTAGTCAAGCTAACTATTAATTTTAATGGAATACCCTAAGATTACAGATAAGTAGAAATCCTGATAAATTATATTTAATGTTTTCTATAAAGTTAAAACCCCACCATTTAAATTTATTTCATTCAGTGAATAAAATAAATCTACAAAATTATCACTTATAATCACAAGTGAGTTAAATTTACTCAAGGTTATCTCATAATACTAAGATTTAATATAACAGGGTATGGATTATATTAAAATCTAACACCAAATTTGGTCTGAGAGCAGCAGCAATGTCAGAAACTCAGAATTTGGACCTCAGTTCACACCCAATGAACCAAATTTTCACGAGATCCATTTTTATGGTCATAAGATATACCAAACAGTTAATTATCTGTATGAGCAAATAGTCATAGTCATGTGGGCACTGAGGAAAAGCTGTTTTCATCCTGTGGGCAGAGAAATGGAACATAATTTGAATTCAAGATAGAACATAAACAGTATTTTAAAAAGCTGCAACCAAAAGTAAACAGTAATATGACATAGTTGTGGACAATTGATAGGTATAAAGGGATTCAGTTTTACTTTGATGAGTGGCTAAGGTCTCTTCTAGTGATTTGGTGATACAGCACGATGTGCTCTTTTTTATACTTAAACCACATTATCTGTATTTAAACATCTAACTGGCCAGTTGAGAGAACCAGGATACCTGGAGCTAGACACTACCTTCCAGGTAAGACAGGAAGCTACATATATGAAATCTCAATAATACAGTTGCCAAAACAAGACCTGCATAATGATAATATCAGTTAACATGCCAGCATGTGCTGGGAAAATTCACATGGTCCCAAGTCAAGATGAAGAGCTACAGGCGGGAGAGAGGGGGAGTCGATTTTCTCCAGGAATGGGCTTTCTGATAGCCTGATAGTTTGTCCAGTTACAAATGGTAAATCGTAAACACACATACATGCAAACAACATGAAATAGACTCATTAAGTTACACACACACATAAAAACATATGTAACAATAATAATTAAAGAGGTTAGTATATTGAGAAGAAGAGGGAGAGGGAAGCACAGAAATGATGTAAATATAGTACACAGCGATGAAATTCTTAAAAAGTTAAGGTATAAATGTCTAACTGCACTTTAATCCTTATTTGTTTTTAAATGTGAAAAATCTAAATTCAAACATGAAATCATAGTTGTAAGGTTGTATCTCAATTTATATATTTGGTCTAAGGAAGCATTAGGCTGTGTATGACTGAACTGACAAAGGTGGGCGAAGGAAGTCGAGGAAGTCTATAACAAGCATTCCCTGCACTCCGCGTAATAGAAGGTAGACCCTAAACCCAGTGCAGGAAAAAGTGATATCTGATATCATTGGTCAACAGGGAAATACAGATTAGAACTGTACTGATAAATCTTATTGTTATAAAAGCAAAAATTAACACCAGGGAAGATGCGGAGAAGGAACTCTCATACACATAGGTGGCATATATGGAAGTGCAGTCATTATGGAAAATGCTATGATGACCCTAAAAATTAAAAGTAGATCGTAGGCTCCAGCTATATGCGTGACTGGGTACATACACCCAAAGAAAATGACATTATCACAACAAAGACTTGTAAAGGTCTTAAATCAATACTCTGAAGAAAATAAATACATTCTTTATTTTTCCTTTATATGGAAATATATTATTTTTCATCTAATTATCCTGAACTACATTCAGCTTAACACACTATGTGCTCAGTTACTACAACTAAGAGATAATTTTTGTCTATGTCACTTTAAGTTCTAGAGAAGCTGAACAAGAGACATATCTGTGATGCTTCTCAACATGTCAGAGGTTGCTGTCTCCTTGTTCCTACTGATTGGGATCCCTGGCCTTGAGCATGGGCATATTTGGATCTCCATCCCTCTCTGCCTCATGTACCTCATGGCCATCCTGGGCAAGTGCACCATCCTCTGTGTCATTAGAACAGAACTTCCCTGCATGAGCCCATGTATCATTTCCTCTCCAGCTGGCTCTATCCGACCTGGGCCTGTCCTTTTCCTCTATCCCCACTATGCTGCCAATTTTCTTGTTCAAATGCCATGGGGATTTCCACTGATGCCTGCATTGCCCAAGAATTCTTCATCCATCAATTTACAGATATGGAGTCTTCGGTGCTCTTAATAATGTCCTTTGATCGTTTTATAGCCATGCATCACCCCCTGAGATACAGCTCCATCCCAACCAGCTCTAGAGTTGTGCAAATTGGGGTAGGATTTCCTGCTAAAAGCTTTCTCCTTGTGCTCCCCCTTCCTTTTACTTTGAAGAAACTCAGCTGCTGTAATAAACGCATGTTATCACATTCCTATTGCCTCCACCAGGATGCCATGAAACTGGCCTGCTCTGACAACAGGGTTAACTTCTACTATGGGCTGTTTGTTGCTTTCTGCATGATGTCAAACAGTGTGTTTATTGCTGTCTCATATAAGTTTATCCTGAAGAATGTGCTGAGTATCGCGTCCCCTGGGGAGCGGCTCAAATCTCTCAACACCTGTGTCTCCCACATCTGTACTGTGCTTATCTTCTGTGTGCCCATCATCACCTTGGCTACTGTGCATCATTTTGCTATGCATAGATCCCCATTAGCTATGATTCTGATAGCAGATGTTTTCTTGCTGGTACCCCCCTGATGAACCCCATTGTATACTGTATAAAAACATGGCAGATTAGAATAAAAGTCCTGGAAAAATTGGGTCTGAAACCTAAATGATAGAAACAACGTAGAAGTTCCAGTTTTTTTTTAAACTAATAAGCTATTTTAGAGGCAGGACAGTGTTTCATAATCTTCTAGTTAGCTTTAATCAATCAACTCTATCACTTTTCTGCTTTAGAGAAGGACAAGGCTTTATATTCTACAGAGACTGTATGAATTCTTTTATTGTTAGTTTTGGATGGTTAATCACAGTAACCCTCAAGCATAAGACTGAAGAGTAAGAATCACAATAGTCTTTTAAGGAAGAGCTAGAAAATATCTTCATCTGTGTCATGGAGAAACGTGAAAGATGATGGAAACATCTAACCTCCCTTTGTGTGCCTTTTATTCGGTCCCTCATTGTATTTTGTATTAAACACTATATAATGTGACTAAGTTTGTCTGAGTCTATTCTTCAAAGTGTGGTCCGCTGACTAACAACAGCTCCATCACCAAGAGAACTGTTAGCAACTTTTATACACTACTGAGAACTTGTGAATCAATTTGCATTTTAGCAAGTTTCCAGGTGATTGGCATGCCCATTAGTATTTGAGGAATATAATTTTAGTGTGGTGTAAAGGGAGAAACTACAAAAATTGCTATCTGCCAAAGCCAATTTATGGCAAAGTCAGTGTGAGAGGAGCCTTGGCATTTGGCAGCAGCATGGTTAAAGATAAGGGACTGATGGAGCTGAAGAGATGGCTCAGTGCTTAAGAGCACTGGCTACTCTTCAGAGAACTGGGTTTGATTCTCAGCACCCATATAGTGGCTAACAACCATCCATGACTAACGTTCCAGGGATCCGATACCATCTTCTGACTTCTGGGGGCATTGCATGACATGGGTGCACTTACACACATGTGAACAATATACTCATACACGCAAAATAAAAAATAAAGGATTTACTAAAATAAAGATAAATGACTGAGAACTGGGACTTAGGAGTTGGAGGGTCATTTATATTTTTCATTATACATTTGCATGAATCTCATACCAAATGTATTATGAATTCCCACAGGAAACGGATGGTATATTTTTCAGTTCTAAATAGCCTGTCAATAAAGCAATTGTTCATTTGTATGTGTTTGGCAGATGAATATCAATTTGCACTGAAAGATTATAGTAAAAAAGGAAATATTTGGTAGGTATAGCATAAAGGGATGCCAAATATTAGAAGTTGTTCTAGTTTGATTTCTGGTGCTGTCGTAAAACACTCTGACTAAAGTAACTTGGGGAGGAAAGGGTTTATTCAGCTTACATTTCCAAATCTCCATCCATCACTCAGGGATGCCAAGGCAGGAACTCAGGGCAGGAACCTGAAGCAGAAACCCTAGAGGATGATGGTTACTGGCTTACTCATAGACTCATGAGCAGCTAGCTTTCTTATACTGTCCAGGCCCACTGCCTAGGGATGGTGCCACCCACAGTGGGCTGAGCCCTCTTACAGCAATCATCGGTGAAGACAATCTCTCACAGACATGGGTGCAGACCAATAGGATTGAGACAATCCTTCATCAGAGAGTCCCTCTTTCCAGATGACTCTACAAGTCTCAAGTGGATGATAGAACCTAACCAGGACTAGAGTGAATAATAAATCTAGAAGTTTCTATGAGAAGGAAAAGCTTGGATCAGATAATCAAACTATATTAATAGCTAATAAAGCCAGGGTCAAAGCTCCTCTGATTCTTCTGGGGCAAGTAAGAATAGTCATCACCTGATCTCTTTTAAGGCTCTCTCATCTCCACACCCGAGTCACATGCCAACACTACAGAGCTATTCAGCCCTTAAACACTCAAGATTTCTTCCTTTGGATGTTGCCCAGTGAATTTAGGTCATTCCATAATGTGATTAGTAAAAAACTGTCAAGTCACCTTCAGGATCTGCAGCACATGGCTAAGCTGCCCCCGCAAAATTAATACGTAAGCTTCCTTGCACATACCTGCTGCCTTCTGCCACTGCAATGGAATCTGAACAAAGTTCACGGAGCTCCCAGTGATGAAGATTTTGGGACTTATTTTGATATCTTGATTTAGGGTATCAGGTTTATGGTTACTCTTAAGTACTAAGTTATAATATGGTTGTAGACTTTGGATTTAGAAATAGTGAGGAGAGAGAAATGAGAGAGAGAGAGAAAGAGAGAGAAATAAAGAAAGAAGGAAAGAAAGAGAGAGTTTGAAGGTTTCACAGGGGTTACATGTCCTTTAGTCTCGGTAGTGTGTCTTTTGTGACATCAGTCCTTACGGGGATAAGAGAGACATGATAATCAAAACTAGTTCAGGACTAGGCCAAGAGGAAGTCTTCGGGTCTCAATTCTGCCATTTATTAGCATTCTATCACTGCATTCTGTCTCCCTTTCATGATCGCTCCCTACCAACGTAATTTACTAATATCTTGACCTCTGGATTTTTCAACTGAAGCATGCATATCTAAGGATTCAAAGCTAGCATCCACTTATCAGAGGGAACATGCAATTTTTTTTTCTGGGTCTGGGTTACCTCATTTGGGTTCCAGTTCCATCCATTTACATAGTAGTTTTTTAATTTCATTTTTTCTTAATTTCATTGTGTAAATGCACCACACTTTCAATATTCATTCATCAGGTGGTGGGTATCTAGGTTTTCATTTCCTGCAGCAATGAACATAGATAAACAGGTATCTATATTAGGATATAGAGTCCTTTGGATATATACCTAAGAGTGATATGGCCAGATCACATGGTAGATCGATTCTATCTTTTTGAGGATCCTCCACACCCATTTGCATAGTGGTTATCCAGGTTGCACTCCTGTCAGCAGTGAATAAACATTCCCTACTCCCAATATCCTCAAGCAGCCTTTGTCATGGTTAGTTATTGGATATTAGCCATTCTGAACCCTTAAAGTCATTCTTAGCTAAAATTTATTATTATTATTATTATTACTTTTGATCTTTGTAGTTCCAACTGGCCTGGAACTCACTATGTAGACCAGGAAGGCCTTGAAATCACAGAGATTCACCTGTCTCTGCTCCATAAGTGCTGTGATTAAAGACATGTACCATCATGCCTGGCCCTTATTTTTTTTTTCTATTTTATATGCTTGAGTGTATTTTGCTTGCGTGAATGTAAGTGCATTCATATTGTGCAATGCTAATAGAGATCAGAAGAGAGTGTTCGATTCCCCTGGAACTAGAGTTATGGACAGTTATTAGCTTCTATGTGGGTACTGGGATTTGAACCCAGGTCCTCTGCAATAGTAACCAGTACTCTAACCTACTCAGTCAACTCTTCAGCTCTTCTCATAGTGGTTTTCATTTGCATTTACCTGATGACTAAAGATGCTGAACATTTAAAAAATATTTCTCAGTCACTTGTGTTTCATCTTTTGAGGACTCCCTGTTCATTTCCTTGCCACAAGTTTTAATTGTGTTGTTTGGTGTTTAAATGTTATTTGAGTTCTAGCCCTCTGCCACAGGTATAGCGGGTAGAGAATTTTCTCATTATGTAGGTTGCCTCTTCTCTAGAATGATGGTGTCTTTTTTTGTACAGATACATTTAGTTTCATGAAGTCTCATTGTCAGTTGCCTGTTCAGAAAGTCCTTTCCTGTGCCAATAAGTCCAGCTATAGTCCCTACTTTCTCTTCTATCATATTCAGGGTATCGGGTCTTATGTTGAGGTTCTATAATCCATCTGGAGTTGAATTTTGTTCTTGGTGAGAGATGGGGATCTAATTTCTTTCTTCTGTATGTAGCTGTCCAGTTTGGCCAACATCATTATAATGATATTTTCAGAACTTGTGCGGCTATACTACTTTTGGACATATACCCAAAGCTCTCTCTATATCATATTACAGAGATACCTGCTCTTTGAAGTTCATCACTGCTGTGTTCATAGCACATAGGCAATGGGATCAGCCTAAAGGTTCATCAACTGCTGAATTGATAAGGCAAACGGTGTTCATAAAAGCTATGAATTTGATTCAGTTGTAAAGAAAATGAAATTATGTAATTTTCAGGTAAATGGGTAAAATTGAAAACAAAGCACAAAACAACTGGGAGAGATAGCCCAGGCTCAGAAAGTCAAGGCCACATACACTCTCATATGTGGTCCTGGCTTTGACTGACTTTTTAGTTTTGTTTGTTTAACTTAGAGTATCTTTGGAAGCAAGGACAGTAAAAAGGATTCATGGGATGTTTTAAGGGAGACGGTAGAACACCGGTGAAATGAAAGTAGAGAGAAGGAATCCAGGGGTCTGAAACATTTAAACATGGACAGGTGTAGAAGGATTACAGTATTGAATGTAAAGTCGGGGAGGGGAAGGTTACTGAAGTGAAGGGTGCATGAAAAGTCACATGGAAATCTACCACCATGTAACCCAATTACAAAGCATAAAGGAAAGATTGCCTTTATGTATAGCCCACATGGCTAGAGAATGCAGCTTCTACATTAGTGGGTCACTAAACACAATTCTATAGGGCATAAATATGAATCATTGGTCATCTGAGGAAGAGCATATACTGAAAAATAAATCAGATTTACAGTAATTTAGAGCCAGGAATAATAAACTAGAGGCCCCTCTTATAGAAATGCAAGCATAAGTATACATGAGGAGTTGCATAGGAATTTTTAGAGAAGCATTGCTTGGAGTGATAAAAAAGTGAAGACATCGTTAACACGATTAACAAGAAAGTTAAACAATCTATAGTCCATCCATGCCATCAGAATCACGTAGTTTTTGAATGAACTAATTACATACCAATTGGCTTCAAGAGTTTTGAATCTTTAGAAAAACTAGATGCAAAAAGTATAGAATGTTATTTAACTATTGTGTTCTAAGCCATTCAGTGTCATCATACGTGCATACTAGTAATTATAACAAGAAGAAATAATGCAGAAACAAACTATTCCTGTGGAATGAGAGTGCAATCACACTGTGTTAACCCACTTGTGTTGCGTGTCATCACAAAACCTCAGTTTCACACAACTGGAGCAATTGTTGCAATGCCCATCTGTCATCAGGTGGATAGAGGTCCTCTTGATCTGGGCTGCTTTGACATGGTGACTCTACTTCAGGTACACAAGTACCCAGCTATGGATTTGATCATGTCTCTACCATATGTCATTCTAGAGACCAGGCAGAAGGGAAGGAGAAGAAACTCCTGTAGAAGCCTTCTGTAAAGGACTGTAAGTCAAATCCCACTGAAGACCCCTGCTCTTATCACATTCGTTAATGCCCTCCCCATTTTTTTAGCACATTGAGAATCACATGGAACAGAGTAAACCATGTGTCCAAGCTCAAAGTCACAGTGAAAGTAGGTGGTGTAGATGTATAATAGTCTCATTAGGAAGTAAAAGACTAAGAATCGAGACATTCCATGAACAATTTGTAAATTATACATACATTTGTATCTAATTTGCTAAGTAGCCTTGAACTAACTATGTAGCTCAGGCTGATCTTGAAATCACAATCTGGTATCTCAGTCTCCTAAGTACTGGGATTATAGATGTACGCCTCAATACATTGCTCAAGAAATTACATTTATGAACATTAATTAAAAATCGAATTATAAAGCCAGGCATGGTAGTGGTGGCCTTTAATCCCAGCACTTGAGAGGTAAAGGCAGAGGCAGAGGCAGGTGTGAGAAGCCTCTTGGTCTACACAGGGAGTTCCAGGCCAGTTGGAGCTACAGGAAGACCCTGTTTCAAAAAGACCAAAAATAAGGGTGGGGGTGGCTAAAGAGATGAATCAGCAGTTAAGAACACTGGCTGCTCTTGCAGAGGATCCAGGTTCAATTCCCAGCACCCACAAAACTCCAATTTCAGAAAATTTGATGTCCCCTTCTGGCTTCTGTGGGTACCACATCACATGGGTGACTAATATACATGAAAGCAATACATTCATATACATAAAATTTTTTTAAAAAAGAAAAAGAAAAACCCAATTATGGCTAAGTTTGAATGATATAACTTAGATGATCTTTATTCATTTTTTCCTAAATTATAGGGAATTTTAACCACAAATACACATGTATTCAAGAATTAGATAAACATTTTGAGTACTAGATAATGAAAACTGTCTGGTTGTGCTTTTTTCCAGGCTGATGGGTTAAATGACCTCTTTCTTGGTGTGAAGAACATGAATGAGAGAGGCACTGCTGATTCTTTCATTTAATCCCTGAGGATCAGTCAGAATGCTACTTCTGAGGCTGAACACGGGTGAAAGGCTCTCAATCCATCTTGGCCGGAGGCCTCTGTCTTCTCTTTTTTTTTTCCATATAGCTTTTTAAATCTTCCACATTTCTCAGTCACTTGGTATATAGTGATGGAAAGGACAAACGTGGTACCACACTTGGCCTAGTGTGATGACAGAATCCAGCTTTTTCTAAGGGCATTGACAGAGAATGCCATAGTAGGCAGATTGTTTCTATTTTGGGGGGTGGGGTTGAGTGTTCTTCAAGACACACCTGCACACTTGAAGAGGCGGGCAACTACATTCACACATAGGCAAGGCAGACACATGAGGACCCGAGTGACAGGGCCATACATGGTGAACTGAGTTCTCAGTCATCCGGGCCTTTGTATTGGGAGCTCTCTACCACCAAGCACAGACGGGCAGGCCTTCACTGAGCGCAGCCTACCTTCCTGGGAAGCACTCTCTTGAGTATTTTTTCTCTAATCTCCTTCATCTTGACACTATAGAGAATTGGATTTATCAGCGGAGGAAGCAGGAAGTGGACGTAGGAGAGAAGAGTGTGGGCAGGCTGAGGGAATGGCAGCTTGAATCGGTTAATGAGTGCCAAGAGAATCATGGGTACGTAGAAGAGAAGCACAGCAGAGAGGTGGGCAGCACAGGTCTGAGCAGCTTTCCGGCGATCTTCAGGGGACCCCACCCCTTGCAAAACTTTGCCAATCAGGCCATAGGAGAAGAAAATAAGCAGAGGGTCTAGTGCCATGGCAGATAGGACGACAACCAGGCTGTAGACTGCCCCCCATGCTCCTGGACAGGCTAGGCGGGCCATATCCGGGTGCAGACAGTAGGAATGGGTCAGGACTTGTGGGCGGCAATAGGGCATGTGGGCCAAGAGGAATGGCAGCGGCAGATGGAGACTCAGGCATCGGAAAGCGATGGCCAGGCCAATCTTGCTAATGACACCGTTGGTGAGGAGTGCTGGGTAGTGGAGAGGTCGGCAGATGGCCACTGCCCGATCAAAGGCCATGGCGAGTAAGACGGATGACTCCATGACAGAAAAGACATGGACAAAGAACATCTGTAGAAGGCAGGCGGAGGCAGGCACAGCATGAACATCTACTAGGGCCAAGCCCAGCAAGGTGGGCATCAGAGCCGTGGCCAGACCAACATCAGAAACACTGAGCAAGAAGAGGAAGAAGTACATTGGGCGGTGCAACGTGGGCTCCAGGGCAATGGTCCAAAGGATAGTACCGTTGCCCAGGGCAGACAGAAGGTAGACAGTGAGGAGAGGGATTGTCCACAAGGATGGTGCAACCTCCAGCCCAGGCAGGCCTACCAGCGTGAAGGTGGGGGCCATTGAAGAACTGCTATTGGAGGGCGCCTGGGTGGAGACTGTCGACATAGTTCAGGGTCACACTTTGAACTTGAGAACCTGAAAAGTAATTAGGTTTACTTAATCATGACATACTTACATGATGCCTTGTACTGCAGGCTGCCAATCCTCTCTACTGTCCTAAAATACCCAAACATACACATTCCCTGCCATGCATAGACTCATTCTAATAGTTCCAGCATGTCTATCCTTTGTCTCTTTAGTTTGGGGGGGTGGTGGTATGGCTATTCTCAGATTTCTCCGTTTTTCCTGAAACTCTTAATTTACACCCTTTTCTCTCTCTGTACTTTTACTAACTTAACTCTCGCTTAATTGTGGCACACCCAAGGAGAGGAGCTACACTAGCACTCCTGTCTGTTTCTTCTCTTAACAACAGGCATTCTGTCTTCTTAACTCAGCTGCATCTGGTCCACGTTACCACTTTTCATTGAGTGTCACTATTTATTGCTTTGTCTCAAAACTGAGTTTTCCTTAAGGATATTTCTCCGTGAGCTTTGGCTTTTATGTTCCTTCCTTTTTCTCCTTAAATATGACCATCAGATTTAGCTTCTCAGTTTATATCTGAGTATAAGCATCTCTCAATGTATGAATAAATGAAAAAAAAAAAGTAAGATGCAGGCTGGAATGGTTAAGAACACTTGCTGTTCTTCCAGAGGACCCAGGTCCCATTCCCAGAACCCACTTGGTGACTAACAACTGTCTGGAATTCCAGTTCCGGGGAATCCAACAGTCTTCTGGCCTCACAGGGCATTGCACTTATACACAGAGAGACAAAACACTCATACCTATAAAATAAAAATAATAAATAAAATAATTAAAAGTAAGATATAAGAGATTCTGACATGTGTGACAATACGGATGAACTTGAAGGACTTTATACGAAGTGAAATAAACCAGACAGAAAGGCTACGGAATTTCATTTCTATGTGGAATTTGGTACAGCAAACCCAGAGAAGAGAGCAAAGTACAGGTGCTCAGGATGAGGGGCGAAAATGGGGACTGGTAAGCCGAAACTTCTTATAGGCTGAAGATGAGTAAGTTGTGGGGAACTGGTACATACCTTGTTGAAATCACCCAATAATACACTTATACTTGCAATTTGCTAAGAGAGTTGATCTTAAATATTTGCACCACATGCACATAACTGTGAGAGGTGATAGATCTGTTAATCTCTTTTTTAGCTTGACTATGGTCATCATTTCGCAATGTGTATGCACATCAAAACACCACATTATACTCTTTGAAAATACAGTTTGCAAGTCTTATTAACCACTTGTATACTTATAAAGCTGATGAAATTAAGTAGAGTTTCAAAAATCCACAAAGTACTACAGATCAATTAATTTAAGATCAACAAAATTGAAAATTCTTAGACTTAATGAAAAATCAAGAGAAAAGTACAAATTACCCAAATCAAAAATGACGAGAGGTAATAATAATTTTAAAGTAGTCAAAATGATCATATGTCCAAATATAAACACGACTACATGCCCACGGTTAGCTATCTTAGATGAAATGAAAAACAATGTAATTCTACAAAGACATAAATTACCAAGTTGGAGAAACATAGAAAGTCATTTACAAACTGAGTGCCTGTGAGAAACAGTCCAAGGCTGTATAGATTAATTAGTCAGTTATGCCACAGACTGCAAGGAAAGCGGTATCAACTTCTGCTCACATTGCTTAAATTTCAAGATTTTATAATCTTGATTCTAAACCCAGGCAAACACTGGGGCGGGGGGAGGCTACAGGCAAATGTCCCTCTATTTAAAAATTTATTTAGATTTAAGAAAAGATCCACTCTTCTCACTTCTGTTGCAAATTATACTGAAGCATTTCGGTTGAGCATTAAAGAAAGGAATTGCATTTGTCAGTTTGGAAAGAAGTAATTGCAATGATCTTTGTTCACCTGGGCCATGGACCTATATGTACAAACATCAGAACTTAACCAAAATAGGACATTAAACTAATCACTGAGTGTGCAGAGATAGTCTCGATTTATAGACTGGAAGACTCAATACAGATGAGATGTCAACAATTCCTGAGTGGATATTCCTTGTCAGAAAAATTCCTAGCAGAAGGCCAGCAGGCACTTTTGTAGCAATTGATAAGTTTATGTTAAAAAAAAAACTAAGAAAAAATGATAATATCATGTGAAAATGCTTATTTGAAATTAAAGAGAGTATATCCAAAACATATATTAAAATATCAACAATGTAACAATGCTAAATTAAAATAACTAGCTTGGACGTGGTAGTACATGGATATAACTGCAATACTTGGGAGAAAGTGGTGACAGGAAGATTAGTGAGTTCGAGTCCTGATGAGTTACTTAGAAAGGTCCTATCTCAATAAAACCAAACCAAACCAAACAAATTAATTAAATGAAAACAACGAAAACAAAACTGACATTAGTTGCATATCATATAAATCATTAAAATATAATGGAACAATATTTTTCTGAATAGGAAAGTATTTCAGCTTGTATCATTGACAAAACTTAAGAATTTAGAATATATAAAGAACTTTAAATACATAATAAATAGATGTAAAGCCTAATGTACAATATGGCCATATGTAATTAGTGAATCTTACAGAAATAAATATATGTGGCAAGTAAATACATAATAAAATTAATGTCAGTGTTGCTGACAGAATGCATACTTTGAAAGATAAAGCATACTTGTACACATTCCGTGAGGTAAAATATACAAAGAAAAGGTCAAAAATTTCTTTCGAGAGTTGAGAGATGCACCAATCTATGGGTATAATCAGGGAGTCCATGTGGAGGTAGGAGTCTGAATATGACCAACACACATTGTATGAGTTCACAGCTAGCACCCAGTTATAAAAACGGTTTGACATTTTTCTTCTGCGTCTGGGTTACCTCATTCGGGATGATCATTTCTAGTTCTATTTATTTATCTTTGAGTTTCATACTTTTGTGTTTTTGACAATTGAATAATAGTTCATTGTTCTAAAAATATTATAAAATATTTCCCTGGCAAAAGATGCTATAATTACTTTGAACGGAAGCTTTCAAGATTATGAAATTGTGTAATCCCACTGGGAGCAATTTGGCAGAACCTAATGAAATAAACTCATTTGTCTTGCCAATTCTAGTTATTGAGACAGCTATCAGAGATAAACGTTCTCACAGGCATAAAGAGGCATATGAAAAGACGGTGCTTTCTAGGGGAAATAGATTTCTTCATATGGGGACAATGAGTTAAGTAATGATAATAGTTTCATGGTTCAGTTGAAGATGTGTCGTTGAGTTGTAAAAATGTTTCAGAATGTTTTTACAATGTATTGTTATCATGTATGTTTTTAAAACCTCCAAAATGATCCCATGTTTCCATCATAGCCACATGGTTTGTAAGTGCTTAGCAAAAGACCTGGGTAGAGAGATACGTAGCCCACAATTCATCTTGAGTCAATTGCTTGTGGTTGGGGCAAGAAAAAAAATGAGGATACTGTAGAGTTCTAATTCCAGTCTCACGATTAATTTTATCTTTTTAAGGTGTGTTCTCATATTACACAATCATAAATTATTCTGCAGGCTCCATTGTGGTTTCTCATAATTCTCACTAGTTCTGCTCATCAGCCACGTGGTCTTTGTGGACTTCCATTTGCTTTGCCTCAGTCTTGAATGCCTATTTTTTTCCTTCATGTCCTTTACTATATGTCTACTACATGTTATTTCTCCTTTGTAGCCTGACAATGTGGCTGTCTCTTCTTGCTTAAAGCCCCTTGTTTATCTACTGCTTAAAATGAAGGCCACATCCTCATGTCTCTTTCTAGTGTCTCCTTATGTTGCCTAGCCAGGTCTTAATGATCTCAAGTGACCCTCCCACATGGTCACATATGTCTTTGTCAAACAACTCTCCTTACCACGGAGACCTAGTTTCAGTTCATGCACCCAAGCCTTTCAGAATTATGATTCCTCAGTTATGACAACACTTTTTACATTTTCAAATATTGTATGTCATTAAAGAAAGCCCATTCTTCCTCTGGATCATTGAACCTTACATGTACACAAAGTTCCAAAGCAGATGCTGCTCCTCTCTCTGTCAGATCTGCTGACCATATCTTTCCTCAAATGCTATCTTGCTTAAGTTAACTAGTTAAAACCTGCTATCATACTAGGGGACAGAATGTGATGCTATTTGTAGAATCTTGTCATTCTTGATTTTCTGTGCTTGATTTTATGTCTTTCCTGTGACTGGGCTTTTACCTAATCAGCAAAGGTTTACTAGTTCCTTCTTGTACTTTTCATTCCTTGCACATATTAAATTTCACACGGAATGTTTCATAAACCTTTTTATACTTCTGTCTATCACTTTCCTCATTCTGTTTCTCTAGATTTTCTCCTAGATTTTATTGCTTTTTTTTTTTAGATGTCTTTACCTTATTCTTTTCTCAAACACACCTCCCATATGTCTCCCGCAAATGTTAGTTTTTTCAGTAATGTAGTTCTCTCTCCCCAATGTATTTCTAGAACCTGCCCCCATTTCTTCACGTCTGTTGAGGTCTTTGTTCTGTGTGACATGTACCCTAGATAGTGATTCTGAATGGGTGAACTTGCAATCAAGAGAACAGAGGTCCACATGCAGCCTGAGAACATTGCTGATCTTCAAAAATGAATCAACACTGGTTATATTTAATGGAACATGAAGCAAAAAGAAAATTTGAGCCTGTGCCTGTGGGAAAAAGCCTTTGAGGTTTCTGTGGGGCTGTATAAGTAATTACCATGGGACCTTGTCTGCTTCAAAAGACCTCCCAGACATACCCAGTTAGCACACAGTAGTAAGCCCCTTCACATACCAATGTGTATCCACATTCAGAAGCCAGTGTACATATTTGCTAAGCAGACATGCATAAGTACTCACAAAACTCACATTTCACACACATATATATATAGGTTCTTACACAGTAATATGCACTCAAGCACACATATGTACACGGCTTGTATTTTATAACCTGTTATTGAGATAGTTGTATATCAAATGCCAACAAACAGAAATGTGTAACCCTACTTAAAACACATTCGAGGACCCAGAAGGAGTAAATGCAGGCTCGTTTTCTGAGCCAAATACTTCTGAAAATGTACTGATGTATGAACATGCACTGACATGAAAAGCCATTTGAAAACAAAGGCACAAGGGCATAGGGATATGCATATGTGTTGTTATCACATACATGTTCATGGCTTTAAATCCTGAATGGTAACACTGCTAACCTGTCTTACCACTTTCACAATCCCAGCTAGGAAAACACAAAGTCTCAATCAATCACAGTTATGAAAATAGTAACTTCTACACCTTCAGACCTGTCTACAGTCACAGGAAGTTCATAAACATCAAGTGGAGTACCCACACACATCTCATAAACATATTCATAAGTGATATTTCATAGCACATAAACTGTTAGGTTATTTTTATTTTGTTTTGCATATATATATATATATATATATATATATAATTGCTACAACCACAATCGAATCTCCAAAATGAGATCTTGCCTTGTGTGTATTTAATTTTAAAGAATGAAAACAGGAAGTGGGCATAATGTTGCCCAAAGACATTTACAAATATTACATAACATTCTCTGCCAGACAGAGGCTTTATCCATTATGAGATTATTTTCCTGTTACCTGAACCTCCAATGACTGAGAGGAATAAATGGTTGGAGAAAGATGTTAGTTTTCCGGAGGAGCTGGTGCTGGTCTAATGATGAGAGCTAGCAGCCATCGGAAAGTGGCAGATATTATGAAAAATTCACAGTAATTTGTGTGCAGACCTAGTCCTGGCTATTAGGCTCTTCATAAAAAATTTACCTGATATTTTTCAGACCAATATTAAAGAGTGTGAGTCAGACAGTGCTTTTGGTTGCAGGAAACCCTGTGATCTTATAATGACCTCAATATGATAGAATTTACAGCACAGGCACTCTGGGGTTAAGCCATTTGGCATAGGCCAGAGTAGAAAGAAATTGCTAAGTGCATGCATTTCTCTTCAAGTCAGTGATTGCCCTCTACATCCTGAGAGACCCCCTCGTGTCTCCACAGTGTGATGCTCGATACAACAAGTGCTGAACATTTCTGAGAGAAAGATGGTATAGTCCATAGATCAGCGATCAAACCAAGTACATTTTGAAATACAGATATGAGAAAAACACCTACCTGAGTATAAACAGCAAAATGAAAGCAAGGATAGAGCCTTGGCTGAGCAAGGAAACAACATAATGACCATAAATGTGTGGTCAAGTTATAGATCTTAAACGTAAGTAACAACCTTCTGTCTCTGTGATGGTCAGACTATAAAGTTTGCATTCGCCTAGATTCTCATTACTTCTTAAACAGTGTCTTCATCAGAGACATCCAAGAGATTCTGCTTTCCCCCAGTGACCTGGGGAAGAGAATGCCAGTAGATTTCACTGGGACAAGGCAGCCAGAAAATCAGCTCAGATTGAATCCTCAAAGTTCTCCAAATTTCCCCTCTATGACTTTTGGCTATCAGTACTTTGGCTAAACTACACTACACAATTTTAAAGATATGCATCAAAGATAATTTGGCACACAAAGTTTATTCTAAGTAAGTTCTATTTGTAAAAAATGTAAAAAACGATACCCAGATTTAGAGCATTTTACCTCTAGTTGTCTAAGATTTTACCCAAATGCTCTGTGCTGCTTCACAGGACTTGTCTTTGCATGGACAGCTGTATTGGCATCCTCCTCATTTTACATTTCAGGAATCAGTTCAACTGTACCGGAACTCAGAGGTTCCTAGTTCCTGTAGGCACTGGGATACATTGCTACCTTTCAAATGCATTAGCAGTGGGCTGGGGAGATGGCTCCATGGTTAAGATGACACCATGGCTCAGTTTCCAGCACCCCTATCAGGTGACTCACAACAGCCTGTAACTCCACTTCCAAATCTGATGCCCTCTCCTGGCCTCCACAGGCACCTGTAATCATGAGGTGCAGATACATACACTCAGGCACATACACACATGAAGTAATGAATTATTAAAAAATGCATCACTACCTATTCTGCATCTCTACACACATCCTCCACACATACTCATCGTTGAAGGCCGCACACTGTTTCAGCTCTCTGCATAGCACCCTTATCACTCGGTGAGCTATTTGAACGCAAACCTTAACTTCTATGCTGTTCGTTTCTGTAACATCCTCTATCCATCATGCATGAAACAGCCTGTTGAATTGCACACGTTTTGAGGCACCTGCTTATACAAAGTTTTTTTTCATTGTCCAGATTCTAGTCCCTACATCTCTGCATCCTCCCTCAAAGCCCTGTTCTTTTCTTATCTGTCCAGCTGCCCAGCCCTAATTTCTCAGCTTCAGTCCACTTCTAATTCTCAAAAGACTGAAGTAGCCTAAGAAGGGGCTTTCCCTGCTTGCTTTCCTGCTTCTAGCCTTGGAAACGGGGACATTCCTATCTGTCCCCTCTGCTCTCTGCTGTCTTGCTTCTAGTCCTCCGCTTCCTCTGCCCCTGTCCCCAGTCACATTCTCTCTTTCTCACCCATGTCATAATCATGCTTTACCACCCTTCTTTTCTCTTCAGCAGTTCGCTCACCATACCTGATTTCTCCCAGCGACCCTCACACACTTTGATGTTGTAGTGGGCTGTCTCACTTGTATTCTTTATGTTATGTTGGCTGCACCAAATCTGGGGGGATGGGTGGGGTGTGGGGTGGAGGAAAGGTGAGCCCAGGTGTCCAGCCTTTCTTTGCTGGAGCCCCATGGGGAAGTCTCAATGAGAACACTGTGGTTAGTTAAGAGTCTTTTGTTTGTCCCAGCAGAAAGATCATGATGACCTCTGAATTGCAGCAGGAATGGAAGAAGCCCTCCATCACCAGCATTTCAAAGCCCAAGAAGCAGGCTCCTTTCCCCTCTGCACTGGTCTGGTTTTCCTAGACCTGATGACAAGTCTCACTGCCCTAGCTTCACCTGACCCTTCTGCCCTTTGATCATTATCACACCCTTTCCATAGCCTTTTGTTTTCAGACTGTCACTAATGAGGCCCAGAGAGTGCCCTAGGCTCATTCCTCCGGGATCCCTCCTGGCTTTGTTGCTTCTGGTTTAGACTAATTGCCATTAGCACAGTGTGGCACCACATGGTGCTAATAGTGCCCAGGTCACAGGTTCATTCTCTGCAGGGATCATTTATTCACTTTGCTTTGCTTCCTCAGGCTTAAGGCAGAATCAACCCAAACCCTAACTGTGCTATAGAATGATAGTTTAATCCTTGGTGTGGTTTGGTATCTACTTCAGGCTACAAGCACATTACTATATACAAAAACGTATTTATTTAAAATATATCAGCAAGTTCCACTGGGCTCTCTCACTCCTTTGATTCCGTCCAAAAATTCCTTTTCTTCTTTCTTCTCTCTATTTTGTGCCTTCTCATTTCCCCTGCTGTTTCTGGTTCTTAATAGATGGATCATGTACCACCAGATACTCTAACCTCATCCCAGATTGTGGCTTTTGCATTATTCCGTTGTCATAATCAGTCCAAATCCCTCTGAACAGCTTCTAGGCCATTCTCTCCTCCTCCCCTTCCTTGGACCTGTCAGAGGTGCTTTTGTTCCCAGAATCCCTGGCAACAGGCCTGAGTAACCAGAGCCCTGGTTCATCCCAGCTCCTCTCTACCACTTATGTTTCTTTCCAGGAGATGGTGTATTAATCTTCGTGTCCTCAGAGTACATGCAAATATGTCCTGCATAGAGGTCACTGTGGACCTTCTTCCACTCCATCAAGATCACTCTAGCTGGTGTGATCCTCGGGACCAAGAAGTTGCCCTCACGTTCTCCAACAGTAGTTTAAGTTACTGGTGAATGGAGCAGGGACCATTGATTGAATTAGTCTTAGTTCCCTTAAAACCTGCACAGTTTCATGTCCAGGTCCCATGTTTTCTATAGATCTCATATAGATCTTTAAATTGTAGCTTTAGATTGCCGTAAATACAAAAATATATAAAAGTTACAAGATTGGTTGTAGCTGTTGCTGTTGTTGTTTTGAAACAGGGCCTCATCATGTAATTCCGGCTGACCTGGAACTTGCTATGTAGACCAGGCTAGCTTCTGGTTGACCTAGATCCACCTGCCTCTACCTCTCGAGTGTTTCAATTAACAACATGTGTCACCATATACACTCAACAGAATTTTGTGTTTAAACTGATGATTTCATCCAAATTTATGTTGACTGGAGAAATGAACTTCTGTTTAACTTCATTTTGCTCTTTGGTGCCATCTCATTTAAATTTGAAGGATTCCTTTTAGACATTTTTGCAGAAAAATTCTAATGGTAAAGAACTTTTATTTTTCTAGGCTCTTCTTACATTCTCATTTTTGGAGGACACAGTTGCTGCACATGTTAGTCGTGGGTTTTTCTCTCGTTCTCTCATTCTCTCTGGGCCTTTCCCTTACTTAATTCCCTCAGATTCCTGCTGAAAAACAATCCTCTCCTAATATGAAAACTCTGTTCAATATGAGTAGTTGCTTCAAGTTGCCTTCCAACTTCTCTTTTCTCTTGGAATTTAGATAGTTTCATTATAATGGGTGCCAGTGTAGTTCTCTTTGGGTTTAACTTAACTGGTTATTTGAACTTTATCTGTCCATTTTCTCCCTAAGATTTGGGTTGTTTTAAGTTCAGATAATCTATATTCTCCTTCTCTTTTTCTTCTGCTGTTATACTGTGTGTATTCCATCAGTCCACCTGACATTGTCCCATCAGCCCATTACATTCTTTTTTTCTTTTCTGCAACTCTGAATCTTGTTTGAGAATTCTTTTCTCTGCCTTAGCAAATCTGCTGTCGAACCCCTCTAGTGAGTTTTTCTATTGAGTTAGTATCCTATTTACCTCCAGAGTTTTTAGCTTCTATTTTTTATATTCTCTTTTTGTTGAAGTATCACTCTCCTGGTTTTGTGTTCCTTTTTAGGTCCTGGAACATCTTTACTATATTCTTTAAAAACTTTTAGGCACTTTTTGAATCTGCATTTTTTGGGGTTTCTGGAATTTTATTTTTATCTTTTCATTTACTTTTTTCCCTCTGATTTTATGCCTTGTGAAATGTTTTGTAAAGATTTGCCCTTTAGAGAAAATATTGTCTTCTTGTCATTCCATACTGGAAATCTATTAACCAGCCACCTAGAGATTCTGCCTGTCTGAAAGCTTTTCCTAATCTCATGGTCCCCCTGCTGTCCACCTATGGTACCACAGATGCAGTCCACCTATGGTACCACAGATGCAGTCCACCTATGATGCCACAGATGCAGTCCACCTATGGTACCACAGATGCAGTCCACCTATGATGCCACAGATGCAGTCCACCTATGGTACCACAGATGCGTTATGCTGGCTGTGGTGCTTAACCAATTTTCAGCAGCTTCCAAGCTCTATTGTTGTCATTCTGTGCACACAGCATCAAGTGTGTGGCAGCAGAGGGAGGTTAATCTCAAGGAAAGACATAGCTTGGTTTACAGTAGGGACAAGGCAAACTTTGGAAATACTGAACTTTAATGTTTTTAATTTTTTGTGCATATAGAGTGCGCATAAGTATGCTTGTGTAGAAGAGGGTGTGCACTGTGTGTGTACTTGTGGGGGCCAGAGGTTGATGTCAGGAGTCTTTCTCTATGGCGTTCCAACTTTTCTTGTCTTTTTAGAATCTGGCTTATTTGGCTCAAAATAATATCCAGTTCTGCTTTTCCCTGAAAATGACATAATTTCATTCTTAAATTTTTTTTTGAGAGACAGGGTTTCCTTGTGTCCTCAGCTGGCCTGGAACTCACTATGTAGACAGACTGGCCTCAGTCTCACAGTTGTGTTGTGGTCATATTCATAACAATTCCCCCATCATACATTCCTCCTACTCTGACTTCTTTCAATTAGTCTTCCTACACTTTCATGCCGAGTGTATGTGTGGTGTGTGTTTTGTGTGTGTGTGTGTGTGTGTACAGGTCTTCTACAGGGAGACACAGCTCCAGTGTGTTCGTGATTGTAATGACTATGTCATGACCAGTAGATAGTATTTCATAACACTCCCACTTCCTCTGTCTATGATATTTCTGTCCCCCACTTTGTGATGTCTCTTGGCTTTGGGGAGGTCAATACAGCTATACAATAGGTTTGAGTTCTCAAGTCACTCATTCCCAGCACTTTGACCACTTGTGAGTCTGCATTTTCTGGATTGTTGAGTGATGTGGGAGGGCCCAGCCCACTGTGGGCAGTGCTACCCCTCGGCAGGTGGTCCTGTACTGTATAAGAAAGCAGGCTGAGCACTGGTCAGGGGAGCAAATCAGTAAGCGGCATTCCTCTATGGTCTGTGCTCCAGGTTCCTTCCCTGAGTTCTTGCCTGGGGCTCCCTCAGTGAGGAACTGTGATTAGGAAGATGTAAGATTTAAAAAAACAAAAATACCCGTTTCTCCCCAAGTTGGTTTTGGTCAGTGTTTTTAGCACAGCAATTAAAAATAGTGAGGATACTTGATTTTTAGTAAGACAAAAATAAATAATTTATACAGAAAGCATAGCTTCTCCAAAAAAATTGATTGCATTGGGATAAGTAGATATGAAAAAATGACTAAAAATGATCATAAGTCTAAATGTAAAGCTTGACATTGTGAGACATCTTGAAGGGAACATAAGGGGAAATGTTAATATGTTGTATTGTATAAATAACAACCGAACCAGAACTCATAAAAGAAAAAATATGTAAATTATTTTTCATAATTTAAAAATGTTTTTAAAAGTTTAATGAGAGACATTTTATAATGAAAAGACAGGATACAGATAAGAGAAACAATTACAAGTCCTGGAGAGATGGCTCAGTAAATAAAGGCATTTGCCTTCAATCTCAAAACCTAATTCCAGTCTCTAGAACCCACGTGATGGAATGACAAATCCCACTCTCCTCTAAGTTTTCATCTGAGCTCCACATGTACGCTGTGACATGTGGGCATACACACCAAATAAATGTAAAATTTAACAAAGGGAAATGAGAGTGGTCCAAGAGACTCCCCAAATAAAACAGGCTATCGCCTCCCAGAACTTGAAGGTAAGTCCCCATGCTGAAGATAGGATGTACTTGGACACAGGACTTGGAATAATACAGCAGGAACTGACCTGGAAGCCTTCTCCCTGAAGACTAGCTCTCATAGTTCTAGAAAATAATTGTGCAAGTCATTAAGGGAGAGCATCAGTCAGTGGTCCAACCCCAGCTTCAAACCTGAAAACCACCACAACAACTGGCACAACAAACCATATCCATGACAGTGGTGGAACTTTTATGTTGGGGCTAATAAACAGCTATTGAAATGGACCTAAAGCTCTGTCAGTGGGAAGGAACTCATGGGTGGAAATGTAACCATTGCCAAATACACATGGCTGGAGAGATAGATCCTAGGGAAAACTCTATCTCTGTCATATCTCTAGACAAATGAAACTTCTTGTAGTGTATACTAATATGGATATTTACATACAAGTGTACCATACAGCATGCATGAAAAGAAGCTTCTTTATTCCCACAGATGGAGGCTACTATAGAGTTCCACAACTGGTCACACACAGATATGTCTGAGAGATGCCCAGCACTAAGTGACATTTCTACAGTGGAACCTCTACACCTAAGACTCATGGAACACAGAAGAACAGGGGTAGAGAGACTACTTGTGCATCTCTCAATTCTCACCACTGAAACTTCCTCATGCAACAGAGTGTGATGCCCGCAGAAGGCCACAACTGGTCAAGGTGCATAGACTAAGAGACTGCAGAGTCTGTTTCTCTTGATGAGACTCCTTTATTAAGCCTCACCCACCGTAGCTCTGAGAACCTTGAGGAACTGGGGGGTGGAGAGATTTTTAAGAACTAGGACTGGCACATGAACACAAGAAAAGAGAGACTTTCAGTCCACTGGGAACTTGCTCATATGAACTCATAACAATGGTGACAGCATGCATCACACCCATGCTGACTCCATCAGACAAAAACTCAGCAGAGAACTGGGGAAATGGACAGCAGACACCAAAGTTAGTGTCACCCAGCAACTGGTTACTGCTGGGTGAGGGAGAGTTGATCTCCTTTAAGGAAGTGACGCTAGTTAGGCTGACTAGATGCCAGTGGGTGAACTTGCACCAAGGGACATCTGGGTACAGAAGCTTGATTGGAGCCTTCACATATATGACAGATTCCATGAAACCCAGTGAGGGGGCTGTGGGAAGGTGTGAATGAGGAAGGGACTCTAAATATGATTAAGATTTATTGTGTAAAATGCTCAAAACAATAAAAATAATAAGTTTTTAAATAAAGAAAAATGATTGCAAATCTCATAAACCACAAAACCTTCCTATTTAGAATATCTGTTGAAACAGGAGCTCTATAAGCTCTAAAGCAAGAAAAATGTAGCCCAATAAGATATAAAAGGAAATAGACTTGAACAGAAAAAAAAGAGAATTCAATAACTATGTCACCAAAGAATTATGCATGATGATAAACTCATAAAAGTAGGTCTATTGGTGAAGATATTATATACATGGGGAGTGAGCCAAAAAGAGAGACCAAACTGGTGCTGACCTCAAAAATTCGTCTCTGCCGGCTGTCTTTCATATTGCTGGAAGCGTGCTACCGAGTGAGGAAAGTTGTCATCAGCCTTGCCCAGCTGTGAGCCCCGTGAGCAATAACAGCAACTGGCCTGGGAAGACATGGCCACCGGGGCAATGGTGGCTTGAACGTTATGGGAGTAATCAACCACTTTCTGACTGGAGGTAGGCCCACTTCACAAGATAGAGCCCATACTGGAACTGTTATCAGGCCTAGGAACCTGTAGCTAGACAAGTCACGGGCTGTAGGGGGAGAACCTACTGCTATTACTACGTTAAGTAGACATAGTCTTCAACTTATTGTTATACCCATAGAATAATGCACCTCTCAGCTCTAACCAGAGAAGTCTCTTCTTGCAGCAGGTAATTAACATGGAGACCCATAACTTATCAACATGTAGTACACCCTCTCCTCCCAAGGGTCCTGGATCATTGTGGAAGAGGGGGCAGAAAGACTGTAAGAGCCAAAGGTGGTGAATGACCACAGGAGACAATTTCCGAACATCAGATCTGTTACTCATTTGAACTCACAGCAACTGTAAAAGCATACATATGACTTATGTAACCTCAATACAGACAAAAAACCCAGCATGGAGGGGTTAAGGTGACAAGAAGCCTGAACACTGCTGGGAGAGGAATCAGTTGTATTTAAGAGTGTGACACTGGATAGGTTGAGCAAGATTTAGAACATGGACCCACACCAAAGAATATTTGGGGACATAAATTAGACTCGATAGGCCTTAAAAACAGAAGACATAGAATTTAGCAAGGGTAGCAAGGAGGGGTGGAGATAAGGAAGAGTGATGAATGTGATCAATTACGGTGTATGAAATTGTCACTCAATGAAATGATTTTTCCAAGTAGGCTCAACATTGCCATCATTAAAGAAATGCAACACAGAGCCACCAGGAAATAGTCTATAGCCACTGGTGTGGATACAGAATAACTAGAATACTCTTACATTTGTGAGGAGAGTGCAACATGACATGGCCGTTTTGTAAAACACTTTGATATGTTCTTATAAAATTGAACATATGCTTAACATCTTTCTGGACTTTTACTCCTAATTATTTAATCAAGAGAGTTGAAAAGTTATACATACATAAGTTGCATAGATGAATGCTTTAGCAACCTTAGGTATTAACTATACTGTCTGAAGTTGCTAGGGGGATAAACAGAAGATGGTCAATTCATGCATGGAGTGACATTTAGCTGTGATATTACTACATAATACATGATTAGTGGAAGATTCTAAGTACTTGAGATTACATTCTATGTAGTTCTAAGTGTATGACAATTTAGATGAATACACGCTACAGAATGGACAAGGATGGCTGAGAGCGAGGTGACTCTGAGTGTTAGCTACAAAGTGGGTAACTGGAAGGGATGTTTGGGATCTTAGACTGTGTCCATACCTGCATTTCATTGGTGGTTCCATGACATGCATTTGTCAAAACCCATGATATCGCATGGCAGAGTGTGGATTCCAGGGTATGTAAATGTACAAAGCAAGTAAGTCTACATTCTTAAAGGAATATTTGACAGTTTCACTGTGAAAGCACTGTGTAAGTAGCTTTTCTCATTGTGGTGACAAGATGCCTGACATGAGCAACTTTTGGGAAATGAGAGGCTTAGTGGGTACAGCTCATCACATCAAGAAAGCTGTGGTTGCTCACACCTATCACACCTGGGTGGATTAGGGAGCAAAAATGGCGAGTGCTGCCACTCAACTGGTTTTCTTTCTCCTTTTTTTCTTATGGTCTTGCTATGTAGCCGCAGCTGTCCTGGAACTCACTACCTAAACCACTATGTAGCTAATCTCCATCTCAAGTGATTCACTTGCATCTGCCTCTGGGGTGCTGGGATTAAAGGCATGCACCATCACACCTGGCTCTCCTTTTTAGTCAATGTTTGACCCCAGACCATGGGGCAGTGATGTCTATGTTCATCATGGATTTTTCTCTTAGTTTATTATTTCTTGGAACTTCCTCACACACCAAAGCTTCGCCTCACTAATGTGCTAGACATCAATTTCATCAAGTTAACAATTGACATTGTAATCTCTGTAAAGTTTGTCCCTCAGGAGTCTTTAATTATTTATGGTGACTATTATCTGCATCAGAACTGAATAATTCTGGGACTATTATGTGTATGAACAGCAGATGAATAGGGGAAATTAATACATGACCTTCTTTCTATGAGATGAGTTCCTTCTGCCTAGCTATGGTGACCATTAAGAGGTTCGAGAACACAGGTACTCCTGGGAGGAACTCCTGCTCTATGATTTATCTCCTATATTATTTCTACAATTAAAATCCACAAATTACCGAGTCTGGACCAATTCCTATAGTGATCCTCTTTTTTGAACAATGAGGATGATATAGTCACCATATTTAGGAAGATTATTGAGTATTATAATGACTAATATATAAATGACTGTAATAAATAATATTACTGACATAGTGATAAGGTCCAGAATTATTATTGGATATTGTTTACTATTCTTACTGTTGATTTGTTATTTTGGTATTGTTTTCATGGTATAATTATGGAGTGCCCTTATCTTAAGGCAATAATTGAATATTGTGGAAAATTCGTTGTATCTTGATTGATGTAGACATTGACTAGTGACTTCAAAAATGGCCTTCCGCTTGCCTTTTATAAAGGTCATGACTCATGTGGATACCCTACCATGTGGATATTGATGACTGGACAATTCAGGTGAAATATCAGGAAAAAAATTCAGCATCATTTCAACTTTGGAAGCTTTTTTGAAAAATCATGAAGTTGCTTTTCTTGGAGATTTCATTTTTTTCTATTTGGATGTGTTCAGAGAAAGATGAGTTGATACCATTTCCTCAGGGCAGAGAGACCGTGAGATGTCCAAGATGGTCATGAGAAAATATGAATGGGCAAAACCAGGCCTCTGGAACCCCCTCTACCTGCTTTCTTAGTAATGTCCTCAATATTATCTCATTTTCCAGACATGAGTGTCTGGGGATGATTTAATTGCCTTGGAGAGATCTCTGACTTTTAAGCCCAGGGGAATAACCTGGCTTGTTCTGCAAAACTCTCCGAGGAATGATGAAAGAGCGCGTTCTGGAGAAGCTCCATACATAAAAGTCCTTGTGGAGTGATTGCAATGGTTTGGCCAGGTGACCCGCCAGCTGCTTAGGCATCTTCACCTAGCTAGGGGTCCTCTCAACAATCAAGTAAGTGTGACAGCAAAGCAAGGAGATACATCTGGTCACTAGCAGAAGATTTTAAGATGGAGTCCTATTCTTTTGTAGTGGTGTGGGAGGGCGATGGAGATGATCTTCTGTGATGAAGGCAGAGGATTCCTAGGCCTAGGGATAACGCAGGCAGAAGATAAGTACCACCACTCGATTATATTATAGTGTGCTTGTTTCTATTTTGATGAAGATCTCTAAAACTCCTTTCTCCTGGGACCTAGAATGATTAGAGTTTGGAGATCTCCTTCCTTAAGATGGGATTTCATGGTTTGTAATCAAGTGAAGGTGGTTAGAATTAATCTCTTCTGGAGTTCTATTTTATTTTTATTGCCTTAGTCTTCTGTCCCCATCACTTATCCTGAAATAATGAAGGGTACGTTTTTCCTTTTCATTCCACTCCCAGTCTTATTCTGTTTCCTACCAATGCCCTGGAATGTCTAGAAACTTAGAAGTTCCTTATTGCTCTACAGCAAATAGAAGTATGGCTGTCATTTCTTTGCCGCTAGTCCCATAACATAAAATATTTCCATCTGTCCCCTCAACCTAGGATGTGAAGCAAGGGTGGGAAAATACTAGAAGGTCAAGGTGCAGACTCAGAACATTCCGGTGATCTATTCTTTTTTTCTTCCAGAAATGAGGCAGTATACAGAGTAGAAGGTCAGGGCTAGATGAAACTGCCAATGGAGAGCTTGGCATTCAAGAGCCCAGTCTGCAAAGGATAGACTTGAACTCCACCTGCTTTCTAGGTCTTGGATAGTACAGATTCATAACAATACCCGAAGGTCTACACAGAAAGGGTCTGAATCAGCAGCTGAACTTGACTTTGCCTTTTTTTTATTGAGTCTGCAATTCCCATTCTGCTTAGTTGGATGGAATTCTTTCTATTTATTTATTTATTTATTATTTTTGTTTATGTGTATGAGTGTTTTGCTTGCATGTATGTAAGTACTCTTGTGTTGTGTAATGCCTGCAGAGGTCAGAAGAGGGTGTTAGATTCCCTGGAACTGGAGTAAGGAGGGTGGCGAGCTGCCATGTAGATTCTGAAATTCGAACCCAGGTCCTCTGCAAGAGCGGCCAGTGCCCTTAACCACTGAGCCATGTCTCCAGACCCTTAGTTGGAATTCTTAGCAAGGCTGTTCAGCTTTTTCTTATTCTCATATTTTTTTCCCTCTAGAAAGGTAATTGACTCAAGAAATGTTAATTTCATTATGTAGGCTTAAGTGTTTTGTTAATAAAACATAGCATATATAAATTGTAATCTCTGCTTTTCTTTGATTCTCTCTTTTCTCTATTCTCTCCTCCCTTCTGTTCACTTTACTTTTTAACATATTCTTTCATTTATTCGTGTATTAAATTTTTCTCATTTCCAGATCCTTTATTACATCTATTTGACAAACAGCAGTTTTCATTTTTAAAACCCATCAAGGCACACCAATCTGAGGCAATATTTTATTGAAGAGACAAAAATATATGTTGCTAATATAATAGATCAAGTATTTGAACAAATATCCAATAGTATTTCATAAGCAAAATGGAAAGAATTGACTGCTATATAGAAATAGATAAAACATCTTAGCTGGAATTCCTAATCAGAAATCTTCAGAGAGAGTCTTTGGAGATTTAAAGCTCAGTTATACACAGTTCTAATATCTTTATATCCATCCTGTCAAAGAACCAGCCAGTAATGGATGTATAACCTCAGGTAAGATGCTTAATAATTGTAGACCAGAGGGTAAAATTTTGTTAAATAAAAATAGAGCAATTAGGTATAATTCTTGTGATAGATTCTCTATCAGTTTCAACTTTCACTGTGTCAAGAAAAAAACTTTGGCTAATAAACTCCAAACAAAACAACAAAATCTGGTAACAAACAAAAAATCCAATATGAAGACTAAGTACCTATGGCTATTTCAAGTAATCATGATAAAAGCCACATTATCTTCTTACCTTGGCACTGATCTTAAGGGTGAGTACTGCCATTGTCCAAAGTTCATTCACACAAGGCCTGCATATGGGGACCTGGGATCTGAATTCACATTGTGTGTGTCTAGAGTGCATGCTCTGAACGCTGCATTGCTTCCTGTAAACTCAATTGATTGATTGAGGAGATCAATTTCCATCAGTTGGTAGAGGAAACTGATGAGTGTATTAAGGTTGAGAGGTTTTCAAAAGCGTGTTCTGCTTCTGCTTGACAGTCATATCAAGATTCTCTCAAGAGTGTCTTTGTAGCAAACACTGGTTTTGGTAATATAAGCGTATCTTATTAAGATGTCCAGACCTCTCAATCATTGTGTGTGATATCATCAATGTACCTTAGAAACAGGAGTCTGCAACATGATCTGGATCCTAGAAACATCTTTCAGTGAGCTCTGGCTTCTCCTATTTTGAATGGCATAGGCTACTGTGCAAAGGAAATTCATTGTTGCTTCCAGAAGCATAGCTCATTCTCCCTTCTACCACTTTGTTAGCAATTTAGAAATGACACATGACTCCATATTTAATGACTGAAGTGACTTCTGGTTTGAGAATTTTCCTGAGGTTTCATCTAGACTGTATAGGATACAGGAAGGTTGTGCTCAAAGTAGATTCATATACATGGGAACTGTGAATTTTCATTTATGTCCAGAGTGCAAGGATCATTGTCTTCCTGAAACTCTGGACCTGAGGAGTGTGATTGGCAGGAATGGCATCCATTATGGCAGATCAAAATTTCTTATTTTATAGTGACAGTGTTAGAATTGTGTTGGCTTTGATTTGTCCTTAGCCTGCTGCACTGCCATTGTCTGGGTATTACCCACATAGATGCCGTACATGGAAAGCTTGGACCTGAATCTAAGATGTATGCTGCATTGCTTCTTAGCAAACTGGATCCAAATCAGTTCATAAAGAAAGCTGGTGACTGTTTTAGGGAAAAGCAATCTTCAAAGAGCATGCCTCTTCAGTTTCTGAGTAACTCACATTTAAGTTATTGATTAGGAAGGAGGAAGAAAGGACAGGAAAGTAGGAAACTTTTTTTTTTTTTATGTTTTTGTCTTGTTTTACCTTTATAGGGTGGTTCCTAAAATGTCTGCCTTTACCTGTAGCTGATAGTACCTGGGTTGGTCATTTTACCCTGACTGTTTTTCAGTAGGAAATGCATTAGAGTAGTAATTTCAGGCACTCAATAAATATACTCATGGGAATTAGAAATAGCTGCAGTCCAGGAGACCAGATTCTAATACACCAATAAACTATATCACTGTCATTTTAGGAAGCCACTCATCAGGATCTCCCTGGTCCTTCCCCATGCCTGTGTCACACTGGCGTCATGGCAGATCATAATCACTCTTACTTCCAGCACCCGTTCTTTGTCTTAACTGGAATTCCAGGGCTTGAGCAGAAGTACTACTGGATGGCATTCCCACTGGGCGCTATCTACACCATTTCCCTCTTTGGCAATGGCATCATCATCTCCACAATCAAGTCTGAATCCTCCCTGCATATCCCCATGTACTATTTTCTGTGTATGCTCGCATTTGCAGACATGGGACTCACCCTTTGCACTCTGCCCTCTATGATAGGCATATTCTGGGTCAACTACAAGTTCATTTCATTTGATGCCTGCCTTGTCCAGATGTACTTCATCCACACCTTCTCAGCCATCGAGTCAGGCGTGCTGGTAGCAATGGCCATTGATCGGGTTGTGGCCATCTGGAGTCCCCTCAGGTATGGCACCATTCTAACCAATGGTGTGGTCTGCAGAATAGGAGTAGTCATCTTGTCAAGAGCAGTCTGCGTGGTTTTCCCTGTGCCTTTCCTCATCAAGAGGCTTCCTTTCTACCGCTCCAACACCCTGTCCCACTCCTTCTGCCTCCATCAAGATGTCATGCGTCTTGCCTGTGCCAGCACCCGTGTCAACAGTCTCTATGGTCTCATCGCAGTCATCTTCACCAAGGGTTCCGACTCCCTCTCCATCCTCTTCTCCTATGTGTTCATCCTCCGAACAGTGATGGCCATTGCCTCTGGGGAGGGCCGGCTGAAGGCCCTCAACACCTGTGTTTCACACATCTGTGCTGTGCTCATCTTCTATGTGCCGCTGATTGGGGTGTCAGTCATTCACCGCTTTGGAAAGCACCTGTCCCCACTGACTCATGCCCTCATGGCCAACGCCTACCTTCTGGTACCCCCTGTGCTAAATCCCATAGTTTATACTGTGAAGACCAAAGAAATACGAAAGAAGATTATCCAGCTATTTGTTCGAACCAAAATCACTGCAGAGGGTTAGAATGTACCTATCGCGAAAGAAGCTATCCTGTAAAAGCTCAATGATCACTATGTGAAATAAAAGTATATTTTATCATCATGTCAGTTACCATCGTGTCTCAGCACTCGGGGCCAGCCCCAGTGGACTTTGGGGGGCCAGCCCCAGGGATTGGGGGTGAGTAGACGCAGAGTCAAGCCACAGACTCTGGGAGTTGGACGGGAAGCAGGCCAAGCCCGTGGCACTGCAAACTCGTTTATTGAATATGTGCACAAGCTCTTATAGGTCTGGATAGCCAATGACCTTATGGCGTGGGGTCCCAAGTACAGCCAATAGTAAGTGTGTCCCCAGGTAGGCGGGTTCTTTCCAGGTGCTGGTCTCACAACTAGCCAGAGCAGAACGCCACACCCACAGGAACCATTCCTCTATTCCTCCTAATAGGTGGCCTGGCTAGGCCCACCTTGCATTATGCCCAACAATATTTATATTTTTTAAAAGTTTTCCATTGGGCAAAGGCAGAGTTTCCAGTTCAGAAAAAAATATTTCATTTTTCTGTGCCAAATTATCTTTTGCCTACTGTAGAAAGAGTGCTGTGTATATGAGCTGAGCCCTTTCTGTCAAATTACATTTAAGAATTGATGTAGAATAACTGGACAGGAGATCGCACCAATTCTTTAAAAAATGATTTCGTGGTGCGTAATAAGCCAAGGGTTTTGTGGTTTTTAAACTATGGTAGTTAAAATAATTTTATTTAACAGTGTACTTTAAGAGATTTCCTTAGGAGTTGTTTCCACTAATTTAGTAGAGAAAGAAACTCTATTAATTAAGTGGTAAGAGAAAACTGCAGAAAATACACTATAAAATTAATTTTCAGTTAAAAAGCGATCAGATTTTAGAATTGAGAATATAAGTGTACAAGAATATACAGGAACTAATTCTGTTGTACAACTTGGTATCAAAAGATTGAGGGTGATAATTACCTGTTCCACCTGAGAGCCATTTGACACTGAATATTGTTTTAATTTTCCTTAGGTATAATTTTTAGTTTTGAGAATGGAAACAGTATCACTTAGTATCTAGAACAATTATAAATTAAACATAATTTTAATAAGAAACCATAAATATGCTATTGGTAAGCTTTAAGGTGCCGTGTTAAAGCAAGAATTATTTGAGCACACTGAGGGTGAGGGAATGTAAGAACTTGCATTGGCAGAATGCTAACTTAAAGACAGTGTTAGACTCATTCACATGTCATCTCTTATGATTATCTTGATAGAGGTTATCAAAGAGAGAGTTAGGCATTATTTCCAGATGAGAATATCAAGCCACAAAGTGGCTGATTCGTTGGCCAAGACCCAGCAGTGCCGAATTCCCAGAGACTTGTGCATCTTGGAGACAGAGATGATGGCCTATGCAGAGAGACAATGAAGACATGATATAGTAGGGTTTTTGTGAATTACTAAGACTTTTATTTGAGGATTAAGTATAAAAAAGATAAGAAGAATGAAGATACAGCTTTCACTGAGTTACCTGTGTCATTACGTACATTCTCAGATGTCTTTTTAGTAAGGTTTTATCATTTGGTTGCTAACATTCAGCATAATGTAGTCTTTGAGGCTGAGTAATTGTTTTCCAAATCAGTAACTACCTAATTGTTTTAAAGATTAATTCCATAAAATTTTGTGTACAGAAGAGTATTTCTGTTTAATTTGTGCTTTCTATCAGAGTTACCCTTTCACATAAAAAAGCTTTCCTGAATCAACTTTATTTTCTCAAAGATAAACTTCATGGAGCTGGAGACATGGTTCAGTGACTGCTCTTGAAGACCCAGATATTTCACAGGCACGGACATGGAGGCTAACAACAGTCAGCAACTCAAGTTCCAGGGAAATCTGACGTCCTCTTCTGACCTCCATGGGCATTGCGCAACCTAGGTGCACTTATATATGCATGCAGGCCATACACTCGTACACATAAAATAAAAAATAAGTTAGAAAAAGAATAAAATTAAATTTTCATAATTCCATAAGAAAAAGAAATGTTGCAGTAATATATATTTCAAAGTAATATAAATATAATTTGTATTTTAAGCTACATGTGATGGCATACATCTATAATCCTAGTACTCAGGAAAGAGAAGAGACAAGATTATAAATGTGAGGCCAACCTACACTATATAGACTGTTTTACAAACTAACTAACTAACCAACCTAAACTGAAATAAATATCATGTCAATTTTCTGCACTTTATGGCGAGTCTGGAACTCAACCATGTGGGGTTAAATGTATGTTTGCCAGCACTCTCACAGCCCTGTATCTGAAGAAGACTTTGCATCTCCAGAGCTCTTCTTGCTGCTAATGAGCAAAGAACATGATTTACCATAAACATGAACAATATTTTTGTATCATAAATAAATATGAAAGTATGTGTTTATAGCTCCAGATTCAGGTATAATTACTAAATATTTCAGTGTTTAATGTATATTTATTGATGGGTAGATCAGTTGTCTCATGTTTAAAATAATTATTAAATAATATATTAGCATACAGGCCAAAGCATGTTGTATTCGACAGACTCATCTTCACATTCTTTATCCTTTTGCTTATGCTTAGCACTTTCCCTCGACTTACACAAAGCCCAGAACTGACTTTTACTCTGTAAAATATTACTGAATGCTGCATTATACAGTAAAACTGACCACACTCCTGCTGGGTCAAAGGGTCCTGAATTAATGTAGTAAGAAAAGAGAGGTAAGAAAAATAAAACTATTCCTGACCTACTTTGCTTCTCTGTTGATAAAACAGTAAGCCAAAGCAATTTTTGAGGAAGAAATGGTTATTTTAGCATATTACAATCCATCATCGAGGGAAGCCAGGAAGGAGCTCAAGGCAGGAGCTGAAGCAGAAACCATGGAAGAAAGCTGCCTCACGGCTTACCTTCTCTGGCTGGCTCAGCTTCCTTTCTTATACAGCCCAGGCCCACCTGCCTAGTGATGGAACCACCCACAGTGGGCTGAGCCCTCCTACATCAATAAGCAATTAAGAAAATGCCCACAGGCATGCCCACAGGCCAACCTGATGGAGGAAATTTTTCAACTGAGGTTCCACTTTCCCAAATATTTCAGGTTGACACCTAAAGCTAACCATGACAGCATCATTTAAAAGAAAAGATGCGTATTAGGAATTACACACATATAATTAATTTTTATCATAAGATCCGTTCACTCCACATACACTCTGATATAAAGATAATTGAACTGCTGTTTCTTAGATCCTATTAACATTCTTTTCCCGCTATTTAAAAATATTTTATATACCTAGTTTTTAGGTAGTGATACGGGACTTACTGCATCTTTCTTTATGCAACTGTTGCTTAACTGGTAACTAAAGGATTACATAATGTTATAATCTCGAACACTTGTAAGTGTTACCTGCTTAAACAGATAATTTGCCATCACTGATGTGACTCTCCACTTTTGTGAGAAAAAGTACAATATCACCAAATTAAATCTGATTTTTGACAGCAGACACCAAAATGCATGCTCTCTAATAAAGTATACAATGACAGAAATGACTTGTGTTTAATCTTTGCCCATAAAGCTTGATTATACCCATATTTTGACCAGATATGCAAAATTTGATTGTATCATAGCTATTGGAAGTGAAAATATTTATCATTCCAGTGTTCACTTAATTTTTGTCTTACATGTGATTCCATTTGATTGGGTTCTGCTCTTCTTTCCCTGGAATATTTGAAGGACCTGTCTTCTTCTCTGCTTGGTCTTTACCCAGTAGACAATAGGGTTTAAAACAGTGGGGAGGAGCAGGTAGATATTGCCCATGAGCATGTGCACAGCTGGTGATAAACGTTTCCCAAATCTGTGAACCATGGTGACACCAATGAGGAGAACATAGATGAGGCACACACAGTGCAGATGTGAGAGAGACAAGTGTTGAGACTTTGAGCCTCTCCTCTCTGGAGGCAATGCCCAGCACCACCTTCAGAATGAACACGTAAGACAAGAAAATGATGAAGGCATTGAGTCCTAATGTACTATGAATAAAAACTATTCATAGTAAGAAAGTTGCGAATGATGATTGTTGTAATAGATTTAAGGGGGAAACATGAACTTTTTGTAAGTGTATGTATGTGTGGAATGCATGTAGGTGTGAGTATGTGTTTGTGTATGGGAACACATGTTTGTGGATGCACGTGTACATGTGAGTGCACACATGTGGAAGCCTGAAGCTGAAGTAGATGTCTTCCTTCATTGCCTGATTCTGCCTGGAAACATGATTTTCAAGAGAAGGAAAATTCAAATAATCTAATAAAAATTTTTAGCATTTTAAGAAAACAGAGAAGTTCCCCAAATGAAACGTACTTTTCAGAAGTTCAGTGGAAATATCTTTATTGATCTGTTAAAATAATTTTCATTAAAATGAAGGACGTGACATCATACAACTTCAACCGTATCAGCAAATGAGAAAATACAAGGAAATAGAGTTTCATGTTACTTTTTAGAAGGCATAAAAGTATTTTTATTTAGAATTTAACTGATTTCTCACCTGAAAAAAATAAAAACTATCTAGACTTTTTTTTTGTCTTTTTGAGACTGTGTCTCCCTGCAGCCCAGCTGGCCTGGAACTCACTATGTAGACCAGGCTGGCCTTGAACTAACTATGTAGACCAGGCTGGCCTTGAACTCGCAGAGCTCTGCCTGTCTCTGCCTCCAGAGTGTTGGGATTAAAGGTGTGTGCACCATGTTTCAGGGTTTCCTGTTGGCAAAAGTCATCACTGAGAAATTTTTACTACAAAATATGGCTTTAGTCACACTAATTATAATGATGTAAGAATTATGTTGATGCAAGTTTACATTTGGTTCCTGAAGGAGTCTTATTAAAATTTACTAACTAACTTATGTAAAGCCCTTTACTCTTTAATTTTCTAGAGATAGAATTTTTTCATTTGAAAGAGATGTGAATTTCCCCCTATTTACTAACACATAAATTAAACCTTTATCAATCAATGACACCCATGAATTTTAGGGGGTAGTAAGGAATCTTATTATTATATACACATCATAATTGTACAGATATATGTGGTAAAAAATTGAGCATGGTAAAAAGGAGAACTTTTACTTTTCAGAATAAAGCTGTTGTAATGAACAAAATATAGTATTGCCAAAGATATAAAAAATATGTCTCAAGAAATGAACCATATTTGCAAAATACTCTGGAAAAACAAGAATTTGATAATCACATCTTTTATCAGTTAGAAAAATAACTGATTATACCCTAAGTGAATCTATGTCTATGGTCTCATCACATGTAAACTTCTCAACTTAGAAACGTCTCTGTTCTGTCTACTTAAACAATATTAAAAATATTTTGTTTAATTTAAAATTTTATGTGTATGAGTGTATTGCCTACATGCGTGTAAGTGCACCTGTGCTGTGCAATGCCCATGGAAATCAGAAGACTGTGTCAGATCCCCTGGAACTGGAGTTACAGAAGCTTGTTAGCCACCATGTGGGTGTTGAGAACTGAACCCAGGTCCTCTGCAAGAGCAGACAGTGCTCTTAACCACTGAGTCATCTCTCCAGCCACTCTGCCTGTTATAAGTTGTTTCTATGATGGTCAAAAAATGTTGAGATTAATTTTACATGTTCTCAAATATGAATAAGTCCTGCAAAAAGGTAGAACTGATGTCAAACTAAAGTGATGAAAAATTTTATTTCCTAAAAATATACAGCAGTACAGATATCAGCCAAATTTAAGAGCTGTGCGAGGAAAAATTAATGTATATGGTGTCACATTTGGGTCTCGCTGAGTTACAGAAGTTGTACTGCATATCCTTGGCCTTTATGTTTTCTTCTGTAAATAAGCATTTTTTTGCATGAATCTCACTCAGTTCCTATAATCTTTAGTTTGTGCCTTTTATTCTCAATATTCCTTCCCTTTGCCTCTGACTTGAAGTCTGTTGCCTCTGAGCACAGCCTCCCATTCCTCATCCTCAATTCCATGCTCTACAACCTTGGTCTATCTGGTCCTAGTATCTTATCTGTCTCTCACCAAAAGAGGAGGTACCCTGCGCATCAACTGCCCAGCCTAGTATGCATGCAGATGGTCCATGGATCTGCTACCATCATTCCAAACCAGAATGTAGCTAACACTGTTGCCACATGCCCTTGGGACTATAAATTAGATATAACAATCAGAAGTTCCCAGGAGACTCCATGCATTATCCTGAAACAAGTTAAAACAATATGCTAACATCTCCCTTTTAATTATCTTCATAATCCTTTCCAAATTTGCCTAACATGTATAACATGTATTCATTTCACATTAATGGGGCTTAATGTGATATTTTCTTGTGTTCATGGTGAGAACATATCCAATAAGCATGGAAAGCACCTTCCTTTTATAATTGGTTTGGATGCTATAAAGCTCATCTCTTCTTGACTTTCATAAAATATATGAAAGTCATTCTACTGAGCTCTAGAACACTAGAACTTAATGTCCTGCTCCCCATCTCTGCCCTTCCCAGCTTGCAGTCATCATTACTCCACATTTCACTTGACCTTGTTCCAGTGTAATCACTCTGATATTCAGTGGTCCATGGGACTGTTTTTATGCCTTCATTTATTTATGTTTATATATCTTACAAAGTGTATGGTGTGTAAAGGGTTATAAATGAGAGAGAAGATATTAAGAAGGAAATTGCATGTGCAAAGGATGGCACATGCATTGAGCTTGAAGAGTACATAGTTCTATACTTTGAATTTTAATTTCAACCTCACTTATGACCAAGGAGCTTTACTTACCTCCATCATGACAGCGTATGTTTCCTTTCTGCTATTCTCTGTACATTATAAGAACCAGGGCTTTTGCCACAGTGCAGCCCAAGTGCCTAACACAATTCAGGACATGTAGTATGAGTCTGCTATACTATTTTGAATTAAATAATCAATGATAGCTACTTTATTAAGGCAGATTTCATGATGCCCTTCCTCTCTGAACTCAGTTAATAGTCACATCTTACTTGAAACTTTTCTATTCATTCATTTTGTTGATGGGAACCAGGGGAATGTTTGTATTGGCATATGAATCTGAGCATTGCTTGGGGTGTAATTTATGAAACTATTAATCTTTCTAGATACTAATTGTGATAAGCTGTTGAGGACAATTGCTTTACCTGAACACCTCTGAAAGCTTGCTTGACTGAACCCCAACACAATAAGAAATGGCACTTTAACCACAGGCCTTGACCTCTTTTATGCTTAGTTAGTTCCCCTCTTAGGAAACAAGTTCTGTTTTAAGATAGCATACAAAGAGGTCTTGAGGAAGCTTTCACAAACTGCACTGAGTAGTGGTCTTTGCTTGTTCTGTTTATGTAAGCTATGGCAATGCTCAGTGAGAGAACTCTGGGCCTCTGTTTCCTCAGCAGGCAGCTTCCTGGGTCACTGCTTTTGAGATTCAAATTAAACATTGTATCTTTCCTTCACTCTGTTCTGCCCCTCTTTGAGAATTCTCTCAACCCCTTTTGCACTGGACTGGACATAACGATGGCCATTCTACTTTGTATTTCTTATAGAGCATATGAGCTATGCATCTGAAAATGTTCAAAAGAGGATAAAATCCAGGGAAAATAAGGTTCTTGATTCAATACCAGTTATGCAAAGTTGAATTCTAGTCAAATAAGGTTTAAATAAAATGTCATCTTCCTTGCAGTTGGAATTAAGAGATTTATAGGATAGATTAATTGAATATGATACATTGAAACTATATTTACAAAAGATATGCATAGAAACCCTTAACTGCAGAGGAAGGTGTATATGAAATAAGGTCCATCACTTTGGTATAACACATGGGTTTAAATTGTAGGTCTGTAGCTTGTTAACTTTTAGATAGATACATTTATTCCAAACCTCTCTGATCTTTAATTTCCTCAGCTTTGAAATAACTCACAAGGTTGATTATGAACGCATATAATGATGTATTTTAAAAGAATGATATAGTGTCTATGTTTAGAAATTAGGCAGGCAGCAGATGTGACTCAGGCTTGACTTCTCAGGACAGGTTTCCACAGAGGAAAAGGGCAAGGGAACAGCCAGAGAGGTATTGGGACCTGTTATACAAAAGGCATATGAGAAGAAGGATTATTCTTTCTGCCCTCTCCTAGTTCATCCCTGACATTCAGAGAGCCCCTTTGAGTGAGACTCTGTGTCCCAAGGCTGGGTGAAGAGGAATCGGTGTAGTTATTTGACAGAGACAGGTTGTTTTTACAGACACATATTACTGTAAGCCTCCAGTGCCAGGTCTCTGCTCTCAGCCTTGATGGATACTGTTTGTTCAAGCCTGGGAGCAGAGTTTGAAACTGTGTCTGAGCTGCTGTTGGAGAACATTTTCATATTGATGTCATCACTCTTGCTCCATTCAGTACATTTGAATAATCAAGATTATTGCCTGTTGCCCGGTGACTCGACAAGCCTCCTTATAAAGACTCCTCTTTGGGAGATGGTTTAATCTCTGCTCTGTGATGCCACCCAAGAAATGGGACAAGGTAAGGGAAGTGTATATCTTTGAAGGGATTGAAGAGGGAAGGATTAGAGAGTAAAGATGGAAGGAGAAAGACAGAAGAAAAATCTGGAATTCATGGGAGATATGGGAAAGATGGCTAAAGAATAAGCGAAGTGTGAATAGGGCCTGGAAGTAACTGAAATGCAGAGACAGAGGATGAGGGTAAAATAAGAGAAAAGAGAACAGGAGGTAGGATTCAGAACTTGCTTTTTTGTGCTTGTGATTATTCTGCAAGTAATAGTATTACTTAAAGCTTTCTGTTATTCCAGATCTTGTACTACTAGCTAACATTGCAAGATGTAAAATGCACATGCTCCAAATTTCAAGAGACAAATTCTTGAGGTTGAAAATTAAGACACTTGCATATATACATTTTCAGTATCAGTTTTGCCTTACCATTAATAATCCAATCCAGTGCAAAAATGCTGTGATAGAAAGATTTATCATCAAAGGGGAATTTTCAGATTAACATGTCCTAGAGTTGTTGGGGTATGTTCAAGATTGTTCAAGGGAAAAATATAATAGTGTGCTGACAAATGAACAAAAGTTAGAGGCTGGGGACTGCAAGGGATGATGGTTCTTTGTCATCACTGATGCCAGAGGCAGTGAGGTTGGCCTCTGAATCATTAAGGAATAGAATTGAGTGGATCTGATATGAACATTGCTTCTAAGGGCCAGTGTTACCTCTGGCCTGGTTGCCTGAAGATAGAAAGCATTAGTCCATTTTTAAAATCTATAAATGGGAAATTAGGGAAAACCAGAATTACTCCAAAATATTTGGAAATCAAGACAGGATTCTTTAAAATAGTCTATTCACAGTAGTAGGTTCACCGTCACAAGACAGATATGCAGGAAAGGGAGAAGAAAAAACCTGCAAATATAAGATGAGGAAAAGAGTAAAACCTAAGTATTTTGAAGCTAGGACACCACACAGAGAAACGAACCAGCAGCTAGCGGATCTGACTCACAAACACGTGAACTGGGGGAAAGAAGAATCATTGGAATTATTCCAATATAGATACGAAATTTAGAAAGCTCTGACACTAAAATAGACTTTTTCAATTATATATATATATATAGTTTTAGTGCATTTAGAGAGTGTGAGAAAAGATTGTTTTATGATTCAGGTACAAGGATATAGCTGGATAACAATGTCTGAAAACATGTTCCAGCAAGGACATCATGGAGTGTGCACACAAGCATCCAGAGTGGTTCCGGTGGGCTTCTCCAGTATTCTGGAACAACTCATATAACTTTGTGACTTAAAACAAAGTCCTATCAGGTTATAATTGTGACTGTTGTTCTTGGTAGGTCTACTTTTGTGTGACTTAAGTCTGTAAGTTTTACTTCAAACTAGGGCTAATGTAGAAAATAAGATGAGATTTAACCTATAGAGAATAAGGGAAATGTTTATAAAGGGACTATTTTGGCTTGTGGAGAACCTAGGGAGATTGAGAGATGGAATTCACAAGGTGAAAAGTTTATTTTAGGGCATAGCTTCAGCTGTTTCCATTTGTGTTTTATGGTTCTTTGGCCAGCTGTTTATGTCCATACATAGTGTGGAGGCAGTGTATCGTGGTGGAAGCCCACGACAAAGGAGAGCTGTTCATCTGATGCTAACTAGGAAGCAAAGAAGGACAGGAAGAGGCAGGGATCAAAATACAACCTTCAAAGACATGACCCCAGGGATCAGCTTCCTCCAAGTAGTTCCTATCTCATAAATTTTCAAATGCATAATAGCCAAGATTTGAACCCATTGGTGGGCTGGCCCTAGTCTTGGAACTATTGGAAACTGATTACTAATGGATGAGGGAGAGTAGACCTTATTTACAATCTCTAGATAGCCTGACTAGACTCCAGCTGAACTTGCATGGAAGAACATCTGAGTACAAATGTTTGACTGGTCTTAAGATGTATGGCAGAATACTTGAAGTCTGGTGGAGATGGGAGCAAGGGGTGGGGGAGGCGGGTCTATGTTTTATTAAGAACTGTTGTATGAAATGTTCAAAAGCTCAGGTAAAAATTTTAAAATGATATGAACCCATAAACGGATTAACTCTTTTAAAAGCTCAGAGATTTCATGATCCAATCACCTCTCATAGGCTCACCTTTGAGCACCGACACATTGGAGTCCATGAGCTCAACACATGAGTTTTGGGGGGATATTTACAGTTCAAAACATGACAGCTGGTTATAATCTAGGTAGAGCAGAATATGAGGCCAGGCTCAAACAAGAAGAGTCCCAAATACCGGAGCACTGGGATACCCACAGAAACTAGATTGGGAGGTTTTAATCCCTTCCCATTATGGAGGCTGGGAGTTCTAAATAAAGAATTTGCTAAAGGTTTATGAAAAGGTCAGGACTTACATTAAAGCTCCAATGACCGATATTAGCATCACTGTTTTTTTTTTTTTCAGGGTATGTCCTCGACTTACCATGTTGATCTTCAATAACACCACGTCCTCGTCCTCTAACTTCTTGCTCACTGCCTTTCCTGGACTGGAACTTGCTCACGTCTGGATCTCAATTCCTGTGTGTGGTCTCTACACCATTGCTCTTTTGGGAAACAGCATGATCTTGTTGGTCATCATCACTGAGCGGAGTCTCCACAAGCCCATGTACTACTTCCTCTCTATGCTCTCCGTGGTTGACCTAGGTCTGACCATCACAACCCTTCCCACAGTCCTCGGTGTTCTCTGGTTTCATGCCCGGGAGATCAGCATTAAAGCTTGCTGCATTCAAATGTTCTTCGTGCATGTCTTCTCCTTCCTGGAGTCTTCGGTGCTGGTGGCCATGGCCTTTGACCGCTACATGGCCATCTGCAACCCTCTGAAGTATGCGACTCTCCTCACAGACATGATGAGCCTGGTGATTGGACTCATCATCTGTTTACGACAAGTGGTTTTCATGTTTCCCTCAGTTTTGGCCATGAATAATGTGTCTTTCCAGGGAGGCCAAGAACTTTCCCATCCATTTTGCTTCCACCCAGATATACTCAAATTCACGCTCTCTAACCCCTGGGTCAGCAGCTTTTGGGGAATGTTTCTTCAGCTCTATCTGAATGGCACTGACTTACTGTTCATTCTTTTCTCCTATGTCTTGATTCTTCGTACTGTTCTGAGCATCGTGGCCCCTCAAAAGCAGCAGAAAGCTCTTAGCACGTGTGTCTGTCATATCTGTGCTGTGACGGTTTTCTATGTACCCATGCTCACTCTGTCTTTGACACACCGTCTCTTCAGTTCTACCCCCAGGGTGATCTGTAGTATTTTGGCCAATATGTATCTGCTCTTGCCTCCTGTATTGAACCCAATCATTTACAGCTTGAAGACCAAGGTCATTCGCAGGGCCATATTCCGGCTGCTGCAATTTAAGCGTTCAAGGGACCCCAGTATGAGAGAACTTAGGGGAAGGTAGGACTGAAGAGGACAATTTTCGAGTTTATAAGTTATGATTATTCGAGATAATGATTGGGCAGTGCAAACCCCAGGCATTTTGGTTACTGACAAAATTCCAACTGGATTCCAGGAGAGAGAAAGGATGGGGTTTCCATGAACTTACCAGAGAATTTTTTAAAAAATCACATATCAAAGCCAATTTCAGTGTGATTGAATATGTGAAACGGTGACATTTAAAACAGTTATATGGAGTCCGGTGTGCACATTAACATAATATCTTCATGACTAGGAAAATGACTCAGTCATTAAAGGCACCTGCCAGAGAATCTGAGGACCTGCGTTTGATCTCTGGAACCCATGTGTTGGAAGGAGAGAATTGACTTCTACAAGTTGTCCTCTAACCTCCATAAATGTGTCATGAATGCATATGTCAACACATATGCACACACACATGTATATACACTCACTCACATACACACAGTCACATACACACAGTCACACACACACTCATACACACACTCTCTCTCACACACTCATACACAAAATAAAATATAAAAATACAAAACAAAGCAAAACATTTCAGTCCAGTGTAACCACTAGTCTGCTAGTCTAGTGTAAAACAACAATATTTTGGCCACAGCACAATATTTTCATTTTTGTATTTGACTGAATAAAATCTCTTTTCACACTGAGGTTTATATTTCCCAGCGTGAAATTCATAGGCTCACCTCTGAGCACCGACACATTGGAGTCCATGAGCTCAACACATGAGTTTTGGGGGGATATTTACAGTTCAAAACATGACAGCTGGTTATAATCTAGGTAGAGCAGAATATGAGGCCAGGCTCAAACAAGAAGAGTCCTAAATACCGGAGCACTGGGATACCCACAGAAACTAGATTGGGAGGTTTTAATCCCTTCCCATTATGGAGGCTGGGAGTTCTAAATAAAGAATTTGCTAAAGGTTTATGAAAAGGTCAGGACTTACGTTAAAGCTCCAATTTATATTTCCCAGCGTGAAATCTATATATGTATATTTTAAGTTCTTAAGGTTGGGCAGTAGTAAAGAAATTCACTTTCCCATGTTTATCCAAAATCTATCAGTATTAATGGAAGCAGACAGTCCAAGGGCTGGATATGGAAGCCACTGATTATATTCTAGGACCATTTGTTTTTTAAACTATAACTACTTATAATTTAATAAAATAGCTAGTATTTTAATAAAAGCACAGTTTTCTTTTGCACTGTTGCACATTGTTTCTTATTTTGTAGATTATTTTGTAAAGAAACAACCTTGAGTACAGTGTTGATAGGGTGTTCGAATTCTCCAGTCTCTTCTTTCACCCAGGTAACTATGAACCTTATGTCCACCCAGGATAATTCATATTCTCCTCTGAACCACATGTACTCACTGGAAAGTCTGGAACACTCTAACCTGGTTGTCTTAGTGTTCTGTAAAACTCCTTTGTTCTGCTGAAACACTGATGACATTTTTATTGTTTTGCTTAATTCACAATCCTCTTTCATCTAATCATTACTTAACAACAGTCACATTATTTATGATTAAAATATTTGTATGATTTTCCTTTATGCACCATTTTCAAGTGCTAAATTTAGATGTCTTCCCAGGTTCATTCTCTATCAAAATAGGAAATTTGTTGCTATGTTATTATTTTATATGTGCCTGAAGTTGCCATTAAATTTAATTATTTATGTACTTGATCTCTGTCATCAGACTATAAGATAACACTTAGTTTAGTAAATAGTTGGTATCATGTGGCATTAGTGAATAATCTTTATATCGTAGTTTGTGGTACAGTTAACTATTTGTAATATTTTAGTAACTCTTGATGCAAAAATCTCTTGATAATGCAGATGATTATCTTCTTAGATTCTTGGAAATTGAAATCTCAATTTTAGAAGCAAAGCAAAATGATGGTAAATCTCATATAGTATCTAAGGTTGCATACTTCTGACTTATACTTTCCAAGTTTAGACTCAAACTCTGAAGTCTAAGTTCTAGGAGCTTAGAAAAGTTTTATATACATAGTCTATATATGTATATTTTAAGTTCTTAAGATTGGGCAGTAGTAAAGAAATTCACTTTCCCATGTTTATCCAAAATCTATCAGTATTAATGGAAACAGACAGTCCAAGGGCTGGATATGGAAGCCACTGATTATATTCTAGGACCATTTGTTTTTTAAACTATAACTACTTATAATTTAATAAAATAGCTAGTATTTTAATAAAAGCACAGTTTTCTTTTGCCCTGTTGCACATTGTTTCTTATATTTTCATATGTAAATATAGCTTATAAAATTAATGTAAACATAATTTAAAATATCTTTGTACTCAACTCAATCAATGTATTTTAGTGTATTTTCAAATCACAAAATATCACCCAGTCATAATATTCTAAATAAATTGTCATTTGTGCTTTCAGTGTTGTTTGAATGGGCAGTCTATCTTATATAATATTTTGATATTCTTCAGTAATGTGTTAAGGTTATATTAAGGACAGACTGAGCTGTATAGTTTGGGCTTGAATAGTGTATTGAAGTTTTTTTTTCTTATTCTGGTCATTAATTTTCTGAGGCACCACAGAAATTTATAACTTTTTTTCTCACTGTATATTTTTATTGAATTTTTGTGAATTTCATATAATACATCTTAATCTATTTTGACAAAGTATTTACTTTGCTTTGATTTAATAGAATATGAACTATTTCTGAAACAACTTACTGCTCATGGATGTTAATATTGTTTTTCTAAACTGAGTGTGGTGGAGGCCTATTGTCCCAGCAATTATGATGTTGCAGTGTAGGAAAATTACACTTTTGAGACTGGTCTGGAATACATAGTGAATTCAAGGACAGACTGAGATGTATAGTTAGGTCTTGTTTCCAAAAAAGTAAAGGTTGGAGATTCAGCGTAGTAGTAGAGTGTTTATTTAGCATGCAAAAATCCTCAGTTTGATCTCCATCACCACAAAATGTGAATAAATAAATATCCTTCTTATCTATCATCTATCTATCTATCATCTATCTATCTATCTATCAGTCATCTGTCTACATACACACCTACCTACTGTCCTACCTACATATCTATCTTGTTATAATTTTCTCCAAGGGTTGGGGCTGTCTAGTTACATTTCTGTTGCTGTGATAAAACACTGGCCAAAACCAGTTTGAGGAGGAAAGGACTTTTTGACTTATAGTTTACAATTTATCACTGCAAAGAAGTACCACGTTCATTAATTCCTCATCTCTAATTTTCTCTGCTTGAGTTGCTTTTCCTTCAAACAGAAGAGCTATTATTTTTCAATCAAGTATGAGTTTAAAATATATTTCTTCATAGTCTAATAATATGTAATGGGAGACTTTGTCATCTTAACACAGGAGCTGAAGTGCTCCAAAACCTGAAGATGAAGATACTAAAGTATCCCACATCAGGGAGAAGCATTCAGCATTAACTTGACAGTCACACAACCCACACCTGTTATTTGTACAGCTATCTGGCATTAGTCTACTAGGGAATGTTCTTGAAATCAGAATAGTTATGAAACAACACATAGTTCAGGATCTAGAGAAAAGGGTAAAATGGTGTTCCTTCTGTAGCTGAAGACTTCTTAAGGTAAAAAACAACAAAGAGTCGTAGGCTGACTTCACTGTGAAATCAAAGGCTTTAGAAGAGGCTAGTAGGTTAACAGTTGCTTTTGGGTTAACAGTTAGGAATGATGTATTTCTCTCTAACTGGGAATATTCTACCCCATCTCATCTCATATCTATGGAATGCACAGCAATAGAAGCAATGGCATTCTTCAGGTGAGCATTCCCTGGGGAACATTTAAAAGATCAGGCAAAGCTTCCCCCACAGCACTATTCTGTGGGAAAGTTTGGCAGCTTCGCTCAGAGAATCACAGTAGATGTCCAGTCGAGTCAGCTTTAAGGCCACTGTCATGCTCTGTGTACCTTGGCTAACAGCTTTGTACTAGCTCTGACAATCCTGTTTTACTTTATATTGGAGGCCTCAGACTGGAAGGGTGAGGAAGGATGAGGAAAAGCACCCTCCTCTTCCCTCCCCAGTACTCTCCCCTAAAGATGGGGAAATCACAGGTCTTTGAATGGGACGTGAAATTTCAATTTTGTTAGTTTGGGGCTGGAGAGATGGCCCAGTTAAGAACACTGATTGCTCTTGCAGAAGACCCACATTTGAATCCTGGCATCCACCTGGTGGCTAACAACCATTGTAACTCCAGTTCCAGGGGATCTGACGCCCTCTCTGTCCCCTGCAGGCATTGTACAACATGGGTACATTTACATTTACATACATGCACATAAAAAAAATAAAAAAATTTAAAAAATTGCTAATTTAACAGAATTTATAAATATTTAATGTGAAAATAACTTAAATTACTTGTTAGGAATTATGTATTTCATGTAGCCAGAATACAATGGAATTTTTAAAAGAAATATCTTAATGGTTGCCAAGGGGACATCAATGAGGCATGGTGAAGACTCAATGAGAAAAATGTTATTTATATTTGTTGTCCTCTGTGTGTGTGTGTGTGTGTGTGTGTATGTGTGTGTTGTGTACATACACTTTAGTGTTCTAACTCAATGACCTGCATCCCAAGAATATTTTTGCCATTTTTGGATCTCTAACTTTGCTGAACATGTTTGAAATGGGCTCATCTTGGCTCTATGGTATGGGTGAGCTGTTTGTTTTTGTTTGTGTGGCTCCACATTTCAAACCAGTGACTGCATGAGTTACTTGTTTTCTTGTTATAATAAAATATCTGACAAAAACAAGAAATAAATGCATAAATAAATAAAAAGAATATTTAGAATATGGTAGCTCCACTTTTAGTTTTGGGGGGACTTTCATAGGGGCTGTACCAGTTCCTGCTCTCACCAGGCATACATTAACTGTTGATGTTTCAGTGATAGTCATTCTGGCAAGGATGTGATGGACTCTTGACAGAGTTTTGTTTTGTGGATCTGGGTCAAAATATGTACAAGATATCGATTTGGATATCAGTATCAGTCATGTGTAAATAATTAACATTTGCTAATGCAATCAGACACATAGTTTTCAAATGCATATAGTAAAATATATACCCAGCTATTCAACAAGTCTTGATAAATTTGAAAGGCTTAGAATCATCATGAACAGAAAAACAAAATCAAACAAAAATGTTTGAACTAATTATATGTCTGTCTCTTTTTATGTTATGAATATGTGTACATATTTTCTGGAATTCCTGTTGAGTCTCATATTGCTTTAGAACCTTGAGCAAGTTTTTAAGAACTTAAGCCACTTATAGTATTGATAAGAATCAGAAATAATTTAATGTTTTTAATATGAAGAACAAAGAGCAGCCATCAGATAGTAAATATAACATACAATGCAAGAGTCCTGTAAATTTAAGATCCCTGGTAAGAGACATAATACGGGATGACAAATCATATGCGCTTCATTGTTTATCTAATAAATTTTGAAATCACTGGAAAATTGTAAAATGGCTTCAGAAATATTCGATACTTGTATGTTGCTTATCTACATTTTATGGATGATTAAAGTGATCTCAAGAAAAGTCAAATACTGTGGCTTGGAATTGAAACTACAACAGTTTCACTAAATGGAGTACATTAATTTAATTACACTTCTCAATGCAATGAATGTTTCATTTCAAAGTTTTTCATAATTTCCAATGTTTACCTGTCTTATATCTGCTCATTCAGTTTCTCTGCCTCATAATCTGTCTCTAGCTCCTGTTGAAACCTAGGTAGGAGTTGACACATTCACCTCAGGCCCAGTCTGTTCTGCATAAGCTTACTATGAGATGTACTAGGAGACTTTCTTTAATTCCCAGAGGTCTTTATCCAGAGGAAACAGAAGAGACAAAGCTAGATAAAGCGGAGGACAAACAGAGGGTTCTTGTTCCCATCTTCCAGGGAACTGAGCATTTGGTTCTGGTAAGGACAATGGGCTAAAAATCCATTAGAAATTTACAGTTAATTCTCAGTATATACATATATATTGGATAGTCTGGAGGCTTAGCAGAAAGCTTAATTATAAGGCTATTTGCTAGTGTTTTGGCATCCATAGCATCTTATTCACTTGTTAATATGGCAAATAAAAGTAAACCTTATCAATTAACAAAAGAAAAGTTCCTGTCTGGTCAGTTAAGGATGTGATATGAGGAAGAAAAGGCTTGTAAAATGTTCTTGAAGTAATGAATAAAGTAGATGTTATTTACTGGTTATCTGCATAATGTTAAGACTACAGCAACTCTGAGTAGGTACTCTTATTTAGATTCTTTAACAAAAAGCACAAGGTACTTGGTGGCTTAGATTCACACAGGGTAAGATGCTGAGCTGAGCTGTATGCCCAGGTGTTCATGCATTAGCCTGAGGTCTGGTTTCTTTTTCCTTTAACTATAGCAATTCTAAGAGCTCTGGGCAATGTTTGACTTATGGACTATCTTTTTCAGCTCATTCTCTTTGGTAACCACTGTCCTAATCTTCATCCCATTTCTCTGATTCCATTACATGGCAATCTCAACAATCTAACACTTTGGCAAGCTGTCTCCCCTAAAAGTCAGACTCCATTTTCCAAATTTTGTCTCTATACTACAATGAACTTATTATAAAAATATGGACAAGAGGATTCAATCATCCTCTGCTGATTACTGCTACAGAAAGTAGAAGGTGCTGTAAAATTATTCTGCATGTTTTACATTTCTAACACCCACAGTAACCACTTGTATAGTAGCTGAAGTTCTAAATATGTTGATGAAAGCTATGTCAAGAAAAATAAAATCTAATCTGTACTTTTAAATGCTTATTAATCAGTGTTTACTATGGTGGCGGGAATGGGTTGGGTCAGGTTGCATAAAATTGTAAAGCTGCACAATAGAAATATTCCCTGGAAAACCTAAATAAATACTGTCTCAGAAGGAGGATAAAGAATAAAATTTAAGTACTGTTGGAAATGAGAACTTGTCATATAATTCTTGGTGGATCAGAAATTAGGTTGAATACAGGCTCCTTTTTATGACACCTCAAAATTCATTTCCACCTTTAAAATGCACTTGGCATCAAATCTGGAAGTGACATCGATGACACCAGTTCCCACCGGATGGACCCAGCTTATCTTGCTGGCTAGGTGGTTATCCCTCTCCTCCCTCACCATCTTCTCATGCGTCTCCTCTCAGTCTGCTTCCTGGATGCAAGAGGTCAGTGGTTCCTGAGGAGGATGGTCTTTGGTCAAAGTGTAGGAACAAGATTAGCTGTGTTCCCAAGATAGAATTTCCATACCAGTTCTCAAAATTTACTTGTCATGAATTTGCATTAGCCAGAGGGAGATAAATAACACATGGTCAAACTGTTGAAAGCTTTACCTCTGGTTTAAAAGATGCAGCTCTTATAAGTTGTGTATGTTTTTTCGTAAATTGTTCCTAAAGGTATAATATATTAATCCAGTAATGTTTATCTAGATTATTTTCATTTTACTTACATTGATATTGATATTAACACATATTCAAGCTTCAATATTGGAGAAGCACAGTTATTTTCAGATTATATTTCCAAGGGAAGATGAGTTAGATTTTTCTATTTCAATTTGATGTATAAAATTTCTGAAGTTGGGTTGGAGAGATGGCTCGGTGATTAAGGGCACTGGCTGCTCTTGCAGAGGACCGGGGTTTGATTCCCAGAACCCACATGGTGGCTAATAACCTTGTCTATACTCTTATTCTCTGTCTGTTGACCAGGTTAATTTGCCAACCAGGTTGACTTTGTTAATTGCCATCTGCTAAAAGAAGTTGATTCTCTGGTGAGCTTTGAGAGATGCACTAATCTATGGATATAACAATATGGCATTAAGAGTCTGTTAATACTATGTCCATTTAGCAAAATAATAGTAAGTTCTTCCTTATAGCCTGTGACCCGTCTAGCCACAGGTTCTTGGTTCTGATAACATTTCCAGGCATGGCTTCATCTTGTAAAGTGGGCCTTAAAGCCAATCAGAAGCTGGTTGGTTACGTGGATAGCACTCATGCCACTATTGCATCAGTGGGAATATCCTGCTAGGCTAATCATTATTGGAGCTTGCAGGGTTCACAGCTGGGCACTTACCATGGATGATTACTTTTTTCTTCCAGTAGAATGCATAACACCTTCAAACACTATGAAAGCTAGCCAAGAGAGATGAAGCTTGGAGCTTGAATGCCTTTTGTTTCTCTCTCTTGGCTGATTTCTCATTTTTAGGATTCCAGTAATATTTTGAATAAAAGTGCATATAGTGAATATCCTTGTATTGTTCAAGATCTTAGAGAGAAAGCTTTCAACTTTTCTCCATTTAGTATAATGTAAGCTACTGTCTTATTACATGCACAGTTAATTATGTGAAATGTTCCTTCTGTATCTACTAAGTTCAGCACTTTTGTGAAGAGCTTTGAATTTTGTTAAATGCCTTTTTTGGGCAGCTAATATGATAATAAAATGGATTTTATGTCTCAAAAAATTCTGAAATGAGATTAAAATCTCCTTGTAGCTCTGGCTGTCTATTGGTTCTTCCATCATACTTCACATTTAATCTATTTTTATATTAGAGTCTTTCAGTTTTTTAAAGTTAGTTTCTCTTTTTTGAGTTTATTTATTTATTTAATTAGTTTATTTTTCATATTTTATTGTTTTCATGCATTTTATATAATAGATCTTAGTCAATTTAGATCCTTCGCCCAGTCTGTGTCTCACTATAGCCTTCCCCCACTGGATTTCATGCATTCTGTCATATATGTTAAGGCCTATCCAGTCAAGTATTTGTACACAGATGTCTCTCAGAGCACGTTCATCCACTGGAGTCTAGTCAGTCTATCTAGAATCTCTCCCTTAAAGAAACATCAACTCTCCCTACCCAGAAGTAATCAGCTGCCAATAGTTCTTTGGCTAGTTGGGGCCTGCTGCCCATTTCCCCAGTTCTACGATAGATGTTTGTGTGTTGAGTCAGCATGGGTCTCGTGCATGCTGTCATCATTGCTCCTCTATGCCTATGGTGCATAGATTTGGACTTTTCTTGGTGTCCCACATTTCCTGCATATTCCATTCCTGGGTGTTTTTAAATTTTTGGAGTCTAGTTCTTCATCTTGGTCATCCAGTCTTGCTATTTCATTTTTCATTTCATTCATTCTGCTTGGGAGACTTTCCCCCTGTGCTGACTTACTGAGATTTTTCAGTTTCATCTTTGCTTTGGCTTGGGTTTTCTTTAATATTTCTATCTCTATTGTGAATTCACATTTCAAGTCCTGAATTATTTTTGTTATTTAATTCACTTGCTTATTTGTATGGTCTTGAGCCTTTGTCACAAGTTTATGCCTATCCTCCTTGAATTCTTTAAGTTGTCTATGTATTCTTTAAGTTCTTTGGTCATGTTTATAATTGTTCTTTTAAATTCTGCATTGTGGGGTTCTTGGGGGTGATTCTCATTATAGGATACTTCTGTAGGACTGGTGGGTTTTGTTTGGACATATTGTTTTGGTTTTTCATATTATTTACGTTTTCGTTTTCATGTTGTTTGGACATATGGATGTCTTTTGTTAGTTGTGTGCCTGGTAGGAAATTGTATTCTGCCTTTGCTTGGTTGAAGTTTAGTTCTGATTGTATTGATGTAGCTTGGTTGCTTTTTGCTCATGAAAAGTTAGTTGGTGTGTGCTGCAGTTTCTCACAGGGTAGTAGGCAGGTCTGTGGTAGGCAGATCCAGAAGGCCAAGGGAAGGCAGCGGTGAGGACAGCCTATGGAGGGTTTAACAAAGGTAGAGAATTGAGCTAGTTTGGGTTCGAGATACCAGGATGCAGTGGGCAGATCTGAGCTAAGAGGGTAGTTCAGAGAGCTGGGACAGAAAGAGAGGGCAAGCACCTGGGCCCAAGGCTAGAAGGGGATCCAAGACGCAGTGAGCGAGTGGTACCTGACTTACCAGGGTAGCAGGGCAGATCAGGAGGCCAGGGGCAACGCCGGGACACGTACAACCTGTGGAAGCTCTAACAAACCAGGCTAGAGTGTTGTGCTGCCCTGGGTTCGAAGGGCCAGAGCAGGCTGGGCCCAAGGTGGGACCAAGTGAAGGGGAGAGCTCTTTCTTTTAAAAATTATTTTTATTGACTTTTCATGCATTTCATATAATACATCTTAATCACATTTAGAGACCCCCCCGGTCTGAGGCCCTCGTACCCCCACTGGATTTCATGCACTCTGTCATATACTTGTCTTTCATTTTTATTTATTTAAACGGTTTTTATCAAAGCATAAATCTACTTTTATGTATCTACTTTAGTTTGAATCAATGAGGGGGCACAACATCACACAGATTCTGGGTCCATTGGCCTTTGCAGGAAGGTAGCTTCAAATGTGGCACAAACCCTGCCACCGTTTCCATGGGCCCGAGTTACGTTTCCCCGGATTACTCTGGTTCTGTTTCGTTAGCCACTGGACGTCACTATGCTGATTTTTGCATTACACACGTAAGCGTATCTCCTACCTAAGTGGAATTCAGTTTCATCTCAGCATAGCCACCTTCGATTTTAAGAAGAGCTGTATATTCTCTTTGGTTCTGGAGACCTCACTTATAGGCTGCAAAAGTGGCCTTATACCACAGCCTTCCAGATATATTTTCCTTTTAGAAGTCCTTTTCCCAACAGGTCTCCACCAGTGCCAACATGGCAGAGAGCTAGCTAAAAAAAATGAGAATGTCATACACCAGTGTTCTAGTACATTATTTCTATTTCTCCTTCTCCCTGACTCCAACCTCTTCCGCATCTCCACTCGCTCTTGACCTCTTTGGTTATTATTGCTACATACATATAAACATTCACACATACATGTACATCCTACCGACTCCACTTAGTGGTGCTTCATACATGTGTTGAGGGCTAACGACTTGGGATTGGATAACCTGTCATAAGGAAACACAATCTTTGGGAAAATTATTTCTCCCTCTCCACAGCTGTGCATTTCCTATAGCTCTTCATCTGGAGGTCGGACCCTGTGAAATTTCTCTTATCCACGTTATCATGTGGATTGGTGTGGTCACTATGCAGGGCTCATTCAGGAAATCATATAGTGATTTTGTAAATGCACCTTCCCTGTCACGTCTAGAAATCATCTGGTAGTAGGTATCTTGGTGCTCTGGCTCTTAGGCACAGTAAAAGATGCTAGAGGAATCTTGGCTAATTTCTTAAGTTAAAATTTATTTCATTTTTTTATGAATATATGCAGTTATTCACATTGATTATTAATGACAGAAAAGTTTATATTGACTATATTATATATTTGTGTTATTCTGAAAATTGGTAGAAATTATTCCCCATTGGTTTATCTCTAAACTGAAAAAGGTATGAATAAATGACAGTATTATATCTTGCCTCTGACCATAAAAAATGAACTTTTTAATGGAGACTGTGAAAGGAAAGTCAGATTTTAACTTATTAGGTAGGCAGATCTTTAATATGTGCTTTTCAAAAGGAAACTGAGTGGCTAGGAGTTTTTCCTTAATTAAAAAAAATAAACAATAGATCACAGAGATAAGAGATAAAATAATCAATGGGGTCTGGTAAGATGAAAATATTCAGGATACAACTGTCCTGTTCAAACTACCAATAAAATGATAAGATGAAGACCTAAAGTGTGACCCATAATTAGTTCATTTTGAGAAGACAACATAATGCCTGAGAACATGGGTGAATGTGGAAACCTTTCAGGGTGAAGCCCTTGCTTTATTCATCTCACATGTGCAGTGCACAACTGTTCTGTGAATGATGTTAATGTTTTTATACAGTTGTCTGTAATTTTGTAAACTTACATTTGTGTTTGGTTCCTCATAAATATCTAGAGGAAATCAATTTTCCTGAACTAAAATAGTATTCAGATAGGTCAAAGAGGTGAAATAAATTAAAATCAATAAAGAGGGCAAATATGTTTGAGCACAGCTTGTTATGTTCATCTTTAAACATAATTTCCGAAGAATACATTTATTCATGGATAATTTGTACATAATAAAAAAACTTCCCTCCTAAGCTTAAGGCATTGATTAACCCAAACTCACATTCCAGCACTTAATGTTTATCAAGTATTTTCAGTGTTCTCTATTTTATTAGACTATTATTTCACGATTTCTTCCTTAAAGTTCAGGGCTTTTGTTGTAAAGTCAACATGGAAGCTGCTTAAATTTGTGGAAGGATTTTGGGGATTCTGGAGCTTCTGGGCCTTTTTAATTTTTTTTCCTGATCCTGAAAAACAGTTGAAATACCACCAATTTAGGAAAAATTGTTAGGAGTGAATTTGTTACACTGGGTATATGGACATGTTAAAGGACTTACAGTGAACTTGAAGAATGCACTGTTGACTGTGTAAAATAAACTTCTGTGAAGTGTGCAAAAGTTCTCTTTGTCCTGTGAAACCAGAGATGATCCAAAAGTATGACTGCCTTTGTTCATGTGGTTTCAGGTCCAGCTGCAGAGCTCTGATCCTCCCACATGTCTGCCCTTAGCAGCTCTGAGATCATATATTTTCTTCTAATTGGGATCCCAGGACTAGAACATGCCCATATATGGATCTCCATCCCCATATTCCTCATGTACCTTGTTGCCATCCTGGGTAACGGCATCATTCTCTTCGTTACCAAGACAGTGCCCTCCCTCCATGACCCCATGTTCTACTTCCTCACCATGTTGGCTGTCTCAGATATGGGCCTGTCCCTGTCTTCGCCTTCTACCATGCTGGGGATCTTCTTCTTCAGTGCCATGGGAATTTCCCCCAATGTCGGCTTTACTCAGGAATTCTTTATCCATGGATTCACGGTCATGGAATCCTCTATGCTTCTGATCACGTTCATGGACCACTTTCTTGCCATTCACAGCCCCCTAAGATACAGTTCAATCCTCAGTGGCAGCAAAGTTACCTAAATGGGACTGATCTTAGCCTTCAGGAGCACTATTTTAGAGCTTCTGTTCCCTTTCACTCTGAGGAGGTTGAAATACTATGAGAGGAATCGCCTTTCTCACTCCTACCACCTTCACCAGGATGTCATGAAGCTGGCCTGCTCAGACAACAAGGTCAGGTTCATCTATGGCTTCTTTGTGGCTCTCTGTATGATGCTGGACTTGGCACTGATTGTTATGCCTTATGTACTGATCTTGAAGACTGCACTCAGCATTGCATCTCTGGCAGAAAGACTCAAGGCCCTGAATACCTGTGTCTCCCACATCTGTGCTATGCTAATTTTCTACGTGCCCATCATCATCCTGGAGGCCGTACATTGCTTTGCCAAGCACAAACCCCCCTAGTTGTGATCCTTATTGCTGATATGCTCCTATTGATGCCACCTCTGATGAACCCCATTGTGTACTGCATAAAGACCCGGCAAATCCAAGAGAAGTTCTTGGGAAAGTTGGTTAACACAGGTGTGAGATCAGAACATGATTTATAAGAAATAAACGATTAGCCCTTGGCACTGGCAGGAACGCGCTATGTGTCTATTGACCTGGCAGTCATCATCTAACGAAAAACTGGAGTGACACAGTGAAAAGTTTCTGAAGTATAGAATTTACAGTGGAGTTGAGAGCATAACAGTAGAAGTAATATTTGAGAGATACAGTGTGGTTCACAGAGACTCACCATTTTTAATGGAGTCGAAATGAAAACGTGATAGATCAGTTAGATTAGAAAGCCTTTGGAGACTGGATATGGTTTGAATAGGAAGACTATCATTTAGTTAATGGTTATTAAAATAGTCCTACAGTGCATAATGATAAGGGAAAAAGTAACACGTAATAGTAATGTGGTAAATGGTGAGTGAGCATTTTGGATAAAATGGCTGAACTGGAGCATCTAAAACCAATTCGAACCCAGAAGGCATTGAAAAGTCTCTTAGGTGTATTTTTGATGGTGGAATCTCTGATCCATAAGCAAGATGAACTTAATCTGGGAAAGACAAGGAGCTGCTGCGGGTGAGGCAGCCCTCACCCGTGCTGTGAGTGACAGCTCTGGGACAGACATACAGAGATGAATGGTATGCTACTGCTTTTCTTTCTCTCGTCTGTTATTATAAAACAAAAGTAATTATATGAAGCTCACACATTCCAGGAAGTATCTGCAAAATCATTTTAAACTGTGTGATGCTGCTGTTTAGTCCTTTCTGTCATTCTGCTTGCAGTTTTCAAAGGAAATGCAGCTCGTCTAATAGGCTTCTAAAATTAGATCCCTACAGGACACAACATTTTATACCAAGATCATCTTCACAAAAAAGTTATATAGTAAACATTTTCTCATGCAAATAAGAACTATTTTAAGTAAATATTTAAAGGGTGAGTATGTACTTGGAAGTTCAGTTGGAAGTGAGGCACCTGTCAAGGCTGCCTCCCTCCTCCCCTCCCCCACTCCCTTCCATCCTCTTCTACAACCTTCCCCTCCTCTTTGCTTTCCATCCAAGCCTTCCAGCGTCCTTGTTTCCATCTGTCTCTCCTTGCACGTTTCCTTTCTTTAGAAGCCTTAGTGATCTCCTACTTGGTTTAATAAACCATGCCGTGTCTCCACAATAATATGTGAACTCCCTGCAACCCTTCAACTAAATCTCATCCCTGTTTCCCAGTCTAATATCACCCTCTGTTTGAAAGGAACATCTTTTCTTTCCTCAGTTATTTCAGTAACCTCCTAGCTTATACCACTTCCTCATGCAGGTGATCTTTTATATATCCTGTTTCTGGACACAATTCTCCAATGACATCTCATCATCACATTCTCATTGAAATTCTAAATCTGTCAATGACCTGCATGATATAGAACCATTGCCTCTCTCTTCTTTCTTGATGTCCTTGCCATGTAAACACATTTTATCTTGGGATTTACATATGCTTTTCTCTCTATTTGCAGTCTTTCCTCCCAAGCTATCTGGTGTTGCCACCTCCCATGCTTGCAATACTTCTTTCTCAGCAAAGATTTCCTTGGCCTTTATAAAGCTGCAGTCTTCCTGCATATGGTTTACTCTTCTTTTCCACACTAACTTTTCTCCATGAACTTTTCATGCTCTAAAACACTATGTTTTCTTCAGTTTTCATGTTTCTTACCTGCCTAACCTCACCAGCATCTAAGGCTCCCAGGGACAGTTTTGTCTGTTCTCAAAATCAAGCACACTGGTTGGTGTAAAGCAGGCACTCAGTAGATACTAAGTGAATCACCAAGTCTATAGCAACTGCAAGTTCCAGTTCCTGTGGCTTCCTGACTATACCTAAGGCCCTGTTTTCCTCTTGGTCTGCCACCATACCACTTTAACAGATACTCTTTGTTTTTGTCTTTTAGTACTAGGCATCAAGTTCAGGGTCTCACACATTCTAGGCAAGTGTCTGCCACTGAGTTTGAACTCAGTTTTCAAGAATTATATGTAATACTCTTGGTTCCATTGTGATTTTCTCACAGAATGCTTTGCTTTGTGTAGAATGCAGTTTGTCCTCCACATCACCAGGATTCTGCCAGCATGATGTGCAGCTGCAGATCATTCTGAATGATAAAATAGTCCACAGAGCTCCTCTCTTCTATAAGATCCCCTGTAGAAAGACCCCCCCCCTCCACCTCCAGGCTCTTTTCTTTCTGGGTTGTTCTGGCACACCTTACTTATTTAGCACACATTCTCCATGGTATGCTTCAGTCTGTACTACTCTGGCTCTTGGTGGTTTGTTTTAGAAATAAAAGAAACTAAAGATTATTGTAATCCAAAATAATCTAAGAATTACCTTAGAAACTTTCTTCTTCTTTTTATTTAGGGGGAGAATGAAGAATTTGCTTTAAATGTCATCAATAACATTTATTTGTATTGTAAACTTAAGCCTCATTTGTCCCTTGATCTTGTTTGTCTTATTTATCTAATCGGCCAATACAAATATTTGTCCTGTCAATATTATTTTGAAAAATGCATACATTGTAGAGTAGATAAGTTAATCTAACTTGTATTGTCTTACACATATTTTGTGCTGAGAGCACTGAATATCTGCTGTTTGGAACTGATAAATTTGTTTTATGAGAAAATTAAACTCAGGGTAGTGGAGAGATGGCTCAGCAGTTAAGAGCACTGGCTGTTCTTGCAGACCCAGGTTTGATTCTCAACACTCACATAGTAGCTAACATCTGTCTGTAATCCCAGTTCTGGCCTTCACAGGCATTGCATGACATAGATGTACTCGCACACATGCAGGCAATACACTCATACACATAAAAATAAAAATAGTAACATATTTTTAAAAAAGAAAATTGAACTTAGACAAGATCAAAACAATATAAAATACAAGATCGAATAAGCTACTACACTGTGCCTAAATCATACTGAAGGTATCTTTGAAACTGACTTTATGTCAACAAAATAACTGATTATATCAGAAGACATAACTAATTTATTGGTCCTGAATAACACTTTATAAATTCAGAGTCACTGAGGAATTACATATATGCCTGAGAACTTTCAAGGTTTCAAGTGTTTGTGTGTTCACTTTCGTGTATGCTATAAACTATGCATAATCCACAAATATTTCATTTTATACTATTTGCTATGTATTGATGTTACATGATGATACCCAAAGTACATCCACAGACATCGTGAAGATACAGTTTTCTCATGCTAGATGGGATGAGGCACTTTGGTATAGGGTAGGAGGCCCATATATGAGAGATATATCAAACGCTCTAGGAGATCTTAAAGAGACAAATCACAAGTTAGACAGTGTTCTGCGTAAACCTCAAGGGAGGCAACTTGGTCTTTAGCAAATTCGAATTTGAAATCTTGCTACTACTGCTGGTCAAGAGCATGGCATCCTCACGCTTCCTTCTAAATGCTCCAGGCTTCCCTCACAGCATCTTGGCCAGGCTAATTTTCCCCACAAACATCTCCAAGCTAAAATTTCAAATACTCTATTGATAGGTATTTCTCATAAACTAACAACTTCTTTTTTTAATCTCCAAAAACATGGAGATACTGGAGTAAAGCACATACAAATAATTTTTTTTTTCTTAACCTTTAATACCTAACCTTAAAAGAGTCACAGGGTCAATTCCACAGCATTCAATTCTTTGAGACACCTATGCAGTCTTACTCAGTTTCAAGAAAAAAAACCAGACTCCAGCTCTTGATGTAGACAGACTGTGTTTCTGGGGGAAGGAGGGAGATTAAATACATTTCTGCTGACATTTTTGGAAAATACAACTTACCACATCATACTACACCATAGTTCATCTTCACCTTATTAAAAGAAAATTATGTGAGAACTGCAATTCCTTCAACCTTGTGTATATTAGTTGAGTAAACAAGTATCTCCTCTGTTTCAAACATGGAAGATTAACAATGGAGGCCTGAGGGTACATTGAGGGACAGAGTGACTTTAGCTACAAAAGGCATGGGTTACTCGATCCCGGATCTGTTTGGTCTTCACACTATAGACAATGGGGTTCATCACAGGAGGAAAGAGAAGGTACACAAAACCCATGACCACCTGCACCAGATGGGGGGCCTGCTTCCCAAAGCGGTGGATGACAGACAAGCCAATCATGGGCGTGTAGAAGAGGAGGACAGCACAGATGTGGGAAACACATGTGTTGAGAGCTTTGAGCCTCTCGGCCCTGGAGGCAATAGATAACACGGTGCGCAAGATGAGGGCATAGGAGAAGAGGATGAGCAGCGAGTCCACACCCACCGTGGACATGATGACGAACATGCCGTAGATGCTGTTGGCCTTGATGTCCGCACAGGCCAGTTTCATCACTTCTTGGTGGAGACAGTAGGAATGTGAGAGGACTGGGGAGCCGCAATAGGGGAATCGTTTGAGCATAAAAGGCAATGGGAAAATGAGTGCAACACTCCGGCCCAGAGAGACCAGACCTATTCTGCCAATGACTGTGTGGGTGAGGATGGAAGCGTAGTGCAAGGGACGACAAATGGCCACGAAGCGGTCAAAGGCCATGGACAATAGTACAGAAGACTCCAGGAAGGACAAGCAATGAATGAAAAAGAGCTGGGCAAAGCAAGCATCGTGACCAATGTCTCGTGCCCCAACCCAAAAGATGCCCAGGACGGTCGGGAGGGTGCAAAGAGAGAGACCCAGGTCAGTCAGAGCCAGCATGGACAGGAAGAGGTACATAGGCTCGTGGAGGGAGGGTTCTGTCTTAATGATGAAAAGAACTGTGCAGTTTCCCAGGATGGAAGCCAGGTACATGAAGCACAGTGCAAGGGAGATCCAGATGTGCATGCTCTCCAGCCCAGGGATGCCACTCAGCAGGAAGGTAGAGGACATACTGCTGTTTCCCAGGGATCCTGGTGTCATGGTGCTTGGAGACAATGGGTGAGCTGGATTCTTTCCAAAATCCCAAAATGAATTATAGAAGTGTTAGTGATTGACTGAACCTGGCAAAAATGGAAAATTCAAAACAAACAAAAAGATGAGAATGAAAAAAATCTTAGGACTGCATAGCTCTTCCAAGAGGTAATTTTACTCCTGCCACAGTTCTTGATTTTTTGAGAGTGAGTCTCGTGTGTTCCAGGCTGGTCTTGAACTTGTCATGTAGCTGAGGATCATCTTGAACTATTGATCTTCCTGGTCCACCTTTCCCAATGCTGAGATTATAGGTATGTGACACCTTACCAGATTATCAGCATCTTTTTGAAGGAAATATTTTGTAGTCTCACAGTTTCAAAGAATAACAACAACTTGTAAAGTAATTTACTAATTCTTTGCAACTTTTAAAAGCTAAACCAGAAAAATGGGATCTTTGAATTGTGTTCCTCTATCCTTTCATTCAGGCCTGGCCTCCAGACCCATGTGTGTTTTTTCTTTCTTTCTTTGTTTTTTTTTTTTTTTGAGATACAGTTTTGCTATGTAACCCAAGCTTGGTCTTTGCTTCTGGGCTGACATGATCCCCTGCCTTGAGCTCACGGATTTCAGGAATATACCACCAAGTCTTTGGGATTTTTATTATGCTTAGTTAAGTAAGAAAATTGTGAAGCTGGGATAACTCAAGGTATTTTTTGTTGTTGTTGGCACTGTAGGTGGTCTGCCACACAAAAAGTCTTTCACCAATAAAGATCATAGCTTTGGGACACTCTTTCTTCTACTGAATCTCATCTTCTTGGCTTCCAATAATTGTTCTGTTTGCTCCTCCAAGGTAAGAGGGGAGCACATCTTCCCAATCATTCTGTACATACGATTTGGCTACTCTAATGAACAGCCCTTCTCAAACGCCATTCACTTTTTCTTCCAGGACCTTCACTAATGTACCTGCTTTTCTTTCTTTCCTTTTCTGTTTCTTGTCATATGTTACCTTCCCCTGTTTGCCTTCTTTCCTGTACGTTGATGTTTCTACTTCCTGTCTTGTTTCTGTTCTCTTCTGATTTTTCCAGCTGTATAAAATCTCTAACCCATTGACAGTCTTTCACCCACCTCTCCCTTCTGATCTTGCTGACATAGAAACATTGCCAGTTCTAGCTTAAATATTATGCTCAGTTCACAGGACTCCAGAAAGACCCAGAGGGTGTGTGGCAGCCATCTCTCAAACTGTACCCATTTTCTATGGTGTGAAACCAGAGCCATGATCTTCCATATTCAGCCAGCATCTGGTGTTCTTTTTGAAGCCTAGCAATCCAATTTTTGCAGACCTACATGAAAGACTGTGACTTCATCACCCATTATATACTAAGTCTACAAAATGCCATAAAGGCCAACCAATAATGCTGGTAAGGCCTATCTATAGATGGAGAGAAATAATTGCTTAGAGATCCAGTCACTGGGTAGATGTTAGAGACAGGACTTCCTTGTATGCAGAAGTGGCCCAAGTTCCTAATCCTGATAGACTGTGAGGCCAGGCATGGCAGGACTTGGCTTCATTTACCTCTGTAAAATATAGTAATTACTTACTATGTTTTTCTCTCATGAATACAAATTAAGTTTTAGTTAATCATTAGTGACTTAAAGAAAATTATATCTGTTTCTGTGATTACAGAAATAGCAAATGTCTGAAATGGGATTTAATAGCTAACATTTATTGGGGTTGTAAATAGCTTCCAGGCTTTCTTCTCGCATACATGATAATTTGGTGACAAATAGTAGCAGTTAGCATAAAATTAAAGGCATAATAGGTCTTTGAAAATGGGGACTATTTACCTAACCTAGCTAGTGTTGGAGATGTCTGTTTAATCCCCAGATTCTTCTTTTCCATAATCAGTTGTCACTACATTATTCATCAAAATTAACTCAGTCTAATTGTGGTATAAACTTACTTGTAATGGCCTCAAATGCTGCTACTCAAAAGAGAAAAAATCAACCAAACAACATCCATTAGATGAAGTAGGATAAAAAAGAACACAAATACAATTCTTGTGAAAATTTAGTATCTTCCAGGTACCATATCTGCAACAGTCTAATTCCATTAGGATTTATAAAGCTTTGAAAGATAATATTAATGCCTTGAATTGTCCAAGTAGAGCATATTCACGAGTTTGATAATGTGTGTAATGTCATACAGTTGCCTAACAACAGAGGTGGAATTGAAACCTAAATCTCTAGAACCAAAAAGCTTATAATGAAAATTGAAAAAAAAAAAAGTCAAACCTGGGCAGCTGTTTAGTAGCCTGAATTGGATGCGCATCAAATAAGAAATGATTTATAGAGATATTGTATTGGGAATTTCTGGGAGTCAGGAGAAGGAGAGGAAGTTTGTTCATGCCACGGGACGACACTTGAATTTTTCCATAATGGTACCAGCCCTGAGCTCAAGTTTGTAGGGAAATGTCTGGGCAACTCATATGCACACATTAGCAGAGGGTTTTATGAGCATGTATGTGGCAGTGAGGTAAGTAGTTATACATAGCAAGTAGTTACAAAAGATCATGAGAATGCAGCAGTTTGGCAACTGAAGATTTCTGTTATATGGTAAGTAAACCAGTAATAAAACGCAGGGTGAAGGGTGGATTCTTGCTTACCTTTCTCATTCTTTTCTTATCTCTTGTTATCTCATCTTTCTTCCCAAGAGCTTCATTGTCAGTAAATTTCCATTGCCACCACAGTATCAAAAGTCAGTTCTTATCCTCTAATTAGAAGTTGTTCCTGTCATTGTAAGTGGGTAGCCCTGAATGGGAATCAAGGAGAATGGTAAGGATAGGTTGGAATAGGGGACTTAGAAATAGAAGGTCCACAACAATGAAGTCAAGAAAGTCTGCTTTGGAGTGAATATTGATAGAGAGAGAGAGAGAGAGAGAGAGAGAGAGAGGGATTTTAGTAAGGTGACTATTTTAAGACCTTCTCATGGAAAGATTGTCACAGCGTGTATCCATCTGGGGGAAATTTCATTTTTCCTAATCAGTAGTATTTAGGTCAGTTTGGATAAAGGAGTAATCTACCCCATGATCTTCTCTGATTGCTCTGCTTGAACATCTCTTTCTGAAGGGATTTTAACAACTTAATGACTTTCTTGATTCTATTTTTGGTAAGGAAATAATCATTTTACATTACAGAAAAGCTTATCATCCAGAGGGTCAGGTAGCTTTCTAACCATCTATACTTTTTTCTTATTAAAAATTCTCCAAAGTACCCTAAATTTATACAGAGTTTGGTAATAGATGCTGGACCATAGTAACGGAATCTGACTGTACCTCGAAGTTTCACTCCTAACTTGTCTCTGATTCTTATCAATATTCCTGCTATTACCACAGAAGACAACTTCCTGGGCACAAAACTGAGGAAACGACTGGATATGAGAAGGCCTTTGTCTGATTTATGTACTTGTTCTGAGGCCAGACCTGATATCTCATGCAATTAGGAAGTCCTAACTGCAGCACCTGTCATTTCAGCAGGCATCCTTGGTAACTGTTTCTGGTCAGCGCTCCTTTTCTTGCCTCTACAAAGCTCACACTGAGTCTTTGGGGAACTCTTGCTGGCAACACAACTGAACACTAGACAACTGTCAACTGTAGTAACATCACATACCAGGGCTTAGTCCATGGGCTGAAGACCTTCCGCCAAGGAAAATGAAGTGGAAAGTAGAGACCATGGAGTTACAGAAAGATTGGAGGATGGATATATAAACCCCTGGTTTTGTGTAACTGAGATGCCACTGGGATTCTTTCAATTGCCTTTAATCAACTCCCTACTGAGACTGGGTTCTTGGGCCTCATTAGCTCAGACTCTGGAAGGGAAAGAATAGAGAGAAGAGAGCTCTTGTAAGATGAGCAGCCCAACCAATGACTGCCAGGTACTTGGACCCAATCCTGGAGGATATGGAGAAAGATGTACACATTGTCCACAATTCAGTAAGGCAGAGTAGGTGTTACTAATGATATTTTATGTGTGATGTAACACATTTCAATTAAAGTACATTGCATGTAGCAGAGTGAGTGTTAGGATAGATAAGCACATATGCTACCTCAAAAGTGATTTTAGTAAGGTAGCCCAGAGAGACCATATGCTATCTCAAAAGTGATTTTAGTAAGGTAGCCCAGAGAGACCAATACCACATAATATCAGTCATACATGGAATATGAAGAGTTGATCTTGGAGATGATGAAAGTCTAGTAGTTACCAGAAGGGGAGCCTCGGGGTGAAGGAGATGAGGAAAGGCTACTCAATGGGTGCTAAACTACAGTGGTCTAGAAAGACATAAGTTCTGGTGAGCAATTACAGAAAAAGCATGATCAGCTTTAAAAAAAATTATTGACTTTTTTGGGGGGCTGGAGAGAAGGCTCAGTGGTTAAGAGCACTGGCCATTCTTGCAGAGGATTCAGTTCTCAGCATCCACATGGCTGCTAACAGCCATCTGTAACCCCAGTGTCAGGGGATCCAGTGCCTTCTTTTGACCTCCTGAGGCATTGCATGACATGGGTGTACTTGCTTATGTGAAGGCAATACAACCATACATGTAAAATTTAAAAAAATAATAAAATATTGATTTAGTGTGTATATATATATATATATATATATATATATATATATATATGTCTAAAGAGTCTTATCTGTGTCCCCAAATGTTCTTCAGTGTGGGTCTTTCCACTGGAAGATATTATCTCTTCTCCTCCAGGCAGCCACCAATTGTCAAAAGTTCCTTAGATTGGATTGCAATTTCTTACCCACTTCCCCTTGTCTGTGTTGGAATTTTGTCAGGTTTGAGCTTGCATAGGACTTTCATATGCTCTCAGTACAGAATCTGGGTGTGTAACTCCATGATCTCACCACAAGATCTGAGGGGGAAACTCCATGGTAGTATTCATGCTTAGTATGTATGAAGCCCTGGGAATCAAATTCAAATAGACAAATAAAATCCCTGACATTTTTATAGGATGGTACAAGGATTTGAAGAGGTAAGCATCCATTCATTAAGTTCTGGGAGAGTTGATAGACAGAAGAATGAAGACCCATTTTGTCAAAATATTGACTCTCTCTAGCAATTAAAAGGTAAATATGAAGGAATCTTCCAAACTCTCCAAACCAGTCCCAAAAGTTTATCCCAATGCATTGGCCAGGCTAATCCTTTGGAACGTGGGTAATTCTGAGGTCATACTTCGTTAGACTTTTGGTTGAGCACACTCTATGCAGATTTAGTTGAACGTATCAGTGTTTATTCAAATCACAGTCTTGTTGATGCTCACTAGATTTCCAGTGAGGCTTTTATCATGCAGATGTCTTGGTCTCATGCTTGCCACAGCAAATCAGGAATTTGACATTTGAGACCATCATAAGAATATGCCAGATTCTGCACAAATTTGTCTTTGTGGTTTGTTAAAGAAAAAACTTTCTTTTTTTTTTAATTTTTGGGAGTCTCATAGCTGAGTACAGTCTTTGCCTTATTTCCATCCCTCAGAGTCCCATCATCTCCTCCCACGCGTCTTGTCCCTTCGGCTCTTATGTTCTTTCCGCTCTCTTCCATGTTGTTCCCTGAGGAGTGAGTCTAGAGGGGGTATTGTGGATGTTCATGTGTCACGCAGGGCTGGGCACCTCAGTCTGCTGTTCCCTGATCTTTAGAAGCTGTGGAACTCTGTAGTAGTCTCCATCTGTTGCAAATAGAAGCTATTTTTTTTCCCTCAAAAATTAAAAAAAAGAAAAATTTTAACAAATCTTTAACAAACCACAAAGATAAATTTATACAAAATCCTGCATATTCTTATGATGCTCTCAAATGTCACTTGTCTGAAGGTAAGGAATTATGTTGGTTTAGGGAAGTGACAGAAGTACATTTTTCTCTAGGGTCTATGACTTATCTAGCCATATGGACTTGACTAAGTTTATAGTGTGATACATGATTTTCATCTAATTGAGTGGGCCTTACATCCAATTAGACAGTTATTCATCTTCCCTCAAACAAAATTGCCATCATTTCATCAACTGAGATAGTTTGCTGGGTTCCTCCTTGTTGTAGTTCATAGCTTTACAGCTGGGCAGGATCATTGATTGGTTTTCTCTTTTGGAAGCTTGCATAATGTATTTTGATACTTTGAGAAGCAGGACAGGGACCACATTAGAATGAAAGTGTAGAAAAAATATTTTAAGCAAATGGCTCAAAGAAACAAGCAGACGTTGCTGTCCTAATATCAGGCAAAGAGACTTCAAATGAAAATTAATCAGAAAATATAAAGAACATTGCTTCATTCTGATCAAGGGAACAATCAACCAAGAAGACATGGTAATCGTGAATATACATGCACCAAACTCTGGTGTACCCAATTTCATGAAAAAGAATACTGCTACTGGACTTTAAGACAGAGATTAAAAATCTCTTTATTTTTTAAACATTTTTAATCTAATCAGTGTGTGTTTCATACAAAACATCTCAATCAATCTTAATTATCTTTATTATCCCCTTTCCCACCGGCACCTCCATAGCCCCAATTAGAATCCATACATTCTTTCATCTGTGTTAAGACCTATTGTGTCAAGTTTGTGTTCCCAAATGACCTCATCTTCAACCAACAGTAATCACCTGTCAATATTTCTTAAGCAAATGTTGGGGTCTTATACCCATTTCCCCAGTGCCATGCTCGGTTTTTGTCTGCTTGAGTTTGCATGGATATTGCACATGTAGAAAGGATTACTGTAGATTCATGTAAGCAGGGTCCCAGGAGCTTGAAGGATTCTATTTCCATATGGTCACACACCTCCTCAGTGGCTCTTACAGTATTTCGGCCCCCTCTTGCACAATGGTCCCTGAGCCCTTGGTGAGCGAAACCTTGCATAGGAGTGCTGTACAGGGACCCACACTCTGCAGATTCTTAATCATGCTTTAGCCATTTCTCACCTTTTGTGTTACTGGCCCTTTGTTGCATGGGGGAGCTTCATTAATGAGAGTTGAGAGATTCATTAGTGACTTCTTTACCCCTTGTTCTATATTGCATGAGCCTTGGGTGTAGAGGCTGCACTGTAGACGTGCAGCTTAGGCATGGGCAATTCACAATCTATATTTGCGACTAGTTATTGTTATTCTTTAGTCTCCGTGTGGTGTAAAAGAAGCTTCTTTGATGAGTGGTGACTGGAACACTTGACTGTAAATATAAGGATACATAAGGATACCTATTTTACATTTAGTAAGATATCACATTAGCCTAGGGAAGTGACGACCTTGAGATTTCTCTGAGATCTATGACCTCTTGTATTTTGTTATGATTAAAGTACCACACATGAGTTTCTACCTATTGAGTGGGCTCTAAGACTGATTAGGTAGCCATTGATTGGCCCCACAATAAAAGAGCTGGAGAGATTGCTCATTGGTTAAGAACACTGGGTATTCTTGCAGAAGACTATGGTTTTAATCCCAGCACCTACTACAAGGTGCCTAACAACCATCTGTTAACTGCAGTTCCAGGGTATTCGATTCCTTCTTCTGGCCTCTGCAGGCACTGTATGATGTGGGTGCTCTTAATACACATGAAAATATAATGCTCATACACATAAAAATAAAAATAAAATGAATAAAGAAAAAGAGTTCACCACACTATTTTCCATAGGGGTCACATGAGTTTACAATTCCAAGAGCAGTGAATAAGCATTCCTCTTTCCCCACATCTGTCCAGAATTTGGTGTCATTTATTCTCTTGATATTAACCAGTCTAACTTGGGTAAGATGAAACCTTGAAGTGGTTTTAATTTGCATTCCCCTGATTATTAATGATATTGAACACTTTTTAAGATGTTTCTCAGCAATCTTTATTTCTTTTGAGAACTCTGCTCAGATCCATAGCCCATCTTTTAATTGGGTCATTTGTTTTCTTGATTTATTTTTGTTCTTTATATTTTCTAGATATTAAACCTTTGTCATAGGTGTCACTGGTGAAGATTTTCTCCCATTTTGTGGGTTTTCTCTTCACCCCCCTGATTGTTTCTTTTCTGCATTTCTTGAGGTTTGTTTTGTGCCCCAGTATGTAGCCAATTTTGGAGAAAGTTCCATGGAGTGCTGAATAGAATGTGTATTCTTTGGTGCTTGGTTGGTTTGTTAGGTTCATTTGAAGCATGGTATTGTTTTGTTCTCTGTATGGCTGACCTGTGTAGTAGAAAGTGGTGTATTGAAGTCTCTACTCTTAGTGTGTTGGGATTAATCTGTGTCTTAAAGTCCTGTAGTACTGTTTTTATGAAGTTGGGTGTACAGAGTTTGGTATATGTTCATGAGTGCAATGTCTTCTTGGTTAATTGATTCTTGATCAAAATGAAGTGATTCTCTTTATCTCTTCTGATTAGTTTTAGTTTGAAGTCTGTTTTGCCAGATATTAGAATGTAAATTCCTGCTTGTTTCTTTATGCCATTTGTTTAGAATATTTTTTTTCCATCCTTTCATCTTATGGTAGTACTTGTTCTTGAAGGTGAGATGGGTTTCTTGAAGAAAGAAAAGGATGGATTTTGTTTCTTAACCCATTCAACTAACCAGTTCTTTTGAATGAGGATTTTAGTCCATTGATATTTAAATTGATTATTGAAAGGTGTGTATAATTTTAAATTCAGTTTGCATCTTTGATCTAACGTTGTGGTTCTCCAATTATAACTTCATCTAGTTTCTTTTTGTTATCTTTTGGATATAGTCATTCATTTCTTCAGCTCTTTCTATTGTATGGTTCTGGGTTCGAGAGACCAAGCAGACAGAAGGGACCAGAGACTTCACTGGGAGCCAACAGGACCTAGTTTATTAAAAGAAGACCAGATGAGAAGACCAGATGGGACTAGCTTCTCCATACTCTGGAAACCCAGAGCATGCCTGGGGGGCTAGCCTCTTGGAAGAGATGTGGGAGACTAGCCCCCTCATCTTGGGGCTGGTGTGCCTGGCTCCTGGCTCCAGATTGGGAGAGAGAGGAGAGAGAGAGAGAGAGAGAGAGAGAGACTTCCTCAGGGTGGGTATTAGCTGATCAGTAGGTGGGAATCTAATTTGGTTGTTTGGCTGGAGTGGCCAAGGTGTCTACTGGAAGGAGGGAGGGTCCTTCAGTCACATCTTACATGTATTGCTTCAAATATTCTCTGAAGGGTTGGTTTTCTGGATTTGAATTCTTTCAGCCTAATCATGTCATGGAGGATTTTTTCCCCCTTCAACTATAATAGACATTTTGCTGGGTAAAGTATTCCAGATTGGCATCTCTGGCAATTTATAACTAGGAATACTTATCCAGATTCTTCTAGCTTTAATAGTTTGCTTTGAAAAGTCAGCTGTAATTATGATGGGTTTTCTTTTATATGACTTGTTGTTTTTCTTTTCTGGCTTTCAGAATTCTCTCTTTGTTCTGTACACTTAAGGTTTTTATTATGATGTGCCATGGGGAGTTTCTTTTCTGGTCCTGTCTATTTGGTGTTCTATGTGCTTCTTGTATTTTTATGAGCATGTGTTTCCTTAATTTTTGGAACATTTCTTCTACAATCTGGTTGAAGATCTGGTCAATGTCATTATCCTAAGCGTTGTCTCCTTCTTCTATGTCTGAGACTTGTAAATTTAGTATTTTCACGGTGGGTGTCCCACATTTCCTGCATATTCCATTCCAGTGGTATTTTAAAACAAAGTCACCTGTTATACTAATTTCTTAGGGATTCCATAACTTAATATTGTAAACTACCGTAGCTTAACAAAATCAGTTTATTTTCCACAGCCCTGTAAGTCAGAAAAATCCAAATTAGGGATAGCTCAACTTCCCAAGGCTTATCTGAGGGCTTTATAGAGGTGGTCTTCCCACCGTGACCTGCACATGCCTTTTGCTCTCTTCAGATTCTCTCTGATTTTTCATCAGTGTCCATATTTTCTTGTCTTTTAAGTACAACAGCTATATTTGATGACGAGTCTACCTTATTAACTTCATTTTTACTCCACCTGTTTATGACCTCATGTCTAAGAATGGTTGCATTCTGTGCATACATAATTGTGACAACCATTTTTTCATATATTTAACATAATTTTATAGCAAAATATTTTGCATGCAATAAAAAGACACATCTTATTATTCATTCCCTGGTAATATGTATTTTTAGTCTCTAAACCCAAGTTATTAAATGAAAACACCATTCTCAAATACATTTTGCTTCAGTTTAAATACCATAATTATGAAGAGGGAGAGAAGAAAAAGAAGAAGAGAAAGAAGAAGGAGAGAGAAAAAGAGAAAAAGAGAGAGAGGACTTGTGACTACTCTTTTTTATTGAACTTTTGGGCCTTTCATACAATATATATTAATCATATTTAACCTTCTCTCTCTTTAACACAGCCCCTACCATATTTCATACATTTTGCCATATATGTTAAGGCCTGTTGAGTCAATTTTGTGTACCCCAATGTCCCTTGGTGCAAGGGTGAAAGTTCATCCACTGGAGTCTAGTCAGTCTATCTAGAAACACTCTCTTAAAGAAGACCAACTCTCCTTCATCCATCAGTAATCAGCTGCCCCTAGTTACTCAGCTAAGGTTGGGACCTTCTGCGCATTTCCCGAGTTCTATGCTGGATTTTTGCCTGATTGAGTTTGTGTGGGTCTTGAGTATGCTGTCACCATTGTTATAAGTACATATGAGCAAGGTCCTGGAAGTCTAGAAGACTGTTTTCTTATGTTCATGCATCAACCCTGGCTCTTACAATCTTTCCCTTCTCTTTTCCACAATGGTCCCCAAGCCATGGGTGGGTGAGTTTTAATGTAGGAGTTCCACCCAAAGACACACTGTGCAGTCTTTTATTCTCTATACCTTGGCTCTTAAAATACTAAAAATGAGTTGGTGTGGGTCCTGTGCACAGTGCCACCATTGCCACAGTTTTACATGTGTAAGCTTTCCTAAGTTCACGAACCAGCCCTGACTCTTACAATCTTTTTGCCCCCTCTTCTGCAATGATCCCTGAGCCATAGGTCTTAACATGTAGTATGACAGAATACATGAGGTCCTGTGGGGGTTGGGGGGAATAGATGAGGGAGGAGGGGTCTAAATTTGATTAGAACTGTTGAATGAAATGTAGAAAACTCAATAAAAGAAAAAAAACCTAAAAATGAATCTACCATATGTCCATATATCAAAAGGACCCATCCTATTGCAAAGACAGGTGTACATCCATGTTTGTTGCTGCTCTTTTCATAATAGCTAACAAATGGAGACATCTTATATGTCTCTCAACTGATGAGTGGATAATGAAAACGTGATACTTTTACACAATGGAGTTCTACTCAATGGTAAGGAAAGGCAAAATCATAAATCTTTCAGGTAAATGGATGGAACTAGAAACTGCTAAACTAAGTGAAACAAGAGACTCAGAGAAACAAGAAGCATATGTTCTCTCATCTGAAGATCTTAGCACATAATCCTTTCGTGTGAGTATAAACTCTGTTGGAACCACAGGATGCCATAAATGGAAAGGAATTATGAAGGTAAAGGGAATGAAAGATCCTTAAAGAGGGAGATAGTAAGAAACAGATGTTACCAAGGGGGGGATGGGGAAAACGGTATTCCACTGGGAAGGAGCAGAAAAAGATCTACAAGGATCTGTGGGAGTAAAGGGAAAGAAGGAACTCAAGAGAAGAAGGATACTAGGATTCAGGTATTATTAATGGAAAAATGGGAGTATTTAACTGGGGAGAGGGAGAGAGGTTAGATGGGGAGAGAGGGAGGAGAGATAAATAAAGCTTAGGTTGTGTCAAAAACAGGGGAATGTATTAACTCAAAAACCTACTGAAAAATACACATATAACATCTGAACTTGAGTGCATGTGTATATCAGAAAGTTATATAATAAGAAACATAGTGCCAGAAGGAGAAAGCTTCCTTTACTGGTCATGATATTCCAAGAGACTACTAAAATAGCAAAAGCTATCACCACAGTCCTGGATTACCTCCCAGATCTTGAAGGGAAAACCCTATTGCTGAAGACAGGATATACTTCAGACTTAGCACTTGGGGATAATGGAACTAGAATTGACCTGGAAGCCTCCGCCTCTCTGAAGACTATTTCTCATAGTTCTAGAAGCTAAGCTTCTAAGGGACAAAATCAGTCAATGGTCCAACCCCTGCTTTACCTAATAATCACAATAATGACTGGCACAATACAGTGGGGCAGTATTGGCACTTTTATCTTGGGGGGTAATCAACAGCTATCTAATTGAACTTTAAGCCCTCTCAATGGGAGGTAACTCATGTGTGGCATTATAAACATAGCCAAAAGTAAGGTTCTAAAGAGAGCCTGGCTGGGCAGCCGGAGATGCAGGCTACATGGCCCAGGCAAGATGGTGCCTAGAGGAAGTGAAACTAAGCCAGATGGCACCAAGAGATAAACAAGGTTTTCTGGAAATGGAGACCTTACAGGAATATGAAACCTAATATGATAATAAGGTGAAGTAGAACGAAAAAGGCTGTTAGTGAGAGCTTGACTTAGAGATACCGACCCCCCATATGGTAATTAGGTGAAGTCAAGGAATACAAATGATAGAAGGAAAAAAAGACTTCCTCCCATATACAGTTGGTGAAATTATCATGTTGTATGCTAATACTTGTGGTTTAAGCCTTTATAATGTGCCTGCTGCTTTTAATAAAGGGCTTCCTGCTTGACAGGGACTCCGGCTGCTTCTGGCTTACTCCTGGTGGAAGAAGGAGGGACAGGCTGCCCACCCATCCTCCTCTCTCAGGCAGACCTGCGTACCTGCCCTTCCCTTGGCTCTCTGGCCCGCAGGACCAGACCAGGGCAATCGGCGAACTCTGAGGCTTGTCTGTCGCGGAGAGAGACAGCCAAATATACATAGGATTAGAGAGGTCATAGATACTAGAGAAAGCCCTACCTCTGTTGTATCCCGAGACAAATGATTTTTTTTTTTACTGTATGCTAAATATGGATCCTTATATTTGAAGAAAAGTATAAGGTTCATTATTTATAAGAAACTTCTTTTTGCAACAGACGGAGACTGTGACAGAGTTCGGCAACTAGACATACAGAGTGTAAGTGTCTGAAAGATGCCCAGCTCTAAGCGACACATTGTTAATGGAGCCTCTACAGCTAAGGCTCATGGAACATAGTGGAACAGGGTGTAGAGAGAATACTAATACATCTCTCAACACTCACCAGAGAAGATCCCTTATGCCACAAAGTGCCATGTACAAAGAATTACAACTAACTCTTGATCCATCTCTTCCTATCCTTAAGTTAGAAACATCATAGAGAATTATTTGTGTTCTGGGAAGATTATCCTATTTGCTCTAAGCCGTTGTCACAAAGTTTTTGTAAGAGAACAAGAAAATGTTATGTGGGGAAACTAGATTTCAAAAGTCTAAAATGAACAGCTTTAAGAAGTTCAACTTTTGAAATCAAACAGACCAGACTGCAGCTCTAGGTTCGAATTCAATAGATATATATGATATTGTTTATAGTAACTTTTTCACATCTAAAATGCTTATATGATAATTGGAGAAGATTTAAGACTTTTATGACTATCAAATTTAACTGAATAAAAATAAATTTGAGAAAGTTATATTTTTTTATTAGTCAGGTTTTAAAAAATATTTTTATTGAATCATTTAAACATAAAGACTATTTAAACAATTTCATTGAATTTGTGCAATATTCATACTATGTAGTTTGATGGTATTTAGCTATCCTCTTCAATCTACACATTCCCTCCAATTTAATGTACTCTCATATCTATATATATGTGTATATATATATATATATCCTATAGATTCTGCTTTGTGTCCCCAAATATCCTTTAGGTCCATCCACCGGGTCCACAGAGTCCCATCCCTTTAAGACACTGTCTCTCTCCTTCCCGGCAGCAATCAATTGCCCAATTGGGTTTGGATTTCTTACCCACTTACCCAAGTCTATGCTGGATTTGTCTTGTCTGAGCTTGCATAGGACTTGTACATCCTGTCACTATTGCTGTGAATTCATATGAGTAAATTAGCCCCTATCTGGAAGACTGTTTCCTTGTGGTCATACACCACATCTGGCTCTTACACGACTATTTATTTATTTACTTATTCATTTCTGTTTTTATTTGTATAAGTGTTTTTCCTACATGTATGTAAATGTAGTCATGCATGCAAATACTCACAGAAGTCAGAAGGGTGTGCGGGATCCCTGAAACTGGACTTACTGGTGGTTGTTCACCATCATGCCACCATACGTGTGCTGCGAACAAAACAAGCTTCCTTTGCAAGAACAACCATGTTGTTAACTGCTGAATCAACTCTCCAGCCCCATTATGATCATTAAAAAATGTGTGCTATAAGCAAATCTTTTAGCTAGCATTCAGATTAATAATGCTCATTAAATCCAGAGCATTAAAAACACATTCTTATTTAGTGTAATGAAAGTAATAATTTGAGGAATAAGAAACTCTTCACACCTCAAGAATAATGTGGAAGGGCTAGAGATGGATGAGAGAGGCAGAGTCCATGTCTATAATGAACAAAGCCCCCCCTGGGATCAATCTCCAGAACTACAAAAAAGGAAAAGAACAATGCAGAAGATGGAAACACATGTGTATAAAGCCAGTTCCTAGGCACTGCCATGTGGGATAGTCAATGCGAGAGTGTAGGAGGTAGGAGTGAAGGAATCCAAATAAATCCACAGCCTACGCTACAAGGCCACGAATTTGGTTGAAAGCTGTGCCAGAACTGACTACTTGCATATTAGGTTGTTGTAGACAGAAGGATGGGTGGTTCCTTGCAAGAAAGGAGTTGTCTTAGAACAAGGAGATACAGGACATACTTTGAGCCAAAGCAGTCCTATCTCTGGGATTCTGGCAACAATGAACAGTGAAGAACATCTCATATCTTAAGAAGTGACCTCTTGATATTCTTAGGTCATTGTGATAGCTGCAGAAATAGGCAGAGTAGATTAAGAAAAACTGACTGAATCAGCATGTGTGGTGATCACATGCTGGTTACCCAGAAGGCAGTGGGGATGCAGGGAGAATGGAATCCATTAAGATTCATGTTTATGTGAATATACATATTTTAAATACTTGAACTATTTTAGCTATTTGTGCTTAGGTTTGTCATGCAAGCATGATTACTTTTACAATTTTCTCTCTACTTCCTCATGCAGAAAGTCCAGTCCCCAAATTAGTTGCTTAAAATGTAGCAGACTTTCTTATAGCCCTACTAGTTTCACTGGCTTTCTCTTTCTAGTGAAATGTTACATCTTTGAGCTTCTCTTGCAACAGTTTCCTTTTCCATATCTCACCTAAGGCCAATGCAACTAGACAAGAAGAGGCTGTTCAACCAAATTTCTGGTTCTGAGGACTCAAGGTGAGGTCCTAGAGGATTACACCTCATCTCACATGAGATGATAGAGTATCATGGTTTGCTGCTTGTGTATCTAAGAAATATGATAATATAAATGATTTTCCAGGCACTGGCCAACTGGGACATATGCACCAAACACAAACATGAAAGTCACAGCAAATATCCAAAGAAACAATAAGCACAATATTAGTGTGTGCATATGTGTGGATGTGTGAGCATGTATCATTAATATGGCTGGGCAAGAATGAAAGAAATGCCTTGTGAAGAATGAAAACATGTTTATCTGTCAACTTTCCTCCTGTGTAGCATATAGAGTAGCTAATGGAAGAACTCAAGGCCTCAATTAGGTACTTAGTTGGTGAGTGATAACCTCCATTCTCAGCAATCTCTTTTGAAGATTGTCCATGAATATTTGTATAGTGGTTCAATTTGTTATCTTTTCTCAAACTTCCAGAGTGTCTTCTCCCTTACCTCATTTTTTGATATATGCTTATGGAGCACTCTCAGAAAAGTCATTGCTGCAGGTGTGGATATAAGTGTATACTAAAGAATAAAAATGACCATCTTAATCTTATAGCAATGTGTACTAAGTATAAGCTTAGACAAAACAACTATCAATTCTGCTGATGATTGAAAGATGAAACTTGCATACTGTTTTTGACTGTCTCAAATTATAATCATTGATATTCATTGAGAAGTACAGATTTGTCAGGACTGTGTTAGAGATTTACATGATACTCTATCATCTGATGTGAGACGAGGTATAATCCTCTAGGACCCCAACTTGAGTCCTCAGTACCAGAAATTTGGCTGAACAACCTCTTCTTGTCTAGTTGCATTGGCCTTAGATGAGATACGGAAAAGAAAACTGTTGTAAGAGAACCTCAAAGATGTAACATTTCACTAGAAAGAGAAAGCCAGTGAAACTAGTAAGGCTACAAGAAAGTCTGCTACATTTTAAGCAACCAGTCTGGGGACTGGACTTTCTGCATGAGGAAGTAGAGAGAAAATTGTAAAAGTAATCATTTAATCTTTGCAGTCTCTCTATGAGGAATGGATGTTTAATGCTTTTTCTGCATTCATTCTTCAGTTGAGGAAACTGAGAAATAAAGAGGCAGGTAATTCTCTCAAGGTCACACAGACTTGGTTACACAGCTAAAGTGTTTACTGTTGATAGTAAGTGAGAACATGCTGTTTTTCCCCCATAGCATAACTGAAACAAATAAACAAAAATCCTCTATATGGACAAACTTTCCCTTCAAGTTAACATAGTTCTATTGGAAACACCTAGGTGACTTTACAAACTCAAACTTCTTGATAATACGTTGGCGAATCTGCTTGGTCTTGATGCTGTAGACAATAGGGTTCATGAGGGGAGGCACCAGCAGATACACATAAGACATTAGAAGGTGAACAATGCGGGGCAGATGCTCACCAAAGCGATGCACAAGAGATAAGCCAATCATGGGAACGTAGAAAAGCAGCACAGCACAGATGTGAGAGATGCAGGTGTTGAGGGCCCGGAGGCGCTCCTGGCTGGAGGCTTTGCCTAGTACAGCGTGGAGGATAAGGGTGTATGAGAGGAAGATGAGCAGGGAGTCCACACCCACAGTGCACGCCACCACCAAGAGCCCGTAGATGTGGTTGACAATGATGCTGGAGCAGGCCAGCTTCATAATCTCCAGGTGCACACAGTAAGCATGGGCCAGCACATGGGAGCGGCAGTACTGGAAGCGCTTAAGGAGGAACGGTAAGGGGAGGATGAGAAGAGCGCTTCTCAGCACCGAGCTCAGCCCCATCTTGACAATCCGTCTGGGAGTCAGGATGGTGGAGTACTGCAGTGGGTTGCAAATAGCCACATAGCGGTCAATGGACATAGATAACAGAACTGAAGACTCCACTAAAGACAAAGTATGGATGAAGAAGAGCTGAGTAAAACAGGCAGGGATGCCAATCTCTCTAGCGTCAAACCAGAAGATTCCCAGCACAGTGGGCAGTGTAGACAGGCAAAGACCCAAGTCTGTGAGGGCCAGCATGGCCAAGAAATAGTACATGGGTTCGTGGAGGGTGGCATCGGTCCGGATGACGTGGAGGATGGTAAGGTTCCCCAAAATAACTGTCAGGTAGATGGAACAGAAGGGAATGGAGATCCAGCCATGGAGCTCTTCTAGACCTTGAAAACCAGTCAGGAAGAAAGTGGCTTTGTGGAGGCTACTGTTGTAAAGGATGACCATGGTTTACAACTTTTTATTCATCAACCTAAGACATACAGGAGCAGAACAGAGCTGAATCCTCTGTCATATAAATATGTAGGATCAAGGAGTCAGGAATGATCTTCAAATAGAGGGCTTTATTATCCTTTTCTAGAGTGATGGGGTGGACAACCAGAATGGATTACTACAGGCTATGGGTGCCGTGGAATTTAGCCTTAGGGTAGACTGCCTTCTACTGTTGGCCTCTCCAAGGTTCAATGAGGTAACCTCAGACAGAAATTTTAGGTCTGTTTCTCTCTAAAAATGTTACCTATTCATTAGCTGAAGTATGCATATCACTTTGTCACATGGGGAGCTAGCACCGCAAGTCACTATGCATAAATATCCACTAGAGTTAGTTGCAGCTAATGTGCTTCAAATATGTAGTAATTTATCTGGGTATTTTGTTTCATTGCAAGTTACCTATCTCACAGGGGAAGATTTGAACAAGTGTTTAGTAGACGTTCGTTGGCATTCATGAACTTGAGGCTTATGAACATAGGCCGTGTAATTTCCTGCATCTACAGCAGCTATTTTTTGGGCGCTGCTTTCGTTTTCCTGGGAAGAGATGAAGAAATGTTAATTGACTCCAGATAGGGCACCAAGAACCCAATAAATGATTTCCACCATGTCTAGCTTGGTGAACCAATCACCTTAGCGGGCTCAGTTGCAGAAGTATGGGTGAAAGATTATTGACAAGTGTATGGGTGATCTCCAAACAGAAAATTCCCACACTAGAACGGGTGATGATTCTACAAGGTTCCATAGCCCTTTAGTTATCTTCCTTCCACTATATACTCTAGCAGCCCCAAGACTACTTGCAGCAGGGCAGGATTAAAAGCACCTTGGCTGAGGAGGGACTGACTGAGTGGCTTTAATCTCAGGTGACGGCCTGATGGTCTTTTTCCCACTCTTTCCACAAGGGAATTTTAACAGACCTAATCTTGTAAAGGTCTTTGGCAGGAAAGCATATGAATGTGGCCAAGAATTCAAGAAGCCTGTGGCCTTGTCATGCCTAGTGACAGCTTTCCACAACAGTGAGTGAGGAGGCATATGGTAATATGCAATTCTAAAGCCTAGGATTGAGTGGTTCCTTAGAGGAAACTGAGGCCTCAGAAAACTTTCTAGGAGAGAGTTTGAAAGTTAGACCTTGGAGACACCAGAAGAGCTGTGTGTCTCTAGTATCAGAGTGCATAAACCAGGACTGTGTAGAGAAGTAAGGAGGCAGAAGTGTCTGATGCACAATGAACAAAGGAGAAATATTTGAAATGACCAGGGGAGATTTGAATCTAGTTCGTAGAATGAAGAAATTCAGCTCAGAATGAACTATGTGTCTGGGGCCTAGATTGATAGGACTTCCAGGTATGGATTCCTAGAGTGCGTGAGAAGGGTTGTCCTTTGATCTGCTTTCAGAATAAGTTACAGGGCAAAATGCTATGCTCTGTTGTGTCCTATGCATGCAAATGTAGTGTGACCAGTGTGTTTTTCAACACAGGCATAAAAAGCTTAAAACAGTGCTTGCCAAATATGTTATTTTCCTGAATGCACAAATACCGTCACATCAGTCCCATTCCTAGGAGCAAAATGCAGCTGAAGAAATTGTGACACGGAGAGGTAAAATGATTTGTGTAAGAGGAAGGAAGCAATAAGAAACTGAGTATGAATTTCAAATGAGGACAGTGTAGTTCAGATCCGTATTATCTTTTTATTGTACCTTTTCTGTCACTGCATAGAAAATTAGTTGTTATAAACATTAGAAAATTCAAAATTAAACTCAAAACCCTGTGTCTTGCCTAAGTTGAAGAAGTCTGTCAATAGCATTTTCCAATATATGAATAATAGTTGATGAACCAAGACTGGAAAGAAGAGAGAGGAAATATATTTTGGAGGCCAAGTTTAGGGCATGCTGAATACAGACTTCAAAAGGAATTCCTGGGGAGTAGCTAGAAGATACGCACATTGGTGTTTGGTGTGAGTGAGAGCTTGTTCCCTAGGGTGCCTGCTGTGAGTGTGGGTACATTGCTAGGAGATGCAGTGTCCAAGATGAAGTCTGGAGCTTAGTTCAAAGCCCAGGCAACTGCTAAATTTAAGGCAGGGCATGAAATTAGAATAACAAGAGACAGAAGGGAGAATCAGAGAAACTGAATGAAGAAAGGGCTCCTGTCTCTCTCCCTCTCATCTGGTTTGAAGTGGAAGGAGTTGTTAGGGAAGTGACCTGCTTTTTTATCTAGCTAGCTGCAGGGTCAGCGCAAGGGCAGAGAAGAGTGCGGCTGAATGTTAGCTCTTCCACTGTCTCTCCCGCAGGCCCATCTCTTGTTTTGCTCCTTCTCCATTTCCTGTTACTCTCCTGTTTCTGCTCATTCCTTCTCAGTATTTCCTATTTTTGACATAAAAGAAGCTCTACAAACTTTCTTGCCAGGAGGACCGTAGTCAAACATTACAGTAAGGGTTAAACGTTCCAAAGTGCTGCAAAATCTACTTTAATAATGAATGATTATAATAGGAGTTTATGTAAGGAAATTATAGATTATGCTTCCAATTTTAATGAACAAAGAACTATATTCTGATTAGAAAATAGATGGAGGATTGAACAGGGTGAACATGCCTTGTAAACATAACCCATGACAGAGCTAGGACTGCTTCTTTACGTCTCCTGTCCTGTATCCATCCATCTTCCATTCAAAACCTTTACTAGCATGGTGTAGTGACTTAGTTTGTTGTACGCCACGAGTTAGAGAAAACAGCCAGTTTGTAGTTTGAGTTCATTTCAGAGGAAATCAGCTTTAGGGAGATTCGACCCCCCTGTGACCACCTGTAGGTAAACTCAGTTCTTAATCTTTGTAACTAAGTCTCACAGGAATGTCCTGGGGTCTGACAAAAGGACTCACCTTCTTCTCACGGAGCTGAGCTAAGAAGGAAGCTCTGACCGTGCCAGGGTTCTAGCACTTCCCTGGTTCAAAGCCCCTGCCCCCTCTTACTGCCACCTTCCTGGTATGCATACAACTTCCTGGTGGGATAATGTCTCTCTGTTAATTACCACATTCCCGTATGGGTGCCTGACTCCCCAAAATTATAAATAACCCCCTAGAACAATAAAGCGCGTGGCCTGTAGAGCCCAGGTCCGTCCATCCTCATGTGTCTGTCTTCATTGTCCTGCATGTTCCGTCTGTTTGCCTCCACTCATTCCAGGTCCCTAGAGAGAGTCTCAAGCTCACTGCTGTCCGCTGGATGGGACATTAGTTAAGGGGCAGAGACCAGTGTATAGCCAATGAGCCCACTTACCTCTGCTCCTGATTTCTATGTGGTTCTGTTTGTGCTACATACCTGAGGAACGACAGGTGTAGATGAAAGGGCTGGGAGTGCATGCTGCACTCTAGAACTGAGGCTGGATGATAATACTAGCTCCTGTGTGAAATGCATGGTCCTTTTGAAGTGACTACAGCTCCTCCCTCGGGGCCTTGAGATGGCTGAGGATTCCCCAAAGAGTTCTCAAGGCTGTTAACAGAGCAGGAGGCAGGAGGCTTTGGGAAGCCCCATTACTGGAACATTGAGAAAAAGAGTCAAGAGTTAAGAAGAGGGAGAAATCTATCTTGCCTGTGGACAAGGCTTAGGCTTAAGATATTAAGATATCCAGTATGAGGATGTCTATTTATGGATTTCATGTTCTGATACTGGATATGAAAGACATACATATGTTATCGTGAGAGCAAGAAGGAAAGAGAAAGATTGTGAAATTCAGATTTAAAAAGATAAAGCCTGTTCTAATCTTACCTCTGATATTTTTTACCAATGTGGTCAATGTAACCTATTGCCAATTACTTAGTTACTTTCTTATATTTTAGCTAGGGAATATTGCTTTTTTGTTATGTGTTAGGCACCATCAAATACTTTCTCAACTGTTTGACTGTTAACTGAAAGTGTACAGTGAGTGATCCTAGGCTGAGCCCTGGATCAAAAGATGAATGTGTGCCTCTCTTCTGATATCAGAACATCAGACTATTCTCATTCTTATTTGCAGAATTAGTGTGTTTAATAAGAAGGCAGAAGTCTGGTGCTGAAGCTGGCCTACAGGGAAAGCACACAAAAGTCTTACATTCTCTACCCATCAAATGAATGGAGTTAAAAGACTTCTGCCTGATCTTGAATGTGAGGGGATCCTTCATCACACAAGACTCGATTCCTTTCTCTTTCAAAACCTTTAGTTTTTGAGCCCTTTTGGGTTCTTTAAAAACTTTTATGCTTTAGGTTTGTCTCAAGGTTTTTTATAACTTGTAAAATGGTCACTGTAAGGTGTGAATGAGACCCCCCAACAGTTTCGGACTCTGGAAGAAACCTGGAGCCAGAGCTTATCTAAACCTTGCAAACCGCTCCAGAGCCCAAATTCCTTGGCAGATAAGCAAGGAATTCATGAACAGCTCTGGAAAAGGACTACTTCCTGGCCAGAAGCTTGCCTTAAGCATCAATCAGATGTCATGGCAATCCCCCTCCCCTAAAAGCCAGGAGGGGACTGAAGGTTTAAAAGGCTTTTGGGGACTTGGACAACGTGCTTGTGCTTCTGCTGCTGCTGCTGCTGCTGCTGCTGGTGCTGCGCGGCCAGCCCGGTTCCCCGGAGCCCCAGAGCCCCAGCCCCAAGATGGGGGTGAGGGGCTAGCCTCCCCCATCTCTTCTCCCTTGGGGGCTAGCGTTTCTCCACTCGTGGGTGCGGAGGAGCTAGTCCCATCTGGTCTTCTCTCAATAAAGTCGGGTCCTGTTAGCTGCCAGCGGAGTCCGGTCCCTTCTGTCTGCTGCATCTCTCGAACCCTGAACCTGACAGTCACTGTTAGGGTGAAGAAGTAATCAAACATCCTCCATACTCACCTTTCCTTGGCCAAACTGTAAATAGATCCATTTTCCATGACTAATTTCTAATTCATTTTTTTAAATAATATAGGGAATCCGTATATACTATATAGTGGGCTAACGAATGTAGGCTCCCAGTGATAGCACTGTGATTTGGTTTGAGATTAATGAGAAAGAAATGATCTTCTGGGAGCAACTGTGACCCACCAAAGACATGGGGCTAAATCTATCTGTCAGATGACAACACAGAGAAGATTTAATTCTTAAAAATACTGTACAAAGAAAGACAGAAATGTCAGAGAGCAAGTTCTTTTTTATTGAATTTTTGTAAAGTTCAAAAAACATATTTTTATTCTATTTAGAATCCTTTCCCTATCTGTGTTCCTTTTACTACCCCCACCTGACTGCCTTTACTTTATCATTTATACATAATATATGTGTTTTCCCTTGAGAGTCCTACTGAGTCAAAGTTCTGTCCCACAGCTCTGACATGGGTTCATTCACTGGAGCCTGGCTAACTTATCCAGCATCATACCCTTCAAGAAAATTGACTTTCCCTCTCCCAACAATGGTGAAAGCATGCACAAAACCCATGTAAGCTCAAGCCAGACAAAATCCCTTGTGTGCACATAATTTATATTCTAGAATATGTTAACCAGTTAATCTGTGTCACAATATGAAGTCCAGATGAGCACTGACTAGGGATTTTGGACTTCATTTAATCTGATGGAATAAAAGAGGACCTAGTGTGGACTCAAATGACCTTTAAATAAGTAAAAAGTAAACATTGGGTTAACATGAATAGGATCCCCCAAAGTCAGTCTCTCTCTCTCTCTCTCTCTCTCTCTCTCTCTCTCTCTCTCTTTCATTCTCCTCCTATTACATTGTATCATTTTTAGCCCCCAGTTTAAAATTCTCATTCTACATTTTATTACTTTATTTTCCTATCTTTCTTCATATCTCTCCCTTTAATACATACCCACAAACCTCTATACTTTTAAATCTTTTTGAAAGACACAAATTTTCACAACATAAATAATTTTAGTGTAGTGTATTCATATCATCTTTTTTGTTTTTATTTTTCTGTCCAACATATGATTGTCTAATATGTCTATATGTCTGTTTCAAATTCTCAACAAGAAATATACTCTCATCTTTAAATGCCCAAAATAAATTGGTTCAATAATAATCTCAAGAGGATGTTTAGATAATTGTAATGCTATTTATTTTGGCAAATTGAATAGTGATTACAGTTAAGATGACAAAGAGCTGTGTTAGAGCATAACTGCGGATTCTACTCAATAGACCAAGAATAACCCAATTGCAAGGAAGATACCATTCTTCAACTAGGAACCATATTCCAGGCATAGCTGCATAACAGATCATTAAAAAACTTAATGGCATACAGCAATAATCACTCACTTGCTGATAGTTTGGCAACTTGTGCACAGATTAGAAGATACGCCTCATTTCTGCTCCACATAAAAATAACTGGGCTTGTTCCTCGGGGCTGAAAGATACATTTCCGAGGGGGCTCACTCCCATAGCTAGCTGCTTGATGATACTCGTACCAGATCTAGATTTAGCAAATTTATCTTCTGCATATGATTTGCATGTAGCCTGAGCTTCTAAGGGTATTATAGCTAGATTCCAAGAAGGGGTACAAGACAGAGTATTTCAGGAAGCAAGATGGCAGCCTGGGCTCAGATAGTCTCACTTCTGCTTTGTCCATTATTATGTGTTAATTAGGCCAGCTCTGTCTTAAAGTTAGGAGAAATAAATTCCACTTCTTTAGGACAGTGATAAATTTATAAGAAGCTGCCTTTAATCCACTTCAGACCAGCTATTGCATCTTTACTTTAATGTTTATTTCACAAACTGCAAGGACCTGTGTAGATGTTCACCCCCAAATCCTTTCACCATTTGCACTGATCAGTGGAGACCACCCAGGTTGCTCTGAATAGTGCTACAATAGCTATTCTCACAGCTGGTCATTGACTATGTCTTAGAAAACTTCTCCTATTTTCAATTACTCTTCTGATCCTACATCCATTCTTCCTAGGGACCAAGGCAGCAGGAGGATCTGGAGGAGTGTGCAAGGCAGGCCAGACTCTCCCGATGTTCTCTCCCACTCTACTGCTTCTATTCACGCCCCTTCCTTTAAGGGAAATGAAATGATTTTTTTTTTCTATTTTTTGCCACTGGATATCAAGCTGCTTTAGACTTATTTTACTATATTCATTATGTACTATACAAATAAAAACTCAAAGCATGCTGAGAGGAAAGAAGAAGGAGGGAAGGAGGGAGGAAAGGAAAGAGGGAAGAAGGGAGGGATGGAGAGAGGGAAGGAAGGAGGGAGAGAGAGAGTGAATGCCGGGACACTTTTAGCCTAGACTTACTTGTGCATCCTGGAATCATCTTGCCATGTCCTCTAAACGTCTCTAATCATCCCCCAAACCCAATTGTCCACTGCTGCTTCTGTTTTTCTCTTTCCAAACCCTTTTCAAGACACCTTTCATGTGAATAATCTTTTATGCTTAAGAATTCACAAAACAAAAATTTAAGGTCTCTTTCTCACATTTTTATATAACATAGCCAATAATTATTGAACATGTAAAGTTTCACTTCATCTCATCACAAGCTTCATTTTTGAAGTTTATAATCATTTGAGTAATGGTAAGTGTATTGCAATCTTTGTTTTACTGATGAAAAAATGTTTCTTAAGGAGACCATGTGGTTCAAGATAACATCATGGATGTATCAGCGGAACTCAGGTCAGTTACATTACTGAGAGCTAAACACCTACCATTCAGTGAAGGGGATCAGTCATAAGAATTACAGGCTCAATGGATAGCTAGGATTTGATACTAACTTCAATATGTCTGGCTGATACTATTTAATATCTGGTTTTGACTTTCAGAACCTGGTAACAGTGAAAATCATGCTAGCATAGAGGCCTAAGTAAGGTCTTGAGAAAAATATATATTCATCTTCATTAATATAGTCTTGGAATGGATGTTAATATTGAGTTAACTAATGCTAGGAATAAAAAACATATTGTACTCCTTCATGAAATCTAAGTTATGTTTCAATATTTTAAATTCTAAATAATGTAAATAATTTTTACATTGTAGCCTAGTATATAACTACTAATGCAAGTTTAATTTCTATTGAATTTCACTTTTAAATGCTTTGTAGATTGCATTAATAAAAGTAGAACTGAAATTATAATGAAATCCATCATGCCCATATTATTTTTAATAATTCTTCCTATATTAGTCAGTGTTCCACAGGACATGGCGTCTATTTTATTGCAAGACCCTGTGCTTGGTTTATTCATAGTTTAAGAACTAGATATAATCATAAAACCTATAAAACATGATAAAAGATTACTGAGTGCTAAGCACTTTATTGGACACTCTTAGAGAAAGAAAATAAAAATCTTAAATCATCTTCACATTGTTGTATAAAGATCAAAGATTAATACTATTCTTTAATGCTATAATATTACAAAACAAAAAGGTTTGTAGATCTGTTTCTCTGTGCACAAATTGCAAAACTCTGAGCAAGTCAATGACAAAAACTCATTAAAAACTTAAAAACGAATAAAAAGAATCTTTATCACTATGTGTTACTGTAACAGAAATTGGAAAGGCAGACATTTCTGTATGCTGCATGACTGACAACATGGCATTTGAATGCTCTAGAGGGAAATGCTGAAGGAAATAAAATAGGTGAATGAGGAAAACGTTTCTTCTAGTACTTAAAAACTTTATTGTTAATATTTGTAGAGTGGTTTCATGTATGAGTATCATTGACTACTATAATTGGACTTTAGGAGAAGTAGGGGCATATTTCATAAAGGAATAAATCCTAAATGCTAAACCAAAGTATTTACAAACCTATTTCCTCAGTCTTGGCAAACATGTGGAGAGATGATATTGAGGAGTTTACACACAGTCTGATTGACTCCTTACTGACCCAGTCTACTTGGTACACTGTCATCCACCAGTTGGACTTTCCTGACATGAAACATCCCTGTCAGCCTTACTTTGGGCACAGTTTCTCTAAGATCACATTTCTTATCTGTTGGCTCTTTACACAGTACAAAATGGGATTCATCACTGGAGGCACCAGCAAAAAAACATCAGCAATGAGGATCTTCCCTATCGGAGAGCTGTGTTTGGCAAAACGGTAAATTACAGAGAGGGAGATGACAGGAACGTAGAAGATGAGCACAGCACAAATATGGGAGACACAGGTACTGAGCACCTTGAGCCTTTCCCTCTGAGATGCGATGCCTGACACGGCCTTCAGTATCAAGACATAGGACATGAAGATGAAGGAGACGTCCAGGAAGCCCATGAGAGCCACAAATAATCCATAGATGACATTGACCTTGTTGTCAGAGCAGGCCAGCTTCATGACATCCTGATGGAGGCAGTAGGAATGGGACAAGAGATTCTTCTTGCAGTATTGAAGATGCTTTAAAGTTACAGGGAAAGGCAGGATCAACAGGACATTCTTGAGTGTAAAAGCAAGTCCGATTTGGATGACTCTGGCACTGGTCACGATGGAAGTGTACCTCAGAGGGTTACAGATGGCCATGAAGCGATCAAATGACATCATGAGAAGAACAGATGACTCCATGGCTGAGAACTCATGAATGAAGAACTCTTGGGCAAAACATGCATCAGGGGAAAGTTCTGGAGCATTCAGCAAGAAAACCTTAAGCATGGTAGGGAGCGAGGAGAGGGACAGTCCTAGATCAGAGAGAGCCAGCATGGAGAGGAAATAGTACATGGGTTCGTGCAGGGAGGGCTCTGTTCTTATACAAAAGAGGACAGTGCAGTTCCCCAGGATGGCCACGATGTACAGGAGACATATGGGGATGGAGATCCAGATGCTGGCAAATTCCATCCCTGGGAAACTAACCAAGTAGAAAGTAGAAATTTCAGTAGCAGAGATGTTGAGAACCGACATGTCGACCTGAGGAAATCAAGATGAACATCAAAGTGCGTTGTGATGCTGTGAACACATGGGCTCAGATGCCTGGCTCTGTCCTGTGGAAATCATTAATGTCTGGTCAAATCAAGTGATTTGGAAGTAATTCCTAAATGTACACCTAGAGGGAGGAAAAAGAGCAGTGTTAGTACAAAGTAGCAGGTGTCAACATCCAACCAATGGAAAAAATTTGGAAAATAAATTGCCATTAAGATATAATCTTATATTAGGTATGGATTATGACAGAAATCTTATATTTGGACTATTTTATAAGTGCACAATAAACAGGTTCTTATTCTAAAAATAAAACTTAAGTCTTTCTGTTTCTTATGAAAATATTATAATACATGTGTTGATAGGAATGTGTTTAAAATTTCAATGAATGTTTCAGGAAAAAAGTAGCATGTATCTATATGGTATCCTGTATATTTACTTAACTATAAGCCTCTCGTTGACCTTATAGACTTTTAAAATCAAATGTACATTTTAAAAATTCCTGATATTTCTGGGTGTGATGGTGCATGCCTTTAATTCCGGGATTCAGGAGGCAGAAGCAGGGGGATTTCTGTGAGTTACAGGTCTTACTGGGGCTACAGGTTGACCCTGTCTCAAAAGGATAAAAAAAATACTGGTATTGTGTGTGTCTACTTATTTGTATGTGCACCACGCATGGGCAGTGCCAGTGGAGGTCAGACAAAGGTGTCAGATTCTCTGCAACTAGAGGCGTACTTTGTTGTGAGCTTCCTTGTGTGGTGCTGAGGTCCTGGGTTTTCTATAAAAGCAGCAAGTGCTGTCAGCTGCTGAGTTCCAGTTCTTTATGCCTTTAATAAAACTTATTTTTTGAGTCTTTATAATGCTGTTTAAGTCTTCTCCATTTTTCTTAATGATTAGTGATGACATGGAGCACTGTGGGTTTCTCAGGTTGGTGCTTGCTACCTTACACTGTTCTTTGCTCTTTTTGCACCCTTCTTTCCTGAGACAGACTCTTGAGAGATTCTATGCTTCCTGTTGTCTGCTTAAACCTGAATATGACATTAAAAAAGAAAAATGAAATCTTTCAGCAGACATGTCTCAGCCAAGTTTTGGTGTAGTCCTATAGATACTCTCTAGATGTGATCTTCTGACTCAGGTGGAGATATACCACTCACTAGTTTTTCTTTGATAACAGTTGTAATTTTCAACTGAACAGTAGTATGTTCTTCAATTTTGGATATTTTCAACCATAATCTTTTACAATAATATTGAAACAATCTACTTAGCTTAAAATTTTTGAGAACTTTCAACCTAACTTCCAGTTAGATTGCTTTTTATATTCTCTTTCGTTTTAAAGGACTATCTTTTAAACTGAGTTTATGTGTATTTCATACAGAACATCTTAATCACCTTTATACCATCATTCTGCACAGGCCCTCTCCCATGACCCCTCCCCCCACTGAGTTTCATGCATTCTATCATTGACGTTAAGGCCTATAGAATCAAGTTACTGTGCCTCAGTGCAAGTTCATCCACTGAGATCTAGTCAACCTATGTAGAGTTCCTCCCTTGAAGACGTTCAGCTCTCCCTCACCCAGCAGTAATCGGCTGCCAATAGTTCTTTGGCTAAGAACGGGTTCTCCTGCCCATTTCCACAGTACTATGCTGGGTTTTTGTCTGCTTGACTTTGCATGGTCTTGTGCATGTTGACACCATTGCTATAGGTTTACATGAGTAAGGGCCATGGAGCCTGTAAGACTCTATTTCGATACGGTCATGCACCTCCTCCCCTGGCTCTTACAGTGGTCCCTGAGCCCTGGATGGGTGACGTTTAATACAGGAGACCTATCCAAAGACCCACACTCTGCAGACTTTTACTCTCTATGTTTTGACCATCTGTGTTCTGTTGTGTTCATGGACCTCTGTTGTGTGATGGAGCTTTATTGATGATAGTTGAGGGATTCATTGTTATTCTCTTTATTCTTCTTTTATGTTCCATGAGCCTTAGGTGTAGAGGTTCCACTGTAGACGTTTCAGCTAGGATTGGGCATTTCACAGACAATCTCTGTGTGTGACCAGTTGTGGAACTCAGTAACAGGACTATCTTATTAGTGCATATTGATTGAATAAAGCATCATGCTTCACAGGGCATAATGGAGCATGCGTTTAATCTGAGCTCTCAGCAGGCAGAGGCAGACAGATCTCTGTAACATGGGGGCCTGGTTTAAGGCCTGCTCCATATAGTGAGTTTCAGGTCAGCTGGGGCTACTGAGAGACCCTATTTCAGAAAGGCCAAAAACATATTGTGTTTCATGTGACTTTGTGAAATATTTTTGTAATGTAGCTTCTCATTAATGTTGAATTTTTGGTAGATCTCTTAATAATATATTCATATTTAACATATATTTCTAAATTTGTGTTTGATTTGAAATGTATCCCAACTATTAAGCAGTTTTATAGTTACTCTATGCTTTTTTGGTGAAAGTTATCTCCATATATTATGGCTTATACATTCTAATCCGTCATTTTCCCCATCAAACTCTTATCTTCCCATATTATACTTTAGCATATTTCTATTTTAATTATTGACTAATAATTGTATACATTTATAGGACACACTGTAGTATTTTGATGTACAAAAAGTATGAATGATCATTTTAAGTACATTAAGTTACCTGTCACCTTACACATTTTCATCTTTGTGTCAGGTTTATTTGGAATTTAATCTTGCAGCATCCTTAGTAGTCATAGATCAATCCACCATGTTGGTCTCAAAAACTATTGCTCCTGCCTAACTGAATCCTTGCATCCTCAGACACAGGCATCTCCTCATTTTCATCCTCTTATTAACATTGCACAAGCTTCCATGGTGCTAACTTTTGTATTTGATTTTGAACATCTGTTTGTAATCTCTTCAGTGTAGATTTTGTTTTGTTTGATGATGCTTTTTGTTCATGGCCTCAAGTTAGTTGTGTTTGGAGTTTGTTCTCATTCCTGAAATTTCCTGTATGTCATTTTTTTTTACGTTAGTTATGGGAGCTTATTTTAAGAGCAAATCTGAGCAAACATTCCCATTGCTTTTCACCTACCTAAGACACAGCTTGGTACGTGGTGCATCTGTTTATTGTTCCGTGAGAGTAAGCAGCTCCAAGTCTCGTGTACTTCAGTATAAGGAGTAGACTTGTCTCTTGTCAAATATGGAGCACTATCTTGCCAAGTACCCTTTGTGTGCTAAACTGCCAAAATCCTATATGCCTCTACATTAGGAGAAAAGTGTGTTCATGTAGTCAGTTTTAACCAGCATTATGTGATAAATCTCATTATCCCTCTCATCTCTCTTATTTATCTATCATTCATCTATCTCTATGAATTATCTATTAACTATTTCTATCATCAACCATCTATCATCAATCATCAATCTATCATCTATCAATATATATCTTCTATCTATCATCTATCAAATATCTTGATACTACATGTTTTACCACCTACATTTCTCTGTGTCTGAGTAGAATAGCAATGCATTTATAATTTATCATTTTATTTTTATTGAGACATGATTGATGTGAGATTAACATATTTGAGTTGGCTTATTAAATCACGTTGAATAAAAATTTTTCATTATATCTGAGATACGGTCTTCTAAATACAACTTGTTAAGGGATAAGTTTAGAAAAAGTCAAATTTATTCAAAATTACTTCTTTATCACATGTCTTTATAAAGCAATGAATTAATATATTAATTTAGTAATTATTCACTAGAGGTATTTAAATATTTAAGCACTAATTCTTATAAATAATTTGATAATACTATCTTTCAAACATGAATATTTAATTGCTATATTTTATCTTTGTTACACTTTCAACTGCTGTATTACTATGATTTTTCTATTCAGGACTGAGAATTCTTAAAAGCTCTTGTTCTTTTTCTTTAATTATTTCCTTTTGTATATTTCTCTCCTGTTTTCTCAAACTGTAATCATTTCAACTGATCCACGCCAGTATCTTTCTACACTTATTCTAATCTGCCTAAGGGACTTTTAGCTTTGGGCTAAGTGTAAATATTCAAATGATATTTATTTCCCTAAAGAGATAAGGTATTAATGTAACAAAGATTAAGAAAGAAAAACTGTGGAATTTCTTTACTGAATAGGAAATTTGATGTAGTAGACAGATGGAGAAGAATAGGAGAATGAAGAAGATGAAGAGGAAGAGGAAGACAAGGAAGAGGAGAAGGGGGAAAGGAAGACAAAAAGGATATAAAAAGATAAAAAAGAGCCAAGGTTAAAGGAAGAAGGAAGACTTAAAACAGAAATGGGCAGATATGTAAATGATTTCCACAGAGCTTGGAGGGTCTTCATGAAATTATTCAAAGGCAACAAATCAATTATTGATACTGATGCTATTGTGCAATGTGTCTACCTTAAATAAGATTCTAGTTCTGTTAGGCAATCCAGCCTCCCTACAGAGATGTTTGTCAAAGCTAGTGTCCTCCAACCCCCAAGACTAGCTTCTGATGTGATCTGAAAGGAGAATGTGCAATGGAAAACTGTTGACAAACCTCAAAAGGCTGTGAAGAGATGTGACCTGCTCACTTCCTCCCTATGGCAGGTGGAGTCACTCTAAGGTTTTTTTATTTGTTTGTATTGTATTCTTGTTTTTTTTTTTTTCCTTCTAGAATAGAAACTCCAGGGGTTGTTTAATGTTAATATTGTTGCAGTAAATGAAGTACTTAAGAGGAATGTACTCTGCTGCGTGGAATCCCTCTTCTTGGCTCCTGTTCTGAGTTCGCCCAGGTCAGGCTTTCCTTCCTCAGGCTTTCTCAGACTTTACCAGTCTTTCCTCCAGAAATAAGAAGATGTTGCTCCTCTCTCATTTCCTTTCAGGTGTTCTGCAGAAAACTGTAACCTCAAATTTAGGGGTTGGCTAATAAACTGGCAGTTTATGACATATAGTGACTGCTTTACTAGAGCCTAAGAGAGAAGGATAGTAGGAAACAGATGTTGCTCGTGGTGGAAGGAGGGAAGTGGGAGGATTCGTCTGGGAAGGTGAGGAAAGTACACAAAAGTGTGTCATTCTTAAAGAACCTAGAAGAAACTAGAATGTTGGGTAGCAAATTTTCCAGTTTTCTCTCTGTAGCTCTGAAACACTTACAAAACTAATTCTCTAGTTTGTAGGAATGTAAGGAATAGCAGATTCATTAAGAGACACATAATGTATTCAAAGAATGGAGTTAGATAAAAATCAGTATTGAGGGGAATTTAAGAGTGCACCGGTTTATCATCTTTTTTTTTACACTAATAACAGGGTCCTTTTTAATATAGCCTGTTGTGCATTATGAAGACTGTTTTGGGTCCTGAGTACAGGTGCTCCCTAAGATAGACAGAAGTATTGGAGGCAAAGTCATCATAGCTGCTCAAGTTCTTCATAGTGCTCTGACTGATGGGGTCTTCAAAGAGAACATTAAGGTTTCAGGTACTTACCAAGGTGTCTACCACTTGCTCTGCACTTCAAGACCACAAAGAGATGTTCCAGGATAAAGGGCCCCCAAGCTTCATTGTTAGGCATTTAAAGAATGATTCTGTTTCTTCCTTCTGAAGCTTTTTTAGTAGAACAAAGGTCTCTGGGGATGATGACCTACAACTCTATGCTCAGAGGAACAAAAGGGCCTGTGGGTCTTCCACACAAGTGAGAGCTCATTGAAGAAGTGTTCAGTTGAATTCTCAGTGTGCATGTAAATGAGCTGTGTATGGTTTAATCTCTAATTCTCTGTAAAGCCTAGCCTGCATTCAAATTTCTTCTGGAGGCATGGTCACATGCTATTGTTCTAGATGTTTCTGTTTGTGATACTATGAGTTAGCAATTCGTTTTTGCTTCTTTCTGATTCATATGGTTTTTCTTATAAAATTCAAGATTCTAGTCTTCATGTACAAGAGCATCTGAATTTTCTATTGCAGATCAGTCTATTTGTACTATTGTCCATTTTTATTTTATTTACTTATGTGTATATGTGTATCTGTGTATGTATGTACACATACATTTAAGTGCCCATTGAGGCTAGAAATTATATTGCAGTCCCTGGAACTGGTTGTGCGTCATCCCACATAAGTTCTGGGAACTGCACTTAGGACTTGTGAAATAAGATCAAACACTCTTAGTGAGGGACAAAACTATTTAAAGAGGAGACACATCACATCCTTTTTTAAAAATTATTTTGTTTTCTGTTTGTGGAGATATTTAACATGCTGAATAATTTATTCTTTTATTGTGATCTGACTTGCATTTTTAACCTATGTCACCTGGATAATGCTCTCCGAGATTTGAATCCCTTTGAAATAAACACTGAAGTGACTGTTTGTATGCAAAAGATGATTAGGAACCTGACAAACTATGTAGGAAAGAAGGAGCTGGTGAGATGTTGAATTCCTTATTGTAGCAAAAATCATAGTGAATACTTCAGAGATCTCTGGTGCTAATAAGATCTTCACTCAGTATTTCCTGGAACTCAGGCAATGATATAGGGATTTTTAAAATAACTATTGGCAGGTCACTGAATTTGTTCTTCTTAAAAAGAAATATATATTGGGTTTGGTAGTCCAGTATAGACAAAGAAAACTCTCATGAATGATTGAGTAAGACCTGTTTTTATATCTTCCATTAGAGAAGTGATTCAGATCTGGTATGACAGAGAGACCTAGGTGATGTACAAACTACTGTTCAAAAAAGTCACATTTTTCCATAATAAATTATAGAAGCAGCTTCTTCAGGATTCAGGATTCATATAAAACTTCTTTTACCCCTTGAAAAGTGAATAGAAACAATCTACAGACCCTTATTTTTCAGCTGTCTTGAGGTTCTTTTACATACTACTTCTATCTTCTAGCAACATTCATTTCCTGCCATCCTTTCCCAGAATTTCACCTTGGTCAGCATAGCTTTTCAGACAGACATTTGCCTTTATCCTTTCACTGTCAAAACTAAGCAAAGGGTGATAGAGGACCAGGATCATCAAGGATCATCTAACAAGTATATCCTGACTTGTCCACGTTGCCACCTTTAGTAGTATCATTGGATTAAACTCAGCCTGATTTTTAGAGTCACTTAATACTTTTTGAGGGCTGTGGTATTAGAATGACATGGTGATACCTTTACCTGAAAGCTTAGTAGGACCATAGGAAACTTGGTGAATATTTCCACCCATATAAATAGGATCTTTAAACACAGAATAGATGTCATAGTTGGAATGGAAAACACATTTTCCTACATGGGTAACCGGAGTTCCAGCTTTTGTTAACAACAGCATGACTTTCATTATCAGACATATGTCTACTTCTTATTGAAGAAGAATAACATAATTCACTTTTATTGATGTTGGATGCTGTGTTCTGGAAGATTTTACAACATTCTTTCAAGGATCATCACTGAGCTGACACAAAAGTTTTAGCAGTACACTCCATCACTCTGTCAGACCAGCAGTATCTGAGTCCCAGCTTCTATAACTGTGGCAGTGTGTGATACATTGCCTAATTAAATGTGAAACTACAAAAAGTTGTCAAAAGTAAAAGATCTATGACTGTTCAGTGATCAAATCTCATTCAAAATGGAATGCAAAATGAACCCCAGGTGCCTCTGGTGCTGTCTACCATGCTGCGTTAGGAGACATCCCTGCAGCCTTGGTTATGCACACGCAACACTCACACTTTGCACTGGAAATTCTGGCCTGCAATGCCAAGCAATACTCTTTGAAATACCTCGGCTCTGATTCAGGATGTGTATGCTATCAACTGCAGTAATTTTCTGTGTATATAGAGTTTCCTACTCTTGTATATGGAAAGTAAAAACTTCTGATATTTTCTTACCATTGTTCTATAGCATGTACCTTTTTTTGATTATATTGTGTTAGAATGTTTCATTTTAAAAACCACTCTGAATTTCTGATGTTTCATAAAATTGTTCAATGAATTTTGACTTCAGTTTAAGGCAGAATTTCTAACAATTTCTAAAATGATCCTAACCATACTTCTCTCATTTTGCATTGATGGTTAAGAAATCAAAATATGCATTAACTGTGAAAAATGTGTTTTTGGTGCTCAATGCCTTGTAGTCGAATAGTCACCTGGGACTTAATGTTTTGATTTTATTTCTTATATTTTTTATTTTTTATGTGTATGAGTGTATTGCATGCATGAGTGTAAGTACACTGTGTTATGCAGTGCTCTTGGAGGTCCAAAGAAGGCATTAGATTCCCTGGAACTGCAGTTACTGACAGTTGTTAATCTTGCAGGTGCTGGGAATTGAACTTGGGTCCTCTGTGACAGAAATCAGTGCTCTTAACCACTGAACCATCTCTCCATCCCCGACTTAATTTTTTATGTAAAAACAACCAAGCATGTCCAGCTTGACAGCTTGAAAATTTGCTTTCAACTTCAATACATGATAAAATTATATGCACAGCAAGAACTTCAGAACACATTTTTTAATGATTTATTTATCCAGTGAATGTTTGATTTTTATACTTATTTTATATGCTTCTATCTGTAGAGCCACATTAACATTTCTTGCGAGTGAGAAAAGTTTAAGAAGCTCTAATAAAAGTAATACAGTTGGATAAAGAATTTCTGATAGAACTTTATAGGCTTCTATCCACTGTCCTTTTTTTCACTGGAACTTGATCCTTTGATGATATGTATATTGAATCCTTTGTAAGTTTCAGGAATGTTCTGTGGACAAATGATTGACAGTTGGGCTTGAGTAAGTGGCAACTATATAGCATATATGAAGCCAGTGTCTGTTTAGCTGCAAATACACAAGTTCTCATTTCATCTCAGAGGATAAAAATAGCCAAAAATCAATCTGAGAACTTCACTGCCACAGAGGCTGAATAGAAGGCACAGGTAACTTTCAGCCAAGACAAGTTCATCACACTAAGGTCAGGGCTCCAGTATGGGCAAGCTGGGGTTCTGATACAAGACAGACAGACATTGGTAGAAGGATTTTCACTTGCCCAAAGTCGAAATTAGGAGTTGGTATTTATGTTATCCCTGAGTTCTGGGAGATAGCCCAGGGGTCTCAGCCTCTCAATCCAGTGTGTGTCCATCTCAGGTCCTCTTTTTAAGAATTTCCTGACCCAACTCCTGTAATCATAGATAACTGTAGTGCCTGATAGAGAGACTCACAACTGGTCAAAATGTAGAGAATAAGCATCTGTGGAAGGCTTAACCACAAATAGGACAGATAAATCACATATTTGACCCTTATGAGCTCTAGGAAGAAGAAGCTGACAAAATTGTAAAACCCAGCGTTTGGAAGGACTAGGATGAAGCAGTTTCCTCTGGACATGACAGGAGCTTGGTACTCATGAATTTGGGCTTATAACAGGCCCCAAATAAGATCAAGTCAGTCAACATTCCAGAATGCAGTGTGGAGGAGAATGAAGCCCTACTTCTAGGTAAGCTGCTGTAGACAGCTCATGGCCACTTGGAGGAGAGTAAGTGTTTTTTATGGACTTGGCCTCTGATTGACCATGTTCTAGTGAATGGCTTCATACCCAATTGTATATGGGCAGCACTAATTAGACTCCATGAGTTATGAAAAAAGGAAAGAAAGAAAAAAAGGATATGAAGTTGGGGGATGTTTGAGGAGGATTCTGGAAAACCTGGAAGGGGTGAGGCCAGGCATGAAATTCTCAAAGACTAAATAATATGTATTAGAAAAGAGAGAATACATGTATAAAACCAGTACTTGTAATGGAAAAAGAAGACACCTGACACTACTGTGGACAGTGAACTATAATAAAGGTGTCCAATGAATATAAAAATGCGTAAACAGTGGACATATCCAGGCCGAGGAAGTTAAAAATAGGTAAAGTCATAAACAGAAAGTTCAAATGGTCTGAGATATGTTTACGATACAACCTTTAATTATATCTTTTTTGTAAATAGTTTGAAAACTGACAAAAAAAGAAAATCTGTCTTGTGTAACATGATTAAATATCAAAGCTATAATTAAAACTTTTCCCAAATGGCCATTTAATAGAGAAATCACACAAAATATATGGAAACTATCCTCAGATGGGGATCGGAATGCTTCCTGTTATTTTTAAATATGCTTGTTGACTCTTTGCGAACGTCACACAGTGCGCTGTGATCATACTCTGACCCCTCCCCATGCCCACTCTCTTGCTGCCACCCCTCCCCCACGTCATGTCCATGATTATTATTGTTTCCATTTTGAGCTCCAGTATCGAAAACAAAACATAGCAAACTCATTCTGCTGATTGTGAAATGTCCTCCATTAAACACCTAGTCTCTAGGTTGTAGTACTCTTTCAGAAGGTTCTAGAACTGTTAGGATGTAGCATCTCATCCGAGGAAATGGGTCATGAGGGGAGGGGGTGCGCCTTGAGGTGTTAGAGCCTGTCCTCACTTCCTCTACTCTGTTCCGGGTGCAAATGAAAGATACTCAGCTACCTGAGCTCCCAGGCCATTATATATTTGCTGCCTTGAGAGACTGTAGCTCTTATGAGACTGTGAGAACAAGGGAACCTCCCGCTCTTCCGTTTTATGTTGGAGACAGGGTCTCCTTGTAGCCCCAGCTGGCTTTGAACTCTAATTCGACCAGCCTGGACTTGATCTCACAGAGATCCACATGTGCTGGCATTAAAGGTGTGTGCAAACATACCCAGTTGAACTCTTTCTTCTTTAGGTTGGTTTGTCAGATGATTTGTAATAGCAATGAGACAAGCAGCTGATATAAATGGAAAACAAGAACTTTTAGGCCATTCTCATTGATAAACATTGGTGAAAATATTCTCAACAAAATGTCAGTAAGTTTAGTCTTACCACATAAAAGGGTAGCTAAAGCGGTATTGCCAACTTAGATTTGCTTAAAAAATGTAAGGATCATATTTGAAAACCAAATACAATTCATCACACTAATAGAATAATTAAAAAGTAAATGAAAGTTTAGGGTTTCTTAATTGAAAAAGGACCTAGTATAAAATTGATTTTTATACTTCAGTATTAAAGATTTGGAAAAAAGATAATTCATAAGACTATTTATATTATTACAGATTTATCAAATACTCAAGGATCAACCTAATGTAAAATATGCAATTCCAAACAGAAATGTATAAAACAAAATTGAGAAAAATCGAACAGTTTAATCAATTGAAGTCTGTATATCTACCTTGTAAATATGTCATTTCTTCATATATATTCAATAAAAGTATAAACAAATATTTTGATACAAATTACTATACTATTTCTGAAGTTTATAAAGAATTCTGAATAGTTAAGAAGGTGCAGAGAGCAAGATTGTTCTGAGCAATGGAGCACTGTGCTGAGCACTGTGGAGGCAGGGTGTGCCTGTCACTTTGTAAGCGCTGTTAAACATATGCTCAGTGTGGAATGATAAATCCCTCTTGAGGGAGTGGCCTTATTACCATGATTCTACAACAGATCTCTAATTAAAGTTGGGTTTAGGATTTCTCTGGGCAAAGAGGTTATGAATTTACTTTCTTAGACTTACTTAAAAACAACAACATAACTGATAGAACTCTTACATGTGCACCAGAGATGGCAGCAGGAATATGCTTTAGTTCTATCAGGACTATCATCATATGCCCTACCACTGGAATTGTTAAGGACAAGGTGTATTATTTCATCTCTGGGGATCCAGCAGAGTCTGAAACTGTCTCCTAATGTTCTGTCCCAGGAGAAATGAGCACTTATAGAGACAGAAGAAATGCTCATGTTTGAAGACTGTTATAATCAAATATCTTTAAGGCCCAGGGTCCATAGAAAATCAAAACTGCAGCATCTCGATAATTACAGCTTGGACTCTTCCCAGGTGAGGGATAAAAGCCAAAGAAAGCAAGAACTAAAGCAGAAATACAAGAAAAATAGGAGACAGACAAAGAAAAGGTAGAAGGATAGAATTATAAGATGGAAAGACCTAAATTTAGATAAAGACAGAATAGAAATAGCAGGAGAAACAACAGCGAGAAAGTGAGGTAAGGGCTTTCACGTAGTAAATGGGAGAGAGACAAAGAGAGACACAGAGGTAGAAACAAGAGAATGTAGCTTTACAGTGGAGAAAAGTGAAGCCAAGAAAAAAGATAGGCCACCGTGAGCTTTTTGAGAAATGGGCTGTTGGCAGCATATTAAGTCCTGATGCTACAACTGTATTAACCCTAAACCTTAGGTAAGTGATTTTTTAATTGCAAATAAACAGTGGGTTGATTTTTTTTATTATATTGAGTGTTAACAATCCAAAGATGAAAATTATTAAAAGAAAATGTAGAATTTATACAGGAGTGAAATATGGGTATTATTCTCTGTGGAAAATTTTGAGACGAATAACATAACGCTCTACTTTCTATCTCTTTTATTTTTTCCCAGCAATGTTTAAATTAACTGAGCAGTGGAAAATAGCCCTTGAGGGATGTGGCCAAAATGATGGAAAAAGTGCAAGAAAATCATGTTACCATTAGTTGTTTCTCGTTAGTTACCTTGCTGGGTAAGTGTTTTCTCTTTGCCTTTACCCTCTGAAGCAGTGGCCCATGCCCAGTGCTTTCCTGTTATATGTGATAAAACTGTGCAAAACCTCAAAAAAAAAGAAAGAAATTATTTATAAATAGAATTTTAAAGCCTAGAGAAGACAACAAATCAAGGGCACAAAAAGCTAAGTAGAAGACATGACCAATGGGAGACTGAGAGATGGATGGATAGTAAGAAAAAACATAAAAAAGAAACAGAATAGAACACTGGTGATCAGGGATAGGTCAAAGAAAATTTCAAAGCAATATGTCAAAGAGCAAAGCCTGTAGTTGTGTACAATCAAAATGGATAGAACTATGATATGCTACAGAAGGACTATAATAGCTAATGTGCGTTTTCTGGAAATTTTGCAGAAGAATAGATCTTAGATGTTCCAGCCACACACATGCACCCCACAAAGTTTTAGCTATGGACAGTGATAGGATAATTTTCTTAACTCTAATAATCATTAAATTATATATATATATATATATATATATATATATATATGTCACATACTATATACATAGCAAAGTGTTGTGTTGTGTCCTTAGATATATGCACAAGAAAATAAATTAAAAATATAAAGAAGATATTGCTGTCTGAATTTCAGCATATGTATAGTTTTACAAATGAAAATTTCCAGACATTGCAATTAGCATCAAGTGTTCTCACAGCAAACACGATCCACTTGGATTTCTCAAAACATCTGAAAATTTAAGAAAATATGATTTGTTGAATTTGAAAGAATTTGCCTAAAATAACATTCTGGCATGGAATAAAAGATAATCCCTCATTGTGGTCACATTAGCTTTGTGTATGTGTGTTTGGGGGGTTCATATGATGATGCTACTCTAAAGATGTTTTAACGATGTCAATTGTAAAGCAGAACAAAACTTTCTGATGCAGTAAAAGGAAAAATCTGAAGTCAGTTGGAGATTTCCATAGATGTTAAAGATGAGTGAGAACATAGTTTCTTTGGTGGTAAAGAAATACAAACACCTTGAATCTATACTCTGTTTGATAGGTCAGTTAGTTGCTTTATTTGATCCAGTAGGACCAGTGAAAGCTCAGTTTTACTCCCCAGGGGTACACGGGAGAAACAGGGCTGATTCTGGACTTGGGGAAACCTAAGTTTTCTTATATGAGAAACTGGCTAGGTAATTCCTCTATAGACTCTAAAGTATAAATTGTAAGTTAAATATTTAGAATTAAAGGTAGTTTGAACTAAACACTTTGTCTTAATATGCTGGAATGAAGGGGGGATTAAAAATAAATAAAATCTTTTATAAAGAATAATCAAATCAATTAAACTTCACTGTTGAAGAATTGGAGTCCCATTGAGGAATTTTAAGGTATCACTTGGTTCAGATTTCTGTGAGTCCAGGGCTGAATCCACAATTAGACTCACTACAGTGAGAGGCTGGGTCTGTCAGAGAAGTGAGGGATTTTCTGAGTTACTCTTGCATTTCTGGGTTCCTAAGTGTTCACAGTAAGTGCAAACGCACCTCTTAGTTATTCATATCAACTGTTCTATTCTAGGTGTTATAAGCAGCATTCTGCAGAGAAAAGAAGGAATCCGAGATGCTCTGAGAATAGCTCATGGCAGACTGCTCACCTATACATGCAAAGAGCTAGGTTTGATCCCCACTTGGCATACACACACACACACACACACACACACACACACACAGACTAAAAAGTGGTGAACAACAAATTGGAATAGTGCCTCTTTTACTTCTTTAAAGCATGTGAAACAGCTGTGCTACATATGTTGCTTTCATACTATTTTGTGGAACAGAGTCATTAGATGGATTTGTAGTTACATCTTGACAGGAAATAAATGTCAGTCTGAAGGGAATTGTGCTGAAGTCATAAGGTCTGTTCACCTGTCACTCATCGATGCACTCTCACAATGATCACTGATTCACTCAAGCATTTCTGATAGAAAGCTTCTGCAACTTTCAGCCACTTGCTCTCATTTTTCTGTTTCCACCTTCACAATATATAGTAAATCTTTCTGTAGTTTTGTGTTGTGTATATTTTCCAGTGTTCTCAGTGAAAATCCAACACATTACTTGGTGGAGATGAGAATATTTGTGTGGAGCACATTTTGTTCTAGAACCTCCCGCCCACCACATACATACAGCGAACATTGTGATTACAATGAGGAATTATCTTTTATCCCATGTGAGAATGTTATTCTAGGCAAATTCTTTCAAATTTAATAAATAATTGTCTTAAAATTTCAGAGGTTTTGAGAAATAAACTATATCGTGTTTCTTTACAATAGTCTTGTTCTTGGCTCTGACAACATTTGATGCCAATTGCAATGTCTGGAAAATTTCATTTGTAAGAGTGTACATATGCTGAAATTGAGACAGACAGCAATATCTTCTTTATATTTTAAATTTCTTTTCTTGTGCATATATCTAAAGGACACAACACAACACCTTGATATGTATATATGTGATACATATATACATATATATAACTTAATGATTATTAGAGTTAAGAAAATTTTCCTATCACTGTCCATAGCTAAGACTTTGTGGGGTGCATGTGTGTGGTGGGAACACCTAAGATCTACTCGTCTGCAAAATTTGCAGAAAACACCACAGTAACTATTACAGTCCTCGTGTAGCATATTACAGTTCTATTCTTAGTTTTCTGTAATTTGAGAAAAGATTTCTCATATGAGATCAATAGGAGATTCTTTCTTCAAAGGTAAACACAGAGGAAATATTCTTGTCTTGGTTGCAGTGTTTTTCAGATTAAGAAAGAACTGAGATTAAACAACAAAGGACTTTGTCATAATTTTCCAAGTCACTTGAGGCTCACCATGCTTGTCTGGAATGACAGTGATGCTACCGAGCCCATATTTATCTTGAAGGGTTTTCCTGGCCTGGAGTCTATTTATTCTTGGCTCTCCGTCCCTTTCTGCCTTGCCTATTTGGTAGCATTCATCGGTAACTTAACGATTCTCTCTGTCGTCTGGGTAGAATCCTCTCTCCATCAGCCTATGTACTACTTCCTGTCCATCTTGGCACTGACTGACCTGGGTATGTCCATGTCCACACTTCCCACCATGCTGACTGTGCTATGGTTGGATGTCCGAGAGATCCAGGCGACTGCTTGCTATGCTCAGCTCTTCTTCATCCACACGTTCACGTTTCTGGAGTCCGCAGTGCTTCTGGCTATGGCCTTTGACCGTTTTGTTGCCATCTGCCGGCCGCTGCACTATTCCACCATCCTCAGCAGCAGTGTGATTGGGAAGATTGGTTTGGCCTGCTTGCTCCGAAGCATGGGGGTCGTTCTGCCTACACCTTTGCTTCTGAGACGCTATCACTACTGCCACGTCAATGCCCTCTCCCATGCGTTCTGCTTACACCAAGATGTTCTGAGGTTATCCTGTTCAAACGCCGGGATCAACAGCGTTTATGGACTGTGTGTGGTTATTGTCACCTTGGGTGTGGATTCCATCTTCATCCTGATTTCCTATGCTCTTATTCTGAATGCGGTGCTGAGGATCGCCTCTCGTGAAGAGCGACTGAAAGCCCTCCACACTTGTGTTTCCCACATCTGCGTGGTGCTCATCTTCTTTGTGCCAGTAATTGGGGTGTCCATGGTCCATCGTTTTGGGAAGCATCTGTCTCCCACAGTCTATGTCCTCATGGCCGACATCTATCTGCTTCTTCCCCCAGTGCTTAACCCTGTTGTCTACAGTGTGAGGACAAAGCAGATTCGTCTAGGAATTCTTCGCAAATTTAGGCTACGCAGGAGGTTTTAGTTATATTTGTTCTCTAGTTTCGGCCCCAGGAAATAGGGAGCACCCTGTTTTCCTAGAAGACAAATAAATAATACAATTCTGGGCACCTGGTGAAATTCCTAATTCTTTCACCTTCTAATCTAATGTATTCAATGTCAGTTCATTGTAAATCTTTTTGTCATTCAAGTGTTTCTTGGCTTCACTGTGATATTTATGGCCTTTTCTGTCTTTAAGATTATCATGAGATTTAGCAATAGTCTACGTGTGTATTGGAAATTAAGTTTTTTCAAAAACTGTGCAAATTTGTTAATATAAAATTATCATCGATGATAATGAAAGTAGTAACTTTCCTTATGAAATGCAACCTGTTTGCATAAATTCTCATTACAACAGACTAAAACTCAGAAATCGATATTATTTTATAATCACCTTTATTTTTGATGTGTCTGTGTATGTCTTTAGTATAGTATTTTTATTATTTTATTGTGTGTAATTCATGTAGTTTTCTTCTTCACTAGGGTGGCCTGCATGGAAGCTTTCATGGGTCATATTTTATTACTTCATACTTTCTTCAGAGCTGTACTGGAAATTTGGGGAGTTGCACTATAACTGCTCCCTTAACACACCATTATGGAGCTTGTCTTCCCCAACAATAAGTACTATTAAAAGACCTGTAAGCACACATTTTAATTCTTATTAATTCATTCAAATAAAATATGCAGAGACAAATTAAATCTATATTGTTGAAACCATTGCTCCAAACACTTTGGACACATAAAGAGCAAAATACATTCTCTTCTTGTTGAAGAAAAACAATTTTTCTTAAAAGGAATTTTTGTTCAAGCATAAATAACTGAATTTGGCTTCTGGGCAGGCCACACATGCCTGAAAACTCAAAAGCAGGAACCTTGGAGGAGGCAGAAGTAGTGGGAACCTGAGGAATGTGCTGGACAGTTGGCTAGCTGAAATGACGATCTCCAGGTTCAGTGAGGAATCCTATTTCAGAAAATGAGATAGAGATAAATAGAGGAAGATCGCCCGATGCCAACCTTTGGTCCTGGTGAGCCCACTCACATGTAGGTGCTTATATGTGTACAACACACACATGCAAAAAATCAGAAAAATGAATTGTAATTAAAGGTTCTATTAAAATAAATACGCTACAATGTTGTTGAGAAGTGGTCAATTTTACTTGTGAAGCTAATCAGAAATTAGAGTAGCTGATGCTTAAATTATACTCTATGGGTCAGAATCATTATTACTAATTCAGCAACTGGTATTAATGTCACATGTTAAAGGTGACTCATGACACCCCACTGTAAAAATCCCGTTCAGTACCTGTGTTGTCATGTCACACTGTGGGCTTGAAATTGGTCTCAGTAGAGATATTTAATTACCAAATCTGTCATAAAATACATACTAAGACTTTTTTAAAATCCACGGTTTTTAAATCTCTAAGTTTCAAGCAGAAGATGGAACCAGTGTGTGGAATAGGAAGAATTAAGAGAATCATGTGACTCTGGAAGGAATACTGTAAGATACAAGTGCTACAGTATTTTCTGTTCTCTGTGTGTTCCTTTAATGCTATGTTTGATGATCAGAAATTTTCTTAATATTTGGGTTACAAGATGGATCAGCATTTACCAACTCAGCAGGCAAATGCACTTGCTAACCTGCCTGATGACGTGAATTTGATCCTCAGGATCCAAAGGTGGGAGGAGAGAACCAGTTCTGGCAACTTGTCCTCTGACTCCACACACATAATGTGCATAACATGCCAACCCCAATAAATAAACAAACTAACAAATAAATAAATAAATAAATAAGTAATACAGGTAGGAAAGTTTTAATTTTATATGAAGGTTAATATAGAAAATTGCTTATATTTTAGTGCACTTTAAAAAAACCTGTCATCTATGTTAATTTGACTGGGGACACAATTTGGAGCTACAAATTATACGATAATTTTTATAGAGTTAGGAAAGCCTTCCAAAGTAAGCTGTTGGCTTTGTAAGAGTTTACCCATAAACAGGGATAAAGACAACTGTAAAAAATCAAATATTAAAAAAAGGCAAAAGCATTGAAGGAGGATGAAGTCTTTTGTAAACTTGCAGCTTGGACTTCATTGCCTGAAGTTGACAAAGTTATTTTGAGAGAAAGACAAACAATAACAATAAAACCAGCCCTGAGGGTAATAGGTGATCCACCATTAGCACCCCACATCCCTTTTAAGGGTCAGGAGGAAGGCAGAATCAAGCAGGGAAATGATTAAGGCGTTCTGTATGAAATACACAAAAATTCAATAAAAATTTACAAAAAGCAATCCTTGCAGCTATAACTGGTTCAGATGAATTTTTGGGCAGTTCGTATACTTCATCTGTATCGTATTTAGGTACTCTCTCCCCTACCTGCTCCCCTCATAATCCCATAGCCAGATTTCATTCATTCCATCAGAGATGTCAAGGTCTATCCAGTCAAGTTTGTGTGCCCAACAGTAGCTTGGTCTGAGTCCATTCCCTGGAGCCTAGTCAGCCAATCTAGCATCACCCCCTTAAAGAAGACCAGCTCTCTCTTACCCAGAGTGACCAATTGCCAATAGTTTCTCTGCTAAAGTTGGAGATTCTAACCCATTTCCCCACTTCTATGCTAGGTTTTTGTCTGGTTTGAGTTTTCATGGGTCTTGTGCATGCTGTCACCATTGCTGCAAGTTCATATGAGCAAGTTCCCAACAATGGAAGCTCTATTTCCCTGTGGTCATCCACAACCACTTACTGTTACAATTTTTCTATCCGCTGTTCCACAACATCCCTGAACTCTGGGCTGAAGTTCAATACTGGAGTCCTATCCAGGGACACACAGTCTTCTCTACATTTCAGCCAGTTGTGGCTTTCAGTGTTAGCCACAATCTGTTGCCTGAAGAAGCTCCATGGCGAGAGCTTGAGAGATGTATTAATATTCTCTCTGATCCCTCTTCCACTATGTTTTCTCAGCCTTAGGTGCAGTTGTTGCATTGTAGATGTGTCATATTGGCCTGGGTATCCCAGACCCCTAATCTCCACAACTGACAAGTTGTTATAGAACTCTGTAATAGTCTTTCTGTGTTCGAAAAAGAAGCATCTTTGATGAGTGGTGAGATGTATACTTGTCTATAAATATAAACATATTTAGCAGAGAGCAAGAAATTATATTTTTCTAGGTATTTAATAGACATAGGTTTTTCTCTAGGATCTATGACCTCCCAGCCATTTGTATTTGGCTATGTTTACAGTACCACACATGAGTTCATTCCCATTGAATGAACTTTCAGTCCAATTAGATACCTGGTGATTAATCCTAAGACAAAAATGCCACTATTACACCCGTAGCAGTGGGTCTCTGAGCTCGTCATTGTTGTGGTTATTAAGCTTTACAGCTGATTTGGATCACTGATCAGTTTTCACCCTTAGCAATTTACATAGTATCATCTGATACTATAAGAACTGGTGTTTAGGGAGGTTTTCAGATCACTTCCAGATAGACGGCTTCAAGTCCTGTGTCAGAAGTACGGCCTGTTTTCGGCAATATGGTTTTACCCTCAACTTCTAGGAGGCAGTCAGGGCTATGACAATCAGCTGTGTTATTTTTGGGAGTGTCTGGACTACACTGACCAACAGCTTGGAGGGAGGTTTCTCCTACCTGGCACTGTGTCTCTTCACATATAGCCTTCAGCTAAACACATGTGCTCATATACACATATTATATGTGTAATTTTCAGCAGGCTTTTGAATTAATATATTTACCTCTGGGTTTCATACCAGTTAAGCATTATTTAATCTCACCTTTCTCTTTCCCTGTATAATACTCCCTCCTCCCTCCCCAGTTAAAGTACCTTCTTGATAACACCCTTTTGGAACTATTCTCATCTCTCAAGATCCTTTGCCTCTTTCCCTCATGGTTCATGTCCCTTTTCCTGGTTCCTATGGTTACATCAGGATATAAACTCACATACAAGGATTTGTGGCCAAGATCCTCAAATGGTAAAGAACATATGCTGCTTGTTTTTCTGAGTCTGTTGATCCACAATAATGTATGATCATAGATATGTGGTTGGCTATCTATAATCACCATATAAACACACATTGAGGAGGTCTGCTATATTGATCCTCCTAGCATTGTTCTTTGTATTCAAGGCTGCTTTGGATACCCAAGATTTTTATGATTTACTTCATATAGGTTTTTTTTTCTAATTCTGTGAAGCATACTGTGGAATTTTTGATTGGGATTACATTGAATCTTTAATTTGTTTTTGTTAGGACTATTTGCACAATATTAATTCTACTTATTCATGAGCATGGTAGCATTATGGAGAATGTCTTTCCATCTCCTTGTGTCTGCCTTAATCTCTTTATTCCAAGATTTAAAATTTTCATTGTGGAGGTGTTTAATGTCTTTGGTTAGATTTCTTGCCAGATATTATATTTTTTGAGGCTATGATAAATGGCAATGTTTCCATGAATGCTTTCTTTGATTGCTTGTTATTGACTGATACATAGAAAGGCTTCTGATTGAAGGCATTTTTGGAATAAAGCCAACTTGAGCATGATGACCTTTCGGATGTTTGTCTCTATGCGATTTGAGAGCATTTTGTTGAGAATTTTGCTTCTATGTTCATTAGGAATATTTATATGTTCTATAGTTTTCTTTTTTTATTGTGTTTTTACCTGAGTTTGATATTAGAGAAAAACTGGCATCAAAGAAGGAGTGTGGGAGTTCTCCCTCTCTTTTTGTCATTTTGAATAATTTAATCAATATTTGTTCTTTAATGGTCTGGTAAAATTCTGCTGTGAATCTATCTGGGCCTGGGCTTTTGTTGATGTTGTTAGAAGGATTTGTATTGCTGTTTTGATTTCCTTATTTGTTGTATGGGTCTGTGTAAACTGTGACTTTCTTCTTGGTTTAACTTTGGTGTATCTACTGAATTAAAGTAATTTGTTCAATTTTTTTCTAGATTTTCAAATTTAATAGAGTCCAACTTTTTAGAATATTTCCTCATAGTATTTTAGATCTTTTTGTTGTCTGTTGTGATGTTTTCCCTTTTGTCTCTAATTTTGTTAATTTGGATTTATTCTTTCTTTCTTTTGGTTAGCTGGGCTAAGGGTCTATCTGTCTTGTTTATCTTTCCAAAGAACCAGCTCTTAGTTTCACTGAATTTTTGTATTGTTTCTTTATTCTTCTTTTTTGTTGATTTCTGCTCTAATTTTTATTATTTTGTGTTGTCTGTTGGGTTTGTGTTTGTTTTTTTCTTGCTGTTCCAAATCCTTGTACTCAAGAATACGTGAAAGTAAGTAATTAATTTATGTTCTATTTTATTTTTAAATAGGGTCTCACTATGTAACCCTGACTGGACTGGGACTCACTAAGTAAAACAGATTGACCTCAAACTCATAGAGATCCACTTGCCTCTGCCTCCCAAGTGCTGGGATTAAAGGCATAAGCTTCTTTCAAACGTTTTAATAAAGGCACTTAGAGTCATAAATTTCCCACTTAGAACTGCTTTTAATGTGACCCAGAGGTTTTGTTGTATGTGTTATCATTTTCATTTAGTTCCAGGAATACTTTTATTTCTTTCTTGATTTATTTTTTCTTTGACTCATTCATCCTTCAGGAGTGTGTTGTTTAATCTTCACAAGTTTGTGAAATTACTAGAGCTTCTTTTGTTGTTGTTTTAAGTATTATAGCATTGTAGTCTGACAGAATAAATGGAATTATTTCAATTTTTGAATATTTCTTCAGGTTTGTTTTGTGCTCCAGTATGCGGTCTATTTTAGAGAAACTTTGTCAGGCTGGTCAGTGGAATATTTATTCCTGCTATAAGAGCCTGACAACCTGAGGTCTAGAACAGAACATGTAAAGGTAGATGGAGAGAAAGTTGTCGGGTGTCCTTCTCATATGCCCTGTGGTGTGTCTTTCCTTCAATATCATATACACATATAGGCATACATACACAAATGACACATTAATAACATTTTAAAAAGAAATTTCCTAGAGGAGAAGGGAAGGTGGTAGAGTAGCTGGACCCTCTCCTGTGTCCTCACAAGTATGAAAGGAAACATCAGATCTGTGACTTCAAAGTGAGGTGAAAAGTGTGAAGATGCAAGAGAGAGGTTCACAGTCAACAGCAGGCTATGAGAGACTAGAAAAAATTAAATACCAAATGTTAGACTTATAAGGAGAACAACAGACTGTCACTCAGAGTGGATGACTAAGGATGGATGGATGGATTTTAAAATGCAGTAAACAAATGCAATGGAGCTTTAAAAAATATTTATTTTTATTTATGTGTATATTTGTATGCAAGAGTGAGTTTGTGTGTATACTACATAATTGCAGGTGTCCCTGGGGGAGTCAAGTCCTCTGGCACTGGAATTATAGGCAGGTGTGTCACCTGAAGTGGGTGCTGAGAACAGAACCAGGATCCTGTACAGGAAGGGTCAGTGACCTTATCTGTTGAGCCATCTTTCCAGCTCCCTTTCCAGGGTTAGAATTTCCTGGACTCAGGTCTTCATGCATGTACAGCAAACCTTCTACCCAATGAATCATCCCCACAGATCCAAATAGTAGACTTTTTGATAAACCCATTCTTCATTTTTGTATTTATTAGCTGTGTACTTTATGAATGAACAGATAAGGTATAATTTACTGTTATCCTTTGGGAGGATTTAATTCTTTACTAGGATATGGTCTTAAGTGTATCTTATTCACTCTTGTGTATTCCATTTAACACAACACCCGGGGCTTCTCAGTGGCAGAACATGAACAGAGAACTTGCGGATGAGAGAGGGGATGTGGCCTCTCTGCCTGGTGGCCAGTGAAAACAGTGCCTTTACATGGACTTTGTAACTGCAGATTATTTCTAACTGCTCTCATAAGCACTACTTTTGAGTAATAAATTCATATTTTATAATCAATTTTACACTCTTTAAAATAAGTTAATAAGGATGGGCTTCATTATTGTTGACTACTGGTTGCAAAAATGTAACCTACAATGCTTTCTGGCTCCAACAGCTAGTTAGATTCTGTATCTGGCTCTTCAGAGTACACGTTTTTACAAGTATAGTTCTGAGTGACTGTGCTTATCGATTTCTTCCAACAAATGATCTCTAGGACATTTCTCAGTTGCTTCCCAATCTGAAAGCCCATGTAGGTGACCATTGCCTTTCCTTCAGCAGGATAAATAGCTTTGACATCATCCATCGTCCCCAGAGTTTTTGTTGAGGAAGAAATGGGCCTGTGGGAATGCATTAGTCAAGAGGAACTGGGAGGTGGACTACAAAGCGCAGGACTGAAGTCCTGATGAAGTTCCTAACTGGGTAGAATTCTGGTACTGAGGGCACAAAATGCTTTGTGTTGGCTCTAGAGTCATGGAAGAAGACTGTGATGCTTGCTTTAGGACACCTATGCTTCCCTGAAGATCTGTATGCCCAGGACACACTGTTCGTCTTCCTTTTCTCTTTGCTCCTCTTGAAGTCACTCAGATCGACAGATAGGAAACCCAGACAATCTGTCAAGGAAACTGTCTGTCTTCAATGAGAGTCTCAGGTATGCCCAACGGACGACTTTGATTTGAGAATAGTGAGTGTGAGATCTGTGCATGGATATTGATAGAAAGTGCAGAGCTGAGTCAAAAGGCTCAGCTGACCTCTGCTTATGTGAACTCATAGCTCTGGAACAGGTGGGAATAGATAGCCACTCTTCCAGTCCAGCCTGACTGTCATTCTCATATGGTACTCAAAAAACTCTGAGATTGGAGAACACTGCAGACATTTCCTGATACAGATAGTAACCCTGGTGAGAATTCATGTGTTGAAATCTGTAATCACTAGAGACACTGCTGTCTAATAGTAAGTAAAAGCTAGTGTCAAAATTGGTGAGGTGGGGGATGCTGTTGATGCTTTGAATGCCTCTTCTGTTCCACTCCGTCACATCTCATGAGTACCTGGGAATTATATGAGAAAAAGACACAAGGCACACTAATTCTCAAGGAAGCCCTTGAGGTTATTACTTTACAAGTGACTACTAGTCCTTGCCTGGGAACTATAGGTCACACTGCCTCTGAGTCAGTGTCTGTGCACATCATGCTTAAGCTCATGGTTGCTTCATCTTTGTTTAATGTTTTTCATTACTTGGTATCAAAATACATTTCAAGCCTCAGATGCTGTGTTGGGCATTTAATGCACCTTTGCTTGAATATCTTAAATGTTACTTAAAATGATATAGTTACTAGGTGTTGTTTTTTGCTAAATAAGTTCTATAATCTGTCCAAAATTATTGAGGCAAGATAAATTAGACTAGTCGTTCGACTTTCTCTGACTCTGGAGGAGTAGTCACTGAAAGCAGTGGCTTATGTCTTTAACCAGTTACAAGGTTAATCTGTAGTACTCAAGCCTTTGAACACTACAAATCAACAATGCTTCTGAGAAGTAAGAGAGTTACCCAGTAGGTAAGCCCTCATGGACCTGCCCAGAAGGGAGACTGGAAAACAGGGGAGGTGTTTGAGGGTTGCTGTGAGAAGGAATAAACAGTTTTGAATATTACGTTGATGATATTTATCATTTAGTGATAAAGGAGATCAGAAATTTTTGTTACAAAAGTGAAGGAAATGTATAAAGTAAAGCATTTTCTAATGTATTATTATTATGGTATACAGATTATGATGCGTAAAATAGTATAGAATACAATTATTCTTGCCTTGATTGCTTTTGCTCCTAAAATGTAGGAAACAGTACACTAGTAGAAAATCTCTATTACTTCTGAAGAGCATTACGGGATCACATATTATACAGTTATCCAAGTCAGGGAAAACTGTGAGATGTCATTACTTTGACGGAGCAGAAGAGCATGTTCAGCCACTAAATTTTGATAAAACTTAGTTCACGGAATTCTATGGAAAGCACTCACTTTGTCATGCTTGGTGCCGAGTAGCTCTTTCCTGCCTGACAGCCTGGTGCACAGACAGCTCTAAACCCAGCTTGTGACTCAGTGTTGCGTTGCTGAATTGAATTCGTTGTCTGTTTTTCCACGAAGACTTTTTCCTCTCCTGTGCTAGGCCTTCCAAATTCTTTGGAACAGCGAACCAACTCCCCTCAACACCTGCATCTTACCTTTTGGGTAACCTAACTCGATTCATCTTGCCCACTTGTTTAGATAAATTTCTGTGCAGGTCTCCAATTCTGTTTGTTTGTTTTAACCAATGGAAAAAAATCAACAAACTAAGTAACCTTATTCTAGATTTCTTAACTTCATTATTACCATATGATGATCTATGTTACCTGTTGTTTTCTCTGTACATACAATTTACACCTGTTTATCCCTTGTAATACCAACACAAGTTGCTTTCACCCACTATAACTTCCTAAAGGCTTTTCCTTTTCGTTTGTCTCTTGAACTGTGGACCATTCTTAACATTGATCCTTTGATGCCAACATTATGAAAATCTGCTCAAACTGGTTACTTTAATGACAATTAGTACTTTATGTTCTCCAGGAGTGAATGTAGGCTCTCTATACTTACACCAAGTTATTTTTTTTAGGATTTCTAGTACATTTTTACTTAAAATTATTTCCATTTTTACTTAAACTTAATTCCAATAGCCATATAAAGAGCTACTCTGGCCCTATCCTTGCTCAATAATAGTGCCTGTCACTGATAGCACAGTGTGTCTCTCTTATCCACAGAGTGTCTCTTACCCACATGTGTCTCTCTTTCCCACAGTAATGCTTTCTGTCATTTCATCACATGGTGCCAACGTTTACCTAAAGTTATCAAGTGAAAAGTTCTAGAAAAAAACTAATTTTTATTACATAACTTTGATCCCAATACATTTTATAATTATTTAATTTAATTATTAGTTATTATTAATTTACTAGTACGCTGAATGGATTAATTAAAATTCATCAGGAATATGTGTGTGTAGGAAGGAGCAGTTCATGTAATGTTGGGTCTTTCCACATAGTTTGGCATGCCTGGGTGTGGGACTTGGAATATACCTCCTGGACATAATAGCTATGTTCCAGTATTTACACATTCATATGGATTACCATTAGTACAAGAAGCACATCTTAGCTTTTTGATTTCACCTAACTCATAGCTATCATTTGAGACCTTATTCAAGAATCTACTATCAATAAATCTTTGGTATATTGGATTATGTGTAGTACTTCTCTGTTTAGATGATTTTGTGTTTTTATTTGTTTTATTTTATTTTTTGAGACAGGGTTGTCCCTGTATCTCCAGCTGTCCTTGAACTCCCTATGTAGATCAGTTTCACAGAGGTCCACCTGCTTCTTCCTCCCCAGTGTTGGGATTAAAGGCATGCACCATCACACATGGCTTTTTGTCTTGTGCTTTAAAAATCATGTTTAAAGTGTTAAACAAACATTTAATTTACCTATGTATCCACTAGTCTGTACTTAAAGCTTTTATTACAGATTTCCTTTAATATATTCTTAATAATATATAATAAAAAAGAAATAATTAGTTTAATCAATACAGGTGATAATGTAACATAATGAGCAGAGGGGTGATTAAAATACTAATACTTAAATAGGGCAGTATATATCCAGGCTTTGTTCTTTATTACATATTGACCTTTATCCTGATTTCCCATAATCTTGTCTTCCCTTGCAGACTTGGGGTACCTCTAACAGCACCATGTCTGTTGTCAATAATACTATGCTGTACCCCCGATTCCTCCTCACTGGCTTCCCTGGCTTTGAAAGTAGATATGGCTTGATTTCCATCCCTATCTTCTTGGTTTATGCCACGTCGATTGCAGGGAACGTTACCATCCTGTTCATTATCAGGACTGAGTCTTCCCTCCATCAGCCAATGTACTTCTTTTTGTCTATGCTGGCACTCACAGACCTGGGCCTCTCCACCACCACCTTACCTACCATGTTCAGTGTGTTTTGGTTTCAAGCCCGGGAGATCCCTTTCAATGCTTGTCTGGTCCAGATGTACTTCATTCATGTTTTCTCAATAATTGAGTCATCTGTCCTCTTGGCCATGGCCTTCGACCGCCTTGTAGCCATCCGGGAACCTCTACGGTATGCTGCCATTCTAACCAACAGTGTCATCATTGGGATTGGCTTGGCAGTTGCTGGAAGGGCCTTAGCCTTGGTCTTTCCAGCCTCCTTCCTCCTGAAGAGACTTCAGTATCGTGTGATCAATATTCTCTCTTACCCGTTCTGCCTGCACCAGGACCTTATAAAGACGACAGTATCTAGCCGCTGGGTCAGCAGCATCTATGGCCTCATGGTGGTCATCTTTTCCATGGGACTGGATTCTTTGCTTCTCCTCCTGTCTTATCTCCTCATCCTGGGTACAGTGTTGAGCATAGCCTCCAAGGCAGAGAGAGTAAAGGCCCTCAACACTTGCATTTCCCATATCTGTGCTGTCCTGACTTTTTATACACCAATGATTGGACTATCCATGATCCGTCGATATGGACAGAATGCTTCCCCAATTGTCCATGTGCTCATGGCCAATGTATACCTGCTGGTTCCCCCTCTCATGAACCCCATTGTCTATAGTGTGAAGACCAAGCGGATTCGTGACAGAATCCTGAAGAAATTCAGGAAACATAAAGTTTAGATGAAGGGCACTAGAAACATTTTTGGGGGGTTGGGCATTTTATCTATTATGTACAATATAATATTATTTCTTATTACTATAGATGTTTGGATGTGAATGTGGCTAATGATGGTTTGCCTTAAATATAGTGCATCCAAGCTCCAATGGTACTAAATCTTTATCTTCTCAATATGATGAATAAAAATCATGCTACACTAAAATACTTAACGTGTATGAGTGTTTTGCCTGCATGTATGTAAGTGAATCCCTGCCATGCAGTGTCCGTAGAGGCCAGAAGAAGGTGTTATATCCCCTCGCACTAGAGTTACAGATTATTTTTAGCCACTATGTTGGTGCGAGGAACAAAACAGGATCCTCTATAATACAGCCAGTGGTCTTAACCACTGAGACACATTTTCAGCACACCCCCACATGGTTTTATTTACTGTTTTTAAAAGAAAACCCTCAGTTTCTGAAGTAATTCAGATTTTCAAATGACTCTTATATGAACCCTATATCTTAGATCAACAATATTGCCACATATTTCTTTCCTTAGTCTAAACATACTTGATTTTGTTAAAACCAGAAAAAAAATTTTCAGTGGGGAATTGCTGTTGCCAAATCAAAACAATAAGCAAAAGAAATGACAAGACAGATAAAGAGAAATAACCTTGGAGCAAATCAGCCACTTTGGGTAGTTCTCACATAACACAGGAATACTGATGCTTCTGGGTCTAGGATTTTAGAGATTTCTCTATCCCGAGGAATGTACTTATTATGCAGATTTCAGTTTTCTCCACTTGAGCTCTCAGAATGTGCCTCAGTTGTAAATATTTCTTAGAATTCCATTATTGAATTCTTGTCACTTTTGAACAATACTAGGCAGGCATTTTGTAAAATACCCTTCTAATGGAATTTTTCTAATATTTTTTATGTGATTGGTGAAGGATTGTGTGTTTTGGGCAAGAATACCACAGTGATAGAATTATATTTTCAGCACATCATGTAGAGAACACACACACACACACACACACACACATATATATATATATATATATATATATATATATATATATAAATTATCACTGTTGGGGGATATTTTCATCATGTAACTGAAGGAGCATTTACCACATTCTTCCATTGTCAAGATAATCCTATTTTTCTTCCCTTTCAAATCCTTTTCTCTGAGGTAGGTGAAAAATAATTCAGATCTAAAATGTTTGCCTAATGTATGTAAAGTCCTGTGTCTGACTCCAGCAACATAAATAAAACAGGAAAGTCCTCCCTTCCCACCTTTTACATTTTCATCAGGAAGTAATTGTGTATATCCTACACTTTAAGAGTGTGAGGTCATTGACTCCTCACTGTCAGCAAAGACGTTTTCTACATAACTACTTAACTTTTGCATCTAAAAAGTCCCTTTTCCCTCATATAGCTAATAATTTATTGATATTAATAGTTATATATTTTATTTCACCATATTTTGTTTTTTTTAATACAGTGTTTTACTATAATAGATGAAGATAATCTCAAACTCATGATCTTCCTGCCTCGGCCATCCTAGTGTTGAGACTGTAGGTTTAAGGATCACGTCACCTATTTTTATAATTTGGATTATTCATATCTGTATGCTAGCTTTGAAATCTTAGTTATGCAGGTTTCACTTTGAAAATCCGTCTAGATGAGGAACAAGTAAACAGCCATGGGGGCTGATGCTTCTGGGAAGGGAGGTAGAATTCAGTCACATAAAGGGGGAAGGGGAATGATGGCGTAGGAAGGGGTGGGGAGTGGGAGAGCAGAACAGACAAGGGAGGGAGGGGGGGAATAGCAAAAGCCCCATGGAAACTTGCCACTGGAGGAGCCTCTTGAAGTTTATACCAGTATATTAGAAAGAGATTAAAAGGAGTTACCTTATAACATGGGGACAGTGTTCCTACTCGTAATAATAGCTTAGCAAAGTCGAGACAATGTCTCCATGTTATAAGGTAACTCTTTTAATTTCTGTGAACACATCACATCTTCATTATCCATTCATTAGTCGATGGACACTTAAGTCGTTTACCCTTTATAATTTTTATATGTTTATTTTCTTTATTGGACTGTTCAGTTTAAAATTGTAACAAATATCTATATTATGCTTTATATTTTATAGCAACTTTTAAGAATTTTATTTTCTGAAGTAGAATCAATATGATACAGTCAATGTCTTAATGAATCATGATATATTTCTTTGATATTATTTAGTTTTGATTCAGGGTGCTTTATATTTTCGATTTCCAATAATTTTTTAAATCACTTGCAAACTTTCCATTAATTCATTTATTTCCGTTTTGCGTAATTGCCTCCCCTCTGTTGTTTGGAGAAAAAAAAAAAGAAAATGGTTCTTTTTCTCTCAGGTATTAGTTAAATTTGAAATTCCCCAATGACCCCCTTTTTCTATTAAGTTTAATTGAGAACTACCTTATTTCAAAACTCAAAACCACCGGGTCAGTGAGATGGCTTAGTGGGTAATCGTACTTGCTGCCAAGTCAGACATTCTGGGCCCAATTCTTGGGCCCCACGTGGTGGAAGGAGAGAACTTGCGCCAGCAATGTGTCCTCTGCCTTCCGTGTGACATGGCATGTGCACATGGTAGCATGCACAAGTGCCCCTCCCTGTCTACCCGTAATAAATTAATGTAATTTAAAACCTCTCTTTTCTTCTCCTCTTCTCTTTTTCTCCTTCTCATGCGTCTTTTCCTTTTGTTTTCACCTGGGATCTCATTTACAGAATAAAATTGCTTTTATTGATTTGTGCTCTGATACATTCGCCCCTCTACTCTCATTTTACTACCCCCGACTTTATGTCCTCTATTATTATTTGCCTTTTAATTAAAATTTATTTTTGAATTTTTATTGCAAAGCATATATAGTTGGAAAAAGAAAACTTACAAAAACCTTAGGACACATTAAAAAAAATCCCTCAACATTTTGATGTATGATCTGATATATGTATGTATATACATTTCAGTGTTTACATATGTTGTTTCAGGCAATACACACAGAATATGCTCTTTTCATAATGTCATAGCTATGTTTTACAACATATATATGTGCTAGAATATATTGAAGAAACACATTCAGTAAAATTCCAAAATTTACCATGCAAATGTCTTATTAGTAAGCATTTGGATATTTCAACTGTTTTCTGTGCATGTTTAGTTAAAAATTTCTGTACATGCTTTCTTCTTTAGGATAAACTTTTAGAAATGAGCCAATGAAAAGAAATGGCTATCTTTTCCCAAAATTTTCATTTTAATATATATCCACAAATATTGTGTGTTTCTGTTACTTAAATATTTAGTAAAATAGTACATTAAAAGTATGTTCTGTTAAATTTCACTTATTCAGTAATTAGCTAGCTTGACTACAAATAGTTGTGTGTATTTGTTGGTCATATGTGCTTCTTTTTAAAATTTATTCTTTATTGATTCCATAATTTTATGTGAAGTATTGTGGTAATATTTAACTCCCCCATTTCCATCTGTTCCCACCAGCCCCATTTCATATCATCCACATCATCTGTCCTTTTCTTTTAACTAAGTAATAATTAATTAATGTTTAAGTTTTTGCTTTTTCAAGGCCTATTGATTCCACTCTGTGCCTTCCATGTGCTCTTGGGTGTGGGTCCATGCCCTGGAGTCTGGCCAACTTACCAGGCATCACAACAATAAGGAAAATTGTCTCCGCCTCTCTCAGCATCCATCAGTTGTCAGTAGATACCCAGGCCTGAGGCTTCTGTTCACCTCCCCCATCTGTGCTGGGTCCATCCTTGGATTTGTACAAGTTGTGCATACTGTCATAAACACTATGGGTTCGTATGTGCCACTACTCTGCATTCTCCAGACATGCAGGTTCCTTGTATTCATCTACTTCCTCTGGCTCTTAGAATCCTTGTGCCTCCTCTTTTAAAATGATTCCTGAGTCTTGGGAGGAGATGCCCAATAGGTGTCCCATTTACAGATGAGTCCTCTGTAGTTTCTTCTCTCTGTGTTGACCATTTGTGAATCTCTGTGCTAACTGCCATTTGCTGCAAGAAGAACCTTCTCTGGTGAGAGCTGAGAAATATACTAATCTATGGGGGTATTACAAAAAATCATTAGGAGTCAGAATGATAGTAACAAAATATTACTGATGATCTGTGTGGCCTGCCTAGCCACAGGTTGTCAGCCCTGTGGGATTACATCTTGTGAAGTCAGCCTCAAGTCCATGTGGAAGATAGTCAGTTACTCCTATAATATTTGTGCCTACCCAGTAGTAGTGGCCACATGTTGCCAAGCGAGTTGTTATTTTAGCTTGCAGGGCTCATAACTGGGTAACACTGACAATTAAGTTTTTCTGCCAGACACATGCATGATACCTTCTAATACTATGAAAGATAGCCACCGGAGATGTAAATTCAATGTCAGTACCACAAACAGATTTCTCCTGGTTTATTTACAATTCAGGTATGTAGTGTCCTCAGCAATAGAGTTCTCAAATGAAGAACAATGGCTGAGAAAATGTTCAACATCTTTAACCATCATAGAAATGCAAATTAAAACTACTCAAGATTTCTTCTTAGCTCAGTCATAGTGACTAAGATCCAAAACACAAATAATGACAAATACTGGCAAGGATGTGGGGAAAGCTGTTTATGAAAGCACAAACTGGTGCAACCATTATGGGAATCAGTATGGATGTTTCTCACCAAGCTAAATGAAGATTTCCCATGTGATCTAGTCATACCACTCTTGGACATATATGCAAAGGACTCTGTGTCTTACTATATATAGAGGTACTGTTCATCTGTGTTCATTACTGTCTTATTCATAGTAGCCAGTAAAGGGAAATAACATAGATGTCCATAAACTAAAAAACAGGTAATAAAAGTATGGTACATCTACACAATGGAGTACTATTTTGTTTTTAAGAAAAATGAAATTATGAAATTTGCACGTCACTGGTTGGAACTAAAAACAATCATCCTAAAGTGGGGTAACCAATACCCAGAAAGACAAAGGTTGCATGTGCTCTCTCATAAGTCAACACTAGCTTTGAATATTTAGATAGCTGTTTATCACCTGGAAAATCCTTAGAGATCAGGAAATTAATGAGGTGCCATTGGCAGTGGTTTATGTGAGAGAGAACGGAATGCAGTGAGGTCAATGGGAAAAGGGAATACCAGATTGGACAGATACAGTGGGGTGAGGAATGGGAAGTTAGTGTACGAACAGGAGCAAGAGGAGAGAAAAATAGCAAAAGACCTTTTGAAAGAGTCATATGGAAACCTACTCTAGAAGCTTCTTTCAATATATACATAGACAACATAGAAAGTGTTTAAATGTAGTTACCCTCCAACAGGGGTTCAATGGCCCTAATAGACTCTGTAGGGTAGTAAACAAAAAGCCCAGTGCCAGGAATGGACTGTCTTTTGGGGGGTTGTTGATGAGAGATATCCCATAGATATCTTCTCAAGCAATACTGATTATTGCCATTGCCTTAGTTATCTGTCAGAACTTGATGGCAAAACCCTATTGCTGAAAACAGTGTTAATGGGGTATCAACTAATAAAAGTCATTTAAAAAAAGTTCTATTATTTTTATTTTTGAGTGTGAGTGTATTGCCTACATGTACATAAGTGGAACCATGCTCTCGGAGGTGAGAAGAGGCCATTGAATCCCCTAGACCTGGAATTACAGACAATTGCTAGCTGCTATGTAGGTGCTGGGAATGTAACCCAGGTCCTCTGCAAGAGCAGCCAGTGCTCTTAACTGTGGAGCCATCTTTCCAGCCCCTCCCCCCGCAAAACATTTTCATGATGCCGAATGCCAAGTGACACCCACTGAAATTAGGATGGGTTAGAGAAATGCCAGTTTCACAGGAAAGATGTTGCTCCTGCAAGAGAGGCTAATTCTACATACCCAAAGTTGCAGAAGTCTTTAAATTCCTGTTAATTGTTGTTCAAGTAAATATTTCTGGGCAAGAGTAGGTTTTCTTTTTTATTTTACCTTTTTTAAACTTTTAATGAGAATGACTTAATATTAAATTATGTGGCAATGGCAATAATACATAACCAATAAAATTTAAAAGAAATATAGATTGAGTCAAAGGAGTTCTTCTTATTCCTTTTGTGGTTTATTATTGTTTTTTTCAAATTACTTATCTGTATTATCTTGTCAATGAACTGCTTAGCCCACAGAAAAAGTGCTCAATAAATGTTTCTGGAATAAAGAGATGACTTATCCAAATTAGTGATTGTTGATGAGCTGATATTACTGTCATTAGTTTTCACTTTAAGTGTGGAGAAAGCAGTTTTTGGATAATCATTTCATAAGGCATGCTGGCAACAAAATCATAACATGGGACTCAAAGTCACTCAGTGCTGCTCATCCAATTTAGTGATTAACTTGTTCTGAGGATTCATTCTTACTCCTGCTGCAACTTCTTTGGAAAATAGACATGCTTTAGTTTAATAAATCAGGTACACATGCTATTATTGATCATACACAGAAAATAATGGATCCTCTGATACATATCTGATAGCTTGGAAAATAGTCCAGTTTTTCTGTTAGCTGCTGGGTGACATATTTTTTTAGCTTTTTTAAAAATTTAAGTTTTTTGAATTTCATGCAAATATATTTTGATCATAATTAGAACCCCTTCCTATCTGCAATCCCTTATTTGCCTCATCCAATTTCATACACTATAATACATATAATATACATACATATATATATATATGTGTGTGTGTGTGTGTATTTTTAAGGCTTATGGAGTCTAATTTGTATCTGCAAATGCCTTTTTGGTGTGGATTCATCCACTGGAGCCTGGGTAACCTATGCAGAATCACATCCTTAAAGAAAAAAGACTCTTCCAATGTCAGCTCTATCAGTTGCCAAGGTTGCTATGGTTGGGGCCACTTTGCCCTTTCTATTCTGGGATTTTGTCTGTCTTGAGCTTATTTCGGTCTTGTGCATGGTTTGAAGTGTTTAAATTGAAATTTTGAGAAGTTTGTGCAATGCATTTTGGTCATATTCAGACCCCTGATTCTTTCAGGTTTTCAATGCTGATGAAACTCCCATAGGCACAAACACTTTGGCATAGGAAGCTACCCAGCACAAATGTTCCCCATAGTCCTATAAATAAATAAACACAATATAATGTAAGACATAGATAGATGATAGACAGGCAGATAGACAGATAGATAGAAAGATTGATAAATAGTTAAGGTAGATACATAGACAGTTAGATGGAGATATAAGATTTCTTTTGTTAGGCTAGAAGAAAACATAAGTTATATATTGATTAGATGAAAAAACATTTTGACTGGAAATTCATAGGAACTTAGTCCAGTGTACCCATAGGATTAATAAATAGTTACTTCTTTGATAATTTATTGTTGGCAATGATGACTTTATAGAGTACAGTTGAAACTAATGAGGATTTACTGTGTATGTGTAAATCTACACATAGCTATATGTCTGAGGGCAGATTTATACTGTCTTTTATTGACAAGTACAATTTTATGTATGTTGTTTTTTGCTGTTTTTTTTTTGAGACAAGATCACTTTGTAGCTCCAGATGGCCTAGAACTTGGTATGTCCAGGGTTGGCCTCAGTCTTACAGACGTATGTCTGCCTTTGCCTCTTGAGTGCTGGAATTAAAAGCACCTGCCATTCACCACATCTGGTTCAAATTTTTATGTTTTTATAAGGGATTGACATCTGTGTACATTTTGGAATGACTAATTCAAAAGTATTCAATATGTTCCTGATTTCAAATTTACTGTTTTGTGGTGGAATTGGAGTTAAAGATCATTGTTAACCTCCATGTGGTTGCTGAGATTTGAACCCAGGTCTTCTGCTAGAACAGCCAGTGCTCTTAACCACTGAGTCATCTCTCCAGCCCCTATGAACAGTAATAACAGACAATACCTTCTATGTAAACCCTGCATCTCTTTATCATTTCTCTACACAACTAATATAAGGCAGCATGAATCGAACACTTGTTCCTGGCTGTGCTGGCATTGCTGGTCTTATTCAGTATTAGCTTCATGAAACATTAAGGATAGAGGCACAGGTAAAGAGAAAAGCTTCAGTGTTCCCTGGGCTATTTTCTGCTTCTGGAGCAGGCTGTAGGATTTTGTAAGGAGCCCCCAAGGACTCAGTCCCAGAGCTCTGTGTAAATTTGAACATAAAATGGGATGTATGGCACCTCCCTTTAATGCCAGAAACCCAGTATAAATGTGTCTTCCAGGCATGACTCAGAAAGGGGGTTTATTATCGTGCATCTGGAGGTTTAGTGGCAGACATGTGAATATACTGCTGGTTTCTGGTGAGTAGATGAGGCAGTCCTTGCAAAGAAACATGGGCAACCCAGTTGAAACCCTTTTTCATATATGAATCTCTATATTTTCCATATGAGGAGTCAGTATAACCTACTTTGCATTGGAGTGCCTACAAGCCAGAGCTTATGATTTATTTTAATGGTACATTGATTCAGGACTCTGCCTTCCTTTGCAGTGTATTCCTTTTGATCCATACAGCAGTGAGAGGATTCCCAGAACCAAATCCTTTTCCATACGTTTTCCAAAGAAGAGAGGTCTAAGCGTTACAATTCTTTACTGATTTTGCTGTATTCAGTGTTGAATGTAAAACTACAGTACGACCATATTTTGAACTATTCAAATGACTGACAGGAGTCAACACGCTGTCAGCTGCAGCAGGTTGTATTTCACAGTGAATGCGATTTCACAGAGACAGCAGTTCGTGTACCAGCTCTTCTCCCCCCTCCTCCTCTCTGCCACTGTCTCTCTATATCTCTGTCTCCTCTGTCTGTCTCTCTCTTTCTCTTGCTCTTTGTATATCACTCTCATTTTTTTTATGCCAACAGGAAGGATAACTTCACATCTTCTGAACAGGGAGGCATGACATATACTCACAACAAGAGCATTTTCCACCCAGCCACATTTTTTCTTGTTGGAATTCCAGGACTGGAAGAGATCCATGCCTGGATCTCTCTACCATTCTGCTTTATTTACCTCATGGCTTTAATTGGCAATGCCACAATTCTGACAGTCATCAAGACAGAACATTCTCTCCGAGAACCCATGTTCTACTTTCTGGCCATCCTTTCAACAGTGGACTTGGCTCTTTCTACAACCTCTGTGCCCCGCATGCTGGGAATCTTCTGGTTCAATGCCCATGAAATTAACTTTGGAGGCTGTGTGGCTCAGATGTTTTTGATCCACGCCTTCACTGGGATGGAGGCTGAGGTCCTGATGGCCATGGCCTTTGACCGTTACGTAGCCATCTGTGCTCCTCTCCACTACACAACCATCTTGACATCTCGGGTGCTAGTGGGCATCAGTATATGTGTTGTGATTCGGCCAGCCTTGCTTATATGTCCGATGATCTATCTCATCTATCGCCTGCCTTTCTGTCAAGCTCATATAATAGCCCATTCCTACTGTGAGCACATGGGCATTGCAAAATTGTCTTGTGGAAACATCCATGTCAATGCTGTGTACGGACTTTTTGTGGTCTCTCTTTTTCTGTTGAACCTGGTCCTTATTGGCATCTCATATGCCTTCATTCTATATGCTGTATTCCGCCTCCCATCTCAAGATGCACGGTTAAAAGCTCTCAGCACGTGCAGTTCCCATGTTGCGGTTCTCTGTGTTTTCTATATCCCATCAGTCTTCTCTTTCCTCACTCACAGATTTGGGCACAACATACCACATTACATTCATATTCTTGTTGCAAACCTGTATTTGATTATTCCTCCCTCACTCAATCCCATTATTTATGGTGTGAGAACCAAACAGATAAGAGAGCGAGTTCTCCATGTATTTTCTATAAGGTAAGAGTCTCCTGCTCCTTAATCCGTTAATGAAGTTTCATATTCTTGGTTTAAGGATATCTCCTGACCACTTTCTGAAGCTTTAGATTTGTAGAACAAGTTAGTCTGCCTCAGTCTGTGGATCAGTGACTCACAGTCCTGCGGAAACTTCATTGTATCTCATCTGAAGAACTGGTAGACTACACTGGAAAGGCTCTTCTGGGAAAAAGTTGAATAATTTTTCTCTGAATCACTTAACACAAGGCTCCACCTCCTTTTCTGTTTTTCTCCATTTGCGCAGACTTCCATCCATATGTTTAATTTAAATTTGTTTTGTGTTCATCATGTATTTTGAATCATTCTAACTCTGGAAGATAAACTAAGACCCAAATTAACCCAAACTATCTGGCTCTCTACACTGTGTTGCCGTATGTTCTTGCAAAGCCACGATGCTGGCTTCAAAACAATCTTTGTCAAATAGAGTAAAGTGGGATTTTCTGTCAAAATAATGGGAATTTGGTGCAATGATAGCCAAAATAAACATGTATTCTCAAGAGCGTTTCTCATAAAGACAAGAGTAATATATCACTGGTTGTCCTGCATTTAGCGGCACAGCAGAGGCATAGCTGTAATCTAATTACATAGACTGTGTCTATGTCATATGTGTTTTGTAATTTCCTGTTATGTCAGTTTTGTTTTTCCAATTTACATTTAATTCTAAAATATTCTTTTCCAATATCCAAGGTATCTTTCCTTTGATCCATGATATATCTTTTGTTTCCTCAGTGAAGTTAGTGAAGAAGCTTCATTATGAGCTGAGAATAACTGCTTTTCACATGACACTAAAATGGTTTACAAGTGAATTTTTAAAAAATCTTATTTATGACTTTTATTTTATGTATATGAGTGTGTTGCCTGCAGGTAAGTACGATGCCCAGGGAGGTCAGAAAAGGACACTGAATTCCCTGGAACTGGTTAGGGATGGTTGTTAGCTGCTACATGATGCTGGGAACTGAATTTGGGTCCTCTGCAAGAGCATCCATTGCTCTTAACTGCTGAGCCATCTCTCTATACTCATGATTTATTTTTTTTAATCCAAAGACTAGACTTAAAATTTGTTCTACAAAAGATATTCATTTAAATTTCATCCATTTAAAATTATAGCTCTTTTGTCATACTAAAAAATGTGAAGACATAAGGAATATCTCTTGCTCTGAACAAAAATGAACAAGACTTAGCCTTTCCATCAGGACTGAGAGACTGCTTAATAACACGTAATGCACTGATGTTAAAAGTCCCTTTAACACTTCCCTGATACAGTTGCTTTCTTGGTTTTCTGGATAGAAATCCTAAAGTGTCATTTTGCTGAGTACCAATCATTAGATTTATATTGTTTGGTATATTTCTTAGAATATTTGTTATGAATTATATAGATTACCTTTTATGTAATAACAGTATTAATTTCATTGACATATTCATCTACTTGTTTGTACTATTTTAATTAGAGAATATATTGCTTATCTCTGTAGCATTTTAAAGTCGTTTTACTGAAATTCATTCTTCTTTTCTTTCTTGGAAGTAAAATGATTAGCTGGCTGGGTTCTCAGAATCCTAAAAGCTTTCTGCTTTCTCCACCTTTGTTTTAGATTCAGTTTATTAAAACCTTCATCTTTTTCAGTAATTTGCAGTTTACAAATCTATAATTGTTTAATATCTTTCCCTTTTCAAGATACCTTTCTTGACTGATGTTGAAAATTCTATAATTTATGTCTCTTTTCTTGTATTAAAAGCAATTTGTAACTACATTATTTGAAACAAAAATTAGGAATTTGTTTATTTATATTTAATTTTTGAGAAAGGCTCACCCTGTAGCCCCAGTTGGTTTGGAATTTTCTGTGAAGTCTAGGCTTGCCTTGATTTCAGAGACATGCTCCTGCCTCTGCCTCCTGAGTGCTGGGATTAAAGCTGTGTGTCACCATGTCTGATTTGTTTTCATTTTTACATATTTTTCTTATGAATCTATTTTCCTCCTGCTGCACTCTACCATTTATTTCAGATTTAAGAAAAACTTAAAGGGTATTTTTATTTCTTGAAGTGCATTTTAAATAACTTATTACTAGAGAAATAGTCATGGCTATTTTCTTGCTCTGGCATTCCTCAACTTTCATGGAAAAACCCCACATTTCTAATATTTTCAGTGTTAATGGTCACAGCTCCCCTGTTAATTTTGCTCTGTTAATTTTTAATGATGGTTTTATGCCTTCTATGCTCTTCCTCATATTTCAGTCACAGAACAGAAATCTGTATAATTTTGAGCCTTCTGTTGTATTGTTTGTTTTCATTGTTAATACGTATTGAGAGTTCCATACATGAGTACCGAATCGCAGTGTTCCAGTCATCCTTCACCCCCTTTTCTTTCCATGCCCCGATTTTGTGATCTCTTCTTTGATTATTATTGTTAAATATATATGTATAATATTCTGAGTCCATTTAGTGGCGCTTGTGTGTACCTGTGTTTAGGCTAACCACTTGGGAATGGTCCCTGGAGTACATTAACTCTGACTCTCCCTCCTTCAGCAGCCATCAGTTGCCTGTATCTCACCATCTATAGGTCGGTCTTTGTGAACTAACCCCCATCCACACTGGTGTGTTAGTTGGTGTTGTAATTATACATGTGTAAGTTAGGCGACCATAATAGTGAGATTTTATGTGTGTCGCTCCCTTGTCAGGTCTGGAACACAATCTCTAGCACAGATATTCTGCTCTTCTGGCTCCTACGATCTTTCCACCCCTTTTCCTTGATATTCACTGAATCTTAGGTATAAAAGCTGCATTATAGATGTGTCAACTGCAGCTGGGCATCCCATGGTCACTTATTCTCTGCATTCCAACCAGTCTTAGAACTGCATTTGTTTCCATGTATTGCAAAAAGAAGCTTCTTGGATAAGTGATGAAAGCCACACTATTATCTAAAGATTCTTAGTTTTTCCATTTTTATTAATTGTACTGTTAAGGACATTTATGATGATCTTTTTCAGCCCTTTAGAAGTATTTTTCTCTGTTCTTTGGAGAGTATGCTTGTTTTTCATGTTGTAATATTTGTCATTATATTGACTATAAATACATATGTATATAAATTTTAATTAATTGATTTATTTCTTATTAATGTGTTTAGACAGGAGATGTGTGCAGGGGCAAGGGTGCATGTGTGAAGGTTAGAGGATAGGTTTGTGATGTGGACTCCCTCTGACATTTCCAGGGGTTTCAGAAATCAAACACAGCTCTCTAGTTTTTCATGGTATACCACTTTGCTTATTGGTCACTATGATAAACACCAAGACTGAGAACTTGGGGAGGAAAGGATTTATTTGGCTTACAGGTTATAATCTATCATCTACAGAAGCTAAGGGCGGAATCTGGAGGCAGGCACTGAGGCCGAGATCACAGAGGAATGCTGCTTACTGGTTTGCCCAGACCCATCTGCCTAAGAATGGCACTGCCCACAGTGGGCTGGGTCCTGTATCAATTAACACTCGAGAAAAAGCCTCACAGACATGACCAAGGCCAGTTCAACGGGGGGAATCCCTCAATTGAGGTTCTTGCTTCACATGTGTCTCTAGTTTGTGTTAAGTTGACAAAAAGTAACCAGCCCACAAAGCAAAGGCCTTTATCAGATGAACTATCCTGCTGGCACTTACATTGTACTTAAAATAAAATATTCAGTAAATCTTTATTATATGAAATGCTATTTATTACTTTAAAAAGCTTTGAAAACTTTATTTCCTTAATCACTTCCTACAATCTTCTTTTTCACTTTCCTGTCAATATTAAAAGTTATCCTTAAACTCTTTTATCCATGAATTTTATCTTTTCTTCTACAAACCCTCAGGTTTTATTTTCAGCATTGTATATCTTCTTTCTTATCTCCTCAATATAAATATTTTAAATACAAAACTTTTTTTCTTATTCACAAATATCCACGTTTATAAGTTTTTTTGTCTCATATTCACACATATCTGCATATATTTAAAATACTGACAAGTTTCTTACTAAAATTATGCTTTACACATTTTCTCATTTTAATTATTTATTTCTCAATTTAATTATTTTTTGAATGTTGGGCATGATCTAAGAATGTGCTCAGACTCCTACTGAGAGAATTTCTTTTCTTTTGTGATTTCCTGTTGGATCTTCAAGAATCCTTATTAAGCAGTCTTTGCAGGTGAGGATTTAGGATGAATATTCTCAGATAGGAATGTAGGAAGTTCATTTGGGAGTGATAGAATAAGGACCTTTTAAAGCTATACAGTCTTGGTTCCCAACATTTGGGAATATGTTAAGTTTCATTGCAATGAATAAGTTCACAGATGGTATGAAGTTTTGGGATCAACTGACTTCAAGATAGTAAAAATATCCTGGATTATGCATGGATTCAGTGTAATCACATGGAAACTTAAACGTAGATTACAGGAACAGAAGGATCACATTGAATGGGTATGCACTGTCAAAATATAGTCACAGTTATCATATCATATGAGGATGAGTTACCCTACTGATACTAATCTTGAAAGTAGAGAAAAGAGTTGCAAGTCAGAGCTATGAGCAACATATAAATAAAGAACGAACTAGAGTTTCCCCTGGAGACTGTAGAAGGGAAAGAATTGTAAAGAATACCTTGATTCAGTTGAATTAGAAACAATTCACTTTCTAACCTACAGAGCAGAAAGATGCTAAACTTATATTAGCTTAAATCACAAAGTCTGTGGCAATTTGTCACTGTATCATTAGACAAATACATCTGTACTCTCAAGGCTAATGCATTAGCAAGCCAGATGAAGGAAGAGAAAGAAATAATTTGTGATGTCTTGGAGTGTGGTGATTCTAAGCCAAGATTCCAGTTTTACCTAAATAAAGAAACAATCTGACACCCAGCAATAGATTTAAGGCTAAGAGTAGACTTGAACTACCTCATACCTGTTCCTTCAGATGTCTCTCAGAACTGTGCTCTCAGGTCAGGTTTGTCCAATTATCTTATTGAAACAGAATCTTCAGTATGAGTTGGTGAAGTGGAAGCACAATTACAAATACACCTCAATTTTCTCACTGACACCAGTGAGAAAAGCACACTTCTCTCAGTGCTTTGATATATTAACCAGGCGTACCCCATTTCATTCAGAATCTTAGGTACTGAGAGACTAAGGTCAGGTTCCTGGGGCCACAAGAGGAGCACAGGACTCAGTGAGGTTGTTTACATTACAAACATTGCCCTCCTGGTAATGAGACAGCCCCGATTTCATACATCATGTCCCAGATCAGCACACATACTTCTTTGCCAAATAATAATTAATTTAAAGAGGAAATGTTAATGTTATTCTCAGGGCTTTTAGAACCATAGTATCCCAGGACCTTCCAAAGGCCTCACTTGGGAGGTTGTGACCACACTATCAAAACTCATATTTCCTACATGAGTGGAGTTCAGAAAAACACTAGAGATTTGCTAAGTTATCACAATGTGGATCTTTTCCTTGGCTTTGAAAATACAAAGAAAACAGAAATGGGTCATATGCTAGAGAAAGACAGGAGAATTCCTGGTTTTGGAGAAAAGATGGGGAATCGACTGTAAGAATATATCGACATAATCTGTGTGCACGTGGGCAAGAGCAGCCTTCCTTCTATTTCATACATTCTGATAAGCCTCCTGGCTAAGTCCTCTGTCTTTTGACCTTGTTGATATTCATTCTGTTCATTGCAAGTCTTCACTGACATGGAAGCTCTCAGTGTAGTCACCCTTCAATGCTAAACTCTTCATGTTATTTGCCTATTTGTGGCTGTTACATTTAAACCTGTTCCAAGTTATTTTAACGCTAGAAAAAGATGACCCCAAATGAACATTGCACTTTCACATAGAAGGAGAACTTTAAATCATTAAGAAATTATTCTTAACTACTTAGCAACCTAATAAAACACAATTCAGTCACTTACAACTTTCCTCCCACTGGAAATAAACAAGGAAGCAGTCTCCATGTGTGAAACTCCAATCCTTTGTAGATGTGTAAAGGTAAATATTTAAAAGTGCTTCTGCAGAGATAAAGTGAAGATTGGGAGGGAATGTTGGCCAGTATCTGTACAGTATGCCTGATTTGCAGAGATATGCCAGAACCAAATTCAATGCAGTTTTTATTTTTTTTTTATGTTCCACTAAATTAGAAAATCTAATAAAGATTAACTTTATATATATATATATGTATATGGCCCATCAAAATTAGATCAAAATGTTATAAATCATCTAAACAGACCCATAGCAACCAGTGAGATCAAGTAATTAAAACTTTCCCAACTAAAAAGATCCCAGGACTAGATGGATACAGTGTACAATTCTACCAAACCTTCAAAGAAGATCTAATTCCAATACTCCTTAAATTATCTCATAAACTAGAAAATGAAAGAACACTCCCAACTTCCTTCTTTGAAGACAGTATTATTCTAATACCCAAATCAGTCAATGACCAAAGGGAAAAAAGGAAGAAAATTGTAGACCAATCTCTCTGGTGAACAGAGATGGAAAATTCTTGATAAAATACTTGCAAACTGAATGCAAGGACACATCAAAAAGATTATCCATCATGATCAGTTTGGCTTCATCCCAGAGATTCAGGGATGGTTCAACATTAGTAAACCAATAAACAGACCACCACATAAACAGACCCAACAGAAGTCACACTATCATCTCAGTTACAGAAAAGAAATTTGACAAAATCTAATTTCCATTTCTGATAGAAGTCATCGAGATCCTAAGCATACAGGGAGCATACCTCAGTATAATAAGGGAAGTGTACCCCAAATTCACAACCAAAATCATTCTAAATGGAGAAAAACTGAAAATATTCCCCTTAAACTCAGGAACAAGATAAAGTGCCCATTCTCTTCATTCCTGTACGATATAGTCCTTGGGGTCTCAGATAGTGCAAAAATACAAAAGAAAGAGACACAGATTAGAAAGGAAGAATCAACGTATCTTTATTTGTAGATGCTAAAATTTTACATATGAGAGAATCCTAAAAATTTCAGTAGAAATAGTCTACAGATGATAAATACATTCAGCAAAGAGGCAAGTTATAAAATTAAACACCCCATAAATCATTAGCATTTCTATTTAATGATAACAAATGTATTGAATAAGAAATCAGGGAAATGATCCCATGTATGATAGCTTTGAATTCATAAAATATCTTGAAATAAATCTAATAAAGAATATAAAGACCTGTGCAGTAAAAGTTTTAAGATAGTGAATAAAAAATTGAATAAGTGTCCCGAAGATGGAAAGATAACCCATGCTAGTGCAACATTGTGAAAACGGCCATCATACCAAACACAATCTGAAAATTCAATGCAATACTCATTAAAATTCCAACACAATTCTTCACAGAAATAAAAAAGGACCCCAAATTTCATACAAACACAAAGAAAAAAACCAAGGATGATCAATATAATCCTGACACTGAAAGAAATACTGGAGGCATTACCATTGTTGATTTCAAATTATACTTCCGAACCACAGTAATAAAAACAGCATATTATTGGCACGATACAGACAAATTGATCAGTGGAATATAATTGTGGACTCAGGGCTTGAAAGATGATTCAGTGGTTAAGAGCACTGTCTGTTCTTGCAGAGGACAAAGATTTGACTCCCAGATTCCACACAGTGGTTAAAAACAGTCCAAAACTCCTCCGAGGGCATTACATGCACCTGTTGCAGTATATATGCAGGGAAAATACTCATACACATGATATAAATAAATACATAAATAAAATAATAAAGTTGTCTACAGATCTGTATTGTTTAAAATTTGAATTGTTTTTTTAAAACACTAATTGATTCATAGTGTGCTTCATATAGAACATCTCAGAAAACCGTCAATATAGTCCTGCATTTAATACCATGGATTTTCTGTAGGACTTTGGACCATGTTACTGGTGGCAAAACTGTCATGTTTTGGAGGCAAATGCAGTAATGTTTAGTTTTCCACTTTGTCTTATATAAAGTAGAAATGATGTATATGTTATGTATGTTTATAAAAGGAAAAGTACATATTAATATTAAAATAATTTCTTGTGATTGTGAAAAAACATACTTATTTATTAAAAATAATAAAATACAATCTTGAAAAAATTGAATTGAGGACCCCCATTTAAATCCACACATTTATAGGAATTCAGAAATATACACTGGAAAAAAAGACAGCATGTTCCATATGTGGTGCTGATTAAAGTGGATAATGGCATGCAGAGGAATGAAACCAGATCTCTTTCTCTCATCATGCCTAAAACTCAACCCAGAGTGGATCAAGGGCTTCAACATATGACCAATATCCTGAATCAGAGAGTACATTGGAGCTTATTGGCACAGGAAAGGACTTTCTGAACAGGACACCTTACAGCATAATCATTCAGTACAAAAGCTGGCAGAGAGTCGTACATGAGACTAGAAAGCTTTTGTGTATCAAAGGACACCATGACTGGAATGAAAAGGCAACCTATGAAATGGGAAAACGTCTTTAACAGCTTTAACTCTGACAGAGGATTAGTTTCTAGAATAAACAAAGAACTGAAAAAACAAAACATAAAAAAGCTCAAACAAAACAAAACTACCCAGTTAAAAAGTGAAGAGCTAAAGTCTTTGGCATATACCTAAACCCTCTATACCCTACTAGAGAAATACCTGCTTAACTCATGTTCATTGCTGCCATTTTCATAACAGTCAGAAATTGGAAAGCACTGAAATGTCTGTCACCTGATGGAAGGTAATGAAGGTATCATACACAAGGAAATATTGACCTTAAAAAAACAAAACTATGAAATTCACAAGTAAATAGAACTGAAAGCAATCATTCTGTATGAGGTGACCCAGATTCAGACACACAAACTTCACATTTTCTCTCTCGTAGTTGGATTCTAGATTAGAAATTGTAGACATTAACTTTTCAATTTGAAAATTCAGAGAAGTAAAGAAACTTATAATCGGCCATATTAGTGTGATGAGAAGGCTTCCTGGGAGGGTAGGTAGAATGCAGTGATGGGGGAAAGGAAATGATTAGACTGGAAAGGGTTAAACAGGGTGGGGATTGGAAGAGCAGGACAGAGGAAAGAATAGAGGGAGGGATAGGTAACACTAAAGGCATTTAGAAAAAGTCATATGGAAACCTATCAGTACAGAAGCTTCCTAAAGTATATACGTATGCATATACATCAAAAAGAGATTAAAAGGAATTATTCTATAACAGTGGGGCATTGCCCTTTCTAGACATCATTGGATAAAGAAAAAGTCTCTCAATGTCAGGAATGGACTTGTTCTCTAGTAGCTATTGACCAGGGATCTCATAAACCCTCAAATAGTATGGGCATTGCTCTGCTCTTGGTTACGTGGATAACAATACCTTATTGCTGAACACACTGCATATAAGAGCTATAGAGCAAGCAAGGACAAATTGAGCTGGTGCTGACTTCAGAGCATCATCTCTACTGGCTGGCATTCATACTGCTGGAAGGTGATATGAAGCTACCAGAGGAAAAAAAAACAATCATCATCCTTACCTAGCTGTGGATCCTGTGAACTATAGCAGCAACTGGCCTGGAAAGATATGCCCACTCGTGCAATAGTGTCACAAAAATATGGGAGTAACCAATCACTCTAATTAGATTTAAAGTCCTCTTCCTAGGATGGAGCCTATAACTATCATTAATATCAGGCTTAGAAACCTGAGGCTAAACAGGTCACAAGGCTTTGGGGAGAACCTAATACTAGTTTTCTACTAAATGCTTATTGTATTAAACTGACCCTTAATGATAACCAACCCATATTATAACCATAGATTATAGTATCTCTTAACTCACACTAGAAAAATTTCCTTATGAAACAGATGGTAATTAACTCAGAAAACCACACCAGGCCAATGTGCAGACAAGAGGCTGCAGAGTACTTGTCTCTGATTAGTTCATTTGCCTGCAAGGGTCAGAGAACACTGTGGAAGAGGGGGTAGAAAGAATGTAAAAGTCAAGGTGGTGGATGACCACAAGGAAACTGTCTTCCTGACACTGGGTCAGTTACTCATATAAGCTTACAGGAATAGTGGCAGCTGCACTAGTCCCCCGCAAGCTCAAACAGAAGAAAACCATAGTATAGACACGAATAAGAAGCTCCAACTTCACCTAAGGGAATTGTGGCAACACATGGCTGCCGGTAGATTTAGAGGCAGTCTCTGTCAAGCATGGGATCTTGGTATGTTAACCAGGCTCCAGAGGATGGATGCACACTGAAGGACATTTGGAGACAGAAGTTAGACTCTGTAAGCCACTAAATCAGATGGGGTGCAGCTAGAAGGAAGTGGAAAAGTTCCACTTAGTGAAAAGATTCAATAAACAATTTTTTCAATTTATTTTTATTTTTAATTATGTGTATACATATTTTTTTTGTGTGTGTGGGTATGTGCATATAAGTCCAGGTGCCCTAAGAAGCTAGAGGTGTTGGATTCTCTAGGAGCTGGAGCTATAGGTGTTTGTAAGCTGCCCAGTGTGGTTGCTGGGAATTGAACTCAAGAACTCTGAAAGAGCATTACATGCTTTTAACCTCTGTGCCATCGCTCCCCTCCAGTCCTTTTGATATGTTCTTAAGGATCAAATAAGCATTAATGATAAGCACACATTTTGACTTTACTTGTATAAGATATGAAAAATATTTCAATAGAAGAATTTTGTATTTTCAGGTCACAGATGTATCTTAAACTCAGAGAGGAAAAATCATTTGCTGACTCACAGCAAATTATTACATAGCACTGAACATCAGGACTTTCATTCAACTAGTGTCTGTTTCTCACATACATAATTTATTTTAAGTTGAGCGTTCCCAAGTTCTAGGGGAAAAATCTGATTATAGATTTAGATATACTGCGAATCTGTTTCTAAGTCTCAGTACAAAGTCTTTGCACATAGTTATCCCTACACACTAGGCATAACATGTTGACAGTAGTTTTTCTTTTGGAACACCTCTTTTAGTCTTTTAATCTAGTATTTGTTTCCAGTTGACTTTTTTATTGAATATTATAATTAGATTTTTGTGTATTTCACACAGAACACCTCAGTCACTCTTAATCACATTTATACCCCTTCCTCATTGCACCCTCCTTGCAGACCTCCACCCCCTGGAATTCATATACTTTGTCATTTGTGTTAAGGCCTATTGTGTCAAGTTAGTGTTCCTGGACAATCTTCAAAGCAAGTTCATCCTCTAAGGTCTAGTCCACCTTGCTTTAAAAAGATTAGCTCTTTCTCACCCAACAGTAATCAGCTGCCAATATTTCTTCAGCTAGTATTGGGGTTTTCTGCCCATTTCCAGAGTTACATGCTAGGTTTTTGTCTGCTTGAGTTTGCATGGGTCTTGAGCATCCCACCACCATTGCTGCAATTCAATGAGCAGCATTCCAGGAGCTTGTAGGATTCTGTTTCCCTATGGTCAGGCATCTCCTTCCTGGCTCATACAATCATTCTGCAATAGTCCCTGGGCCCTGGTTGAGTAAGGTTTAATATAGGAGTCCTGTCCAGGGACCCACACTCTACAGACTCCTAATCTCCACTCTTTGGTCATTTGTGACTTTTTGTGTTTCTGGCACTCTGTTGCATGAGGGAACTTCATTAATGAGGGTTGAGAGATACATTAGGGTCTTCTTTACCCTGGTTCTATGTTGTATGAACTTTAGGTATACAGGTTGCATTGTAGATGTGCCACTTAGGCTTGGGCAATTCACAGACAATGTCTATGTGTGACTAGTTGTGATACTCTGTTGAAGTCTCTATCTGGTGCAAAAGAAGCTTCTTTGATGAGTGGTGACTGGGATACCTGACTGTATATATAAGGATACCTATTTTGTACTTAGGAAGAAGTTACATTATTTTAAGGATGAGATAGTCTTGGGGATTTCTCTAAGATCTATGACATCTTCAACCATATGTACTTGGCTATGATTATAGTACCACACATGAGTTTCCTCTCATTGAGTGGGATTTAAGACCAATTAGGAAGCTATTGATTGCCCCCAAGATAAAAGTGTCACTACTGCACCAGTCATGTCTGAAGCAATAAGGTCTTACCTTCAAGTTTTGGGAGGTAATCAAGGGTTGTGGCAATAACCTGTGTACTTTTGGGAGTCTCTTGGACCATCTTGACCAATAACTCAAAGGAGGGTTTCTCTTGTTTGGCACTGTTTCTTGTTTTGTAATTCCTAGCTATGTACATGTACTCATATAGAGATATGTTTGCATAATTTTTCATTAAGTTGTTATATTAATATGATTCCCTCTGGTGGTTTACACTAGCTAGGAATTGTCTCTCCTCTCTGTCTCCCTGTCTGACCCTCCTTCCATGCCTTCCCAATTAAAGTGTCCCCATTTCCCCATTTCTACCTTGATAATACCAGTGTCCTATGACCCCACCTCTCTTGAGCTCCAATTGACTAAATTTAGAATTCAGAGTTTTTGCATCCTGCTTATACATAGGATCAAATCAAACTGTCCTAATAATTTTAAAAGAAATATGTCTAAGATCCAAGGTGAAATGTGCTCTTCCAAGACACAAACACATGTATATGTGCTCATACACATACACACTCATGCACACAAACACACAAAAAGAAGAGATAAAACATTCTTCGTCACATGTGTCTGTGAAGGGGATATAGAATGAAAACATCTTTGTTACAGAAAAAAATTACAGCTATATTATCAACAATTTATCTTACTTCCTGATTGCTTTGTGATGTTTCATATGCTTTCATATTAATGTCTATGTGTGCATGTGTGAGTCTATGTTTCATTCTTGACTATCAGCATTGGAAGATACTTAAAAGTGGTAAGGCCTCTTATCAAACCAGTGATGAAAAAGGATTTTTGCCTTCCATTTTAAAGAACCAGTCAAGAATATTCCTGTGTTTTTGAAAAACAAAAACAAACAAACAAAAAAAGAAACAACAAAACAACCCAAGCTGGGTGCTTCTCTGCCATGAGTAAGAACAAGAAAGAGATCAGAGGATAACAGTGAAGCAAGGCTGGATCACACACACCTTTAATTCCAGCACTCTGGAGGCCAATGCACACAGATCACCGTGACGTTCAGTACTCTCTGTTAAAGTAAAATGGGACACATCTTTTCTTCACATCTCTATTCATTATTTGATGGGAAAGGAGCACAGACCAGTGGCTTTGGCCTGAATGCACTGTTTGAGCTGAATAAGGCAGCGCTCCACACACTTCTTGGTGATGAGGCTTTCAAAGAAAGTGTGTGTTTCTCTCGGCTATAAATGTTTCAAGCCACACTAAGAATCCAGTCTATTTTGAGTGTTCAGTTAGATGTGCACTGTGTCTCATAGGACAGTGAGTCTTCTACAATAGTTTTCACCGGATAGGAAGTATTTTGAATTCCTATCTATTCCATTTTATTTCAGTCATTTCAAGAGAATTCTGAGAAAGGAAATCTGTATTGTATGTTACCACTTAGATGGAATCTGATTAAAACCTGCCTTTAATTATCATGGTGTTTCTAGTAAATTCTGATGAATAAACATTTGCTAAATGGACCTGAAAGGACAGTAGTTTTGGAGGTTGGAGCAGTCTCACAATTGTCATACCAAGCCTATGGGAAACTGTTTCTGAGAACCCCATTCAGAGAGATTTGGCTATACATTAATCACTATAAAACTGTAGAAATATTATGATACCAAAGCTGAACAGAATTTAATCCTCATTACTTATCAGCCAATGGAGTAATGAGTATGTTGATATATTTATTAATTCTGAAAATATTTCATGTGTTTAAATGTTTAGGTATGTGAAAGACATGGGGAAGAGATTGGAACAGACTAAATGGTAAATAAAAGCTTTCATTATTTCTAATTAGTATAAATTTCTCTGTGCCCTCATTTAAACAGATTTTAGAACCTTTGGCCTGGAAGTCTCAGAATGTGGGAATTTTTAAAACACAGATACCAGAACATTATTCCACTGTAGTTTTATATTTTGTAAAGTTAAATTTGAATACACATGTAGATGTTGGTGTCTGACTTTGGTTATTTAATATATTGCTGATGAGATTCACACATGAGAAACAACAGAATGTGAAGAGAAGAAACAAGATTCAGGAGGAAAACAATTACCCACAGATTAATGACAATTTTTCCAGCAACAGATTTTTTTAAAAAACAAGCACATACTTCTGAGGTGTATCAAAATGTTTTAAAAGGCTAGAGGATGTAATGAAAGTTCAGAATGAAATTATCTATAGCAGCATTATTCAAATTCAATATGAATAATATAAATTTAGGGGATCAACTAGCACAGAGGTTAACACTTGAATACTCTCACCAAATAAGCTGAGGTGTTTAAACAAAGCAATGTGTTCAAAAAAGAGGACCATGATTGGCAAAAAAATTTCATAATATATTATAGCTAACCACAGGCCTAAGAATTTAACCCTCCTTCTCTTACAGCCCCTCTGTCTTTGTCTCCTTCGTTCTCTGTGTTAGATGATGGCCTCTTTTTTTTCTCTAGTTCTGAGTGAACAATATTTTTATCCAGAGTTTGGCTTGGAAATGTATCTATTTCAGAATAATGGGTATCACACATTTGTGTTTCTTAAAGAGATAATAAATTTAAATGAATATCTTGAATGCCCTAAGGAATAATTGGCAATATATTCAAATATCTTCTTCCTGTGCTTAATTTTGAAATCCTCATGCCCCAATAATGTGAAATATTTTATAAAATTAGATCTTAATGAAATCCCGAGAACCAGGCATGGTGGTACATACCTTTGCTTCCAGCACCGGGAGGCAAAGGCAGGGACTCAGTGATCTTGAGGCCTGGGTCTATAAAAGAGTTCCAAGGCAACTGCTGGGGTTACAGCAATCAACTTATTAAACAAACAGAAAAACCAAACCAAAAACAACAACAAAAATCATGACAATACAACATATACAGTCAGCAATTCAACAAGCCAAATACCAGTTAAGAAAGAGTAAAATATATATTATTTGTTATAAATCAACCTATATGATGTCAGTATTTTCAAAATCTTATATTAGCATTGGAAAATATATGCTGTAAAAATTTTTTTTTCATAAAAGCTGGAAAGAACATTTTCCATGACAGAGGATGGATTTTTAGAGGGAAAGGTTTTCTTTTCTTTTTTTTTTTTTTGTTTGTTTGTTAGTTTTTGATCTGTAAGAATGGATGATAAAATACAATTCTCTCAGAAAGGTGGTGGCAGCAATAATATTGGTGTAAATGAAAAATAATCACAGCATCCTATGGGAGCTGTGCAATGCTGTCAAATAGAAAAGTGAGGCGTTCTCATAGCTTTCTGCTTTTCCAGAAACCTAGTTTCATGCATGACTAGCCCATTCCTTTTCTTTCTTTCTTTCTTTCTTTCTTTCTTTCTTTCTTTTTTTTTTCTTTCTTCTTTTTTTCTTTCTTTTTTTAAAGGGAGGACATACAAGTATTTGCATTAAGTGAAACATTAAGATATTGTTTGCATTTTGATAATAGAATTCCAAATGACTGTTTTTAGGAGAATAATGAGACTTTCATTTTTGAATAATTATTACTTATTTGGGAAAACCTTCTGAAATACACAGAAAAACTGCAGTTAAGTTAGTTTAATACACAACTGTCTTCAGCGACTTCCTTGAAAACCTTTAACTGGTGTATCATAAAATGAGAAGTTTAATGAAGATGCCTCATGTTCTAAAATAAAGAAGATTTTTAGATATTATTCAACAACAAAAACAATTCAGTTACCAAGTTCTGAAAATAAACAGTTTAAGGAACCTGTCTCGTATCTTCTTGGTCCTTACACCATAAATAACAGGGTTCACCATGGGTGGTACAAGAAGATAGATGTTGGCCACAAATATATGTACATGCGGGGCTACTTTGTGCCCAAACCTGTGGGTGAGGAAGGAGAAGAAGGCTGGAGTATAAGACACTAAGATGACACAGACATGTGAGCCACAGGTGCCCAAAGTCTTGAGTCTGGCATCCTTGGAAGGGAGATGGAAGACAGTGTTGAGAATGAGGATGTAAGAACAAATGACCAATAAGAAGTCCACCCCTCCAGTAAGGAAGGCAACAATGAGGCTATAGGCTCTGCGGATGCGTGTCTCAACACAGGCAAGCTTGATGAGGGCCATGAACTCACAGTAGGTGTGGGAAATTATGTTGGTTCTGCAGTATGGAAGCCAGCGTAGCAGGAAAGGGTGAGGGCTGAGAAGGGCCACACCCCGAAGTACAACAGCCAGACCCACCTTCCCAGTCACAGTGTGTGTCAGAATAGCAGAGTGTCGTAATGGGTTACAAATGGCTACATAACGGTCAAACGCCATGGCCAAGAAAAAGCCAGATTCCATGGTTGAACAAGAGTGAATCAGGAAGACCTGAGTGAGGCACGCTTCAAGGGGAATCTCTCCATCATGGAACCAGAAGAGGCTGAGGAGTTTGGGGACAGCTGTCGTGCACACCACGAGGTCAGCTACAGCTAACATGCAGAGGAAGAGATACATAGGCTCATGAAGGCTGGAGTCTGTCTTGATGATAAAAAGAAGGGAACAATTTCCCAGCAGGGCCAAAATGTAGACTACAGAAAATGGAATGGAGATCCATATGTGCGCTTCTTCTAATCCGGGAATCCCGACAAGAATGAAGGTCAATGGATGGACGCCAGTCATGTTGTAGGCAGACATAACAAGGGTCTACTGTCTTACCTTCCTTTTCATGGATGTTTCCTCTTAAAAAACAGAAAGAATGATGTATACAATTTGAAACCTCTTGAGAATTTAGAAAACCAAAAATGCAGGAAATTGTAATTCATTGAGCAGTTACTATGCTCATCAATGTGAAATAGGAAATTATCTCATTGCCTAAAAGTACCAGATGTAATCTGCCTTCAGAAGTTCACCGCCTAAATTCACACATATATTGAATCTGTAATGAGGCCGTCAGGAACATTTTCATCTGATAAAAATGCCCTAATCACCATGGTTCTCCTTAACTACCCCCAGATTTCCACCAATATATTAGCATTGATAGTCTCAATGTTATATGAATTTCCAGTGTGCAATATGATTGATGCATAAAGTCAGGTGAAGAAATCATTTAAATTTATACATTTTTAAATATAGTAAAATTCTGTAATTTTTTATTGAAAAGAATACGATACTGGGTGAAACTGAGGAACACGTGAGTCATGATACAGAGGACTAAATTTTATAGTAAGAAGGGTTTACTATACTGGGGGTCGGGGTGTAACAGGAGTTTTTATGTGGAAAATTGTTTTTCTTCCTTTCTTTTTTTCCTTTCCTTTTCTTTCTTCTTAAAACTATATTTTAGTGATGACAATTGAGAGAAATCCAAGTGACAATATGTTTATGCCCCTGAGATAAGCAAACAAGTATCTGAGAGAATCTGTTCATGGTGCTGGAACGATCATATTGGAGACAAACAAGACTTGGTATCATTCACAATACTTCACTGGATACAGGACTTTTATTTCTCACCTTACTATGTAATTTTTTAATGGAGGTGATTATAACTTATAGTCTCATCTACTGTAACTTTCATTTATCTATGAATCTAACAGCCTTCTCTTAAGGAACTTAATGCCACAACTATGCTCCTTCAATCTCAATTCATAAATATTTTTGTCTTTTATATTTCTACAATGTCTGGCTCTCATCTTCAGATTCTTCCTATGATTTTGTGATTCCACTTACTTGGGTTGCAAGACTATTAGAACATAATTTTGAAAGACATATTAATTGTTTAATACATAATGTATTTTTATTCTCAGATTTAGAAACACAATTGACACATTCTAAAACAGTCCCTTTATAATAATAATAATAATAATAATAATAATATTAAATGCCCTGGACCCTTTGTGATCATGAAAACTAACCTTATATCACTATCCAAAGAAATCAAATCTGCATTATGGATTATAGACCAGTATCACTATCCAGTGTTATAAAACATTTTTGTTTTTTCCTCAGCATTTGAAATTTCACACACAAAGGTTTGTCTTACTTTAGCTATGTAACTCTTCAGGGACTTGGGGATAGATCTTCTCTTTTTAAAAAAGGTTTCAAAATGTATTTTTTGTGAATTTCATACAATATATTGTTATATTTAGACCCTTCTTCCCCTATCCTGTACCCTTTATTATATGTGTGTGCATGTGCACGTGTGTGTGTGTGTGTGTGTGTGTGTGTGTGTGTGTGTATTAAGGCTTTTTGAGTCAAATTCTGTCCTCAAGTCCCCTTCAGTATAGGTCCATCCCCTGGAACCTGGTTAATTTACCCAGAGTATTTTCTTTTCAGAAAAACAAAACAAAACAAAATAAAATAGAACAACAAACAAAACCTATTTTATGCCTAGATCAAGACAGTTTTGGAATTTCTAGAGAATGACATTTCTAAAGTCGTATGGTGGTCAGAATAAAAATACAATGAAAAAAGAGATAATTGGAATATTCTTTAACTACATACTAGCCAACATTTCTAAATGTCAGTGACTGGTCATAAAATTGCTATTTTCTGAGAGCATTTGATGTACGAACTCCTCTAAATTTGATCTCTACTTATAGCTGAACAAAGTATAAGTAGCTATAAACTGAAAAGGCTGGTAAGTGATAAGTTTGGATTCTAACTCAAATACTCATTTCAAACCCTTTGTACCTAATTATATTGATAAATTTTCCTAGTAATATGAAGATGTATTATAGCTGTACAAATAGAAATGGTGAATATTATTTCTGTATAAAGCATTAAACATATTCATTATTAATTTATTTATGAGTAGTGGTTAAAACTTCATTTTTAAATCCTGAAGACACTGCTCCAAGTGTAAATTTTTCTTTTCAAAATAGCCCTCGTCCAATGCAGTTATTGAACTGTGACTCTAGGGAGAAAACATTGCCCTAACCAGGCTGTCTCTTTGCCACACTTTTCTATAAATATTATGTATGTATCCATCCTATTTTTAGAAACTTTGCATCTTTTGATGCAGATTTGCAGTCACTTTAACACCCCCAATTTCCCATACTTTAAACTTCTATTTGCTCCTTCATTTATATAATATTAATGCTTAACAGTAGAGTGTAAAGTGGACAGATTGTGAAGGGACAGTGAATAAATGCAAATGTAATTACTTTAAAAGGATTTTATCTCTACCTGCAATTAGGAAACGAAAAAGTGGATATTAAAATGATACAAATCGTAAAATGGGTTTTTAAGCCAATAGAATACCAGGATTCACAATAAGAGGTAGAGAAATTTTGATTGAAAAATATCTGTTAGGAAAATTGATAGGAATATTAACTGACTCAACCTTTAGAGAAAAATTATTTATAAATGCTTTTAAAAATATTTTATTTATTTTTATTTTATGCATATGAGTGCACTGCCTACATATATATAAGTGCAGCCATGTCATGCAATGCCAACAAAGTCAGAAGAGGGCATTGAACCCTCTGAAACTGGAGTTATTGTTGGTTGTTAGCCACTTTGTGGGTGCTGGGAATCCAACTGGGTTTCTCTGCAAGAGCAACCAGTACTCTTAACTACTGAGTCATCTCTCCAGCACCATATAAATGTAATGTGTTTTTGTCTTTTGGAGATAGGGTCTCCCTGTAGCCCCAGCTGACCTGGAACTTACTATGTAGACCAGACTGTACTCTAACTCAGAGAGATCTGCCTGACTCTGCCTCCCAAGTGCTGGGATTAAAGGCATGTGCCCACACCCAAGAAATTATACATAAACTCTTATTAAAATAATACATTTTGAAAAAAATGATCTAATTGTTATCTTATAGAATCAGTTATGTCTCATCAAGGTTGAAGACTCTACTTACATATCAACAGTTGTGCATGCTATCTGTAGCCTTCTTGAAGTATCAGTTACAGTCCCTTGACATCTCTAAAACAGGTGGGCCTGTCCTCCGTGTTTCATTGAGTAGTGGATAGCTTCATATTTTTCTCCCTTATTGAATTTGATTCCTATCATAGAGAGAATGGTATCTTTCCAAATAACTGCTTATCATTCCAATGACTGCACTCTGGAAACAAGATGAAATATTCTCATTTTTATGGTAACTAAATACAATACACATATAAAATAATCAGTCTTGTACAAGAAAGAGAAATAAAGACAAAAAGGACACAAATGTATTCATAGATATAATATATTTCACATAGGTATTTTGAATTCTCTCTCAGGTATAACATTTGTTTTTTGAGACAGGGTTTCCTTGCAGCCTCAGCTGGCCTAGAACTCACTATGTAGGCCAGTCTGGCCTCAATCTCATAGAGATCTGCATGACTGTCTCCCTAGTGCTAGGATTAAAGACATCTGCCAGCAACCCTGACCTTATGACATAATTTAAATACAAAATATGTCGAAAGGGAAATGTTCACATACAGGATTGTTACCGTACTTAAAAATCTGAATTTTAAATTATGCTTTTCAGGGTTTGAATATTTCTGATAGGCTGTAGTTTTTTGCAATACTACTAAACTCAGTGTTTTGTTTGTTTCTCCAACAAAACTGATTTCTGTAACTGTTCTTTCATGTGTGACTGTCAGGTGAAAAAACTGTGGGAGAATGGAAGGCAAGAAAAATAAATACATAGATACATTTTAGGAGAGGATAAGAGATATGGCGAATAAAATAATTGTGGTTACCTTATACCCCTTATCAAACACATATTGATATAATATTAGATTCTCTGTTGACTAAATTATGGGCATTTTCTTATTTTGTTCTCAAGGGAATTGATGGCTTGGTAATACTACTTACCAAGGGAACAGATAAGAAAACATGCCAAAAATTTAGATTTGGTTTGCCAAAACACTTAAACAGGTGTAGATTTGAGATTGAAACTCCAGTATTATGACATTTAAGTCTTATTACACTCTAAGAGATGCCGTTGCTGTGAGATTTTTCAGGTATAAAATGACGTGTCTCCGACTGTACTGAGTAGGTTGAAATGTTGCACAGATACCACAGCTTTTTAAGGCTTGTTCAGCATATGCCCTGGCATATCACATTCCCATCTTTCCCTGCACTAGTCTTCCTCTGACAACATAAACTACACAGGACTAACTCATTCTAAAAGAAGACACAACGCTGTCTCATCCCAGAACAGAGCAATGATCTGACTGCTTATAAGGTAGATGCAGTCTGCAGAGCTACCACAAATACAAATGCATAAGCTGTCTCAAGAAAATTTACAGAAGCTGCTTAAAGGATCTAGTTGCTTTGAACAGAACCCGGGAATCCTCCGTCTAATGGCTGTCCACAGTGATCCCATAAGGGGAGTTACTTATGTGCTCCTTACCTTCTACAAGTTCTGCCAGAATCAAGATGAAAATCCCCCAGGCTTGAGCAAGTCTCAGGTTCTCCCTTGACTTACAGCTTTTAACAAGTGAACCTGGTAACTGACACTTTTCAAGTGCCTCAGTGTCTCCTGTGGCCCGGAGTGGAGATGAGTCCTCCTGAGATCAGGGAAAAACAAGACAAAGCACTGGAAGGTGGTGATTTGAGGTCACATCTTCAAATCACATCTTAATAACAAGAGACTCCAGAAAGCTTGGAGCAGGGGGAACGTCCTCTGCTGTCTCTGAACCCTCTCAGTAGCTTTGTTCATTGCTTGAGTCTCAGTGTCTATTGCAAAAGAAATGAAAAACTGGCAAGGTGGAAACTCTAAATTTGTAATCTCATTTCTGTTGCTGTGATAATTGGGAGGGCGAAGAAAGACACACAGGAGGCTGGGGAAGGGAAGAAGTGGTTGAAATGAGGTAATACGGTAGTCATATTTGAAATTCTGAAAAAATTAAATAATTAAATACAAAATGCCCCAAATAAAAGCACCATGGAGAAGGGTTTATTTGAACTTACAATTCCAGTTACAGTTGATCGTTGTGGGGACGTCACCACGTGATTTAAACAGGTAGTTCCAACTGTCCACAGCCAGCAGAGGAGAGATGCCTACCTCTCTCTCTTGCTTCCTTGCTTGTGCTCAGCTCTGTTTTCCACTCTCATACAGCTCAGGATTCCCTGCTTAGAGAATGGTGCAGCGCACAGTGGGGCTGGGTCTCCTCATACCAGGTAACTTAATTGAGACGTCTACCACAGACATGCCGGCAGTCAACCCCTTGTGGACAGTCCTGTGCTGAGAATGCCTTTTCAGGAGACTCCAGGTTGTGACAAGCTGACAATTAAAGCTGACCATCACGAAGGCCTTTCCTTTTTAATCTAGAACATTCGGAAGAAAGCTGTAGCTTTATTCACACCATCTTTACATATTAGATTCAAATTTATTTTTAACTTTTGCATTCATTTGGTGCTGAGTATCTGAATTAGTTATAATTTTATTGCAATCCAAGCTTTATAACTAATTTAAAGTTTGTTCTTTTCATGATATATCGGAGATAATTGCATAGAAAATTAAAAGATTTGAAATGGATTTGCATAAGCATTGTGTTTTATCTAAATGTTAATGTGAAAAACTTGACACAGTCTTGCAATACTCTGCCGTTACTGAATATTTTTGTATTTCAGACTTCCTTTCTATTTTCATATTTCTTCCTCTTTTATTGAGTTTGATATATTTTATACAACAATTCTTAATCAAATTTAAACCCTCTCCCCCATCCACCTCTCAACCCCCACCAGACCTCGTATATTCCATCATTCATGTTAAGTCCTATCCAGTCAAGCATTAGCACCCAGATGCCCTATAGTGCAAATTCATTCACTGAAGTCTGGTCAGGCCCTCTCGAGATCATTAGTAGGGCATCCTCCCCTCTCCCAGTAGTAATCAGGTTACAATAGATCTCAGTGTAGGTCTGGCTTGCCACCAATTTCTGTCACTCCACTCTTGGCCCTTGTCTAATTTGAATTGATGTGGGTCCTGCTCTCAATGCCATCATTGCCACAGTTTCACATGTGCAAGCTTCCAATTGCCTGAAAGACTCTGCTTCCCTAGGTTCATGAAGCAGCCCTGGCTCTTAAAATCTTTCTGCCCCCTTTTATGCAATGATCTCTGACTCAGACATGTGGAGCTCAATATAGGAGTCCTATCCAAGGATACATACTCTACAGTCTCTTATTCTATAAAACTTGGCTAGTTGTGGCCTTCTCTGTGCATGGTTTCTCTGAAGCTTCACTAGTGAAAGTTGTGGGATGCTTTGGTTTTCTCTCTGTTCCTCATTCTGCTGTGTTCCATGAGCCTTAGGTATAGAGGTTCAACTGTAGATGTGTCACCTAGGACTTGGCATCCCTCAGTCTTATTTCTCTGTGTCTGATCAGTTGTGGAATTCTGTTGCAGCATCCAACCTGTTACAAAAGAAGCTTCTTTGAGGAGTGGTGTACTGTTTGTTTGGCTATAAATATAAGGATCTATATTTAGCATCTGGTAAGAAATTTCACTTTTCTAGAGATATGACAGAGATAGGGGTCCCTCTTGGATCTATGCGACCTCTGAGTCTACAGTACCACCCATGAGTTCACTCCATTAGAGAGGTTTAAGTCCAATTAGGTAACTGTTGATTACCCCCGAGATGACAGCTACTAGTGCACCAATAGAGGTGTGCTGTGCTGGTTGTTACAATTATTAGAATTTAGGGTTGGGTTGGACCATTGATTAATTTTTCCCCTTAGCAGTTTGCATGTTGTCATCTGGTATCATGGGAAGCAAACTTGAGGTAGAAGGCTTTCAGATCAGTTCCTGCTCCATCGCTCTGAGTCCTGTATCCCAAATATGTCCTTCCTTCAACAGGAGGATATTATCTTCTAGTTCTGGGAGATAACCAAGAACTTTGGCAAGGGCCTGTGTTATTTTGGGAATCTCTTGAATCACCTTCACCAACCACACAAAGTACCTTCTTTCTGGCATTTATTCCTTGCCTAACAACCCCCAGGTACATAGATGTACTAACGATTACACACTGCACATTTCTCAGGGGGTCTCAGTGGCATCACATTTCCCTCTGGCTTCTCCAAGATTCATTTATCTCTGCTCTTTTTCCTCCTGTCTGACCTCCTTCCTTCAGTTTGACCTCTCTCTTCCCCTCACAGTCCCAGCACCTGCATTATCCATGTCTTAACCCTGTTAACACTGCCCTCCCTTCATCCCCTTCTCCTGACTTTCCTCCCCACTTACCATGACCACCTGCATGTCTCTCCCTCCTCTTCTCCCTGCCATTAGTTCAAAGCCCTACTGAAAAATATACATAAAATAAATATACAAGTGCATGTGTAGCTGAAGGCTATAACAAAAACCAGTGCCAGCCAGGTAGTAGAAACTTCCCGTCAAGTTGTTGGTCAGGGTAGTACAATAACACAGGCTATCACCACAGGCTTGATTACCTCCCAGAATGTGAAGGTCGGACCTTCTTATACTTCAGACTTCGGACTTGGAGCAATGGAACTGGAACTGTCCTGGAACCCTCCTTCCTTGCTCTTATGGTCTCAGAGAACATAAGCAAACTGGTAAGGGAGAAAATCATTCAGTGATCCTACCCAGCTGTAAAGTCCAATAAACAAAAATGTCTAGCTCAGCAAATTATCAGTATTGGTGCAGTACTGGAACTTCTATCTCTGCAGTAATCAACATCTATCTAATTGGTATTAAGGCCCATTCCAAGGGAGGGAACTTATATGTGGTACTGTAAACAGCTAAATACACTTCTCTAGAGAAGTCATAGATCCTGCCAAAAATACCTGTTTTGCCCCAATCCCCAGACCAACGTAATTTCTTACTGTATTCTAAATATGCATCCTTATATTTACAGACAATTGTACTTTCGCCCCTCATCAAGGAAGCTTCATTTTGTAACAGAAACTTTTATAGAGTTACAGAATTGATCGAATATAGAGAATAAATATCTCTTATATGTTTAACCCTAAGTGAAACATCTGCAGTATAACCTCTGCACAAGATAAATGCATCTTTTGCCTCTCATCAGACAAGTTTCTTTATGCTTCAGATAGTGATTAACACAGAAACCCACAACTGGCCAATATTCAGAGAACAAGAGGCCACATGTTCATATCCCCGAATAGGACACCTATTTCAAACCTCTGCCTCCCAAGGCTCAGGGCCCGTAGTAGAAGACAAGGGAGAAACAGTTTAAGAGCCAGAGGTGGTGGAGGACCACAAGGAAACAAAGTCTTCCAGACAGCTGGTCAGTTACTCATATGAACTCACAGCAATGGTGACAGCATGCACAAGCCCATGTAAGCCCAAATCAGACAAAATTCCAACATAGACATGGAGAAGTGGTTAAGAATTCCCAAACCAACCAAAGGAATTTTTGGCCATAACTGGTGAGAAGAGAAAAGTCTCTTGGTGAGTCCAGTGAATGGATCTACACTGAAGGACACTTGGGTACACAAATCAGACCCTGTAGGCTGTGTTGTATATATAAGCGAGTAAATGAAGTTTGAGTAAAACAGCTTGAGGGCAGTTTGGATAGGGGAGGAGATCTAAATACCTTCAAACTATACTGTATGAAAATGGAAAAGATTAAAATTTCAAAGGTAGATTATGATATAAAACTAAAGTCTAATATTCAAATATTCAAAATCAAATGAATAAAAGTTAAAAAATTAACCATATATCTGTATGATTCTACTGTTTTCTTTACATTTATTTTCTCTATTCAAAATGAAAAGACATTTTAAAAAATGTTTGAAATACCACACTTTCTTTATTGGTACATATACCTGATATTTGGAGGAAACACCCCCTCAAGTGCTTGTCATCAGTGAAAATATCAGTATTCTGAACCATTATTTCAGACTCTGCCAGAAGAATGGCATTGTGCCCATTGTGTAGCCTCCAATCCTTCCTGAGGGGACCATGATTTGAAGCACAGTCAATACATAACTGTACATACATACATACTGGATGCTGTCTATGAGGCTCTGAGTGACCATGTCTACCTGGATGATGCCTTCCCAAAATGCAACAGGGTCACCCCAGGCTGTGAGTGCTCCTGCTGATTTTCAAGTGAGGGGATTGTCATGGCATCTGTCATAGCACTGCACAACACAGTATCTCATCTCCTGATGTCCCATGGTCAAGTTCCTGTTTGGCGTGTAGAATGATGGAGTGACATCCATCAACTTCAATGTAATCGGTAAGTGACTCCAGCTGAAGCCACGGCCTTGACTTTTTCCTATGACTAAACCCTGCAGGCCTGTTTCCCAAAGGCCTAAAGAGCAAAGAAGGAGAACTTCAAGAATGCTCAAGTGGACTTCATCAAGAAAGACATGGCCAACAGCCTAGTGTGTGAGGGAAAAAATTCCCCAAGTGATCAGGCTAAGGCTATAGCCAGTTAGTCCCTCTTCATCTCTAACTATGCAGACCAGGCAGAGGTTTTCTCTCTAAGACTCTCCATTCATAATCCAGGCTCTGCCTATACACTTGTCTTGAAGAGGGGATTCTCAGGTTTTTTCTCATCACTCTTACTACCCTTATGTCTTTGGTGTGTGGCATTGTTTTTGAAAGTATTTCAACCAACTGTCAGCAAGGAAGTTATTATTTAAAGATAAAAAAGAATGACAGAGTTTCCAAATGATGAAACACAAATGGTCAATAAATATATGAAGAAATGTTCAGCTTCTCAAGGCATCAGAGAAATGCATGTAAATCTACGTTGAGATTCCATCTTACGTCAGTGAGAATGGCAGTCTATAAGGAAACAGTTTCAACAAGTGCTGGCCAGGATGTATGCAAAATAAAGTGCTGATGCACTTCTGGTGAGAATGAAAACTAGTGTAGTCCTACAAAAGTCAGTATGAATGTTTCATGAAAACTAAGACAGTGTTCTGTATGACCAGGGTATATCACTCCTTGGTATATACCCAAGAAATACAAATCAACATATCACAGAAACACTTGCAGTAATGTTCATAAGAAGCCAGTTATGAAACCAACCTAAGTGTCCAATCAGGGAATAGATAAGGAAAATATATTACATATGTATCATCAAATATTTTCCTAGCACTTAGGAATTAAATCATGTTCATTTTCAGGAAAACAGATACATTTGGAAATAATCATGTAAGGGAATTAAGCCAATCTCAGAGATTCAAAAACACAATGCTTTCTCCCATTTGTAGTTTCTATTCTTTACGTAGATACATGAAATGATGAATTTACATATCACAAGAAGGAAGAAGGAGAACATCTAAGGGAGCAGGGGGTATAACAGGAAGGAAAGTGAGTTCCAAGAAAAGAGGGAGATGTGAGGGTGAACATGTTCAAAATATAAACATACATGGATAATTGATTTCAAAAGATCTTCTTAAAATATATTCGGAGACTTAAGAAATCAAGCTAGAGGACACAAAGCACAGAACTGAAGAGGCATCTCTGACCTTTACCCTCTGGATTCTGCTGTTTCTAAGATGCAGATTTTAAAGATTTAGAAGTTACATTCTGATTGAGAATTTCAAACCCCCAGTGGTTTATTACCACTACCCGATGGAGAAGCCATTCCCAGTTCCTGTCCATGGGGGTTTGAAGCACCTGGAAATTATCTATAATGAATTTATATGGAAAAATCTATAAGTCATAAGAGGACATGACTTGCTCAAGGTGGGTTCTCACCTTGATCCACAGCATACACTTAGGTAAGAAGTGCACAGTCACTCTCATTGTGTTTTGGGCTAGATGGAAGATTTCAGGGCATTACTTAGTCAACTGATTAAACAGGTTTGTTTAAGAACCCATTTGTGTTTGTGGTTCCAGTCCAGATTGCACTGATCCTTCAAGCAAACACATCTGTTTTGATAGAGGCTTAGATAGGGGTGCAGCTTTCCTTGAGAACGAATGGGTACATGGCCAATTCTGCGTACCTCAGAATGTCAGAAGACCAGGGAAATAATGGGGGTGAGATGTATCCATGTATATGCTTGGAAAACCTTATAAATCTATGATGCTTGCACAGTCTAGCATGCCTTAATGTCATTGTCCGTTTTCAAATCATGAGCTATGTGCCTTTTCAGATATATTATGAGATAGAAATTTTATAATTAATTTCCTTTCAGATCCCAGTTCTGAAGCTTCATAGCAGAACAACTAGGGGAGAATAATTTTATTTACTTATTATGGAATGTTCTAATAATCTGATTATCCCCAATTTTATTGCTCATTATGCCATGATGCATAAATGTCATCCCTTAGACTTATCTGTGTCATAAGCATAACAGCAGATAACATTGGTAATGAAATGAATTAGCATCAAGAAAGTTGTTTTAAAGAGACTAGAGTCATAGCTTTATATCATTTGTATTAAAAGACGGACAAGGAAAGCAGGATTCACTTCAAAGGCTGATGATTCTCCAGGTTTTATTCTTCTCCAAAAAGATATTTAAGTTTCTCCTTCTCCGTTCCCATGTTTCTCCAGTAAGTAGCAAGACAAAAATTGACTGTAGGATTCAAATTTGCTAGAGAATAATCCTTGGAGGGATCGTAAACTTTAATTCTATAACCAGGAAACTTTTACTGGAATGTTGAGTCTGAGGATTACTTCAGTCTATACTCTTATTGTACACATTAAAATTGTTTAATCTTAAATTTATATTAAAATATTTACCAAAAATACTGTACTCTTGCCTGTCACTTTTTTTTCTACAGTGATTCATTAGCACAAGTCAACATATGGCAAAGTGTCATTTCTATCAAATAAGATTCTGCAGTATCACACAGGAGGGAAGCATGAGCAAACATACAATACAATATAAGAAAACATAGAAGGCGGGTAAGTGCACACAGCATAACAATATCAGAGAGGGGTATGAATGACAACTGAAGAGAGCTAGAAAAATAATGCAGATGAGGGGCTATATGAATAACGTCTTCAACTCTAGTCAAAATTAGTAAACTGCTCTGTGTATGATTGAGACAACGAGGAACAAAATGTGAGGATACTGTTTTCACAGGAGACTGAAGAAACTGTCCAATTGTGCATATAAAGAAATGTGGAGAAATGCATTTCAAATGCGTAAAATGTTCCTTAATAATTCACAAGATAAAAGAGGCTCCATTTTATGTGCAATAATTTGATTTCTCCTTTTATGATGACAGCGTCTTTATTGTTGATTTATTTCCCATATATTATATGAAAACCAAGAGATGTATATGTTGTTACTGTTTAAAAAGTCAAGGCATAGTAATAAAGATTAACTATACCTTGTCTACAATCCTTTTCCTCTATTATCTACTGTGATGTCCTCTTAAGCTGAATGTGTCTTCATACTGACTTTTGTAACCTCTAGGGTATCAGTCATTAAGTTACTCAGCCAAAATATTGCTTTAACAATAATTTTTAATATATAATTTACTTCTCAAAGTTAAGTCAGTTTTTCTTAAGTTGATCTTTAATCCAAATGTCATTAATATTTATTATTAATCTTGGCATCTGAGTATCATTTTCACTTTTAATTTCATAATTGAAATTAAAATTAAAACTCATTTAGGTATAATAACTGAACTGAACATTACAATGTGAACTTTTTTTCTCCATATAAACTATCTACCTATTTTCTGTTGAGAAATATATGTTTACATTGTATAATGTTTAAAAAAAACTATTACACATATTCACATATCATGGAGTCTTTCTGATCATGAAAAATGACACTTATGCCAATGAGCAAAGGAGAAATTTATAGTGTGGGTGGATATTAGACTGTTAGAAGAACACGCACATGGAATAATCAAAACAAAACAAAACAAAAAAAAGAATTAATTTGGGGCCAAAAGGGAAAAATTAAGAATACATTGTTTCAAGATGTATATACATAAATTTAACTAAATAGCAGAGTAAGACAGAATCCTAGTTACACTAAATTTCTCTTTATTTGCATTAAATCCTCAGCGAAGAAGGGTTTATACACACACACGCACACACACACACACACATATATAGGGTAAAATTAAAACTTCTTTGTGCCATTCTGAAGCAGGGATTTCAGCCATTATTCATCAATTTATTGGCAGAGGTATGTCGGTATGTCTTTATGCTGCATGTAGATGCCCATCCTTTCTGTGTATGGCAACATCAGAATACTATCACATGATTACAGTAATTTATCAGTGCAATTAGAATGAAGGGGATGGAATCAGTGTCTTGCTAGAAATAAGGCTTGATCTTAATAAGCCGTTGAAATATACTCAACTTACTTCATCTGTAGGAAACTAAATATACAGATAAAATTTACATTTTATAATATATGAGGTCTTCTCAGGAAAAAATAAAACTAACTCACTACTGTCTTCTGACAAGTTGAGAATTCATAGCTATTATATTTTATTATATATCTCGGTTTTCTTAGGCCTTTGTTTATCCACTGTAATGATTCACATCTGTCATGTGCTAGACTTTCCAAAGCTCTGTGGATGCAGAGATCCAGCTGTTTCCAAGCTCAAAGGAGACCTATCCCTAGGGCGTCTCAAGGCATACCTTTGGGTATGAAGCTTCAAAAAAAGACTGACTCTAAAATTCATCATTGGAATAGCCTCCTACACACATTCCAGCCCTAACTCTCTTGGGTTATTGGCTTAAGGGTTGTTTTTGATGATGAAAAGGACTCTGGGATACATAAATACTTGTCATAGTAAATACAAAAATGTTTTGTGAGCAACACTGTCCATTACCTTTCTGAAAACAAAACAAAAAAAAACCAAACAAACAAGTAACTATATTTGGGGACATCCATGACTTTATAACTGATGTTGTAATGCTGTTTAAGAAGCAAAATCACTCTAATCAGCATTAGGATGAGACTAGGAAGGGATCTGAAAGAATGCCAGAGAACTTTAGGCAGAGCAAAAGGAAAATCACAGATGCTTGGATGGAGTAGATGGTGCATAGAGTAGCTAACAAAGAACCGTTTGTCTGACCAATTAGATAAATGAAAGGAAGTTATAAGAACTGAGACAGCAGATTACAATCCAATCAGCTCAGCAAGTGCCTTCTATTGGAAGGACTGAACACAAATTCTGAGCCACTGAAGGGCCTAGAATAATCCTGTCCCTTGCTCACCTACTAACTCTGTCTTCACCCTTGTCTTTTATTAACGCTATCTTCTTTAAGGAGGCTCAAGCAGAATCAAATAAATCTCCTACAATCGTTTCACAACCATACTCACCTCTTCCCATAGATTGGTTTTCCTGTTTCAAAGGTCTGAAGACTATCCATTAGCATTTCCTGAAAAAACATGGCTAAAATATGAAACATGTTAATTCTGTGTTTATCATCTCCTGTCTTTCTCATCCCTCACTCATTAACTAATGATTACTCTGTCAAATTCATGTGTTCTATGTATTCATAACTTTGTCATTGGTTTTACATATTTATCAACAGAAGATATCATATTATTACATTTCCATTTAGATTTCATTACTTAAGTATTTTTCCTTATATGCATCTATATATAGTCGTAATCAAATTATTAATATGTCATATATCAATGAGAATATAAATACTAATATATAGGTGAAAAGTATTAAAGTCATTCAGTTGATTACAGATATGAAAATCAACTCTATAAGAAAAGTAATATGGTATTTTCAGTCCTCATGGTGATATCATCTATATCAGAAGTTAAACAATGCCATTTGCAAACATTGTGCCTATAATTTTAAATAACTATTTCAGATGATGAAAGACTTTCTATCTAAATATTTATGAGACTTGTCATTGCTCCATAGACTATATTTTTAAGCATTTGGGCCATCTTATCTCAGATATTTTGCAAATTTATGTGCTGTTTGCTTTAAAGGAAACATCCAGGAAGAAGGAGCTAAAATATTTGGTCATTAATATGTTGACATACAATAAGATGGAAGTCCATCCATTGACCCTCATTCTCCTTGGCATTCCTGGGTTGGAGGCAGCACATGTATGGATCTCCATCCCCTTTTGCTTGGGTTACATTTTGGCCTTGCTAGGAAACTGTTCAATTCTATTGATCATCAAGACAGACTCCAGCCTTCATGAGCCAATGTACCTCTTCCTCTGCATGTTAGCTGTGGCTGACCTCGTGGTGTGCACGACAGCTGTCCCCAAACTCCTCAGCCTCTTCTGGTTCCATGATGGAGAGATTCCCCTTGACGCTTGCCTCACTCAGGTCTTCCTGATTCACTCTTGCTCAACCATGGAGTCAGGCTTCCTTGTAGGTATGGCATTTGACCGTTATGTAGCCATTTGTAACCCATTACGACACTCTGCTATTCTGACACACACTGTGACTGGGAGGATGGGTCTGGCTGTTGTACTTCGGGGTGTGGCCCTTCTCAGCCCTCACCCTTTCCTGCTACGCTGGCTTCCATACTGCAGAACCAACATAATTTCCCACACCTACTGTGAGTTCATGGCCCTCATCAAGCTTGCCTGTGTTGAGACACGCATCCGCAGAGCCTATAGCCTCATTGTTGCCTTCCTTACTGGAGGGGTGGACTTCTTATTGATCATTTGTTCTTACATCCTCATTCTCAACACTGTCTTCCGTCTCCCTTCCAAGGATGCCAGACTCAAGACTTTGGGCACCTGTGGCTCACATGCCTGTGTCATCTTAGTATTCTATACTCCAGCCTTCTTCTCCTTCCTCACCCACAGATTTGGACACAAAGTAGCCCCGCATGTACACATACTTGTGGCTAACATGTATCTTCTTGTACCACCCGTGGTGGACCCCATTGTCTATGGTGTGAGAACCAAAAAGATAAGAGACAGGTTCCTTACCCTGTTTGGAATTCCAAAGACTCTAAATTGAATTATTTTGTTGATTTGCAACATCAAAGCATAGCAGTATACAATTTTAATCATTGTGTTTCCATATTAAGGTTTTGTTTACATGATCAACTGAATCTGATTTTGGCTTCAAAGTAACAATTCTAAATGTGATTGTCTACTTAAAGAGATCCAACTGTAGGTTATCTGAGCATTTCAGGAATGTTTTCAAGATAAAAAAATGAAAGTATTCTAAAATGAGAATCTCACATAATCATTTCAGTCTAATTACCTGGATTACCAAGGTGTATATTTAAATATTCATAATAATGAATGTAAATGTATGTGTGTTATCACTATATAAATTGTTAATCAAGGGTATGGAGAAATGGCTCATCCATTAAGAGCATTGGCAATTTTTGCAGAGGACTTGAGTTCTGTTCCCAGCACCCACATGGTGGCTAACAAACATCAATGACTGCCATTCTAGGCAATGAAATATTCTCTTCTGGCTTCTATGGGCATTGTATGCAAGGGTGAATGTATACCAGTGCGCTCAAAGCACTCATACACATAAAATAAATTATAAATGAATGAGTAAACATTTAAAGGACATGCCAATATAGACATTTTTGGAAATTAATTTAAGAAAAGAAGAGATGTATGATGAAATGTACTTTGAATTTACATTCCATGCTATTTGGATAGCACCTTCTTCTTTCTTGAATGGAGTGATTATATGTTTGTGACTATGTAATTGTTCTGATCACCTTCCTATCTTAAATTCTGTCTAATTAATAAATTTCCCTAGCTTTCATGGTTCAAGGAAAACATAATTTTTAAAGTGACAATGAAAGTCCACTGTTCTCTAACATGTTAATTTTCTTTCTTTCTTCTTTTTATTTATTTTCAAATGTTTTTTGAGACATGGTCTCCCACTAGCCCCAACTGGCCTAGAACTCACCATATAGACAAGCTGGTCTTGATCTTACAGGCATCTCCCTGCCTCTTCCTCCTCCTGCCTCTGCCTCCTCTTCTCAGTATAGGCATTAAAGGTGTGTGGAACCCTGCTAGGCTTTCTGACATTTTACATATTGACAGCATGGAGATCTAGTGGCTTATTTTTTGTATGTAAAATATTAATTCTATCCTCATGTCTAAGTCCATCTGAATTATTTGACATATTTTATCTTTATGGGATTTGTCTTGATATTTAATTTTTTAAATTTCATAGTCTCTGGGTCTAAATGTAACAAAGTGATACTTGGGAAGAAATCATTTCCATACATTGCCTGTTATTGTTTGTTGTATATACAAATGTATATTTAATTTAATCACTTCATTAATTATTTTAAATAAATCATGGTAATCACTATTATGAGAAAGATATACTATTAGAACTAATTATCAAAATTTTATTTCCTTGAATGGAAAAAATAGCATATATGATTTATAAGATATGTTTAGCAAATAAAAAGAGAAATATTATGAGAGATATATTCAGATCATAGTGACAGATGATTGTAGATGTGTGCATGACTATTTATAATCAACATGCTAATAAATTTGCATTTATTCACTATAGTAACATAAGTACATATTTCATCATTTTTAGTGAAGTATCTAAGTGTTCAATCTTCTCTTATCTGGTCTTCTATGTTTTTCATTGTCCTCATCTTTGAATGATGGTTTATAGCTATTTCAGTCTACTTTTTCCAGCTATGACATTCCCTTATCATATCATAAACATGTTATGCTTTCAATAAGTCTGCTCTTGAACAAATTCTCACTCATTTTGTAGGTAACTATCCTTATTTATGACTACTATTGAATCTCCTGTTGCCATCAGAGCTGTGCTGTTTCTCAAGGGTGAACCTCATCAGCATCATGTTCAATGGTGAAAGTCAGGCACAACAAGAGCATATAAATCACATATGTATTCAGATGTAACTGTACAGGTGATAAAATGCCCTGGGGCTTGTACTCTGGGACCCAAGTTTTTTAAGTTAACTGCATGATTTTTTGAAAAATGTGTTTTTATCAAATCGTTGTGTATTTCATACAGAAAATCTCAATCAATCTTAATCATCTTTATACCCCTTTCCCACCAGCACTCTCTACAACATCCCAGCTGGAATCCATACATTCTTTCATCTGTGTTAAGGTCTATTGTGTCAAGTTAGTGTTCCCAAACAACCTCAGTGCAGGTTCACCCTCTGAGGTCTAGTCAGTCAACTGGGAGTCCCTTGGTTAAGGAAGACTAGCTCATCCTCACCCAACAGTAATCAGTTGCCAATATTTTTGAAGCAAATATTAGGGTCTGCTGCCCATTTCCACAGTTCATGCTGTGTTTTTGTCTGCTTGAGTTTATATGGGTCTTGAGCATGCTGAAACCATTGCTATTGGTTCATGTGAGCAAAGTCCCAGGAATTTGTAGGATTCAGTGTCCATATTGTCACACACCTCCTCACTGGCTTTTACAGTCTTTCTGTTCCCTCCTTCTCAATGGTTCCTGAGCCCTGAGTGAGAGAAACTTAATTAAGGTGTCCCGTCTAGGGACTCACATTCTCCAGAATCCCAGTCTCCATGATTTAGCAACTTGTGACATTTTTTTTGTTACTGACCCTCCTTTGTTGCATGAGGGAACCTCATTTATGAGTGCTGAGAGAGTCATTAGTGTCTTCTTAATCCCCTTTTCTTTTTCCTATTCTGTGTGAGCCTTGGGTATAGAGGCTCCACTGTAGGTGTGTAACTTAGGCATGGGCAATTCACAGACAATGTCTGTGTGTGACCAGCTGTGGTAATCTGAAGTAGTCTTTGTCTGGTGCAATAGAAGTTTCTTTGATGATTGGTGACTGGGAAGCTTGACTGTATATATAAGGATACATATTTTGCATTTAGTAAGAAGCTACATTAGCTTATGGTTGTGACAGCCTTGGGGATTTCTCTAAGATCTATGACATCTTCATTCACATGTGTTGACTATGATTACAGTACCACACATGAATTTCCTCCCATTGAGTGGGCTCTAAGTCCAGTTATGCAACTGTTGTTGGCCCCAAGTTAAAAGTGCCACTACTGTACCAGTATCAAATGCTGTGCCAGCCATCAATGTAGTTGTTTGGCTATGAAGCTGGTGTGAGACCATCAATTGGTGTTCTCCCTTGGCTATGTATATTGTGTTTTTCAGAGCTATGAATGCTAGCCTTCAGGGGAAGTGGTTTCCATGTCAGTTCCAGCTCCATTGATCCAAATTTGGTCTCTGATATATGTCTTGTCTTTGCAATTGGGACTTACTTTTGATTTCTGGGAGACAATCAATGGCTGTGGCAATAGCCTGTGTAATTTTGGGAGTCTCTTGGACCATGCTGGTCAACAGCTCAAAGCAAGGTTTCTCCTGTCTGGCACTATTTCTTGTTACACAGCCTTCAGCTGTGCACATGGGGTCTTGTAGAGATACTGTATGTGGAGTTTGTCATTAGGTTACTAGACTAATATCATTATCTCTACTGTTTTAAACTAGCTAGGGATTATTATCTCTCCTCTATCTCTTTCTCCATGTCTAACATTCCCTCCTTGCCTTCCCTAATTAAAATGTTCCCATTTTCTCCATTTCTCATTTGATAATACCAGTCTCCTAAGGCCTAACCACTCTTGAGCTCCTTCTTTCCTTTATCCCCATAGTTACTTGTATAACACTCCCTCCCCCTTGCAGTTAAATATCCAGCTTTTATCTATTTCTCCTTTTTTTAACACCTATTTCCTTCTATTTTTCTCTCTTATATTTCTTTTTTCCCTTTATCTCCATGGTTCTTTTCCATTTTCCTGGCTCCTGCAGTTACATCAGGATATATACTCACATATAAGGGTTTAGTGCTAGGATCCACAAATGAATGAGAATATTGTGTTTCTGATTCTGTCTTACGTCACTTAACATAACAGTTTCTAGTTCCATCCATTTACCTGAAACCATGATTTCATCTTTCTTTACCACTGTGTAGAACTCCACTGTGTAAATGTACTACATTTTCCTTATCTACTCATCAGTTGAGGGACACTTAGGTTGCTTCCATCCCTTAGCTATTGTGAAAAAAGCAGCAACAAAAATGGATGTACAAATACCTCTGCAATAGAATGAATCCTTTGGGTACATGTCAAAGAGTGGAATAACTGGGTCAAATGGTAGTTTCATTTTTAGGTTTTTGAGTTCTCCCTATTGCCTCCCATAGGGGTTGTAGGAGCTTACAATCTCACCAGCAGTGAATGTGCCTACATTAAAAAATCAGAAAGCGTACAAAAACCGATTTAACATTGCAACTCAAGAATCTTGAGAGGCAACACCTTTGTTGGACCACCTTGGCCAACAACTCAAAGCAAAGTTTCTCCTGTCTGGCATTGTTTCTTGTTATGTGGCCTTCATTTGTGAACATGGGCTCATGTAGAGATATTGTATGTGGAATTTGTCATTTGGTTGTTAGACTAATATCATTCCCTCTGATGTTTCAGACTAGCTAGGGATTATGAAACCTAAACCCAGCAGACAAGAAAAAATAACAAAAATCAGAGCAGAAATTAATGAAATAGAAGCAAGGAAAAACATACAAAGAATCAATGAATCCAAGAGCAGGTTCTTTGAAAGATAAACAAGATAGACACACACTGTATGATTATTATAGGTTCCAAAATTGAACCAGCTCTGTGAATGGCAACAAAGAGCCATTACATAATAACTAGAAAAATGTAAACTGAGTTCTTCATTTCTTAAAGTAACGATAAGTGAAGAACCATCATCTATTAATGTGTCTTTTAGGGGTTCCTTCACTTAACTCACAAATCATCACAATATCTTCAGAATCAATATCAATATAAAGTGATAAATTCATTTGTATATTTATATAACCTACTGGCCAATAAGTCTAGCCTCAGCATCATCATTTTGCTATAATTTCTCTATAATTTCATCTACAGCCAAGTCTTACTGGTTGAGGTTTTCATAAATACACCTTCTCACTGATTCTGGTGTCAAAAGCATCATCCCTGCCTCATTCTTGCCTGATAACCAGGCAATATTCAGATAAAATGAGCACGTTTTAATTCTCATAAATGATTGGCTATATTGACCTTCTTAAGGTAAAGTTTGTAATCAATCATATTCACAGTCCCAGTGTTGTACACAATTTATATATATTTCCTAACTTCTATCATTCCTAGAAAGATTGAAATAAAATATAAGTAGAGCTGTGAGTCCAGAGTATGGTCTTTCTCATTTACCTGAAATCTGTGGGGAAGTTCTAGTTTAGCTGGAGAGAGATTGAACATCTAAGATGTCTTCTAGGACTTTGTATCTATTCACAGTAGGTCCTGGAAAATATATTGCATGCCGAAGTATAAAGGACCTCATGAATTCTTGAAAAGCATTAGTATCAGAAAGTATGTGGAGGGCCGTGCTACTCAAATTATCATACTCTCAAATGTTCAAGCGTGTACCTCAAGATCACAGAGAACACAGATGTGAAGAATGTGCCTCATAATAATTTAATAATAATACAAAAGGGCCAATGATGAAATTCAGTAGTGATGCGATTTCCTAGCATAGTCAAGCACCAGGTTCACTCCAAAGCACTGAAATCATAATAACCAGGAGGAGTGAAAGCATTTTGTTACTTTAGTTTGCTAACATTGATCCAAATGTTCAGATAAAAAATGTAGTTTAATTAAATGGATATTGTATCTTTATTTGTATCTGACAAACAGTTCTTTTAGGTACCAACCTAGCCTCCACTTTTAAAATTTTTCTAAATTAAGAATTCTGAAAGTGACTGGGTGTGGTGGTGAATGCCTTTAATTTCATACTCCAGAGGCAGAGGCAGGTGAATATCTATAAGATCAAGACCATCCAATTTTACATAGCAAGTTCTAGGAAACCTGGGGCTATATAGCGAGCCTATCTCAAAAATGCCGAAAATGCTTCAAAAAGCACAGACTGATTATGTTCACTCATGCATTTTATAGTTCAGTGGTGCATCCCATAGTATTTGTTCTTCAGAAATCATCCTGGACATGTTTTATTTGTGGCTTCACAATCCCTGCTTGGAGAACACAGTTGCACAAAATCAGCAGTGGATCACACTGCTTTCTTTTCACCTGTTCTAGCATTTAAAACACACACGTGCATACACGTGTGTGTGTGTGTGTGTGTGTGTGTGTGTGTGTGCATGCGATGCTCATGGAGTCCAAAAGAGGGTGTCTGAAACTGGAGTTACAGGCAGTTCTTAGCTGCTATGTGGGTACTGGGAACTGAAACTGGATTCTCTCCAAGAGCAGCTAATGTGCTTAACCATCTCTCCAGTCCTCTCTGTTAGCATTAAAAAACAAATCTACTAACATTTACTTTTCCCCTGTTATGTACAAATTTGGAAGAACATCACTCAGACTCAAGGTTTGTGATAAAAAAATGTCTGTATAATCAAAAACTATTTACTTGACCTTGTCAAACAGTTAAAATCACATGTAAGCTCAAATCTAATGGAAGGCATTCAGCTCTAAGAAAACTTACACACCTGCAATCCTAGCACTTGAAAGTCTGAGAGGCAGGGGTTTAGGGCTTTGAAGGAATGCTGGACTGGTTAGTTACATGCTAGCCTTTACTACATATCAGAAGTGTATCTCTAATCATGTATACACATGTACACACACACACACACACAGAGGAAAGGAAAATAAAGTATATGAAACAGGGTAAAAGGAAGAGAAAGAAAAGCATGAAGGGAAAGGAAGGAAAGAGGAGAAATGGAAGGAAAATAAAAATATTTGGTAAAACTTGAAAGCATAATTTTAGAAATGGAGTGTGGGCTTTTGGGAGAATCTAGATTGAATGAGTCCCGAGGAGTCTGCAGTTGGGGAGAATTCTTACCATTCTTGATTCACCATACACTTCTACCAGGAAATCCTGAGGAATACTAGGGTCAGGATCTTAGATGAGAGGGTCCTTCATCATGGGCCAGACTTAGTAGAAGAGAGCAGGATCCACCGAGTGTGGGGACCACAGGTAAGCATTCTCCCCTCTAGAAACAAACATGTCAGCAAGTAGGAGCTCTTACTCAGTTGAGTCCCTCTGCTGGTGAGAGTGGAAAGTCTCAAGTTCGGACCTAGAAGAAGAGCATCTTTTTTGAGACTGCAGTGGAAGCAAAACAACAAATTGTAGTGTCCTCCTGCTTTCAGAACAAGATTTGCAGGGAGAGGTGACAATTATCTGCCAAGGGAGCCTAACAAACATGGAGGCTGGCAGAGGAATGAAGGAATGACCTAAGGCGGGTAGAGGAGCAGACACTGGGACTTTTTTATCCAGGTGACACCCTACCTAAAAGGCATCAGAATGAGAATTCTCACCTATGTGTTCACAGCTGGCCTTCATATCAACAAGAAGAAATGGATAGACTCAACACTGATGTACTTATTAAAGGAATCAAACATCTATTTTGAAGCTTAATGGAAAATGCCAGTTCTAGATGGCTGCACTTGTGATTTTATCGTACTTACAAAGACAGTATGGAATTATTCAATATAAGAAAAACAGTGAACACTTCTTATGTCACTGAGGAAGCCATTCTGGCAATGAAAATTCAAAGCTATTTCATAAGAGTAAAAATGTAGGTAAGATGGTTGGAGTGGTGGCTCAGGGGATAATAGTACTTGCTGATCTCCCAGAAGACCCAGATTCAACTCCTGGTACCCACATGTCAGCTCTGTCTCTGGTGCCAACTTCAAGCCCTTACAAGCACTACACACATACCACTGAATGTACCTGCAATCAGAACACCGACACAAATAAAAAGTCATTAAAAAACCGCTAGATAAGGTATAATAGAGTTAAGTTTCTCAGTAGTAGTCTGGGAAGAGTCACTTGCACATACAATTATGCAGCATGATTGCTGAAGAATTTCCCCCAAAATTTCAAGTTCAAGATGCAAAGTGAATAATATAACTTTTCTCTAACAGTGTGTAATATCACATTTTCTATCTTATAACAATGCATAAAGGGATTTTTTTACCTTAAGTTCATTCTACAGAATAAGCATATTATCCCATGGTCTAAGAAGTATATCTCAATACAGAAAATGTGTGTTTGTGGTTAAAAATTCTGAGGGGTTCTTAGATAAAATTACTGCTAAGAAGCTGAGTTTTATCAGAGTTTCATGAAGCTCTCTCTCCTTGGATCCTTTCTTCATATAATGTCAATAATGTAATATGCCCCTAGAAAACACTAAGTGATACTGTACAGAACTAGTTTCAATAAAATAAAATTCAGTGTAAGATAATGCTAGGCTTAGGCCCTCCTTCTGATTTCCAACATTCTGTAAGGGTGAAAGTCCTTTAAGGATGGTCTAAAAACACAGACAAAAATTAGTCGAATGGAATATATTACTTCCAAATTGTTAGCAATAAATTTACCCACAATATTTTGAGCAAATTAATAATATAAAACATCTTGAACAATGGAAAGATGGTACATTTTCCCAAATTGCAAATATTTTATAATTCTTTCTATAGTGGAAGTTCTGCTGTCACTTAACTATCTCACTCACAGTGTCAAATTTACAACATTTATATTACCTCAGTACAGTTAAAAATACATAGTTGATAGTCAATCTGGACATCTGGAAAATGCTCTAGTATTCTTTATTTTGAAAATAGTTCTAAGCAGGGTGACATAGTTTGGGGTTTAATTGTACTATATAAAAGGCTTTAAGTAATTTGCTCCTTGTTCAAAAGTCTTTGAATCTTTGCTCATTTTAATTATTAGTCTGTCTGTAGCTCAGTCATAATAGAAGTACAGAATGATTATTTGCTTCAATACTAAGAATCCTAATCATTTTCCAAATATAAAAATTAAAAAGGTTGCCAGCCCAGGGTAGTGGAGCACAACTTTAATACCAAAAATTAGGAGGCAGAGGTAGGATGATCTTTGTGAGATCAAGGCCAGCCTGTTCTCCATAGTATGTTCTAGTACAGCTGTGGCTAGAAGGAGACCCTGTCACACCACTCCAACCAATAAAAATATTTGTTTACACATATGACATGGGCTTAAACATAAATACGAGGAGGCTCAAGAAACCAATGTTACAAAATGGACAAAAGCTCCTACATAGGACTGCATACTGTGCAAATGTTCTTCCTATTTTTGAATGTTGAAAAATTCTGCCATTTCTTCTGTGAATCTGCATTTTCAAAAGTACCAGATCTGGGTTTTATTTCTTAGAAACCATTTTCAGCACTTGTTCTCTAATCTGCTTCGTTCTGACCCCATAGATTACAGGATTGAGAGCTGGGGGATGACCACATAGAAGCTGGCCAGAAGAATGTGGATGTAGCGGGGTATGTTTCTGCCAAACCTATGAGTCATAAAGGAAAAAAAGGCAGGGGTGTAGAAAGTCAACATGACACACACATGAAATCCGCAGGTGCTGAGCACCTTCAGGCGGGCATCCTGAGAAGACAGTTGAAATACAGCACGGAGGATCTGGACATAGGAAATGACTATGGCTATAATGTCAAACATCAGGATAGAGATGGCACACAGGCCATAGATGATGTTGACCTTGATGCTGGCACAGGACAGATGGGCAATGCCCATGTGTTCACAGTATGTGTGGGGGATGATTTGGTGTCCACAAAATGGTAACCTCAGGATGAGTAGGACAAAAGGAATGGCAAAAGACAGTGGTCTCAGAAGGATGATCCAAGCAATGATGAATACCACCTTGTTGGTCAGCACCAGTGTGTAGTGAAGAGGGTTGCAGATGGCCACATAGTGATCATAGGCCATGACCACGAACACAGCTGACTCCATGAAGAACATCTGAATGAGACAGTCTTCAAATGAGATTTCACTCAGGTTGAACCAGAAGATGCCAAGCATCTTAGGGATGGTGAAGATGTACAGACCCAGGTCAATAGATGACAGAATGGCCAGGAAGTAGAACATGGGCTGATGGAGACTGTGCTCAGAATGAATCACGTGAAGGATGGTTATATTCCCAAGAACAGCTGTTAAGAACACAGCAAAGAAAGGAAAGCCAATCCAGAGATGAAGGTTTTCCAAGCCAGGGATTCCCAGGAGGATGAATGAGTACGGGTGGAATAGACTGGTATTCTGTGCAGCCATCCTTCTGAGGTGGCTGTGTCACCATAAATCTTAAACCAAATGCATCACATTCACCATGTGGTCAGTATCCTTCTTAATGCACAGAAAAACGGACTATATCAGAGAAACTTGCAACATAGCTATCTGGATTGCTGTACCATCGTGTTTTGAAAATATCTAAACCTTAATAGGTGAGAAGTGCAGGAGACATGGCTCAGTGGTAGAGTATGCACTGCTCTTGTTAATTGCCAGAGTTCAATTCCCAACTCCTATGTCAGGCAGTTCACAGCTGCCTGTAACTGTAGTTTCAGGTTATTCCACGTGCTCTTGGCTTCTGTGGGCATTGTACTACTGCACAAATAAACACATAGATTAAAATAAAGAGAAAATCTTTTGAAAGTTAGTAAACAAAATTGATCCAAAGATTTCAAGGAAATGACCTCATCAATTTAATTTGCTTCAGTATTTCCGTTGGGCAGAGTGCATCTAACAGGAACTTGCTGAGTTCTAAGCTAAGACAGACTGTACTGGATCTGCTAGAGCATGCTTCTTCAGGAGGAACTGAACGACAGTGGAGAGGTTACAGAGTCATCTTTTTAAAGTAACAAAATATCAGTAAGAGTGATTTTCCCTTGTAGCTAGATACCAGAAGTCTCACTAAATGAAAAAAATACTTTGTACAAGGTTTGTTTTGCTTGAGCTTTTTCTACTTGGATGAAAGTATAAATATTGTCCAAAGGGGATGAAAGTCATTTAGATTGTGCAGGAAACACTTTTCTGAATGAGAGAAATAGAATTGAATCTTCTAAGCAACCCTCAGTGGACCAAACTAGGGCTTTCTAAGATTAAAACTAAAAATTGAGGTTGTTCCAAAGTGCCATTCAGATCTCTGTTATTGGAATGTCTTCAACTTGGTCAGTGTCTGCTTTGACTTTTAAAATAATCTCTCTTTTTTATTCATTAAGAATCCCTAATAAAAGATTTGCTAACTTTCCTGAACACAAAGACCATGATGTTAATATGTTTTAGCAAAAATTATGTCCAATTATGAGAAATAGAAAAATTTGATGGCACACAGTCCTTTAGAATTTGACTCAATAATTTTTAAGTATACACTTCAAGGACCTTTGGTCCACCAGCATTAGTATTAAGTGGAATTCCTTAATTTCACAACATTATGGTGATCTTCATACTATTTAACTAATAGCTGTCACTGAGCCACATTTATAATGTGTTGTCAGTTAAACACTGTCACCAAAATCGTAGGAAGGGATTTTATGACAATGTTAGATAAAGTCCTTCATACACTAGTAAAAATTATCAACATAAATTGTGAAAATAGGTCAAATAATGGAATAATATAACCTTATATCATATCACGACCAAGTAGCATTTATTTCAGGATGAAAGGAAAACTTATAATTTGAAAACTAAAAACTATATCTTGTAATACTGTCAAACAAGATCTTAAATAATGATATCATAAACACTTAGGAAAGATTTGGGTGCTATCTGATTGTCAGTCTCTGATAGAATATTAGAAAGCAAAGAGATAAGCAGCTATTTCAAGAAGATGAGTGACAAATACCCAAACTGGGTACTTTCTGTTCATTAACCACATTTAAAGAGTGTAAATTCTGTATTAAGGAAACATCACCCTAATTCAGATTCAGAACTTTGTCATAATAAATAGATTGACTTCCTTTCCTTCCTATTTCATTTCTAAGTTCTCTACTTTTCCATTAAACTTTCTCATCCTTATCCTTTTCTCTATATCCAAGGTATCTTTTCTAATGAACCTGTAAAAGTTTCTAATATTTCATAATACCTGGGTAAGGCAGAATCCCTACCATCATCTCTCTGAATATTGAAAAAGTGATCAAAAGTTCAAGTCCTACCTGAGTTCCAGGGTGAGCTCATATCTCACCTGGGCAGTTTAATGAGGTGCTGTCTCCAATTAAATGTGGGAAACGTTGACTCAGTAGTAAAGCCCTTAGAAAACATTTCCCACTTAAAATCCATACATCAAACAACTTGCAGACTGACTTTTCCACAATTAATTGCAAATATGACTATATTTAGCTCAGTTAATACTCTATAGTCTCTTAAAGGTTGCTTATTGTATAAAGGAGCAGCTATATTATTTGTTCTGGAGATAGGACTCAGCTATGAGAGGCCCAAGCTCACAAAGAGAAAGGAATGAATAATGTTGAAACTATGCGTGCATTTTATATCTACATACAGGTATAATTTTCATTCTGATTTCATCCTACTTCCCCCAATGCATTACTCACAGCATTGAAATTTATATTAAAACTGGAATATTAATTTTTTTAGTATTTTATTTATTATTCTTGTTTTATGTGTATTAATGTATTGACTGCATGTATGAAGTTCACCTGTGTCATGTAGTGCCCATGGAGCTCAGCAGAGGGTGTCTGATCCTCCAGAACTGGAGTTATGGACAACTGCTAGGTGCCATGTAGTTGCTGGGAGCGAAATCTGGGTCTTCTGCAAGAGCAGTCAGTGTTCTTAACCACCGAGCTGTCTCTCCAGCCCCTGAAAAGGTAGTATTTAAATATGTATGTATCTTTTAAATTGACTTCTGCTTCCTTCCTTTTTGAATGTAGTCTTCTAATGGAAACTCTTCATTATGTTTTTACTAAGTTCAATCCAAATATTTTTTAAATTTAATTTTGAACACATTAGAATAATCCAAAAAGAATAGGTCAATACTTACTGTCATTTATAAATATGTTTATTGATTCTTTGAAAATTTCAAACAGTGTATTTTGATCACATTTGGACAACCCTCCCCAATATCCTCCTCTACTTTACACCTCTTTTATGCCCTCTATCATTTTTCATTTTTAAGAGGCCTGTGGAGTGTAATCTGTGTTCCCCAAATGCTCTTGGGATGTGCGTGTATCCCTTAGAGTCTGTTCAACCCACCAGCACTCACACCAAAAAAGAAAATTTTCTGTATTGTAGCAGTTATCAATTGCTAACAAATCCACAGCTACTGGTGAGAACTTCTTACCCACTTCCTCCTTCCACACTAGGCTGTTGTTTGACTTGGGCTTGTGCAGGTCTTGCGCATGCTGTTACATGCAGCAGCTACCGTGTTGTTTCCACGTAGCTTTGTTTTCTTAGATTCACCTACCACCTCTTGGTTTACAGTCTTTCCTCCCCTCTGCTGCACTCATTGGTGAGCCTCTGGAGTAGAGGTATGACAAGGTGTCTCAGGGCTTATCACTCTGCATGTTGACCAGCTGTGGGTGTCTGTGTTGTCACCTGCTTCAAGATGATCCTCTTTTGAGAGCTGAGAGAGTCAGTAGTCTATGGGCAGGATAATAAGTCTTTGGGATTCCGATGAACACTATATCTATTTAGCAGAATAATTGTAGTGGTTTCTCCGTATGTACTGTTACCTGCCTAGTCAGAGGATTTTGGTTCTGATAACAGTGTAAGCTATAGTCTCCGTCTTCTGAAGTGGGCTTTATTTAATCAGAAGATGGTTCATTATTCCCAAAACATTGGTACCACTGTTGCACTAGTTGCTATATTTACCCAGGTTTGTCATTACCGTAGCTCACAAGGTTTACTCCTGATGATTCTCTTCCAGGAACATATACAGCACCTTCCAGAACTAAGAAAGTTAGCCAGCATAAATTGATCTTCTAGGTTATTAACAACTTTATTGCACCATTTTTTTTCTTTGACTTGCATACATAGTGTCTTCAGTGTTTAAGTCTTATCATCAGTTTTTGGCAGATAGCTAAAATCAATGGCAGTAGCCAGTATTGCTTAGAGCTAAGACCCTTACCTGGACAACTACTCTAGCAGTGGGAACCCATTCCTGCCATTCAGTCTTTTATTTGGTATATAGCTCTATAATATATACTTATATATAATATTTAAATATATTACCTATACCATATTCATCATTTATAATATATACATTATATATTGTCTAAAATATATACATTATCTGTAATGCATACATTATCTATTATATATATTATATATATTCATGATTTGTGGAAGGAAGAAGAAGGAATGAACACAGTACGAGACACAAAGTATCTCACTTTGTGTGGTTGGTGAGAGTGTCCAAGAGACTCCCAAAATAATACATGTTATTACCAAAGTTCTTGGTTATCTCCCAGAAGTAAAAGATAATAACCTACTGCCGAAGACAGGACATACTTGGGATACAGGACTCAAGCAATGGAGCGGGTACTGACCTGCAAACATTTTTCATGACTTTAGATCCCACAATGCCAGATGATAACATGTAAACTGCTAAGGGGGAAAACCAATCAATGGTCCAACTCAACCCTAAATTCTAATAACCGTTACATCTGACACAGCACACTATTGGTACAGTAGTGACACTCTCATTTGAGGATAATCAACAGCTATCTAATTGAACTTAAAACCCTCTCAATGGGAGTAAACTCATGGGTACACTGTAGACTCAGCCAAATACAGGGCATTGGAGGAGGAATAGATCCTAAAAAGAACCTTATTTCTGCCAAATCTCTAGAGAAATGAAATTTCTTACCATATGCTAAATATGGATCTCATATTTATAGACAATCATACAGTACACTGTTCATTAATGAAACTTCTTTTTGTAGTAGATGGAGAATACAGCAGAATTCCACAACTGGTCAGACAGAGAATAGAATATACAACTTGACGGATGCCAAGCTCTAGGTGACATGTCTATACTTGGACCTCAACACCTAAGACTCATGGAACACAGTGGAATGAGGAGTAGAAAGAAAACTAAAGCATTCCTTAACTCTCATCAGTGAAGCTTCCTTAAACAACATATTTCTGTGCACACAGAAGGTCACAGATGGCCATGTTTTATAGAATAAGAGACTACAGAGTATGTATCCCTGGATAGGACTCCTATATTGAATCTCACCAAACTATGGCTCAGAGATCATTGCAGAAGAGTGGGCGGAAAGATTATAAAAGCCACTGCAGATTAATGAACATAGGGAAGTAGAGTCCTCCAGGCTACTGGAAGCTAACACATGTGAAATTGTGGCAATAATGACATTCATCACAGGACCCATACCTTCTCAAATTAGACAAGGGCCCAGTGTGGAGCAATGGAAATTGGTGGCAGGTCAGACTTAGACTGAGAACTATTGGAGGCTGATTGCTACTGGGAGAGGGGTGTGCCTTACTTATGATCTCTAGATAGCCTGATCAGACTCCAGTGGAAGAATTTGCACTAAAGGACATCTGGGCACTAATACTTGACTAAATAGGACTTAACACCTGTGATGGAATACATGGGGTCCAGTGGAGGTTGAGGAGGGAGGTGAGTGGGGAGGGAAGTCTAAATCTGATTAAGAACTGTTGCATGAACAGTTTAAATATAAAATTAAAAATCAAGTTATATTTGTCTAGGGATGTGCCATCCTTGGGGTTTTCTCTAAAGTCTATGATTTCTCCAGCCATATGTATTTGACTGTTTACAGTACCACACATGAGTTCTGTCTCATGGAATGACCTTTAAATTCAATTAGGTAGTTGTTGATTATCCCTAAAATAAAAGTCCCACTGCTGTGTCTGGAGAGATGGTTTAGCTGTAAGAGCACTGGTTGCTCTTAGAGAGGACTCAGGTTCGGTTCTCAGCACCCATTGGCAACTAACAGCCATCCATAACTCCAGTTCCAGGGGATCCAATGCACTCTTCTGATCTCCATGGGCATTGTACAACATGCAGGCGATACACTCATAGGCATAAAAAATTAAAAATAATAAATACATTTTTAAAGAGTGCCACTACTGCCCCAGTAGAGTTTGCTGTACTGTTGTGTTTATTAGCCCTTAAAGCTGGGGTTGGACCATTGATTGATGTTCTCCCTTAGCAGATTGCGTAGCGTTCTACAAAACTGTGAGAGGTAGGTGGCTTCCAGTTCAGTACCAGTTTCATTGCTCCAAATCCTATGTCCAAAGTATGCCCTGTCTTCAGCAGTATGGACTTATATATAAATTTTGAAAGGTAATCCAGGTCAGTGGTAATACCCTGTGTAATTTGGGAGTCTCTTGGGCTACCCTGGCCGACAACTAGAAGAGAGGTTTCTCCTCTCTGGTATTGTTTCTTATTATATATTCTTGAGTTATATGTACAGACTCATGTAGAGATATTGTCTATGTAATTTTCCAATAAGTTTTTGATCAAATGTTTCCCTCTGCTTTTCTAATTAGTTAAACCTTATTTTTCCTTTCTCTCTCTCTCTCTCTCTTTGTCTGACTCTACCTCCTACCTCCCTCATTAAAATACCCCTATTTTCCCTGTTTCACACTTGATATCACTCCTTCTTATTGTCTCCCCTTTCTTGGCATCCTTCTTCTCCTATTACAGAGTTCCACAACTGGTCACACACAGAGATTGCCTGTGAAATGCCCAATGTTAGGTGACACATTTTCAATGGAACCTTTACACCCCGGGCTCACAGAGTATTGTGGAACATGGAGTAGAGAGAATACTAATCTCTCAACTCTTAATAACAAATTTTTCTCATGCAACAGAAGTCCATGAAAACAAAAGGACATAGGGGCCAAAGTGTAGAGAATAAGCTTTTGCAGAGTGTGGGTCCTTGCATAGTCTCCTATACTAAACTTCACCCATCCACGGCTCAGGGACCATTTGAAAGGTGGGGGTGGTGGAAAGATTGTAAGAGCCAGGGGAGGAGGTTTATGACCATATAGCAATAGAATCCTATAGGCTCCTAAGAACTTCCTTCCTCATGTGAATCTACAGCAATGATGTGAACATGCACAAAACCCATGAAAATTCAAGAAGACAAAAACAGCATAGAACTGTGGAAATGGGCAGCAGACTCCAACTGCAGGCAGCTGAATATTTCTGGGTGAGGAACAGCTGATCTTAAAGGGAGGGACTCTAGATAGGTTGACTAGACCTCAGTGGATGAACTTGCACTGAGGGACATTTGAGGATACTAACTTGACTTGACAGACCTTAACATCAATAACAGAATGGATGAAATCCAGTGGGGCTGGCTATGGAAAGATATGAATGGGAAAGGGGGTATAAAGGTGATAAAGATGTTCTGTATAAAAGATATACAAATTCAGTAAAAATATGTAGTAAAAAATGATATATAATTAATATAAATTATATATCACATAACATTTATATACAATGTAGAATATATGAAAACATATTTTAAGAAGCTTCTATAGTAGTAGATTCCCATGATTTTTTCAAAAGGCATTTAATGTTTTTCATTCTCTTAATCCTCTTCTGACCTACACTCTCATTCCTCGTCTTTTAACCATTCTTATCTTATTACTTCTTTTTTCATCTTTTATTTCTGCATTCTATCTCCCCTCCAGTCAACTGACCTCCCCGCCATTGCCCCTTATTAGTTTCCTGACTAAAATCTAAGGATTTTCCAACTGAAATACACTATGTATAGATTCAAAGCTAGTATAAGAAAACACTTGTCATTTACCTTTCTGTGATACTTAGGTTAACCCATAGTATGAGAAATGTCCTTTGATACTCAAGTATTTTTAAAACTTTCCTACTGAATTCTAATTTAATTTCATTACTGTCATAAAGCACTTTCATATATTAAAGTATTTAATATGTGTTATTTTTTCCTTTTGATCTTATTCAGTTGCTTTTAAGTAAATAGACTTCATTCATTTAGTTGGGTGTTGCCTTGTACATTTGTGTGGGTGAATGTCTACTTAAGATATAAGGGGAAATTATAAATTGATACAATGAAATACAGAAATTATTGTCATTAACAGACATCAGTGAAATATGAAATAAATGAGAGAGCAACAGAACAGAGACAGAGACAGAACAAAGTACTGGTATAGAGAGGTGAAAAGGAGAGTACTGGAGGGATGGCTCAGTAGTTAAGATCACTGACTGCTCTTGCTGTAAATATATGCTGGATATGCAAAGCGGAATTGAAATGAGTTATTTAGGGAAAATTTCTTAATCTTTCTTGTATGAATTATTATAGAAAAAGAATGTAAAATAATCAGATTTTAAGGAAATTCTGGGAGTGAACATGATTGTATATAATTCAAAGTGAAAATATAAAACAATGAGGACATAACAAGGATGTATTTGAAAACTATGTAATTTCAAATACAAAAGATAATATTTGAAATAATTTTAGAAAGTTTAAGGATATTAAAGCTGGGAATGAAAAATGACTCACATGGAAAATGGTGAGCTTATGATGTAAATGCAAAAGGGATCCCAGATTCTCCAGATGTAGGTTTGTACCAATGGGCTTCAAATGGCTTGGGAGATCTCTCAGAGACTCTCAGTCCCAGAACAGATTGACTCAAATGATTTCTCAAGGGAGTTAACTCCTCTTCATAATAGGTTTATTTTAAGGAATAGGAATCCTGGCCAACAAGCTAGCCTGATAGAGTAAGAACAACCAGGACGTTGTCCTCCCTTGGAAGGAACTTCAGATCATGTTTTATATTTATGATGTCTCCCATTAAATGTCTCAGACAGGTGCAGCAGGCCCGCATAGTGGACCTTGAAGACAATTTCCCAAAGTTACTTCAGGATGTATAAGTTAAAGATATATCACAGGTAAAAATGTCAGCTCAGTTTGTTCCATCTCTCACAGTAGACAGGAAGCACCCAGACAGTGCATGGAGTACTGTCACCTTGGATACAGGCTTCGTTGAGCATTCAGTATTCAGAACCACAGACTGTACCTGACAGATTAATGTGGAGCCTTTTGTAATCCTTTGGAAAAACATGGTATTGCTTATTAACAGGAAAGTCTTGGGTATGACATTATGGGATACAAAATTATGATTTTTACCCACATTCTAATGTATGTTAATATGTGTTTAATTATCAGAGTATGTAAATGTGATAGTATGTTTTATAGTGTGAGTGTAAAATAGTTAATTTAGTCACAGTTCTATTTTGTTCAGTGGAGTTAACTCTGTCCTCTGTACTCCAAATTTCAGAAAGCAGTTAAAGAAAATCATGACTTTATCTTTGAGAGATTTTATAAATATGTATCATTGAATGAATCCTAAATGTTCTATAACTTGAACCCATACTATATATGCAATCTGTACATAAAATATTATAAAGATATTTTAAAACACAAATTCCTAATCTAATTGAATGAGGGTAGTCTTCAATATAGACTGAATTATTGGGACTCTGTGTACAATGTCACTTCTAGGACATCAAATTTATTGTTTATGCTGCTAGTAAAATGTTGTGTTTTATTTATAGTTCAGATATTAGGACCATATCAATGGAAAACAGTACAGCAAGTTGTTGCACCTAATGTAATAAAAAGACCTGTGGGGGTCTTGAGCAAAGCAAGCAACTGCGGATACCCTGAAGGGACTGCAGGTGTCTGGCCTGCTCTGACTGATGTGATAACCTGGCCCCAGGAAATCGCTGTAGATATGAATCTTTTTTTCCCCCCACCTCAGATCAGAACTAGGTTTTTGGGTTTCATCTTTCCTTGTTCCTGAACTTCCATGTCAGTCCTACAACCTTCCTGCCTTTACCCCAAAACCCCACCTTTATCTTTCCTGCCTTCTGTAACGATCAGAAAGGCATCCCTATATAAACCCCTGCCTTGGTTTTGATAACCGAACTACCCACCAATGTAGTGTCCTGGAAAGTTCCCTCCCGCCGCACTCTGAGCCACCTGAGGACCTGTTTAATCGTCCTCCATTCCCTGGCATGGCTGGAGCACAATAGCCGTGCTGGAGATGGAGACCCACCCACAAAGACCCAGTATTAAGACATTTATTAGGCACCTTTTTGAGTTTCATAGAACCATGTGAAGTTAACACCATTATTTTTTCCCAGCTTCCACAAATGAAAAAAAATAAGGTTCATTTAATGATATAACTAAGGTCGTTACTCAGCAGGGTGTGAAGACATAAATGCATACATTCTTAGTCCAGACAGTGTGGCCCTCAAGAGCAAATGAATCTATTCCCAATCCCAAACAGTACAGAGATGGACTTGCATATGGAAAGAAGAAGTCCATAGATGACTTGAACACAAACAATGAATAGTCTAGTTAAGGGGATCATATTATGTCTAAAACCTATGAAACGGTGTGGGCTGTGGGGTGTGAGGTGTTCACTCTTCTGCAGGGCCACCATCTACCAATGGATAAAGAATGCCAGTATTGTGGAGACATTCTGGGTCTGAAACCATTGAAATTAAAATTTTAATTTTATTACATATTATTTATATGTTCTTGAAAATTGAGATGTAAGACATTATTACACTGTAAATAGAGGATATCTGTAGTGTAATGTGTTCCAAATACGTGTAATACATATGCACTATAAAGACTATGGTAAAAGATAAAATTTGCTCTAATGTGAAGAACCACAGAAAAAAGAAAGGAATATTCAGAGAAGACATATAGAAAGGGAAATATCAGGAATGAAAGGTAACACACTAAATTTAGAAATTAATGGAGAATGCTGAATATTATAGATATTTTATTTTCTTTTAATGTTAAGAAATATGGGAATTTAATTTAAGGTTTTTTTAGCTTTTTTGAATGAAATACAGATTTCAAATAAGATATCCTACCACTGAAATTATTTTTCAATGTAAGGTTTTAAAGCAGATGATACTGTGATTCAGATTATAAATTTTAGTGATGACAATTATTTTGAAAAGACTTATTTTCTATCAAATCACAATGGAGAACTTCAAATAGAAGCAAATGAAACATTAACTGCTTTTACCACTCAGTTTCAATTAACAGAAGCATCTTAATCTTCAAGTTTGATTTTGATTTTAAAATAAAATTTACACATTAAACACATATATCTGTACCTTTTTGTTGAGTGAATATGCTTTTGCATTTTATGTCATTGTAAAGATATCATTAACTTAAATATTCTACTTGTTTTCATTTGTAGTCAGTCCATGATTTCTCTCAAGCCTTGACAACTTTCCTAATGCTTGCAACATAATTTTTCACGAAATTCAGTATGCAAAGTATTGTTTAGTAATTCACAGGGGCATTAGCACAGTATATTGACTTAAGATTTATGTGTGATATTTCATTATAAGCCATCAATCCTTATTCATTGTTGAACAGAATTCCAATATGTACACACTTATCTTATGAAGGGTATTTGTGTTGTTTCCCCTTGGAACAATTATGAATAATCTGGAATGAATGTTTTTGTATTATTCTTAGGTGGACATATGCTATCTCTCTCTTGAACAATCATATTGGCGTTCAATTTCTGTTTGAACTACTAAATATGGAACTTAATAATGCTATAAGAAGTCATTATTTTAACTCCAAAGTTTATTCTTTCCAGTTCTTCGAGTCTACAGGAGAATCTATTGAACTAACCTGCACAAATATTGGTGGTCTCATGAATTTAAAGTTTAGATATTATACACTAAAGCGTTTAGTTTTTAAAAAATATTTTACTAATTATTTTTATTTTATTTGTATGAGCATATTGCTAGGATGTGTGTAATTTCATCTGTGTCCTGCAAGCCCACAGAGTCATAACTGTGATGACCCCCTGGACAAATTATGGACCGTTGTTAGCCTCCAAGTAGGTGCTGGGAATCGAACTTGAGTCCTCTGCAAAAACAGCCAGTGCTATTAACTATTGAGCCATCTCTTTGACACCCAAAACCTTTCAATTTTATCTTTATAAAAATGACCTATTTAGAAAATGCAATTTGGCATTTTGTATATGTTGTAAGTTTAGATTTGGGATTTTAAAAATTATGATAGATATTTTATTATAATTATTTCTAGCACAGTATCTTCTTACTTTATTTAACTGTTACAATAGTTTCCATAAAAATTAAGTTGCACATGTAAAATGTGCTTAGTCCTGCTATTCTCCGCCATAAATCTGTTTGTTCCCCATATACAAATGTCCTTCTTATTTGTAAATTTAATGTTCTAGTAAGCTTTCTATCTGTGTTACATTATTGTGTTTTACATTAATTGTGAATTAATTCCACAAAGATTTTAATGTCAAAATAGAAAAAAATTAATAAATAACCAATCAAACAAAATATTAGAGTATTCACACTAAGATGCAGATATGAACACAGTTTTATTGTAGCAAAGAGGGAGTCAGTCCTAGAGACCAGGGATAATTAATGACAGATGGAGATACAAGCATACATCTTCTTAATTTTTAATTTTACATACAAAATCCCCCATCATTCCATTTCCTCACTTAATTTTTAACAACATTTGGTGGGAATCTTTCTCTTGAATATTGGTCAACCCTGTCAATAAGGAAACCAGGTGTATTAAAGGACTTGGGTAAAATAGTGAACACAGTATATGCAAGTTTGTACAGACAAATGTTGCAAAAAGGACTCGTTAAAAAGGATTGTGAAAGTCACATCACACCTCATGAAGAAACAAAGTTCATAATTTTCATAATTATCACCCAGTTACAAGGGATAATCACATCATTGAATATTTCTTATAGTAAATTGCCAACAAACGCCTTTCAATTGTGCTCTTGTATTTTATAATGGTATACTGTTATATCAAATGATACCTAATTTCTGTATATTTCCTTACATATCCCCAGAAATACTGAAGAGGATAGAGCATCTTCTGAGTACTCAGCAGGATGCTTTCTGCCAACAACTCTGCCCCTCACCCCTCTGCCTTCCTTTTACTGGGCATTCCTGGTCTGGAAGCTTTCCATATCTGGATTGCTATCCCTTTCTTTTTTGTTTATCTAATAGCTCTTGTGGGGAATTTCATAATCATGTGTGTGATCAAGAATGAGCAGAGTCTTCATCAGCCCATGTTCTACTTCCTGGCCCTCCTCTCTTTCATCGATCTAGGCCTTTCTACTTCCACCATTCCCAAGATGCTGGGTATCTTCTGGTTCAACCTTAGGGAGATAAGCTTTGAAGGCTGCCTGATTCAAATGTTCTTCATCCACACCTACACAGGCATGGAGTCTGTTGTACTCTTGGCCATGGCAATTGATCGCTTCATTGCCATCTGTTACCCACTACGATATACTTCCATCCTCACCAACAAGGTGGTGGCCATCATGGCCTCAGTTGTAGTTGGGAGGCCTGTCCTACTTGTCATCCCCTTCTGTCCACTTCTCAAGCGGCTTCCCTTTTGTGGACACTACATTATCCCTCATACCTACTGTGAGCATATGGGGATTGCTCGTCTAGCCTGTGCCAGCATCAAGGTGAACATCATCTACGGCCTATTTACCATTGCCGCCTTGATCTTCGATCTAATTCTCATTGTGCTCTCCTATGTGCAGATCCTACAAGCTGTCTTCCGCCTTCCTTCCAGGGATGCCAGACTCAAAGCCCTCAGCACATGTGGCTCCCATGTCTGTGTCATCTTAGCCTTTTATACACCAGCATTTTTCTCCTTCATGACCCATCGTTTTGGCAGAAATATTCCTCGCTACATTCACATCCTTCTGGCCAACCTCTATGTGGTTGTTCCTCCCTGTTTGAATCCAGTCATCTACGGAGTGAGGACAAAACAAATCAGAGAAGGTGTTGTGAGAATATTTAAAAAGGAGTAACAATATCAGAAATTTTTAAGAGTTCTCTAATTGACAAGTATATAAGGAGCTGACTACATATGATTTCAGCCCTTATGGAAGAGTCTACACTCTTATGCAATGTCTACTGAGATTTTAAAAGATTACGTTTTTTTCCATTGAGAATGAGAAAGCATAGAGTAATGAATTCCACCTAAAGCATGTGTGGTGGTTTGAATGAGAATGTCCCCCACAGGCTCCAAGCATTTGGACATTTTTTCCCCAGTAGGTGGTGCTGTTTGGGAATACTTTAGAAGGCATGGCTTTGCTGGAAGATGTTTTTGAGATAAGGTTTCTCTTAAGCTTCAGGTAGACTGGAACTTGCTGTGTAGATCAGGCTGGTCCCAATTCCACAGAAATCTGCCTGGTTCCACTCCCTAGTGATGGGATTAAAGACATGGGTCACTTGGCCTGGCTTTTTAGAGTGCCATCTTTCAAGCACTAATTCATCTATCAGCATTACTGTTCAGTGATACCCCTTAATTTCATACTGACTGATTGCAAGCTTCAAGGCACTTTCACGTCTAATTCTGATGAACATTCATTCTCTTTTGTCAGTGCTACCGTGGTACCAAAATCACAAATCAATTACTAATAAACTCCTTCACTAATTTATCTATAAAAATATTGGCAAAAGTTTTGAAAATTAAATTCAGTAATTACATAATATGACCATGTATTGTGACTAAGTAGCTTTTATTCCTTAAAGGCAAGGGAATTTATTAAAATTTAAAACCAACCTGTATATTTTGGCAGGTTACTAACTATAAATTTAAATGATCGTGTTAATAAACATTGAAAAAAAACATGTGTACACTGTAATTATTACTCCTTCATAAAATTTCAGAAAAAGAGAAGAAATATAGAAACTACTTTCAAGCAGTAAGCTACCCATTTCAAAACCAGATAAATTCCTTTCCAATTAACTATGGTGACAACCTTGCGGAATTATCATCCTAACTGAATTTCAGAATACTTTTTTCATATGATTGATTTTATGTTGCTTTTCCTCCCTTCTACTTCATTTCCAACTTCTTTGCTGTGTTTCATTAAATTACCTTTAAGACAAACTTCTATATCCATACCCTCTTGTGTACATCTAAGACTAATATTTTCTAATGAATGCTGAGTTTTTTTTTTCTAAATTTAATGATACCTCTGTAAGGCAGGATGACTGTCACATGAACACAGATGTCTGAATATTTTTGGCACGGGCTTATAATCCTAAACATTCAGACGATTGAGGTGGGAGGATAAAAATTCAAGCTCTGCCTGGATTCCACACTGATTTCAAGGCTCAAATGACATTTAGACACAATTTATCCTTGAGAAAAAGTCAAGCAATTATCAAGCTTCCCAGAGTAAAGGGAGTTATTGAACTGGAAAGAGCCTCAAAATAGTTTCTGGGCACTGGAATATTGAGTACTGTACTTTGAGTGATGGTTTCTGAGAAGACACATGCCTGGGCTGGGCGTATTGGCTGCGTTTATTTAGTGAGGCTATGTAACAACTGCTGTCAAAGTTAATGTTTCTCTTTCTCTGAAATTTTAATTAAATACCTAATCATGGAATTACTGAATGATAGATACAATTTTTTTGAAAACTTTCAGTAGAGCAAAAACCGAAAACATCAATATAACAGAAAAAGTCTAAACATTCGCATTTATCTCAATAATTTGTGAAATACAATGGGTAATATTTTTAAACTACTTTGAAATACAAACTTAAAATAATTTAAACGTCATGTGTATAGACAGGAAAAAAAATGAAATATCTATTACCAGATAATGTTTGATTGATTAGAATTGACTTTAAACTTTTTTCACAAACTAGCTAAAATAGAAACAAAGGTGAGACCTCACATAATATTAAAGTTTCAAAGTAAGTACATACAAGGAAGAAGGAAATTCAACAAAGAGGACTGCTTTTGATTCTCGAAAATATTTTCTTTCTTTATCTACAAGTCAAATTAACTTCGTTTATATGTTGGGCTTGGCAAATGAATATGAAGCTGGATAGATTTCAGAATGTTGCTTAATTGAACTCAGGCCATCCGGGACGATCTCACATAAGAGAAGAGTGTGCTAAGTAATTGTGTCGTGTTCTGAGAAACAAGTGTGATCATGTATTCTTAAGAAAACAGTGCATCTTAATCACTGAGATTTAAAGTATTGCTAACTCTGAGGCTGACAGAGAAAACCAGTTTTCTCACTTAAGATTCTAATTGGTACATCCCCGTTCTTTGACAAATGAGTGAACTGCTACTAAACTCTACATTCAAAATATCTGCTAATTACTGCTAGGGAAAACATTTGATGGATATGAAGCCTGCTATCTGGAGATTTGGACAGATTCTGTGAAACCATATATATGTATTGTCACAGACTTAGCGGCAAGCAAGTATCAAGACAGAAAGAAGAAAATGAAGAATTGTCTGATTTTGAACAGTGGAAACTCAGGAAAACTTGCCCCTAAAAATAGATTTAAACATTTTCAAGAGTAAAATTAAGGGCTAGAGTTTAGTTCATGGGTTGAGCTCTTTCTTGGTATTTGCAAGAGTTTGATCACTATCGTAGAGCACATAAACATACACACACACACACACACACACACACACACACACACATCACTGAGAAACACTGTAAAATGCTCTCCTGCAGAATTACGGTTGGTTGAGTAGTGGTAGGGATAAGAGCAACACTGATGCGTGCATAGGAATAGTTCTTACTTCTCTCTTCTAGGTGCAGGTCTTGCCACTTGAGAGTTATCTAGTCTTCATATCTATCTATCTAACTATTAAGAAATCTCTGTTGCTCATATTTACCTGACTCTACTATTACATAGGTCAGAATCACTTTCCTCTAAATATGACCCAAGAACAAAAATTCCCTACCTATTGTAGGGGCATTTATTTTCTTTTAAAAATATTAGAGAATTTTCAGAGCTTATATTTCTGTTCTAACACCAGTTTGCTGCAAATAAAGAAGACAAGCTTTAAGGATGGTACATTAGAAGGAGAATGATGCTCCCAGCTGGTTTATGATACAAGAAAAGTGTAATGATTCGTCCATCAACATCTCAATGAGCTAAAAGGCAGTGTTGATACAACCAGAACAGGAGAGTCTGGTCCTCAACACTCCTAGGTAAGAATTTCACTTTATAGAAGTGGAAGTGATGAGAGTTGATTTTAGTTAAAGAAGAATGGAGTTTTAAGTATCACTTTATTCAGTTATTTTTCTATGCTTTATTTGCTTTTATAATTTTTCATAAACTAGGAGAGATTTAAATGAATGAAACTCTTAGTTATGTCTTCACAAATAGTTAGAGAATCTACTATGGTACTTATGGTCCCCAAATAATTAATGATATAAACAAGTTTGTACACAAGATTCCTAGATTATAGTCAATTGCATTCTAGTTTATGCTACAATTCCTTGACTTTTTGAAAATGAAGAAAGAGAACTTAATTACAAACTACTAATTCTTTCTGAGGAAACTTGACAAGTGATTAGGTAGTGTGTTAGTGGGTAGAAGATGAAACAAGTGTATGCCGTGGAAAGGTTCATTATCTGAGCCATTTATGGAGCAAAGTCCTCTTTCAGGGCAAAGAACACCCAGATTCTCATTTAAACTTCTTACTTATTTTGGATATCATCAATTATTACACAGTTTTTCTGTCAGGAGGCTGGGACCATCTCTTATATGATATTAATTTGATTCATTTAGAAATATAATGATCATAAAGTTCATACCTGACTCTTCCTTATACGAACTAGGTATAAGGAAATAGAGAAGCATGCATTTCCTCCATTAAATCCCTACATGTTTATCAGGTGCCTAAAGAATAAATAGAATTACCTTTTAAATTAAGCAATGTGGCCTTTTAAAATGCAAAATAATTAGCACATTGGTTGGGATACTACATTCTTATTTCGCTCTAATCTTTTTATGGTTGCTTGAAAGAATCCCAGGTGCAGGAGGGCAACTCTTTGACTCTAACACAGTCCTCTTCTCATTGAGTTTTCCTCACATCTATTACCAAGAAGGCTTCACTTTTCTCTGGTTCTGTTTATATTATTCCTCAGTATTCTATACACTATTTTAATTTTGAGGAAATATCAGACTTTCACAAACTTGTATATACTTAGTATATGAATTATTCCAAATATTGATGTATTGGAGAAAGCACATCTTTAAATGAAGACCAGAGAATGATGTGTCTTCAATTTATAGATGATGAACTGGAAACAAGGCCCAAGCAACTTTTACAGGTCTTAAGTGGGACCACATTAAATACTAGTACCTGCATCATTTTACTGATTTTTCAAGCCTTTTTGAAAACTAGCCCACTGGATGATGGAAGTGCAATATCTACCTTTCTTCTTTTAAATGGATATATGAGATTATAAGATTCTTTCTCAGCTTCTGACTCAACAGTTCCTAAGTATGAGAAACACTGTGCATATATTTAATAATTTGTACCATCCCATTTTCCCCATATACCATATACAGAGACCAAAGTGAGAGGCTTGACAACATTTATTGATTTAGCCTATTTTTATGGCTATTTTGACCACAGTCTGTTCACTAGTGTTGTTGCCAGATGCAAGTGCAGAATTATCAGTGTTTCTCTGGTTGTTTTTGTTCATGCCAGAATTCTTGTATCCAAATTATTTTTAATCTGCAACAAATGGGAAGAGTGTGAAAATGAGGTCTGTGCTTAACTGATATAAACCTGGAAACACTGCAGAATAATTATAAATGTTTTGTAAAATGCAATATTGAATAAAACTGTGACAAAAGGGGAGGAAAGATTTTGCCAATTAAATTTGGACCTCCCTAAAAAGAACATGGGGATTATATTCAAAGGATCTTCAATATTCAAAACATAGCTAGTCACTCATGAAATAATATAAAAAGAAAAGTAGTGTATATAAAATGCAAAGTCAATTGTGCAAAGCAAGCTATACAGTCTTAACCATAAGCTCAGTGAGTCCAGTTATCCATAAACCTTAACCCTCTAAGAATATACAGACATACATGTGCACACACACATATTCAGCTTTGGAGTTGTCCATATTAGTGAGGTTTTGCTTCGTACTACATACTACCTTATGTTAAGTTACCTGGTTTTGAACCTGTGCAGGGATTTTCTTTTTAAAATCTACTCAGCCTGGGTAAAACATTCCCTCTATTCCTTATTTTTCATTCATTCAACAAAATCTATGTAAATGCCATTCCTCACTATACAATCATTTACTCTTGATTCATGGAAAGAATACTATTACCATTCAATCTTTTCCAAGAGGCACAGGAGCTTCAAAAGAAAAGGATTGCTCAATATCTTGATGGAAAGAAGAGAGATTCTAACATGATGAAAATTCTGTGTAAATTCCCTCAGAGCACAGGTCAAAGACTCTGTAAATAGAAGTCATAGAGCAGTGGGGTTCATGGGGAATGAAGAAATTTCACACTACAGAATCACACAAGAATTTCTCATTGTGGCAAAGGATAGCTGGCTTCTAGAAATGAAAGAGGAATAGCCGGGGATAGTTTTTCAAGCCAGAGACACAAGCTTAGGGAAGAGACAGACCACAGAAGTCAAACACTGATAATTTCAGCTTTGCCTCCTCCACAGCACAACCGAAGGAGGATGGTGAATCTTGGCTCTGCTACAGCAGCAGACATTCATCACAGAACCTCGGAACCACCTGAACAAACTGCTCCAGGAAGTACACATTTTTGATCAAAATACACTATAGTTGAATGCTAGTACCTGCTTGACAATGGAAGAGCAACTTTAAACTTCGATCTTTCTGTTTTCCACCCGAATTCTCTTTAACAGGTATGACAATTGGTAAAAACACAGAATGCCACGCTTCATGAAACCCATCAGTGTGTCATATCTGAACCCCAAAAGTGTATTTTTGACTGGAATTCCTGGGCTAGAGCATGTGCAGTTTTGGATTGGGTTTCCTTTCTTTGATGTATGCCTAGTGGCTCTTTTGGGAAATATCATTTTATTGATCATCATCCCCGCAGAGCGTAGCTTGCACCAGCCGATGTACATCTTTCTGGCTGTGCTGGCAGCCATGGACATAGGACTCTGTGTAGCCATTGCCCCAAAGATGTTGGCCAACGTTTGGTTCCAGTCTTACTCCGTGATCTTTGATGCCTGCCTGGCCCAGCTCTTCTTCATACACCTTGCAGGGTGCAGGGTCTGGCATTCTACTGGCCATGGACTTTGATCGCTGCATTGCCATCTGTGATCCTCTGAGACTCACAGCCATCCTCACGCCTTCCGTTCTGGTTCTCATGATAGTGGTGGTGGTAGTTTGAGTGGTGGTGCTGGTGGGTCTGTTGCCCATCTTCAACAAAAGACTGCGTCTTTTCCAGACCATTCGAATTGCCCACTCCTTTTGTGAGCACATGGCTGTGGTCAAGCTGGCGGCAGAAGATGTCCTTGTCAATAAAATATGTGGTCTTTTTGTGGGGTTTAGCATTCTTGTATTTGACATGATTTTCATCCTCGTTTCTTATGCCCTGATTTTTCAGGCTGTTTTTCAGCTTCCACCGAAGGAGGCACAGCTCAAAGCCTTTGTTAAACTTAGTGGGTCATAAAAGAGAAAGATCAAAAAGACATGGATGTAGGAAAAGGATTTGAAGGGAAGAAAGGAGGAAGATAAGAGAAAACGGTGAATGGGAATAACCAGAATGTGTTATAATCATCCATGAAATTGTAAAAATTTAGTGATAAACAATATATTTCTTAATTTTTTAAAGATTTCTAAGGAGCTTCCTTATAACAGGGAGACATTATTACTATTAGCCACCAAAGTTTAGCAAAAGTAAAACCCAATACTAGAAATGGACTCCCTCTTTTGAGGCTGTTGACCAGGGGTCCCATAGATCCTCAAATTATATTGGTCATTGCCCCTGTTCTTGGTTATCACTAGGACTTTGTAGTAAGTTTCGGTTGCCGCAGACCTTATATACATGAACAAACAAAGAGAAATCAGCCTGTTACTGACTCCAAAGAGTCATCTCTACAGGCTAACTTTCATAACACTGCATGGTACTATGCATTCTATTAACTATTAACCTTCCCCAGCTTTGAATCCTGTGGACTAGCAAGATATACCCATGGTGCACCACTGGTAGGGACATTATAGAAGTAAACAACTACTTTCTAATTGAATTCATGGTGTGCTTCACAAAATGGAGCCCATACCCGACACTTACCTCAGGCCTAGGAATCTGTAGCTAGAGAGGTCACAGGCCATAGGGGAGAATGAATACTATTATTCTGTAGATATAAAGCTGACTCATAATGACTTCTAAGTCATTAATGTATCTCTCAACTCTCACCATAGAAACATAGCTATGCAGCCGATGGTGTTTAATACTGACCCATAACTAGTCAACATGAAGAGAATACAGATTACAGTTTTTATCAAGAATAGGGCATCTATATTAAACTTCTGCCTCCCAAGGCTCAGAGATCATTGCAGAAGAGGGGCTGAGAATTTGTAAGATTCAGAGATGGTAGATGACCATAAGAGAATAGTTTCCTAGACACCTAGACATACAAGAACTCACACCAATAGTAACAGCATGCACAAGTCCCATAACTGAAACCAAACAAAACACTGGAATAGATGAAGGAGAGTGGATAAGAAACCCCAACTCTATCTGAGGACCCATTGGCAACAAAATGGCTGCTGGAAAGGGGAGAGGCAGTTCCATTTAAGAGTGAGATTCTTGGTAAGTTAACCAGAATTCAGTGGATGGGTCCACTTTTAAGAGCATTTGGGGACACAAATTTAACTCTATAGGCCTTAATATATAATTAATATTTGAACTTGGGTTCACAGTAGTAAGCCAGTGCTCATAGGGAAGGGGATTTAAATATGATCATGATATTTTTATGAAATTCACAAAAATTCAGTGATAAAAAAGACTCCTAGCTTATGTAAAAACATCTAAATCACTTTAAAACTGGAAAGCAACTGAATTGTTTATATTAAAATTTTCACATAAATCCAATGTATCTTCCCTGGACAATTCTATTAAACATTTAAGCAGAAAAGGAAACAAATTATTTCATGAAATTCAGGAGTAAAAAATAGCTCCCTGATAATTTCATGTGACCAACATTCTCAATGTAAATGTTGGTTGTTATGTAACAAAACCAACACTCATAATGAAAACAGAATGAAAGATGATCTCCAAAACGTGGGCAAAACAAATGTAGAAAAATTAATATGACAATAACTCATCTTCAACTTTATATAAGAATGAAGGATTGCCTAATAAGTTAACAATTAATATATTTTAAATTCATGTAAGTAAAATCATGTGACCATTCCAATTCAATGAATAAAAAATGTAACCAACAAAATTTATTTGGTTAAAAATCTTTGACTTCACTGTGAAAATTGAATATTGGATTTTTTTCCTAAGGTTAAAGCACTTCAAGAAATTCTATTTCCACTATGTACTATGTTTACAAACTTCGTATGATAAGGTGAACAGGTAAGTATGTAAAATGGCAAAAAAGTAAAGATGTTTCTATTTACAAATAGTATTGCTCCAAGATTCCAGTGAAGAGGCAGAAAATGGGACCATGTTAGGGGAAAAAAGAGAGAGAACAGTACACTCTCAAACTTAGCTTTGCAACAGGGGACATTTGCAATATTTCACTTCTAAGGAGATGAAAACACTTCCCACCCTTTATTTTGGAAACTGCAAAGAGCTGTAATATTTTAAAATAAATTTTGTAATAGTAGTAGTTACTATGTATATTTGAACTTCAGCACTATGAACATATTTCCAAGAAAAAATAGTATTATTGTCTTTCAGTCAGCTACAAACTGGCCATTGGTCAGAGTGTTAGAAAAAATAAATCTTTGGATTTCTATTCTATAAATTCATTATGTCAGAATTTTTTGTCAATCAGATTCCAAATGGTCTCAGATCTATCAGGTTCTAAATGTAACTCATGGTTTCCTCTCTCTTAATTTGGATTCTCCTTACTTAGAAGAAACTTTCCATGAGGTATTTATGCTCATTCTGTGACTCTTTCTTTTATAAACTGGGTTCAAGTCTCAGACATTCAATGGTCCTTTGGGAACCAGATTAAAGTATCAACCTGGGATCAGTTCAGTTCTATGAAAAGCTAAGAAAAGAAACATCTGGACACAGATGATGAAAGATGCTTGGCTCTTTATGCTTTCGCCAGTCTAAAACATATCATAAAGACCTTTTGCAGCTGGGTGTGCTTGCATCTGGGTGAGTTTCTTGTCTCTGTGTTGGAACCTGTATTAATCTAAATATTCCTAATTGAGGCAACATTTAAGAGGAACCAAAAATTATGATCTAAATTTTTGTATCAGTATGAATATTCTTTTGGAATAAGCCCATCTTCTTTTTCTGGACACAGGATCTTTATTTTATCAACAGAACATGATGTGGACTAGAAATATATCTAGAGATTGGATCACCTTTGGAGATGGAAGAGATGCACAGTTAATTTTGTATAATCTTTTATTTGCTCACAAGGAAGACTTTAGGCATACAGTATCATCATTTACTAGCAACACTGAGAGGACAACAGAATTTTAAAGATATCTTTCTATCGATTGTTTCTATAAGCTAGTTATAACAGTTCATTAAACGTTTAAAAGAAGAAGAGACAGTCTTTGCTTTGGCAATGTGTGTGTGTGTGTGTGTATATGTGTCTGTGTGTGTGTGTGTGTGTGTACAAGCAGGTGTGTAGTTTGAGTAGAACAGCTAGAAGGGAATGAGGAGAAAGTCAGGATAGGAACTTCCCACTTTGGTACCTCTGCTATCCAATCCTGTGGCCACAGTGGCTGCAGCTCATATACCATGCATGGAATCCAGTCTTTCTGTATTCACTATATTACTGGCATTAATATCTTACATTTCCGTTTCTTCTTCATTGTGTTTTACCACAACATTACTTAGGAAACATTTTTATTCTTTTCTTCTATGGAAAGACCAGGTATGAATGTTTTATGAAATGATTATTAAGACAAAACAAAGCAAAACAAAAACCCCGCTACACGAAATACAGTGCAAATTGGTTTTTCTATTACAGTGCAAATTGTAAATGCTCTTGGAAAACTGGTATAACAATTTGTGCTTTTCCCATAAATCTTCAAGTCTAAAAGGGGATATGATTATTTCTCATATGAGTTGGCCAGATAAGTTTAAGGGGGTGGAATGAACTTACTTTACTCAGGTATGCACTTACTTGAGGCATCATTTTTGTGGTGAAAGAATGAATATTTGTTCTACTTATATCAACATTCAACCTTACACACTTGCTGAGTAAAGTCATTCTATAGAAAATATATCTTCTAAGAATTCTCAGTAAGCATTTGTCCACAGTTCTATGCCTGTCGAACTCCCGACCTGTTCTACCAGATATCCCCTACCCAGCATTGAGTGTTCACATTTTCTGTACTTCAGTAGTGTCTCACTTACTTGGTTCTTACCATTATCCAACGGGAGAAATGGTATTTTCCCTTCATTTACAGTGAGGTAAGAGAGTATCAAATATTTGATGGTATTTTAGATTTATAAATACATATACCACATTTTAATATACTCTACTGTATAGAAATCTGTTATGATTACTGAATTATTGTCTATTATGCTGAAACCAGAGCTATTCTTATTAGATTATCAGGAACCTTATAAATAAGTATCTTATATGTCATTTCTTTCTGCAGTTCTTTTTTACAATTTGCCTTTAGTAGATAGTGCCACCTTAGTTAAACATTGCCATTTCTATCAGTCATCACGTTAGGAAGTTCTCCCTTCTTCTACCAAGCTCATTTCATGTAAGCATCCAAAGGAGTTTTGTTATAAAAAGTTTCTTAATGTAAAACTCTTTACCTCTTTGCTGTCTTGTTCATATTCTCAAGGTATCTGTCATTACAGAAGGTCATGTAAAAATATTTTTTTGTTTGTTTTCATCAACTGACACAATATTTTATTCATGACCATGAAGAAATTGATCTTAAAACGTACTTATCTAATACTACGAATCATTATATTTTCCCTATAATTTTGTAGGAGTAGTAACACTAAAATATTTTCAAATAAAACTATTTTTTAAGAAATCATTGAGATTACAGTCCTTATTCGGTGTTTGTAGCTACAATACAATCACAAAGAAGGTGGATTGAAAAATGTCTAAATTTTATATCTATAGAATACAAATGATGAAAATGAAATGTTCAATGAGAAAACTTAAGAGCCGGGGAGGGGGTAGATACGGTGGGTTTAAGTTTCAAACTGTATTTGCAAAAGAAAGATAATTAGCCAGTCTTGAAAAGAGTAGAAATTTGGTCAACAGTGTTGGAATTTTTAAATGCAATTGGTAGCAATAAAATGAATAAAACCAAGTAAGTTATACTGAGAACCACAACAAACAGAATTCTGCTGCTTTCCTGTACCAGAAGCACATGGGTATAGTACATATATTGAAACTCAGAAACTTTGTAACATGTTGGATTTGGGGGTCTCTAATATTTTAGTTTTTGTTCCCTTTTTCCTTCATTGGCTTCTTATCTGTGTCCTCAATGTATGTTCTTCTCTAAGATCTGAAAATATATACATTATCTCCAACCTCAGTCTGCTCTGTCAAGAACTAGAATTAAGTGAGGAAGTCAAGCATGATTAGCTACTACTGCTAAGTTCATCCCTTCTACACTGCATATTAAGAACTCTATAATTGACAGATCGGTAATTTATTCAGTATTATTATTAATCCAAATTTCTCACTCCACCATGTGAGAGTGAGTTCCAAAGTTGCAGGTGAAAGTATTTTACACATTACACCTCAGAATTTTGGAGAAGTAGGCAAAGCTGCCATTCCTAAACATTCTGAGCTTTGAACTAATTGGATGGAGAAATGGGATTGTTGGTGTGTAATATGACTTCGTCACAGAGGAGTTTAAACTGATTTGAAATGTGCATAGAATTTGGAGATGGAAATGGGCAGAGGCAAGTTTGCTACCTTTGACAGTAGCTGAAATGACTTTGGAGACTTATAGAATGGATGTAATTACATCAATAATTTTCATTCATACAGTGCCTGAGGATGAATGTTTGCTCAAATTGTTCAAATACAAACAACACTGGCTTTGAAAAGAGACAATCAAACATTTCATTCCAATAAAACTAAATTGATGCCCAAAGATTGAAGTCACATGGCCACTCTTCTAGCAATATTTATAACTTTATGATGGGGAATGTGAGTGTGCTCATCAGTCTTTCCTTCATCACTTTTCTGTGAATAGGTTTCAGTTTCAGAGGTGCACAGAGGATTTACCAGCCTCATGGGACACACCAATCTGTCATATCTGAACCCCAGGACAGTCATATTGATTGGCATCCCTGGACTAGAACATGTGCAGTTTTGGATTGGCTTTCCCTTCTTTTTCGTGTGTCTGGTGGCTTTGCTGGGGAACATCTTCCTGTTAATCATCATCCCTACCGAACGCAGTCTACACCAACCCATGTACATCTTCTTGGCAGTACTGGCAGCTACTGACCTGGGTCTCTGCATAGCCATTGCTCCTAAGATGCTTGCCATCTTTTGGTTTGGCTTGTGCTCCATGGCCTTTGATGCTTGTCTCGCTCAGCTCTTCTTCATCCACGCGTTGCAGGGTATGGAATCTGGCATTCTGCTGGCCATGGCCTTTGATCGCTATGTGGCCATCTGTGATCCTCTGAGGCACACATCCGTTCTCACACCTTTCTTTCTATTTCGAGTGGTTCTGACTGTGGCAATTCGGGCAACTGTGCTTGTTGGTATTTTACCTATTCTACTCAAGCGACTTCAACACTTCCGCTCTGTGGTTATAGTCCATTCTTACTGTGAGCACATGGCTGTAGTCAAGCTGGTGGCGGAAGACGTCCATGTTAATAAATCATATGGGCTCTTTGTGGCTTTTGCAATTCTGGGATTTGACATGATATTTGTTTTAATTTCCTACATTCTGATTTTCCAAGCTGTTTTTCGCCTTCCGCAGAAGGCAGCACGAAGCAAAGCATTCAACACGTGTACAGCCCATATCGTTGTTTTTCTAGAGTTTTATATTCTTGCTTTTTTTTCATTTTTCAGTCACCGTTTTGGTCATGTATCTCCCTATGCCCATATCCTGTTGTCTACCATCTATCTGCTTGTGCCCCCTGCACTTAATCCCATTGTCTACGGTGTGAAAACTAAGGAGATCCGCAGACGGCTTGCTCAAGTTTTACTCTAAACTCTAACACCCAGGAATGACCAGCAAAGCATGGTATCAGAGGAAAACTACTCAGCTGTCTTTTCAATATTAGAGCTCCTTGTAGCATATGTGTCTATTTTTGTGATTTTTTTAAACCTAGAGATCTTCCATGAAGTGCTTATATTCTCAAGGCAAAAATCAACCTGAACATGACATAAATATATGTGAAAATATGTTCCTCATGCATTCCCGAGATCCCTCCATTCATGCCCCTCCCACTCTGACTGCTCTCTTTTCTCCAGCTTTATATCTTTCTTTCCTTCCTCCCCACTCACCCATGTGTTGTGTTTCTGTAATACAAAAGATAGTTTATTCTCTGGATGTAAAACAACAACAAAGATAGGTTTTGTGCTTCTATAGTGATAATACAAATATATTAATTAAATTAACTTAATAGTAGTTAATGTATGGTAAGGTAAAAATATACATATGATTCCATAGTAGAACAAATAATCTATATTTTAAAAGAAATTATAGAAGATCAGGTGGAAGATTTGGCAAATGTGAGATTTCAATGTCAAGCTTTACATTAGATAATGAAGTGTTTATAACATAATATCAATTAGCTGTGCAGATGTGTATGAATCTGACTTCCTTAAGAATGTAGATGATGAAATTATCCTCTCCTAGGACTTCATCAGTTGTCAAAGTACACAAATGCTCTGCAGCAGAAGAATATCTACTAATAGCCCTATCATCTGATACTTGTCTTTGTTTAACAGTAAAAAACAGTAAAAAATTTTACTGGATAAGCTAACATTTCAACTTTTTAGACCAGCTTTGTTTTTGTTTAATATCTATTACATTTATGTATTTACTTTTATGCATGGAGGTCAGAGTGAAACTTGCAGAAATCAATGTTCTCCTTCCAATATGTGGATCACAGGGATTGGATGCAGGCTAACAGACTCAGAGGCAAGTGCTTTTGTCTGCTGAGCCATTTCAATGTCCTAAAGACCAACAATGTTTATGAAGTCTGTGTCTTCTTGAAACTCACAATAAGCTTACTTTTTGTCAAATGGCCATTAGGAGAAAATTTGAAGAGTTTTTGCCATCCTTTGAACTGAGCCAGTGCCATAATGAGGAAGGCAGATAGCGGCCTTCTCTCCTGTTCCCATCTCTGTCACCTAAACAACTTAGAAGCAAAGTAAGCAAAGCAGACACTGATATTTAGCATTGTCCCTCTGGTCTCATTAGCTCTTAACTGCAGAGCCTCTATACACTGAGATCTCGTTTCCCACCGTGACTAGTAGCATATAAGCAACAATAATAATATTAACTCACTAGACTCTTCATTTGTTATCTTGATTTTTCTATCCTTTTGATGGTCAAATTAAGGACTTATGCTATATTTAGAGGAGGAAAGAAAAATAAATATTTATCAGATGATAGTTTCAGTCTACAAAAGACGTCACATAATGATATTTCAAAAAGCCAATCACAGCAGGAAATATAGTATCAATGGTATGTGTGCAATTTGTTACAAGAAACATTGTGCTAAGTGGGGGCAAGTAAGACTAAGAAAGGCAGAAAGTCACTAAGATATATCCTACTGAGCAGTTATGGTTGTGGATCACAAGAGTTACATTTTGTTTGAGATATTTTGAAACAGAATAAGAAATATGACTCCAAATTTCCCTAGCAATTGCAAGGTATTTATCCGGTGATTTCTATACCTCTGCATAGATAGTAATACCTAAAAATTTATTTCCAATTCTTCTTACATATAGGACTTATGAGTAAAACTTATTCATAAAACCAGAAAAGGTTTTTGCAGAAGAAGGCATATTAATCTGCTGCCTTGATCAGACACTGTCTATAAACACCTTCTGGAGCACTTGAAGGTACATGAGTGATCTTCAACACTGCATGTAAAATGTTTCTTGGGGAAAATAAAACCTCACAGGAAAGAGGAGGCTTATTCTCCAGTTCCTTCATGTTACATAGAGGATAATAGAGTGCAGAAAACATGGGGTTTCATCACAGACTTTGTTCATGTACTGAGAAATCTATGGATTTATTGTAAGAAATCTAAACTTTCAGATGTTTAGATGTGTACAAGGGGACTGGAGAGTTGGTTCAGCAGTTAAGGGCACTGGCTGGTCTTGCAGAAGCCCAGGGTTCAGTTCTCAGCATCCATATGGTGGCTTGCAACCATCTTCAACTCCAGTTCCAGTTTTCTGAGGGCATTACACATGGGTATATTTACTTATCTGCAGGCATAACACTCATGCATATAAAATAAATTTATTCAAAAACAGCAACAACAAAATGCATGCAATAACACCACCTTTCCAAAATATGAAGGCTTTGCAGGTCATGGGGATCAGTGGAAACTTATGTGTTGTAACAATGGCTTCTTTTCTTGCCCCCCCCTTTATTTTTATTTTTTTACCTGGAAACTAAGGGATATGTTTAGGTTTTCACCTAGACAAAGCTATGATAAAACACATTATTTGAATAATTATTATTTTTTAGTATTTAAGATGTAAAGACTGAATATATGAAATTTGTAGAATATTTGAAAACATGTATATGGAGAACAAAAATGGAAGCTAGAAAAAAAATCACTCCTTTAAGCCACTTTTCCTTTTCTTTTAATTTCATAATTGTTTTGCAGTTTTATAAGTGAATTTTTTTTCATTTTCATCCTCTTTCCTTCTCTCATCCCCCTTCATGTCCCTTTAAATCCCTTCCCAAGACCCCCTCCTCCTTTCTTTTGGTGTGTGAAACACGGGGTTTAATTATATTCTCTTGACCTAGCATGGGTGGGAGGTCATTTACCAGAGCAATTGCAACGTCCCAGGGGTTACCCCACTGAAGAAAAAGACATCTCCTCCCTCAACAACTGTCAACTGCCAATAGTCCTTCAGGTCATATGCACATATCTCCCCATTCTCTATTTCTTCATAGCCCCATCTTTTGTGATGTTGCCTAGTTTTGGAGGAGTTGATATAAGTGTGTCATTTAGTGCTTTACAATCTACCATCATATACTCTCAGCACTTTGGCCAATTGTGAGTCATGAATTAACCACCTCACTACCATAAGCAGTGAATCCTGGACACAGGATTCACTAACCTGTGAGTATAAACATGGTCATTTATAAGTTAGTTTGGTAACATGATCACTTAGCAACACAATAGTAGTAGGCTCCCCTAGACTGCTACATCCATGGGGTTCTGACAAATTTATAGTATCAGATATGAATTCCCTTTTGTGGAATGGGCCTAAAAATCCAACCATAAATCAGTTCAGAGGCTGGAGAGATGGCTCAGTGGTTAAGAGCACTAGCTGCTCTTGCAGAGGACTTGATTTGAATATGATTCCCAGTACTCACATGGCAGTTACAAACTCTTCATAACTCAAGTTCCAGGGAATCCGACACCGTCTCCTGTCCTGTGTGGGCATTGTGAGACACGGGTGCACCTACTTATTTGCAGGTAATGGATTCATACACATAAAATAAAGATAATAAATAAAATGTTAAAAAGTAAAGCTACTGGCTTATCCCATAACCCAATGATCTCTCGCTTGGGAGATCATTGCTGTAACTCACAGGATTATATCTGGGTTAGAGTTCTGAGAGCGTCTCCATTCCAGCAGACTTCATGGCACCTTGTGCTACAATGGAAGCTAGCCATAAGAAAGGAGACTCAGGCTCAGCCCCAGTTTGATTTTTCTGTGCTCTGTGACCAACGTACTCTGTGTCTTCTGCAGTAGGAACTTACTATCAAGTGTTGGTGGGCAACCGAGAGGAATGGTAATAAGGACTGTCCTGACTAACAGCTCATAGGGATGTATCCCCACATGCTCCAAGATTTTTGTTTAATAACCCATGCCTTCTGGGAGGAACACTGTCCATCTACGAAGTGAACCAGCATTCAAACTTTTATTTTTCATTGTAGTTTGAATAGGCTATCTCACAGGTCCTTGGTTTTGACTATCCCTCTCTCCTCTTCACATTCTACCACCCCTTCTCCATTGGGCCTTTCTGCCTCAACATTCCTCTCCCCTATTTTCATGCATGATGTATTCTAATATCACCCCCTTCTAATGATCTCTATCTTTATGGCCTTACTAGCACTTAAAGTTAAAGATACTACTCTAAATCTTAGTAACTAGTACCTGTATATGTAAGGAATAATACGCAGAGTTTGTTTTTCTAGGCCTAGGTTACCTTGCTTAGTATGATACTTTCCGATCAATTAATTTCTTGGAAAATTTTATAATGCCATTTTTCTTTATTGCTGAATAAGACTTCACTGTATATTCATACCAGATCTTAATTATCCATTAATCCACCGACAGGCACCTAGGCTGGTTCCATTCTGTAGCTACTGTGAACAGAACCAATGAACATGGAGGTAGCATTATCTCTGATGTAGGGTGTATAGCTTGTAGCTATATGACCGGGCACAGCTGATTTGCATGGCATTGCTCTGTTAACTTTCTGAGAAACCTCCACATTGACTTCCATAGTTAAATCCCATTTTTCTTACTTGGAAAATACTCACCTCACAAGTGATGTGTATTATGTATAATGTATCATTATGTATAATGTATTTACATTATAAAGGCTTTTTAGGAGAAGGAATCTCATGTATTCATAAGCTCAAGGGTAATTTGGTTACCTATGTCCACTACAATTATTTTCTGTAATATGCAATTTTGTGTTGGTGAAATAGATAAAACATTAACATTAAAGGACTAAATAAATTATATTCTTACTTCATTGAAAAATGTGTTCAATTCATGGCACTTCATGGGATTAAATATATAATAAGTTTACAATAAAATATTTTCATGCTTTATTTGGAGGAAAATTCTGGTTCTAGGGTTTTCATAATCAGGACTGGGAAAACCTACTCTGGATATATTCCCACATGGACAGAGTTCTTCATTCATATTCCCTCTCTCCAAGAAATATCCAAGTTAGCAGGAATTATCTGGACTTCTGACTGGATAGCACCCACATCCGCATGTCTCCTCTTCTCAAGGTATCTAGCCCCCATGGCAGGTGAGTATCTGTAACACCCACTCTCGCATCTGTTTGGTTCTTGCTGCATAGATCAAGGGGTTGACCATGGGAGGCACCAGAAAATATAAATTGTCAATTATGATCTGTAAATAAGGAGCCATATGGTACCCTAAAATCTGAGCCAGGACAGAAAAGACAACAGGAGAATAAAACAGACAAATGACACAAAGATGAGAGCCACAGGTGCTGAGAGCTTTGCCTCGGGCTTCCCAAGATGGAATATGAAAGACAGCACGAAGGACAAGGGCATATGACAGAATGATAAAGGCCAGATCAACTCCCACAGATGCCACAATAACCATGAGGCCATAGACAACATGGTTAGAGATGTCTCCACATGCGATCATCACAACCGCCATGTAGGCACAGTAGGAATAAGCAATGACTTGGGTTTGGAAGCTTTCCAGTCTTTTTGCGAGGATGGGTGCTGGGGTCAACACTGCCACGGCCCTCGCCAGGATAGCTATCGCCATCTTCACAAGCATGTTACTGTCAAGGATGGTTGTGTACCTCAGAGGGTACCAGATAGCCACAAATCTGTCAAATGCCATGGCCACGAGGATCCCAGACTCCATGACATAAAAGACAGGGATGAAGAACATCTGTGTGAGGCAGGCATCAAAGCTGATTTCTTTGGCATTCATCCAGAAGATTCCTAACATCCGGGGCACAGTGACACTAACCAGGCACGAGTCAACAATGGATAGCATGGCCAGGAGGAGAAACATGGGCTCGTGGAGACTCTTCTCCATCCAGATGATATTTAAAATGGTGACATTGCCCATGATGGCAATAACAAATATCAAGAAAAAAGGCACCGAGAACCAGCCATGGGCAGATTCCAGCCCAGGGATTCCAGCCAGGATGAATATCAAGGGCTGAGGAATGGAGTTGTTGCAGGAGGACATTGTTATAGGAGTTCCTCAAGGTCTGATTCCTGTGGAGAGCAATAAAGATACATTATGAAACTCCTACATTCTTCACATGCACAGAATGGTAGTCAGGTCAGTAGTTTATGATGATAATGTGATTGTCATCTGTAAATTAATAATCAAATGAACACTTGCATGTTGCTTGGGGTAGGAACTGGGACTTTGAGCAATTTCCTCTCCATTTCAAAGAAGCTTTCTCAGGAATGAATTCTCACTAAAAGCATATCAATTCCGTAGTTAAGACTTTCATTGCTCTGCTATTTAATTACCAATAATTACAATCCTTTTGTATAATATCCTAGCTAGACAGAGTCTCAGGAAATATTGTCAACATTATAGGCAGGTTGTGTGAGTTTGAACATACTAGTCATTAAAGTGCCCACCCAGATGAAAGAAACTTAATTTAATTTATCAGTCTTATTTAGGGGAATGGAACTGGAACTTTAATTTTGTACTTCGATGAAAATAGTTGACTGACAAAAGAGGAAATCTGTGGAAATTGTGTGTGGAAAGGAACACAGTGACTTTGATGGAAACATGGATATGTTGATGACAAATGTGAAATCTCTAAATGCCTGGATAGATAATAATTTAGTATTTACAGATTTTTCAATAAAGTGGAGTTGAGGAGTGAGTAAACGTCTTGGAAAATTAATGGCTTTCTATAAGGCATATTTTTATAGAGTGTTATTTGGGGGCTAACTATAGTAAATATCTCCATATAAACAAGATTTCATTATGTTATTAAATATTTAGTGTTAAATATTTAATTAATTTTAATTTAATTTAATATGAAACATTTTCATAGAAATGTTTACAGATTTCCCTATCATTAAATGGAACTCATAAATGTATATTTAATATGTTAAAAGGGAAATTATGTGTATATAAAATAAACAGAAGAAGAATATAATAATTCTTTAAGAAACAATACAATTATAGTTAATTTTTGATTTTAAAATTTAGACTCTATAATCTTATTACAACATTCCAACTATACAGTAGTTACAAATATTTCAGAAAAAAATGTTAACAGAAGCTTAATATTGGGGACCAAAGCTTATGTTCCAAAGTTACTGTACATACAAATATAAAAATATTGTTATAATAATTTCCTTTTGTTCTCAATTAACTTGGATTATTAGGGATTTTTAAAGCTATATCTGTATTAACTTAATTCCATGCCCCAATTTAGCATGTTCCCTATTATTTATAAGTTCAGTGACTTGGGTTTTGTTGCTGTTAATATTTAGGAGTTTTCTTTTTTTGTTTCTTTGTTCATTTGTTTGTTGACATAGGGTCTTCCTGCATAGTCTAGTTTATCCTTAAGCTCACTATGTTTGAATATAATAGCTGTTCTCATATTCCTGATCCCCCTGCCTCACCCTCATGAGTGCTAGGATTAGAGTCATGTGTCACCATACCTGGCCCTCATTAAGTTACTTCTTTTTCTTTATTTTCTAATATTTGTATTGATTCATTGAGAATATCACACATATCATCCAGACCTCCTCCCTTAGCTACAGTACGTCTCTACTACCCCACCCTGACTTCATGTCCTTTATTATTATTTTTGTTTATTTATTTTTAAAGGTTTATTGAGTGTAATTTTTGTTCCTTAAATGTTTTTGGGTGTAGGTCCATCACCTAGACTCTGGAAAACCTACCAGGTAATTACATCCTTAAAGAAAACTGACTTCCTCTCCAAGTAGCTGTGAAGTACCAACAAATCCTCAGCTAGGGATGGGACTTCTTGCCCACTTTCCCCATCCAAGCTGGATTTTTGTTTAGCTCTGGCTTGCGTGGGTCTTGTGCATAATGCCACAACTACTCTGGGTTCATATAGGCAACTAACCTGTGCTTGCCATTTTTATTTCAGCCATAACCAAAAGTTTAAAACAAAAATTTCAAAGCAGGGCCTGGAGAAATGACTCAGTATTTAAGAACGCTGGCTGGTCTCACAGAGAACCCATGTTTGAATCCCAGCACTCACATAGCAGCTCACAACTGTTCATTAGAATACTTCAGTTGCTTTGGGTGAAAGGCATTCTAGAGCTTAATGATAGATGAGACTCTTGGAAAGTAACTTACCATAGTAAAACTAGGAAAGTCTTTGGAGTTAAAAGACAGTTTCAGACCTGAAACTTATTCTGTGTGATTTGATCATATTTTAAAATTTTGAATTTATTTTTCCATCAAAATTTAAATGAGCCTTGTAACACAAAACTAGCAGCAAGGTTTAAATCAGCTATTGAATTCCAGTAGAGATACAACATGATTATTATTAGCATAAATCCCGGAAAAAAAAACAGTTGATATCCTAATTTTTTTTTGTTTTTCAGTGAAATGGTATTTTGAAATAAGATATGAAGTTGGCATTAGATTGTGTATTTGTTATTTACAAAATCCTTGATGAAGATAATAAACAATGTTGAAATGATATTATAAGAAATTGCTCCTAATCCTGGTGCTTTGGGACTATAATATTATTAGTTTCATTCTATGTTTATAGGGAAAAATATTTAGTGCCACTGTACAAGTTAAGCTATCTGGGTAAATAAAGGATGATGAATTTAAAACATCCAGTTCATTCACTAGACAACAGTATCCTAGTATCATATAAAATATAATAAAATCCACAAAACCAGAAGCCCAAGTAGTTGTTGGAGATTTTAGGAGAAACGTTATAATCCTCTAACAGGAATATTATGGAATACATTATTCACAAGGCAGTGATTTTAATATGATATTAAATTTTTAAGTAATATGTCTAAATTTTATCTGCACTATCATGAATAATTAGGGATAATTATGTGAATATTAATATAAGTGAAGACACAATCAGCTCAAGAATACACACTTGGAAGATAGGTTTTCAAAAGTATGCCGTTCAACCATTCTGAAAATTCAGAAACCTACATTGGCTTTAGATGTTTTGTGATTTGGAGTTGAGTCTATTTGAGAAGCCATTCTTCTTACAGAACCCTGAGTCCCCGGACAGTCTCATCTTTTCCTCCTCCTTCTTTGTCTCTTTTCCTGGAGTCCTACCTGCAAACAGCTATAGATCTGCTCACAGTGAGTCCTGTACCGTCACAGCCCACTTGACTTGATATGTTTCACTCCAGAATGAGATGAAGTTAGAGGCTGAGGCAGATTTAAGTTGGTTTGTTTTCCCAAGTGACCTTGTCTCTTATTCAAAGTTCTGTTCTTAGCTTGGATATTCTGGGGAGCACACCCTAGAGTGAGTCACTAAGGACTGGATAATGATGATAGAACTACATGGCTCACTATGGGTGGGCAACTCCAGAGAGAAATGCAGGAGTGGCGTAGTCAGAATGGAAATCAAGGAACGCTGGTGCACCAGGGAGGGAAGATCACATTCAAGATCATGTGGTGTGTGACTGCAATATTCATAAACTGATTCAGTTTCAAAATCAATAGTTGAAGTTACATTTACTTGTAACCTTTTTAGCCTTTTAAAGTAAATAAAAAAAGGTGGAAATTAATGTTCTTAACTCCTAAGGTGAAATTGAAGCCCATACATTCCTAGATAAAAGTATAGAACAAGTAAACTTTAGGTCTTTAAATTAAGACCATTTGGTGCATAAAGAAGAAAAAGGAAAGGTATTTTGGAACGTTAGACTATAAATATTATAGAGGATGGTTCTTAGGAGAAACCGAGTTTTAGAAAATCTCTAGGCAAAAAATAAAATGAAATTGCAGATATGCCTAAAAGAGAAAGAAAAAAATCTCTTACAACCCTTTAGTTGCAGAAATTGGTAGATTTTAAATATCCTGAAGAGAATGATTAAGATTCTGTGTAAGATTCAACCCTGTGCCCAAAGGGAGGGCTTTACTACATGTATGTGTGTGCTTGAATGTATTATGTGGTTCACCATGTGGGTGCTGAGACCCAAACCTGGGTCCTCTGGAAGAGCAGCCCCCAGTCATCCATACTGCTCTAGACCTAGACTAATGGTGTCAAGGAAGAGTGGCAATCATGTGACTGGTGAGGTTAGCAGAATCTTCATTAAGCTATGCTTCACAGGCTAAGGTATATTCAAGATACTTAAGTTGATATAATTCTTTCTTTGGTGGTCATTGACCACCTGGATAAAGTTATTATCTAACTGGTCAGTAGAAGGTCTTCTATAGCACATACGCCATTCATTTCTTTCATATACTTTTTTTCCTTCTTATATGGAAATGCCACATATTTTAATTTTACACAGTTTGATACCCATTTAAAGGGTTTAATGCAATTGATCAGTGGAGTAAATTTATGTGTGTGTATGTGTGTGTGTGTGTGTCTCCACTAAGTGTACCTACAACATGTTAAATTCACAGTCTTCCAGTATAAGATAACACATTGTTTTCTATGTTCCTCTTTCTTCACACTGCGTCTTGATTCATCCTTCTTAACTATAACCCTGTGCTCTTGGATCTACCTTTCCCCAACGCACTCTTCCACCTCTGGCAACCATATTTCTTCTCTCTGTTGAATGTGGCTCTCTTGATTACAGCAGTCTTTAGAGTCCTCAAATACAGTGGAAGTATTTATTTTTCTATGCCTAATTTAGTTCATGTATCATACTATGCCTCCATGTTTGTCCACATCATAACAAAAGGCAGTGTCAGGGTTGGAGACATGGCTCCGTGGTCAATAACACTTGCTGCTCTTGCAGAGGACCCCGACTGATTCCCAGCACCCACATGGTAGCTAACAACCATTTGTTACCCCGATTCCAGGGATCCAGGGTTTTCTTCTGTCCTCCACTTGCACTGCATGGCATGGGTACACTTACATACATGCAGTTATAATACTCAAATGCATAAAATAAAAGATTTTTTAAAGTTAGGATTTCCTTTGTTTTAAATCTGGATGATATCTTTTAAAACACAAACCTGACACCCTTACTCCTGTGCACACTACTTTTCCCACTTAGTGGAACTGAGCATGGTTTACAAGTCTTCTTATCCCTGAATGTTGATTTCCCAGTCTCACTCTAGTCCCACCTATTCACTTTCTTCCCAGCTGCCTACAGTGAATGCTCTTTCAGTTCACTGAAGATATGACACCTCATCCTCTCTCAAGATGCACACCTGCCCACAATCCCACTTTCTCACTTTGTCACACTGCCACTCCCTTTCCTTAGGAAGCTAGCTTCTGTTTGCTACTCACTATTATCTCAATGGAAACTCTGCAGATCAGATCAAAACTCCATGTCATGGGATTTTGTAGAAAATCATTGAATACTCATTAAAGATATTGAGTGTACTCTATACTGAAAATGATGATTGATTAATTGTTGGTCCAAATAAAATAAAATATATTTTGAGTGCCCAAGTTTGGCCAGTCACCATCAGAAATCAGAGAGTTGCATATTTCCTCAAGGATTTTCTTGTCTGTAACCTGGGACAGATATCTTTACTCTTAAGGCATTTCCCTAAATCTTGGCACAACTACCAATAAACGGTATTATTGGATTAATTCAGAAACTTTAATATCACCCCTTGAACATAACTTCTAAAATATAACAAATGGATGTAAACATCTTACGTCCTGATTCTCCCATTAGAAGTCATTCATAGGAAATACATAGGCAGGGAGGCTGGAGAGATAACCATTACTAGCACTTGCTGCTCTTGCAGAGATCGTGGATTCAGTTCCCGGCAACCCCTTGATGACTTACAATCATAAGTAACCCCAGTTCCAGGGCTTCTGATGCCTTCTTCTGTTCTCTGAGGGAACGGCATGAAGAGAAGCACTTACTTGCATGCAACCACCATACACATAAAAACAGAAAGAAAAGAAAATGTTAACAGAAGAAATACATGCAAGGATTCTGGTAAATATGAGCAATTAAAAGTACATATACTCCCGACCAGGTGCGGTGGTGCTCTCCTTTAATCTCAGCAGTGGGGAAGCAGCAGCAGCAGGATCACCGTAAGACGGATACCAGCCTGGAATAGTCTATATTGTGAATTCCAGGTCAACTTGGACTTTATAGTGAGACCATATCTCAAAAAAAACAGCAACAACAAAAAGCATATGTACTTCCTAAACATAACGTTAGTCATTTAAAAATATTTTAATTTTATTTACTTTATGTATTTGGACGCTGTCCCTGCATGTATGTACATGTACTTGTGTCATATAATGCTTGTGGAGGTCAGAAGAGGACATTGAATGCCATGGAACTGGAGTTACAGAGGGTTGTCAGCTGCCATGTGGGTGCTGGGAACTGAACTCAGGTCCTCTGCAAGTACAGCCAGTGCTTTTAATTGCTGAGCCATTTCTCCAGCCCCAATTAAGCAATTTTGTTTTTGTTGTCTCACGTCCAAGCTGTACCATTTGATATAGGGTCTGGGTAAGACATTTAAGCTCTCTGAGCTCTATATCTTTTTGTATTAAACTGAAGTAATTCTTATTCTAATGATTACTGTGATGATTATATAATTTAAATTACTAAATATTTATATCACATACATATCAAATCATGTGGTATTAGAAGCATATAGCTACATAATATATGTAATAAAGATCAAAAAGTCAGGTATATCATGAGTACAAAAAGCATATTTGTTATCATGACCCATAATCTTAATGGATGATAATTTTTATTTATTTATTTAGATATTTGATTATTCATTTATTTTATTTTATAATTGTTGTACTGCAAGTCGACCTTAGGGCCATACACATGCTTAACAAGTATATCCTTTTTTTCTATTTTCCTTTGAGATAGCATCTCATATATTTCAAGCTGGCCTTGAAGTGACTTTGTAGCTGAGGGTAGCCTTGAATTCCTGATCCAACTGATGGTACATTCCAAGTGTTTTCTTTTCTGCTTTTTGTTGGAAGAAGAGTTGTCTAGGCTGGTTGTGAAGTCACCACAGAGCCCACACAGACCTTGAATTTGTGATCTTCCTACCTGGTCTTCCTCATAGCTGGGATTGCAAGTTTGAAGCATCAGACCCACTTGCAGTTTATTTATTTATTTTAGTTATTTATTTATTTATTATTTCCATATACTAATACTATCATTATGCTAACACATGTTCATTCATTTAATTCTAAAGTTCAGGCACAAGGAATTTATAGACCCATATTATTGATTGAATCAAGTCCTATAGCATTTCAGCAGCTTGCCGGTTTATACGCAGAATGGAAGACAGGAATAAAGAACCCAGACCCTTTGTCTTTCCAGTCAGTTTATTTAACTCATAATGACACTAAAAATGTTCTTTGTAAAAGAGGCACCTTAGGAGTTAGGTACAGTGTGTAAAGTCAATTTTTACAGTACTGGTATGGAGAATTGTCTGAATAACTTGAGAAATAATGTCACCTTTCAGAAAATGGGGAGGACTTTAAGCAAAAGTTGGATTTTGAAGAACAACTAATTTTTTTCCTGAATAAGAAAAGATGGGAAATAGAGGAGAATTCTAAGCAAAGTCATGAAAAAATGAAGTGTATTGTGGTTTTAATGCAGATATAAGTCTTCATTAAGAAAAATTACAAAGAAATGTAGATGAATACTAGGGAAGTCAGAGAAAGAGTGAATCACAAAGCTTTGCCTGGCCATGTGGACCTTGTGACAATCTGACATGGTAAAGGTTTTTGGTTTTACGTTACACACACACACACACACACACACACACACACACACACACATGAGACAAAAATGAAAATTATGATCTGGATGTTGGGTATTCAATAGACATAATAATTAAAAGCGAGTACCATTAAAGTTTTAGTGAAAGCCATTGAAGTAGTGTTAGTGGGACGTGGAAGCATGAGCAATGATATTTATATTTAATAAAGTCTAAGGAGGAGGAAATAGATAGAATGGAAGTTAAACGTTTATTCTTAAGGTGCTCCCACCTTGGATAGAAAACAAGGAATAAGAAAAGAAAGAATGTGCAGTGGTGGGGAGCTGACTCAGCAGGTAAAATGTTTCCTGAGCAAGCATGAGGACTGCAGTTGAAATCTTTGAAGCCCAGTAATTGCCAGGTGAGCAAGACAGGTGCCTGTGATCCTCTTGCCCATGAGGCAGATATTCCCCAAGACAAGCTGGCTAGCCAGACCTTCTTCAGTGATGAGCTCTGGATTCATATGAAATTCTCAAAAAATTTTTTTTAAAATTTTTTCAGTGAAAAAGAAACCCTGCCTCAAGAAATCAAGTGGTAAATCATTGAGCAATTCATCCTAAGTCAACCTCATGTCTCCTTGAATACACACACACACACACACACACACACACACACTTCACCTAAGAAAAAAGAAGGTAGAAATAATAGTTTTACAAAATTCAAATTACTGAAGAGAAGATATCAATCTGACAGACATTTACTGACCTCATCTGGTGTGAATTATCTTCCATGGGGCAAGACATAATAAAAAGGTTAAATTTCCTAAGGATTAAATGATCAATTGCTCATTGCAGTAGCAAAATTAGATCCGTTTTAGTAATATTTTGAGTATTTCACTTATGTAATCACTCAAAACTAATAAAAAACAAACTTATTTTAACAAGGCAGGAGTTCCTAATTCCTGAAGAACTGCAAACATGAACCTACTATATTGGTGGGTGTGAATGAGCTATGGACACACTTACAAAACTGCAGACACAGGTGTCGACGCTGAGTATACTACCTAAGGAGAAATTATGTTTGCTCCTGTAAAACCAAATAGGTGACACAAGTTTATTTTGGTAGAGAAAAATATTCTACAAAAACTGTGATATAAACATCTGCTGACTCGACCATTGTAATATTGGACCTTTATAAATGATTGCAATTTTATTTATTCAGAAACTAATAATTCAGATAAATGTGTTTTAGTGTGGAAAATTGATAATGATCATTCACTTTTCAACAGCAAAGTGAAAGCGTAACTTTTTACAGTGATCATGAGTTTCCATTTGGAATTACTTTTTAATCTAATGTAAATCATTATTCTTAGTTAAAACAGATTGGAAGCCCCAAAGATTAAAAGGAATACATTTACTAATGATCCAGTTATACATAAGCTGACCAGAAATTAAGCACACACAAAGACCTTACAGATACTAATTTCATTGGATTTTGGGGATTTATTGGCTGGTCCTATAGTGCTGCTGTCCTTTGTCTACAGATAGAGTCCTTCTATGTATGGTAAAATTCCTGCTACCATGGCCATCACCATCAAATCTGAGAACAAATACAAAACATAACTTTAGAAAACCCTAAAGTTTCTAAGTATAGAGTGAAAAATCAGAAAACACACTATGATTGTACTAAGCAAGCAGACAAATCTACTGTTAAGCAGTCATGAATATTATGGAAAGAAAACCTTAGTCTCCATATAGAGTAAAATAAAACTGAATACTCCTTCCTAAATTCAGAATTTCTTTAAATCAAAAAAATATATTTTGGTAGGTATAGCAAATGTTATTTAAAAATCAGATACTTGAAGGTGGTTATTTATAGAACATTTGGTTTTATACTTCAGCTTTTAAATGTGTTTTACTACCTAGAAAACTTATTTCTAAAATATTCACTTACAGAATTTATCATAGTTCACAGCCCGAAGTTTACATATACTGTGTCCTATTTTGGTACGTATGTGCTCTACATATCCCAAAGGGTAATTGAAATGGAAATTTGTGAGATGAACTCATGTCTATAACTGAGTTCTTTATAGACTCTTAAAACTGTAGCTTTACCCCACTAAAATGCTCTTTAATTGATTAGTTATCATTTCTTTGGAATTTATAATAATGAGTTTGTTGATAATTAGCCCTGTCTTCCCAATGGTATTTTGTTAGTCTGACTAAGTAAGTGATAAAACAGAATATATTTACTCCATGAAATTTTGGGTATAATTGTAGAAGTCATTAAGCACCTTATGTTTGATTACATATTGTCTCAGTTTTAATTGGAAATTTTCTGAGTTTGATATGGGCTTAGTAAAAGCATATTTACTTAACTGTATTCAGTTGTTATGGCATTGTGGTCATAAAGGAAATGAACAAACCTTAGAATTTGATGAGTAATGCTACTACTTCTGGCTTTACTTTTCTATCCCCCAGCTCCCTGCATTGCGATCATTGCTTCTTCTTACACTTGCTTACTAAATTTGTTTATATCCATCATAAGAATTAAGCTGCCTCATAAATACTAATTATGTCTTATTTCTCATATTGGGGAATCAGTTGTGTTGGGAAGATAAGATCATTGAAACATGTTAGCAACTTGAAATATTATTTTACCTAGAGCAAAACTGCAACAAATCAAACATTAGTGTCTATTATTTCATTATTCCCATAGCAAATGTGACTCCAGGAAAGAATCTATGCAAAAAATGTAACATAATCATATTGGAGATTAGAAAACCAAATAAGCCAGATTTCCAGCTTTTTCTCAAACATTCTTTCTGGTCTTTACTTGGGGTAATGACAGGTGTAGAAAAATTTTTTTTCTAGCTAGGTATTAGAATGATGCAGCCCAGAAATTAATGCAAATAGCTCTGCATTCTGTGTCTTCCAAACTATGCTCTTAGCTACAAGATCATACTTTTTTCCAGATTGTTAAAAGTGCAATGAATTCTAATGATTATTTAGATCAACACAGGTATCCAGATGTAAATATCCCTGCCACATCTTATCAAGTAAAATGAAATCTCCTGTTCTTTTGTAGATCACTATCATTGCTCTGCTCTGTTCACAAGACAGTGTGTCAGAAACAGGGACAGAACTACTCCCTGGAGGTGGCTTTCAAATTAATCACTACTTATCTGAGGGCCAGAAGACCTTCAGGCTACAGCTCTATATACCTAGAGCAACATAAATAGAGTCATAATTTTCTGTTTCCTTCCTAAATGTCTCCGCATATTATTTGAGAGAATACTGACACATCTGTTCTGTCAAGTGCCTAGAGGAGCAAACATCTAGATTTTTGAATATCTGCTTTTCTAAAAATAGATACACAATGTATGTTACAGTGTATTGAAAAATTATTCCATATAAAGGCTCTTTAAGTTTTCTAACACAATGTAAAGATTCTTTCAAGTATACAGCATTAATATTCAAATAATTTTATTCACTAGACACACATTAAAATAAAGTCATAATCAAAAAGCAAAGGAATGTTCTGTTAAAACTGCTGAAAGGTCTGTGGTCTTTTACTTCGTAGCTTTACCTTTTTTACACTTCAGACCAGAAATCAAAGGTGTGGTGGGGAAGGAACTCACAGGGAAAAATGAATGCTCTTAAAAACCACCCAGGAGAAATCTTTATTTTTCAACAGTCTGAGGAATTCTTTCCTCACTTCTTACTTTCTCTTACCTCTATAAATTATCTACTTTCTAAACTATTTATATCAATAGTGGTTATGCTTTATTTTTTTTTTATTTTTTAAATGAATGGTTAAAATGGTGGTTCATATTAATGAGACATCTCTGTAAAGCTTTCACACATGCAAAGTACAAAGTATAAATCGAGGTAAAAATGCTTATTGCCTCAAACAGGCATTTTCTTTTTATTTAAATAAAAAGTATTTAAAAATTTTATATTATTTAATCTAACTCAAAGAATGCAGTGGTCTGGATTGTTTTGAAAGGAAAGAAAACAGAACGAAATGTCTGCTGTTCCCGTCCAACTGATCATCTCAATGAATGAAATACTTTTCCACCTTAATCCTAAACATCCTTCCTCCTACAGGAAGTGCTGTGCTGGAACAGCCTCTAAAGCTAAATGACCCAAAGCATGATTTCTTCTTACACACCAGTTTCTGACTCCAAGGTCTTTCCTGTCATCTCCAGTGCTGTACAATTCTACTTTGGAATGCTTATCATCCTATAATTTAGCTAATCAATAGATAATCTACATATATTCTAGCAAAGATATACTTCTTTGTAAATGTTTATGATCTTGCCCTTGACTATGGAACTTTTGGAGTGGGACATTACCTTTCTGAGGGTCTCATGGTTCTATGTATTCATACATTAGGGTGTAGACCCTTCTCTCTTTACCTGTCTACTATTTCTGCTTTCATCCTTTCAGTTAAATATTGTCAGTTCTCCAAAGAGCTATCTTCTATGAGGAGCAGATTTGAAGTATGCTTTGGTGATGTGAGCTGGAGCTGGAGTTCACACTGTACCATACTAGACAGAGGAACAATTAGTGGTCCTCTGGGACTGGGATTCTTGTCCCAAACTACAAGACAGAAACCGTTTTGAGAAAAGTAATTATCATGAACTGTCTCTTAAGGTAATGTCGGTAAGTGATGAGAACTGAGTCATCTGTGCCACACAAGCATCTAGGCATTGAATATACACAAAACTTGAGGAGACAATATAGCAACAATAATAAGAATGTGGAAATTAAGAAAATTCTCAGCCACTTCTTGATCTTTTCATTTGATTCCATGCAATACTTTTTCATTCTTGATGTTTACTGATTTGAGTTCTTTGTATATCCTAGATACTAACCATCTGTCAGATATATGACTGGTAAATAATTTTTCCCATTCTGTAGGGTGTCCTTTGCTGTACAGAAGCTTTTAAGCTCCATAAGTTCCCACTAATCAATGGCTGGTCTTAATGTCTGAACATTCTCTGATTTCCATCATTAATTATTTATCTAATTGGTATATTGAATTGATTAAGCAAATCTAGCTGATAGGGAAGCTGGGGTTTGAGCTTATGCCTTTAATACTCTAGCAACATTTACATCAAAGTATCTATATACTCATCATGTACAGGGGTTTAAAAAACAGCAAGCATATATTAATTCTATGCTTGTCATACGCTTACTGCTAGGTAAATGTCTCCTGGGAATAACTTTAAGCAAAAATACAGGAAAATATAAAACAAAACAACATGGTCAGCTACAGTGATTCTTACTGTCTAACTTAGTTTCTAGGAAAGGAGACTGAAAAAAGAAAACAGATCAATGGCCTGACCTACTGTGTCTAACCTAACAGGAAGGCTGAAATGAGGTTGAGAGAGTCAGAAGCCAGATTCAAGGAGAATCTAATTAGCTTTGTATAAATGAATTTTAAAAGACCCAGATAAAATTGCCCTCTTATATAACAGTAAGTTGTAAAAGAAAAATGAACAGATTTTATATAATGTTATTACATGAAGATCTTTAAAAGCATGAATATTGAAAACGGTAAATGTTTAAAACCTTAATAATTAAAAATATCACTCACAAATTATAGTCACCTCAGGAAACAAGCAAAATAGAAAACAGAGATAGTGAGTCGCAGGTAACATCGGCCGGGTACTTGGAGTACACAAAAGAAGATATTTTTTACTTAGGCTGCAGCCTAGTCCAGTGGCTCAAGCCTCAAAAACTTACATATTGGCTATTAGTATAGTCTCAAAATTAGGCAAGTTATTATAAATTTAAAAAGAAGGGCTTAGCGGTTAACAGCACTGGCTGTTCTTTCAGAAGACCCATGTTGGAATCCCAGCACCTGCATGGCAGCCAGCAACTATCTCTAACTTCAGATTCATGGGACCTGATGCCCTCTTCTGGTCTCCTCAGCCATTACACAGCACAGTTGCACTTAGACATATGCAGGCAGTATACTCATACACATAAAAAAAAACAGTAGAAAGAAAACAAACATTGAAAACTCCGCTGTTTGAAAATCATTACAGAAGTCTCCATCTGATACCAACAGAACTGAGGAAGTTTCATCAGGACACAAGGCAAGTGGGTCCAGTTCTGTTAGTATTCTAACCAGAAACCTGTGTTAACAGAGACAGAGGGAGAAAACAAGGATTAAAACCTATATTTTCCTTAATATTTCACCGGACTCTACCTCAAGTTCAGCTTTAAATAAATTTCAAAATGCAACGTTTTAGGGAAATGTATTTAAGATGAACAAAGTAGGCCTATGAATGCCATAAAACCCATCGGAATAAACATTGAAATAATTGGAATCATAATGTTAACATTTCAAGAGAAGGCAATGGGACGGTCTTTAACTGGAAAATATTAAAGAAAGTAAAGTAATTAGAAGGTTCATAATCAATTTGCAAGACATGTTGGATTAATAATGTAAATGATAGAAAACAGAACAAATGAAATAAAAATAGAAAAAACATTTTTCCAGAACCAGGTTTGTATAGCAATTTCCTCTGAAATAAATCTTAGAGGAAAACTGGGTAAACACCATGATGGTTTGAGCGGAGATGAAGGATGCTGCAGGGATGCTCCTTGAGGTAAGGAAGTAAATAGCTTAATAACTTTAAGGAGTCTCTAAAATTACTGGTTTCACTGGGCTCTCACTCCCCAGGACTGCTCACACTCAGATCAGTCAAGCCATCTGGAAGAAGGAGGCAGAGGCTAGCCAAGATGTATAGAAGTGCTCAGCCCCACTGGGTGATCTGGAAAGGACACTCCTGAACCCTTGGAGCTGCCTGCAGGCTGTGCAGAGTGCTCCAGATTTTCTGCTTTTGTGAGCCATCTGCCATGCTGGGGTGGGCTTTGGTGACTGGCACAGCTGGATTTGAGTCATTTCTGCTCCTGTTAAGTAACCTAAATGAAACTTATTGGACCACCACGTTGGGATGTGGTGGTAACCCCACTTTGGTCTGTCACTGGTTCTGTATCTGTGGTGAGGGGCATTTGTTCAGGTCTCCACAGGCATAGTGTCACACAACTACTGAGATGGCTCAGTGGACAGTGGTGTTTGCTGCCAAGCTTGAAGAACTGAGTTTGATTCCCAAGAACCCAGGTGGTAGAAGGAGAGAATGGACTCACCTATGTTTTCCTCTGACCTCTAACATACCAAACCCCACACTAATTAATATAACAGTGATATTAAAAAAATATTTTCAAGAAAAAAAAGACATTGAGCTTGACATGTATTTTTATTCTTTTGGTATTATTGAGACAGGGTCTCCTTGTAGCCCCAGCTGACCTGGAATGCACTATTTAGACCAGGCTGGCCTTGCGCTCACAGAGATCTACCTGCCTCTACCTCCTGAGGTCTGGAACTAAAGGTGAGCGCCAGACAGAGCTTGACATTTATTATAATCTAGACTGGCTGAACCACATTTTCTCTCTCCCTCTATGTCCTGGAAGTTTATATGTGTAACATTATTTCCAGCTTCACAGGAATCCAGGGTCCAGGACAAATCACAGACAACTCAACTGTGCTCTGTCCCAGTGGCATTCCTGGAGTTCATAGAGCCTTTTCTTTGAATACAGCACCAGTTCTTCATCCACAGTTTGGATCCCAGTGTACTCCATTTTCTCCTCAGAACTCCTCTCTTCTTGGAATTTTCTAATCTGTACTGAAAAAGGAAACTCTTAAAGGAAATTTATGTATTATAATTAGGTAACTGCATTAACTTATTTGTTTTATTTTTTATTGTTTCTGCATTAGATATCTGTTCTATTTTGAAATAAAAGGTCATAATTTTACAAAACTTAAGCATTTATTTGCAATAGATGGAGACTATTACAGAGTTACAGAACCGATCAAACACAGAGAATAAGTGTCTGTGAGACCCTTGACCCTAAGTGACACATCTACAAGGCAACCTCTACACATAGGCTGTACAGTGGGTCAATGCACAGAGAACAAGAAGCCATAGAGTGCCTATTCATGAATAACAAACCTATTTCAAACCTCTACCTCCCAACTCTCAGGAATCACTGTAGAAAAGAAAGAGGGAAAGATTGAAATCACCAAAGGTAGTGGGCAGACAACTGGTCAGCTATTCGAATTCACAGCAATGACGACAACATACAGACGTCCTAATCAAGCTCAAGTAGGACACATTTCCAGTGTAGACATGGGGAAGTGGGTAAACATATCTCAACCCAACCTAAGGAACTTTTGGCAATTGATGGCTGCTGGGAGGTAGAGAGACAGTGTTTTACAGAAATGGAACTCGTGGCAGGCCCAGTGTACACACCCACACTAAAGGGCATTTGGGGACACGAATGAAGCTTTATAAGCTGTATTTTATATATTGATATATATTGGGCAGGGGGCAGAAGGATGAGGTCAGGATAGGATTGGGGATATAAATGTCATCAAAATATATTGGATGAAATTCCTAAAATACAATTATCATTTTTAAATAAATAAAAATTTAAAAAGATAAAATAAAAATATGTTAAGCTTTTTTAAGGAAGCAGTAAAGAAAAAATAAGCATTAAATTTCATTATGTGGCAGACATGTTGATGGCAAACGCAGAAATAAAAATAAAAGAGGACAATGAAAGGTACACGTCTTTGTGAGGTAAATATTTCTTTTCCCTTTATACTGATGAATTTCTGTCAGAAAGTAAATACATGCTCAGATTGAGAATTCAGCACATTTAAGGACTCACTTTAAATCGCTGGGGGAAGATAAGGAAAACACACATAACATTCTTGGGGAAAACTTGTGTTCTATCTCCAGCCTACAGAAGAAAAAAGTGTTTGTCATCTCTCCTTCCTCATTGGAGAAGCTTCTGTTTGTAGCAAAACTCAGTGCAGAGACTCACAACTGGTCAAAGGTCTAAGAATACATAACAACGGAGTGTTCAGCCCTGAATAGGACATCTATATCACATTTCCACCCCCGCCAAGGTTAAGGGAACCTAGAAAAAGAGAAGGCAGGAAAACACGTAAGAGCCAGAGGTTAGGAAGGACAGACACGAAACCATTCGATTTGGTCATGACAAGTCTATTTCACTCATGAGCTCACAGGAACTGTGGTTGCCAGCACAAGACCTGAACAAGATCAACCTAGTCAATAGTCCACTATGGAGAGTGAAGGACTCATTAGACCTCACTCCTAACTGAGGAGTTATTGACAGTTGATGGGAACTGGGGAAGGAAGAATGAGTTTTCTTTTTTAAAATGGTGTGGTTCATGCTGCAGTCAGTACATGGCTTTCTTCAGTCATACATATACTGACAGCACTAATTAGACCAAGTGGATTCTAAAGAAAAAGAGGAGGAGGAGGAAGAATAAGAGAAGGAGGAAGGGGAAGAGGAGGAAGAAGAGGAAGGAAGGAAGAAGAGGAATAGGAGGCAGAAGGTGGCAGATGTGGTGTGGTGGTCTTGTGGTCCAGGAGGAGTTGGAATGGGGTGTGATTGGGGAGACAGGGTCTAAATACATTGCATTCATGTATTAAATTAAAAAATAAATACTTAAAAATTTTCGAATATCTTGTTTAATATTCATATATTATATAATATATTCAATATTATATATTATATAATTATATAATATTCATATATATAAAATTTGGGTCCATGCCTTTGCTTTTAATTCTTCCTTTATTCCTCGACGTACTTTCCCCTCCCATCTTCATGTTTCTCCTTATCAATCTCTCCTTCTCTCAATTAAATAAATCCACTGTGTCCATTTAGTGTTGCTTGTGTACACATGAGTGTGAGACCATCTACTGGAGCATGGACAGAACTGAGGCCAGCATTTCTAAAGAAAATAGGCTCTCCCCTGACAGACATTAGAATAAATCATTTTTTATGATGTTTCTCTGAAGTTAGATGGTGTAGTATGTGGACAGGACACCTGGCATGAACTTTCCCCTTCTGTAGGAAGGTGAAACCACCATAAGGAACCACGGTAAACGTTTGGAGGGGGACCTAGGGAAACAGACTCCAGCAGCGAGGTCTGTGTTCACATTTTTTTCCAGTACTGATCAATGCTAGACAGAATTCTGAGAACCTGAGCACCTGCTAATGCAGTCCCTATGGTCAGATATGGAGCAGTGTCTCTAGAACATGCTTGAGCAAGCTGTTTCCTAACACTCTGCTTTAATATTCATATCTCCCATATTGGGAGGTCTAGTTAGTGCAATATTTGTAATCTAAAGGTGGACGTGTATCTAGAGGTAGACATGTCTGTTACATTTACTTCATTTAGTGACATATCCAAGCTTGAAGTGTGGCCAAAGTTTTCTAGGGAATGTGGAAGTAGAAGAGGGTATGATAACTTACCCCTGTCATGTGTTTCTGACAAATACATAAAGCACATAGCAAACTAATGATTTGCATTGAGTAATGATAATTCTTGAAGTTACTCCTTGGTTATATTAATTTACTGTGAGATCAACATTATTTAAATTAATATTAAGGCGTATAATTATGAGAGGGTCCAGAGTTAGTGAAGTTCAGAGCATTCTTCTGATAGTTTCAAAGAGAAGGTATATAAGAGATGTGAGCAGTTTTCTGCAAATCGCTTCTTATTTTTGTAGATTTCTGGTGATTTATTTAGTAATTTACAAAATTTTTTTATGAGAACTGTTAATTCTTTTGAGGAAATCATTAATTATTGATTGAATGTGTTGAGTACAGTGGTGCCTGACTATCAGTAAGTTGAATCACTATGCTTCAAAAAATGTCAGTTACTGTATTAAATGAACAAGAGTAACTGGATATTCCACCTCTGGTGATAATTTTTTGTCAGCTAGTGTGGCATGGGTCTCTGTCACCCAACTGGCATTCCGAAGTCCATGCCGATGACTCACTATTGCCTGAAGGAAAATTGACTGTATTTAGAGTAATTTTCATCATCTGACCTAGTGTTGATATTATAGCTCATTAACGACTCTGAAATGTACTAAGGGGGAACACAAAGTAATATATAATGAAAGGCTCTTTTGCAGAATTATTTATATTTATTTTCTTTCACTATTTCATTATTTAGTGATTTATCCATTCCATTGTGACTAGCAAAAATAAAATCTACCTGTTCTCTTAGCACTGTACGCAGATCATCAGTTTTACACAGTCAAAACATCATTTATATTTCCTTATTTTCTCTTATTCTGTTCTTTCATAGGACTCTTTGGAGACATACCATTACGTTAAACTTTAAAGTTTCACCATCCTTGACCCTGTAATACTAAATTTCAAGAGAGTGCACTGTATACCTGTGGTTCATGCTATGGTGCAATACTGTAGTAGTTAAAAATGTTACTACATTTTATTTATTTATTAGGTGTCTGTGGTGAGTGCCATAACACTCATGTGGAGGTCAGGGGACAGCTGCATGCCAGTCCTTTCTCTCCTTCCACCATGTGGCTCCCAATGATGCAACTCATGCCAGTCCTTTCTCTCCTTCCACCATGTGGCTCCCAACGATGCAACTTGGATTGCGTTTACCTATTGAAATATGTAGCTGAGGCTGCTATTTATTTTCTGTCTGCAGGACAGAGCTATGATTGAAAATTTTATTAGACTTAGCTTTCTCTCATGAATAGCTCTTCTCCCCTGTCCAGTAAAATAGCATGAAGTTTTTTTGCCGGATTTCAAGTGTATTTATTCTAATTATGTTTTGTGAGAATAGATAATTACTGGATTTGATGATCCAGTAATTTGTTACCAAGTAAGGCTGAGACAAACCTTCAAGTTTGCCTTGCGCCTCATGTTCTCATTGCTGTATGGAGGGTGCGATGAAGGTTTGAGTGTCTATGTACACTATACTTACATTTGTATGTAAGCTCAACTGTCTTTAATGTATATTTATTGATCTTTGAAGTATTCTGAATATTTTAGACCATTTTTCTGACTCTATAACAGAATTGTAGAAACTGAGTAACTAATAAAGAACTGAGAAGTCGGTTCTACAGTGTGGAAAGTCAAAACCCATGATACTAGAATCTGCTGAAAATTTCCTTGTTGTGTAAATGTGTCTGAAGACATCACATGACAAAGGGTGATAGAAAGAAACAAGACAGAGAAATAATAAAGACAAATCCATTTATCTAAAGGAGTAACATTACCACAATAAATTACTTCTATGATAGCAGTCTGCTTGTCTTCAGGACCTGGTCACCTCTTCATTTCTGTTAAAGAGACAATTAAATTTCAAACTCAGTGTTAGAGGTAGCATTTAAACCATAGTCCTTCTGAGTTTCTGGATGCAGTTTCTTTGTAGAAGGACTGGAAATATATTCCTAAATATATGTGGGATGATTTTTTAAATATTCTTATTAAGAATATGACTTCCTTCTTATCCCTGAAAGCTAGCTCCCACAGTATCACAAGATACTATATAAACTGCCAAGGGAGAAAAACCAATCAATGCTCCCATCTTGCTGTAAAGTCTGTGAACCACAAGAAAGAGCTGCCCAGCAAATAATCTCTAATGATACAGTAGTAGCACTTTCAACTTGGAGGTAAGCAGCAGCTGTCTAATTGGACTTAAGGCCTGCTCATGTGTGGTACTGTAAACATAGCTAAATACATACAGCTGTCACAGATTCTACAGAAAAACATACTTTTGTCATACACCTAGACTAATGAATTTTTTTTGCTATGTTCTAAATATGTATCCTTAGATTTAAAGAAGAGTGTACCTCTAACACTCATCAAAGAAACTTCTTTTGCAACAAGTGGAGAGAATTACAAAGTTCCACAACTGGTCAAACTCAGTGAATAAATGTCTGTGAGTTGCCCAGTGGTAAGGGAAACATTTACAATGCAACTCCTATATCTAAGGTTCAAGGAATGCAGAACAGGGAGCAAAAGAGTATTAGTGTATCTCTCAACTCCTACCTATGAAGTGTCCTCATGCGATCAATGGAGATTAACAAAGAAAACCACAGCTGGCCAAAGTGCTGCAGAGAACAGGAAACTGCAAAATGCTTGTTCCTGATCAGGATACCTCTACCAAACCTATGCCACCCAAGGCTCAGGGACCATTGTGTAAGAAGAGGTGGGAAGATATAAGAGCCAGTGATGGGCTGAGACCCATAAGCAAACAGAGTTTTTTGCACAGCTGGGAAGCTGCTCAGATGAACTAACAGCAATGACAACAGTGTGTTCAACTCATGTATGTTCAAGCCAGACAAAATCCCAGCATGGCAGTGGGGAAGTGTGGAAGAAACGCCAAACATTGCTGAGGAACTATTGACAACTGATAACTACTGGAAGAGGGAGAGTCTGCCTTCTTTAAGCACATGAGCTTACACAGATTAACCACGCACACCAAAGGATATTGGGGTCACAAACATAACTTAATAGGCATTAGTATATATGACAGAGTACATGAAATCTAGTGAGGAGATGAGGATGGAGGTCTAAATATCATCAAAATATATTGCATGAGTTTGTAAAAGTTAAATAAAAAAGAAGAAAATCCCAATAGTAATCTTGGAAAAAAACTAGCCAGTAGCTAAAACTTTTAGGAAAATGCCAAGAGCCATAATAGATAAAAAAAGTTGATAGTAAAACCCTTGACAGTGTATGATCCTTCAACATTAAACCATGTAAAATGGGTAAAGTTCCATGGCTGTAGGTGTGAGATGTCTTCAGAGATTGAGATATATGTTTTTGTTTGTTTGTTTGTTTGTTTTTCTATTCTTGAGGTTATTTTTCTAAACAAGTAGTTTCTTCAAAAATCAGGCTTCTCCCATTTTATATGTAATGGGTAGAAAGAGGATTTCTTTTAAGTCAAAGCTAAAGGAAGTTATATTCTCCAATTTAGGTGTGAAACAGAAATATATATATATATATATATATATATATATATATATATACACACACACACACACACACACATTAAATTGAGTGGAGGTCAGTTAGGGGAGGTGTGGATTTATCACATGAAAAATCACAAAAATTCAATAAAGATTCAATAATAATATAGATTCTTCTTTAAGTGAACATTGGATCTCTAGGAATAACTTCAAAGTAGAAACTCAACAAAGTATTATGATCTTTCTACTGAGGAAGCTCTGTATTATTCCTAATGATAAATCATGTTCTTTGTGGAGATACAGCTGGGGAAATATTTTTGTTAGCAAACATTTGTCTGGGTCTTAAGATTTTCATATGTCATTAGTCATATCCCGTAGGAAATAATGTAAGGTGGGCCTTAGCCAGGTCACCTGCTATGAGGATTAAGGGATTGGTTCCTGTGGGTGTGGCACTCCGCTCCAGCCAGGCATGACACCAGTTTCCACCCTGCGTCCATAGAGAACCTGCACCAAGATGATCCATCCGGAGACAGATTACTATTGGCTGCAACTGGGAACCACCCCATAGGGCGACTGGCTAACCAAACTCATAAACCCCCTGCACTTCCTTAAATAAACGAGTTTGTTGTGGCTTGCTCCACACCCACATCTCTCACCTCCTCATAGCGGAGACCCTGCATCCCACTTGGGCCGGCACCGAGCAGAGAGACCCCAATGATATCCATCTGTCTATGTGCATCAGGTCTTTCAGCCACTACTCTCTCCTTGAAACCAGCCACACACTTACTACCACTTTGTTGAGAGCAACTAAGATCAGAATTCCCACAGGAAGAGTGTCAGTGGAAGTCAGGCTGATGAGATTAGCAGTGGAAAGCGCTCAGTTGGGGAGTGGAATAGATGGGATTTCTGTTACCCTGTAGCATAGAATTTTTTTTTCATTTTGTTCTTGCCCTGAGCTTGGTGGTAAAGTGTAAAGGCAAGGACTAGTTAGTCTGTCAGAGGACATGCTAAGATCTCACAACATTCAAGTCATTTTCTGGCTACTTTTTAGAAAACTGGGCAAAGCATGTGGAGGAATAGTAAGAGAAACAGAAGAACAAGGATTCACAGGCTTTGCTTTCACGCACATACTACACATCTATCTGAATGTGTATGCTATAACTATATATTCTTACATCTATTTAAATATACATTTTTTGGACAACAACTATGGTCGTTTATAAAGAGTGCACTAGATATCATAACTAAGTGCAGAAACTAGGGCTGGTGACATAACTCAGCAGGTAAAAGTACTTGCTTGCTACACAAAAATGAAGAACTGAGTTCAAATTACCAAAAAGCACATCAAATCTAGGTGAGGTAGGCACATTCCTGTAACCAAAAGACTATGGATAGTCATGGAGACAGGGTGATCTTTGATGCCACTGAATCTCTTCATTGAGAGGTCTGTCTTGATGTAATAAATGAGAGGGAATAGTACAGGACATCATTCTCTTGTCTCCACCTATGCTTACACTTGCATACATGGATGTGAATACATACATGTGCACACACATGCAAAACACACAGACAAATACACACACACACATGCACACACACACATACAGACATCAAACATTTTCAAAAACTGTTAGGTTCATTCTAGCTGAAAGTAAAGTGTTGGACAATGGCATTTAATAAAGCCTAAATAAGAAGGATGTAAAAGCTGAACCCAGATATGCATCTTTAAGAATATCTTAGATTGAACAGAAAGCAAAAAATGAGAAGATAAAGAAGATGTAAATCATAATTATAAGCTATAAATTTCTATAAAGAAAAATCTTAGAATATAAACATATACAACCCAAAATAATTATATGGAATTACTATCACAGGGGACAACATTCTACCCATGTACCACAGGCTAGAAAATGGAGAGTCCAATGCTTGAAATGGGCTCCTTCTTTTGAAGTTGCTAACCAAAGGCATTCCACAGATCCTTTTGGTATTACTGCTGCTTGTACCAAACAGAACCTGATGGTAAGACCCCGTTGCTGAACACACTACATATGTGAGTGACATAAAAAGACAAGTAGAAATCAAGGTGCTACTGACCTTGAATATTCATATATTCAGCTTTCATAGCGGTATAAAGTGCTATTTATGCTACCAGAAGAAAGTTAATATCAATCTTAACAGATGTGAACCCTAAGACCTACAATAATGACTGTCCTGACAAGATTTGCTTACTGGTGTGATTGTAGCATAAATGCTGGGGGATTAACTAACCACATTCTGATTGGATTTAGGGCCTGCTTCACAAGATGGAGCCCATAGCTGGCATTGTTATCAGGGCCAAGAACGTGTGGTTAGATATGTCAAGGTCTGTAAAAGAGAACTTAATATCATTATTCTGTTGAATGGATGAAATGTTAAATCAATACGTAATGACTTATTATACACATAGTATAACAGTACTCATTATTGTATCACTCAGTAGGTACTGTATATCTATTAGTGTATCTTTCAGTTTTTTACCAGAGAAGCTTCTTCTTGCAATAGACAGTGACTGACCACAACTGGTCACCATGTATAAACCAAGAGACTGTGGCATGCTTAGCTTGAAATGAGACATTTATATCACACATTGCAGAATACAAGGTAGAAAGGTTATAAGAGCCAGATGTAGCAGGTGAATACAAGGTCACTGTTGTTCAGACACAATTAGACATCTGCACACATGAACCCACAATACCTGTTGTATGGTAAATACGGAGTTCTTTCTGAGTTTTTTTTCTATTGGTTCATTCCAAGGCAGGTCCCACCCTCTGACCAATAAGGGAGGTGGAAGGTGGGGAGAAGGAGAGACAACATGGTGGCGAGTCCTGGGGAGGGACGTGGATTGAATCCGCACGGGAAGAAAAATGCCCCGTCAGGCCCACGTTGAAGGCCAAAACTCAGAAAGCAGAGTTCCAAGTCCCCGCAGTCCTAAGAATCATGTGAGTGGAAGCGAAATTCTGGCTGGGAATGGACTGAGACCTGCACCCAGCTGTCGTGGACTTTGCCCCGCCAGTGGCAAGTAACCAGTAACTTTGTAAATTGCCCTAAATAAATCAGTCTCTCTAAATGGAAGATCAGTTTCCGTTTTATCCAGCTGGATTAACCAGACACCACCTGCTAAGGTGTGGAGAATAAATTTCATGAGACACCTGTTCAAGCTGAAGTGAGAGAAAATCCCAACATGAATATTGGAAATTTCCCTAGAAGAGTAACTATTGGCAATTGATAGCTTCTGGGAAAGTTAATCAGCATTAAGGGTATGGTGACTGGTAGGTTGACCAGGTTCTAGGGGATGCTCCCACATCCAAGGCATTTGGTGACTAAAATTAAAACTCAATAAGCATTTAAAAAATCAGAGAGGGCATGAAGGGAAGGTAAGTGTGGAGATGGAAGGGGTCTGAATATGGTCAAAATACATAGTATGGAATTCTGAAGGGGTCAATAAAGTCATCACTTTACTGCTATTCACTTGTATTTTATTTAATTGTTTTAAAATATTTTCCACGTTGTATGAAATAAGAAAAAAGAAAAACACATTTAAAGAGTAAATACTCAGAATTTTCAGGTAAAAGTACTTACACACATTAGTAACTTGACTTTCAGTATTTCTTATAGCATAGTCACCCAAAATTCTAAGCTGTGCTGTTTATAATAATGGATTTTTTAAGGCAAAAGCTAATGCCATATAATATCTGTGGACTAACAAATCTACTTCAAGGATAGTGCCCTTGAATAGTCATTGGGCATAAACACAACTATGTAATTTCTGGTTTTAGTTGCAGTAGTTTTTAGGAGACCATTTTTATTTCTAATAAAAATATGATAGCAGGCAAAAATTACTCAGTGGAGAGATAATATTCTAGAAGCAATAAAGTATGTGTGGAATTGATGGCTGTAAGGTTGGATCATTACTGTTTGAGAATTTCTCCTGTGTCAACTTTTATGATCATGCAAAATTTTATGTGGTCAAAAATTATTGTCATTTCTAATATCTCCTTTGGAGAATATTTTTAATTGTTATTACTTTGTAAATTCTGCATTTTTATGGGACATTTTTATGCATTCATTTTACTTTGAATAATTCTGTCCTATTACATCATGATTTGGTAGGTGACAAGGAGTGAAGACATCCACTTGATATTCATCAAGTTACGGTTCAGTCCCATAAAACTCAGGTGCCCTTCAAAAACATGATAAATACAATTCAAATTATGGAATATCCGGTCCATCCAGAGATTCTTCCTCGTTAAATTAAAATAGTGCTTGATTTCTATGGAAAAATACCATAATGTCAGTTACAATAAAGTATTCAACTAACTATTTTCTTATGTTGTTATTCCCATTGCAAACAATTTCAAACACATCAAGAAACTCTTATTATCAAAAATGTAGAATACGGTCTCTAATTTTCTTGGTCCTAACACCATAAACAATTGGGTTAAGAAATGGTGGAACCAATAAGTACATATTGGCAATGAAGATATGGAGTTGGGGAGTCACATTATGGCCAATACGGTGGGTCAGGAAGGTAAAGCCAGCTGTGGAATAGAAAACAACAATGACACAGACGTGGGAGCCACAGGTGCCTAGAGCTTTAAGACGTGCTTCTCGAGAAGGAAGACGGAAGACTGCTCTGAGGATGAGAACATAAGACAGAGCAATGAAGAAGCAGTCACAGGAACCAATGCCAAAAGCCATGCTGAGGCTGTAACGCTTGGTGGCTCCTGTGTCCGCACAGGCCAGCTTCACCACAGCCATGAACTCACAGTAGGTGTGCGAAATGATTCGGGTTCTGCAGTAGGGAAGCTGCTTGAGCAGGATGGGATGCGGGGAGAAGAAGGCTACTCCCCGCAGGACCACAGCAGCTCCCATTTTGGCAATGCGACTGTGTGTGAGAATGGTGGCATGGCGCAGCGGCTCACAGATGGCCACATAACGGTCAATGGCCATGGCCAAGAAGAAGCCTGATTCCATGGCAGTGAAGCTGTGGATGAAGAACATCTGGGTCAGGCAAGCATCCAAGGCGATGTCATGTGCTCCCAGCCAGAAGAGACAGAGCATGCGTGGGAGTGTAGACGTGGAGAGGACCAGGTCAGTGACTGACAGCATGCACAGAAAGAAGAACATGGGCTCATGGAGGCTGCGTTCTGCCTTCACCACCGCCAGGATGGTCACGTTGCCCACCACAGCCACCACGTACATGGAGCAGAAGGGAATTCCAATCCAGACGTGCAGGTGCTCCAGGCCTGGGATCCCTGTCAGCACGAAGGTGCTTGGAGAGAGCTGGGATTTATTATCTGGTCCCATGATTCTGCTGTCCTTTGTCTATGGATGGCGTCCTTCTGTTTGAGTAAACCTGTTTGGCTAAGATCATTACAACCGACTCTAAAAACAAATGCAGTAAGGAGATGGAAGAACCCGAAATATCATGTTAGAAATCTCCCAGGGTAGTTGAATGCAAGCTCCTTAGAGATACTAAAACTGTGCACCCAGACAATGAGAACCGATTATCAATAGAGAATATCATGAATATGCCAAAAATAAAACTTTGTTAACCATTATGTACAATAAATTATATATTTTTAATCCCAATTTCTTTTCATCATTAACCAAATAAACTTTTGATACATATATCAAATTTTATACAAAGAAACCATTTCCTTATTCTCTATCCTCATTTCCTTCTCACTGAGTTTTAGAAAGAAATTTGTGCAGCTTTAATTTAAATACTCTCAGAATTTTATTGAGATAGTCCATTCATCATATCTTTTTTCCTAGTGGAGCCTTGACAAGGTCCTGGTCGTTTTCTCTGGATTCTCCATCGATTCCTTGGTCATCCACATGGCCATCTTTCCACGTGCAATAGTGTCAGATATTTTTCGACTCAGTTATCTGAGTGGCATCTTCTCACTTCCACACCCACTTATTTGAAACCTAACTTTGAACAATTTTCCTTTCCTCTTGCAGCTCCTCTGCACGCTTCCTAATGTGCGCCATTTATCTTAACTTTTATTGCTTGCTTTTCTGGAACTAGTGTCATAACAGAGATTAATAAACCTGGACCTTCTTCTGAAATTTGCAGCATGAATTTGATTTCAGCATTTTAGATTTTTGGATTTTCTTTTTGATTTAGTTGATTGCATTTTATATGAAGTGAGGAGGAAGGAGACTTCTAATTAATTCCTTCTAACATGAAATAGTCTTTGCCTGGAGTCCTTGAATATGGTAATTCTTAGCTAGAAATAGTGTTTTTCAGTTTTAAAATTAAAAACTAGAACCCTGTATTCTTACAGATAATACAATACCATTACAGATAAATTGGCTGAGACACATAAATTCTAACAGATTTCCTCTTGGTTGCTAAGTTTTTGTTGTTCCAAATATTGCAAATTTCATTATGTTCTGTCATGGATGTTAAATATACTGACAACTGGAACCTGTCATTGCTTTGGGTTCCTTTAAATGTCAGAATCTACAAGATTATTTAATTAAATTTTGGCTTTGTATCTCAATTTCACAAATGTGCTATTGTAAAGCTTGTCTTAAAAATAGCACTATTTTTAAGAATTTATCATGTGTCACACCCTGAATTTAACAAATATTATTTGATGATGTGGTAGAACTGTGTTCTTTATCTTTAAAATATATTTGAAATGGGAGTTTAAACAACAAGATTATGCCTGTCAAAGAAATAATTTTAGCCTTTTGAATTGCAGGTTTATTCCATTAATATTCCTTATAACTGATTAGTAATAAATATGTGGAACTTGATAATAAGGAGCTTAATAGTATTTATACAGTTCATTCCCACTGTAATTAGTAAATCTGGCCAAGTATTCTATAAAATGGAGTATGCTTGCTGTTCAACATATTTAAAACAAATTCAGAGGTCATCAAGCCAACTTACATGGTTTTTAGATAAAACTTGAGTTTTATTTGGAAATTTTTAAGTTTAACTTGGGCTCCATAGATGAATATTTAATTAATTTCTTTACCATATTATGACAATTTTCCCTTAAAGTAGACTGGAAATTCATGAACTTCCATGTAATGTTATCATTTTTGGTTTTATTTTTAATTGTTTTCATTCTTAGCATAGGCTCTTCTTATGTCTTTTTCTTATGGGTATTTAGAAAGTCCTAAAGTTGCCTGACGCCTACTACTTATGTTTCCTTTCTCTGTTTCCCATTCTGGAGAATGGATACAATAAAGATTATTGAAAGATTAAGTTGATTAATATATATTAACAACTTGGAACTCTACAAGCATTATCATTTGTTTATTATTTCATTATTTCATAAGAACTGTGGATCCAGTAAAGTGTCTAAGACATAACACAACCAGATTGGAAAATTGGGTAAAAATCCACCCTTCCAGCCTTTGTGTCAATTCCTTTCTGTGTTCTAAATGGGATATAAACATTTTATAACTATTCACCAAGCACACCATCTTTCTTTGGATAATGATTCTTTTTTCACATCGTCTTTTGATGATCAACCCAGTCTTCTATTTCATTTTCCTTGTAGGATTTAATCTAAGTAGAATTTCATCTAAGGCTCCATGATTCCTTGCTAGATTACCTCATATAGAAATTTATTATTTTCTGTGCTCTCATTGAAATTTCACAATTTTGCTCTTTTTGAAAGGCTTAACAAATTGAAGAACATTTTATTTATTGATATGCAATCATAGGTTATAAATTATTTTCTTCAGTGTGAATTGTCTTAGAAATTATAGTGACAGGCATTACCATGATCTAATCCAAAGGCTATGAATGGGTGACTTTTTAAAGAATTATAGAGGGCAGAAGATTGTCCAACTTTAATATTAAGTTTCTAATATAGTCTATAAATTTCTATTGGAAAAATACAAATAATATTATATTGAACAAAAAATAGTCACCATTTTTCATGTTCTTTCTTGACACACAGTTTCCATAGCCAAAACATCTCACTTTTACCTTTGGCTGCTTCCTGTCCTTTCCACTGTGGGTGGTTTTGCTCTCTGAATCTTAAGTCCTCTGTCTTTGAGCAATTGCTGCTGAGAACTCAAACCCGAGTTCCAGTTGGTCTGGAATAGTTTGGCTAAATTAGACACAGGAAGAAGTCTTCTAAATCTATTGAAAATTGACATTCTCTGTAATTCATTGAATATGTAGTTAAATGGACAGGGTGAATTTAGGGAAAGAAATGACTTGGAGTTAGGCTCAAACCATAGGCAGGCAATGGAATACTTGCTCTGTTGTCTTGACCTTCTGGCTGATGCCAAAGCCACGGCCTGGTAGCATGTCTGCCAGCAGAGCATCTCCTCACAAAGTGCTGGTTTCATCCCCTCCAGTGGGTGATTCTTACTTATAGCAAAGTAGAAGTAGGTGTGCATTCTACATGACTCCAAAACTAGATCCTTAGCTATCATACTGTGTTCCTTCCAAAACCTTATAAATGAAATGAACCTCTAATATTTATTTAGGTAAACAAAAGATACCTAGACATCAGAGTTTAGGAAAAAGAAGGGTATCCTGCAACCTCTTCTCAAACAGAAATAGAAAATTGCGGGTCTTTTATAGGTCAGTTTTACTGGTATGTCATGGAAGACACAGGCAAATCGCACCTCACTGAAGGTGGCTCCTGAATGAATCCTTACTTATCTAGGGAATAGAACACCATCATGTCCAAGATATTCACCCAGAGCAATGTAAAACTAGATAGAAATATGTTTCTTCCCCTACTTAAAAAAATGTGGCATCAGAGAGACAAGCAGATTTTTGCTTATCTCACTTATCTGCTGTTTCTCATAAGGATCCATAAATTTTGTATGTTCCCACACATACACAGATCGTTTTAGACAGGACTTTTCAATCTTTCTGATACTACATAAAGGCTCCTACAAGGCTCATGACATCAATATTCTGATACCTTTAGTCAATAGGTTCACTTTTTAGACTGAAATCATACTTAAAAACAAAGGAAACAGTTAGTTAAACCAACTAAAATGTGCAGTCATAACCTCCGTTATGACTTAGTTATTATGACTCCATTATTAGCTTAGTAGAGTGATTAACAGGGAAAAATGAAAATTCTTCTTTAAAAGAGCCATTCAGGAGATATCTTTATTTTATAACACCTTCATCCTGGAATTCTTTCTATACATTTTACTGCTGCTTACCTCTGTAGACTATCTAGTTTGATGATTATTTAATTAAAATCAATAATATTTTAAATTAATGGCTTTGTTAAAGTAAATGTAAGAAAATGATGGTAGGGTTATTTCATGAGACTTGACACATTTATATAAAATGTAAAATTTAAATCAGCATAAGCATGCTTGTCTTCTGAAACCTGTATCATTTCTATTTGGTAAACAATATTCAGAATCCTCTATAGCTTAAAATTCATAGTTAACATAACTAAGCCTGTAGAGGTCTTGGGTGTTTTAGGAAATAAAGTAGAAATTGATGGGTAAAGCTTGTTCCTGATCAATTTTTCATCTTATTAACTAAGACACATTTCTACCTACCCCTGAATATTCTTCCTCCTGCAGGAAGTAGTCTGAGTGATAAACTTCTTGTGCTGAAGAGATCAAAAGCTGGAGTCTGGCTATTTCTGCCCTAAGATCCGTCCTGTGCTGGTAACTCGCTAGTAATTCTAATTCAGAATGTCCATCACTCTATAACAGATGTACTATACATCATTTACAAAAGGAGGCATTTCGTTGACAATGACTATGATCATTATACTAGGAGTATTCTTAGAATGGAACATTACCGTTCTGAAGTTCTCATAATTCTCTAAGTACATATAGTGTAGCCTTGTTTAATTTTCATGCCCAATATCTCTGTTCATTCCAATTTAAAAGCTGTCAGTTCTCCAGAGAGCCACCTTTGATAAGCAGATCCACAGCATGCTCTGCTAATAGAAGCAGGAGTTAATGGCTCACTCTGTATTAATCTCAGATGAAGCAATGATTACTAGTCCTCTGTTTCTGGGTCCCAATATGAAGCTGCAGGATCTGAATTGATGTTAGGAAAATTAATTATCATGAACTGTCCCTTAATATAATTAATGCAGACATGGTTTCCCCAAGATGCTTTAGGTGCTCTGATATCCAATATAGCTGCCTAATATATCCAAGAATGTCTTATCATGATTCTTTATGATCACAATACTAGGATTTTACATTCAGTTTCTAAGTTTTCCTCTAAAGAGTGTGCTCTGGATCTCACTGGTATCAGTGTATCTCATTCTGTTCCTCAGATAGTATTACAAATGTATGACTTGTCTACTTCCATAATCTCAAGTTCAACTCACACATTTTTGGCCTGGTATTTTCCAGATCCTGCTTGTTCCTTTCAGTATTGCACTGTCATTAAAAACCCACCCTCACTCTGTGTCTTCTTGAAATTAACACTTTCTACTTTTATCTGAAGAAATCCAAAGTCAGCCTCTTCTGTTTGACTTGAACTAATTTGTATCTTCTCTGGATTTTCTCTCTTTGATATGATCACCATTATTAAATTAAAATTTCGATCTCTCACCCTTGCCCTCATTTCTCTCTACATATATAGATATAGAGATAGATAGATAGATAGATAGATAGATAATCATGTATCTACAACAGAGCTGTTCTGTTAGAGTAGCAAATCATTATCATAAATTTAACTGGTCAAGATTATAAAACCTCTGTCTATTGAATGACCGACATTTCCAGTTTCACTGGTCAGTCACCTGGTCTTAGGACCTCCCCTAGGAAGCAGGGTCCTCTTAAGTCATGCTAAATAGATAGGTAGAATACCTACCGCTTTAACCAGATAGTGTACTTTTCCTGCCTGGAATCACACCTCCTAGAGCAATGCTTCTGAATCTGACTGCAGACATTTGGGTCTCTCTAAATCGGCCTGCTTTTCTGTATTCTTCAGAAAAGCATAATCTCTCCTTTTCTTCTTCATATCCCTTTGATGAACGTGCTGTCTTTCACATTTTTGCTGCCCTAGCTTCTTGTGTCTTTTACTCTCTCTCAAGCTTCCTTCTCTCTGACGTGTGGCTGACAGTCAGCCATGGTCTGACGTCCATGCTGGCCGTAAACCCTCCTGGCTTTTTTCTTTATCCCTTCTTTCTCCTCACAGCAGCTGTGGAGATTGCCAGCTTGACTGCCTTGAGGATTTTTCTTTAAAATTCTAAAAAAAAAATGCCTTCAAATTTTGTTTGATTTCGTTCTTAAAGTCTTTTGTGAATGAGACTAAGAACCTTCTAGTGCATGCCCTTTCTTCCTGTTTCAGTTCTAGGAATACACTTTATAATAATCAAAGCAATAATAAGGCCATCGGCTCTCCTTAACCCATTCTTTAATCTAAATGATGTGAGGACGTGAGAGAATCAGGTCAGTTCCCTCATATAAACATTTAAATGCTCCATACATAAGAAATTTAAGAACAATTTCTTTCTCTTGTTGACATTAGAAAGGGAATAACCTCATCCAGACTCATTATTACGGAGAATGAAATGTCTCCACAGGCTCTTGTGTTGAAAGCTTTGATTCTGGCTGTTACTGAGACCTTGGTGTTACCTTGTATTTGATGTTTTTTAAAAAATATTTTTATTTATTATTTTTATGTGTATGAGTATATGTTAAATGTACCCATGTTGTGCAGTACCTTCAGAGGTCAGAAGAGGGTGTCAGATCCCCTAGAATTCGTTATGGAGAGTTGTTAGCCATCATGTGGGTGTTGGAAATTGAACCCAGGTCTTCTTCAAGAGTAGCCAGTGCTCTTAACTGTTAAGCCACCTCTCCAGTCTCACCTTTGTTGTTTTTTAATCTCTCTCTCTCTCTCTCTCTCTCTCTCTTTCTCTGTCTCTCTCTCCTGTCTTCAGTGAAGTGAATCATCTTCTTCACTTGCTCCTGGGATCATCATTATTTGATGATCTGCCTGGGTACACAGGACCAAGGAGCCGTGAGCCGAACTCTTTGACACTGTGCCCAAATGAATGAGTCCTCTCTGTGTGTTGTTTTGATCGCATATTTGGTCACAGAAATGAGCAAATTAGTAAATGCACCACCAGACTATACATTCAGAGACATCCTTTGTCTAGTCATTTATATGTGATAAAGTCTTCCTGGGATTTATGTAGCTCTCTGCATTTTAACTTTTATGACCTAGACTAGCTCTAAGTTCTTAGGTTATATTCCTCATGATCTTTCGTATTTAACCTTGTGAGAAAGGGGACACACAGGGCTCAGTATAGAGATCTCTCTCTCTCTATTCTTTCTCAGAAGAGTGGGCAGGACTCATTGTATATTCCAGATTGGCTTTTAGCTGTAATTCTCCTGCTTCTGCCTCTTGAGTGCTGAGGTCAGAGGCCTGTGCTATCACACCTAGCTAGTGGTCTTCTTTAGGCTGTAATGTCTTTACATTGATGATGATGATGTGGAAATTTTATTAACTTTTCATATCAGAGTAACTCAATAGATAAATAGATGTTTTCACTTAATTCTCTTAGTATGTGATTACTGGAGACTGAAGTCTGCAATCTGATCAAATAACTATCTACGATCAAGAGGGGGCAATAGCACATGTCAGCTTTATTTTAGGGATACTTTAAAAGGCTAGCATTTAGGTGGGATTTGGGAGGAATTTCCTCAAGTAGAAGATCTTCCATATACGGTAGGGGCTGTGGTTCATTAAACAGTGGAAAGACTGGGAAAGGCAGTTTTGCATGACAGGGGACATCACCTAGCTTCCTGTAGGTGGAGTCTGTTTGGAGTCCTCTGATAGGCTGTGAAAAGACAAAACTGTAGCTCAAGCTCAACTGTGTAATAGAACCTATTTCACAACTTCAGACATCAGTTTTAAATAGGTCAAGATTCATGTAAACTAATGTTATATCCATGTAATGACAGCTTTACAAGTGTATTAGCAAACATAACCCAGTAGATAGTGAAATTTATTCAACTTGTGTGATCAATCAAGTCATAGATCAAATACTTAATCTTTGTCCTCAAGCACCCTGAGCCCTTCGAATAAAAAAAATATATATAAAATTAAAGAATTCATGATTGGAAGATATTATTGGCTCTGCTATAAAAATAAATGCACTGTTTTTCTCTATGGAACAAGACTGAAGGCTATTTTTAAATCCATTAATCTTTTAAACCATCAAATACTATTTATACATAATATTTATCATGTATCACATGTGGTTTAGGAGGATGTATACATTGAAGAATTATTAAACTAATTTATGAAGTTCCTCATATACTTTTATTGAGAACACTCAATATTTTTTCCAATACATACTTTTTACTGAATTTATGTGCAGTTCATGATTATTAATAATATTTATGTCCTTCCCTATCAACATACCCTACACCCTCTACCAGATTTCATGTGTTCTGTCATATGTTAAGCCCTATGAGTCAAGTTTGTGTCCGTATTGGAGACTGGCTGGTGTATCTTGCATCACTCTCTTAAAGAAGAACAATACCCCTTAGCTAGTAGTTCTACTTGTAAGGCTTTCTCCTGTCCTTTTCAATTGCCTTATTAAACGTTTTAATTCCATCTTCATGTTGGCTTGGGTTTTCTTCAACATTTCTATCTCTTTTGTGAATTTTCTTTTCAAGTCCTGAATTATTTTGTCACTTAATTTGATTGCACATTTGTATTTTCTTGAACCTTGGTAAGAAATTTTTTTTCCTGTCCTCTTTAATTTCTCTAAGTTGTTTGTGTGTTCTTTAAAGTCATTGAATTTTTTTGATCATGTTTGTAATTGGTCTTTTAAATTCTGTATCCTGAGTGTCCTCTGGGTACTTTTCATTTTAGTACACTTAAGTAGGTCCCATAGATTTTGGTGGGGACATAGTCTCTTGAATTTTATTATTATTTGTGTTTTAGCATTATGATTTGGGCATGTGGATTCTTTTGTTGGTTGTGTGTCTGATGTATGATATGAAATTCTAGACTGTCTTTTGTTTGGTTTAAAACTTGGTTCTTTTTACATTCTTGAGCAACCTGGTTGGTTTTTTGTTAAGTATGAGTAGTTGGTCTGTGTTTCAAGTTCTCACTTTTGATATCCTATTGGCTGGGCAGAAGGGCTCCAATCTGAGTAGTAAAGAGTACTCCAGTAGGGTGAAGAGGCCTAGGGACGATTCAAGACAGTGGGGATCCTTTTCCCAAATCTAGCATTTTCAGTTTTTAAACTTTAACAAACAGGAAAATGTGATAACTGTTTTTTTTTTCTTTCTCAAGATTTTGAGGAAGTCATTTCTCATAACTGACTTTGTTGAGATGAAAGTAAAATGAAACAGACTTTCTGAAATGTAAACTACTGGGCAAGAATCAAATTAGCATAAACATACCATAAACTGCAAAGGTAATTTCATAGAAACACATTTTAAAATTAATTTCTGTTATCAAAGATAAATTTAGAGTCTGAATTTATTCTCTTGGCTCCCTTCTTTCCCCCTACAGATATCGTGATTTGTTTTTGGAGACAAATCAGTGTAGTCAGAATGAAAGCCAAGGCCTATATGAGTTATGATACATTCATGCTTTAGGAGGCCATAGGAGAACAGGGATGTCCTGTGTTAAGGGACCTTATTCTTTCCAGGAGTCGGGGTGATGGTGGAACTACCCATCAGGTGATGTCATATACCCATCTGCCTGCAGGCAGGAAATACTTAGTGCTGACCAAGAAACTCTGTCTCAAACAAGACGGAAGGCAAGGACCAACAAAGAGATGGTATAATCACCTCAACATCTGCAATATGGCACATGTCTACCTTCCCCCACTCCATGCAAACACATACAAAGGTGTTTTAAAATGAAGAAAAAATATGACCACACATTAAAAAGAGGATCAAATCTGTGACAGTTCTACCAAGTTTAAGACAAACTGAAGTTTTATTTAACAAGGTAGATGGGCAAAGGACATTAGCTAAAATAATCCATAAGCAGAGAATTAATTACTTATAAACTTCTCAAAGCTCATAAACTTTCAGCCAAGTAGACTTTCTTTTATTTATAGGCTGTCATAAACCCTCATGTACAGGCTTTCTAGGTTTCACTTTTATCAGAAGACTTAAGTGAGGTCATTCTGGATTAGAAATCCAGATAGCATTAGTCTTTGCAGGAGAGTGCGACAGAGAGGGGAAATCAGGCACCCTGTAGCCTGTGTTTCCTGTCCTGTCAGGACTCCTGGCAAACACAACCCAGAATCAGCAAGCTCATATTGTTATTCTCTTTATTCCCAAGAACTCCTGTTTTATACCCAAGAATTCTTTACTTTCAGATTCTTGAATGATTTGTGCATACCACTCACAGATTTATGTCCCTTGCCTTAATTATTGACAATAAAAAGTGTTTTGAAAAAAAATATTATTTGTGTTTTATGTGTATGAACACATCCATGTCATGCAATGTCCACAGAGTCTAGAAGAAGATATTACATCCTGGGGAACTAAAATTAGAGGGTTTTTATCCTTGGTGTGGGTGCTGGGAATCAAACCCAGATCCTGTGCAAAGGCAGACCATACTCTTAACTGCTGAGCCATCTCTCTAGTCCCCATCAAAACTTTTAAGGGGTAAATATTCCTGATTTCCATAAGATAATATATCTGTAGATAAGACAAATAAGATAATAAATCTTATTTACAAGGTATACCTTTCCTGAAGGTAAAAATAAAAAAGTTAGTCTTTCAAATTACTGGAACAAAGAAAAATCAAGAAAGAAATCACAGTTGCAGGTTCAAAAAAACGTGACCATTCATATTGACTGAATTCACTTAAATAGGGAAACATGCAATTAAAAATGGATTATAGCTGTTTAGTCAATGTAAATGATAAGCTGTTTGTAGAATGTATCTGTCTTCTCAATAATTTCTTTTAACTCCATGTTGTGCCTAAAGTCATTTTGTTTGCTGATCCCTTTGGTACTTATAAGGGTCCAGGACTCATGTTCTGATTCTTTGGAGAATTGAATACTGACATGGTTGTGTCAGATATAACGCCACCTGTCTTTATCAGTGGAAGCCACAGCACTGTCTTTGTTATAATTTGCAGCCAACATTAACTCTATAAAGATTTGAAGAAGCACATCCTATCAGAGGTTAAGAAAGTAGCTTAGGTGTTCACATACTCCTAATGGAGACTGTTGAGGAAGATGGCACCAAGTCCCAGAATATTCATCTCACTGTCTTTTAAAAATTAAAGATACAAGAAATGGGGGATGGAAACAACTTGAATAGAGTGTGTTTCACAATATGTTTTATTGAGGATATCTTAATTTATCAAAGATACATGGTTTACTTTGTTTCACTGGACCTCTCTACATGTTCTGTTCCCAACATGGTCACATTCAATATATCACCTCTGTCTGATTTTCAACATTGTTTGTCATGTTCTTTGGTGTATAGAGATGTGTGGGTAAGTCTAGCTTGTAGTCAGCCCCCAAATTATCAAAATATCTAGGTTATCTCTTGATTAAATAAATGCTCCCTGGCAAAACATTAAACCAAAACTCAGCAACAAACAAATGACGAAAAATCTAGCAACATAAGTCTGTCAACTGCGCTTGTTTAACTTTCCTGGTATCTAATTGGTTTTCCCAGAAATATGAGGGAAAGATAAGATTTTCAACACTTAAACCTAATGTGCATCACGGAGGTTGTAGTATTTGGAAGGACAACTCCAGAAGAGCCTAAAGAAATTATTTTTATACAAATGTAATTTTTTTTGGTCTTTTGAGGTAAGGTCTCTCTGTAGTCCCAGTGGTATGTGACAATATTATCAATATTTTAATTATTTTCCCAGTTTCAATCCTCAATACTCTATTGAGGTGGAAATTCTCTTTTCTTTTCTGGTCTATTGTTTGCTTATCTGAGATAGAGTGTCATTACCCATCAGGACTGGTTTGTAACTCTCTATGTAGAATAGGTTAGGCTCTAACTTGTGATCCTTCTGCATCTGTCCCTCAAGTGCAGGGACTAAAAGCTTTTGATGTGCTGATTTGATTGTTGTAGTGTTGGACCATTCTACATTTACTGATTGGAAACTTGCGCTGTGTCAATTATGTGTATGTATGCAATGTTCTTTGAATTGAGATACTAAAAAGTAATCTCTTATACACATTTTATGTAACTTTAGCAGTTTTAAAATTTCCAATAATACATGCTTTTAAAATATTTTAAAATATTTCTATGCTTTTCAAAGCTCTCATTTTTAAATGAGTTGCTAGACTGTTTTATTACATGTTGGTTACCTCAAAGAGTAAAGAAGTTAATTTACTACTCACTAAGTTGTAAGTAAGACTGAAAAAAGGCAAACGCCCAAAAATTTACATCTGCTGGTTTTATTTGAATTCAGACTTTTCTAGTACAGGAAGAAATTCTCCCATATGAAAGTCAAATAAAACATGTGGTATCCATTGGAAAAATACCTTAATGTCCATTATAATATAATAAAATAGTACTTGTATGATTTCCTTCAAATATTGTTACTCTCTCTACAGACAATTTCAGAATCATCAAGCAATTTTTATTCTCAGAAAACTAAAAACATGGTCTCGAATTTTCTTGGTCCTAATACCATAAACAATTGGATTAAGAAAGGGTGGTACCAGGAGGTACATATTGGCAATGAAAATATGAATTTCAGGAGCCACATTCTGACCAAAGCGATGGGTCAAGAAGGTAAAGACTGCCGTGGAATAGAAAACAAGAATGACACAGACATGAGAGCCACAGGTGCCTAGAGCTTTAAGACGTGCTTCTCGAGATGGAAGAAGAAAGACTGCTCTGAGGATGAGAATGTAAGACAGAGCAATGAAAAACCCATCACAGGAACCAATGACAGATGCCACGCTGAGGCTGTAACGCTTGGTGGCTCCTGTGTCCGCACAGGCCAGCTTCACCACAGCCATGAACTCACAGTAGGTGTGCGAAATGATTCGGGTTCTGCAGTAGGGAAGCTGCTTGAGCAGGATGGGATGCGGGGAGAAGAAGGCTACTCCCCGCAGGACCACAGCAGCTCCCATTTTGGCAATGCGGCTGTGTGTGAGAATGGTGGCATGGCGCAGCGGCTCACAGATGGCCACATAACGGTCAATGGCCATGGCCAAGAAGAAGCCTGATTCCATGGCAGTGAAGCTGTGGATGAAGAACATCTGGGTCAGGCAAGCATCCAAGGCGATGTCATGTGCTCCCAGCCAGAAGAGACAGAGCATGCGTGGGAGTGTAGACGTGGAGAGGACCAGGTCAGTGACTGACAGCATGCACAGAAATAGGAACATGGGCTCGTGGAGGCTGCGTTCTGCCTTCACCACCGCCAGGATGGTCACGTTGCCCACCACAGCCACCACGTACATGGAGCAGAAGGGAATTCCAATCCAGATGTGCAGGTGCTCCAGGCCTGGGATCCCTGTCAGCATGAATGTGGTTGTGGGGAGCTGGGATTTATTGGCTGGTCCCATGGTTCTGCTGTCCTTTGTCTATGAATGGAGTCCTTCTGTGTAGAATACAGTTGTTCTGCTAATGTCATTGCAACCAACTCTGTAAACAGATGATAGAGGAAGACCCAAAACACCCCATTAGGACACTATCATAGGTCTAAGGACATTGTAAAAAAAATCCATAATTATATTGGATAAAGTATAAATAAAAATATAACATATACACCCAGACATCACACCGTACACATTAAGTCAAGAATGTCCTGTATTTTAATAAATAGTAATTCTTATAATTCTCCTGTGTGTGTCAACACGACATTTCCATATCTCATTTTTTGAATTCAGGATTACTTTTAATTTTTAAGAAATTAGTTTTACATAGAAACAGAGTTTCAAATGGAATGTTTAAGAAATAGTTTTCTAATTTTCTTTCATAATACTATACCTAACTATAACAGCCCTGATTTTATATGTGTGCTTTATGCTTTATTTATTTCACACTGTCCGTTGGATCATGTTTTATGAATACTGTCACAGAATTCCTCACCAGGGAAACATTTTCTTGAGGCCTATAGACTTGTATTTCCTGGATGCCAATCTTTCTGAAATTTGAATTTGACACATTTTTTCCCTAACAAGTTCTCTATTTTTCTTAAATTAAAATTTCTTAATTTACATATTTAGGCTATTTTAAGCCTAAATTTCAGAAAAGAGTTTTCTTCTTCATCTTACTCCCTATTGTGTCCTGTGCTCTTTAGCTTTAATTACAGTGAAAGTATTTGACAGGGGAGGGGCTCTTGTACTTCTCTCAGTATATTTATTATTATTGGGACCTCAGTTATATGAAATGAAGATAGTATTACCCAGATGTTCATAACATGAAAAAAACATTGTCATAGAACATGTCATTAGCAAATATGTTTTATGTATGTTAATTTTATCTGCAAATGAAGATCTTTTAAATACTATTTTTTTCAATTTTACCAGTTATAAACTTGAAGCCTAGCATGGCATATATAATGCAATAGTATCACAAAAGTATTGTCTGAGCCATGTGCCTTCTGATATACTTCGTATTGACTCTAGAGTTTGCTTCAAATCTATAAAACTTAAAGTTTCCTTTTACCAAGGTTAAATGTAGTCAATTATGAACTCCCAATATTAAATATTTCTTTCGCAATCATCTCAGGATGATTGACAGAAAATGCTTAAAATAATAAGGTTGGCATTTTAACTTGATATAGTTTACATAATAATTTAAAACTTACTGTTAACTAATGATCACATTGAACACCCTAAACTGAATTAGTGTTTTATTTTGAATTTCTAGGCATATGTTCTACAACTGCACAAAAGTCAGGGTTACGTAGATGTGAAATAGTTCATACAATTAAGGTTCTGTATCTGATCCTAAAAGTAAGGTTATTCCTTTCACAACATACTCTATATTCCCTTGATTAGTAAAACTTTATTAATATTGAACTTAATAGCAATTACATTTAAAGTTAGACCCCTGTGAATTACATAATAATTTTGAAATCTGATCAGACTTTCATTAAACTGGAATATGCTTACATTATTTGGTATTTGAAATAAATGTTAAGAACATTAATCTGAGTGGCTATTTTATTAGAGAATCTTCCAGTGCTGTTGGCATTTTTCTAGTCTAACTTACACATTATGAGGCACTTATTTACATCATCACTTTCAGTTATATATTGTATCACAAGAAACTTTGAAAGTTCCCATCATCACCAGAGATCACAAACAATGCTATTCCTTATTTGTTTCCTTTTGCATTTCTTTCTCTCCTGGTGCGGTTTCTTTCTAAGCCATGTTAATAAATGTATTTACCACTAATAATGTTTAAGTTTCCCTATACATGTGAATCATGTCTCATTCCTCACCTTTTCTATCTGAGCAGTGGGAAAACAAAATCTTGTTTAGAAGATTCATTTCATCAAAACACGCCAACAATGTAGAACCCAGCCATACACAAAGCAAGAAAATAAACCGAGCTTTGGAATTTGTTGACTTTTTTCTTATCCCCCAGAAAATATGGATTCAATGAAAAGCCTAAATAAGGACATGAGACAATCAAATTTACATTTTAGATAACAAAGCAAAGCCTTCTTGTAATCTTCACCAGCCATTTTGTTTTTCCAGCACCCAGAGGATAACAACCAACTTCTAACTATTCCTCATGTATTAGGCTTCTCTTAAAAATTGCTTTCCCCCACAGACTCTTTAGATAGTGATTCCCATCTTCCTCTGCATTTCCTTTTGCCAGTTTTTGCTCATCTGGGAGCCTCTGGAGCAAATGGACTGCACAGGTATCTTTCTACTGTATTATTTTAAGCATAAATGTGCCATTTTGTTGCTCTTACTGCATTCTCTCCCCCTGTTTATACTTGCTGAGCATATCTAACAAACTGCTGAGCAGTATATTTTAATATATTATTAGGACAACTCACTCATAAAAATAAATATATCTCAAAAGAGTTCTAGCATAGAGGAGTCCCCGTGACTTAACCTGACTGGGGGATTCCATTTGACTCCAAAGGTGTATTTAATGCTGCTTCCCTAAACTATGAGTGCAATGCTATTGCTAGTATTAATTTAGATTTATGTGAGATGATGAATAAAATATACCAGTGTTCAGAAATAAAATGATCCCTTTTCCCCTAGTGAAGTGAAAACAGCTCTCCTTCCTTGGTAGATGATTCTCATTTCTGTGTCTCATTGCTTTATATTGTGGAGTTGAGAAACAGAGGCATGGCAGCACACTGAAGGTGAATTCCAATCAAACACTAGGTGTGAACGTGTGAAGACCTTCATGTTCAGACAGACATAAAGTTAGTGACAATTCTCTGTTATCTTAAAAAAATTTTAAGGTTAATGTTTTGCTTCAGAGAAGCCCTGCTGTATTCTCACAAGCCTGGACACCAGATCAACTGCATCTGTTATTTAATTCACATGGAATCATGAATCATGTTATAGTGCAGTCACAGCCCCAAACAAATAGAGGCTCCTTGTATTTTCCTAACAATATATATTTTCCTTCAAACGTGTGGCATCAATGTTCATTTAGTTCAAAATAACAAATACATTTAAACTAGACTATATTTTAAAAATAAATCAAATAAAAATATGATTCCTATGAAAATATGCCCTGAATTTTCCTTTCTAGATTTCAGATCAGAAGTCAAGTTTGGGGTAGGTAAGTGCTAGAGTGGGAGAAATGAACTTTTCTTGTAAACATCAGTTCAGAAGAATGCCAAATGACTCTAACAGTTTTAGTATGGGATTCGTTGCTTGATTTTTACACTTTCTTGTATCTATAATTTTAAAAATATGAGGGTTAATTGAATCAGTAATATATTTTGAGACAGAGTCTTATGTGGACTATGCTGCCCTTGAAATAGTTAATGTAACATAGGATAACATTGAACTTCTGATTCTTGCTTTACCTCCCACAAGCAGGGATTACAGGACCCTGATACCACTCTAAACAATAAAAATATTCTAAAATATTTTTATTAATCTTTCTAAACTGATTTAGAAAAGTGCCTTTAGATATTTTATATATACATAGACAGTGAGAACCTAAATCAGGCTTAACATATCAGTGTTCACAAAAATTCATAATTTCATTATGATGAAAGACTTCAAACTTTTTAGTCAAAATGTTTCTTTTGATTTTAATAACAGTTAATATAACTAAGAAAATACAATGATTTGAAGTCTTTTGTAAAGAAGCTGAGGGTATGGTGGCACACACCTTTGATCCCAGAACATGGGAGGCCAGCCTGGTTTGTGTAGTGAGTTCCAGGCCATCTGGGGTTACAGGGAGATCCAGCTATCTCAAAACCAACAGCAAAAAAAAAAAAAAAAAAAAAAAAAAAAAACAGAGAAAAGAAATTTAGAGAAGAGCAAGAGCATTCCCTGTCACTTGCTTTTTCTCAAGTGCTCCCCTCAATAAAGGAGACATTATTTACATTACACCTAAATATTATTTCCTCTAGTGGTAGATCTTACCTTTGTGAAGATGTCATCATTTTTGAAATGCAGATATTAACTAAAAGCTGACAGCTCCTGAAAGCAACCTTCTATATGGAGCACACTTAATGCTCACTCAGCTAACATCAGCTAGTACAGTTCACTGTAGATTCCATCTGATTAATAGTTATAGATGGAAGAGCAATTAGTGGCCCTCTGGGATATGGGCCATTTACCCAAACTACCGCAGCTAAATTACTTTAAAATAAAGTAATTATTATGAAGATCCTTTAAGATAATTAATAGAGATACTGTTTTCACAATGTCTTCTGGATACATTTGTATTTAGAATACCTACTGACTGTATCATAAAAATTAGAATTTTAGAGCCAAATAAAATTCAGCTCTGTTCTCTTTCTTGTGCAAAGTGCTCACTTTGGTGGATTACAATGAACTGTATCCCAAGTGATCAACAGACATCTTCTCATTAGGGTGAAGGGTATTTGGTGCCCACCTCAAAGCCAGTGTGAACTAGATTATTAGTAAACCCATGTACTGGATTCCCAGTAGACTGTGAGCACTAATATTCAAGAAGCCAGTCTGGAGGGGCTGGAAAAATGGCTCAGTAACTAAGTGTGCTGGCTTCTATTGTAGAAGACCTGGATTCAGTTTCCAGGACCCACAAAGTAGCTACCAACTATTTATATCTCCAGTACCAGGGGATCTAGTGCCCTCTTCATCGTACACACAGGTATACTTATATACATGGCAACTAAACACTCACACACTTAAAAAATCACAATTGAAATAACCAGTATTGTTTGAGGATCTGTGGAATATCTCTGGTCAAGAACTCCAAAAGAGACTTCATTCCTGGCACTGACATTTTTATTTTCTAGCCTGAGGTGCCTGTTAGAGCCATTGCACTCTTGTTAGGGTAACTACATTTAAACTCTTTTTGCATTGTATATGCACATTGAGAAAAGCTTCCATAGTAGGTTTGCATTAGACTCATTCGAAAGGCCTTTAACATTAGAGACACCTTCCCATTCTTCTTCCTTTTCACATGGTCTCCCATTCCTACTCCATCTAACCTGTCTTATCCTCTTTTCCTTCTTTCCCATTTATATCCCTGAATTCTATCTCCCCTCTCATCATCCCGTACTAGCTTCCTGGCCCCTATAGATTTTCCAATTGAAACACACCTATCTCAAGATTTAACGCTAGCATCCACTTAGAAAACATGCACGTTTTGTCTTTCTGGTTCAGGGTTCAGGGTTAATTCAATTATGATGTTACCAGTACCATCCATTTACCTAAAAATTACTTAATTTTGTTTTGTTAATGCCTGTGTAATATTCCATTGTGTAAATGCACTATGCTTTCATTATTCATTAATCAGTTGAGGGACATCTAGGTTGCTGAAGACAAAATGTATATGAAGGTCAGAGGACAGTTTGCAGGATTTTGTTCTCTCTCCCACCATGTGGATCGTGGGGATGGTACACTTATATGGTACCTTCTCCTGTCAAAGCTCAGGGATCACTGTGAAGAAGAGGGCAAAAGACTGTAAGAGTCACAGGTGGTAAGACAGGAAACAACCCAAGGGACCTGTGTTGCCTGTACACACAGGGCAGTTACATATGAACTCACAGCATCTGTGACAGAAGAGCTGTATAAACTCAATCCAGGCAGGGTCTTAGAATGCAAATGGGAGACGGGCAGGAAACCCCAGCTGTAGTTAGTTGAGGATGTACTGGCAGTTGATAAATACTGAGAGAGAGAAAGAGACAGTGAACAGAGAGAGAGAGAGAGAGAGAGAGAGAGAGAGAGAGAGAGAGAGAGTGTTTTCCTTATTGATGTGACACCTGGTAGGTTGATCATACTCTAGGGGACAGACCCAAATCAAGGGAATCATGAATTGGATTTGAAAGGTCTTTAAAACAACAAATTAAACTAATCATCACCAACAAAACAATATAAGACTGAGGGGGTCGTAAGGAGGGTTGGAGAGGATAAAGAGGAGGGTCTGAATGTAAATACTGCATTGTGTGAAATTTAGTAATCAATAAAAAACTTTAAAAACCCAAACCAGACATTTTAAAACCAAGTGTGTATCAGTTGATAATTATTGAAATTGAATGATAAAACATGGGGATGTATAAAATAGTCTTTCTACATTTCCTTGTGTTAATATTTTCTATAATATAAGCTTTCCTATAAGTAACTTAAAAATTAAAATTTCAGCTAGCAAAGTATATAGCAATTTTTTTGCCAAGAGAAATATTTTCATATCAATGTAGATGATATTCTTTTACTGGACTTCTATGCATGACACTTAAAACAAAGCTAAACTTTGATAAAAGGCTGTTGTGCTTCTGACCTCAAGCTCAATCTTTATGTTTCCTTCAGACCTTCAAGTACATTCTCCCCTAATGAGCTTATCGCCCTGTACCAGTGTGGGAAAGACACATTTTGAAGCTGAAGTTCAGTTTAGGATAATGTGTTTTTTTTTCTTTTTAATTCTTTTTATTGAATATTTGAGACTTTCATAAAATATATTTAGATTTTATTTTGATCCCTCCCTAACAGCACCTCCTTACTACTTCAACTCAGTTTAATGTACACTATTATATATGTACACACACACACACACACACACACACACACACACACACATATATATATATATATATATATATAGAGAGAGAGAGAGAGAGAGAGAGAGAAAGGGAGATTAGAGAGAGAAAGGGAGATTAGGTCTTTCTTTACTATGGGAATAAACCATAAACCTTGCAGGACTGAGACTGAGGCACAAGGAAAGTGATGTGGTTTTCCAAACTGTTTCTTATCTTTCATGTTATTGAGGTTTACATATAATAAAGCATTATTTGTTAAATTCTAATTAGGTGATCATCCTCCACAAAGGAGTCAAGCCTTTGAGAGAATTTTTACCAGTACATACTACCAAGGCCTACCATTGCATTTTCAAAAAAACCAGAATTTTTTTTCTGGCATAGTCCAGGTATTAGTTTACCCTGGTTTATCTGATCTTATCTACTCTGCTCTGCACCTAGTGATTCTCAAGGAAATGATTTAATCTTCCTTTTTCTCTTCCTACTTTAGATTCCCATTCCAACGCCTGCTCATTCTTCCTTTGATCTCAGATTTTCTCATTTGTGTAGAATAATTAAATATTCGATAGTTACTGGAAACATTTTGTCAAGTGATCTTTTTGTTGATTTTGTTTTGTTCTTCTTTAAGGTAACCTAACCCATGGTATATTACCCAACTTTGGGGAAATTATCAATGAAACAAAATTAAGAACAAAACACTGTAAGACCTAGGTCTTCTTGTAAGTAAACAATGAAGCTTTAGGCTTCAAACTGTGATAAATATGAAGATAATACTGCTGATAAACACAGAAGTAGAAAGGAGAAGAAGGAGAGAGGTCTGTGTGTGCATAGAGGTAGTTTGTTCCTTTTCATAATGTGTCTACCAGGCAACTTGGTAATTTGAAGAATTTGATAAAGAGGTCATTGCAATGTGTGGACACTATGAGGAAAGGATACACACTGGTCTCTAAAGAAGTCTGCCTGCCATTCCTGATCTTCAAGGGACAAGGTGCTGAAATGAGATGCTGAGCAGAGATCAGAATAATAATCACCTCAGCTACACATTCTCCTGTGTTCCCATTACCTTTTAGTACCTGTCACTGGCTTTGTGAGGCCGGAATTCAGATAGCAAGACTATCTGTTCATACAGTTCATCACGGTCAGCACAGAGTGGTGATTGGCGGCACAAATAGAGTGTGCTCTTTTCTGAGACACCACCTCACTTTCATCTTTGTATCCATTCTCATACTTGGTAGTCTAGTTAGTGTACAACGTCTAGCACCAAGCGTGAACACTTCTTATATTTTCTTTATCTAGTGAGACATTCAGGCTTACCTAATGAGGTTTCCAGAGAACTTGGAAGTGAATGAAGCATAATTTTTACTTTCCCCTTTCCAGTCTATAACTGACAAATATATAAACCGTGTGGTAAGACTACATTTTCATTGATTAATAATACACATTCTTTGTCCCAGAGCTTGAGATCTTTAGTCTATCAAATTTAGATGATCTCGATGTGCATATGATTAATAACAAAAGAATAAATGAATCAAGGTGATTTTGAGAAACAATAAAGTCAGGGAAAAAATAAATTCAAATAATTTTTCACCAGGGAAACTGTGAAGACCTTTCTTTTGATAAATTTTATATCTCGTATCATTTGTTTGGATTATCAGTGAATGGTGAATTTTTTAGGAATTAACCACATTACTCCTGTAAGAACTATTATTTCTTTTGTGGTTGAATATATTAAAGACATTTGCACTCGAGAACTATGAAGCATAAATACATTAATTTAAACATAAACAGTCGCTGTACTAAATGGGACTAATTGAAAACACGACACCTGATGATGCATTTTTATCAATTGATACTTTACATTCCAATAATGGCCCATATTCAATCAGCCACCAGGCATTTAGACATCAATATTATGAAGAATATACAGGGAAATTATTCACTGAGAAAAGACTCTTGTTTTATAGTCAGATCAAAATCATATAATTTATTTCCTTGATAATAATTCTCTACCTTCTTTACAACGTTCACAGTAGAGGATCAGGAAATATGAAGGATAACATTGGCTTGGTTGCTTTTTCTCTGCCTTTTCTTCCTTCTCTTCAATGAATTTTTGTGAATTTCATACAGTGTGTTTTGATTTGCTTTAGATCCTATCCCCTTATTTTAAGGAAAGTACCTCAAACACCTGACTTTCATTTTGTATCATATTTTGCCATTGCATAGTCCTGCATTCAAAACATTTGCGTCCTCTGGGTTTTACGTTCTATGTTTTTCCAAAACTAAAGTCCTTAGTTCCCCATTAGCCATACCACAACTGAAAATTCCTTAATGTCCTCCCATGTAAACCACTACCTTATTTCATGTTGAATTAAATCATTTGTTCTAGAGGCAACATTTTACTTGCAGAGACAAATACGAATTTGAGACTCTTCAAAGTTCCTAAGCTGTAACATCCTGTTGCAATCAGCAAAAAAGGGTGGAACAAAATGTCTGTTAAGTCACTTGAACTACAACAGCGGCACTGAAAGAGTTACAGCCACTGCCTTGCGTTGTTCGTGGGGCCTGTGTCTTTTGGGATTGCAGGTGCTTTATAAATTAATCTTACTGTTCAAGGAATTAAACAGTCATTCATAGTGAGGGGAATTATTCTACCCTGTGTTTGGGATCCAGAAAATATTTAAGTGGGAGGAAATGGAGAGAACTTGAGAATCAGGAGAGGAAGGTACTCATGACAAGCAGAAGAGAACTGAGGCTGGGTTAGGAGAAGCACTTCTCTGTAGTTCGTGACATGCTTTGGACCAATTTATCTTTGTTGTTCATATCCATGCTAAAGTCTTCCAGTTTGTCTCAAGTTTTTCAGACTAGCAAGTCTTAAGCTGCCCAAGACTTTCATGGCAAGTGATCTTTGCCAATGGATCTGCATTTTTCCAGAAAATAAAGGGATGCTTTCAGATTTAACAGAGGAAATTGAATTTGTGAACTTATCCTCAAAAGAGGTGATAAATCCATAGGGATCAGTTTGAAATCATAGGTCAATAGCAATGGGTAGACGATGGTCAAATGAAGGCTAAGGGGATGCAGAGCACCAAGCGTGCCAGCTGCTCGTGAGAACACATGCTGCATACATGTGATGTTCAGGCCATCAGCATACTAACATGGCTTTTCAGATTCGTGATTACTGAAATCCCAGAATTTTCATCTTTGTCCAGGGGAAACTTTGGATTCTACCCCAGGCGCACTGATCTCTTTGAACACTTTGGCCCTGAGTAGAATGACAGTCCTTGGGTAGGCCCATCGTAATTGTGAATGGAATGTGACAAGAGTAAAAAGGTTTAGGAGTTGATCTCTGGCAATGATCGCTCTGCGAAACAGAGCTGAAATGGATAGTTCTTACCACTACACAGCTCACTTTTCTGAATGTCCTTTCCTGACGATTTTATCACGGTATGAAGCTGTATGTCTTCCCTGTTTTTCATGTCTGTATGTCATTCCTGCATGCTTTCCTCATTGCCTCTGTTCTCACCAGCAGTAGAAGAATCATTTTGCGATCAGGTACTATAAGACTCTCTGTTAAGACTTTGATTTGCAATATATCACTTTTTTGTCTTATTTATTTTTTTGAAAAGTTTTTAATGAGAAATAATAACTAAGCTGATAGATATAATAATTCTACCGGATTCTTCCAGTATCTCTTTGATTCTCAGCACAATTCTGTCAGAGTACTGTATTCCTTAGCTGACAAAGGAGGCAAAACTTTGATCCCTGTAGACAATCACTCTTCTATAATCAAAGAGTGATCATGCATTGGACCCAGAGTCTGACCTGGGTAGGAGTATTGCAGGCCCAGAGAAGCAAGGTTAACAAAGAGGTGGCACTTCTCTCCCTAAAGGAGGAAATTTATTTCTTTAACACATCTTTCAATTTATTATGTTTTTCTTTGAAACTTACACATGATTTCAATTAAATATAGTTTAATAAGTAGTTAGCTTTTAGAGTCACAGTTCAAAACCAAAGTTATACCAGAGTTTATTTACTGAAGAGACCAAGCTTATAACATAACTGGGAATGTTTGAGGAGAATGAAACCTATGCCGGCCACAACTTGATTTATTTCTGTAAAGGCGTCTTGCACAGCTTTCAGCATTGCGAAAGAAGACATCAACTTTAGGCTGATTACGAATTTAATTTAAATCTATGCAAGAATCACTTAAAGGAATGATGATGTCAGACATTTACTATTAAGTATATGTATTTTATTTATTTTTAAATTTTATTTATTCTTTTGTATGTATATTTGTGTATTCCCCGTATGTATGTTAGTGTAGCCCTGTTGTGTAATGCCTGTGGAGGTCAGAAGAGGGTTTTGGAACCCCCAAGATCTGGAGTTATAGACAGTTGTTAGCCACCATGTGGGTGGTATGAACCAAACTTGGGAACTCTGCAAGAGCAGCCAGTGCTCTTAACTGTTGAACTATTTCTCCAGACCCAAGAATCTTTAATTTTTAATCATTAAATTAATGGTCTCTAATTCTGTGTACTTGGCTGGCATTGTCTGGACAGTGTCTTGGAAGATCACTCATCCTTAGAGGAGACGTGAAATGAGTCTACATAAATGTTGTAGTGGATAGAGAGTAGGTAACGTACTTAACTAGCAATAACCAGCGTTGATTCAGAGGAAAAGGAAATGAAGTGTGGGCGTAGATTACAGAGTGATGAGAACTAAGCACTGGAGTCTGTGTTTTTACCTTTATTCATTTCTCTTTTTCATTTCAAAATACAGATCCTGGCATTTTCAGTGACTCCCCCAGTAGAGAAACTGTAGGATTGGAATGTGTTTCAACAGCCAGCCTAATGGCAACCTCAAACTCCAGCAGTGTCCTGTCCTCCACGTTCTATCTCACAGGTATCCCTGGCTATGAGGAATTTCACCACTGGATTTCCATCCCATTCTGCTTCCTCTACATTGTTGGAATAACAGGCAACTGCTCCATCCTGCACATTGTGCGCACGGACTGCAAGCTCCATGAGCCCATGTATTACTTCCTGGCCATGCTGTCTCTCACTGATATGGCCATGTCCCTGCCGGCAATGGTATCACTTTTCAGAGTGTTGTGGTCCATTTCCAGAGAGATCCAGTTCAATATTTGTGTAGTGCAAATGTTTCTGATTCACACATTTTCCTTCACCGAATCATCTGTGCTCTTGGCCATGGCCCTTGACCGGTATGTGGCTATCTGCCACCCGCTGCGATATGCAACCATTCTTACTCCAAGACTTATTGCCAAGATCGGAATTGCAGCCTTTCTTCGGAGTGCGATTCCTCTCATTCCCCTTCTGGTTCGTCTGGCATTCTTTCCCTTCTGCCGCTCCCATGTCCTTTCTCATTCCTACTGTCTGCACCAGGACATGATCCGCCTTGCCTGTGCTGACATCAGATTTAATATTATATATGGAATGGTTGTGATTACTATGCTGTGGGGCATGGACTCTCTGGGTATTTTAGTAACTTATGTTTTTATCCTTCACTCAGTGCTAAGAATTGCATCCCGTGAGGGGAGGCTTAAGGCACTTAACACATGTGCATCCCACATCTGTGCTGTACTCGTTCTGTATGTGCCTATGATAGGGGTGTCCATTGTCCATCGATTTGCCAAGCATTCCTCTCCCTTCGTCCACATCTTCATGGCTCACATCTACTTAATGGTTCCACCAGTGCTCAACCCCATTATCTACAGTGTAAAGACCAAGCAGATCCGCCAAGGAATTTTCCATTTTCTCTGCTCTGACAAAATCCGTTCTTCTGCAGTGTAGGCACATTGTCAAGACCATGAAGGTATGGGTACTAATGATGTGAAGTCAGGGTGAACTCTGTTCCCTAAGTATATTTACCCAAAGTTGGCAAGAAATACAAAGTAAAAATAGAGGCAACAATGTATCATGCTGAGGTTCTGAAGGTGAAAGTTGGTGTCCACTGGAACCACAGCCTTACTGTGTACAGAGATTATAGTCCGCTCTAGTTATGAATGTAGTGCAGTGAAATGTACTACAAATCACATCCTTTAGTCCCTTCCTTTACTAGTCTTACATTTTATTTAAGGTATCTATCCACAAAATTTTCCTTACAAAAGCCATATCCACCTGCTTTTTTATATTCTATATTTGGCATAGATTCATACATGTCCCTTTAAATTTTATTATCACTGTGCTTGAAAATCTGCTCTTTAAACTTCTTTTGCAGATGCCAATGTCTTTACTAATACAAAGACATATTGTGGTTTGAAGCAGAAGTTACCAGCTGCATACAGAATGAGAGTTGTTTTTATACATTTGTGTGCATCCTCTTTCTTACCTGGAGAAGTCTCGCTTTTTCAGAAATTGAACGAGGCATCCTCTATATCATTTTTATTTATGAAATATTTGGAAATATTTTTAACTATATAGAAATTTGAGACCTTGTAGCTTTTCAAGTTCCCGGATATTGTCATGTGAAGCCAGTAATTTTAATTCTTTGGTTTGTCTGGCACTTTAAGAATAATGTAGCTTATGGGACATATTTTAAATATTTAAAAATGAAGGTCACTGATGTACAAATACTTAGAAGTTGTTGAAGAAGAAAAGAATTGAATTACTGATCAGGTTTGCCTATGACTGTTATCACTACGAAAAATTGTGTTTTCTTCTATCATTATGAATATATATAAAGTTATGCAATCATAACTGTGAAATTAGTTCAGTTTTACTAGCTCACATATCTAAATTTATTTAATGAAAACAATACAAGAAGAGAATGAGGATGTTAAGAAAACTTTGTGTCTTCTTATTTCATCAGCCTTGTTTATAGGCAAGGTCTTTCCTATGACTTACTCTTAGTTACAGGTAAGGTCTTTCCTTTTTCTTATTCATCACTTCTGCAGGATCTGATAGCATTCCACCTGCCTTTGTAGGAAGGCAGCTGTAAAGAATTACTGGATGTATAAATGGTAGAAACAAACTAATCATTAAATAAAGAATGAGTAGTTTGGAGGTTATCTTTTTTAATACCAAGGGGCTGTAATGAGTTCACAATACAGTACAGGTTATCTTAGAAATTATAATTAGGGTTTCAAATTCCAGGCAGCTGATCTACTCCTGGAAAACCCACGATCTTCTCTCTACTTATTGAATTTGATCCAGCTATGTACCATGCCACCAATTTTGAGCATTTGCTTGAGCCTGCTTCCTGATATGACTTTCATTCAGCACATTCCATTGACCAGAGTAGCAACTCAATGTAAGGCAAACCTTGTCAACACCTCAGGGCAAGAATATTCTCTTTATAATTAATTTTAAGAATTAAATTTTTCTTTAAAAAGTATTTTGAGGGGTTGGGAAGTTTTCTTAGCAGTAAAGAGCACTGGCTACTCTTGCAGAGGACTGAGTTCAGTTCCCAGCACCAACATGGTGGCTAACAATAAGCTATAACTCCAGTTCCAGGGGATCTGATGCCCTCTTCTGACCTCCATGGGCGTTTCATAACACAGTTGCATTTACATGCATGCAGGCGATACACATAAAATAAAATAAAAATAATTAAAAATTTTAAATGTATTTAGAGAAAATGAACATTACTATCTGTTGGGCACTGTGTATGTAGCATTTAATTGTATATAAGTACCTTTAAAATCACATTTTCTCAAATGTGGATCTTATTTTTTATTTAATTTTTAAATAATTTCATAAGTGTACACAATTTAATATGGTTAGACTTCTTCCCTCTAACTCTCCCATGTGCCTACTGGCACAATTCCTTCAAATTTCATATATATATATATATATATATATACATATATATATATACATATATATACATATATATATACCATATATTAACCTACTAAGTCCAGTTAATTTTGCCTATATGTGTGCAAGACTGGCAAGATTGGTACCATATTGGTGCATGAGAAACATATCAATGACTAATCCTCAGAGGAGAATTATTCCCACTTGAGTAGCTGTTCACTGCCAATATCCCTTCAGCATGGTGTGGGATCTGGAGATTGTCTACCCCATCCATGCCAGGGTTGTGATTGTCTTGACATTGTGCTGGTCTTGTACACGTTAAGCACAGTTGCTATGAATTCATGAGTGTGAAAGATATATTATATGTGTAATTTGTGGACAAATGCTTTAGTGTCTTTGCTTCAAAAGTATTTTATCAATTTCCTTATTAATAGAAATATAGTTGAGCCATTAGAACCTAGATTTTTAAATATATGTGCAGGTAAACTATTTTTAAATTATTTTTAGTGAGTTTTGTGCATTTCATATAATAGATATGTCAGATATAAATCAAATTTATATCTCCTTCTCCACCCTCACCTCCCCATAACCCCCAAATGGATCTCTTGAATTCAGTAATATATGTTAAATCCTATCCAGTAAAATTATTTTAAGTATATATCATACACACAAATGCACATCAGAGGTTTTAAATGATTAGTCACCAAATTTTCTCTTAAAACTCTCTGTTAGAAGAATATTATATTTACAAGTTTCAAGAAAAACATTTATAAAAACATATATTATATAAATTAATGTAGATCTTCCAGAGAAATACGTTCAGCAGAGATGACCATTTCTTCTCCCCAGTGAATAATTAAATGAATCTTAATTGTTGATCCTTTTACCATTTAAGTATTAGTTGATATTTTCTTTTATAGAAAGCATTGTTACAAATCGATTTTTATCCCACATATCAATCATTTAATCAAATAACTTAAACAAAATACTTTTAAATGCAGTGTGATTGACCACTGGATTATGCCTGCAATGCATATACAACTTTATCCTCTTGTAAATAAAATTATACTAATAATGTGTCCTTTTATTCACTCAACCATGTTTTACTACTATGAATGTTTTGCCTGCATGTATGTAACTGTACCCATGCATGCAATGTCCAAGGAAGCCAGAAGAGAGCACTGAGTCTCTTGGAACTGGTGTTACTGATGGTTGACAGCTTCCATGGGGCTGCTGGGAACTGAAACTAAGTTCTCTGAAAGAGTATTCAGTTCTCTTAACCACTAAGACATCTCTATAGTACATATAAAACGCTCTTAAGACACTCATATATCAATAAAATCACCAGACAATGTGTATGTTTTTCTTTATTGTATTTACAATATACTTCTTTATGTCTACATCGCTGGAAAATATTTTTTCAGAAGGTGATTGTTTTGCAGAAAAACTCAAACAAACAGGGAGTAAGTTACCAGAATCAACTCAGATAAGTTTACAGATAGGAGAATATGCTCCAATAGCAAGATTATTGGGTACAGGACAGGAAGACCTACGCTAGAAAAGCCCATCTGTTTATATTAAAATTCAGTCAAAGCCAGTCATGGTGGCACACATATAGATCCTGACACTTAGGAGACTAAGTTGGAGGATTTAGTTTGAAACTAGCCTGAGTTACAGTGGGAAGCCCTGCCTTCAAAACACAAAGACAATTTACACTAATCTGTATGAGTCACACTTGAAGTTTTGATAAAGTGGAAAATATCCAGAAAAAAACACAAATAATAATAATAAAGAGAAAAATTAAAGCAGCCAAATGAACTCAGTAACAATATTCTATTTTTTTGTCTTATTGAGAACATTCCTAACACACTTTCATCATATTAAATCAGAATGTTGTAAAGGTATATTATGGATTGGCCTAGAATAGCAATCTGACCAGTGCAAGGCAATTATGCTTACTGTGTTAAATGCTACAAAACTGCTATTAATCAATGTGCTAGACAAAACTCTATGGTGATTCAAAGCTGACAGGAGTAGAGTTCTGTTTTTCCAGGCCACATTCTGGGAAAGTGAAACCTAAATTTATCACAAACAATTCTGAAAAGAACATAAAGCTCTAAGAACACATGTACATACTGACTGCCAGATTTGTACCAGTATTTTCTGCTTGACTAACTATTGTACAATGTAAATTGTTAAAGGAACCCACCAACCTGGTCAGCATGCAGCTGGTTGCCATGGTTCGATTTGCACCCATTTTCTTGACCATTGTATGAGCCTGTGTGTGTACTTGTTGCTTCCTTGTACCTGCACTCAGCAGGGCCCCCAGGGACTAGCTGACCACAAAACCCATAGAGTGTTCTGCAATTGTTTTATAATTAATGGCCTGCCACAACTGCCAAGTCTTGCTTCTGTCCATCTTCCTGCTTGCATGCACGGTTATGTTGATCTCTGATGGGCTCATTTCAAAGTCATTGGAAACTCCCTCCAGAGGGCTATAAAAACCTTACTAAACTGAGCCTGTTGCTTCTCCCTGGGTACCAGAACCCAGAGGGAGCCCTGCTGTAAAATAAACTTTTCACCTTCCCCTTCCATCTGTGTGGTGACCTTTATTGAAATATATAACAACTGTACTTAAGTCATTGCCCCTAAGATCAACTGATGTCACCAACTCCAGCAATGCTCCCTGCTGTTAGTGTCTAGAGCTGCCTGGCTTTTGTTTATTCTGTCTTACATAGTCATCATACTCACAAACAGCATTATATAACTCAGACATTTCTGGGAAATAAACTCCTTTTAAATTTGATCAGTCTATCCAGAGCACAAAGCAACATACTGTATCAAATTGTTCCAGGCATAAGAAATCAATATTTTATGGAAACTAAGACAAAAGCTTTTGAAAGCCAACAAAAAATGTATTTTATGCATAAAGTCTATACATAAGGATTATAATAGCAAGTTTGTTACATGAGATCTTTAGCATTTATTATTTGGGCAATTAATTTTATGTCTGGCAATTGAATTCATTTGTGTTCTCTAGTTCTTAGGCCAGATCATTAACAATGCCTGACTTAGCAGAGCTAATATTTAACCTATCCATGGAAAAACAACACAGAATTGGCATGCATGTTATTAAAAATATTTAAATAACTTACTCAGTTATACTAGTTTTCACTGATTGTCCTGATTTGTTGATATATTCTTTGAAGACCAAAATTCCTGCTCATCTTCCTATTTACTCAAGGTTACAACAGCATATGGAAGTATTAGTAATTTATTTAAAAGTTTTACTTATGCTTTGAAATAAACTGATTCCTATCCAACTTTTTGTTTGATGTCAGATGATTTGTGGCCAAATCTGAGCAAACGGATTCATTTCATTTGGACTGCATCACACATCTTGGATTCCCTGTGTCTTGGTGCTTCATTAGTTTAAATCAGTTTGTTCTACAACAGAGCCCTATTACTCGAATCCTTATCTCTTTGGTCTTAATTCCATAAACAATGGGATTCATGGTTGGAGGCACCAGTAGATAGAGATTTGCCAGGAGGATGAGAGTATGCCTGGGCACATGGTGACCAAAGCGGTGGGTAAAGAAGGAAAAGAAGGCAAGTGTATAAAAAATCAAGATGACGCATATGTGAGCCCCACAGGTTCCCAGAGCTTTTGTTCGGGCCTCCCTGGATGACAGTTGTAAGACTGTTTTCAGGATTAGCCAGTAGGACACGGAGATGAGAACAAAGTCCAGGCCTGTGGTGAGGAGAGCGGCTGTGAGGCCATAAATACTATTAAGGGCAATGCTATTGCAGGCCAGCTTGGCAATGCCCATGTTCTCACAGTACGTGTGGTGGATGACGTTGCTCCAGCAGAAGTCCAGCCGGAGAATAAGCAGTACACCAGGGGTAACAACAGCCACACTTCGAGCCACCAGACCCAGGCCAACCTTGCCAATGAATCGACCCGTAAGCAGAGCTGCGTAGTGGAGTGGTGCACAGATAGCCACATAGCGGTCAAAAGCCATGGCCAGTAACACAGCAGATTCCGAGAGGAATAGGGCGTGAACAAAAAACATCTGCGTGAGGCAGGCAGAGAAAGTGGATGTGGAGGGGCCCTGCCAGAAGATGAGCAGCATTTTGGGCACCGTGGCAGTACAGAGGAAGACATCATTGAGAGCCAGCATGGCCAGGAAGACATACATGGGTTCATGGAGGCTCCGGTCGCAGGCCACCACTGCCGTTACCAGTCCGTTGCCCAAGACAGCCAAGAGGTACATGAAGCTGAAAGGGATAGAGATCCAAATCTGGACGTCTTCCAGTCCTGGCACACCAGTTAGCAGAAACAATGTGAGCTGCGGACCTGTAGCGTTGAGAGCTGTAGAAGACACGTGGAAAAGGTTTTACACGACAACAAAATATCTAGAGTAAATAATTGTTGAAAAATGTTGATACTAGTAAGTCCCAATAGTAACTTGGGACATGAGGAAATGACAAATGTGAAGCTTTGAATAACATCATTTAAGGGTGTTGGTAAATGATGGAACGATTTTCCAGCCACTCTATCTTTCATAGAACATTTTTTTCTTTGAAAACGGGTGGATCAGAAAAATTGAGAGTTGATTTCCTCATTTTATGTGGCTGATGATTTTTGTTCCAAACAAATAATCTGTTTTTTTTTTTTAATTTTACTCTGTCTAGATTTTCTTTTTAAATACGTATGTATAGTTATTGAACTTAGTGAGCCATTTTGATACCTATATGAGTGCAGTATCACGTGATAGGACCATCAACTCAAACATTTATTCAAACCCTGCCATTTTGACCAATACAATTAATTTATTTCAATCATAGTTACTGTTATGATACAGAGCATTAGGATTATTCTTTCTATCCAACGGCATCCCTGTACCCACCAACTAGCCTCTCTGTTCACCTGCTCCCCACCTTTGCCAGGATTGGGTAACCACTATCATACACTATTTATTTATTTATTTATTTAAGATTAGTTTTTCAGCCTCTGTGGAAAATGCAAAATTTATCTTTTAGATTTGCATTTTAGAAAGTACATAATAGTTCCCTACGAAAGGTACATTTTTCCTAAACTACTTCGGCAATGAGTGGAGAGAATATTCCATTTTTTTTTCCTTAAAAAAAAAAAATTAGAAAAATTGCTGAACCACCACCTGAAACACAAGTGGCAACGGATTCCAATTCCTACTTAATATTTTTGACATTACCTCTCCATGTCTTCTCTCTCTCTCTCTCTCTCTCTCTCTCTCTTTCTCCCTTTCTGTATGTGCAAGCCATGGTGACAGTGTGAAGTCTGAAGACAACTTTTAAGATCCCATGTAGATAATGGGAATTGAACTCACATTCTCAGCCTTGGTGGAAAGCCTTCATACGTGTTGAACCATCTCATGGAGAACAAGATCCTCATTCCTATTGGAACATTGTGAAGTTTGTACTCCTCACTTATTTTTCTATTACCAAAAGAAATATTTGATTCATTTGTCTCATCAAAATCCTCGAAGACGATTATTGAGTCAACATGAAACTTAAAATGCAGCACAAAAGTTAGAATATTTTTCAATATTTAAATTGTCATTGTCTCACAGAGATCATGACAAAGAATCAGATGAAAATCTGGAAGACAGTGCATGCATTTTCACAAGAAAATGATAGAGCAATGTAAAGGCTCTTCATCATGCAATGCCTAATGCTGGCACAGCTTCCACACAGCAGGGGGATTTCTATTTTAAGACCTACTAAGAGAATACCAAGACATTACTCACATTTTTATAGAGGTGGTTCTTGCTTTTAAAATACCAAATGGTACTTTACAATATAGATGTATATAAAATTAACTCAGATACAAAACCATTCATTTTCCTGGCCTGTAAAACGTTAATTCAATTGGTCAAGTTGGTAATATGAATTGACAGTTTAGTATATATTTGTCAACAAGAGCTTCTGATTAAAACTCTTAGGAAAATTTAGTTATTCATAATAATTGCTTTTCAATCTAAATTAAATGTATCTCAATATGAATAACCTCCATTGTCCATGATGAAACTGTCACACCAGTTAAACAGAAAAACACTCTTACTAATACTAACCAGCCCTGCATATTAACTGAAATCTTCCTTTTTTGGTTAATACTGACATTTAACAAAGATGTGGGGCACAATATCACATCAGCAACTTTCTGTATTTATTCTATTCTTTCTCTCTCTCTCTCTCTGCCTTTAATTTCCAGTGAGGGAGAAAGTACAAATTTTCAGATATTAGGACATTCACAAAGCATAGATAAATGGCTTTGAATTAAAATTAGAGTGACTACCCTTAAAAATATATAGATATTTCCGCAATTTCCTTAAACGCTTGAGAATGTAAATTTACTGTGACTGCCTTTCTGTTACAACAATAATACTTTAAGAAAAATCAGAATTTTAGATACAAAACAAAAAATGTATTATTCCAGGCATTCAAACAAGGTAGAAATACCCAATGATATGAAACAGTGTCATAGACATTAAAAATTTAAAGTATTATCCAAGTTGCATGTTCCAAGTAGTTTACAGGGTAGCCATTATCCCAATTTCATATAGACAGAAACTCAGGTACTAAAGGATTAATATTCCTGACATCACCTTATAATATGTAACATCTGTTTTCAAATGTGGAGATTTGAAAAGTAGTTGCAGAATATTTAAACACAGAAGTATTCTTATCTACCTTTTAGATCCATGGTCTTTCTAAATCACTAGGAACACATGAAGGCCATTCTTGAAGTTACTCTTAGTACTTCTTGCTGAAATATTCCTAGGAATTAGTGGAGACAACCATTCCCTGCTTGTGAGAGCACAGAGGAAAGATGGATATATACTTCCCTGTGTTATAAATTAATATGGTCAATATCAACCCAGGGAGTAGATCCTGGTCAGAGGTCTCTTGAGAATTCTTTGTGCTAAGTGACTGTTTTTACAGCAGAGACTCTATAGTTAGAATCTATTATCTGGATCAATCATGTCTCCCTCACTCATGAAATATTTCCTTCCTTTAAACTGTATCTGATTATTTTCCATCTCAGAACGAATCTTTAAGCAATATATCTGCACATTGTTGTAAGTTGAATATTTAGACCTTATAGATTGCTACAAAACCACAAAGATTTCTATTTCATGTTCCTTTTGAGACATGAACTCCTCTTTGACAAAGCTAAACCATTGAGAGCACATAAATTTATTTCAATAAATTAACAGTTATTAACCCTTTGTATGCTTTTTCTGAGCAATGTTCACTGGGAAAAATTGTACCGCTCCAACTTTTCAATGTAGCTTTAAGTATGTTTTATTTTATTGAATATTTGTAGATTTGCAGAAAAACAAAAGAAAAACAATTAAGGAAAAGGAATTTACACAAAAGAATGTTAAAGTGAAGGTGGGAACCCATGGAAAGGCCTTCAAATTAAATTTGGTCCTGTCTCTGAGTGCTTTTTAGAATCATGGACCCATTCCAAGTCATGACCCTTGTTTATATTTAAATAATTGAAAATGTCTCTCGTATCACTTACCATATGTACTGCACAACTTGTTACTTATGGATATAGTTGTAATTAAGAAAGTAATGAGAATTTTTTATCTCATTGAAAGAACTCATTGCTGAGTTCTGTAAATTTAAATTAAAATATCCCAGTTTTTCTTATGAAGAATGCATTACCTTGATACTAAAACCAAGAAAGATCCAATAACAAAAAAAGAAAATTACAGGCAATGAGTCTGAAGAACACAGATGTAAAATTGCTCAAGAAAATGCTTTCAAAGACCTTATCTAAAATACCAACTATCATTATTAAGTAGGCTTCATCCCAAAGATGCAAGATGTATGACTCATCATACAAAAAGCAATAAATGTAAGTTACCCTATAAATAAACTCAAGGATAAAATTATGGCAAATCTAGAGATGCTAGAGAACATAACGAAAACCATAAACAACAAGTCCATAGACAGTATAACACTAAATGGGAAAAAACTCAATACATTCTACCTAAACTCATGAATGAGACAAGGATGTCCACTGTGCACATTCCTCTCCAATATCTGTGTTGAAGTCTTATCTGTAGCAATAAGACAAGTTGAGGAGATAAGAGGAATGCAGTAGAAAAGGGCAACGTGAAAATATCCTTATTTGCAGAAGATGGAATTCTATACATAACAAGTATAGCTGTATATACAAAGTTAGTGCATGTGTTACACAGAGACTCTACCAGAAAACTCTGAGAGTTTGAATAAAGTACTAGGATACAAAATTAATACACAAAAACTAGTGGTCTTTCTATGAACCACCAACAAACATACTAAGAGGGAATTCAAGGAAACAATTCCATTTACAATAGCCACACGTGCATGTATACACACACACACACACACACACACGTGAATAAATCTAACCAAAGAATCAAAAACCTTGTACAATGAGAACATTAAGCATTAGAGAGATAAAGTGAATGCAATACCAGAGATGGAAAATCCTATCATGCTCAAGGTTTGGTAGGAGCAATCTGCATATTCAACAAAATCCTCAACAACATTCTAATGCAACTCTTCATAGAATTTTTTAATATTAAAATTTGTATGGAAACATGAACAACCGATGATAGCAGAAACAAACCTAAGCAATAACAGTGCTAGAGGCATTAACATTCAGATTTCAAACTCTACTATAGAGGTAGGGTACATGCATGCTTTCATGCATGATACCTGCATGAAAACAGACACATTGATTGATGGGGTGGAGTTGAAAAGCCATGTAAAAGTCTGTTCTCCAACAAGCACCAGATTTTTGACAAAGAGGCCAAAACACATATTGCCACCGTTTCTGAGACTGTGGTGTCAGAAGTTTGGTATCGGTTTCCTGTTCAGGGATAAACACTATCTTCTGCACTAGCAAGAGATATTGGGAGAAGAGTAGATTTTCTTTAAGAGTGTGGTGTTGGATAGGTCAGTCAGGCTTCAATAGATGGACGCATACCAAAGGGCATTTGTGGACACAAATTTTACATGATAGGCTTTAATATATAAAATAGAGCACTGGTTACTCTTGCAAAGGACCCAGGTTCTATTCCCAGAACCTACATCGCCACTAGCAATCATCTGTAACGCCAGTTCTAGGGGAATACAATGCCCTCTTCTGATCACAGCAGGCATTGCAAGAGAGGTGTGCCCATGCAGGCAACACACACACAAATAGAAATGATCAATAAAATACTTAGAAAAATTGCATGCAATTCACAGTAGTTAAACTAAATTGAAAAAGAAATACATATGCAGGAAGCATAGCACCTCTACCGGGCTGGACAAACCAAAGAGCTACCTGTACAAGAATGCAACTAGATCTTCATCTCTCAACCTGCTCAGAACTTCATTCCAAATACACCAAGGCCACCACATAAGACCCAAACCCTAAATCTGCTAGAAGAGAAAGTAGGGTATACACTTAAACTTAGAGACCCACAGAGTGACTTTCTGAGTAGAATCCCAGTAGCACAAGCAAAAAGACCACAAATTGACAAATGGGAGCCCGTAAAATTAAAAAGATGTTGCATAGTAAAGGGCGCCATCATTTGAGTGAAGAGACAGACTTCAAAATGGGAGCAAAATCTTTACCAGCTACACATCTGACAGAAGGACAAGGGCCTGAAATACACAAATAACTTAAAAAATTAACCCATAGTGAAGGACATTTGGAGGACTCACAAATTACAACTATCCCTCACCCAACAGAAATCAGCTGCCAATAATTTTGCATGTAAGATCAGGGCCTGCTGTCCATTTCCTCAGTTCTATGCTGCATTTTTGTCTTATTGAGTTTGCATAGATCTTGTGCATGTTGTCACCATTGATGTAAATTCATATGAGCAAGTTCCCAGAGGCCCGGAATCTCCTTTTTTTCCTTATGATCATGTGCCAACCAAAAACACAAACAACCCAATTAAAAATGGAACTAAATGTAGACAAAAAATACAAATGGCTGAGCAATGTTTTTTTTTAAAATGTTCAACATCTTTAGCCATCAGGGAAATGCACAACAGAACTGCTTGAGATTTCATCTTACTTCAGCCAGAATGACTAAGAAAAACCACGACAAGACATGTTAACATGGATAGAGCATAAGAGAATACTTATTCATGGTTGGTGAGAAAGCCAAATGGAGTAATCAGTATCAAAATCAATGTGGAAGTTCCTTAAAACTCCAGAGAAAGACCTTCCATATAATCTGTCTATATGACTTCTGAGAAAACCCCCAAAGAACCGTATATTCTAATACAGGGATACTTGCTTATCCATGTTTACTGATTGTGCACAATAATTAGGAAAAGAAAACAGCCTAGATGCCCACCAACTAATGAATAATAATGTGGTGCATATACATCCTAGAATGTTATTCATTAATTAATAAATTCATTAAATTTATGTATAAAGGGATGGAGCTGAAAATTATGAATGAGGTAACCCAGATCACCTAGAAAGACAAACACAATGTGTTTTTTTCTTATAGACTGATGATACCTTTGAATATTTACATACATGTGTTTAAATACTCTGTCTTCTGGATATGATATGGCTGATGCAGTCTTGAACATGCTGTAACTGTGGTTACCTTCACAAGACTAAACACACACACACACACACACACACACACACACAGTGTTATATAGTGAAAACTTTTCTCAAGGAAAAACAAAAACAAAAAAAAGGGATAAGGAAACAAAATTTCAGGATGAATTGTATAAAAATTTAAAGAACAACAATTTATAAGCATTTGTTCATATTCACCAGATGTTGAATTACTGGCATATGTGAACCAGACTATAACATGCACTGCCATGAATACCTGTGATTTCTATTGCAGGGTTTCTAAGATTTAGACTGATTTCCATGTATATGAGATACTTTCTAAGTGTATTAGTGATTACCACTTATTAACACAATCATCTAATTTAGGTGAAGAAATGAGGACAACTTACAAGTGTTAGTCCTGTATTCTGGGGTGAGTAGATACATGTTGATAAAACAAGTTTAAGTATATCACAGGAATACTGTACAGCAGAGTGAATATAATCAAAACGATGTATATTTTAAATGGCTGAAGAGGTTTTGAATATTTTTACCTTAAGCAAATGACAAATGCTTGATAAAGAACATGGTGACCTGATTCGATGAGTACACAATGTTTGCAAATTTAAAAAAACTTAATATTATATCCTATAGATACAATTATGTGTCAATCAAAACTATCTAAAATAATTTTCTACAATACTTACATTGAAAAACATACACATGCAGATAGTGAAAATAAATACAACCCATCTCAATGGTTCAGTTCATTGCCCAATTTAGTAGTTAATTCTATAAGGATTATCTCAGAAAGCTATAAATGATCCTAAATTTTCTTTACTTTTATTTTAGTAGATTTTCTACTATACATTTGTATATTTCATGAGTTTCAATGCAGTATGGAACAGGGTTGAGACTGGGAGGGACAAGTAGGTAAACATAGCCCATTTTAATGTACATCAGAGGTGGAACGTGACTCCCAAAGTGATGGATGATAGACATGCCCAGAAGTTATCACATAAGAAAACAATGGGACTAAAATTTCAAAGCCTCACATGAGTTTATTACATGTGCTTTTAAAACATTTTATTTCTTATTTTCCTTATGTAGTGAATTTTTCCTAATTTCATACAACATATACATTTTTCTCAATCTATATTTTTAATTAGTCAAGAAACTTTGAATGCATCACCCTACTACCTTATGCTAAATTTAGTGTAATATATATATATATATGTATATATATATTAATAAAGACCTCTAGGGTCAAATTTGTGTCCCCAATAGTCCTTCATTATGGATACATCCACAGGAGCCTTGTTAATCTTCCAAGAGTCACATTGTTAAAAGAGACTGACTCTCCTCTTCCCAACAGCCATTGGTTTCCAATAGTTCCTCAACTAAGGTTGGGGATTTTACCCACTTCCCCATGTGTAAGAGGTGACTTTGTCTGTTTGGGGCCTATGTGGTATGTGGGCATGCTGTCACCATAGCTCTGAGTTTATATGAGTTACAGCATGTGTCTGGAAAACTTGCTTTCCTTGTGATCATCCAACAACTTTGGCTCTTACAATCTTTCTGACATCTCTTGCACCTTGATCCCTGAACCTTGAGAGGCAGAAATTTGATATGGGTGTTCAGGGGTAATCATTTAGCATTATCTTATTCTCTGCGTGTTGGCCAGTTGTGGTGTTCTGCGTTAATCACCAGCTACTGCATGAAGAAGCTTTTCTGCTGAGTGTTGAGAGATGAGTAACTCTATTGGTATAACAGTATTTCCTTAGTTGTCACTTTAATGCTAATCTATTTAAGAGAATAATAGTACTAGGCTCTCCCTTATGTCCTGTGACCTATCTATCCACATGCTTTAAGCCTGATACCAGTATAAGGAATAGGCTCCATCTTATGAAGTGGATTTTAAATCCAATTATAAAGTAGTTGATTCCTCCCATATTACTCATGAAACTAGTGAACCAGTGGCATATCTTTCCAGGCCAGGTTTCGAAACTAAGATTAAGGATTATTTTTATTTTCTTTCAGGAGCACTATAAAAGCTATCCAGTAAGGATAAAGCTTTGAAGTCAGTGCCATATTAAATTCTTGTTTTTGTATGACTTATATATGTAGTGCCTTTGGCAACGCTGACTTTCTATTAAATGTTGATGCGAAACTAAGAACAGGGGTCAGAACTGTTTGAGGGTCTTTGAGACCTCTGGTCAACAGCTTCAAATAGGGAGTCCATTCTTATCATTGGGCTTGTACTTTGCTAGTCTGTCATGTCTAGTAAGGGCATTGTCCCCTGTTATAAGGGAACTTCTTTTTGTCTCCTTTTATGCTGTATAAATATTTAGTTGAAGGTTTCTGTAGTGATATGTTTCTATATGGCATGGCTCTGTCTAAAGGCCTTTGTGTTATTTGTCCCTCCCCATGCACCTGCTACTCTGTCCTATCTTCCCTCACCCCAATGAACTGTTGATACCCTGTTATTCCTCGTTCCCACTCTACATAATGCATTGTACGTTCCCTCCAGTGAAGCCCCCTCCCTCATGGCTATTTATTTGTTTCCTGATCTTTCTGGATTTTCCAACTGAAACATGTACATCTAAGATTTCAAAACTAGCATCAAGCTATGACAGAGAATATGTGATATTTGTCTCTCTAGATCTGGGTTAACTCAGGATGATTGTTTCCAATTATATCCACTTACATGCAAATTTCACAATCTTATTTTGAGAGCTAAACAATATTCCATTTGGTGAATGTACTATACTTTTCATTATCCATTTATCGGTTGATGAACATCCAAGATGGGTATATTTCCTGGATACTGTTAAAAGGGCAGCAATGAACATAGATGAATAAGTGTCTCTGTGGTGGGATATACAAGGGTTTTTTTGTTATATATCCAAGAGTGATACAGTTGGGTCATAAAGTAGATCAGTTTTGAGCTTTTTGAGGAATCTCCACACCGCTTTCCATAGCTGCTGTACTAGTTTTCACTCCTACCGGCAGCGGATAGGAGGTCCTCTTTCCCCAGATCCTCACCAGCATTGGCCCTTGTTTATTTTTTGGATCTTAGCCATTCTGAATGGGGTAACATGAAAACAATAAAGTGGTTTTGATGTGCCTTTTCTTGATGACTAAAGATGTTAGACATTTTCTTAAGTATTTCTCAGTCATTTTACTTTCATCCGTTGAGATTTCCCTGTTAAGCTCCTTGCCCCATTTTTAGTTTTATTTTTCCTTGTAGGTGTTTTGCTTTTGAGTTCTTTTTATATACTATTTTGTGAAACATATAGCTGGTATATCTTTGTCCATTCTGTAGAGTGCCTGTTCACTCAACAGACAGTGTCCTCTGCTTCACAGAAGTTTCTTAGTGATGTGAGGTTCTCTTTGTCCACTTTCAGGCTTGATATCTGTGCAGTAGGAATCCTGTTCACAAAATCCTTTCCCGTGCCTATGAATACCAGTGTAGTCCTTTCTTAGCTGTCTACCAAATCCAGTGCACAAGGTCTTGTGTTAAGATCCTTGATCTCTTTGTGACTGAGTATTTTTGCAAGGTGAGAAGTATGGATCTAGTTTCCTTCTTCTACATACCGTGACCCGGTTTGATGAGTAACATTTGTTAAGCATCCTGACTTTTCTCCACTGTGATTTTTTTGTGCAGTTTGTTGAAATTCAGGTGGGGGTAAATGCATGGACAGACTCAAGCCTGGTCTGCAATGCTATTCCATTGATCAGTGTATTGGTCTTTCTGTCAGTACTGTGTTGTTTGTGCTATTATAACTCTGTAGTGTTACTTGAGATCAGGGGTAACACCTCTAGCAGTTTTTTTTTATTGTACAGTATTATTTTAGCTGTTCTGTGTTTTTTGTTTGTTTGTTTGTCTCATTGCAGCAGCCACAGCAAAAGCCACTGTGTAGCCATGACAGGCCAGTGGTAAAGGCAGTGGAAGGAGGGACACGTGCTTCTCGGAGCTTTGCCCTCGGCTGTTCCCTGGCAGTCAGCTCGTGCTTTACAACCTGGAACATCAATACCCAGAACGATATGATGCTTTCTGACCTGAACTATTGTTTGCTTCTTGTTTCTTGTGCTTTTCATTATTTTGCTTTCCTGTAATCTCTTACCTCTGGCCAAAGCAGAAAATGTCCTTAATAAATCAATAATTTCAATGGAAGCCATACAAAGCGCTCCCCCAGTCATGCAAGCCTTGGTTCTAGTAACAAAAGAACAGAAAGAAAAACCTGAAAAGGGGGTTGGGGCTTTTATGGATCAGCTTAAGTGGAAAGAGTTCATGATACAGAAAAAAGATGATGAACCAGAGAAAGTAAAACTAGAAATATTAATTGGAAATAAACATAATAGAGTTTCTAGAGAAAAGGAATTACAGAAATTGGCAATCCGCACTGGGTATTTTTTAGGGTACTTACAGTATAAACTTAAGAGTGATTGGTGGACTCCACCGATATGGACCCCTAAAGCTGGTGTCTACTTAGACCCCCTGCCTTATACAGGAGCATATTATGAAGGTGGACATCAATGGGTAAATTACGATGGCCAGAAACGTACGTGGCACACACTCCCCTTCATGGAACGTTTAGCCCGAAGTCGACCCCCGTGGTGCTTAGTTCCCAAGCATGAAAAGAATAAAATCTTGAAAGATTTAGAACCCACCATGGAAAGATTAGTAAAAACGCTTATGGATAAAACAATGGGCTTATGAAAGAATAAAAGCTAGGGTCTCACAAGTGCCTGATTCTCTGTCATACTGGTAAAAACTTTCTCATGAGAGTTTCATTATTAACCAGTCACCACAAACTTGTGGGCAGGCAGTGCCAGACATAATTCTATGGAACAAGGCACTGTGACCTTTGGACTGAGCTCAGTTGGCTGTAACCACAAAACATATATCAAAAAACCTTAAGAATATAATGTGACAATCTACAAATTGTATAGTAATCAAAATTCAATGTTTTGTATTGCTTAAACTGTTATCCTGCCAATTTCCTTCTGTAACCCTATAAAACCTCAGATGAAGCTTTAGTAAAATCGCAGCAGATTCAAACCTCAACCTGAGTTGTGTCTGTCTGTCATTCGCCGAATCCTAATTCTCCTAAGCCTTCACCCCTGCTCTCCCTCGGTGTCCGGTCTCCAAGAGGGACGGTCCGCGGCATCTCATGTGAAATTTGAGTTTCTTTACCAATTGCTAATCCTATGGAGAACTGTGTTAGAATATTAATGAGTATTATATTGATTTTGTAGATTGCTTTTGGGAGGATGACCATTTTTACATTCTTAAAAGTAATCCACAAGCATCGAAGTTCTTCCCATCTCTGATATCTTTTTCGGTCTTTCTTCAAAGGTTAAAGTTTCATTATATGAGTTCTTTATTTCCTTGGATCAATTTATTCTAATGTATTTTGTGGTTTTTGAGGCTATTGTGAATGAGATTATTTCCATGATTTCTTTCTCAGTATGTTTGTTAGTGGTATGTAATAAGGTTACTGATTTGGGTGCTACTTTTATAGCCTGTTATTTTGATGAATGTGCTTATCAACTCTAAGAGTTTTCTGGTGGAGTCTTTAGGGTCTTTTATATGTAAAATCATATCATCTGCAAATAAGGATATTTTGACATCTTCTTTCTGTGTTGGATAACTTTAGTGTCAATTTAAGACACACCTGGGGTGAGGGATTTCCTCCACTGGACTGGCCTGTGGCCATGTCTGTGGGTGTATTTTCTTGATTGTTGAGTGATGTGGGAAGGCCCAGCTCATCATGGGAGATGCCACCCTGGGCATGTTGTCTGTATTTTATAAGAAAGCATGCTGAGCATGGGCCAGAGAAATAAGCCAGTAAGCAGAATTTCTCCATGGCTATGCTTCAGCTCCTGCCTTCAGGTTTCTGCACTGAGTTGCTACCTTGGGCTCCCTTGGTGATGAAATGTGACCTGGGAGATGTGAGCCAAGTAACCCCTTTCCTCCTGAAGTTGGTATTGGTAATTGTGTTCTGTTTAGTAACTGGAAGCCAACTAGACCACTTTTTAATTTGTGTACATTTTAATTCTCATTGATCTTATTATTCTAGATAAGACTTCAGGTGCTATATTGAGCAGAGTGGACATCCTCATTCTGTTCCTGATTTTCATGAGAATACTTTGAGTTTTTCTCTGACTAGTATGACATTGGCTGTGCTCTTGTTGTACATGTCTCCTATTAGATTCTCCAGGACTTTTATATGAAAGAATGTTGTGTTTTGTCAAATGCCTTTTCTGTGTCTAATTGTGTATTTATTAATTTTAAATTGCTCTTTTTTTGTCAACTTGTCTAAATAGTCAATATTCTTATTCTTTTTAAAAAACTAACTCATTGTTTTATTGATCTTTTTCCATTTTCCTTTGTTTATGCTTCATTAATTTTTGTCTTTTTTTTTCATTTCCCATCTGAACTTGTTAATTGTTTGTTCTTGGTTTTCCAAACCCTTCAAATGCATCATTAATGAATGTATATGAGCTGTTTCTATCATGCTATAAATTTCTCTTTTTTACTGTGTTGGAATAAAATAGACAAACACTCATTTTACATTCTCAAAATTTGAAATTTTCATTTTTTGCATAAAATGACATTGGAAGAGACCATTAGCTTTCAAAATGGTGGAAGATTTCATGTACACTACCAGGGCTGAAAAGAAATCAATACCTATGTTCACTGGAGCCAGTGAAGTGTGCTAACCACTAGCCTAGCAAAATAATGGAGCTGCTGCAACAGTGTCATGAATGTTACAAGGGTAACCACCGACTTTCTGATGGTATTAAAAGTCCACTCCACAAAGTAATACCTCTCCCATTGATTTGGGCCAAAAACTCAAGGTTGGCTAGGTCATAGGGAAAAACACAATACTATTATTCTGTTAAATAGACAAACTAATATACAGTCTCCTAAGTTCTTATATGTTAGCCATAGTTTGGTGCATCTTTCAGCCCTCATCAGAAAAGTTTCTTTGGTAGTAGATTGTGGGGGTCCCTGTGCTCGGTGCCAGTCTGAGTGGGACAAAGGGTCTACGCCATGAGAGAGATGAGTAAGGACAGAGTTAAGACACAAACTCTGGGAGCCGAGTGAGAAGCTTGTTCAAGGAAGTGCAAAGGATCTTATAGGTCTAATTAGCCAATGGCCTAATGGAGTGGGGTCCCAATTGCAGCCAATAGTAGTCTGTTGCCAGGTAGACCATCTCAGAGCAGGTTCTTTCCAGATGTTGGGCAGAAGCTGGTATCACGATTAGCCAGAGCAGAGTGCCATGCCCATGGGAGCATAATGCCATTCCTCTATTCCTTATAGCAGGTGACCTGGCTAAGTCCCATCCTGCGTTGTGCCCTACAGTAAATGGTGTTTAACACAGAAGCCTACAAATGATCAACATACAGATATTGTGGAACACTCACCTCTAAATGGGACAGCTATACCACACTCTGTCACCTCAGGGCTCAGAGATTGTCTCAGAATAGAGGATGGCGAGATTCTATGAGCCAGAAGTTAAGGTATCTGCTGTGAACCAATGTTTGTCAGACGTGGTGGGAGTGTTGTACACATGGACTCATAAGGACTGCAAGTGCATGACCTCCATGAGGTCAAACTAGACAAAATTTGAGACCGGATGGAGGAGGTGCTTAGGAAGTCAAATACCTAGATGAGGAGTGACTGGCAGTTGATAACTGAGGGAGAAGGGACAGCCAGTTTTCTGCAGGCCCTGGTAGGCTACCCTTATTGCAGTGTATTGTCCTCAACCAATGCACATACTTGTTGTATTAATTGGACCCTACTGACTTTTAAAAATCACATTAATTTGGGAGCAAAATGTGGTGGAGAGATGGGGGAGTAATTGGGATGATTTGATCAAAATCCATTCTATTCATGAATGAAATGCTTGAAAAAAATATAAAAGAACAAAGCAAAGTCCTAAAGGAATCTGAGATACAGAGTCTTTAGGGTTTTGAACAAAACCTAAAATGAGAATTGAAGAATGATTATTTCACTAGTAACTTGCAAACTTTGTGGAGAGCATATGGTTAATGAGCCAAGTTTCCAGTTCTTCCTTTGTGGTCTTAAATCTCCTAAGTGACCATTGTCATTATCTTCCAAATCTGATGGGCCTCCTGAGCATTGGACCACATCATTGCAAAGCAATCAAAGGTAATGACTTACAGAGAGCACACTATATGATGAAACAGGTATTTCAGAATATCGTCGTCATGGACTCACAGATAGTAAGACGGTATCCGGTACAGAGATTACAAAGTCAAACGAGAAGGGAAAGCCTCACATATATATGAGTGGTATTATTAAATATTTCAGTGAAACATAATAGACATTTGAATAATTTGATTTGCTTGTGAGGAAACAATTATTTCTAAATATCTCCTTGGTCATGTTAGAATCCTGTTACTTTTTCTACAGGATGATTTCTTGCTATGTAAGGCCTCTTAGAAATGATCTGAAAATGCATTTCAAAGAACATAATTGAAGTAAATGAAATTTGGACAATAACTGTGAGTAAATTTACTATCTAGGGTTGGTATACTAATTTGTCTTTTATGATCTCAGTTCTGATTAAAGGTATGATCTATCATGTTCAATGTATCAGTTTTATATGTGATTTTTCTAAAAGCAAATGTCACCATAGACTTAGCTTAAGAACTCTCTGAAAGGAAACATCATTTAGGACAGACAAATATTAAATGTTTAATAAATGCATAAATGATTTTTGTACTTTAAAAAGTTCATCCTTATACATTGTATTCTTTTCTCCATGCTTACAACTTTCATCTATGCATGATATTTCAGGAAGTCAGCTCCTTAGAAATATTTCAGGAACTCATTAACCTTGGCCCAAAGCAGCAAATGTTCCAATAAAATAGAGATACTGTGTTTTTCCCAATGGGAATATTATTTGGCTATACATACAAGATACAAGGAATAATTCCAAGAGGGAAATTTTGAATAAAATTGTGTTCTGGAGCACTTACTATTTCAAATATTTTGTTGATAGTAGGAAACTAGATTCCAGAAAGAATGATAGAAGACTTGTAGAAAAATGAAGAGTATGGTCATAAGAATAGTCCTAAGAGGAGAGTTTTGCTGCTAAGAACTAATCCCTGAGTTGCTGAGTATTTAATCCTCACTGTCACTAGAAGAGCACCAGACCTGGAGGAAGGACCAGGTCTATACAGCCATAAGTACAGTCTATATATGTAATGGGACTGGAATTATTTACAACTAATATGCTTACATACAATAATTTTGAAAATTTTGAAAGCACACACAATGAATGAAAAATAACCAATATTTCTTCATTTTATGTGTTTACATCAGACTCCTCACCAGCTAAATTTAAGGGATAGATCTTGTTAAGTGTATCTAGGAGACCATAATTTCTGACAAATTTCTTTTATTGACTACATTAAAATTGTGAGAGTCACTCGTGCTACACTTCCAAGTCACAAATATAACATTAAAGCTAAGTTTATAGCTGACCTTCCAGAGAATAATTTGGCAGAAATATCGGCAAAGTTTCCCTAAGAGGAGAATGTTAATTGATGTGATGTAGATGAACCCTCTGTCTCAGTTCATAGACCAGAAAGTTAACTGTGCTTCCCTGATAGTAGTAAGTCGTTACTTGTCCTAATGATCTGTCTCTCTGTTCCCATCTTCTTAGGAAAGTGACTTGAAATGACCCATATGCTTTTGGTTCTCCTGTTTGTGTTTCCTCAGGCTGTCTCTGTTCTAAAATTAACCTCCTCTGTGCATGAAAAGCTTACTCTGTTTCACAGAATGAAGAATCTCTCAATGACAAAATTAAGTTAATGAAGATTTTTATATTTGCATAACTAAATATGAAAAGCATATAAAATTAACATTTGTGGATGATAAAGAATTTAATATGCATAATTTCGTATGCTGGGATTTTATAAGATTCTATTTGAAGGCTGAAAATTTTAGTTATGATAACTAAAGATAACAATTTCTCAAAAGATAACCTATTGAGACATCTTCTAATTTTTGGAATGTTTGCATGCAACTTATACACCTCCAAATTTTATTTCAACTCATGAAATTCACTTTCCTTGACATATCATATAACTATTTTATTTAACTTCACCTTTAATAGAAAAACTGAAAAATTGCACCAGAAATCAATTGCATTTTCAATTCAGAAAATCACTAAGTAATATGCGTAACAGATGTAATTTTATCTTTTACAGACATTGCTGACATTGCAAAGAATAAAGTTGTTCATTTGAGGACTTACACCATTCTGAAGATGTGGATTTCAGATTCTAGTTTACTCCTATAAAAACCTTGAGACAAATATTTTGCAAGCCTATTTCCTTCTTTCAGGAGTTTATACTGGTTACTATTTACTAAACTTGCAGTATCACCAGTATTAACATGGTGGGTAATGCCACGAATTACTACATTTCATATTTCTACCTTGTTGGTATTCCAGGATTAGAAAAATTTCATAGCTGGATTGGCATCCCTGTCTGCCTCTTGTTTGTCCTGACCCTACTGGGAAACAGTGTAATCACTGCCACCGTCAAGCTAGAACCAAGCCTCCACCAGCCCATGTATTTCTTCCTGTGCATGTTGGCAGTGAACGACATATGTCTTACCTGTTCTGCTTCCCTGAAGATACTCAGCATATTTTGGTTTAATGAACATTGGATTGAGTTTGATGTCTGCCTAACACAAATGTTTTTTATCCATACACTTTGCATTGTTGAGTCAGCCATCTTAGTAGCCATGGCCTTCGATCGCTATGTGGCTATTTGTTCCCCACTGCATTATGCAAACATCCTGACAACAGCCATGGTGACTAAGCTCGGTCTAGTTGGCCTGAGCCGAGCTGTGATCATGGTTTTGCCAAGCCCTCTTCTCATTAAAAAGCTTTCCTACTCTACACAATATATCATCCATCATACCTACTGTGAGCACATGGCTGTAGTGAAGTTGGCCAGTGCCAACACCTTTATTAACAGAGCATATGGTCTCTCCGTGGCCCTGTCAGTGACATTATTGGATATAGGTCTCATTGCCATGTCCTATGTAAAAATCCTCCAGGCAGTGTTCCAGCTGTCTTCCAAGAACGCCCGCTCTAAAGCGCTGGGCACATGTGCTGCCCATGTCTGTCTCATTCTTGTCTTCTACACACCTGCACTGTTTAGTTTCCTAACTCACCGCATTGGTAAGAATGTGCCTACAAGTGTCCACATTATCTTGGCCACTGTGTACCTCCTGGTGCCCCCCACTGTCAATCCCTTTGTGTATGGTGTCAAGACAAAGCAGATTCGTGATCGAGTGTTGGGTCTCTTCATAAACATGAAAATTTCTGAATACTAAAATATCTCAGTGAAATTTGTGACAGAATAATCTGGCTCAGGAAATATTGGAACATTGATCTTTGTTATGACACTGTCTTAAAATGTTATTTGTCAAATATGTTATTTTTGTTGAAGAGATTTTTGATGTGATATAATATTTATAGTTTGATCTTAGAGCTATAATTTTATGTGAACTGCATATTAATTATCATTTCATTCAGTATTCTCCAATTTCACCATTCTTCTTTAAATTTTGCATATAATATATCATCATATAACCATATATCATTCTTACTGTCATATCTTAATCATATGTCTTACTGTCAATTTCTTTATGTTTGGTGATAGAGACACATATAGTATCCTCTTTATGTATTTAGAGACTAATTTCTGGGAAAATAAATGCAATTATGTCAGGTTTAGTTCTGACACACAAAACTTGGAACTGAAATTGTTATCCTTACTTCAGAAAAATATGTGAAAAAAACCCTCATAATTAATGATTTTTCTTCCTTTAGCCAGAGAAATAAGGTTAGATGGCAAACTGCTACCTCAGTAGTCAGGGAGTCAATAAACAGTACGTATGAATTTACCTAAAACAGAGCATTGGACACAGAAATGTTAAACTCAAGGTGAAAGGTAAACACAGTTCCTCTGAGATATGCAAATTAACATAGGTAGAAAAATTGAATCTATGTGAAGAAAAAAGTCCATCAGAGAACAATCAAGGAAAATGTTAATTTGTAAAGTCTCAAATTATTTAAGATATTGTTAATTTCCAAAGATGTAGTCATACTCAGATGATAGGTGCTAAAATAGGAAAAAAAGACATGAAGGACGGCAGTAGCAAAAGACATACATGGAAGGCACTGAAGACAATTCTCTTAAAATGAACTTTCAGTCCCAATATTTCATCATCAAAGATAGGGGTCCTTTATTTCCCCAGTTCCATGCAGGGTTTTTGTCTGTTTGAGTTTACAAGAGTCTAGAGTACTCTGACACCATTGCTGTAGGTCCATATGAGCAGGGTCTCAGGAGCTGGTAGGATTCTATTTCCACACAGTCATGCACCTCCTTCTTGGATCTTAACAATCTTTCTACCTCCTCCTCTGCAATGGTCCCAGAGCTCTGGGAGAGTGAAACTTAATATAGGAGTCCTGTCCAGGGTCACACACTCTGCAGACTCCTAATCTCCATGTTTTGGCCATTTGTGACCTCAGTGCATGAGCTTTCACTGAGAAACATTTGGGGACATTAACAAGACACAGTAGACCTTAAAACAGGCGAAAGAATTTATATATTCAAATTGGGTTGCTATGGGGGGATGCCAGTGGGGAAGGGGATATAAAGATGACTAAGATTGATTGAGATGTTCTGTATGAAATACAGAATAATTCAATAAAAGAAAATTATAAAAATGGACTTCCAGTCCCTTGAAACAGAATCCTTTTCTTTTTTAGACAGTGTGCTTAGATTATATTGAATAGCATCCTGAAAATTCTAGGTAATTGTGGATTATTGAAAAGGAATATCAGCGATATTATCATATTGCCATTCTATAAAAAGCACACTTAAATCCAAAAAGAGACATAAAAATCAATCTTCTGAATGCATCAAGTAAAAGTGAGTAAGGGAAAAATAAGAACATTCTTACATGATAACAACTAAATTCATTTTGTTTATGAAAACTCCATTTCTTGTTTTTTTCAATGTATATTTAAAATTGTTGTATTAGAAAAAGATGCATAGGATTTGTATCCCAGCAATAAAATTAACCAATTTTGTCTGTTAATAACCAAACTCATTTCTTTGAGCCTCAAAAGTTTTCCTCCTTTCCCAGCTGAACCATTGACAGAATGAAATATCAGAGGGGAGAGTCTCACGCATACATGATGAATAGTTGACATTAAAGACAATTGGATTGAAAACAATGCATTGGAGTTTTTATATTATGCTTATCAATGCATGCTTTATAGGTATGTCTAGGAGACATTGAATTCAAATAGAAAACTGCAAGTTTTGAATATGGGTCCTTGGCTTCTTTATTATTCCAATGTAAATTTGGAATTCGATTAATTTCAATATCTTTTATTCTCCTTTCTGTTCCTATTAAGAACTAAAAAGCCATACTGAATAAAAGAGCTGAGAACCCACATGGTGCCACACACCTTTAGTTCCAGCACTCAGGAGTATGGGAAGATAGATGTATCTCTATGAAGCCAACCTGGGCTTCATAGTGAATTCCAGGACAGCTGGAGACCCTGTCTCAAAAAGACCAAAAATAAAGTCATAAGAATAGATGTCATGTTTTAGAGGACATGCTTTTGGTTTCCTCCATTTACTATAAATATTGACTATTTTATCTGGTTTAGTCTTCATTATGCTTAAGTATGTCTTGCTATTCCTAATTTCATCTAAACATTAAAAAAACTTTTATTTTATTTTTATTTATGTGTGTGTGTGTGTGTGTGTGTGTGTGTGTGTGTGATGTATGTGTTGATGCCTGTGAAGCCCAGAACAAGGTATTAGATCTCCTGAAGATAGAGTTTCGAGCAGTAGGGAGATGTTCACTGTGGGCACTGGGAGCAGCAAACACTGTTAACTGCTGAGCCATCGCTCCGGCCACTTATCAGAGCTCTTATCACACAGGCAGGCAGAATTATGTCACAAAGATTTCTCTCCATCTTTCATGATCTGTAGAAAAAGAAATGTAACTTTATTATATAATAATGCTAAAGGAACTAAATAAAGACAAAGTTGTATTTTTTTATATATCTAGAATACGGATCCATCCCTACTACTTAGGTTTTATAAAGATGGGAGATTTCTATGAAAGTTATTTGGCAGAAAACTACCAGCTATCTCATCCAGCTGTGGCCCTGAGAACTACAGTAACAAGTAGCCTCAAAAGATATGCTCAATAGTTCCATATTGGAGGGAATTTCATGGTTGAAATCACTATTATTGGTTTTAAGGCCCATTTCGCAAGCTGGAAGTTATGCTGGTTACTGTTATTTTGGCCAGAAACTCATGGCTGACTAGGTAATTGGTCCTAGGGTACAACCTAACGCTATTATTCTGTTAAATGAACAGCCTCCTAACTTCTTATCTTTACAAGTGTAGATTAGTACATCTCTCAGTTCTCCTCAGAAAAGCTTCTTTTTGCAATAGATGGTGATTAATTCAGAGACATACAGTTGGTTAGTGTGCAGAGAATGAGACTGTGGTATGCTCAGCTCTAATTGTGACACCTCTGCCATACCTACTTCCACCGGGTCAGGTGGATTTTGGAAGTGGGGTTGGAGTAGTTGCAAGAGACATAGGTAGTCAATGACTACAGCAAAACAGTACTGCTTGCTGGGCATGCCAGTGACATTGTGCAGGAACTCACAGGAGGAGCTAATACATCCACAAGCCTAGCACACGATAAAGCCAGTAAAAACCTCAGCATGGATGGGGAGGGGTTGGTGAAATCCCGTCCTTGTCTGAAGAGTTACTGGCACTTAGTGACTTCTAGGAAATGGAAAGTAAATTTCCTCATGGATGTGTCCTCCAAAAGACTGCTCATCTTTCAGTATGTGATTCTATACCAATGCTCACATAGGCAACTCTAAGTGGACTAAGCAAGTTTTAAAATGTTCACATGGAGCTAAGAGGAAGGGTGGTGAGGGTTTAGGGTAAATGTTGGAAAACAGAGAATGATGGTTGTTTTGGTAGAAATACATTATATGCACGTATAAAATGCTCAAATAAAAAATAAAATGGGATTGGGCAAGAAGTAAAACTTCCCATCTTTTGCCTTTTTTTTTGAATCATTTTTTACCTGCATTTATTTTTTATGCATTTTACTTGCATGTATGTAAGTGCACCCATATGTATATGCTAGTGGATGCCAAAAAGAAGAATTGCATACTCTGACCTGGAGTTACTTATGGTTGGTTGTTAGCCACCATTTGGGTACTGGAAATCAAACCCTGGCCCTCTGCAAGAACAGCCACTGTTCTTAACCACTGAGCCATCTCTAGGCCTGCCCATTTTCTTCTTGTGTGCAGTAATGAGGCCTTACCTATGGAGGACCAAATGCCTAGATGAAGCATCATACAAAAGTATGTATGATGTCTCTTGTGACATGTGATACAGGATTGTTCACTTACAGGAAACAAACACAAAGTTAAAGAGAATGTTTACTATTTATGATAGTTGGGGAGATGGAGTCACAGTTAAGACCATTTGTGGTCTTGAGAAGCACCTAAGTTTGGCTTGCAGCACCCATGTTTGGAGGCTCACAACTGCCTGTTATCTGCAGTGTAGTGTAGGAAATGTATAACACTCTGTTGCCCTCTACAGGCAGACAACATAACACACACACACACACACACACACACACACACACACACACACACCAATGAATAAATATATGCAATGCAAAAACAAAAATATAATATTTTGGAAAACACTGACATTTCACTAGTTTACCATTATATTGATACTGAATGCCTTTGTAATGCATTTCTAGGCTATGACATCAACTGAGTTCTTGCAGAGGACTTGGCCTAAAGCTCTTATTTGCTGAGTTATTTGAAAACATTACTCAGAATCATTTCAGGTTTCATTTGATCTATTAGGAGGATATTTTTGACTTTGTATAACTTTTTAGTGTATTTTTCCTTTCAATATGAAATTAGTAAGACAATAATCTTAAAATTTTTCAGAACACCTTTAACTTTTCACTGCACTCCACTTATAAAATAACAACCTAAATGCATGTGCTTTTTATTTACTTGATAATGTGCCCCATTACAATTTCTATGCTGACAACTAAAGTGAACTTTACTAAATCAGTAATGTAGAATTTTTCCTGAATTACAATAAATAATTTACATTCACACCCAACTTTAATCAATGATCTCTGACCATTGGGAGGCAGAAAATTGATATAGGTGTCCTATTCAGTGATAAGCACTGAACTGAAGGAACACAAATTTGTCTTGATTTAAGTGAGAAAATGAAATTGGATGGAGAACTTTAAGGAGTTCCAAATATCAAAATATGTGTATAAAATCTGCAAAATTTCAGAAATTCAAAATAGGGAATTTTTTTTCTATTCAAACATGTAAGAAACTTTGAATAATCTTTCCATCTTAAATAGAAAAAAAAATTGAGAAACTGACAAGTTGATAATCTCCTTAGATTGTAGATAAATCAGATTGCAGGAATATCTGTATCAAATGGGAGAGACAAGAGAAAAAGAATCACCACTTATTGGAAGAGAACCCAGGAGCAGAAACCTCCATGGGAAATGGTCCGAGGGTTGGAAATTTGCATGATGAGGAATTGCTGAGTTTTGATGTAGGATAATCTTGGAGGCAAAATTTTCTGGGGCCCAATCACAAGATCCTTCACTTTGGTCTTTGGTGAGTTTTACCTCCAGCTACTTGACTAGACTGTCATGGTAAAAAAAAATCCCTTACATTCAACAGTAGAAGAGGAATTCCACAGGTTTTTGAAATGTGCTGGAACATTCTGCCCTTAACAAGGACTACTCACCAGACAATCAATTTTAAAAGATCCTTAACTGTTGGTGTTCTATTATATTATAGCTAACTGAGGAAATACAAATATCTAACTCACACTCACCTACACCTCATTTCCTTCTAAGAAAAATTACTCAGAAAGCCCTTGTGAAGCCTACCATTTACTAAGGCTTAAATTCATTAAATCATGAAATGTAGTCATTGATTGAAAAACACTTCTGTACTCCACACACATAAGCATGGCATTTTCACAATTATATGTTTGACATTTATCTGAACTCAGATTGTCAGGTTTGTTTTTCAATTAAAACATTTCAAAATATCATAAAAGACAAAACAATACAAAATTTGAGGGCACAAATCCCTCAGCACCTTGGATCTGAAATGGATTTTAATACAAACAATGAGTTTAAGATGATGATGATGTTATTAAGTGGTTGGAAATACAAATCAGTAGAAAAGGTTTTCATATATATTTTTGTTCTTTATGATATTGTGGACTTTGGAAACATGGATTTTTTCATAGCTAGATAGCAAGGGGATCACATATACATTGATGCAACAATTTGAACTTATACTAGAATCCTTATGTGTACACTTCACTGTTATATTTGATAAATTATCAAATATCAGTCAGAAAATATCTCCTAATATAAAACTCATGCTACTGTTTGCACTAAGAGGCATAGAATTTGGGGTCTGTTGATTTTCTAAATAAGTTTTCCTCTGCACAGAAAAAGAAATCCTCGCTTTTAAAATAGATATCACAGGACAGTGCCTTTTTCTAAAAATCCATGTTATCTCCAAACAAACCACATCTATGCAATTTACTATTTACTGTACTCCGTTCACTTTATGTAATAGTATGATTGTTTTTATCCATGATTGCAGAGTCCATTACAAAGGCGATTATCACAACGATAAGACTATAAATGCTATTAATGAGGTGGTCAGAGCAGGAGAGCTTGATGATGTCTGGGTGTAGGCAGTAGGAGTGGGAGAGCACACTGGTTTCTCAAAACCTCAGTCTCTTAATAAGAAGTGGTGTAGGAAAGATAACAGCCACAGCCCGCACTGCAAGACCCACAACTATCTTGACAATATTTGCATTAGTTAAAATAGTGATGTACCTGAGTGGGTTCGAGACGGCCACATAGCAGTCAAAAGCCATGATGAGCAGGATGCCTGATTCTATTAGGGAGAAAACATGGATGAAAAACATCTGTGTGAGGCAGCCATCAAAATGTGTTTCACGATCATTGAACCAAAAGAGTTTAAGCAGGCTGGGCAAGGTGGATGCACAGATTCCCAGGTCACTGCTGGCCAGCATGGAGAGGAAAAGGTACATGGGTGTATAAAGAGCTGATTCCAATTCAATAACCACTATGATGATGCTGTTTCCCATCAGAGCAATGGCGTAGAGAAAACAGAACAGAATGGAGATTTCTGGATAGAAGTCCTCCAGGCCAGGGAAGCCAGTCAGAAGGAAGTGTCCATAGGTACTGATGTTGACAAAGGGTGTGATGTCAAATTCGGACATTTGTGGTGGAAAGTTCTGTTTTTCTCTCATTAGAGTAAGAGAGTGTGGGTTAGGATTTAATCACCTCTCTCCTTCTATCATGAAATGTGTTAAGATCGTGTGCCCTTTGATTAATAACTCCCTTCACTATATTTTAACATTGTAATCAAAGAAATAGGGCAGTGCAAGTGCCATAATTAAGTATCATAATGTGGTGAAGCCTTTTTCAATGTCAACTGTCCTGTAGAAGTTTATTTCATTCATTCAAAGCTTGAAGTACTTAAATGCTTTTGAACTTGAGAAAACATTTGCTATTCGTATGCACATATTTAGGTGTGTTTGTGTAAGTATGCCCACCTGTGCTTGTGTGTTCAGGTTCCCAGGTGAAGGATGGAGATCAGACAACTTTTGGGCCTCAATACTCCTCTTCTACCATGTGAAGCTCAGAGACCTAATTAATTTTTTTTAGGGTTCACAGCAAGAACTTCTATTTTCTGAGCCGTTTCCATAGTACTAGATTTTACTTTGTAAATAGAAAATAACTTTAAAATTTATATCTCAGTGTTATTAGTAACCATTTTGCAAGACAAAGTCTGTGCTAAAAGGCAGAAAAGAAAAAAAAAACTATTAGGATATGCTAATTATGCATCTCTATCTAATTTAAGAAATTGAGAGCCATCAGAGTAGAGAAATATGTAAGCAAATCTGCATTAACTAAAACATGGCGGTGTATTTTTAGGTGTTTTTAACATATATTTAATGAAAATTTTGCCGTTCATACAAAACATTTATACCCCCATTTGTACTTCCCCAAGTCAGACTTTTATGCCTGCTAAAATTTGAACTTTCTCCATCAGCATAGTCATCAAGCAATGTAGAATAACATAATATCTCTATTTTTCTTCAGAATGTTTTTAATCCCATAAATTATTGTGTTTAAGTATAACATATAACATAAAAATCCAAGCTAATACTCAGAAAACATGCATTCTTTTCCTGCCTCTACTACTAAAAATCCAAATATTGTAGAAAAATTAACTGATTTAAAAGTTTCTCCAAAGTTTTTGGCCAAATTTTTAAAATCTTGTTTGATACTGTAAATGTACACATTCTATATTAAAAATGAATTGTTGTTATAAAGTTGCCTGTGTGGACAATGTCTTTTCTTTCTCTTTTATGCTACTCTTTAATGAGGATTTCATACATTTATAAAATTTTATGGTCAAATCCACCCCCATTTCCTCCCTTGCAATTCTTCACCTATTTTCCCAAACCACCAACTCCTCCACGAATGTGCTTCCCAAACTCATCTAGTCCTTTTGAGAATCCACTGAGTCCACTTAGTACTACCTGTGTTTGCATAAGTATAGTACAACCTACTGGTACATGTACAGTCTGTCAGAATCCCTAAAGAGCACTGACTTCACCTCCCATAGTAGACTCAATTTCATTGCATCCTGTGAATTTTGGATTGTTGTATTTTCATTTTCATTCAATTCTAGAAATTTTTTAACTTGGGTTCATTGCTGGTTTTAGTCTTGAGTTGGTGTAGCTTTTGTAGACTCTCTTGTTTACATTTAGACTTAATCCATTATGGGCAGTTAGAATGTAGCATGTTATTTCAATTATCTTATAATTTGTGAGACTTGCTTTTTTGTGCTAAGATGTGGTCAGTTTTGGAGAAATTTCCATGGGTTGCTGAGAAGAATGTAAATTCCTTATTGTTTTGGTGGAATCCTCTGAAATATCTATAAGGACCATATGACTTATGAGGACATTTAGCAGTCATATCAATAGTTAAAAGAGCAACTGGATCAAATTGCTGAGATAACTATACTAAAAGAAACAAACCAGGCACAGAGAGACAAGTATCACAGTGTGAAATCTGAAAATATTGCTCTCAAAGAAGCTGAGAGCAGAAGAGAATTTCCTGGAGCCTGAGAGTAGAGTGGGCAGGAAGGATGAGCAGCTGAATGAGAGTATGTTCTGTGAGAGAAGTCAGACTCAGAAATGCAGCAATGTGTATTCTTTCATGTAGCATCTATATCACATACGCACATGGGTTTCTGTATTTACATATTATGTGAAGGTAGAAGGGAGACTATATCAGGGCATGGAAAGGATTAAAGAGAGTGTGGGGACATACACGAGAAAGTCGTGTCGGGAAAAAACAATGCTGGTATTTTGCCTTATATATGGGATATATACGTATTTCTATATGTATGTGTAAATATACATGACTAGAACGTAGAAGGCAACTACGTGGCGAGGAAAGGGATCAGCATGAGAGGGAGAGGCTTGCGAAGGACAGTAGAGAGTAAATAGGAGTCAAGGTCAATGATACAATGAAAGTGTCATCATGAAGCCTATTATTTCATGCTATTTAAATTTTTAAGAAATTATCAGCAATGATTTCAGTTAGGAGTTACAATTTCTGGCCCATCATAGGGCAAGTATGGATAACAGTGGTGTAGTGAATAATTTAAGGTAAAGGAGAAAGTCTTTAAACTTTTGTCACAAGGCATATATGTATGAATGACAAGCAGTTTGAGAGGCTGAATATATGTGTATATGCAATGTAAAATATATAGAATTATCAAATATTCCCCCATATATCTGTACATTATTTATCTGTATTGTTAATAATTTAACTTTAATATATCACTTAAGTCTTTGTTCAACTTAGCCTTTATGAATAGAAATAAGATACCTGGTTTTTCATTTATTGATAGAAAGTCAATTCTTCAGGAGCGTAAGACAGAAAGGATTTTTTCCAGAATTATATTCAGAACCAGGCATTTATATGTTCACGCCCATGTGTATGTATGTCTATATTCCCTTTTTGTGTGTGTCTTGCCCGCATCTGAATTCTTTGCTCGTTTCCCATGAGAATAGTGTTTTCTCAGTCCATCTTAGTGCTCCCCAGTGTCCCTGAAAGTCTTGTGGCTGAATTTTGATTGTTTGCTATTTCATTGCTAGATAAATATCCCACCACTCTTGGCTCTACATTCTCAAATTTGCAATTTTTTTAATCTTCTTTCATCAAAATTGATTGGACAAGATGGGAAATTGTGCCATAGCCTTCTTGGAGTTCAATAATGAAGTCTGCTCTGTGTAGAACAATTGGCCTAAACAAAGAAGGAAGATCCCTGTTGTGGTTTGTGAATTTGGACTGTCTACTGTGGAGAAACAAATCATCATTCTAGTCTTGATTGAATGTTTATTCTTTAAGACAGTCTTTTAAACAGAACCAAATTCTCACTAGGGTTTCAAATGTATTGAGGTTGAATGCCATTGCAAATCATTTCACAGATGTGACTCCTATTGAACTAAAATACATAATAAATATGTGTTGAGTTATCTAAAACATTGGCAGAAATATTCCAGTTTTTATTTGGTTTCATGAAAGATAATACTTTTCTATAACTTGATTTTATACTTTTCAAGTATATTCTTGCATTCAACTTTCAAAAAAAATCATAGCTTATTTAAAGGCATCAATACTAAGATTTTTCAGAAGATTCTTCAGATTCTCGACAGCAGTTACAAAGCTTACAGCCTGTAGCTGTTTAAGAAACATTTTCACTTACTTCGTAGTGTTCACTAATTATATTTCCTTTTTAACTACTAAAAGGAACTTATATAAAGTAATACTGGCCATGTTATGAATTCCAATAAGTGATTTATATTTACATGAAGCTTTAATAATAATTGGTCAGTAAGAAAATATTTGGTGTGAATTATGGCAGAATTGAAGATTTCTGGAAGAGTTAGCATTTACTTGAATCATGTTAATTGTAATATATCAATTTAATTCCACCTTCAGATTTCTCTGAAGGGAAACACCTAATCCACGGTCACAAAACTAAAAATACATGAAGTGTGTTGTGTTCTGTGTTTTAAGCATAAACCCTATATCGCACATGGCATTGGTTGCTTTTCTCTTGCTGTCCCAAAGGATCAAAGGTAATGAAACTTGTGAAAGGAAGTGCTTTTTAGGGGGGAAGTTTCCAGAGGAATAAGTGTCTTCATGACAGGGGAGACATGGCAGGGACAGCTAGAGTGGAAACTGAGAGCTCACAGCTTCAAGCACATGCAGAGAGAACATAACTAGGAGTGGGCAAGGCTACGAATTTCTGGATCCCACCCCTAGTGATGAGCTTCCTCCAGCCAGGCCACATCTCGTTTTATATACATATAATATATTTCTTTTGTATTTGAAGAAAATTCTCATTAAATAGACTTTCAGAATGAATAGAAAATAAGGAAAAGAAAAAGATAATTTGCAGGTAATCTCTAGGTTATAAAGGTTATAAATTAGCACAAAATTGGGTTATAACATACCCTATGAGAGAATACTTAAAGTTTTCCTCACAAACACCCAACACCAATTTCCATGGATACCAGAGATTCTATGGGGACATGCATCATGAAGAGATCACTCTTTATTACTGCAGTCAATGACTTTAGATGAGCTACTTGAGGAAATTAGAGTTCCATATTTTGCTCCTTTCACATATAAAAGATGGTAGAACAGGATGCATTAAATCAATAAATTCAATTCAGAAGAGTGAGATTCAGAGTACTAGTTTTCAGTATGTTGGTGGTGGGGGAAATACTGTATGGATGCTTCAAAACTGCTGGTGGAGACTGAGAATGCTCTCACAACAAACAAATGGTAAATGTTTGTCAATGAACAAGTGACCTGATTTGATGATTGCACAATATTTACAGGTGACATACCATTGTATCCACTAAAGTCACAATAATCATTTATCAATTATCAATATAGCACATAAAATATTTATAATAATAAAAAAAACATGTACATGAGATAGTGAAAACAAAACTGCACTACACAATCAGTCATTTTTACTTTGCAAGTTACAAGTAATTTTACAAAAGTATTCCAAGGAATCTACAAAACACCCTAAATTCCTCTCTACTAAAATTTTAGTAGATTACTAGAAATGCGAGCTCTTATCTCTCGGGTTTTAATGCAGTATACAACTGGGTTGAGGACAGGAGGGACCAATAGGTAAACATAGCCCATTATCATGTGCATCACAGGTGGAACATGCTTCCCAAAGTGATGGATGACAGACACTCCTAACATGGGGACATAGACCAGCAGCACAGCACAGATGTGGGAGACACAAGTGTTGAGAGCCTTGAGTTGTTCCACCCGCAAGGCAATGCCTAATACAGTGATCAGTATCTTTACATAAGACAGAAGAATGAGTAGAGAGTCCATTACAAAGGTGACAAGAATAATGATGAGGCCATAGATGCTATTAATGTGGTGGTCAGAACAGGAGAGCTTGATGATGTCTGGGTGTAGGCAGTAGGAGTGGGAGAGCATATTGACTTCACAAAACTGCAATCGCTTGATGAGAAATGGTCCTGGAGAGGTAACAGCCACAGCCCGCACTGCAAGACCCACAACTATCTTGGCAATGTTTGCATTAGTTAAAATGGTGGTGTACCTGAGTGGGTTCGAGATGGCCACATAGCGGTCAAAAGCCATGGTGAGCAGAATGCCTGATTCCATTTGGGAGAAAACATGGATGAAAAACATCTGGGTGAGGCAGGCATCAAAATGTATTTCACGATCATTGAACCAAAAGAGCTTAAGCAGGCTGGGCAAGGTGGAAGCACAGATTCCCAGGTCACTGCTGGCCAGCATGGAGAGGATAAGGTACATGGGTGTGTGAAGGGCTGGTTCCAATCAAATAACCACTAAGATGATGCTGTTTCCCATCAGAGCAATGGCGTAGAGAAAACAGAACAGAATGGAGATTTCTGGATAGAAGTCCTCCAGGCCAGGGAAGCCAGTCAGAAGGAAGTGTCCGTAGATACTAATGTTGACCATGATGTCTAATATAGAGTGCTGGGGTTGATAGTCTTCTCCCTATAGGGAAAGAATCTAATTTATTGCATTGTTCCAATTTTGTCTCTGTTGCTCTAATAAAATTACCCAACAAAATAACTTAGTTGAGAAGATGTTTATTTCACAATTTCTAGGTTATAATGAATCCATGTGGAAGTAAGATGGTAGGCGCTAAATAGCTATTACATTATAATCAAAGAAAAGAGAAGATAGAACTTGTCATCCATGACCAATACCCAGATCCCTTCTCCAGTCATACAAACCAGTGATCAAACTCAGAGCAGTTCTGCCCACTGTGGTCTGCATCTTCCCACACTTCTTCCCACAGTTCAGTCAATTTCTCAGAGGGCTTGCTCACATGTATACCTAATCTAGACAAGTCCTCATTGAAACACTCTCTCTAGGTGATTCTATATTATGTTAAATGACAATTAACGTTGATAATGACATCATCACTATTTCCTTCCGTTAAGAGGATACATTTTGAGTTCATAAGAATTGATCAATACACTTCTTCTCCTACTTGTTAATACTATTGTAAATGAGCAACAGTTACCAATAATATTTATTTAAAATACCTCGAAACCTGCTTTGCATAGTTCATAGAAAACAGCTTTATACATTCATGACAAAAGCCAGTGGAAATAAATAAAAATCAGAAAAACACATCTGCTAAATACCTGTGACATCTTCCAAATGAAGAAAAACATGTAAGGCACAGTTAGAAGAAAATATAAATATCTTTCACCTTAAGATCTGATCCTTGCATAGATAACAGCCTTATATACTTTCTAAAATTAAAATTTCCTCTACCAAGTTAATTCTAGAGTCATATAGGTTATAATATCTGTTCTATATTTCGATAAGTTTATTCCTCAGTTTCCCCTAAATGCATGATGAATGTAACAATAAGAAGTAAAAATATTTAGGAAATGCATATTCTTTTCTTGTACTGATACTATGTGTTTGACTGAAAGGTGTATTACCTATTTGAGCTATCTTTAGTGATCATTTTGTTTTTTAACAACTTCAGATTCATACACAAAGCATTTTGATTACTCTCTCTCTCTTACCATTTACTTCCCTCCCATCCCTCCTAACCTCCTTTAAGCTATTTTTTAAAATGTTATGAATATTTGCAAATCTCTCTAAGTGATTTTTAAAGTGTTATTACCTATGCAGACTTATTTAGTCATATTTTAATTTTATACACTGATATGTAATATGTATTGTCTAATTTTTCCCTGAATTTTTTATTGTGTTTTGGTGATAATGCATCCCTCAACCTTCAACAGTAAAGCTTTCTCATTCAACAGAGTGTGATGCACACGGAAGGCCTCAGCTTATTACATTTTAGAAATTAATAAAATGTAGAGTGTCTTTCCCATATTAGGACTCCTATAGTAATCCCACTTACTTTTCTCTACCAAATTACCATTTGCATTTTTATACATTCAAAAGTGCCCATCTTGCATAATGACTTTTGTAGTTAAAACTTAATCCTGAGAAAGTTCTGCTCCAGAAAATGAACAGAGCTCATGTGAAAGCCACAAGGTGAAAATCATATGGAAATCTATTTTATAAGGTTCCTAAAACCACTGTATATAAAGTCAGTTTGAGTGTCCACACATGGAAGGATGTTTAATACTACTACTACAAGCCATAGGTTATGAAACAAAAAGCCCAGGGCCAGGTGTAGAATACTTCTGCTGAGCTGTTGATCAAAAGTTCCCAGAGACACACAGAAGAGTATAGGCTATTGCCATTACTCCTTGTTACCCACTAGAACTTGGTGGTAAGATCCTGTTTCTGAAGACATCATATACGTTGATCATAGGATACAGGGAAATCAAGCTGGGACTGACCTGAAACTTCCTCCCTGCTGGCTAGTTTGCATAGTGCTAGAAGGTGCTGTGCAGGCTGCAGGGATGGTGGGAAGGAGAGTCATCATCAGTCCTACCCACCTGTGAATCCCCCACTATAATGAGGTCTTCACATAGGGACCAAACTCATGCCCGATACTGCAAGCCTGCCCAAGAAGCTTCGGCTGGGGAGGTCATAGGTTCTACCAACACAGTTTGATGAAAGGATGGAGTGTCAAACTGCTTTCTGAAGTCTTGCCCTCCATGTCCAGACTAGTGTAACTCTCATGTCTCATCAGAGAAGATTCTTTATGCAGATGATGATGGTTTAACTGGTATTTACCGCAGGCAAAGAGGAGATAATCAGTGAGTGGGAGTGTTCAGTACGAGAAGAACCTTCTCTATCACCACAGCTCTGTCACCCTTTCAAGGCTCAGGGAATATCATGGATAACAGGGTGAAAAGAGTATAAGGGTTTAAGTTTGGGGATGAAGACCATGAAATGATGCCTTTTGGACACAACAGGGCTACTGCACTCATGAAATCACAGAAACTATGCTTGTTGGTATGAACTTGCACAAGAGCACGCTGCTCAACACCACAGTGTGGAGAGGAAAGGGGCTCTAGAAGCCCCAGACCTAGCTGAGGAATTACTGGAATTTGGCTGCTCCAGGGAGGGTGAGTCCATTTTCTTCAGTGATGTGCTCCTTGTTTGATTACCCATCCTCCAGGGGATAGCACCTTGCTTACATCCGTGGCCAGTAGTGACTTTACTTAGTGGCTTGGAAAAAAGGATATGAAGTTGGGAGGAGGATGTGAAAGGAGTAGGCAGGGGAGCAGGGCTGTGAATAGCATCTAAATACTTTATGTTCAGGTATGAAGCTAATAAATAAATAAACAAAGCCAGACAAAACTTTAATTCTAGCACTCTGGAGGCAGAGGTGGGGAATCTCTGTGAGACTGATGCCAGCCCGGTCTATATAGCATGCTCCATGCTATATAGCTGGGGTCAAAATAAATTGTCTCAAAATTTATTGTCTCAAAAATAAATTACAAAGAGTGAAAAGTGTCAGAACTGGGGATGGAGAAATGACTCAGTGTGTAAGAGCACCAGCTGCTCTTGCAGAGAACTCAGGTTCAGTTCCCAGCACCCGCATGGCAGCTAACAACAGTCTGTCATTCCAGTTCCAGGGATCCAGTGCCCTCTTCTGCCATCTGCAGGTCTTGCATGCATGAGGAGAACTTACCTGTATGCCAGCAAAATATTGATGCACATGAACTAAAAGTGCATAAGTAAGTAGGAGTCATGAGGAAAACCGGCTTGAGGAAGAGATTTTACATGTGGGCAAAGAGTCACTGGAGCCATGAAAACAGCTGTGAAAGAAGGTGAAAATGTTAAAATTTCTTTTATAATTTCCAAATAATGAATAAAAGCAGCACTGAGATATGAGAGAGAGAGAGAGAGACACACACACACACACACAGAGAGAGAGAGAGAGAGAGAGAGAGAGGGAGAGAGAATATCCTGTATTTATAAATCAGATTTTTCTGGTTTCCTGTGTTGAATGGATTGTATGATAGCAATGTCTCCTCACCTCATCACATGAAAGGTTTAACTTTTAATAACAAATAAATTCTATTGAAAGAGATAATTCCATAACCTTGAAACATTAGCATTTTACAAGATCATCTCCACGAATTTTATAAAATCTCCAATTCACCCTTATTTTCCAGTAATTCACCAGGCTTAATAGTAAAGTGACTTTCCTTAGCAGTAAGCATTAATATGACTGACGAGAGTTCAGTTTAATGGGAAAAAAAGTAATTTAAAGCCTACCAATTTCTACTCCATACATGCTAATCTTCTTAATTGACCAGAGCAACTTCTGGAAATGATGAACACAAGTTCATCGATGGGTCCAGTACCTCTGTAATGTCGGGTAATTATGTAACCTTTTCATGACTTAGTTTTAATCATTAAGTTATAGACCACAAAAATAATATCAACAACAGAAGAAGTGCTATGAAGATTACTTTGGATAAACCACATCAAGAACACAAAACTGTGTTTTAATCACTGGACAGATGGCTCAGAGTTAAGAGCATATGATGCTTTTGCAGACAGTCAGAATTTGATCCTCAGGATCCACAGGGTGACTCCCAGCCATCTGTAACTCCAGTTTCACTGGATCTAATACTCACTTCTCTCCTCCAAGGGTACCCACACACATGTACTTAAAGCAGGCATAAACGTACATATACAGATTAATAAAAGTCAAATAAATCTTTAAAAACAGTAATTTTTATATACAACCTTCTAAGTGATATTGGTTATTAATAACATTTGTGAGGAAAAATGTCAAATTTTCCTTTGCTATATATAAATTAGATCTCTTGAATCTACGATTTCTGGATGAAAAATAATACAGCAAACAAGAGACATAATTGTCATTAATCCAGTAACTTCTGCAAAATAATAGAACAGCATTCGTGTTCCTTATTATCTCTGGTATTCCACACTTTCATTACTTACTTTTGAAATGTAGCAATTCCAAGAAAAATATACATCTTTAGAAAAAGGATAATCAAACCAACACTTCAAGACAGGATAATTATTGACAGATGCAAGTCTAATGATATGAACATATTTGGGGTAGACATAAAAATCTAAGAATCAGAATACCATTTAGTGGTACAAATACATGGTGATGTTAACAATTAGCCATGAGAAGAATGATACCCTGTTGTTTGATGCAACATGGATGGACTGGGGATTACCATGTCGTATGAAAGAGACTAGGCTCAAAATGACAAATGTCACATGAACTCAGGCAAATATGAAATACAGCAATATTGCTCTCATCGAAGCTTGGAGCATAATGGCAGTTTCTGGAGTCTGGGAAGAGGAGAATGGGAGGAAAGATGAAGAGAGGTGGAGATCTTTATGTTATGTGAAATAAGTCAAACTCAGAAAGATTATGTGCACACACACACACACACGCACACATACACACACACACAAGTAGAAGAGCACCCATGTCAAGTGAAGAAAATACCTAAGTTAAGTGGGGAGGGAAGAATGATAGAGGACAATGTGGAGGGAAGGAAAATATTACTTGTTTACTCACATATGTGTTCATATACATTCATATATACATATACATGCACACATATATTTATATGATATGAAGGCAGAGGGCAGAGGGGAAAGGATCAAACACAGCAAGGAGAGGGGATCATGGGAGGATTCCTAAATGAACATAAGCAAAGTCCAATGTATCATGTAAAAACAGTTTATAATGAAGTGCAGTTATTTTACTTGATATTATGATACACTAAGTACACAATAAGGCAGTTACATAATACTAACAATTATGTACCATATATTTCTAATATGTAGTAGAATATATTTTAATTGTTCCAGTACATATAAATATCATGTGTTTAGGAAAAATGACATATTTTACCTGATTCAGCATTACACAATGTGTCTGTGTCTGGAAACTATCACAGCGTGCCTCATAAATATACAAAATATGTATATATCAGTCTAATAGCAATTGAACTTTATGAATACCATTTAAAAGCTTATGTCTTGACTATTTGAATAAGCAAGGAAAGTACCTGATTTATCTTCATAGATGGTAGGTCAATACTTCAGTCCTAAGATATATAGGAAATCTAAATTATGTCTGGAATCAGGCATTTATAGAAGTGCGTGTGCGTGTGCGTGTGTGTGTGTATGTGTGTGTGTGTGTGTTCTCATTAGTTTGCTTTGAAGTCTTTGTAGGTTTCCTCATGAGAATCAGGTCTGCTTAGTCAATGTTATCCTATGGTTTCCTCAGTCTTGATAAAACTCAGAATTATTTTTCTGTCATCCTACAGAGAGTAAGAACAACCTTATGTTGTGGTGTTATCTACAGTATTTATCTTTGCATGAATATTTTAATTGAAGTTTTACAAATTTCACAAAATATGTTTTGATTGTGTTCAGATTCCTTCTCCCATCTGCACTCCTCTCCTCTACACAAATTTTTCAGCCTATTTATATCATGAAAGATTTTTCTTTCCCCTTTGACTATGATAGTTTATTCTGGGTAAAGTTTTCTGGGTTGGCATCTATGATCATTTAGAACTTGGGATACTTTGCTACTGGCTCTAAGGCTTTTACAGTTTTCATTGAAATCTCACCTATATTTCTGGCATGTTTTCGTTTACATGTAACTTGTTTTTCTCTTGATGAATTTAGTACCCTCTCTTTGTTCTATACACTTAGAGGTTTTACTATGGTATGCCATGAGACGTTTCTGTTCTGGTCTTGTCTAAATGATGATCTGTTTTCTTCTTGTAGGTGTACACATACATCTTTCCTTTCTTCAAAATTTCTTTAGTGAATTCACATTACAAGTCCTGAATTGTCTTCATCTTTTCATTCCGCCACATATTTCTATTTTCTTGACTTTTAGTCCTGAATTCCTGAGTTTCTATCCTCTTTGAATTTTTAGAATTTGTGTGTGTGTGTGTGTGTGTGTGTGTGTGTGTGTGTGTTCTTTAAAGTCATGGAACTTTTTGATCATGTTTATGACTATTCTTTTAAATTCTTCATCCTGGTGATCCTCTGAGTAGTTCTCACTGTAGTTCACTCATGTAGGACTGGTATAAATTATGAGAGGATATTGGTGTTACATATTGGTGTAACATATTATTTGACTTTTTGAATTGTGGCCTGGACATAAATATTCCTCTTGTTGGTTGTGAGTCTGATAAGAAATTCTAGCCTGCTTTGTTTAGTTGAAGTTTGGCTCTGTTTATTTTGTAGATGCATGTTGGTTGCTTTTTCATATGATATGAATAGTTAGTGCTCAGGCTCCTCCATTTTTTATTTTTTTATTGGCAGGACAGAATGGTTCCAGGCTGAGTACTCAAGAACTCTACAGAAGATTGAAGGGGATTAGGCCCAATTCAAAGCTATGGGGGTTCAATGACTGGGTTCTGACCAACTGGTCTGGAGCTCTCATTTGGGAGGAGCTAGAACAAACTTAAGGCAGTGGTGGGTACAGTGTGTGGAGAGTCTAATTAACTAAGCAGAGTAGATGTGAGAAGCAAGAATGTAGCTGGTCCCAGAGCATGGGGACTCAACCAGTAGGTAGAATCTGTCTTACCAGGCTAGTCTGTGATCTTAGGTAGGACAAGCAAGGAGGGAACTTATGCTCAAAATGGAATAAGGACCTCACTTACGTTCTTAAACTAATGTATACTATATGTGGACATGATATGTAATGTTTCTACACAAACTTATGTGATTGAACACTGAGTCTCCAGTTGTTGCAGATGCTTTGGGATCTGAAGCATACTTGGAAGACATGGATCACTAAGCATGGACCTTGACTTTTATAACACACTGCTTTTTTGCCCTGTCTCAGTTTCCTGTGTTGCCAAGTATTGCATAGATAAGCAGTTTTATCTCTCTCTGCTGCAAGGGATAGGCTTCCAAATGTGATTGACAGCCAACTAACCACTGACTTAAGCGGGGGAAGTCTAGTAGAAATGCATGGAAGCATGGGAAGGAGAGAAGTGGGTGTGGTGCCAGGGCGCCATTCTAGTGCTCATGGTCCAGGGGACTTATGATTAAAATGCAGTCTCTGCTATACAACATCTCTGTCTCTCTCTTCCCATGGATGAATCCTTTGTGGGTAACCTGGAATAAATTAATTTCTCTAAAAGAGCATTCTCTGTCAGCTCAATCAGTTTAAACCTGGGGGTGGGGTAGGGATGAATGCCAGGCCTCACCGTGAGAGAATTCATGATACAATTGGCATAGCCAAGCAGGACAGACTGATAATGCTCCCGGGTGAAGGATATATGGAACCGCAGCTAATATGGGGACCAGCCAAGGGAAAAGTGCGGGCAGAGGAAATTTTGACATGTGGACTATCCCCACAGGACTATGGTGTGTGTGGTAGTCATTGCAAGGATAGTGTGGTTTAGACAGAAATATGTAGCAAAGGTGAACTTGCCTAAGCCAATGAGATTGGTGGAGAAAATACTGGGGTGGCAGTCTCAGGCTGAGGTTGCAGCCCAGAGAGAGATTCAAAGTGTGAGAGATGAATTAGAGCGAGAGAAAGATATGAGGCTTGCTTCTTCGGTACTAGCTTCTGACTGTGCTAGCAAAATGGATAAAAGAGAAAAGGACATAGAAGTTTGAGCCTGACGCTTTCTAAAACTAGGAGGTGAAAAAGGGATGAAAACCCAGGTCAGGTTGTTAATACAAGACCCATCATTGGACCCTAGGACCTGGAACTCCTGGGAAGAATCAGGCAGCAATGAGGGGAGGAGCAACCCAGAAGAAACTAAAAGTACCCCCCCAGGCTCAACCTGTAATACGAAAAGAAAAATCCAAATGACTGCACACTGTTAAAGGACTTAACAAGCATAAGAATTTAGTGAATAAAGGGTTCTTGGCCCTACAGCTGCTGGAGCAAGGAAAGACATTCAAACAAACCAGGAGGGAACCAGTAACTACCTGGCTTCTAAAGCTGGGGATGGAGTGAGGCTGAATGTCAGGCCCCACCATGAGAGAATTCATGATACACCAAGAACTGAGGTAGTAAGAGCCTTGCACCCAATCCCATGTCACCGTGCTCTCACCTTTCGACTTCCATTTTTTCTGTTAAGTATCTGTGTCATGTTAATTTGCTGTACATGCGATAGAAGTTGGGGAGTGGAACTGTGCTTCCCACATGGTATGACTTCAGTTACAGAATGGCTGTCACCTTTCAACTGCCGTTTTTTCTGATTCGATTTTTATGATAGATTAGATTAATGATGGGAACTGAAAACGCACCCCTGAGCATTCATAAAAGCTCTGGTTCCTCTCGGGTGATTTACAGCAACAACTTGTAATAATTTGAACTATGAATATTGCTATCATATATTACCATTACCCACTATAGACAGCTAGTCTATATAAGACTGCATTATTCAGATAACCTTTTCTTACTGGTCAGTCAGGAGGTCCTTAAGCAGAGGGGGATAATTCTGTGGATGGGATGCCAAGTAGAAGCCTTCTGCAAAGTTGACTGTTCTTGCCACTGCATTTGAAATTGTTTCAATGCATCTTTTTTTATGTGTATGAGTGTGTTGCTTGCTCTGTGAAAGTGCACCTGTGCCTTCCACTACCTGCAGAGGACAGAAAAGGTCATCAAATCCCCTGGAACTTGAGCCACAGACAGTTTTTAGTCACTATGTGGGTACTGGGGATCCCAACCTGGTCTTCTGTAACAACAGTCAGTGCTCTTAACCACTGAACCATCACTCTGGTACCTTGAATGCATCTTAAACTGCTCTTAAACCTGTTAAATGTGTCTTTTGAGGGAACAATTTATCTATCTTTCATGATTATCCATCATTCAGTATGAAATAAAAATGCCTTCACATTTCTTTTAATACTTTAGAACAATTAAAATGTAAGCTGGCAGACATACTGGAAGACCATTCTTATGAGAACTGGCTCATAAGTAAGTCAGAGCTACAGAGATGGATTTTCTCACATGGCCTCTTTTTTCCAGATAGAATTAGCTAGATTTCCTGATTGAATTGCTCTGATAAGACATCAACCACTAAGAGGGAGACAAGGCTTGTATTTAAGTGTTGATATGTTAGTTCAGATTGTATTGGAAGCAAATTTGAAATGCTAAAATGGAAAGATGAATGCAATGTTAAAATGTGATTTCTTTCCTAGATATTTACTAAAATATATATATGCAAATTTACTAAGCAACCTCCTGTCTAGAGTATAAGGAAATCAAAATAGCATATTATTTCAGCATACAACACTTAAATTACTGAGGAAAGAGGTTTGTAAGCATTTAATTCCTCAATGTATGTTAGGTTCTTGGAGGCAGAAAGCAGAATTCTAGCCTGAGGACACATACATAGAGTGAGTCCATTTGATCTCTGCAATTTAAAGTCATTTCTGTGATTTAAAGTCACTTCATCAAAACAAAATGCTTCAACTGAAGACTAGAAAGATGAAATATGCATGCGAACTATAGTCCTTCTTGAACTGGCTATACTTCCCTAGGTTCTGGCAATCCCGACACAAAAATAGTAGATAGAAGTGTTCCACAAACACTTTGCAGTTTCTGAGGAGATTATCACAAAGTTCTACAGCTAGCCACACATACAGAAGTGTCTGTGGGATATCTGGCCCTATGAGACACATCTATAATGGAGCCTCTATACTTAAGGGTCACAGAACATAGTAGAACAAGGGGTGGAGAGAATACTAATGCATCTCTGCCACGGACCGTCCCTCTTGGAGACTGGACACTTAGGGAGAGCAGGGGTGAAGGCTAAGGAGAATTAGGATTTGGTGAATGACAAACAGACACTACTCAGGATGAGGTTTGAATCTGTTGCAATTTATTGAAGTTTCTATTGAGGTTTTGTACAGTTACAGGAGGAAATTGGCAAGTTTTAAAAGTTTTGACAAGGAAGAGATACACATTTAATCATTATACTTGTTTTGTCTTTTTCAGCACATCTTGCGGTTTCTCAGTATATCTTGTTGTCACAGCCAGATGGGCACAACAGTACTGGTCTCTTAGAAACTGGACTGGCACCATTAAACACATTTTTAAAGTTTCTTATGGCCCTGGGTCAAAACGACCTTTAAGATATGTTTCATATGAAATATTGTTTATATTTTTTAAAGTACCTAGTGGGAATTGCCAGATTCTGCAATTCTTTGTTTGAAGAGTTAGATTTATTGTAACTATTTTCTATTAATCTTTCTAGTTGCATTTTCTCAGGGTCAGTATTTATTTTTTGTATCATTAACTCTTTTTGCTCAAGGGAATTCATAAAGATCCCAAAACTATTTTTAAATCATTATATAGATCATAAACTGCTAAATTAAAAGCCTGAATCAGGGGAGGAGACATCTATGCCAATTCTTTGGAACTTACTGATTCATTAAAAATATTTTTTGCTTTAGAGAAAGAAAGTGTGTATGGGCATGAAAGTAAAATTTATGAGAAATCCAGATAAGAAAGCCAGTGCTGCGAGCCGTGACCAGGAACACCATGGGTGTTTATAGAGTGCTCGTTCAGGTATCAGGAGTTGGGCTGATTGCCAGGGAACCGCTGGGGGCAAAGCTCCGAAAAGCACACGTCCCCCCATCCTTCAGCACCCATCATCTTGGAGACATGTTGTCATGCAGGTGTTGCTGTGGATGCGGCACATCTCTTAACTCTCACTAGCGAAGCTCCCTCATGCAACAGAAGACAATGAACACAGAAGCCCACAATGGGCCAAAGTGAATGGAATAAGTGACTGCAGAGTGTGTGTCCCTAGATAGGACTCATATTAAATCTCAACCACCCTGGACTCAATAACAATTGCAGAAAAGGGGGAAGAAAGACTGCAAGAGCTAGAGATAGTGCATGACTACAAGAAGAAGGTCTTCTAATCATCTGGGAACTTGTTCATATGAAGTACAGCAGTGGTGACAGCATACACAAGACTCATATTCAAAAGGACAAAAATTTGGCAAAGAGGTGGGAAGAGATGCAAGAGTTCCCAACCTTAGGTGAGGAACTATTGGCAGTTGCTCACATCTTTGGGGGGTGGGGAAGTTGGTTGAAAAGGCTCCAGTGGATGAACTCACAACTCTAATTATTAGTGTATATAGATATTTTACAATGACTATGTGTAGTGATAATGAGCATTTAATTTTTAATCAATGTGTAATAAGAACATTGTACTATGCTACTTTGTACCTGTAGGTCAACATTAATCTTTTGTTCTTACTGCGTTCAGGCCAGTATGTGATATTTGCCTTTTCAATATACCTAGTGCTTAAATATATAATTTTTTTGCTAATGGTGCAAATCAAAGCTTGCACAGATAGATAATGTCTTCTAAAGTTATGGTCATCTTCAGCATCAACAACATCATACACTATTTACTAGATCATTCCATTTTCATTATCTGTATTATCACAACTTATTTATTTTATAAAAAATATTCTTTGGGCATATTAAAGTCTCCTCCTCTGGTTTTCATTCACATATACTCCATGTCCATTTTACATCACTCTTCATGTCTATGAAATAAAGACACAACATGTAAAGTCTTCCATGTACATAGAATGAGGCTATGAGCTAAAAGACCCAAAATAATTTCAGATGACTCACAGCCCCATTCTTCCCTATCCTCTTCTCAGGGTCACTCCCACGGCCTTCAGTTTCTGTAAGGTGGAGAACTGAACTGAGAAACCTCCATCCCCTGCTTGAGAGCATAATGTTTGAGTGTCTGTTTGCTATGACTATCGTCTAAATAAGCCTCATGTAAGTATCTTTGATTCCAGCTCCTGATGGAATAGTCTTGCATATAATCACAGAAATAAGACTCAACTCCTCACATCATCATTCTGAGAGTAGGAATGAGGTGCTTCAGGATCCTGCTCATTGCTTTCTGCCTTTATTTACACATTCCACAGGTCAAAAAAATCCATCTAGATAATTTGATGAAATTTACAGAGTCATTAATTAATATTTTCCAGGATATCTTGATAATAAATGGGCAGAGAGGAAATTAAACAGGTTCACAATATTGATGTGCACATTTTCCTTTACTCTAGAATTTTGCTGCACAGAAGACAGAAGGCAAGAAAATGTCTCTTGAATTTGATAACCACTCACTTTGTGTCTTCTGTTTATTTTCTGAGCTACTTAGAGTTTGTCATCTGCTTGTATATTTTTTTCCAATTCATGTCTTTTACCTTATTTATCCATTTTTCCCCTGGCATTTTCAGAGCTAATACCCTTTTGTCTCAATGGATACTTGAACTCATTTCTGAGGTGTGGTCCAGGTTAGTTCCACTGTACACGTCGTCATATTCCACATCTCCAGTGCAGACTTGCTCACCTCCATCTATGTGTTTTAGGATGGAGAGGGGTGAGAGATAGAGTATTAAAGAAAGAAACCTTCTTTAGGTCCCAGTGATTGGTGAGCTCTCCTATTTGGTTAGATCTTCTATCCCCAGTAATTTATGGCGTCTCTTTTGGCTTAGTTTTGTCTCAAACTGTACTAAAATAAAGTGGGTTTTCCTCTCACCTGGCAACAACATAGCAGAGTTGTCAGTGTTTTGCAAGTACAGCTTTCTGTTCTGTGGTGAATACAAATGCGTGTGACCTGAACTGAGATACTTATTTGTGCAGTTCTCTCCTGAGAATTACAATCTCTTAAGACCATCTTTATTATTAATGTGAGAGCCAGTATCAGCTTTCTTGATCCTAAGGGATGCCGCAAACATGGACCAAGTGCAGAATACTTTTGACACTGGTTCACCTAAATCTATAACTGACTAGAATAAAGTTCCATATGGTAGATGTCAAGTCTTTCCTTGTATTAACTCAATTCTATATGAATACTGACAATGAATTATGTATAACATGGTATAATTTGTATTTTTTATATGAAGACTTTTTCATGCTTGGCAAAGCTAAATCTGTAGTATTTCACATCTTAATATGCTATGCCTACAACTAAATCTGTAAAATGAATCACAAATTAGGATACAAAGCAAGTGTCAACAAAGCAATTGGGGTAACTATGGGACACAATAAAGGAATTCTAAAAGAGAAGATTAGAGCTCTACATACCCAGATGAAAGCACTCAGAGAGGTGTCAAATAAGTAACCTTATGATACACTTTATTAAAAAATAAAAGCCCACCAATCCAAAGCACCGTAGATGGGATAAATCATAAAGATCAGGACAGAGATTAATGGAATAGAAAGGGAACTTCAATACCAAAAGAATCAATGAAGCAGTTTGTCTTTTAACAGACAAACAAGACTGGTTAACCCTTAGCCACATTAAGCAACAGAAAAAGATAAAAGATCTAAATTAATAAAATTAAAGATGAAAGTCGAGATTGTATAACAGACGGTAAAGAAGTTCAGAGCATTATATTCCATTAAGCCGAAAAAAAAAGAATCTAAGTAATGGCTGCATTTCTAGATGCATATGACCCACTGAAGCTAACCAATGCTGAAATCATTTAAACTGATCTGTAGCAAGCAATAAGGCAGAAGTAGAAATTAATCTCCCAACTTAAAAAAATTCCCAGCCAGATGCATCGAGCACAGAATTGTACAGGACCTTCAACGAGCTAACAATAATACTTTTCAAATTGTTCCATAACATAGGAAAGAAAGGAACACTTTCAATCTCTTCTTATGATATCAATATAACCCTGATAACCTCAAACAGAAAAAGAACAAACAAAAAAGAGGTTTATAAACCAGTCACCCTGATGAACATAAATCCCAAGATCCTTGGCAAAATGCTTGAAAATCAAATACAAGAACACATCAAAATTTCATTCACATGATTAGGTTTACTTCTTTCTAGTGAGACAGGAATGGTTCATTATACTGAGAGCATTACAAATAATATCAGGAAAAAGAAAAGAATGTCTTCTGCAGCCACTAGTACTCAATACAGTGCTTGAATTTCTAGATGAAACAAGAAAAGAGCAGGCCATAAAAATGATACAAATGGAAGATAAATATAAGCATCCCTACTTGTAGATGATATGATTCTGAACATGAAATCCCCAAAAGACTCCACCAAGAAACTTACCTATTTAATTAGCACTTTCAGCAAAGTGGTAGTTTGCAAAAATACACATCTGAATCTCTAGTGTTCCTATATACTAAAGAAATCCTTACTGAAAAAGGAATCAATGAAACAATACCATCCACAACAGCCTCAAAAAATAAATAAAACATCCTGGAATACTCCTAATCAAAAAAGAGGAAAACTACATTGAAATTACAGTAACAGTGAAGAAAGAAACGGAAGATACCAGAAGATGTAAAGACCTTCCATATTCATAGATCAGTAGAATTAATATCATGAAAATAGCCATAAACCAAAAGTAATATATAGAGTCAATGCAATCACCATGAAATTCCAATGCAATTCTTTACAGAAATCGAAAAAAAAGTTCAGCTGAACTCTTATAAAAGAAGTAACTCAGATAGTCAAAATAATCTCAAATAATGTACATGATGATGTAGTTATCATCATTCCCAATTTCAAGTTACAAAACAGACCAAAGAAATAAAAACACCATGGAATCAACAACAACAACAACAATAGAAACAAAGGGATAAAACAGATACACTGATGAACAGAATAGAAAAATGGAACAGAATTGAGGAGCCAGATGTACATCTATACAACTACAGTCCCATGATATTTGATCTGATAAAGGTGTAAATATACCCATCGGAGAAAGTACAACATCTTCAACCAATGGTGCTTAGAAAACAGGGTATTTATATATTTGAAAAGTAGAAAGTTACTTCTCTCACCGTGCACAAAGATCAATTCCAAAAGCATCAAATATCTCAATATTTGTTGTGAAATTCTGAAAATTCTAGAAGAGTATGGAGTACACTTCAGAGTGTAGGCTCAGGTAAAGATTTTCTGCATAGAGCCTTATTTCAGCTGTAAGACCAACAGTTGTGAAGTGGGACCTCATTAATCATTAACCTTATTCAGTCACTGGCCTAGCAACATAAGACCCCTGGTGCTATAAATATTATGGGAGTAACTTGTCACTTTTTATTGGATTTAAAGATCAGAGCCTGTGAGTAGCATTGATATCAGGCATAGAAATGTGTGGCTAGATGGGCCAGAAGCCATAGAAGAGTCCACAATACTATTATTCTAAAAAATAAGTGTTGAAGTGATTCCTAATAACTTACTGTTACACCCATAGATAAAGGTGTCTCTCCAGCCCTCTGACATGTTTCTTTTTGCTGCAGATGGTGATTAACACAGAAACCTACAACTGGCCTATGTGCAGAGAATAAGAGATCACTGAGGTATTATCTCTGAATCATACATCTGTTACCAAATGTTGGTCCCAAAGGCTCAGGTATCATGGAAGAGGTGGTGGAATGATTGTAAGAGTCAGAGGTGGTGAATGACCGCAAAGAAACCGATTTTCCAGACAACTAGGAAGTCACTCATATGAACTGACAGCAGTGGTGACAGCATTCCTAAGACCACATGAGCTCCTGTAAAACAAAAGTCCAGTGTACACACGGGAAGAGGATATGAAATCCCAAACCTAGCTGAGGAACTATTAGAAACCGATGGTTTCTGAGAAGAGAAATGTCAATTTCTTTTAAGGGTTGACTTTTGGTAGTTTAACCAGGGTCTGGTAGATGGATCCATACCAAAGATCATTTGGGGACACAATTTGACTCCACATGCCTTAATACATATATAATAGATTACATAAGAAAGTTTTCAGCACATAGTAAAGGGGGCAGAATGGGGAAGGGAATCTAAATATACTTAGGCTATATTGTATGAAATTTTCAAAAATTCAGTTCAGAAAAGGAGAAAAAAGAAGCTTCTGTACCACATATGAAATCGTTCATTGACTAAAGAGAAGAAAGCATTATATATGAAAGAAAATCTTTTCTGTCTATGCATCTTACAAAAGTTCACTTCTAATTATGCAAAGAACTTAAACATAGAACATAAAGAAAACAAACAGTCCACATAAAAAATATTCAATGGAACCGAAGTTTCTTAATAGGTAAGGGATACATAAAATGTGTATGACCTACCTAGCTCAAATTAAAGCTACACTGATGTTTCATTTTTTTGTAATCACAATGGCTATGATATAGGAAATAAATGACAACAAATGCTGGAGATGATATGATATCATAGATAAAAGATCCCAAAGCCTTTACCAAAAAAGTCCTATTCAGTGTTCCTGGAAGCTTCAAGCTTCAGAAGAAATTGAATAATTTGTTTGCATCTGCCTTAATTCCCTCTGAACTACCTACAAGCATAAATGCTAGTGTACCATTTTTTACATGGAATTTTAATTGTCATTAAAATATCCTTGCTCTAAATATCAAGTGAATCTAGAGTGATGGCAAGTTTTTAAACTATTGATTAACAGATGTGTTCCAGTAAGTGGCATGTATCTAAATAGAGTTGGGTTAGGCAATCTTAAGGTGTATTTCTATCTATTTTTATTAAAATATGTCCCACGCTTACCTTAGGAAACAAAGTTAACAATAGAAATTTAATTTATGTGGTATAAAACTGTTTTGATCCATGTATACACTGTCAGTTGTCTAAATGGATTTGATAACTAATTAATTCATTTTACACAATTTTGGGGAGCGACTACTTAAAATCTAATGTCTAGTATTGAAGTGTGATGATTTTCACTGTAGTCACCATGATACACAGTGCATATCTAAAATATCTCCTCCTTTTAGACAGTTATGTAACTTTAGACAAGTATCTGTCTAATCCTTACCTCTCTGTTATAGAGTCTACAATTCTACTTTTTGTTTCTATGTTTCAGTGTGATTTAGATTCAAAATATGAAATTATGCAGTCTTTGTTTTCATCTTCATTTTCAGTTTATTTTGAAGTGACATATACAAACAAAAATTAAAAATATTAATGGGTAATGCAATAATATTTCAAAACAAGAATAAACTGTGTGACACTTAACCCTGAGAAAATGTAATTGTGTTTTGAAGCATTTATCTGTCATCTATTATAATACTCAAAATTCTAACTTTTAAATATATTCAGAATATATCACCATAATCACTATAATCAATAACATATTTGAACTCGTTCTTTCTGGCTGTAGTTCTGCTTTTGTCAGATGCTCCTGAACAGGTGATTCCTAAAAGTTGAAGAGACATGTCAGATGATATGCTCAAATATATTAGTTTAGTGTTTTAAAAATAATTGCTTATTATTTTATTGTGTTGACTTGAAATGTTTGTAAAAGCAAAATGTTAAGTAAAAATATGACATCAGTGTGTACAAATATAACAATATGATGCTTAAGTAAACAGTTGTGATGATAATATTTGCATCTTATCTTCAGTCACTTGGTGAACAAGAAAAAGATGAAAACATAACAGAATACAGGAATAGAATTAAAATCTCAGGGTCCTTTGAATAACTAAAAGTGATACACAATTGTTCTATTGGACCATAGAATAAATAGCATGTAGTTCCAGCCTTCAAAGTCAAAGTGCCTCATGTTTCTATTGGTTACAGAATCAACACCAGTGGGAACCTAAATATTCATATATACTGATTACACTTGAACTTTGAAATAAAAATATTTGTGCCAATTTCTTATTTGTACAATGAAACATTTCCCCAAAGATGAAGGCAACTGTTTTATTGTACTCCTATAAATAAATTTATTCAATGAGGATGCTATTCTAAGAAAATATTTTTTTTGAAAAATTTAGTTGAAAACATGTTAAGGACCTTAGTTCATTTATCATACAACAATTTACTCTATAAGAGACTGAAGCACTGGGACCAGCTGCTCTTGCCAAAAACCAGGTTTGTTTTCTTTTACCACATGGTACTAACAACCATCTGAAACTCCAGTTCCAGGGGATCTGATGCCCTCTTCTGACCTCTGTGAGTGCATGACATGGATGCACGTATGTGCTTTCTAAACATTTATACACATAAATCAAATTTTTTTTAATTTGAAAATTTATTCATTAAGACTACATTTTCCTCTTATATTGTCTCTACTAAATCTAATCTATGATGTTATAAACTCTACTTTTTGCTTTGAGAGCTCATCTTCTAAGAGATATCTTTTACTATTTACGTCCTGATACCAAACTCTCTATATAAACAGTTCAACTTGATTCTCTATAAAAACACTTTAAAATCTCAGTAAAGTAGTGTTTTACTTTAGTGTATGTGGTAATATTTGGATCCAATTTGTGTTTCGTTTCCCACATTACTTCAAGTCTCATCTCTCTTAAATCTACTGATTAGGTTCCTAATTAAATCATAAAAGTAGGGTAAAATATAACATTGGTTTCAAAATCTTTTTTTTCCATTAGGTACAAAACGCTGAATTTATTTGTTAGTTATTATTTATCAACAACACCTTTTAAAAAATAATCTTTTCTTTGGTTAGGATAATTTCATAAGTATATTTTTGTTATTGTGAATAGGAGGGTTTCCTTGAATGATTTTGTGATTGCTTGGTATTGGTACATAGAAAAGCTTCTGCTACTGATTTTTGTAAGTTGATTTTGTAACCTACCATGTTACCGAAGTATTAGTCATTTCTAATAGTTTTCTGGTGGAATTTTTGGCATCTCTTATGTATAGTATCATATTGTCTTCAATTAGTGATAGTGTGACCTCTTCTTTTCCAGTTACTACTCCTTTAATTTCCTTCTCTTGTCTTATTGTTCCTGCAAGAGTTTCAAGCAATATTGAAAAAGAGTGGAGATAGTAGACATTCTTGTCTGATTTCTGATTTTAATGGGAATGCTTCTAGTTTTTCTCCATGTATGTTGACTCCATGTTGACCATGGTTTTTGTATATAGCTTTAATTATGTTGAGGCATGTTTTTTCCAGACCAGTTCCCTCTAGGACTTTTAACATGAATCCATGTTGAGTTTTGTCAAAGGCCTTTTCTGCATCTACTGAGATGACCATGTGATTTTTGTCTTAAGTCCATTCATGTGCTTCATTATATTTATTGACTTATGTATATTGAACCATTCCTGCATCTTTGGAATAAAGCTGACTTGATCGTGGTGGATGATATTTTGATGTGTATCTGTATGCAGTTTGCAAGTATTTTGTTGAGTATCTTTGCCGCTATATCCATTGGGGTTTCGGGCCTATTGTTTCCTATTGTTGTTGTTGTGTCTTTATCTGTTTTCGGTATCAGATTGATGCTGGCTCCATAGAAGGAGTTTGGGAATTCTCTCTCTGTTTCTCTTTTCAAATAATTTAAGCAGTGTTGGTTGTAGATCTTTGATTGTTTGGTGGAATTCTGCTGTAAATCCATCTGGGCCTGGGATCTCATGTTCAGGAGATTTTGTATTATTCTTTCAAATTCATTATTTGGTATGGATATGTTTAACCTGTTGATCTCTTCTAAATTTTTAGGAATAAACCTAACCAAACACATTAAAGGTATCTACAATAAAAACTTCAAATCTTTAAAGAAAGAAATAGAGAAAGCCACTGTGAAGTGGAAAGACTTACCATGCTTATGAATTGGCAGAAACATTTTTGTGTAAATGACCATCTTACCAAAAACAATCTATAGACTCAGTGCAATGACAGTCAAAATAACCACAGCATTCTTCAATGATATAGAAAAAACAAACATTCTAAAATTAATATGGAGTCACTAAAGAACCCAGATCATCAATGTAATCTTGAGCAAAAAGAACATCTCAGGGATGATCACCATACCAGAACTCATATTATATTACAGTGCTATAACCATAAAATAGCATGTTGCTGGCACAAAAATAGACATGTAGATCAGTGGAACACAATAGAAAGCATGAGTAAATGCAACTTCAGTCATCTGATATTTAACAAAGGTGCCAAGAACAAACAACGGAGGAGAGACAGCATCTTCAACAAATGGTGCTGGCAAAACTGGATCTCCATCTATAGAAGAATGGAATTTAACCCTTATCTTTCACTCTGTATAAAAGTCAACTTCAAACGGATCAAAGACCTCAGTATTAAACCTGAAACTCTGAACCTGCTAGGAGAAAACATAGGCAGTACCTGTCAAGATATAGGCATTGGAAAGGACTTTCTAAATCAGATATCAGCTGCTCATGCATTAAGGTCAACAAAAAGTAAGTGGGAACTCATTAAACTACAAAGTTTCTGCACAGCAAAAGAAGGGAAAATGAAACCCATGGAGTGGGAGAAAAGCTTTACCTGCTACACATCTGGCAGAGGATTAATATCCAGAATATACAAATAACTCAAAAAAAGAAGCAAGAAAATAAATGACCCAATAAAATGATAATGTATAATGTGAACAGTGCTCTCAAACAAACAAAAAAAACCTAAGAAACACCTTAAAGTGTACTAACTATCCTTAGAGATTAGACAATTACAGATAAAATCCAGCTTAAGATTCCATTTCACCCCAGTCAGGTTGGCTAAGCTCAAGAGAACTGCTACTTTCTTCATAATAGCTAGGAAATGGAAACAACCTAAATGCCACTCAACTGAAGAGTGAGTAACGAAAATGTGGTACGTTCACACAGTGGAGTTCTACTCAGCAGTAAGAAAAGACGAAATTATGAAAATTGTAAGTATATGGATAGAACTAGAGACAGTTATACTAAGTGAAGTAACACAGACTTTAAGAAAAGGAAGCTATGTATTGTTCTCCCTCACTTGTGAATTTTAGCACCAATCCCTTATATGTAACTTTATATCCTGATTAACATCAGGAGACAGGAAAAATGGAAAGGATACACAGAGGTAAAGGAAAAGAAAAAACCTGAATGAGGGGTGTAGTAGGGAGCAGATGCTACCAGGGAGAGGTGGGGAAAGGTTGGGAAGGGAGCGGGGAGGGCCATGCAGAGGGCCATGGTGGGAGGGAACTCAGGAGTGGAGAGATGCTGGGAGGCAGGTGTTATAGGACGTAGGGTGGAGCTAATAGGGGGTCTGGGTCTGGGGAGGGAGGAGGTATGTTGGATGGGAGGAAGAGAGACTAGAGATGAATGGATGTTGGGGGCTAGGGTAGCAAAAGGGAGATGTGTGGCACCCAAACCCCATGAGAAATGCACATACAGATTCTGAACATTAGTACATATGTATAATTGGCAGCAATATGACAAGTAACACAGTGCCAGACAGGGAAGACCTCCCTTCCAGTGGTTGATAAGAGTGGTTCCAAGGGACTCCCAAAATAACAGAGGTTATTGCTAGAGGTCTTGGTTAGATCCCATAAATGGAAGTCAGGACCCTACTGCTCATGACGGGACATACTTGGCAAACAGGACTTGGAGGAGGAACTGACCTGGAAGCCTTCTACCTTGAGTTTGGCTTCAATAGTGCTAGATGATAATATGCAGCTGCTAAGGGAGAAAATCAGTACTGGCCAACCTAACCCTAAAGTCTAATAATCATAACAGAGGCATAGCACACTACCTCTGTTAGTGCAATAGTGGCATTATTATCAGGGAGTTAATCAATAGCTAATTGAATTTAAATTTAGCCCTCTCTGAGACTGAATTCATGGGTGACACTGTGAATACAGCCAAACACACATGGGTGGAGAGGTCATGTCTCCTAGAGAAAACCCTATCTCTGCCATATCTCTGGACAAATGATATTTCTTACCATAAGCTAAATATGAGTCCTTATATTTACAGACAAATATACCATACGATATTCATCAAAGAAGCTTCTTTTTGCAAAAGATGGAGGCTACTGCACAATCGTACAACTGGTCAGACACAGAGAATATATGCCTGATAGATTCTCAGTCCTAACTGACACATCTACAGCTGAATCTCTACATCTAAGGCTCATGGAACATAGCAGAATGACTGATAAAATCTAGTATATCCCTCAGTTCTCACCAATGAAGCTTCCTTATACAACAGAGTGTGATACACAAAGAAGGCCACAACTGTTTGAGTTTTAAAGAATAAGAGACTGTAAGTGTGAGTCCCTGAATAGGATGCTTCTATTAAACTTTACTTACCCATGGCTCAGGGACTATTTCAGAAGAGGGGATGAAAAGATTTAAGAACCACGACTGGACTGATTCATGGACAGTGGGAAGCAGAGGCTTTCGGGTCGCTGGAAGCTTGCACATGTAAACTTGTGGCAATGGTGGCATGAAGCAGAGGGTCCACGCCAACTCAGTCAGACAATGGCCCAGAGCGGAGTGAGAGAAATGGGTGGCTGACCGGCCTTTGATTGGGAACTATTGGAGAGCGATTATCATTGAGTGAAGGAGAGAATGCCTTACAATCTCTGAATAGGTTGACTAGTCTCTGGTGGATGAGTTTGCACCAGTTACATCTGGGTACAAATGCTTGATTAGATAGGTCTTAACATATATGGCAAAATGCATGAGGTTTGGGGGAGGGTGTAGGGGGTCTAAATTTTATTAAGAACTATTGTAGGAAATATACAAAAGCTCTAAAAGAATTTATTTGAATTTAATCTTTTCGTGTTATTTGAATTAAAGTGTTTTCCCTTGGAGATCTTTGTACTTCTAGAAACAATGCCTTCTCTTTTCTATCATTGATTCAATTAAGTATGTACATGAGCACAATTTCATAAGGAGGAGGTCAGGCACAGAGATAAACGACTGTCATTGTGTGGACCAAGGACCCATCTTCACAAGGTCTACCAGCTATGTCCAAAATTGACATTGCCACACAATGCTGTCATCTGCAAAGTTTACATTCAAGGACTATACACATAAATAAAGAAAATGATGACCACAAAACCCCTCAGAATATTTTAAGAAAAATTTTAATTTTGTTGGCCCACATTCATAGCTATACTGGAGTAGAGGAGTTTTTGGCCAGGAGTTGGACCTACCTACTCAAATAGGTGAATTTTTTTCTTTGAGTGGCCTACTGACAGCCTCATGGGTGCTTTTCTCCACCTGTCTCTTTTACCAAGAAGAGTCTATTAAGGAGGTGAGTTCTTCTTCAAATGTTTTGTATTGTAGAAACTAAATATTTATTGAATTTTTCATGTACATATTTTAGTAATTTTGCTAAACAGCCAATATCAAAGATAGTAAAACAATCAAATTTCCAAATATTATCAAATATTTTCGATGTTTCAGTCCACGTGTGTGCCCAATTCATGACAAATATGTGCATTCCACTAGTAAGAACAGTGATATACAATTTCATTAAGTTATTTTTCCAAGTTAAAAACTATATGAAACATGATTTATAATCAAATCAACATCTTGTAAAATGTTCTACAACTAAAGAAGTTTTTATACTTGTAGCAAAAAAGAGGACAAATATGACCTTCCAACTTGTATGAGGAAACTTCCAAGACAAATTTTCATTCCACATCCAGATTAGATTAGTACATATTTTAAATTAGTTGACAATTTTACATAGTTTTGGAAAAATTTATGAAATTATTTTTCAATTAATGAAACTGTGCTCATATATTTATACTTAGCAACCATTTTATATCTCATTAGGAACTTTACTTATTAATTTCACTTGTTTGGCAATACTTTCTGATTACTCTTTCCCATCATCCTCTCTTAACTCCTCTCTAGAATTCTGTCAATCCCTCATCTCCTATCTACCTTTTTCCTTCCGAGATTCAAGATCTAGTATATTGTTTTGTGTCCTCTTTAGTTTAACAAGGGCCATCTGTGGGACCTTTCCATTGGAACTTTCCTTTAGAGGCTGGTGGGATCAACAGTGTGATGTATGCTTCAGTGTGGCAGCTCCTAACTCAAGAAAGAATAAACTGGAGTCCTTTAAGCCAAGAGACACCCAGATCTATTCTCAGAACTGTTCCTTCTCGTGTCTCTCAGAAATGTTCCTCTAATGAAGAGCATAGTGAGTTTGTTCAAACAGTAAATGCAGCATGGTATGGGACATAAAAAAGGAACTTTGTCTATCAGGTAAGAATTTTACTTTTTTGACCTTTGTTGACCCAGAAAAGGATATCAAACCACAAGTAGACATTATCAACCTAAGTCCACATGTTGTTTTGCAACATATATTGTGGATAATTCAATTTGCCTTTCAATGTGCTTAAAGAGTTGTTGCTTTTCTGTTGCTTTCAATCTATGAACACAAACACACATACACATGCAACACACACAGGCACGCACACACATACATACACACAGACAGGCATGTGCATGCACACACACACAGGAATGCACACACACAGGCATGGACACATACACATGTACATGCAGGCACACAGCACACACATACAGGCATGCATATATACACTCTATTCTTGGATAAGAGCAAGGAAGGATCATGAGGGAGAAATAGGGTGTGTAGTTTCATACTAAAGCTATGTGTTTATCTTAGCTTGTAAAATTGATCAGAAGAGGAGTCCAAGGCCAAGTAGGATTGTTTACATGGTTTTCCTAAAGGCCACCTAGACTTAAATACATTTATATATCACAATAGCAAGCCAGATTGAACAGGTAGTGTTAAATGACATCAAAACATGAGGTCTGCTTTGGTTACAAGGCTAGGCAGGACAGAAGACATTCCCAGAAATGTTGTTCCTACACACCAGGATACACTACTGAAGGTAAGGGGTACCCTCTGCAGAGAACGTCTCAGCAGCAAACAGTTCAGCTAATCCTGGATGGAGGATGGGCTCAGGGGCAATCATTTCACATGCTAAAATAAACTGTTGAAAATTCAGAAGGAAAAGCTAAGTGGGGAGATACAGTGACTTAATCCAAATTTGCAGAGAACAGAAGACAAACACTCGGGTTGAGCAAAACCGTGAGAGAATATATTACAAATATTTTCAGTGATGATATCAAATTAATTACTTCAAGAAAAGCTAATGAAAGAAGCCTGTATGCCATTTTCATATTTTTACAAAACTCAGAAGTAAGTTTGAAGGTACTGTATTTAGGACTAATTCTTACACTTTGTGAATTTCCATGAGCCGTAAAAGGAGTAAGACAACAGGCAAACTTACCCCAGGCTTCTGATCAGGATAAATTCCGAAGCCAAAGTTAAAAACAACACTGAATTCACCCAAGCAAATTAAAGAAATAGACTTAATATAAAATAAATTCAAATATAGACATTTTATATTACCCTGGGGTGGGTAAACTGGTATTTTTGCTACAAAGTCACATGAAGTTACCATGCATAATTGACATTTGATGCCACACATGTACAAAATTGAGAAGTTAGTATCTTATCTGCTAAATCACTCAGTGTATCTAAACCTTTGAGTTTTTGCACACATCTTTCCTATTATATATTGTCACTTCGACTTGTTTCTCATGGAGTAAAGGAACAAATAGACCAGGCCTGTTCCTTCTAATGACAAAAATAAATAAATAAATAAATAAAAACAAATAAAAAAATAAAACAAAAACAGTTACGACTCCATCCAGAAGCAGAAGACACGGATACAAAGGCTCTCAAAGATGTGCTTGCTTCTCCGTCAGACCCCTTGGGACAAAAATAAATTTAAGCCTTTGCCTTGGATTGATGGGAATCCCTGAAGCATTTAAAATCTCGGTAGAGCTTGTCAGGCACTTGGGAGACCCCTCTGCTGGTCTATAAATCATTCTCAAACTCCTCAAGTAAGACTCTATCTCTCCACCTGAGCAGCAGAGCCCCATGTCTCACAGAGCATAATCCTTGCTACAGATTCATCTGAACATGAAAAGACTGCTTCCTGCACAGTGAGTGAGGTATTTCAGAGCTAAGTAATATCAGCTACTGGCCCTTGAGAAATCTCATTCCATTAAAAAAGAATAAAGAAATCATGTCACATTAAAATTCAATTTCAAAAACTTAAAAAAAAAATACTGCTAATCCTTTTACCCCAGCGGCACAAAGGGATCATGTTGCAGAGTCAGGAAGTCTATGATCTGTAAATTATACTGGAGAACTTTATGTTTGATAAATAGTAATAATAATAATAATTTACATTGCTGATTGTTTTATTTTTCTGTGTAGTATTTGTTATATTCATTAGCAGTGTATTAAAAAAAAGTTAAGGCTATGCATGCATATTGTGTCTAGATTGTATTTTTGTTTACTTTGATTAGTAAATGTTCTAAAACCAATATTTTATGAGCATGCTCCAAAAGAATGATTATATTTGGATATATCAGCAGCCTCTAGTTTCAGGTGAGGTGCTATGAAGAACACCATGTACTTAGACTGATCTCTCCACACAGCAGTTAAGAGAGCACTTTTCCTGATAAAAATGTTGAACTTATGCTTCCTTCTGATATTTGTTCTCTTCTTTACAAATCCCAAGATATTCAAATGAGGGCTTGTGTTTTGTAAACATGACCACTCAAAGCCAAATTAAAATTGCCAGATTAAATAAAAATACAGGATTGATGCAGCTGCAGGTTCAGCCTTGAATCAACACCAGAAGATGGCTATAGTTTTACACATAAATTCTCTTTAAAGTCAGAAATTTGACAACTGCACCTTAGAATAGAAAATATATTCACCTTTCCCCAGCTGAAATGTCTACCCACCTCTCTTTAAACTGCAACTTACCAGTGAAGCTTTTTCTCTATACCTTAATGGTACAGTCAGGTAGAATCAGATATGGATACAGATCTCTGACTCAAATCTTGATACAATAACTTTGTAACGTTTTGCTTGTTTTCAAATTCTGCCTACCCCATGTTTCCCTAATTTATTTTTAATCTTTCTAAATGACCATCAACATAAATATGATTGCACATATTTTGTGAATAAAGAATATTGTTATTAGACAAGTTTTGTACCTTCTGGATTATAAAAGGTAAAGTGATGAAGCCAGGGACCTGGCATTCTTCCTGATGTTGTTATATCTCTTAGTCATGCTGTATGTACTAGTGCTCCAGTTCCTGCATAACGCAAATATTGAGCAAGATATTAGAGGCTAATATTGTGTAGTGTAAGGCAGCACAGTGAATCATAACATAATATGAACTCAAAGAGAAGGAGGGGACTACAGCCTTCCAACAACACAAGAACAGAGAAATCAATTTTAGTTCTTTTCCTTGACCAAGTAATTTAATAAATGTACAGCACATAAAAGAAATTAAATGACCAGATGAAATGCAAATGAGTATTTGAAGGTAAAGTTATGATAAGGAAGAAGCTTTACGCATATCATGAAGATGCATACATAACATATTTATGAGTAAGAGAGGCTTACAGACATGATTCCTTGTTTGTAGGGTATTTTAGTAGCTTAAGTTTTCATATCTTTAACTTGCTTCTAACAAGAGCATTCTTGCTTTAAAAAACTTTAAAAAATTATTTATTTAAAATTTGTGAAAATCTGTGTAACACATTGGTTAGACTTCAAGACAGATATACATTCATTAACAGCAATATCATTTACATTTATTTCATAAATTATATAAATAATAATTACTTAATATATTTGTCTATATGAATTATATTATTATGGTTCAGGAAATAGGCCATAACTTCACCAACCCCCAAGTAGATACAGAGCAAATACAAAGTAATTATTTAGTTTTTGAATATTTTACTTCCTTTCTTTTTTTGATGTTTATTAGTTTTTTCAAAAATTTTATTGAGCTTTTATACATTCATATAACTGTTCTTAATCAAATTTAGACCCTCCTCCCCCATTCTCCTTCCCCAAATTCCACTGGACCTTATGTATTTCATCATACATGTTAAGTCTTATTTGGCCAAGCATTTGTACCCAGATGTCCTTTAGTGCAAATTCATCCACTAGAGTCTGGTCAGCCCGTCTGTGGATATTCCTTTCCTTTTTCTTTCCATCTTTATCTCTGTTTCTGTATTTCTTCAGTATATACTTATTTACATTGTCTTTATCTTTCATCTACCATATATTTAAGCTATTATTAGTCACCAAGACCTAGATAAAATACACGACCTCATATTTCAATACATTAAAGTAATATGATACTTGAACATGATTAATTATGGATAGATGTGTTTATAAGTGTGTATATAGACATAGGTTCACATGTATATATATTCCCATATACTAATTCATATATAATTTCTATTTTTCAGTATTATATCATTCTTTCATTTTAATGGAATCATAATATTCATATATACAGTATTTTGGTATGAAATAATGGGCTACACAAATAATTATATTTTCTTGTTTTACTGGAATAATCTCAAAATCAATGATCAGTTGTGTTTTTTAATAAAAGCAGCATGACATTTTGTAATATAGTATCTAACATTTACTTAGGTATATTTGTATTGAATACTATGACAGATCATAAAGAAATGTTCATTGATTAAATTTTGAGCAATGTACAATGCATTAATGTTTCCCTATTTTATAAAATTCATCTACATAGCAATATTTATGTATTGTACTGTTTTTATAGTTACTTAAAATAAATGGAGTCCAGTGAAATTATGTAACTGATTCCAGTCATTTTTCAACTAAGTCAAATATACAGAGCTGTTAAAAATCTTATTTGTCAAAATGACTAGGATATTTTAGAAATTTTATTTTAAAATTTATTTTTAAAAAATTTCTAAGAAAAAAATGTGAATTGAAACTCTTGCATATGAACTGATAGAAAACATAGTCACAATTCAGACCTTATGAGTGCAATTATAGAAATATAAGTTGTTAAATCTACATCGAAGGATTAAGGAAAACTCTTGGGAAGAGATAAACTTGTGGTTAGTTAAAGGTTAATAAAGATTAAGCAGATATTCATTCATTTCTATGAAAAACATAGGAAAACCCAAATGTCTAGTGATAGAATTTGGTGTGAGGAAATGTAAAAAGTCACAAATTAATGTAAGAATTTAATTAAAATCTAAGAATAATGAACTTATTAGTATTAACCTCTACATAAGTAGCTTATTCAAAGTTATTTCTCATTTTAAATCTAGGCAGTATCAGTAACACCATCTTATTTTAAGAAGAAAGAACAGCACAGATTGTTAAGTAGACAGAGAAACTAGCAAGCCGTGGATTCATAGTGCAAACCCAGGCTGCATCTTCCTGATCCTGTGCCCTTACTACAAAGGACAATAAATAGACATTTCATGGGTGGTTAACTCAATCATGTTTCTGAAGAAAATGCAACAAAAAACAGTGTTTACAAGAGTTACATTAACCTAAGAAACATAGAAAGCATGGCTACTGTCTAAAGAGAGCTTTAAATTTGTAAAGAAGATAACGAGTGTAATGATGTAGGACTCTTTGAAATAGAGAAAACATTCTGAAAAATAATAAAAAATTTGATGAGGCTATAGGTCTCTCTGTGGTATTTCTCACTGTGTTTTGTGGACAATTTATGAATTAAGTAGTTGAATGTGTAAGACAAAGAAAATTAGGATTTATCACTGACTAATCAAGTTTCTGCTTCTGGAATTCTAGTTATTTCGCAAACTTGACTGATATTTTGTTCAAGAATCAGTTGAAGGACAGGAGTGAGGAGGATGTTCACACACACACACACACACACACACACAAGTGCATGCACCTATATGCACAGACATCAAGAGAAAGACACAGAGAGAGAGAGAGATTTTGGACCAGTTTTATTGAGTTAGCTAACTTACAGACAATAAAATTTATCAATATATTGAGTGAAACTAAAGAATTTTGAAATGCACAAAGCCATGGAATCACGACCTCATCCACATGGAACATTTTCCTCTCTGAATGCTTGTCCATGCATCTGCGGAGCCCCATCCCTTGTAGTGTCACACCTGGTACCTCTGATCAGCCTTTTCTGAATATGATGTTTTCTTTTTTGCATGTACATGAGTTCAGGCAGCATTTTGTACTTGGAATTTCTCTTCTTTATACCATAAATGATCCTCTTTCAGCTATGTCTTCCTTTTACAATTTAACTTATATGGATGGATCTGGTGCAGTTTATTTAGCCATTCATAAATAGATGTGTATTTGTTTTCCTTTCAGATTTTCTTTGGTATCATAAATAGACATTTTATGAATAATTATATATAAGAATATATTAGCACATATTCTCTTTTCCATTGGGTAAGAATGAATTTGTTGGGTAATATTTAGTGTGCTTTTCACTTTAAAAGGAACTTCCAAACTGTTTTCCAAGAGAGTACAATTTTCCATCCCATCAGCACTTTTGGAGAATTTCCGTTGTTCTATAGTCTCTGCTCAAAATTTGATGCTCAAAGTAGAATTCTCTGCAAAATAAATCTGTTATTCCATCTATAAAACATCATTTTACTTCTTACTTGGGTTTTTATTTCTCTGACACAGCTTTTTCTTTATAGGTCTGTGAATACTCTGCATTTTAGTCCCATCACTTTGCGACATGTCCGGCTTGAATAATTCTTCTGACTGGCCCACTTTTTCTTTCATTGGTATTCCTGGTCTGGAGGCTGCGCATATGTGGATCTCTATCCCCTTCTGCCTCCTGTACATGGTAGCACTTGGGGGCAATGTTCTTCTCCTCCTTCTGGTCAGAGCAGAGCAGAATCTTCATGAACCCCAGTTCTACTTTTTGGCCATGTTGGCCCTCACTGACCTGGGTCTTTCATTGTCAACGATGCCTAGTGTCTTGGCTATCTTCTGGTTTGATGTCCACGATGTTGGCCTGGATGCCTGTCTGACACAAATGTTCTTCATTCACACCCTCTCCTCAGTAGAATCTGGGGTGCTAGTAGCCATGGCTTTTGACCGCTTGGTAGCTATCTGTGCTCCACTGAACTATACCAGGATCCTGACCCACTACACTGTTGTATGCCTCAGTATTGCAGCCCTCATAAGAGGAGCCACTCTCTTGGCCCCTCTGCCATTTTTCCTCAGGACGTTTCCTTTCTGTGGGGCCAATATCCTCTCGCACTCTTACTGTTACTACCCAGATGTGCTGAACTTGGCCTGCGGGGATATCACCTTTAGCAGTGTGTATGGGTTGGTCTGTGTAGTCTGCACCTTTGCAGTGGATGTTGTCTTCATCCTCGTTTCATACATGAAGATCTTGGGCACTGTGATGAAGCTGGGACTCGAAGATCGGAACTGGAAATCGCTGCAAACCTGTGCCTGTCACCTCTGCACCGTGCTGGTGTTCTACCTGCCTCTCATCAGCCTTGCGGTCCTGCATCGTTACACTCAGCAGACTTCCCCAGTTCTGTACACCACCATGAGCAACGCCTACCTCCTCATGACACCCCTGCTAAACCCTCTGGTTTACAGTCTCAAATCCAGGCAGATCCAGGCTGCTCTCCGCAAGAGATTTGGGGTGCAACGTGTTGTTGCTGGGGAATGAGACTGTCTGTATAAGAAGGTGTGATGATCTCAAAACTGTTGTTCAGGATCTACCTTAAGTATTCTAAGCACCATGAGTTTAAATGTGAAAAGAAAAGAAAAGAAAATGCTCAGATCTTTTCCTTAGTAAGGAAACAAGGTAGAAAAGACAGGGAGAAAGCTTTACAAAGACCACAAATAAAATCATGAATTGTGGTTGTTTCTGATTAATAAGGAGAAATAATAGTAAGAATACAAGTTCAAAGTTATTGGTGTGTGAGCTGAATGAAAACGACACCATCAATAAGAAGCTGAGTGGTCTAAGTCTGCGTGGTGCATAATTCACGAAGGGCTGGTTTTACATACAAACCAAGATGTGGCATGGTTCTTGATCTCAGTGTTGTTTGAGTTAAGACATTATAAAGTCAGTTCAAAATTGATGATAATTGTATGACTATACATTTCACATTAATTTTTATTCATAACACACTACTGCTTATTAAAAATAGATAAGTGTGCATATTGAAAATATATATGGTTCTGTATATGTATATATGTATTTATATAATGGCTATTCTCACCTATCTTGCTGTTTATTGAGAATTGATGTTTTACTTGAACTATAATTTGTTTCAAATATCATGTTAAGAATAAACATATACTGACTTCTGAGGCAAGGATGTATCTCTCTTCTCTAACTTTTGGAATGGGGAGATGGATTAGTTATGATCTGGAACCAGCTATTGTAAAACTAGAGCCATGAGCAAATGAAAAATTATCTTACATGGATTGAGACTGGAGACGTGTGAAATGAGAGTCTTAATTTTGTGTGATAATAAATAAACATGGTGTAGAGCAGTAAGAACTTGAAGCTGCTTTAAGAACATTTTAAGCAGACTTCCTGAGAGTGCCTGAATTTGACTTCTGAGTGATGCTAAGTGATGGAAGCAACCTAAGTGTCCCTCAGCTGATGAGTGGATAATGAAAACGTGGTACATTTACACAAGGGAGTTCTATGTAGAGCTAAAGAAATATGAAATTTATAGGTAAATGGATGGAATTAGAAACTGTTATGCTAAATGAAATAACACAGACTCAGAAAAACAAATGATGTATGTTCTCCCTCATTTGTGGATCCTAGCACCAAATCCTGATATGTGAGTATGTGTCCTGATGTAACTTTAGGAACCAGGAAAATGGAAGGGAACAAGGGAGGAAAAGAAAAAGAAGGAACTTGAGAAAAACAGTAGGAGACAGGTGTTACTAAGGAGAAATGGGTAACATGCAGTTACTGAAATGGGACGGAGGTTATATGAGGAAACATGGGGATAAAGGCAAAGAAGGAGCTCAAAAGAGGACCATAGGATACTCGTATTATCAAGGGAGAAATGGAGAAAATGAGGATACTTTAAAGGGGGAGGGATGTGTGGAGAGAGAGATAGTTAAGGGGAGAGAGAGAAGAAAGATAAATAATGCCTAGCCAGTGTAAAAAACCAGAGGGAATCATATTACTCCAAAAACCAATTGACAAATTCCACACACAATATCTCTACATGAGTCCATGTGAATAGTGGAGGTTAGTAACAAGAAATAGTGCCAGACAGGAAATAAATTTAAAAAACAAAAACAAAAAAATCTTCCTTTGAGTTCTTAGCCAGAGTGGTCCAAGAGACTCCCAAAATTCTACAGGCTATTGCCACAGTTCTTAATTACCTCCTAGAACTTTAAGGTAATACCCTATTGCTGAGGATAGGACAAACTTTGTACATAGGATTTGGAGTATTGGCATTTGAACTGACCTGGAAGCCACCTCCCCTGATGACTAATGCTCAAAGCTTTGGAGATCACTATGCAAACTGCTAAAGGAGAAAATCAATCTGTGATCTAACCCCAGCTTCAATGTGTAATAACCACATCAGTGACTGACATAGTAAATGACATAGGAGTAGCTGTGACACTTTTGTATTGGGGATAATCAACAGTTACCTGTTGGGGCTTATTGAGTTAAATGTGCTGTTAAGATGGCGCCTAGAGGAAGTGAAACTAAATCAGAAGGCACCAAGAGATAAACAAGGATTCCTGGAAATGGGGAACCTGCAAAGAAATGAAACTTATGCTAATAAGGTATTCTTATAGAAGTGTTACTATTGGAGCAGTATGTTACTTCTGCATTTAAAGAATTACCCCTCCCTTGCATGCTAATAAGACATTCTTTTTCCTGTGTGGTGATTGGCAGAAATATTGCATTGTATGCTAATTCTTTTGGCTTTGAGCCTTTATAATGTGCTTGCTGAGTTCCCTAAATAGCTTCCTGCTGTGCCTTTAGAAGAGCTATAACACCCTGAAAGAGCTGTAACATTAAAGAGCTGTAAAACTTGTGAAGCTAGCTGGCTATGGACTTCTCTGGTTGGATGGGAACCCCGGCAGTGTCTGATTGTTTCCTGGGATGGGCCAGGAGGCTGGGAATGGGCGAGCCATGCACCCGACCTCCCCTTGACCCCCTCAAGGGCTCTCAACAACCGCAGGGTGAGAGCCCTGGCAATCCAAGGGAGAAGGAACATGAGATGTGCACTGGATCTCCATCTCACCACACTCTCCCTCTGGACGGGAGACCAGGAGCTTGGAGAAAGGGAGTACACCAGCTGGCATCTGCTGCGACCACCACGAGAGGGAGGACAGTTACCTAAATGGACTCAAAGTGGGAGGAAACTCATGTGTGGTACTGTAAACAGTCAAATGCACATGGCTGGAGAGGTCATAGATCTTATAGAAAACTCCAGAGGTGTCACATTCATAGACAGATTTAATTATTATATGCAAAATATGTATCTTTATATTTACTGACAAATATCCCAGTCACCATTCATCAAAGAAGCTTCTTTTGTAATAATAAACAAAGAATATTACAGAGTTCAACAACTGGCCACACACAGACATTGCCTGTGAATTTCCAAGTCTAAGTGGCACATCTAAAGTGCAACCTCTACACCTAAGAACCTATGGAGCACAGAACAAGGGGTAAAGAGGACATTAATGCATCTTTCAGTTCTCATCAATGAACTTCCCTCATGCAACAATAGTCCAGAAACATAAAGATCACAAATGGCCAAAGTGTGATGAGTAAGAGTCTGTAGAGTAGGGTCCTTGAATGGGACTCATAGTAAACTCCCCCTTCCCAGAGCTCAATGACCATTGTGGACGAAGAGGTAGAAGGATAGTAAGAGCCAGGGATGAGGTGCATGAGCACATGCAAATAGAGTCCTATAGGCTCCTGGAACTTTGATCATATGAACCTATAGCAGGGGTGTCTGTGTGCGCAAGTCCTCTGCAAACTCAAGCAGACAAAGCCCAGCACATAACTGTGGAAACTGACAACAAGCCCCAATCTTAGTTGAAAAATTTTTGGCAGATGATTACCGCTGGCTGATTACATCTGGTTGAGCTGATCTTCTTAAAGAGGAACTCTAGATGGCTTCCTAGACCCCAGGGGATGAAATTATCTGAGGACACTAACTTGACATGATAGGTCTTAGCAGAAAAGACAGAGTACATGAATGTCAGTGAGGTGGGGGACAACAGGAGGGAAGTATGAAGGTGATTAAGACTGATTAAAATGTTCTGTATGAAATACACAAAAATTTAGTAAAAAAGAGTAGGGGCGGAAGAAAGGTGAGAGATGAATGTCTAAAGGGTGAAGGGTTTCCTTTAGGGATGATAAAAGTTTTACAATAGAGAATGGTGATGCTTATGTACTATCATGAATGTACTTATTGTTACTGAATTGTATACTTGAAAATAGCATATTTTTATTATGTATACATATTTTATTAGAGTTAGAAATCATTGCACACACACACACACACACACACACACATACACACACACACACAAAGAAATTACATTCTATAAAATATTTTTACTTCCTTAACCAAGAGGAAAGCACTGGGTTAACTGGGTGCATGGAACATCTCTTCACTGAGGCTATGGCTGGGGTACCAGTATCCTGCAAAGGTCCATGTGTTAATGACTTAGTCCCCAGGGGCAGTCTTGGGAGGTGGTAGGAACTCCCGCTTTCAGTGGGAGCGGAGACCCGGTGATGAGTCCTTTGTTTTCCTGGGAAAATGCTCTTGCAGTAGCTTCTGGAGCCTCTGACTCTCAGTTTTTCTCTGCTTGCAGGCGTACTCACACCACATTATGACACTCTTGCCAGAGGCATGAAAAAAATGGGGTTGCCTAATTTCAAACTGAAACTTCTAGAACTATAAAGCAAAATAAATGCATTCTTCAAAAGAAAAGAACATTTTCTGCCAATTTCTAAATTATAGTTCAAATACTTAATAATATGATATATTTAAGGTCTTCCTGACACATTTAGCAGGAATCAAAGAAAATACATGAGTCGTATGGCTACCACTCTGGTATAAAAATGAGAACAAAGCTTGTACCAAAATGATTAGTGGGGGTGGGAGTGATTTGGATTATAGTAAAACAGTGTAGAATGAGGTCAAGATCACCTCAAAGATGGGAAATTCTGTGAATGAAAAGGACAGGAGTCTGAAATCTGTCTCAATTCCAAAAGCACTCACCTAGCACTGCATCATTAGAAGTTTACAGAATAAAGGAAGGTACTTTAGTAGAAAAAAGGATCAGTCTTATCTCTGAGAAAGAGAACATTTGAGAAGCGCCAGAAACAATCATTATCTAAGGTTCAGTTTGATGACTTCTGAATGGTACATCTTTCTGGTCATAAGTCCTTTGGCTCTGACTTTGTCAGATTTGACACAAGAGCTCAGTGAGTCTTTTGATTTCTGAGGTCAAGAGACTGTTTTCCTTTTAGGAAATTATCCCTTTTGTGTGGAGTGTAGGTAATAACAATACTGTGACTATTCTAATAAAATCATTTTATGGTATTTTATCACAAAATTAAAAACTGAATGTAAATTTTCCCTTCATGTTTTATGTGGAAACCTGGCAATGTGAGATATGTTCTTTCCATTTGGACTGTGACAAAGGATAGAAGGAAATCCTTTTGTGGTCATTTTTCCTGGTGATTTAGAAGCTACTCTAAGGCTAAATTATGAATAAAAAGTGAATAAAATAAAGTGAAATTATGTATGGTAGTGGCTCAGAAGGAAGCAAAAATGTGGGAGTGCTGAGTCCTTACGCCCATCCTTGGATCTGTAGGGTATTATTTGAATGAGTGACACATCACTGTGCTTAACTTATAGAGGAAATGATTAGGCAGCTCAAGAACATGCTCTTTTTAGGTAGAATGAACCACTAATTTAATTATACTAGATAAGTTAACAAGCTCATTCACTGAGTAGTAATTCCCTGGATCATGGCACACTTCTGATTCATTTGACTCTAATGATTGGCACAGGGTTAATTCTTAGATGGTTGTATATAGAAATTAAAGGACAAACAGAAAGAGATGGAGGGGGGCAAAGGAACAAAAGCAAAAAGTGTCTGCATAATCTTATTAGCATTGGACAGATGCTCAATTTCAGCATCATAAATTTGAATCCATAATAAGATGACAGCCTCTGAACTGCCATGCCAATGATGGAAGTATATAAATCTAATCCTAAAACTTAGTCTATACATTTTCACACAACAGTATCATCAAGAAAATAAAATATGTTTTTACTTGGAAAATAAGTTAAATTGCCTGTTTATCTTCCATAATCAAGGTGAGTGACATAAGGAAATGTTATTTTATATTTTTTATTTAATTCTGACCTGATCCTTTTCATTTAATATATTTTTGGCTTATAATAAGATTTTTAATAGTTATGGATTTTTGGTTTTTGGATGTCGTAGACATTGTTATAAAAACACTGTACAAGGGATTGGTGAGATGGCTCTAAAGTTAAGAGCACTTGCTGCTCTTGTAAAGGTCATGAGTTCTATTCCCTGCACGGTGGGTGAGTGAGGTAAAGGAGGGATTTTAGAAGGAACCAATGGTATTAACAGCCCTTTAAAACATATAGCAACTCAAACATATCCATATAGAGATATAAAAATGTTTAAATGCAGTTGCCCTATAATGGGGGAACAATACCACAAGTAGACATTTCTAGCATTAAAATCCCCAGTGCCAGGGATGGCATCCCATTCTTTGACTTGTTGGCCAATGGAAAACCATACTCCATAAACATTACAAGCTGTTGCCATGGTTATTGGTTGCTTTCCAAAACTTAGTTGTAATACACTATTTCCAAAGACAACACATACTTGAGTCATAAAGCCTGGAGAAATTAAGCTGTAACTGACCTCAAGGAGTCATCCCTACTGGCTAACTTTCTTAATGTTGGGAGCTGCTATGCACACTCCTAGAGAAGAAAAGTGCTCATCTACATTGTGTTCTCTCAGCAAAATTGTTAAAAGATCATCATATTTTACCAATTTAATTCTTTTTAGACTTCTCTACATTTTTTTGTATTGTATATTTGTGTATACAAACATATAACCATGTGCTTGTGGAAGTCAGACAACAACTTGCAGGAATCAGTTCTTTCTTTCCACCACTAGTGTTCTAGGCATCAAATCCAGGTCTTTAGGCATGGTAGCAAGTGCTTTTACCTACTGAGCCACCTCACCAGCCTGCACAGAATTATCTTGATACTGTTGTTCAGTAAGTCACCTAGATATCTGTGTTTCTACATAACCAAACTAATATGTTCCCATGAGTTATGTGATGTCTTATGCCAGTATCTTTCTGTCTGAACATTTGTGGTATCATATTAAAACTGAAAAGTCACATGAAAGAATCATATATTGAAAGGTTTCTACATTTATAGGGTTTTTCTGATTATTTTCACAAATTTTAGAATCTTTCTGTAATGGATTGGCAGTCAGTTAATCACTAAATCATGATTCAAGATTCATGCTTATTCATCATAACACATCTGTGGAGACAGGGCTAGCCTGGTCTGGGATGTCTTCTTCCCTACCATGAGCTATGAAAACTAGTTTATTTTGCAGAAATATTCGTGAAAATGGGCTTGCCTTGTCAGTAGTCTCAAAATAATATCATTAGTTTCTTTATACCTGAAAATCCTGTGGTCACACTTCTAAACAACTCTCTTTTCATATAATTGAACCAACGTATTTTACAAAGTGATAGAACAAATGTCTCACTAGGAATGCATGTGTTTATATGTACTTTTTGAATGAAAGAGGAGGAGGAGGAGGAGAAAGAGGAAGAGGAAGAGGAGGAGAAAGAGGAAAAGGAGGAGGAGAAGGAGGAGAAAGAGGAGGAGGAGGAGGAGAAGGAAGAAAAGGAGGAAGAGGAGGAGGAGGAAGAGGAGAAGGAGGAGGAGGAGGAAGAGGAGGAGGAGGACGAGGACGAGGAGGAGGGGAGAGAAAGACAGAGATTTCCATGTAATTCAATGATACTGCAATGCCATCCTCACTTAACTTCTCCAATCACAGACATTGGGGTAATCCTAAGTATTTGAGCATTTGGAAATCTAACTAGAGTGTGCGTAAAGAGACAATTAATGACAAAATAAGAGACTGTGGTGGTTTGAATGACAATGTCCCCCATAGGTTCTAAGTATTTGGACATTTTGTTTCATTTGGTGACACTTTGGGGAGGTCTTAGGTGATGTGGCCATGCTAGGGGCGGGTTTAGAGAGTTCTTAAGCCTTGCCAGATTTCTAGTCTTGCTCTGCTTCCTGCTTGAGTGCTTAGCTTTGAAGTATATTCTGGCCACCACACTGCCTTGCCAGGATGGACTCGTGCCCCTTTGGAACTGTGAACTAAATAAATTCTCTTCTTCAGTGTTTCTACCACAGCAAAAGAAAAGTCACTACTACGGAGATTTAATGGTCAGGTTTTTTTTTTTCTTCACACCAAAGCGTTCTTGGACATTAAAGCATAAGCATTATTATATTAGTCATAGTTTATCCTAATAATACTTATATACCCATAAAGAAACCAGAATCACTATTAAAGGAGCATGGTTCTAGGGAATGATTTAAATGTCACTGGAGAAGAGACATTATGAGAATTTGGTGAGGTACAGTGATTTAAAAAGTCATGCTGAATCTCTTCTAAAATATGAGTTAAGTTCAGTTACAGTTAGTCATTTAATCAAACATTCCCCAATACAGGCACTCCCTGGGAAACGAAAATAGGATCAAACTTGAAGTCTTTCCATCTAGTTTTCCTTTCCTATCTCTAGAGAAATGAAATTTCTTACCATATACAAAAGATGTATTCTCATATTTACAGAGAAGCATACGGTACACTACGCATCCAAGAAGCTTCTTTTTGCATCAGATGGAAGCTACAGTAGAATTCCACAATTGGTCAGACACAGAGAATGTACTACTAAGAGATGCCAACCCCTAGGTGACATATCTACAGCTGAACATCTGCATCCAAGGCTCACGGAACACAGCAGAATGAGGGGTAGAGAGAACACTAAAGCATTCCTTAACTCTTACTGGTGAAACTTCCTCAAACAACGTAGTGCTATGCACATAGAAGGCCACAATTGGCCAAGCTTATAGAATAAGGGACTCCAGAGTATGTATCCCTGAATAGAACTCCTATATTGAACCTCACCCAACTATGATTTGGGGATCATTATGGAAGAGGAGGCAGAAGGATTGCAAGGGTCAGGGTTAGTTACTGAACTTAGGGAAGCAGAGACTTTCAGGCTACTGGAAGTTTACACATATGAAAATGTGGCAGTGATGGCACTGAGCACAGGATCCACACCAACTCAAGTTAGACAAGGGCCCAGAGTGGACCAACAGAAATTGGAGGCAGGCCAGACATAGACAAAGAACTATTGCAGACTGATTACTACTAGGAGAGGGAAAGTATGCCTTACTTATGATCTCTAGATAGCCTGACTTGACCCAAGTGGACGAAATTGCACTAGAGAACATCTAGACAGTAATGTTTGACCAGATAGGACTTAGCATGTATGATGGAATACATGAGATCCAGTGGGGATTGAGGGGGTGATGGATGGAGGCAGGGGTCTAAATTTGATTAAGAACTGTTGTATGAAATATATAAAACTCAATAAAAATAAAAGATAATAAAAGCCTCATTACTTAATTTATGCACTAGCATTTTTAATACCCAGCATTAAATTAAAGTTTATGTTTCTCAAGTTCTCATCAGTTCCACTCTAGGTAACTTCCTCTGCTTTTCCACATTTTCTGTGGCCTTGACTTGCCTAGCACTGGCATTGTTTTAAATATAAATTGCAGCACAGTGTGTCACAGCTGTAATTCTATTATTTCAGAGGCTGAGACAGGAGAATTGCCTTGGGGTTAGGTTTACCTTAGGCTACAGATGAGATTCCATATAAAGATAATTAAAATAAACATTTGGATGTGTTTTGTGTTGCCTTTAGACTAAGTCTAATACCTCAATTCATAGAGTCTTGTTAACTGAGGACTAAGTGTTCTAAAAAAATCACTATGACACATGAACCTGAAAACGTCTAAAATCATTATTTTTTTCTTGAACAACAAAAACCCACTAGCAATTATACTGCATTTTGGTTTTCTTCATGTTTGGGCATGTAATTTATATGTATATTAAAATAAATTGCATGTGCTATTTCTTTACTTATTTAGATACTTTTTATTGTATGTACATTAGTATTTTGTCTGCACGCACGTCAGTGAACTTTTGTCACCCAATGTTCATGGAGGCCCTGTGTCCTTATTGAATTTCTGTTTTATTGAATGTCTTATAAATAATTTTTTACCATTTCATCTTATTGTTTTCTTTGTAATTGTATTTACTTACTTTATTATAATTACTGAGAAATAATTTATGTGCTGCTTTCTTCCATCACTTCTCTGATAGTAAAATTAGGCTCTTTTCATCATCTTCAAGCCTGGGAAATTGTCAGGAAAGCAAAATCTAAGTCTCCTCTAAGAGCTGTCAAATCAGAAAGCCTGGAACTGAAGCTTCCTCAGCCATACTGACTTAATATAGTCATCTGCAATTTTCGTTTTATTTTTAAGTTGAAATTCATTTATATTTGTTGTTGGCATATTGTGTTTGCTATGTAAAATGGCATAGAATTCTTCTGAAGACTGACTTTAACTTACTGTTAATTTTTGGCATTTCTCTTTTAGAAGCATGGGATATGGTTGGAATTCTGTGCCAGGATTGATCTGGTCATTTGGCAGTGATCAATTTGAGACCACTCTTGATGGAAATTGGCTTTAGCCTGTCATTCATTGTGAACAAGTCCTCTACTTCACATAAGGTTAATGGTCTCTATGTAGTTTCCTTCCTCTTAGAGCTACCTTTATTGTATTCCATAGATTGTGGTGTGTTGTATTTTCCTGTTCACTCTAAAATATTCTTGATTTCTCTGTTGGACCAGTTTGCATTAAGTGGTATGCTGGGTAGTTTTCATAACACTGTGTCCTTTCTGTGGTTTCTACTATGGATATCTAGCTTAATACATTTGTGGTCAGTTAGAGTACTCGCTGTCATTCCAATTTTCCTAAATTGATTGAAAATAGTTTTGCATCTCAATCTGTGATCAGTTTTGGAGAAAGTTCTGTGGGTTGTTGATAAAAAAGAATTTGGCCGAAATGTTCTGTATATGTCGTGTATTAGGTCCATTGGGCTTATGATGCCATGTTTCATGAAGGTTTCTCTGTTGAGGTTTTCTGGATGACCTTTCTGTTGGTGAGAGTGGAATATTGAAGATACTCTTACTGTGGAGGAATCTCTCTGTGATTTTGCATTTAATAGTGTTTCTTTTATGATATGTGCACCTATGTTTGGTTATTATAATTTGGATATTTTAATTAAGATTAGAAAATATCCTCTTGTGATATTTTTCCTTTAATGAGTATGTAAAGTTATTCCACATTTCTTTCAACTGGTTTTAGTTTAAGTGCACTTTGTCAGACTAGAATTGTCACACCTATTTTATTTATGAGTTCTGTTTGCTTGGAATATCATTTTTTATTTATTTACCCTAAGTTGGTGTCTGTCTTTAATAGTTTATATATCATAGAGGCAACAAAATATGAAATCCATATTCTAATCCGATATGTTTTCTGTGTCTGTTTATTCAGAAATTGAGATCCATCATAATGAGAGCTTTACTTACCAGTGTTTATTAATCCCTATTATTTTGTTGAGGTAGTGTTCTGTTGAATAGTTCTGTTGAATATAGTTATCTGAGATCACATGTGTCTTCTTTTGTGACTTTAGGACATAGGTCAAAGACTATCAAAGAAATATAGATCCCACTGAAAAATCAACAATTTTCAAAATTTCCAGTTTTCTTATGGGCTTACCTTTAAATGTGACTTGCACTTTCTCTCCTAATATTTTCAATGTTTTTTCTTTGTTCCATACATTTATTATTTTGACTATTATGTGATGTTTGATTTATTTTTAATTTCTGTCTATTTCATGTTCTGTATGCAACCTTACCCTGATAGATAGTGCCAAACTCAGGTGTATACCTAGTCTGTATCAAAGCCTATTTCATGTTTGGTATTTCTGATAGCCATGCCTTTGGCCATTTCCCATGATGACATCTTTGCATTTAAATGGTATTCTCTTTTAGAAATTATTTTGTAGTCTGACCCCATGGTGCTTTAATACATTAGATTCTATTTACTCATTCATGCATAGAATTGTTTTGGCAACTTTTGGTCACATGTTCATGTGGAACTCTGCTTTAACTCAACTGATGGTAATTAAATTATTTGATACATCTTCCATTAATATGTAGCATTCTATTGAAGTGTTACTATTTCAGATTAAAATAATTCTGCTAGCCGTTAAGTTCATATCAAACGTATTAGTTTGTTCCTATATGTGGTAGTCACCACATTTGATTAATACTCAAATGTTTTCTTCTAACCCACTTGACATTAATGTCTTGAATATTGGGAAAATATGCTCTTCATAGCTCAGTGAAGACAGATAAGTTTTGTTTGTGTACCCAAGGGCACAATGATATTGCTCAAATAAATTTCAAATTTAGATGTTCCTACTGTAGCATTGTTTACCCCAATACCCAGCACAGACACAAAATTCAACAGTAACCAAAAATCCATTTTAAGTTCTAGTCTATAAAATTTTTTGGGAGAGTATGCATTACATGGGGCTTTAGCACTGAAGAGAAGATACCAATAAACTTAAATAATTTAAGAGAGAAGTGTCACATGGTAGACTTGTCAACTTCTTCATTTGCAATTATTTGCACTCTGATGCCCATTTGCCCGTCAACGTGTTATTCCTCAGCTTTGACTTGAAGAGTTAAAAGCTATCTCACTGTTGCAGTTTGCATGGTTCATGTCTTATGTACCCAAACACATTTTTGACATATTCCATCCCAGTATCTCTCTATGTCTCAAAACAAGACCTTCCCCTGCCTTTCTCTTCCACGATCCTCCATTCACTGTACTTGCTGCAGAATTCTTAGCTCTTCAATATCTCTCTGTTTTTACCATTTCCAAACTCTTTTTCCTCTCCTCCATTAAGAACTCTGGTGATCACATGATTTTTTCATTATAAAAATGAGTAAAACTTCAGGTAAGGAACTCTCACCTATACAGTACAAATGACCACACGTGTGACCACACAACCTGCACTTTCAGGCCAGCGAAGAGTTCAGCAACATGCTTCTTCTTTTTCCATCCTAACAACCTGGACATAGGTTGAGAATCAGTGGCTTTTCAGAAGTTCAAAACATCTGATCGGGGAAGTTACCAGTGTTATTTAACACAACAACTAGAGAAATAGATGGATTGTTCCATAGGGAGATTATCAAAATTTCCCATGAGAGTGGTTTCACCACATATACCTGAGCTGATACAAAAAAAATCACTTGGAGATGAGTCCACTCCAAATTTGATTTTCACAACATTCCAGGATCCTAATAGTGTATTATATACTCAGTCATGGATATTTTAAATCTCTACTGGCCACCAGAGCCATATAATAAGCTTTATTCAATAGGTGGTTTTTCTGAGAAGTGGTATTACAGTCTTTAAATTTTGAATCAGTTTTGAAGTGGTTAATTTTTAAATGTAATTTTTTCATTTCTTTTTCTGAAAAGCTAAGGTAACAAATATTTTAAGTATCCACTGGTATTGTATTATTTCACAACACTGCAATGCTATAGACTTTTTGATAGACACCTGTCAAGTTAGATTAATTTATTGTAGTCTTGTTAAAATGGGTTGATTAATCTCTTCTTCCTGCTAAACTGTTTGGAAACTCCCGGAATTTCTCTGCATTGATTAATGATTGCCTCTTCAGTGTTTCCCAAATCACTATTTCATCTATGTACAATCACTCTTGACTTTTAGTCAAGTTTGGTTTCTGTTGCTGTGATAGACACTGTAACCAAGGCAACTGGAGAGGAAGGTGTTTAATTTCATCTTAAAACTCTCAAGTCACAATTAATCACTATAGGAATTAAGGCCAGGAGTTGAAGGCAGGAACTTGGAGGCAGGAACTGAAGCAGAGACCATGAAGAACCCCGTTTACTTGCACGTTTCTTTGGTGTCTTTCAGCCAAACTTTTATTAATATCAGCCCACCTTCCTAGGGATGGTACTGACCACAGTGGGCTAGGCCCTCCTTTATCAATCATCAGTTGAGAAATCATAACTTCCTCCCACACAATTGCATTAAAAATATATTATTAGAGTTAAAATCACAGATTAATCACAACACATTGATAGTGGGTGTCCTTTACTATCCCACTGTAACAAAGAGGTCATCAGGAAAACATTAAATAAAACAATTCAGGTGTTAAATGTCATCATAGAGCAAATGGACCTAATAAATATGTATGGAATGTTCCACCTAAACACTAAAGTTTAGAGACTTGATGGGTCTTAACAGAATGCGTGAAATCCAGCGGGGGTACGGGAGACTGCCAAAGGAAGAACAAAGATGATTAAGACACTGTATATGAGATACGCAAAAATTCAATAAAAAAAATGAAACAAAGGAAATCCCAAAATGTACATTCCTATGAGATGTTAAATGGTACACCTTAAACAGACCTTTGAAATTGTCACATATACCATAATTACTTTTTAATTAAAAAAACTATTATTTGAGAAATTAAGTCAGAAAAAATGTATACACACATTATATACATATATTATTAACAGTAGTCCATATAACCTTTTTCAAAATTGACTCCATATTAAGGTACAAGGCAAGTCTCACACCCTGCATACTATCCAGCTAAAAAGGAAACAGAGTTGGATATCAGTATCACCAGAATCTATAGAAAGTACAAAGAATCATGTAAACCAAATGCACACAATTGATTAAAAACTCCCTCAAGGGAGAAATGAAGAAGGAAACTAGATCTGAATGAAAATGTAGCAAACTAAAAGATCTATGGGACAAAACAAAGGTAGTCCTAAGAGGAAAGTTTATAGCACTGAGTGCCTACAACCAAAAACATTAGGAGACATCTCATATTAATAAATCAGTGATGTACCTGAAAATTATAAAATCAAGAAGGAACCCCACCTAAAAAGCATGTGAGAAGAAATAAACAAATTCAGAGCTGAAGTAAATGACACAGAATTGAAAAAAAAAAAACAAAGAATTAAAGAAACAAAGAGTTTGTTCTTTAAAAAGATTAACAATCTTCACAATATTAGCCAAATAAAGAAAGAGAAGCACCAAATTAATAAAAGCACAGATGAAATAGGGACATTATTGCAGGCTTTGAGGAAATTCATAAATCCTAAGGACATGATTAAAAATCTGTATTACACTAAACTGGAAAATAGAAGCATTAGTTATTAAATATATACTACTAGGCTCTGAAGGTAAGATGGCTCAGCAGGTAAGAGCAGTGGGTGCCTTTGAAGATTACCTGGGTTTGGTTCCCAGTACCTAGATGGTGACCAACAACCATTCTTAACTACTCTTCCAGGGAATTATATGCACTCTTCTGGTCTCTGTGAGTATTGCAGGCACAGGTGAACTAATGTACAGGCAGGTAAAACACTCATATGCATAAACAAAAAACATTAAAATAAATACATTTTAAATAAAAAATACAATCTCCCAACTAAGAGGAGAACAGGAACATATGAATCCAGCAGAGATTTCTGTTAGACCTTAAAAGAAGAACTAGCATAGGTATTCCTCAATTTATTCCATAAACTAGAAAAGAGAGGGACACTTCCAAATTCTTTCTATGAAGCCAATATTCTTTAATACCAAAACCTGACAAGGAGCCAACAAAAAGAAAACTATAGGGCAATCTCTCTGATGAACATCGATGCAAAAATTATCAATTAAATACTGGCCAACCAAATGCATGCATATCAAAAAACAGATTATAGATCATGTTCAAATCTGCTTCATTTAAAGATGCAGGGTTGCTAAACATACATAAATCCATAAATGTATTCTATTACACAAACAAAGTCAAGGTCAGTAAACACATGATTATCTCCTTGGATTAGAAAAGGCATTTGAGAAAATGCAATGTATTATAGTGATAAAACTATGGAGAACCTAGGGATACAGCAAGTTCATCTCAACATAATAAAGACAACAGACAAGACCACAGGCAGCACCATATGGATAAAAACTTACATAATTTCCAGTAAATTCAAGACCCAGATGAGGATTTCCATTCTCTCCATTCTGGCTTTATATTGTCCTTGAAGTTTCAAATGGAACAATAAGACAAATGGAAAAGAGAAAGAGGATGAAAAATGGAAATGAAGAAGTCAAAGTATCCTTACTTATAGATGCTATGATTCTATGTATAAAATATCCTAAAGACTGCAACAGAAATTTCCTAGAGCTAATATTCATCAAAGTAGCAGTATACAAAATTAACACTCAAAAATTAGTGACCTTTTATACCAACAACAAACCTATTAAAGAAACCAGGTAAACAAATCCCATTCATGATAGCCTCTAAAACACATAAAACTTCTTGAAATAAATTTAACTGAGGAAGTGAAACATTTGTATAGTAAAAACTTTAAAACACTGAAGAAAGAAATTGAAAAGATCCCAGAAGACTGAAACACGTCCTTCAGTCATGGATCAGTAGGATTGGTATTTTGAAAATAGCCTACCAAAGCCAACCCATAGATTCAACACAAATTCCCATTAAAATTCCAACATAATTATTTATAGATATTGAGAAAATAAACTTAAATTTCATATGGAAACTAAATAAAGCTCAGAACAGCCAAAACAATCCTGAATAATAAAGGACCTTCAGCCAGAGGTGATGGGTGAAAATAAGGAAAATGTGCTGCTCAGACACAACAGGGCAACTTTACATATGAACCCAATTGTGACAGTATTCACAAGGCCTATGCCATCCAATTCCAGACAAAATTCCAACACTGGGCAGAACAAAGGCAAGAAACTACAACAATAGCTGAGGACCAATTGGCAATTGAAAGCTTCTGATAGAGGGAAAGTCTGCTTCTTTTAAGGGTGTGACATAGGTAGATTGACAGGCTGCAGAGAATGGACCCACACCTCATAGCCTTGGAAAAATACAAAATAGATTTGATAGGGCATAAAAATAAAGCATGAAATGAGAAAACTCAGTAACTCCAGTTCTAGGAGATCTGATGCCCTCCTCAGGCCTCTGTGGGCACTGAATGCATGCAGTGTACTTACATACAAGCAGGCAAAACACTCACCCATTGAAAAACAAGTTCCTGCCAAGTTCCTGCTAAATACTTTTACTCGGTGGTAGAAAATTTCTGTAATCATGCTTATATATGTTCATACATACATACTGAATCACTTTCACACTGATATCCTTTCTTTTATTCTCTGCTTGTGTTTCAGTTACATGAATGAGGGACTGTAGGAACTTAGCTATCTATAATAAGTGAAATAATAAAAATAATAATTCATACAGCCCTATATAATTTATACAATATGTCACATGCAGGATATTATATACTGAACAAATTGTACAAACAATGTTTGGCACAGTGACCCATATTTTTTGCAGCTTAGTTACCTGCTGTTTGTACAGATGAATTACATGACTCAAGTTTCTGAGTTTTGATGTCATTATGTCACTGATGGGAAAATACTAATGCTTGTAATATTTATGAGTAAATAATGATACATGAAAATGTGTCTTAAACTGGTAAGTGTTGTGATTATGGGCATATATTTTAAGGCTATTTTTCCTAAATATGAAACTCTCTTCCTATATAAGACAATGAGTAGAGGTCAAGGTAATATGTTTTTTTACACATCTACTGTTTGCTTAATTTTTTAAAAAAATTACTTTAAAATAGTTTGAAGATGAACTAGAGATGTGCTCCGTGGAACAGCACTTGTCTGATATGTACAAGGTCCTCGTTTTGTTCACAAAGGAAAAACATGATAATAAATTGGACCTTAATTTTACCTACACAGATTGTGAGCTAATGAAGCAGTCAGCCCCTAAAAAGAAGGCTGGTGATACGGCTGACCAGTTAGGAGCACTTGGTGAACATCTAGAGGACCTAAGTTCACCTTCTAGCACCTTCTTTGGGCAGCTCACATTTGTAAATCCAGATCCAGAACATTCAAATGCTTATTTTGGGCCCTGTGGACATCCACTGGCACATGGTACACACACTGCGTGCACACAAACACACATACACACACACACACACACACACAGCATACACAGAGACACACACACCTAAACAAAAATGAAAATTTTTACTGGAAGAAGGAATTTTGATTTTTTAAGGATGTGAAGCTAGATAGGTTAAGCAGACTCCAGTGGACGGACACATACCAATGGCAATTTGAGACACAATTATGACAAAATGGACCTTAGTACATGAAATGATGCTGAGGTTACTGTAACAAGGGGGCAGATAGGGCAGGGGTGTAATATCATCACAATATATTGTATGAAATTTGAAAAATAAAATTCCCGGGGAGTACATTGAAAACAATAAATGTAGGCTCAGTTCTCCAACAATCTGATCTTACAATATCCAAATGTCTTTGTTTATATCTGTCCGTGATGGTGTGTGTTGTTATCAGTAATAAGGTTTCGCTAATCTCTTGAGAATGGTCTCAGTAATACGCTCTTTGTAGAAATTCAGTTAATTGTTTAATGGGTCTTTGGGGTATTTTACGGACACCTATGGGTCCAGGACTCAAAAGATCACATAAATTTTCTAGAATTCCTTAAATCCACTGAGTCTTAGTTCTCTTGGGATTGAGAAAGTTAATATCAGTGTCTGAGTGAGGTCTAGGACAGTCTAATGAGCGACAACCTGCCTTGCAAACTAGCAGAGGTTCTGCAGTTGCAGAGAAGAGCAGGTAACAACACCTAATATGGCAAAATGAAGAGCTCATGCCTGCTGCCTTCAGAGGGTGTCCCTGCATCTTGAGTTTGAGATTAAGCATACTCTTGATTCCTAAGAAAGGCACTGCTTCTCTATGCTATGTACATGTTCAGGACAATGGCTTTAGCTGGTCCAAGAGTTGAGATGGATACAGGTGTTATGTTCTTGAAATGATGTCTGTTACCTGTGGTTATAACTGAGCACCTGGCCAGACAATATTCTTTCAATCCTACTGGGGTTCACTAAGTGTTACATCTTTTGAAAGGTAATTTCCACAACGAGGACATTTTCTAGAATGTGAATCATGGGCCATTCCAAAACAGGACTAAGCTAAGGGAAGTGTTAGGATTTTGTCATCCCAAATATAGTCACATATTACATTTGCTATGAAAAAAACAGATCCTTGACATTGTTTGGGATTCTGCTTCTCAGGCTTCAGTGTGACATTCTGTATTAGACTTAGCTTTCTGAATGAATGCTTAGTTTAAAAACTTAAGGGCAGCAAGAGTTTGCCTCACCTCAACCAAAGCAGAAATGCAACTACCACGCCAATGAAGCCTTAGCATAGCAGGTGAGCACATGTGATTCTCAAGAAAGCAAGCCCTGAATTCGATAGATGATCTCATGGTAAGTTCTATATACTGATTTGTTTAGTTTTCTACTTTATATGTTTCATTTTGTACTATATGTGCTTATTTACATTAAGTATTACTATTATTTTTCATATGAGTTTAGAAACCAATAAATACTGATTTTTAAATAATTATCTGGGTCAACTGCAAGTTCTTCAAAAATTTCCCAGAGACCTTAGTATTTTTCTGAATTTCATTTTGTCTCAAATGAAATAGAACATCCTATTCCTCTGACTTAGCCAACCTAAGAGCAGCATCTCTTCTGCATCCAAAAAGAAAGTTTTCCAATAATCTCTGATTCTTCAGTTACTGTATTTTACTTTGCTTGAAGGGCTACCCTCAAAAATTACCTGCCACCATGAATTTAAGCTGTTAGGAAATCAATGTTTTAACTTTTTTCAGTGTGAATGGACCTCACCCTGAGTCTTTGAAATTTTAAGAAATGCTGGTGATGGTCTAAGATTTTTTTATAACCTTTTATTCCCAACAAAATTTGTGTATACACGTTGAATAATAATGCTTTCAATAATAATAGCTTTATACTAATATAATAATAGAATCTGTAAGATAAAATTGTGAAAATGTAATAAGACAATAAGTCTCTGATGGCATCAAAGAAACTAAATGTAAAGGTAGTGTGATAAAGTGTTTTCCTTCAGTGACAAGTTGAATTAGAGAAGGTGAGCTAAGTTTGACTTCCTGCTTACTTAGCCACTGACTGTGTGACTTACTAAACAAGTAATTTAGCCTGCTCATACCACAATTCTACAATGTGTGATGTGGAAATACATCAGAAGCATAGTTTCCGGTTAGTATAGTAGCTAACTGGTGTTTCAAAAGCATTAACTTACACCATCACTGGGAAAATCTCATAGAAAGTTCTGAAATGATTTAGTTTAACAATATAAATATAGAAATCCTTTAGATAATACAACTATTAAAATGGCTCCTTTAGACTTCAAGGTCTGGAAGGTTGAGAAATGTCACTATCATTACCTTGACTATGTACTAAAGTCAAAGTAGAGATTAAAGTCCTTAGATTCTGTTTTGCAATGTTCTGAATGTTTTATAATCTAAACAATTATCTACAGTATTTCCAAAACCTACAGCCTGTTATTTTTTTATCTTTGAGCTGAGTTCATGATTTCACTTTAGATTTTTTTGTCTAAGAAAGAGTGAATGTATAAACTGATTTTACCTGAGCCAGTAAATGCAGAGTTCAGAATACAGGACTGGGTCACTGAAGTCATAGTTGACTGGTAGAAGAGCTGAATCTATAACATCAAGACATTCCATCTGTCAACCTAGTACACTACACAGATTACATCTTTCTAGATATATGAAATTTTTGTCTATGATTTGAAAATGATAAACCAGCAACTTCCAATAATTAATCTAAATTCTGAATTCTTATACTGGTTAATGGCATCATTATTTCCTCACAGCTTATGTCAAAATAATGTATTGACCTTCATTCATAACTGATTTACCTATCACACAAGATTTTCTAATTTATGTATTTATTTGTGTATATACACTTGTACTCTTTCCTATTTTTGATAGCAAGTCACATTTCTGGTTCTGTTTGGTCTTTTGAGTAACTCATCTGCATAGGGACCAATATCAACAACATTGAATTGTATGTAATTGGAAAATAAAAAACAGTTGTCCCTTAGATAACGTTACAAGGAAATTATAGAATATAATTTTTATTATATTAGAATGTGCACTCTATTTCCTTAAAGCCATAAATCATTATTAGCACAGAACTTTAAACCAAACGCTGTCAGCTAGCCTGTTATTTATCTGAAGCTTAAAAAAATCACAGTCCATTTGTCCAATCGTATCTCTTACTTCCCGTAAGCACTCAGTGTGCTGTGCATCTTGATTTCTGCATCTATATACATTCATGAGCCAAGTCTTTTACTCATCTTTCTTCTTTCCAAGGTCTCATTTGTAGGCCAAAGTTTATCTGATAAACACTTTTAATGACATTACTTGCAGGGCTATTCATTCTATTCCCTTATAAAGATAGTATTTTATTTTATTCTGTTATACACATATAACTGATTATCTTTCAGATGCTTATTGAGACCTGCTTTGAGGGATAACTTTTTTGACCATGTAGATTGAGAACATGGAAAATGAAGACATAGAACTGATATCAAGACATAGATGAAATACATCATTGAGCAAAACAAGATCAACCTATATTTTATTTCTCTTTCTAAATAAATTTCTAGAAGAAAAAAAAAATGTCAACTCCATTATGGGAGGATTCAAAATCAAACAATACATAGGTAACTGTTAACTCTGATTCACAAGTTGTGAGTAACTAAAAGGCCATAGCAGTTTTCTGACCACTGCATTTTTAGAACACCTGAAAAGAGAATTAGATTGGGCATCAGAAATGACCAATCAGACAGAGGAATGATGGCAGGGCAATCCTACCAAAACTTCATGTTTTAAACAAAGTCAGTAACTATATGATACTTCATTCTACATTCATTGTAGAATGAACTCAGACGTATTTAAAGTCTGCCAATACTTCGCAAACAGCACCATTTCCTATGAACTTTATAAAAGCCTGATTATTTTGTTGTTTTGCTAATGAAGTATATTTGGCTTGTCATTTCTAAATCGAGAGACGTTGAAAAATATTTTCTCAGGATAATGAAGTGTCTAGTTTCACATTTAGTCTAATAAAATAACCTAGATTCTTCATTCTTCCCTCTCTTTTTACCACTTCCAGTTCTAGTGTCAACAGACAAAGTAATAATGATGACGTCTTCAACATCTTTAAATCACACTAACCTCAGAGACATCTGGTACACCATGATTGGGATCCCAGGACTGCAAGATGCACACATATGGATCTCCATCCCCATCTGTTCCATGTACATAGTGGCTGTTGTAGGCAATGCACTGTTATTATTCCTCATTGTTACTGAGCGCAGTCTTCATGAACCCATGTACCTTTTCCTCTCCATGTTGGCTCTGGCTGATATCTTATTATCCACAATCACGATCCCCAAAATGCTAGCAATCTTCTGGTTCCAAGCTGGAGGCATTTCTTTTGCTGGCTGTGTGTCACAGATGTTTTTTCTCCACATCATCTTTGGAACAGAGTCTGGCATACTGTTAGCTATGGCATTTGACAGTTATGTGGCCATCTGCTATCCTCTAAGATACACCACCATTCTAACCCCATCCGTCATTGGTAAGATGGGCATTGCCTCTGTGACTAGGAGCTTCTTCATCTGCTTCCCCTTGATCTTCCTTGTCTGTCTGCTTACCTACTGTGGGAGGAACATCATCCGTCACTCATATTGTGAACACATGGGCATTGCCAGGCTGGCTTGTGACAGCATCAAAGTCAATATCTATTATGGCATGATCATGGCTCTGTTTTCCATATGCCTCGATCTGGTGCTTATTATCATCTCTTATTCATTGATACTTTGCAGTGTGTTTACTGCACCATCCCGAGATGCCCGACTCAAGGCTCTGGGTACCTGTGGATCCCATGTCTGTGTCATCCTCTTGTTCTACACACCAGCTTTGTTTTCTTTCTTTGTTCATCGTTTTGGGGGTCATAGCATTCCACTCCATGTGCACATTCTTCTTGCTAACCTTTATATTGTGGTACCACCCACTTTCAATCCCATAATTTATGGAGTTAAGACTAAGCAAATTCAGGAGAGGTTCGCCCAGGTCTTTTCTTTGGGAAAGCCATTCTGTTGATGTAAATCAAGTATTTTGGTATAGTCCCATCAACTACAAACTGAAGAGTATCTGAATTTCCAATGGAACTCATAAACAAAGCCGAAGAAGGTCCGTCATAGCATTTTTAGCACACATCATGAAGCTGAATTCTCACTAAATGTGTAACTTGTTCAGAACAAGACTGGTCTGTGGACACCTTATTTATTGCCTGTATAATTTTCATAGCATATCAATCATAATATTGCAATAGCTGCTTTCAATTTTATATTGACATACAAAAACAGGAAAACTAATGATACAATTATTTTCCACATGGTAAGAAAATGGGAAAAAGAATCCTATATCATTTTAACCTATTCAGGGTACTTTCTGTAAATGTCAATGAAAGACCACTATCTTTCCAAGAAATTATCACAGTTCTGTTAGTACTATGATTCATTCAGGCATCATTTGGCCTCCTATTTCTTTGCAATTCTGTCACGCTTAGACAAGAGTACCTACTCTCCCTGTCCTACTGTGTAATTTGGGATGGAAAGACAGAAGGAAACAGAGAGATGAGCCACTGGGAGGCATAAATGAGATGAGTCTCTGAAAACTTCTAAACTAGTGTCAGGCATAAAATGAAAATTAAATATTGCTTATTATACCTAGCGATTAAAAATCTAATATGTATCCTGTGAATCCTAGATCTGTAGAATGCAAATGGAATCATATTCATTTCAGTTCTTCCTTCCCAGAAGATAATCCTAGAACATACAATCATTAAAAATATTCAATGTAGACATGGGAAAAAGGATATCAATGCACATTTTAACTATATTATTGTATGTGTTAATTATAACAGGTGAAATCCTTACTTTTCTCTGTAAATGAGTATCAAGGTTGCAATTACTGTCTTGGCTCTTTTGTGATGGTTCTGTAAACCACAGGATTTTCAAAGAACAATGATTACAGTCAATAGTGATGGTAACAGGTATCTATGAAGATGTAAATACAATGACAGGGTGTCAGAGAGCATAAGAAAGCTATTAGTAGTAAATAACTGAACACAAAGAAACTGTCTACATTCACTTGTAGAATTATGCAAGCAAACTTACTAATAAGTGTGTACACGTTCAGAACATTGAAAATGAACATGAGTGAAAATCATCATAAATTCTCATAGTGATTTTTCGAAGATAATGTATTTACTATTTTCATTTTATGTGTATGACTGCTTTGCCTACACGTATGAAAGTGCCCCACATTCATGCAATGCCCTGCAGAGGCCAGAAGAGGGTGTCAGATACCCTGGAACAGGAATTATAGATGGTTGTTTGCCACCATGTGGGTGCTGGGAATTGAACCTGTGTCGTCTGGAAGAACAGCAAATGTTCTTAACCACTGAGCAAAGTCTCTAGCCCTCAGGATGAATTTTTAAAAGATGCAATCTAAAACCATAATATAGGGAAACTGTCACATGATAAATTACAACTAGATTGTCATAAAGAAATTAAAAATTTTAATATTTTCAGGGATAACATGTAGAAAATACATATCACATGTTCTAAAATAATGTGGGTGTGGAAACACATATAACTGGAACAACAGAATCACTGTATTTGCATAAAATAAGGAAGGACAAATAAAATCTCACTCCTGTTCTTTAAAAAAAACATTTTAGCTTCAAGTAAATTATTATTAGTTATCTTTAATATAAGAAAACATAGCCAACATTGATATTATATATATATATATATATATATATATTTTTTTTTTACTTTACTGGTTTATAGATACTCCTGTTATTACTTCATACATTATCATTTTGTTTGCAATTGTGTTGTTATGTAATGTAATTCCCATCAAATAAATAGCCAAGATTTTTATATGATCACTTTTGATGCACATTAGCATTAAGTTTTAACTCTAGTCAAGCATGGTGGTTAGAGTCGATCCCAGTACTTGGGAGGCAGAGGCAGGCAGATCTCTGTGAGGACAAGCTGGTCTATATGGTGAAATGCAGCCCAGCTGGGACTATAGGGAGAGCCTGTCTCAAAAACAACCAAAAAACTAATTATATTTTAACTATATTTGGAGTTACCTCTACTTAAGAGATAATATTTTAGAACCTGCTTTTTGTGGTAACATTGACAGAGAATTATATTTGATCATATTATGATGTTGTTTAATTTGCAATCTATTTCATTCTAGATATCTATACTCAATATATTTGTCTAAATATCTGAATGAACCTGTTGGTTAGATTTTCCTGTTTATAGTTGACAATAGCACCCACATCTCCTGCCAATGGTTTGGAATTAATAATTTTTGGAAAGACAAAAACTAAACACTATTACTGCTGAAGATCTAAGATCAAAGTAGTAAGTTCTTTATTAAACATTTTATTTATTATTTTACTTTATGTGAATGGGAATATTATCTGCATGTGTGTATGTGCACCTGTGTCATGCAGTACCATCAGAGGTTGGATTCCCAGGAACTGGAGTTATGGGTGGTTGTTAGTCATCATGTGGGTGCTGAAAATTAAATCTGGGTCCTCTTCAAGAACAGCCAGTGCTCTTAACCACTGAGCAATCTCTCTAGTCCCCAAAGAACTAAATTCCTAAACATGGAAAAAAATGCCTACACCAAGAAGTACACTATCTGACTGACAGATGTGATGTTGTTGCTTTTTCTTCCAGACAGGCCTAAGTAGGCAGGTCAGGGACAATCATGGTGAATGGGACTGGTTTTGGTTTTCTTGCAGGCCTCTACCTCTCTTCCCCATGCTAAGTGTGCAGAAGGCATGAGTCTGATCGTGATTTCCCTGGCTTATCCTCTGTGTTGGTTCTAATGACTCAGGTGCCTCTCTTGTCTCTATGGTAAGGCTGGGTTGGCCCTCTCACAATAGGGCAAAAATTGCCTATCCTTGGGACCTCTACTCCTTTCTGAGACCTCCAGTCTGGCACGGTACACCTCAGCCTTGGTCCCTCATGGTGCTCCTGGAGAACTCTAGGTTAGCCTGCGAGATGTCCAAGGTTACTTGGTGTTGTTATTCCCATCTCCAGTGATCTTGCCTTTGTCAGTGTTGTGGCATGTCTGCCCCTTGTCTTATGGCTTTGTTCTTTGCTTGAGGTAAGATTGCAAATGTAAGAACTAATGGGCATCCTGACTCTATGGTATGGGGCGTTTGCTCAAAGTCCCTGTGTGTGGCAGTCTCTGATGTGCAAGAGCTTTACCACACACCTCTGTGATGCATTCTCTCCACAGGCTGCACGTTGGTGGTATAAGCTATGTAACAGTATCTTCATTTTTAGGATATTAATTTCTTGTGTGTAAGAAAATGCCCTGGGGTCAACATGCATTACCCCACAGATTAAGAGAAAAAATGCCTAGTGTGCCTTGAATAATGATTTTTCCCTGTCAGACAGAAATACATGGTAATTTTCAAGGTACAAAAACAGAAAGCTATATTGAAAATTGGGTTCTTAGATATTAGAAATAATTAAGAAGTAATCCTAGACTAATTGTTCTCTGGTTACCTATGAAGAATCTTAGAAGTATCTCAAAGATCAATCTATTTCCAGGTGAGGAAAAGAAAAATAGGTAAAGTGTATCAAGTTTCAACGACTGGGCTTAGGTAACCATGCTGAAGTCAGAGTGGAACCTAGTTAACCCACGGACCACTACTACTTGTGGCTTACAGAAAGGTGGTGTTGAACACCATCAGCAGTTACTGCCTAGGCCAAGGGGCATCTGGGAGAGAGGGCAGCCAAATAAATAAGAAAGAACTCTGCCAAATACAGCCTCATAGAAAATGCCCCTGTTATTTTGACAAAACATCAATTCTGAGGGCACTAATGGTGATTTATGTGCAAAGAAGAACATGCAAATCAGTGACTGAAGGATTCACTCTAGTAACTACAGCCGTCGATATCAGTCTTCACGGATACCGTGACATATGTCAGCTGATTTGAGGAAAGGTATTGGTTGTGAAGTCTGGAACAATGTCAGTTATGTGGATTTTGAATTCAAGGTATATAAAACTATTGTGCTAGGACACACAGTCTGCCTCAGAATTTATGAATCCATTGAAAATCAAGTTCATTTTTATCTACACGTCTATGAAGATTTGACTGAGTGTTCTCATGAAATGACTCCTCTTTTCATGCTAAACCATGTGTTGGAGTTAATACAATTTTTTATGATCTACACAGTATTAGTATGACTCTATCTTAGCAATTATCTATATTCAGTCTCTCTGTGAAGAAAATGATCTCTTTCCTTCCTGGTGTTTCTGTGGATCATGTAGCATGAAGTTTCTATAGCTTACATTTCCAGTCATGGTTTAATAATAAGAATACTGTCATTTCCTTTCTCCATTCTTTGACTCTTTACCATGCCTGATACTTACTTAATATCTTAGAAAAGACTCAGTGTTGACTATGGAGTTATATCTTGGTTCTATGGCTGTTTGTCTTTTCACCTTGACATTCCTCCCTGCCTGGTGTTTATCAATGTTTTATTCTAAATGGAAATTACCATATCATTTTGTAGGATAATAGATCACTCATCCTAGAGTGGAGGAATTCAAGTATCACCGAAGGAAAAATACTCACCAATATTTTAACATTATATGTTCCTGTGTAGTTGAGTTACATCCAACACACTCAGTGAATGAATGCTCTCATTGGACTTTCAGAATCAGAGGATAACATCCACAAAGGCTCATGCTGTGTCAAGGATGGCACAGGATGTGTTTTATGTTTCACCCATTGGACACGGATTCAAAAGCTAGAAAATGGAGACATTTAGGTTCACATATAGACAAGATGTTGAGATGCTCATCTCTTCATCCCTAAATAAACCTTCATCTAGTATCCCAAGAACTTGATCATATTTCTGTCATTGTCCAAAACATAAAAGATAAGAGCAAGGCAGTTTACACTGTGCATTTGGCTTTAGGGTATGAAGGAATTATCTAGAGCAATGCTCACCAGAGAGCCACTGGAAGTTTGAAGACTCCCAGGTATTATATTTCATTTTTCAGTGAATGCATTTGATTTCTGAGTGAGTATGCTATGGAAATTATTTAATTTAAAAATGCGATTACAATCCCTGGGCACACATGATGTATACTGTTTTTCTTTAAAAACATTTATTTATTTATTTTTCATGTATTTTTGTATGTACCTAGGTTTGTGCCATAACACAGGTATGAAGGTCAGAGCTTGAAAGAGTTGATTCTCTCCATGTAAGGTCTAGGAATTAAACTGAGAATGTCAGTCTTGTAACATAAGCCCATTACTGGCCAAGCCACATGGCCTATCTTAGAGATATACTTATTTATCAAAGAAAGTTTAGAAGGTTGGGAAGGAAGTCAGAGGCCTGAACTGAGGCACAGATCGTCAAGAAATACTGTTTGTTGGCTTGCCCTCCCTGGGCAGTGCTGACACTCTTTCTTATACAACACAGGACCACCTGCCCAGGGTGATATTACCCACAGTAGGCTTGGCCCTCCCACATCAGTCAACAATTAAAAAATGCCTCACAAACATGACCACAGGCTAATTAAATGGGGCTATTTCTTAACTGAGGTTTTCTCCATCCAGGTTGTCATATTGACAACTGAAGCTATTCATCACTGAATATTTGCACGTTATTATAAACATACACAAAGATATAAATGCTGGGAATATTCTCAATAAAGAAAGATATGCAAAGCTTGCAGATTTGGGAGCGTCTGACCATTTAATAGAAAAAAAGGCAAAATAGAATACTATAATAGGTATCTCATTTGGATGGCTCCTGATGTAATTCAAGAAATAGATTTCAAGTGGGTGGCTGGTATGTGGTTCCTTGGCATTTCTTCTAAAGAAAACGCAGAAGGAAAATCTCTTTATCCTGATATCCAATGAGGGCTTACCCATGACTCCCACAAACCCACCACTAACAGAAAAACTGAACCTTAGTTTGGTGATTTCACAAATTGTGTTTGGTGATTGGATTGTGGCACACACCATTAATCCTGACAAAGAGAATGCAGATCCAGATAGATTTCTAAGAGTTTGAAGCCATCCTGGTGTACATGGTGAGTTCTAGGACAGTTGGGATTATGGCAGAGACCATGTCTCAAAGTCCTTAGTTAAGAATCCTGAGAAGAGAGCTACTGCAACACAGCTTTTACATCATTCACTCATCACCAGTGCAAGAGACCTGATCCCAGAAGCCATGGAAATCAAAGCCAAAAGACATGAAGAACAGCAGCAAGAACTAGAAGAGGAAGAAGAAAATTTGGATGAAGAATTTGATGAAGTCTCACACCACAGTGACACCTAGTTCAAAAGGGAGGGTACAATGTGGCAACCAAGATGATAAATGAAGGGGTGCAGATCACGACTGCTCTCCATGGTTAGAATCAGACTGCGGGGCTACGTTTATAGTGAGGATGAAGAAGAAGATGACGGACCTACTCATGCAGATGCAAGTTAATCTCAAGTACAAAGAACCATTTTCATAGACTTCATAGATAAGCAGGATTTCAGGTAAAAGAGTTGTGAAGCCCACTAAAGGCCTTTTGAAAAAGGCCTATGAAAACCTACCACTGTAGAACCTTCTTACAATTCATGCATATAAAATACAAAAAGAGTTTAAATGTATTTACCAAATAAGAGGGGTTCAATGATCCTACTAGACATCATAGACTAGCAAATAAAAAGTCCAATGTCAGAAATGGACTCCCTCTTTTGTAATTATTGACCAAAGAGGTCCAACAGACCCTCAAACAATACTGACTATTGACATTGCTCTTGGTTATCTGCCAGAACCTGACAGTAAGACCCCATTGCTTAAGACAGTACCACTGAGTCACAGAATGTTACAAAGAATAATCAAACTAGTAGTGTCCAGAGAAGCTTCATCTCTGCTGGCTAGCTTTCATGATATTAGATGGTCCTGCACATGGCACTGAGAGAAAAAGGTAATCCTCAAACTTATGAAGCTGTGAAACCTGTGGTCTAGGAAGATATGCCCACTGATACATTCTCACAAATGTTATGGGAGTAACCAACTGCCTTCTGACTGGATTTAAGTCCTGTTTCACAGGATAAAGTCCATAACTGGCACTGTTATCAGAGCACAGAACTTGTGGCTAGGCAGATCCAAGGATTTAGGGAAGAACATACTATTATTATTCTTTAAATATATATAGTATTGATCTTGCTTCTAGTGACATTGTTAGATTCAAGATTAATGCAACTCTCCTACTCATCACTCAAAGAAGGTAGTTTTGTATCAGATGGCTGGTCAATGTGCATATCCTAAGAGACTTCGGAGGACTCAGTCCTAAATATCACATCCATATCAAATTCCTCTTCCAAAGGCTCAGTGATCCTTACAGAAATGGGGCTGGAAAGCGATTAAGATCCAGAAGTGGCAGATGAAGAGAAGGAAAGATATCATCTAGATAACACAGGGTAGTTGAACAGATAAACCCACAGGACTTGGGACAGCACCCTCAAAATCTGTGCAAGACAAAGCCAGACAAAAGCTCAGAATTAAGGGCTGTCTTGGATCTTCTGCAAGAGCAGCAGCTCTTAATCACTGAGCCATCTCTGTACCCTTAAATATCTTTTAAAATCTGAGCTTAATTTGGAATTATTTTTCTTTTGGTTAACAGGGTTAAGCGTCTGTCTCTCTTGTTTATCCTTTCAAAGAACCAGTTCTTGGATTCATTAATTCTTTGTATTATTTTCTTTGTTTCTATTTCATTAATATCTGCTCTGACTTTTGTTATTTCTTCTTGTCTGCTGGGTTTGGGTTTCATTAGTTGTTGCCTTTCAAGATTCTTGAGTTGCAGTGTTAAGTCATTTACTTGAGGTCTTTCTGATTTTTTTTTTTAATGTGGGCAATTAGAGCTATAAATTTCCCTCTTAGAACTGTTTTTATAATGTTTCCCAGAGATTGTGGGAAATAAAGGAATACTTTATTTCTTTCTTAATTACTTCTTTGACCCATTCATCATTCAGGAGTGTGTTGTTTATTCCCCGTCAGTTCATGTAGTTACTAGGACTTCTTCTGGTATTGGTTTTTAGCTTTATTACATTGTGGTCTGATAGAATGCATGGAATTAGTTCATTTTTCTGTATTTGTTGAAGTTTGTTTTGTGCCCCAGTATGTGGTCGATTTTAGAGAAAGTTCCATGGAGTGTTGAATAGAAATGTTATTCTTTGGTGCTTGGATGGAATATTCGGTAGGTGCCTGTTAGATCCATATGATGTTTGGTGTTGTTTAATTCAGATGTCTTTCTGTTTATTCTTTGTCCAGTTAACCTTTCTAATGGATACAGTATGGTATTGAAGTTCCACACTATTAGTGAGATGGAATTAATCTATGTCTTACAGTACTGTGGTACTGTTTTTATGAAGTTCGGTGAGCCAGAATTCACTGCATATATGTTCATGATTGTTGTAACTTCTTGGTTATTTGTTACTTTGATCAGAATGAAGTAACCCTCTTTATCTCTTCTGACTAGTTTTAGTTTGATGTCTATTTTGTCAGATATTAGAATGGCAACTCCTGTTTCTTAGTACCATTTACCTGGAATAATGTTTTTTTTTTCATCCTTTCACCTTAAGGTGATGATTGTCCTTGAAGGTAAGAACCAAAAGTTGGATTTTGCTTCTTAATCCATTCAACTAGTGTCCCTCAACTGATGAGTGACAATGAAGATCTACTCAGCAGTAAAGAAAGATGAAATCATGAAATTTGCAGGTAATAAATGGAACTAGAAACTGTTATACTAAGTGAAGTAACACAGACTCAGAAATAAAATGACATATGTTCTCTCTCGAATATGGATCCTAGCACCAGATCCTTACATGTGAGTATATATCCTGATGTAATTGCAGGAACCAGGAAAATAGAGAAGAACCAGAGATGTACAAGGAAAGAAAGAACCTAAAAGAGAACAGTAGGAGACAGGAGAAATGAATGTAATGGGGATATTTGTTTCAAGCAGGGAGGAAGGACTATACAAGGAACTATGGGGATGAAGGGAACAGCATAGATCATGGGAGGTGGAGTCATAAGAGACTGGTATTATCAAGGTATAAATGGGGACACTTCAAATGGGGAAAACATGGAGGAAGACTGATTGGGATAGAGAGAGAGGAGAAACAACGCCCTGCTAATGTAAAAAGAAAACAGAGGGATTTATATTAGTCAAACAACCTGATAACATATTATACATGCAACATCTCTACAGGAGTCCATGTGTATAGCTGAAGGCAGCAAAACAGGAAGCAGTGTCAGTGAGGAAAAACCTCAATTTGAGTTTTTAGTCAGAGTAGTCCATAAGACTCCCAAAGTTACACAGACTATTGTTACGGTCCTTGATTACCTCCCAGACCTTGAAGGCAAGACCCTATTGCTGAAAACAGCACATACATTGGAAACAAGATTTGAAGCAACGGAGATGGAACTGATCTGGAAGCCACTTCCCCTGAAGGTTAGCTTTCATAGCTTTGGACAGCACTATGCAAGCTACTAAGAAAATACCCACTGGTGGTTTAACACCAGCTTCAGGACCAAATTACTACGTCAATTACTGGTGCATTTGGTGCAGTAGTGGCATTTTTATCTTGGGACAATCAACAGCTGCCTAATTGGACTAAAATCCTACTCAATGGGAGGAAACTCATGTGCGGTACTGTAAAAATAGCCAAATACACAAGGCTGGAGAGAGATCTTAGGGAAAAATCCCCAGACTGTCATTACTATCACTACACTAATGTAATTTCTTACTATGTGAAAAATATGTAACTTTATATTTCCAGAAAAATATCTCAGGCACCACTCACCAAAGAAGCTTCTTTGGCATCAGATGGAGATTATTACTAAGTGCCACAACTGGTCATGCACAGACAGTGTCTTTGAAATGCTCAAGCATAAGTGGCACAACTATACTGCAACCTCTATATCTAAGACCAACAGAACATACGGCAAGGTTAACGAGGTCACTCATGAACCTCTCAGTTCTCATTAATGTAGCTCCCTCACGCAACAGAGGGCCAGGAACACAAAAAGTCAAAAATGGTCAAAGCATAGATATTAAGAGTCTGCAGAATGCTGGTCCCTTGACAGAACTCCAGTATTAAACTTCACCCACCAGGGCTCAGGGTCCATTGTAGAAGACGGAGCGGAAAGAATGTAGGAGCCAGGGAGGAGGCATATGACCATAGGAAATAAGTTCTTACAAGCTCCCGAAGCCCTGCTCATATGAACCTACAGCAATGGGGGCAGCAAGTGTGAAATCCATGCAAACTCTAGCTGACAAATCAACATAGAACTGGGAAAATGGACAGCAGACCCCAATCTTAGATGAAGAGATATTAGCAACTGATTACTTCTGGGTGAAGAAAAGCTGATCTTCCTAAAGTGAGGGACTTTTGATAGGCTGACTGGACCTCTGTGGATGAACTGTCACTGAGGAATTTCTGGGGAAACTATTTCGACACAATAAGCCTTAACATAGATGACAGAATGATGAATTCTAATTGAAGTGCCATGGGGTGTGCCAGGGGAGAAAAGAGTATAATGATGATTAAGACTGATTAGAAATGGTCTATATGAAATAAAGATTCAGTAAAACAAAAACAAAAACAGTAGTTTCTAAAAAAGATAAACCTGAAGACAAATGTAAGTTGTTAACATTGTTGACATTCAGGTCTACAGTAATTACATCAAATTTATTCTATGAAATTGTACTTTTTTACAGGACTTTTTCTTTATTTCATTTATTTCCTAGGAACTCATAAACAACAAAATCATTTGTAGTAAACTGTTGAAGCCTTGAGGAGGGGAAAAAAAAGAAAAAAAGGAAACTAATTTCTAAGCTGAATAAACATTAGTAAAATTGAACTGGGGCTAGTCATTTCCTAAACTATTATAACTATCTTTACAGTGTTTGTTAATCCGTGTGTTAATTATACTATGTCCAAATCTTAATGAAAAATAAATTTTACTGTTCTACCCAGCATAAAGAACATCTACAACTTTATTAAAATGTCCAGTGATTGGCTTACTTTAGTTTACATTGTATTTTGTTCCTATAACTTTTGCTTTGTTTTTCTCAGATTTTAATTTTTCATTTTCTGTTTAAATTGACATTATTTAGAAATGTAACAAGAAGGCAACTGACAAATGATTTGTATATATCCTCATTCACTGGGAAGATAATCATGTCTGTAAGCTCTCATACATACATACACACATGCATACACACACACAGATATTGAGCCCATCATTTTCAAATTGAAGTCCTCCATTTAATCTGAAGTTCTGTATCAAATGTATGCATGATGAATAAGGAAAATTCATTAATAATACATACAGAATATTTGCTTATGTTTTATATCATAAATAATAAATTGAATACTTACCAACTTCCTAAGAAACAACTTTATCATTATGCTCAAGGACAGTTTCCCATTTAATTACATTCTCTAGATTTTTACTGATAACAATGTTACCTCATACAAACAAGGGTATTTGGCAAAAATGCTTGGTTAGTTTTCAGCTTTGTTCTTTCTGCAGGTGATTATGAGACTCAAGTTTCTGAGCCCTGATGTCATTAAATATATAATGTTATAAGAATATTGATGGCTTTATGGGCTCAAATAGCTGATATATATACATTTTAATCTGATAATTATAAATATACATATATTTTTGTACTATACTATGAGCCAAAAACAAGCAGGCAAGCATTATATATTCTTTTACATTACTGTGCTAGAATGATATTAAACAGGAAGATGTCTTTAAACCTCTTTGATAATAGGCAGTGATATCCTCCATAATACAGCATTTGTGTAGTATGTACAAGACCCTGGATGGTCCCATAACAGAAAAAAGTGGTGATAAATGTACATTATTTTTACCTGTATGGATTTTGATCTGTTTTATAGGGCATAGTATATTCCTAAGAGTACATTTATAACATTAAAAATAAACCCTCATGCCTTACAACTAAATATAATATGATTTTCTGTATTCTATAGATGTAAACCACAGTAACCTCTAATCTTTCCTTGTTTCTTCCTGTCACAGTAGTCAGAGTGTGGCTTGTTATTGAGATAAAGATTTGTTAACCCCTTAGGATTTTCTCGGAAGTAATTCCTTCCCACAAGTCTAATTCAATACTCAAAAGATTTCTTTGATGTTTTGCTCATTTGTTTGGTTAGGGTTTGGGCCTTAATTAAAGATCAAGGGCTCAAAAGACTTCAGACATTTCCCTGCTTTTATTCAATGCTGCTGAGTCTTGGATGTCTTAGGAATGAGAAATCTATACAATCAATATGTATATACAAGGGCAAATACCTGAATAAAGGACAGGCAACCCAACTCTAAGAGCATCAAGAATTCCTCATTTGCCGAGAAGAAAAGGTAACAAGAACTCCTATTTAAAATTTCATAGTTCATGTCAGCTGCTTTAAGAATATCCCCTGACTATGAAGTCTCCAATTACGTACACTCATGACTCAGAGGGAAAGAGCTGTGACTTTATGCTTGTGCATGTTAAGCTGCTTGTCCTGGACATTCCCTTTAACTTCTCCAAGGTTGAGGAAAGACACATGTATAGTGCATTACAGTGACATCTGTTATTGATGGTGTAGCTGACCACCTACCTAGTCATAGTATAGTCTTTGAATGTAACAATGTGTTCAGTGAAAGCAAGTACATGTCTTTTGGAACAGAACTAGAGAGATTCACAGAATGAAAATAATTGGTGCTTTCCAAACTGAGAATAAACAGAGGAAAAGAGTGGGAGTTTGTCACTCTGAATAGTCAGTCACAGGTTAAGTTTCCTATCATGATATTGGATTCTAAAAATTTCCCAACATAATTTTAGATTTTACCTCATGGGATTCTATGTGGTTTTCTTTATTCTTTCACTTTCCAAGTAAGATTTCTTATGAAAATTATGACTGAAAGGATTTGTCCCACACCAGTGAAACGGAAATAAAAAGGAGACTTCATATAGTGAACAAGGAAACCTGATCCTCAAGACAGCAAGAACTCACTAGATAATTTGACAGTCAATTTTACTTATTAGTTTTTCTTCTTATTCATTTATTTATTTGCTCAGAAATTTTATGCATTTATTTTGAAGTAGGTTGATATTATTCGAATGGGAAAATATAAATGAAAAGCCAAGGGCATTAAAGTGATATAGTTAAGACCAGGATGAGAGAAATCAAGTGCAACTTTATTATTGATAAGCAAATGCAGGAATGATAGACCCCATGCAACTGCCCATGGGGGTAGAATCCCAGGTGTCTAAAATGAGTTTCCCATGATTATTTACCACCTCTCCTCCAGGGCTGTAGCTACAGTATAATTCTAGGTCTTTAAAAGGATATTGCCTTAAGTGTGATAAAGAGTTTGTATCAATCACTTTTTTCTGTTGCTATGATAGAACACCATGACCAAGGTGACTTATAGAATGAAGATTTATTTCGCTTAAGGTTCTAGAAATATAGAGCATAATGGGAAGGAGGTACGCAGAAGGCAACCTGAGGAGAAAGCTGAGGGCTCACATGTCCAAGCATGCACAGAATGCAGGGAGACTGGAGTGGGGCAAGGCTGTGAACTCTCAAATCCGGCCCCCAGTGATGTGCTGCCTCCAGCAAGGCCACCTCCTAAACTGCCAAAAACAGCACCACCAGCTGGGTACAAGTGCTCAAATATTGGAGTCTATGGGGGCCAATCTTATTCAAACCACCACACAATTATTCAAGGAAAAAGAAATGAAAACTTGTCATGTTATCTCTGATAATATCATGAACTGGGTTTGAGCTGATCTCTAACAGTTTCATGGTCAATCCATTCCTGTAAACCCATTAGTTCCATTTGAATGTATAATAAGACTATTTTAAATATTAGATTCCCAGTACATGTATGAGGATATTGCCAGAATGGGCACATGAGATGAAGATCCGAATAGGCAAGATTGACTGTAGATGAAGGAATAAACAAATTGGAAGGACCAAACAGGACCATTTACATGACAAGTATCTCAAAAACACAAGGTAAATGTCATTTTAATCAAAGATGCTCTTTTTCACTTGGTCTCTGGACTTTGTTTCCATTTTCCAGAATCACTGGCCCATCCACTTGTCGATTAGATCCTGTGCTCTACCTCTGATGAGATTCCCCCTCTCTGTCTGCTTGACTCTTTCTTGGTCTCAGATAGTTCAGCTTCATGTCTCCATCTTTTCTCAGTTGTATCTTTTCTAGAAGGTTTGTTATTTACCATATGAGCTTTGAAACTAATAAGCATTGGCTTTAGTTTTATTATAAATATCTGTGCCAAATGTATTTTTATTTATTATTTGAATTTTATTTTTCTGTGTCTGTGTATATTGTATACATTTATGTATGTGAATCCATGTTGGGCAATGTTGCATAAGTCAGAAGAGGGTGTAGGATCCCCTAGAACTGGAGTTTCAGGTGGCTGTTAGCCATCATATGGAAACAAATCCAGGTCCTCTGCAAAAGCAACCAGTGCTCTTAACTAGGGCTGAGTAATCTCTCCAGCAGCCCAATATTTGGGATTTCATTTTGTCTCAATAGAGGAAGTAGATCATCCACACTCACTGAATTTTCTTTTGTAACGATAGTTCAGCATTGTATTTCAAATGACTCATTACTCCTTTCTCTGACCTAAACTAATCTACTGTATTCATTTCTTTTGCTCCAAAAATAAATTTTCCTAAGAATTTTTTATCTTTCTTCCTGTTTTTTTTTTTTTCGCTTGAGAGATTATTCTCTCAACAGTCACCAGAAATGTTGACTTTTTTTGGCACACATCCAGCAAATTCAACAATTTCAATGTAAGCAAACTTGACCCTTAATTACTGTTTAGAAGTTCAGTAAACACTGGCCACTTTTTAATATTTTAATTTCATTCTTATTCTCAATATAATAATTGGGAATATATTCTCGATCGTGATGAGATGATGATGATGAAGATGACAGTAATGCTGATGATGTTGATGCTGATAATCATGGCAATGCAATGATAGAAATAAAGGCAATATCACTGGAAGATGTACTTTTGAAAAAATAGCAAGTAGATATGAATGTAATGGCATCCGGGAAGTTAGAGGTAAGTATAGTTTAAAGAAATGTTGTTCAACAAAATGAATCTGTGCATTAATTGTTATAAGATGACCTAAGCTGGAAACACTGTCCAGATAGATTCAAGCTATGTTTGAACAATTTATTGAACCTCATCATGTCATAGTTTATAATACATTAGAAAGAACGTGTATCAGTAATCATATGGTTAGGTTATTATGATAAGTAAATGGTATTTCAGGAGAATTAAAATACATAAACCAATACAAAACAAATAAAGAAATGCATAGAGTAATTGCTTTAGCTATCTGAGTAATCTAAGTGCTAGATGACTGAGAGGTATTGAAAGAGATACAACAGAAGGTGAATTTTCATACCTCTTCATTTTCCCCCATTTTTGAGTCTAAAAGAATGAGTTGTTGAGAATGGGTACCAGTTGTGTCAGTGGTATAGACACTGTTAAATTGCCCTTGCTTTAATAAATAAACTTCCACCCATGCTCAGGCAAAAAACTCTACTTAAATTCAGTGGATTACACACAGTCACACACACACACACACACACACACACACACACACACATACACACACACAAAGGCATGAAAATGGGGGAGTGCTTATTGAGACGAAAGACTTCAGTGGGAGGAAGGTGAATTGAGGATGGAAATGACTGAAACTCATTTTACAATCAAGATGTTGAACAATAAAAAATTTCATCATTATTTGATATATTTTTGATATTTGGCCCCCAGATCCATAGCTGAATTTTAGATGAAATTGGATATACAAGCCCTTTCTTTCTACCTGAGCTTGTGTGGATTCAGAGTTCAGAACAACTGTGTACATCAATCAACGTTATGGTTGGCAGAGGAGCTGAGACTATAACACAGATACAGATTTCCAGTGAACTATGAAGGATGGAAACAAATTTATTCACCAGATCTTTCTAGACGTGGAAAATGCCTGTTTACGATTTAGATCAAAAATTCATTTGCACCTATTTGCTAAATTTTGCAATTCCTATTTTAACTCTTGTATTCGTTAATGGTTTCACTATTTTTTCTAGACAATGTATACCAAAACAATTTATTGCCTGTCATTCATAATTAGTTAAGCTTTCAGAGAAAGTTCATTATTTAATTGTTCATTTATGTATTACAGGTCTTCTCTGTATCATTTTCAGAGACGATGCCAGGGGTCTGGTTCTGTTTTGCCTGTCCAGCAGCACAATCAGGATGAGGAAATATCAGTCACTGTATCTTTCTTCTAGTCGATGCTTTTTCTTTTAGTAAAGAAAAAATTATGTTCGATGGTTAAGAGCACTGGCTGCTCTCTTAGAGGACCTGGGTGTGGTTACCAGCACCCACATGACAGGTAATAAGCATTTTCACGACTCCAGTTCTGGGGGATCTGATGTCCTCTTCTGACCTCCAAGGACATCGCATGTCATGAATGTAATGCATAAAATGAAAACAATAAAAATTTTTATAAAGAATCATAAATGACCAATCAAACATAAAAATATGTGAAACTCAAAACATTCACAGCTCTTCATGTTGGATGCTAAGTAACTAAGGATTTTTGCATAGTATGTACAAATCACTTCAAAACCAAATAAAGTTTGTTGCTATTATTATAGTATCACTGTTACAAAAAAGAATAGTCTTTATATGATTTCAGTTATTTTGTTGTTAATAACATGTGTATAGCTTGCTATCTTTGAATTCTGAATGCATTGTTAATGCAGTAAGTTCAAGAGAGTGCAAGATTTATGCTTAATCTGATAAAATTGCTATTCTTTTTGTTCCTTTATTTTTTTAATTCAAGTTCAAGTACTAGAAGGCAGAGAAACATGACAATCTCTTCAAATCACTCCAACCTCAGAGACATCTGGTACACCATGATTGGGATCCCTGGACTGGAAGATGCACACACATGGCTCTCCGTCCCCATCTGTTCCATGTACGTAGTGGCCATTACAGGAAATGCATTCTTAATGTTCCTAATTGTCACTGATCGCAGTCTTCATCAACCCATGTACCTGTTCCTTTCCATGCTGGCTCTAGCAGATATCATTCTGTGTACAGTGACCACTCCAAAGGTTCTTGCCATCTTTTGGTTCCAAGCTGGGGGAATTTCTTTTCCTAGCTGTGTGTCGCAGATGTTTTTTCTCCATTTTATGTTTGTGGCAGAGTCTGGCATACTGCTGGCCATGGCCTTTGACCGTTATGTGGCCATCTGCTATCCACTAAAATATACCACCATTCTAACCCCATCCGTTATTGGTAAGATGGGCATTGCCTCCGTGACTAGGAGCTTCTTCATCTGCTTTCCCTTGATCTTTCTTGTCTATCGGCTCACGTACTGTGGGAGGAACATCATCCATCACTCATATTGTGAGCACATGAGCATTGCCAGGCTGGCCTGTGACAGCATCAAAGTCAACATTTACTATGGGATGACAGTGCCGCTATTTTCCATAGGCCTAGATGTGGTGCTGATCATGGTCTCGTATACCCTTATACTTCGTGCTGTATTTAGAATTCCTTCCCGAGATGCGCGACTCAAAGCTCTGAGTACCTGTGGCTCCCATGTCTGTGTCATCCTCCTGTTCTACACACCATCACTCTTCACCTTCTTTGCTCACCGTTTCGGGGGCCGTACCATTCCACTCCATGTGCACATCCTCTTTGCTAATCTCTATGTTGTGGTACCTCCCACCCTCAACCCCATCATTTATGGAGTTAAGACTAAACAAATCCAGGAGAAAGCTGTTCAGATCTTTTCTTCGGGCAGAATATTTTGTTAATATTAACCAAGCAGAGTTTTCCAGATCTTTTCTTTCAATGAGGCTTTTTTTCTGTTAAGAGAACAGCTTATTGCTATTGTTTTCCAGACACGACAAAGCTGATGTTTACCTGAAGATACACTGCAAATCTCGCATCATGGTGGCATGGGGAATTACAGTGAGAGTAGTTTGGGAGAAAAAGAGGACAATGTTAAAAATTTCTACTCGTGTGTGTTGTAAAGAAGTAGAAGGATACCATACATTCTGCACAATGTTCAGATTACAACATTCATATACCATAATGGATTGACAGCTGACACTAAAGTCAGGAGAACTAAATACATGGTCCTCACTCACACCCGTATGAAGATACCCAGAATCTGCCACAAAATTATAAGATATTCATCAAATTTATGTATAAAATAGGAAAAGAAAATAATACTAATTGGAAAGAGTTTTAAACCCATATAAACAATGTGACTTAGTAACTGAATATTTAGGGACTGAATTCCAGTTTAAAAGTCCAGGTATCTGGTTTTGGTCATGAGTATTACTTGTCCAGTACCCATGGATATTCATATGTATATATATACATATATATATGTATATATATACATATATGTATGTATATATATATGTATATATATACATATATATATGTATATTGTTTGTTTGGAAGGCTTAAATAATATGATCCATGTCTCTTTTTTCTAATCCTCTTATTTTAATTTTTGATATTTAAACATTTTTTGAAAACTTATGTTTATTTGTCCTTTAGGATAATTATGTATCTGTAGGCAACCAATCCTTTGACCCTCAAATAACAGCTACTATTATTTAGTATATTGTATTACACCTGAAAATTAAAATGTATGTACAAAATGCAAAACCATGCCAAAGTATACAAGCAAATTATACTTGTATTTAAGTTTCATTTTGATAAGATTTATTACAAAATAGTCATGGAATTTTTTAAAAAATATATATATTTTAAGTCAATGAACTAAGCAGCAATGGAATATAAAACATATAGTTTTATATCCCTATCTCAGGATATGATTCATGTTAAGTTGATAAAAAGCCCTGCATAAAATGAAACCAATTAATTTTGTACATTATTTCATTACCACTGAAAAACTAGTCTATATCTTATGAATACCACATATTGAAGATACAGAAAGAACTCTTTGTATTTCTTCTTTACAGATATCCTGGAAGGATGAAACTATTAAAAAACTTAGTGTAAGAACAGGAGATTTTCTAATAGCGATTCTTCAACAATATTAGCATTTGTGTTAATCAAGTAAACTGAAATGAAACTGGTGAAGCCAGTGAAACGAAATTAGTGAATTTAGTGATATGAACTAAAATCTATACTCTCAAAGTAAATACGAATTCCACAGTTTCCCTCTTGGTTGCTGAGGGAAGGTTTGTAGGATGTGGGATTTCTACCATAGTAGATAATAACAGTTAATAACAATGGGAACAGGTATTCTTTAGGAATTAGATGCAATGATGGGAGGCTAGGAACATAGCAAAAGAAAGTGATTTCATATAGAGTGAGGTTGTGATTGCAAATACTCACTTGTACTAACACATCTACACACTCTCCAACATGTGTACACATGGTCACAGTACTGAAAATGACTGTGAGCTAAATAAAAATGTCCTGAATGCCTATGAATATTTGTTAAGATACAGCCTCTAAAAATACATCCTCAAAATGTAATATGGGGTAATTGTTACAGAAGGAGCTCACGAAAAGTTTTAAGTATTTTTTTGAAATGAGAGAATGTAAAATAACATATTATGTGATCTCAAATAATGTGTGTGCTCACACAGAGTTTCACACACAGAGCAATTTATTCATTGTATTTGCCTAACTAAGAATAAATGAAATTTCACTGATAAATTGGAAATTTAAGGAAAGATATGTGAAAATACATGAATTAAATCCCTTCACTTTGCACATTTATTTGAAGACTCAAATTTTATTCATATTTTACTATTCCATGATCATACAGAAAGATATGTACTGTCGACTATCCATGCACTATAATCTTACATATGATGATATTTATATTCTGTAATCCCAACTTAATATCTAATCACCCAACAAATTAACATGGTTTAATAGTTGTTTGTTTTTGTTGAATCTTGAAAGCATGTGCCAAGTTTTTATTCGGGTTTTTCCTCTCTTAAAACTTTTGCTTTGTGGAATAATGGCTAAGAATAGCAGTTGCCTAATTGGTGTTTATCTTCAGGTTGCCGTTAGAAATAAACAAGCAAATAAAAACACATCTTTGTAATATTTGTGTACAATCTGTAATTTTCATAAACCAAGAAATATTTATTCAAACTATTTGTGTAACCACAAATGAAAGGATTATTTAATTTACACCCATTACAGTCTGGCAATAAAGCTCATGTCTGTCTATCCAGTCCTTGGAGTTGACAACTTAGAAAGACTAAAACTCCCCTGGCCACCATTATCATTGCTGAGGATTTAAGAAGACAAAAGTATTGAGTGCCTGAGTGGAGAGAAAGGGCTGCATTGAGTGGGATCTGTACTCATTCATTCAGTCAGATCTATGATACTAACTCTCTGCATGTGTATGAGAAAATGACCTGAGCCTAAACAATACCCCCACCCCACACACGGTGTAAGAAGAACCAGGTCTGGCAGGGACTGAATAAACAAATTTTCCCAGCCAGAATCAGGGAACATGGTAGATTCTAGGGAAAAATGAGGTCTCACTTATGGTGAGTAATTACGGAGTAGTTATAGGGTAATTCTTCTCTTGTTATTGCTGATAAATCTTAGAAGCTATCAATCTGTCTCCAGTTGAATTTATTCTAACATAATAAAAACTAAGAAACTGAAGGAGTGGGAACAAAAGGGAGGAAAGTAGACAAAGCATCATACTCTCAGGCCTGGATGTCATCATCCCTGAATCAGACCTGAGCACAGCCATCCCATAGCTCACTTCTACTTGAGATTGTGGCAAAGCTGGACCTGGACACATCCATCTGTCAGTGCCTGGGAACATGGTTGGAGGCAGTGTCAGGAGGCTCTGCTTAGCCTTTCCCCAGAGATGCCTTACAGGACTGAAAGAGGAGGATTGCTTGGCACCTCTGAATAGTGCCTCAAAAGTTGTGGAAGAAAATAAGCAATACTGTGATGATTTGATTCATATTAGCAAAACATACATGACGTAACAAGAACTCAGCCAAATGTAGCTGTAGAGAGAAATGTGGCTAACATTTCCAAAACAAATTTTACCTGTAATATGTAGCAGTGATGGTGATTTATATTACATTGTTTCAGATGAACCAGAAAATCAACAACTGTGTTCAGGTGCACTCACAGTGGTCCGTTCAGTCCTCTGCATGAGCCTTCCTGGCTATTGGAGATGAATCATGAGACTCAAGGGAAAATGCAGCTGCAAAGTTCATAACAAAGTTAATTGCATGGCTTTTGAGTTGAAAATATATAATACTGTTGCAATAAGAAACAAATTCTTTTATTTTTTTAGTATTTTTCTTTATTATGTTTATTTTTTGTTTGTGTGAGTATATTGCCTGCATCTATGTAAGTGCACCTGTGTACCTGTGTTGTGGACATCAGAAGAGGGTGGAACCCCCTGGAACTGGAGTTACAGACAGTTGTTAGCTGTCATGTGGGTGCTGGGATTCGAAACCTGGGTATTCTGAAAGAGAAACCAGTGCTTTTAAAGGCTGAGCCACCTTGAAAATAAGTTTTGTAACCCTTGAACATCTTTAGTCTTGAAAGTTTTTATATTAACTTATGAAGGATTATTAAAATACATGAAAAATTATTTGTTGGACTATTTGACAACTAAATCCAAAATACATTTCTCGAGTTTATAAACATAAGAAAGTATTTGTCTGGTTGTGCAGAGGATAACACAAGTATTTGTTCCAGTTTATACAAGATTATAGATTCATGAGTGTGACACAATTATAAATTTGTTCATTTCTAAAATAACCTCTACCTAGGATAGTTTTCTCCAATGGAGAAACTCATGGGGTTAAAATTTCACATGGGAAGATATTTCACTGAACATTTTTTAATTATAGTGATTAACTAAAAATAATTTTAACATTTTAATAGCATCTGTTAATAGTGGCCAGACTGAGTGCTCACATTCATTGGATATCTTTTGAATTTGGCAGTAAACAAAGTTTAGTCATGAGCTCTTGTTGCTCTCTTTTCCGTTGAGTGTAAAATCAGGCAAGTTTTCTAAAATGAAATAGTTTGTCATTTTCTCTTAGTTGACAGAGCTATTAGAAAGTCATTGATTTTTAATTAGAAAATATCCAGATTCTTACTTTATATAACTTGGTGTGGAAATGTGTCATTCTTATACTCTTGAATGTTCATTCCCATGCAAATCTATTCCACCCTTTCCTTATATATAAGTGCTTATACAATTTAAACACCCCTTTTAAATTGAGGCATTTCTTTCAAACTGTGATTCCCAAACAGGTACATACATGATGTACTTTTGATTTTCATCATTTAGCACAAGTATTGTTCGTTAATAATAATAATGCATTTTATACCATTTGAAGCATGTTTCACATTCAGGAAGTAATACATTGGTTAGTACATAATTTCAAATGAATGATTTCATTATTATGTTGTAGAAGCAGTTCTATTTTATTGACCACTCTAAAATTTAGCTGATAGCAGTGTTGTCTTCCACAAACAGTGATATTTGTCAAAATAATCTGCATTCAAATTTCAGTCTGTATAACTGGTATTTGTGTAGGTAGGGGCACTTTATGGTTTTATATAATTGATAGACGAAAATGCATTTTTAAATGAGGCATCCTAAGGTCATAAGGATTGACAGTGTAAGCCATGTCCCCTTACATACCTCTTCCTTCCTTTGTTAACTAAACTATGAGCAATAGCAGGCATAGATAGCCTTTTACATAATTCTGTTGACTCAAGTTTAATATAGGAAAGGATCTTTACAATTATTTCATGATTGGTGATCGGTATGCTTAGTGACATAGCACTTGCCTGGTAAAGACTAAGCTCTGGGGTCCGTCCAAACACAATAAAGTTAAAAGGAAATGAGAAATCATGCATTAATTTCACCTCAGGGAATGATGAGCTATTTTAACAGGTTTTAAATGACTAATCAGTAGATTTCTAGCAATATAAAATCTCTGACAAACAAATTATCACACAAATTCACACATTTTGAAGATCGCAGCCACAAAAACGCTTGGCTTCTCTTTGTTCCATCTTTCAGAGCACTCATAATGTAGATTGCTGCCTGTGATATAGATTTTGTTAATCTACAGGGCTGTGTGAGGTAAATGTTCTTCCAACACCGGTTAACTATGTGGCTTCTGTTTGTGGTTTTGTTTGTTTTGCCTTAATTAAATGTTCCAAGGAGACTGTAGGCAGTTTCCAGAATTCCTTAATTGCGCAGAGTCATGAATCCTATGAGATTGTGAAAACTATACAGGCACTCTCTGAGTGAGTTATAAACATAGGCAGTCCATCTATCAGAACATCAAGAGCACAGTTTCAGCACAGAAGAGGAGACAGCAAATAATATTCCAGTTTGGAGTGTTGATGGCTTCTACTTTCAAAGGATATCCACTGACTAGTTTCAGATTAAGTAAGTCCCTATTGCAATGGAGGACAATGCCTTTTATAAGGATACCAGCCTATGTTATCGCACTTAAGCATGAGAGTGGCTTGAGCTCTTATGTGGAAGCGTATGTCCTCTTCTCATGATATAGTTGTTATTGGCTTGTAGTTCAACAGCTGGCTGAATGATACTCTTTTAGTACAATCAAATTTCCTTGAAAAATATTTTGTATCTTTTGAGACAGATAATGTTGCTGTAGGAAAACAAGCTCAGAATACAGATAACAGTTTATTTCCAATGTTGGCATAAACAAACAAAAAACTAGCTTATCACAGGCTAGGTTTACTATAAATGAAGATCTCTGACAAGGCTTTAGGTTTCTTCTCACAGGCTTCTAGAGGCTTTTCTTTATTATTCCTCACTTTCTCATTAAAATTTTCTCTTAGAAAGTGAAGCAACATGAGCTTGTCACACTTTTGTTCAAACGGAAATGAAAGCAAAACAGATGAGAGGCCCTGGTGTGGTGAATGAGGAAGTCGGACTCTCCATCAGCAAGAGCTTGTATCCAATGATAACTCTACTTACTGGGTTGCTGTATTTTATTTTGCTTGCTTTGATATTGCATGAATATATTTGAAGCCATTGCTTGTCACTGTTGAGCCACCTCTCCAGGTTCTTACATGTACATTTAACTATCATCCTATAATTTCTTTATTCTTTGGGTTGTTTAACCACGTCATTTTTTCTATTCTACTGACTTTTTGCGAATTTCATACAATACACTTTTATCATACTTGGACCCACTCTCCTCTTCCCACCCCTCAATACTAACTACACAATTTATTTATTTTAGCTTCCTTTCTATAGTAATATTGACCATCAGAACAAGAACTAAAAAAGGGGGGAAATTGAAAGAGTAAAATAGAAACACAAATTAAACGGGTATCAATAGTGAACAGAGTCAGTGTAAGTGGGGGTTTGCGACACAAGCATGATGTGTGGGAGACATGAAGTTGAGGAGCCCTGAGTTAGAATGCTGTAACTGTGAGCTGTAACTGCTGAGCTGTAACTGTGCACCACTGATTCAGGTAAAATTGTGCAGATTGAAATTATGGACAATGAGAACATAGGATAACGTTGCAATGCTCAGCTATCTGCACTGTTTGAAGCCGGGACTAACTGTATTATTTTTCCTTTTTTTCCCCTAAGTAAATTGTTAGAGAAAGGAAAACACACTCCTTGATAGAAACTTCACTTTAAAATATACAAGTAATGGTTATCAGTGATTCGGTAGGCTCTGTTTTCCAAAATGGCTACAAAAGTATTCTGATCACATTTGCAGAATTAAAGAGAAGAGAATTGGGGTGAATCAGTAGAAATGATCAGACATCAAAGGAATTAGTCATGTAGCAAAGCCTGTCACACTTGAATTAGATGCTAAGACAATAAAGGGTCAGTTACATTTTCCAGATCCAATTTCAAGCTCATTTCCACTGTGTTTGACTATTACAGTTTTCACTATTGCCAATAACACAGCACTGGAAGATAGTGGTTATTTTCCTGTTAATGAAGCTTGTCTGTCTTTTTATGCCTGAAACACTGTTGACTGACAATCATATTAATTTTTCCTCTTTTTGACAACTTTTCTCAGGGAGGTAACTTAAACACAATGCCAAGAATAAATTTAATTCTGAAAATATAACCATGTCTTATAATTATTTTCTTCATTGCCAGGTCCAGCATTAGAGAGCAGAGAAAAAGATGACATCTTCTCTCTCTTTAAACCACACAAACCTCAGAGACATCTGGTATACCATGATTGGGATCCCAGGACTGGAAGATGCACACACATGGCTCTCCATCCCCATCTGTTCCATGTACACAGTGGCTGTTGCAGGCAATACGTTCTTAATAGTTCTCATCTTCACCGAACACAGTCTCCATGAACCCATGTACCTTTTCCTTGCAATGCTGGCCCTGGCTGATATCTTTCTGTCCACAGTGACCATTCCAAAGTTTCTTGCCATCTTCTGGTTCCATGCTGGAGGCATTTCTTTTGCTGGCTGTGTGTCACAGATGTTTTTTATCCACTTCATCTTTGGAACAGAGTCTGGCATACTGTTAGCTGTGACATTTGACCGTTATGTGGCCATCTGCTATCCCCAAAGATACACCACCATTCTAACCCCATGCGTCATTGGTAAGATGGGCATTGCCTCTGTGACTAAGAGCTTCTTCATGTGCTTCCCCTTGATCTTTCTTGTCTATCGGCTCACCTACTGTGGGAGGAACATCATCCGTCACTCATATTGTGAACACATGGGTATTGCCAGGCTGGCCTGTGACAGCATCAAAGTCAATATCTATTATGGCATGGTCATGACTCTGTTTTCCGTATGCCTTGATCTGGTGCTTATTATCATCTCTTATTCATTGATACTTTGCAGTGTGTTTAGTGCACGTTCCTGAGATGCCCGACTCAAGGCTCTGAGTACCTGTGGATCCCATGTCTGTGTCATCCTCCTGTTCTATACACCTGTTTTCTTTTCTTCGCTTGCTCACCATTTGGGGGATCACAGAATACCACTCCATGTGCACATTCTTCTTGCTAACCTCTATGTGGTGTTGCCACCCTCCTTGAACCCCATTTTTTATGGAATTAAGACCAAACAAATTCAGGAGAGAGTTATCCAGGTGTTTTCTTCCATCAAAGCATTTTGCTGATGTGATCAAGTCACTTAATTCTTAATTGCCAGAAACTCCATAAATTAAGACTACCTGAAGGGTAAATCCCATACTGTAGCATTAGGAATAAAGGCAGTAGTGTTTGAATACACAGGACAAGGTAAGATTCTTATTACATGTCTTTTAAAACTTTTTTATTGTGCTTTTTCACATTTCATACAGCACTTCCTAACCAAATTTAGATTCCTTCCCCCATCCAGGCCCTCCCACCTATGCCTGCAGACCTTCTGTACTCTGCCATACATGTTAAGGCCCATCCAGTCAGCATTTGTACCCAGATATCCTTTGGCACAAGTTCATTCACTGGAGTCAAGTCAGCCTACCGAAAGATCTTAAGGAAAGTCTCTCAGTCAGTAGTAATCGATGTCCAACAGTTCTCTGGTTAGGGCTGGCCCACCACCAATTTCCCTTGCACCATTCTGGGCCCTTGTCTGACTGATTTGGCGTGGGTCTTGCACTGGATGCCACCATTGCCAAATTTCACATGGGCAAGCTTCCTGTCGGCCTGGAAGCCTGTTCCCCTATGTCATGATCCAACTCTGGCTCTTCCAATCTTTTTACTCCCTCTGAAACAATGGTCTCTGAGCCATGGCTGAATGAGATTTGATATATGGGTCCTATCCAGGGACACACACTCTGCAGTGTCCTATTCTCTAAAATTTAGCCAGTTGTGGCCTTCTATGTGCATCACACTCTGTTGTATTAGGAAGTTGATGAGAGTTGAGGGATGCACTAATATTCTCTCTGCACCCTGAACCCCTATGTTTTATGAGCTTTAGGTGCAGATATTCCACTGTAGATATGTCTCCTGGGGGTGAGCATCTCTCAGACAAATATTCTGTGTGTGACCATTGTGGAACTCCATAGTAGCCTGAAAGAAGGGGATAGTAGTTAACAGATGTTACTGGGGTGGGGTGGAGGATGGGACGACACACAGGGAAGGTGGGAGTGCTTGGCTGGGAGAAGAGGATGGAGGACATGCAGGGGGCCATGGGATTGGGGTAGAAGGGACTCAGGTGAGGGCAGATGTGGAGGTGGGTGTTATAGGGAGAGGGTGGGGATAATGGGGCCACTTGGACTGAGAAGGAAGGAGGGAACTTAGACAGGGTGGAGGGGGAGAGGAGATATGAATGGAGCTTGGGTGGTGTGGGAAACCAGAGGGAAGTGTTTGGCTCAGAATCTCCTAAGAAGTAAACATATGGTGCCAGAACATTAGTGCATCGTATACCTGGGCTGAATGGAGGGAAGCACAGTGCAAGACAAGAGAGAACTCCCTTTGAATGGTTGGTTAGAGTAGTCTAATACTTCCCAAATAACACACGCTATGAAGAAGCCCTTGGTTATCTCTCAGAATTCAAAGGATAGACCCTACTGCTGGAGACAGGACAGTAACAAACACAGGACTAGAAGCAATGGGTCAGGAATGGACTTGGATATCTTCTACCTGAGAACTAGCTGGCATAGCTCTAGAGGATATTGTGCAGCTGCTAAGGTAGACATTAATCAATGGCCCAACCCAGTCCTAAAGCTGAATAACTATTTTGCATCTTTTGATCAGAACAGTATTATTTTATGTAATTCTAATCAAGTAATTTAATGTAACTCAATAACTTTTTGAGGTTTTATATTTAGACATTCAAAATGTTTTTGGTTATTGCTATTTATCTCTATTTTTTTTCAAACATGTGTTTGTGCAAGCATTTGTGTATGGGAATGTGTGCAAGAGCTCAGGTGCCCTTAGAGGACAGAGACCTTGGATCACTTTCAGCTAGAGTTATAGGAGGTTGAGAACCTCCCAATATGCATGTTGAGACTTGAACTAGGTTCCTTTGTAATAGTAGTACATACTCTGAAACATGAAGTCATCTTTCCAGCCCTCCTTTCTACCTTAATGCACTATCTCTTAAGAAAATCGGTCAAACTGTGTAACAATTTTATGTATTTATTATCTTTACTGACTTTTCCCATTTTTCTAAAATGTAATACATGCACAGAGAAAATGTTAAATTATGTTCAGCCAAGTATCCCATTATGATAGGAACTTCCTCAAAGTATCATTTACTTTGTTAAAGAAGTGGATCTATATGGTTTTATATTAAATCTTTGTGAAAAAGGATTATGTAAGGCAACGTTATTCCAGAATCCTCATAAATTTTTTTCATCAAAACTAATTTATCTTTGCCCACAAACCTTGTAACTTTCTTAGAAATTAATTCCTGAGGATTCATTCAGAACTGGTAATTTGTTAAACTATTAGTTCTAGGCTCCAACTCTTCTTCCTCTACTCACTACTACAAAACAATGAATAATATGATTCTAAGTATGAAAAATAATGAAATGCATTATGAAAATAAGAATCCTGTTTTAACCAACTTCTACAAGTAAATCTAAAGCAAAGTGGTATGTTGGACTGGAAGTGGAGGCAAACTGAGAATATCTGTAGAACTGGTAACGTAAAGCCTGTGAAAGTCTTAAGTTTAAAAAACCCTCAGCTAAGTGGTTCTCATTAACGGAAATGGAAGAATTTTTTAATAGAGAATAATAGGTTTTCACTTTGTGCTATGCTTATGGAAAATATGTTTTTCAAAAGTGGTAAGGAAATATCTAATATTTTATAATCTCATGATTTGCATATAAATAAACAGCAGGGAATAAAAATTAGTCCAAGATTACAAATGGGTTTTTACACAGTCAACACTAATAGAAACAAAGCCAGGAATCTCCATCCCTAGGCATTTCCTCAAAACTCGATTTGATCTTCAATCCTTTCAACTACTTCCGTACTAAGCTTTAGAAAATTTATTATTGAAATGAGCACTGTACAGTGGTCATAATAACTTCTTGGTTTAGGGAAAAGGCAGCAGTGTATTGTCCTATGCCCTCTCCTGCTTGGCTAGGTGTACAGTACTAGGCATTCCTTCTCTCCTATGCCGTGGACCTTAAGTCCAGTTAGACAGTTGTTGTCAGCTGCAAGATAAAAAGGACCAGTATTACATCTTTGTGTGTATCTTTCTGGGCTACTTGTTCTTGTAGTTTACAGGCTTAGACCTCAGTGGGTCAATTGATTCCTTCTCCCATTTTGCAGTTTTCATAGCACCATCTTCATATTGGTGCATAATAAATGCCATACATGACAACCTCACAGTCAGCATCATCCTAAATGTGGAAAAGTTCGAGGCAATCCTATTAAAATTAATAATGGAACAGGATGGTCCTAGCTCTCCATTCCTTTTCAATGCAGTGCTTGAAGTCCTAGCTAGAGCAGTAATAAAAGGAAAAGGAATTAAGTGAATACTAATAAGGAAAGAAGAAAAATTACCTATTTTAACCAGGAGTATGATGCTAAACATAAGAAATCCCCCAAATTCCAACAAAGTCTTCTAGAAGTGTTCAACATTTTCACCAAAGTGGCAAGACACAAAATCAACTGCAACAATCTGTATGATTTTCCTACATCCATAAAAGCCCGCTGAGAAAAAAGAAAATAAAAACTCCCATTCACGACAGCCTCAGAATAATAGGTAGGAACAAACCTAAGCAAGAAGAATACAGACATCTGGGGATGCAACAAGGAGTCAAATGTCTAATATCCTACTATAGAGATGTTTGCTCTGTCCAGTTCAGTGCAGCTCTTGTGACAAATAGGAAATGGATGGACATTAAAAGTCTCTCAGCTTATAAATGGAGAATGAAATGTAATATATATATATATTTACATATATATTTACATATATATAGTGGAGTTCTAGTCATCTGTGGAGAGAAATGAAATTTCAGGAAAATGGATGGAACTGGAAAAACCCATACTGAGTGAGGCAAACCACATCCAGGAATAACTGCCACATGCTCTTTGTGTTTTATCTTGGTCCAAGTTCCAAGTGTTTAGAAGTCAATCTATAACATGCATTAATCACATAAGTCAGTAAATTACAACAGGACCATGGGGAGAAGGGAGAGAGTGGCAACTCTAGTTAGGGGAAATGTGTACCCAAGTCATCATAGGGGAAATGAGAGATTCAGGAGCCTTAAACAGGGGTGGAGAAGAAAGGAAGCACAAGGGGAGAGGGTGGAAGGAAATATAGTACATGTTTCCTAAGTGCAAATATATTTTCACACATACACGCACACACACACACACACACACACACACACACACACACACACACACAGCAGGAAACTCACAAACTGGTAAATCCACTCCTGAAGATGCCAAGACTCTGAAGACTTTGGGCAAATGAGTCTTTAAACAATGCTGATAAAATATGTGTTAGATTCTGAGAGGTAAGAGAAAATGGGTTTCAGGATTTGAGAAGAAAGAAGCAATGTTATGAATGAGTCGATGACTGAATACAGGAGAAAATAATACAGCAGAGGTCACAGAAATTTAAATGATTTAAGTGAGGGAGCCAGATGAGATTTTCAGCATGGGTAATCTAGGCTGCATCAGTTTCAATACACTGTCCCCTGTTTAGCTGAAGAATCTTAGAACACTTATCAGTGATGGAATATTTCAGCACATGTTATCAACTTCCTATGGGAAGAAATCTTATTCAGGATGTGTTCACTATACCATAGCTGAGATCATTTTTTTAATAGAAAGAAAGTTTTATTGGGCTTACAGTTCCAGAGGGATAAGAGTTCATCATGGAGGGGTAAGCATGACAGAAGGCAATAGTACAAATTGGTGACCAAGTGTTCAAATACTTGGAGCTTGTGGGATTCACTTCCATTGAAACCACAGTATAGGGAGTCCTTTGGCCCCCATAGGCTCCAAATGATATCACTTCTTTACCTGCCTTTGGTATTAGAGTGATATTGGCTTCAGAGGAGGAGTTTGGGAGTTCTCCATCTGTTTCTAAATTTTAGAATAATTTAAGCAGTATTGGTTGTAGATTTTCTTTGAATTTCTGGTAGAATTCTGTGGAGTGATAGAAATCGGAGGTGGGCCAGGCCTAGGTTGAGAACTATTGGAGACTGATTACTACTGGGAGAGGTAGAGTATGCCTTACTCACTATCTCTGTCTATATAGCCTGACCAGACTCCAGTGGATGAATTTGCACTGAATGATATCTGGGCACAAATGCTTGACTAGATAGGACTTAACTTGTATGACAGAATACATGGGGTCTGGATGATGGAGGGGGTCTAAATTTTATTAAAAACTGCTCTATAAACTGTATAAAATGAAATAAAAATAAATTTAAAAGTGATATCATAATGAAAAATGAATTCAGTTCAAGTTCAAAAGTCACCATATTCCTTAACAGTCCCAACACTCTTCAAAAGTCCAATTTCTGTGTATGAATTTAATAATGAGGAACAAATAACACCATAGAAACAAATGGCAAGCTCAAACCTTTCCCCACCAAACCTTAGGTGATAGACTGAAACTTTACCCTAGAACTTGGTCTGTTATAATACTAGCTCAGACAGGAAAAAAAAAAAAGAAACAAACAAAAGAATGATTTCTTCAGTCTTTAAGTTTATAACTTACCTGAAAAGATGCCATTAAAATTCTTAACTTGCAGCATAAATAACACTAGCAATAAATTAAAAGAGTAATGAGGAAACAGATACAAAGCAAAATGAATGAGTAATGTCCTCAGTAAAAAATAATCATTTGAAACCAAATTTCCCCGCCCTTAATGTGGAGTGATTTAAAACTTTCTGTCTCAGTGTCTTTACTTAGAGAAGCAAATGATCCTGATTTACCCCCCATGGATTTGTACTGAAGATTAATAGTAGAGTACAATTAGCTCTTCCTGGGGAGCTGGTTTATAAATTTTAGTCAAATTGGTATTTCTAAGAATACCATTATTCTTCTTTTATGTGGCTTTTCATTAATAATACTAAAGATATACCATTTAAAATAAGTGCCATCAATTTGTGAAAGTCTATTATAACTACTCAGTAGCATTATTATCAGTGAAATAAGGCATACAAAAATTATATTAGGTACTACTTAATTTATATGATCTTACTTGACAGCAAAACTATATAAGACAGAAATTAGTAAATGTCATGAATTTGGGAATTTGCAAGAGAGTGAACACTTTGGATATGACGGTGATATTCAGGATTCTAACTATTTTAATCCATATATTCTTCAAACTTCATCAAATTGTATATTTAAACTTTATATGAAAGAAATATTATTTGTAATTATCCTTCATAAATCTTCTTTCAATTATTGAATAAATAGTGCATGTTATATTATTTAAATATTTTAAGGAATGTGACAGTAGCAGAGTCTCCAATTCTTGAACTTCTGTTTGTTGTATAATGTTTTATGTTGACCAGTGAGTCAATTTCTATTGAAAGAAAATAAATAAAGGAGAAAATAAGTTCAAATTTTGTGTTTCGTAAAATTTTTCATGTCATTTAAATTAGTGGCAGGTGGAAAATACAATTACCAAACAGAAAATGGTATCTACTTCAGAATCTTTATGAAAATACTACATAATGTACATAAGAAACTTATGGACATTACCCAGCCATAGTAATATTTTAAGAGCGGTTGCAGATTGGATTAAGAGGTAGTATGTAATCATGGAAATATTTTCCCATAATTCAAATAATCTTCTTATGATATATATTATTGATATTAGCATGTGGATGAACGAGCTGGTCTTGAAAGTCTTAATTTCCACTTATAGTGTGAGGGCCAGAGAAGGTTGGATGGGTGGAGGAGACAGCACTGAGATTCTTCCTGTTTATGTAACTACTTTTAAAAGCGAGTATATAGCCCAGGCTACATAGTATGCTCATCTATTACATGGCTAAATGGCTGAAGTGAGTAGCCAGACCTTGAGCATACTAAAAGTATTTTGTTTAGCTAAAAAGATAGACTAAGATAATCATTGAACTTTATTAATTATTTCTTGAAGGGCTTTAACCAAAAGATATCAGCTTCATAGTGCATGGTTGAAGAAAGGCATACATACAACAGTCCATATAAGGCATGGAATTTACAAGTAAATCTACTTGATGTAGTAATGTGATTCTCAGTGTACCTTCCATGCATATTCTACTTTACAACGTGGTTTAAGAAGTCTATTGCACTGAATTAATAAGGGAGAAGAGAATATTTATAGCACGTAAAGTTTCTTTAAGTAGCATTTAGTAAATAAGGTTATAGTTATTTGCTAAATGTTTTCTTTATACATTTGCTTGTTGGCTGTTAAATATAATCACAGTAGATCTCAGGACTTAAGATCCTTTCAAGAAGAGTCTCTGGATTCTCACCCGTATCTGTTGGGTCTTGATGCTGTAGATAATGGGATTCATCAAGGGTGGAAAAAGGATGTAGATGTTGCCCATGAGAACATGGACCAGCGGAGAGAGGTGCTTCCCAAAGCGATGCACCATGGTCAGACCAATGATGGGGATGTAGAAAACCAAAACAGCAGAGATGTGTGAGACACAAGTCTGCAAGGACTTGATTCTCTCCTCCCGGGAAGCAATGGATAAAACTGTGTGAAGAATCAAAATGTATGACATTAATATGAGCACCGCATCCAATAGCAGGTTGCTGATCACCAGGGCTAGACCATAGATGCTGTTGAAACGTATGTCTCCACAGGCCATTCGAATCAAGTCTTGGTGCAGGCAGAAAGAGTGAGAGAGGGAATGAGAACCACAGTAATTTAAGAACTTCAGGCGGATGATGACGGGAGGAATGAGCATAGAGCTCCTGCATATGATTACGACCCCAATTTTCATGATTTTGTCATTGGTCAGGATGGAGGCATAGCGCAGAGGGTTGCAGATGGCAATATAGCGGTCAAAGGACATGGCAAGAAGCACAGAGGACTCCATGAAGGACAATCCATGTATGAAATAAGACTGCGCAATGCAGGCATCAAGGCTGATTTCTTGAATGAAGCCCCACAAGATGCCCAGCACTGTGTACACAGTGGACAGCCCCATGCACAGATCGGTGAGGGCCAGCATGGCCAGGAAGTAGAACATGGGCTGGTGCAGGTTCGGCTCTGTCCAGACCACATGCAGCACCATGCAGTTTCCCAAAAACACTGTCACATAGATTATAGAGAAAGGGACAGAAATCCAGAGGTAGTAAATCTCCCAACCAGGGAAACCTGTCAGACCAAATCTAGAACTAGTGGAGTTCGTGATGGAGATATTAGACATCAGAAAAAGCACAGTGGAAATAACACTGGAGAGATGTTGTAAATTATATATAATTGATGCTCTGGTTTCTAATGTCTGTCTTCTTTATAAAAGAAAGTATAATAAAATTTCCTTAAGTTTCAAAATAGAGACATGATCCTTTGTTGTTTATCATAAAATAAAAAAGCCCCTTGTCTAGACATAGGCCTTTCAGAGCTTCTGGTGAGGGATTTAGAAAAGCTGGGAGTTATATGTAGAAATGGTAATGCCCATGGGTTCATGGGATTTAGACTGCAGGATGGGTTTTTTCTTTTCTGTGTCTGCTCAGTTCTAAATGATGGCTGTTCTCAGGAGAATGTGAGGTATGTGCATAATTTTTTCTCTCCTGAACTACATCTGTGCCTTTCAGTTCATCCTTGACTCAAATGATCCCTATGGAAATGAACTGGTTGAAGTGGGCTGGTTGAAGCATCTTTTCAGTTTATAAGCAATTATTCAAGAGAAAGAAATAGAACAACCTTGTGTGCAACATTAGCTCTTAGATTGTGGACTATCTATCTATGTACATTTTACTTTATTTTCTCAATTTTTCATGAAACTTCTATGTGAAATTTGTGCTTTTTCTGATTATCACAATATTATTGTTAGATTTTTCATATGTAGCATAGCATAATGGACATGAATTTTAAAACATGTATTTCCAAAGAAATATTTTATAATGTGTACTTCACCTATAACTTAGTTAGTTATCTTTTAAGGGATGAAGTATAGTTGGTACTGGGAACATACCATATACTTAAAATCCAATCATAACACAGAAAAAATGATGAAAAGATCAGATAGTCGAAAGTATGAGAGTAAATGTTCCTATTTTTCTTTGAAGTTTTTTGAGACACCAGATGCAAAATGAATATTTTTCTATTGATGTTTTGTACATGTTCCTAACAGAATCCCCAATTACACAGAATTCAGATAGTTTTTAATAAATGTCTGTTTGCTACGTTGTTAGAACCTGTGTTTTGGTATAGTTTATGCGTTTTCTATCAGTTATAATAGCCAATGCAATTAGGTCTATAATCTATGATTGCTAGACAAACACATCAATTGGTATTCATCTCTTATAATTGGCTTTGAAGCTATTATTACATTTTATTTGTTAGACTTCTCTGAAAATGTATAAGTATTTTTACATATTTTCTAATTTAAAATAACACAGTTTCTCCAAAATGTGTTTGTAATTCTATCTAGGGATTCCTCAAAAAATTAAAAATAGAAATTTCAAATGTTCCAGAATTTCTACTTCTTAAAAGAAATTTAGGTCTCAAAAATATATTTTGACTCCCATCCCCTCCCGTCTTTACAACAGCAGTATTCACAATGTCCATCTCATAGAAACAATGTGTTTTCACTGATAGAGAAATGGATAAAGACACTAAATATGTGAATAAAATGGAATGTCATTCAAGTTTAAATTAGAAAATCTTTCCTATATGTATTCATCAGTGGAGATGAGTTAATTGTACTAAATGAAATTAGCCAGGCCAAAGAAAGAGAAATTTCCACTAGTATTTAAATTTTGAATCTTAATATGTTTTAATTTTATAAAAAGACGTTAGAGTAATGTTGATGTTGCATAAAAAAATGGCAAAATGTTTGTAAAAGGATAAAACCTTCAAGTACTTTGGATATGATATTATAAGAATATATTATATACTAGAAATTATATGGGAGTAAGGTTGCATACATAGACACAGTCTACGCACAGATACAAATGCTAACTATGTAAACAATAGGTGCATTCCTTTCTTTCTTAAGAGTATCAATATGCACTATTTCAAGTGGATCTCAGATTTAAACACCAATCAGTAAGACTGAAAATAAGCAGCAGCCAAAGAGAAGTTGTAATTTTAGTTTTTCTTATGCATTCTGACTGGGGTAAACTGGAATTTCAAGTAGTTTAAATTTACATTTTCCGGAAGGCTAAGGATATCAAACATCTTTTCTTCAATATTCCTCATCATTTGCGGTTCATTTTTAAAGAACTCTTGCTTTGCTTTCTCCCCATTATTTAATTGGACGGTTTTCTTGATATTAATGTTTTGAGGTTTTAGATAATTTATATATTAAGATATTTCCCATTATGAATGTGGCCTCTTCCATTAATAATAGTGTCCTTTGTTGTTAATAAGACATTTAGTTTCATGAGGGCTTGTTTGGATTTGTTTGTCTTAATATCTGTGCTAGTTGGGTCCTATCTAGGAAGATGTTTACTGTTCCTATAAGTTGAAGTATAGTCATTACTTTCTCCTCTTAAAGATTTTAGGTGTCATGTCTAAAGTTGTCTGGAGTTGAGTTTTATACAAGGTGAGAGATGATGATCTGAACTCAGCCTGCTACTTATAATGATCAGGTTGACATGGATGTACAGAAAGGGGAAAACTTACATTCTGTTACTGAAAATGCAAACTGGTATAGCCAATTTAGATATCACTGTACAATCTCCCCTAAAAAGTTAGAAATGAATCTATAAATGTGTTCCATTTAAACATCATCTGGGTATATTCCCAAAGGCTCTATACTACAGTATAGAGATATTTCATTATCAATGTTAATTGTTGCTGTTATCTCTAGCTATAAGATGGAAAGAGCTTAGATGTTTATGAACAGATGAAAATGATTTCTATCTGCAATGTAATATTATCTAGCTGTAAATTGAAATGAATATATCTAGCTGAAAATTGAAATGATCAAATTCAAAGATACATAGATGAAACTATAAATAATTATTCTGAGTAATATAAATCAGTCCAAGAAAAAACAAGCACCACATATTCTCTCTCAGGTGTAAAAGTTAGCTTTGCATCTTTACATATGTGTATTTAAGTTGGAGAACTCATAGATAGCAAGGATTTAGAAAGGAGTCATGCATGTGGCCTTCAAGGGGAAAGGGACAAAACACAGCTGGTATGGGAACACTAGTGGAATTATGGAACAGGAATGGCTAATGGTTTGGGGATTGAAAGAGAAGATAGAGGAAGGAGTATGGGGAGAGCTAACAATAGAGAACCTTTGAAAAAGTCACGTGGAAGCTACTACTGTCATAGCTTCCTAAACATATCCATATACACATGTAAAAGGAGTTTGTGTTAGCATATAATAGGAGACAATGCCTACACCAGGCAACACAGGCTCTCAAGTATGAAGTCCAGTTACAAATATGCTTTACCTCTCTTCACGTTGTTGGTAAATAGGATCCCATGGACCCCCTCCAAGCATTTCAGGATATTGGCATTGCTCTTGGTTACTCCCTAGAAAATGATGCTGTGGTCACTGGATGCAGACACCACATAGATGAGAAATAGGGCATAGAAAAATCCAACTGGTACTAAATAGCTTTATCCCTATTGCTCAGCTTTCATAGTAAAAAAATTCTATGCTTGATACTGGGGGAGAAAAGTGATCATCAGTCTCAGCCAGTTGTGAACTCTGTGAGTTATAACATCCACCAGCCTGGGAAGATACACATCCAATGGTGCAATAGTGGCATGATTTTATGGAGTACCCAACCACTTTCTGCTTAGATTTAGTGCTATCTCAAATGGGATATTTATATCACATCCCACATCAAAAATCCATGTATTGTTGTGGAGGGAGCAAAATATCATGAGGGTCAAGGGTATTGGTCGTGTCTTCAGTGAAACAGTATTTGCAGAAATGATAAAGGCATTGCACATATGAGTTCATAGTGGTTGTGACCACATGTGTAAGACCTGCACAAGATCAAGCCCAATGATGGAATCACAGATGGGTGAGAGTTTCATGAAGTCCCATCCTTCTCTGGGGAGCTACTGGCAATTGAATACTGCTGGTTGAGAAGGTTTAATGAGTTTTTTTCCCCAGAGACACTTCTCCTGAGAATCTACAAAAAGCCCAGCAGATGCTCATGCCCACACACACAGGCAACACTAAGCATACTCAGGGTTTAAATTCAAATCATAGAAAGTTGGAAGGGCAACGTGGTGGATTATAGAGCAGGAAAGGGAGGGGACAATGTGGGTGGATTTGATCAAACCACATTGTATGCATGTATGAGATTTTCAAATAATAAAAAAGAAGTCAGAGAGATTTTAAATAAATAACTTAATGATACTCTTTTAAGCTCTGAAAAATAACAAGCCAAACCCCAAGTAAGTAGACAAAAAGAGTATGTGTGACCTTGGGTACAGATGACAATTTCAGTCAGATTGTTCTTTTTCTAACAAATAAGATTGGAATCTCATTTTTTTATCTAGTCACACAGTCTTGTATGTACAATTACATATGTTAAATTTTAAATTATAGGTATTCAATTGTTTCAAAATTTTATTTTATGGCTTTAGCTTTCGCACTTTTTGCACTCTGTGTGAGTGTGTGTGTGTGTGTGTGTGTGTGTGTGTGTATGCATGCACGTGCTTGCGCAATCATTCATGCAGGCATGTTTTAGAGGCCAGAGACTGACATCTCCCTCAGTGGCCTCTTCACCTTGTTTTTTTTGAGACAATGTCTCTCACTGAACCTGGACCTCCTTACTTTGGCAACAGAGGTTGGCATTTATATTGCCAAAATTATCATAATTTGTTTGTTACAGATGCCTTTATTTACTTTTCATTTAAGAAAGGTGTTTTCATCATTTATAAAATTATGATGACTCCTCTTACTTTTTTGTCAGGATTTTAAGATTGAATTCATTAATCTGAGAATGCGTAGTTTCTTCAGAGATCTAATCTTAATTGATTCTTGACATTCCTTCACAGTATTTGTTTGTTTATAAAGTGAACTAGACGAGTGAGGTTTACATTTGCTTTATTTATTTATTTGTTTGCTTGCTTGTTTATTCATTTTGAGACCAGATTTTTTCTTTTGTAGCCTAGACTGGCCTGTAATTCACAACTTTCCTGCTTCGGTCTCCTGAGTGCCGGAATTACACATTGTGCTGCCACATCAGCCTTAGACATGCATTTCTAAATTTATTGCTATTAACATTAGTCTTCCTTAGTATTATTTGAGCTTTGTGCACAGTTACTCTTATCATTAACTTTGAAGACACAGTTTGTTCTTTTATATTTTTCAAATATGTTTCCTGCCCATGATGCCTGCTTCTCATCCTCAGAATTGTTCTGAGGAAGGTGCATGCTGCTCTTGGAGGTTCTTTCTTCCGTCTGCCTCCTCTGTTCATTTTCCTCCCGCTTCCTTGTTCTTCCACATCGCTCGCTATTAGGTTCATTTTAATGTCACAGTCTTCACACTTACAGTTTTCTTGGATGGACCAAAAGCAGTTCTATGCCATTACTCTTTCATCTTGTACATTTATCCAAGTATTTTTATTGCATTTCCCATAAGGCCATTGAAACTTTTCACCTGATATTGAATATTATTCAACTTTTCTTTAATTGATTTTAACTTGTTTCATTTCCTTGTCACTTAATTCTGAAGTCTGTCATATTTCCATCTGATTCTGATGGCGTCTTTGTAGTTTGTGATATTTGTTTATCTTTCATATGTGATTTTCATAGAGAAGATAAGTACATATTACATTATCTCAAGACAGTAAAGACTAAGATTAATGTTTTGATATAACACACACACAGTGTAATCATTTAGTGATACTCATCTGCATATGTGTTTAGGACTGAACACTTGGGATTAGATAACCTATCAAGGAGGTCCTCTCTGCAGAAACTGATTCTCTCTCTCTCGGTAGCTACTGAGAGCCTGTAGCTCTTCATGGGCATAGTTTCCTTGCCATATCTAGAAGACGCTGTCAAGTGGCAGGCATTCTGGTTTTCTGGCTCTCACAATATTTCTGCAGCCCCTTTCACAGTGTTCTCTGGGGTTTAGGTGTTGGGGTTTGTATTTCATATGTACTAGTTGGGCATGGTCAAGCAACAATCACTTATTCTCTGCATTTTGAACATCTGTGGATCCCTATAATGGTTTCTCTGTGTTGCAAAAATGAAACTCATATTTATATTCATTTATACTATGGGTTGGGAATTTATCTCAGTGGTAGAGTGCTTAACAGCATGCACAAGGAATTTGGTTGATTCACAGTACTGGAAAAAAATTATGGAAAAAGAGCACATGAAATTCAGAGGCAGTGGGGTAGCACAGGAGAATTAGAAAGGGAAGAAGATTGGAAATGGTGGAATATAGCACTGATGTGTGAATTCTCGCAAATGAAATTAAAATTGTTTTATTTCTGCTAGTACTTGATGCAGTTTGAAAATAACTCTGATTAGGAATTGATTTATATTTTTAGTTTCTCTGATTACTGATTACCTTGGTGTAGCAAGACATTGAAAGCTTCCGATGGCAACCTGTTATTAGACTGAATTCATCAAAAGAAACTTTTGTTTGTTTTGGTTTTGATGCATAGTCCAACTTTAAGTATAGGGCTTGACACTGAATTTGAGACGGGTCTGTCTTTTCAAGTTACATTTTACTTACATCATATAGTCTATGTGTTCATGGAATAGGTGATGATAAGAAGCTGTTCTGATTAAGATTAATCATAAGCAAGTGGTGTATGTACAAGGTTCACAATGTTCATGGAAATCTTCTTGAAGACAGGAATCTTTACAATGATTCAAATATTTAATGAAAATTCTAAGGTTTTGTCTTCCTCTTCTCCTGTCTTCTCTTTCTTTCTATCTTATTCTTTAGTAAAATTTTCAAACTAAACCACACATTTTAGCGGTGCGTGATAGCAGGGTATGTGTACTGGTAAGTGTCTGTTTTATCACTGTGTGTTGGGCAGAGGGCCATGTGAAGGAGAGGGAGAAGAGAAAGATCGGAAGACAGGCAAAACATTTTTATTTTGAGATAAACCACATAGAAAGCTCCTTCATTCATTCCAAGATCCTCTTCATTGCCATGTTACTAAATATTTTAAAAGGACCAAATGAAACCATGTCAATGTCTGATTTAGTAAATGTGAATAATGTATATTAACAAAGGATCAGGTGTTGAGGTGTTGACATTCTGAACCCCAGTCTGCAGCATTGTTGGGAGGTTGCCGAATCTTTAAAAAGTGGGGACTTGTAGAAAGATATAAAGTAATTACAGGAAGATCTTACAAGGGAAAAGAGGGCCATGGCCCCTTCCTGTTGTTCTCTAATTCCTTTCTAGTCTGTTATGTGAACAGGACTCTTCTGCCAGGTCCTCATCAACATCCTATGCAGACCCAGATCCAAAGCAATAAGAACAAATAAACATAAAGCACTTGGACACTGTGAACCAAAATAAAACTTCCTTGTGTTTTGAATCTGAATGTCTCAGAAATTTAGAGTAAGAAAATATTACACAACACACCAGGAGAGAACAGATCACAGAATGAAAGCATCTAGCTTATTCTCAAAGCTTGAATCAGTGGCCATAAGCCTGGGAGCTCTAAGCCAGCAGGAACAATCTCAATGGCAAGGACTTCAGACCATAAGAGTGGACCCTAACTAGAATCCTTAGCTTGGAGTTTGTGCAGATCTCGTTTGGGATTTATATCTGTATCATGTATGTCATTGCTAGATGAGGGAGTCCTCTGTTTCTGCGTTTGGCAATGCCAAATATGTATGGAAGGTTGACTTCACTAAAGAGTTTGCCGGTTGTTTAACCTTGATTTATCATTTCTTTTTAGAAAGCTCTAATTTTCATTAAATAATCATGTCAGAGCACACTAAGTAGAACTAGAAGATTGGGGAAATAGAATCTGACTTAGAGAAAATGACATTTAGACACAGAGGAGCAGAACAGTATGGAATGCTCTTTCACTGCTGGTGAAATTGTAAACTTGAGCAACCACTATGGAATGCGGTATGGAGAATTAAGAACTATAAATGACAACAGCACATGATCCTCTTAGACCACTCCTTAGCATATCCCCAAAGACTCATCCTACTGTAGAGATAGTTGTACATCCCATGTTTGTTGATGGTCTTTTCATACTAGCTGAGAAATAGAGACAACATAAATGTCCCTCAGCTGATGAATGAATAATGAAAATGCAGTGCATTTACTCAATGAAGTTTGCCTCAGCGGTAAAGAAAGATAAAACCATGAAATTTGCAGGTAATTGGATGGAACTAGAAACTGTTAAGTGAAATAAAACTGACCTAGAATAATATGTGACATATGTCCTCCCTCATTTGTGGACGTAAGCACCAGCTTTATATGTTAGTATATGATGTAACAAAGGAACCAGGAAAAAAACAGGAAGTAAAGGAAAGAAAGAGCTTGAGAGAGGGGAGTAGTAAGAAGCAGATGATACAACAAGAAAGTTGGACGAATGGGGGCATTCACTGAGGAAGGGTGGAGGGAAGGCTGTACAAGTTACCGGGAGGGTAAAGCAGAAGAAGGAGCTCAAGAGAGGGGAGGGGGATAATAGAAGACAGGAATTATCAAAGAGGAAAGGGAGAAAATGGGGGTACTTTAACTGTAGAGAGAGGGGGAGGTTACACACGGAGAGAGAGAAAGAGAGAGAGAGGAGTTAAATAAAGCTTATGTGGTATGAAAAAACAGAGGGAAATGTATTTGCACCAAAGCTTACTGAAAAATGAACATACAATATCTGAACATGAGTACATGTGTATATACCTGAAGGCTATATGGCAAGAAACATAGTTCCAGATAGCAGAAATCTCCCTTCAAGTGAGTGTTCATCAGGGTAGTCAAGAGATTCCAACAATAGCACAAGCTATTGCTGCAATCTTTAATTACCACCCAGAACTTGAAGGTAAGACCCTATTGCTGAGGACAGGACATACTCATGACACAAGACTTAGAACAATGGCAATAGAAATAAACTGGAAACCTTCTCCCTGAAGATTGGCTCTCATAGTTGGAGAGGATACTACTCAAGCTGCTAAGTGAGAAATCAATCAATGGTCCAATCCCAGCTTCAAAGTCTAGTAACCCCTGCAGCAGCAGACATGACAAACTATATCGGTGCGTTACTGGCACTTCTATCTTGGACATACTCAACACCCATCTAATTGAACTTAAAACCCTCTTAATGGGGGAGAACTCATAGGTGGCACTGTAAATAGATCCAGATACAGATGGCTGGAGAGGTGATAGATCCTAGAGAAAACTCTACCTTTGTCATATCCCTAGACAAATGTAATTCTGACTGTATGCTAAATATGGATCTTTATGTTTACAGACAAGTCAGGTTACTCTTCACCATCCATCAAAGAATCTACTTTTTTCCAACACATGGAAATGATTACAGAGTTCCACAAACGGTCTCACACAGAGAATAAGCGGCTGTGAGCAGCCCAGGACTGTGTGACATTCTCACAATGGAACCTTTACTCCTCGGTTCACGGAACATAGGAACAGGGGGTAGAGATAATATTAAAGTGTCTCTCAACTTCAAAATGCAAAAGAGTATGGTGAACATAGAAGTCCACAGCTGTCCAAGGAGTAGAGAATAAGAGAATGCAGAAAACATCTCCCTGGATAGAACTCCTATATTAAACCTCACCCAGTCATGGCTAAGGGATCATTACAGAAGCCAGAGCAAGAAGATTGTAAGAGCCAGAGTAGGTGCATACTCTCAAGGAAACAGTTTTCCGGGTCACTAGGTGATGAAAATTTCCATCTCAGATTGCATGATCATTTTCTTATTAATGATTTTAAAATACATATTTCAGATTATTTGATTTCCTTGTCATACTGCTCTAAAATCACACTTATAATTAACCAATTCTTGTGATATCACTGTCAGTTAATAATTCATTTCTCTCCTTTTTCTTTTATCTTGCTCTTTAAAGTGTGATTCAGTATGTCTCCCTGTTAGTCACAGGTCTGGAAAAGACACTGAAATTTGACCTCTCCACACAGCCTGAGAAGGACAGTGAGTAGCAGCAGGTGCAGTTTCAAATACAGTGTTAGAAGAAATGTATTCAAAGCAAGCAGCCCTATGTGGAATATAACTCAAGTTTTAATGAAACAAGTATGTGTCTATTTGTCTGACTGTGAATTAGGACATTAATACCAAAAAATAAAACCAAGGAATTTCTGAATATTTGTATAAATTTTATACCAATGAGTATATTTTTAAACTGTATTTCCAGTTGTAAAATTTCGGTTGAAATTACTTCCTTTTCTTTGTCCTTGTTTTTTTTTTAATTTTCCTAAAAATTCTCTGTCCCTAATAAAGTAAATAAATATACATTAAAATTTATAAGAATTATGAGAAAGTAGCTTGAGAATCTACTTTGTAATCAACACAGTGACCAATGTTTCTTGCCTTTTTATTGCCAAACAAAGCAATGAGTAATAAAAGGGTGATGAATGGATGGACATCTAAGCTGGCTCTTTAGTAGTTTAATGAAAAGTAACAACAGACAGAGGTTTGAAAAGAAATTATACCAGACAAGAGTATTAAGAATGAATCAGAAAGGCATTCTTGAAGGGAATATATTTCATCCAAATAGATAGTCGCTCCCACAAAATTTACAGGCTATTTTCCTAATGGTAAATCCATATGACAGAAATGAGATTCCTGGCCGCCAGGAGCTTGAAGTGGTGTAAGACAACAGAAACAAAATCAGGTGTAAGAGGAACATATGCACTTACAAACATGCATGCAGATAATATACTGGAAACCTAAAACAAAAATAATAAATAAAATATGTTGAAAATTCTATTAAACGAGGAAAGAAGAAAGTATTAAAGAACTGATCTTTGTCCTGACACTAAAGAACCAATGAACGAAAAATCCATCATGACATATTTCCTAAAACTGGCATTTTCTGAAACCTATTGGCAATTAAAAATTAACTTATATGAAATGTTTTACTTATCCCAAACCTTAATGGAAGTAAAAAGTTGGAAACATGTACACATTTGGGTTTTTTTTTTTGGTCAAGAAATAATCAAAGCAGTTTATTTACATAGAAACTTGGTGTTTAAGTGAGATGAGAAAAAAAATATGAAATCAAGTTAAATATTTTCAAGTGACTCAAATAGTCACTAATCATAGCCACTATTCTTCTGACTTGGATAAATATTATAAACATAAAAGTCTGTGTCTTTCTATGCTAGCAGCTACTGTGTGCCTATATTTTCAACTTCATCAATGTGTATAGCATGGAACTAGGACTATTTATTGTATGGGAAAAGCCAATAGCAAGATTATGTACTGTTGTTTATTTTACTGATTTAAAATATCTAATCTCTCAGAGCGGAGAGATAGTTCAGTAGCTAAGAATGACACTTGCTCTTCCAGGGAACCTGAGTTCAGTTCTAAGCACCCACGTCAGGTACCAAACACTTGCATATCACTCAAGCTCCAGTGGAATCCGATGAATCTGACTTCCATATGCATGAACTCACATGAACATACTCCTCCCACACCCACATATACATATAATACAAATAATATAAATGTACATATAATGCATATAATAAAAATAAATCTTAAAAAGTTGTTTAATGTCCACATTATATGCATGCCAATGTAACTGGTTCATGATAACTGTGCTAAAAAAGGAGAAGAGAGTATATAAAACAAAAGTGAAGTTTATGCAGCTTAGATTTAGATTTACTTACTGGCTCCTTTATAAATCCAATTGTTTAGGTATATTTAATGTGGATCAGAGTACTTAGGAGCCATTCAAGGAGAACAGTCTCTGGATTCTCACCCGTATCTGTTGGGTCTTGATGCTGTAGATAATGGGATTCATTAAGGGTGGGAAAAGAATGTAGATGTTGCCCATGAGAACATGGACCAGCGGAGAGAGGTGCTTACCAAAGCGATGCACCATGGTCAGACCAATGATGGGGATGTAGAAAACCAAAACAGCAGAGATGTGTGAGACACAAGTCTGCAAGGACTTGACTCGCTCCTCCCGGGAAGCAACAGACAAAACAGCATGCAGGATCAGGACATAGGAGGCCAGAATGAGCACCGCATCCAACAACATTGTGCAGATCACCAGAGCCAGAGCGTAGTAGCTATTGAAGTGAATGTCTGAGCAGGCCATTCGAATCAAGTCTTGGTGCAGACAGAAAGAGTGAGAGAGGCGATGAGGACGGCAGTAATTTAAGAACTTCAGGCGAATGATGGCTGGAGAAATGAGCATAGAGCTCCTACATACGATTGCGACACCAATTTTCATGATTTTGTCATTTGTTAGAATGGAGGAATATTGTAGAGGGTTGCAGATGGCGATGTAGCGGTCAAAGGACATGGCGAGGAGCACAGAGGACTCCATGCATGACAAACCATGAATAAAATAAGACTGTGCAATGCAGGCATCAAGGCTGATCTCTTCGGTAAAGCCCCACAGGACGCCCAGCACTGTGTGTACGGTGCTCAGCCCCATGCACAGGTCGGTGAAGGCCAGCATGGCCAGGAAGTAGAACATGGGCTCATGCAGGCTCGGCTCTGTCCCGACCACATGCAACACCATGCAGTTCCCCAGGAACACCATTGCGTAGATGGAAGAGAAAGGAATGGCAAACCCGAGATAGTAAACTTCCAGGCCAGGGAACCCCGTGAGAGCAAAACTAGAACTATTGAAATTTGACATAGAAACAGTGGACATTTGTAGAAAGTACAATACTTTTCTTGAGAGCTGTTGTAAATCACATTCTTTTCTGATGTCCTAATTTATAGTAATGCTTATTTGCTTTAGGAAAGAAATTATAATGGAATTTCCATGAACAACAGACTAGAGGCACAGTCTCTCACTTTTATCATCACAAAACCTTGTCTTGACACAGACCTATCATTGCTAGTGTTGAGGGATGACATGGAAACAGAGAGTCTTATGAAGCATCATTAATGCCCTCTGAGACCATGGGATTTAAATTGTACACTGCACTTTCAGCAGTCTGGTGAATCCTAAAGGACAGCAGTACTACACAGTAGATTTGTCCCTCAAGAAAGTGTGAAATGTATGAGTAATTTTCCTCTCTAGTAATAAATTTGGCATTTCACTTCCTCCAAGACTCAAGTGGTCCCTGTGGTAATAAACTGTTTGAATTAATGTGTCTTTGCAGGGCATGAGAAATTAGACAGGAGAAACAAAGCAATCTGAGTGGAATCTGAACTTTTGGCTGGCATCACAGTGCTATGTTCATGTCTGAATTATTCCTCTATTTATGTGGCACTTGTTATTTTTCCTTTACAAAATATGCATAAGACTTAGGTCCGGGCTAGACAACGATGGGTCAGTGCTTAGGAGCATTGTCTTTCTGGCGGCAGAACTGGGTTCAAATCCCAGTATCCACATAGCAGCTAATTACCTTCCATAACTCTAGTTCCAAGGAATCCAACACCGTTTTCAGTCCTCCTGGGCACTTCATGACACAGGTGCACTTATTCACACCCAGGCATAACACTCATGCAGATAAAATGCAAATAAATAAAATGTTTTTTGTAAAAGGCAATGTTTTTCTGTACGTAAAATATATTAGTTCCTATACGTCTCATTTGTAGCATAACACAAATGGTATGACTTTTAAAATAGATAGTTCTGAACAAATACTCCTAGTATCTTTCTAACTGTTACCCATGCAGTGATCTAGTAAATTCGGCCACTTTCTCTACTTTAGTGATGCAGTTGTAATACAGAATGCCCTTTTGGACCTTGCCTTGTATAGGTCTGTCAGCTTCTTGATTGCTCAAAACTTCTGTTATCTTAAACAATTCAAAGGACAACCGTGCATGTGTAAGTTATCCTCATTGTGATAGGAGTTTGTGTTCTACAAAGTTCACACATGAGAACTAAAAAATAGAGTTCTAAAAATAATTTATCCCCAGTCACTTTGTTTCATGAATTTTAAGGCTAAGTTTTGGGTCAGAGATCCACAACGGGGCAAACTTAAGAGAATAACTAACTGTAGGGTGTGCAGAGGGCAGCTCTCAGGAGTGGATTCCCTTCCTCCAGTGTGGAATCCAGAAGAGTCCTCAGGACTCCTCTCAGAGCCATCGCACAGCCCTAGCCTCTGTGTTCTTCATAGGTGTTTGTCTATGAGTCAGTCTTCTTATATGAGCTTTGGTATAAAGATTCTATTTTAGAATGACAACCAATTTGATTCTAATTCCCACAAAGGGACATTTGGGTACAAATGCTTGACCAGATAAAAGTTAATACATATGACAGAATGCATGAAGTATTGTTGGGGAACTACGGGGAGAGAAAATGGGGGATGGGGTCTAAATATGATTAAGATCTGTTACATGAAATGCACCAAAACTCAATAAAATATATTTATAAAGAAAATATTGTATATACATCAACTTTCTGAAAAACTATGTAAATCTCTCACTCTCATATCTCCATATCTAGGATGTCCTCAAAATCCATATGTAGCTGAGGCTGGCCTTGAACTCCTGATAGTTCTTCTCCCACCCTCCAAGAGCTGGAATTGCTGTCTTGTGCCACCACTTATGTCTTGTTAGTAACTCTGCGGTATTTATTTTCCATAGCCATTTTATCTTATGTATCTCTTTTTATTTCTATTTAATGATAATAGTAATTATCAAAATCTTATGTGACCTGAGATCTTTGTTTAATATATGAATATTTTCCCATATCCTGTCATTTGAAACAACTTATTTTTTAAATGGCTTCTGGGGCCTGATGTGTTTTTTAAAAATATTTTATTTATCATTTTTATTTTATGTGTATGAGTTTACTGCCTATATGAATGTGAGGACACCCAAGTCGTGCAATATGCATGGAGGTAAGAAGAGGGTGTCAGATATTCTGAACTGCTGAGCCTTCTCTCCAGCTGAAACCTTATATTTTTAAAGAGATGCATCTAGTGAATATTAGTAAAGATACACTATATTTTATGTCATCTTAAATAGTGGTTTTTATTTTTTCAAGTATTCTTTGCAATTTAATTTTTCTTTAATTGAGTGTTCACTTCAAATTTAAATGTTTCTCTTAATGTTAGTGTCTTACTTTTCTCTCTGTAAATAGATCTAATTTTCTTACATATTATTTCTGTGGGGACCTTTTACTTGAAGTTTCTTCAAGAGTGTGTACAATGTCACACAAGCAGCATAATTTGTTAGTATAAGATGTTTGTATCTGCCTTTCACTTAAGAACATTTTCTTCATCATTTATAAAGGTGTAGTGATTGACTCTGCCCTTTCTTCAGTCCTTTTATATGCACAAGTCCTATGCAAGCTCAAACCACACAGAGGGGGAAGTTGGTAAGGAACCCCAGCCCAACTTTAGGCAGTTGCAGGCTGCTGAGAGAAAATGTCTGGACTCTTGGTGGTTCCAGTAGATGGACCCTCACTGAGGAACATTTCAGGACACAAATCACACCATATATGTGTGTGTGTGTGTGTGTGTGTGTGTGTGTATACATTCAATGGGCATGACCAATGTGAGAAGGTGAAGATAGAGTAGACCTTCTAAATACCATCAAATTGAAGTGTATGAAAATTCATAAAAATTCAATTAAAAAGTTTAATTCATTGCCCCTATACTTTGTAATAGTCTAGCAGTTGTGCTGTTATTCTAATCTTTGTTCATTTATTTTGGTGCATCTCTTTTGATGTAATTTTTCATATTTTTTATTATTTTATTTTCACTTCTTTGAACACAATAAGTATATAGGTATATGTTTTTTTTCCTTAGCTTGTTTTTTTTTTCAGAAACATTGTGTTACTAAAAACCCAAACTGACCTCCAATTTATAATCTTCTTTCTATCTATCCTCTGAATGTGTGTGAAATAATTTGGGTCTATCTATAAATAGAAAAATCCCTTGATATCACAAAGATGGATTCAGAAATTGTATCCAACCATATGTATTTCACATCCATTATACCCTAATGTGATAATGTAGTAATACACTGTGTAGGGCAGTCATCTCTAATATCATTCTAGGAACTAATAGTCACCCTTATATGTATGTAATAAAAAGTAAAGTGTTTTCTGCAGTCAGTGTAACAAGATACTGTTCTTAGATAAAATGAAGAATGGGGTGAGAACATTACCTGATACATGGGCTGGCTTTACTAACAGTTCTTAATCAAATTTAGAGCCCCCTCCACTATCTAGCTCCCATAGGACACACCCCTCAGATTTCATGCATTCTGTCATTTATGTTAAGTCCTATTTGGTCAAGCATTTGCTGTCAGATGCCCTTTGATATAAGTTCATCCACTGCAGTCTAGTCATCCTATCTAGAGATCTTAAGATCCTCTCTCCTTTACCCAGCCATTATCAGTTGCTAAGAGCTCTTAGGCAAGAGTTGGGCATTTCCCTCTTTCAGTGCTGGGGTTTGTCTGATTTATTCAGCATCGGTCTTTTCATGCTGCCATCATTGTTGCAAGATTATAGGAATTTCCGTTGGCCTGAAAACCTGTTTCCTATGCTCAGGCATCAACCCTGGCTGTTACAATCTTTCTGCGCCCTCATGCATAATGGCCCGTGAGTCATGAACCCGAGGTTTAAAATAGGAGTCCTAGTCAGGTATACACACTCTGCAGTCTCTTATTTTCTACAGTTTGCTCTATTGTGTCCTTCTGTGTTCATCATCCTCTGCTGCATAAAGAACCTTTGTGGTGAGAGTTGAAAGATCTATTACTATTCTTTTCATGTCATCTTCTGCCATGTTGTATGAGTGTTAGGTGTCAAGGTTCCACTGCAGATGTGTTCATTAGGTCTAGGCATCTCTCAGATTTATATTCTCTTTGTGTGACCGGTTGTAGTGTCTTGTAATAGTCTCCATCTGTTGTAAATAGAGGCTTCTCTGATTTGTGGTGTCAGAAGGTGCTATAGGCTTCTAGGGATAAAAGTCATCTATGTTCTTACCTATAGGATGGACTCTGTATTATACAATGCCTGCTTGTCAAGCAAGATGTGCCCTCTGGTTCCACAGTGGAATAACATTTGTGGGGTAACTATGTGATTTCTTATTGGATTTGGCCTATTCCACATGTTGAATTTCATGCATGGCAATGTAATCCTGGTCAAAAGCCATGACCCAGGAGGTCATATGCCCTAGATTAGAACCTGCTTTTGTTTCTTGTGAAATATTCAGGCTATCAAATTGCCATTTAAATATTTATGTTTATTTTTACTGATCTGGGCTGCTCTCAACTTTGTTTCAAGAAGATTCCTCTTGCAGTTCTCAGCAGTCACAATGAGATACATAGCTGCTTAAAGTACTGATACTAAAAGACTCAGTTTTTAGCCCTAAACCTCCCCCAATGACACCTGCCTCCTACCTTCTCCCTTTTCCTGAGTTCCCTCTTCCTATCCCCGTAGTCCCTTGCGTGCCCCTTCTTCCCCCCCTCTCAGCCACTCAGCCACCCCCAACATCTGTCTGTTCCTTACTATTCTACAATAATCTCCACCACTAAAGCTCGGGCAATATCACAGGAGAGGAGGCAGAAAGACTATAAGAGCTGGAGCTTGGGAAGGAGTGTTCTGAAATGCTGACTTTGGAACATGAGGTTGACCTTTTTTTAAATCACACTTGTCATTGTCCTCATAGAGTTTCTAAAGCATCATTGTGAGATAAGAACTCAGTGGATAGTGAAAAATCAAATGTATATATCACTACACAATTATAACTCTGATTCTCTAAAACATATTCCACAAAGTGCTGCAACTGAGGTTCATCTTGTGCTTTGCTTTGTGAGATCAGTAGTATTACAGGTACTTGTGAAATCTGTTATCTTAATATGTACTTTGCTTTGAAATTTAAACTAGTTGTCTAATAACGGCATATTAAGACTTAGTGCCTCACATGTTCTGTTCGTTGATAAGTCATTTAAGAAATACCCAAAGACTTTAACTGAATTTCTTTCACTCATTTGAATGTTCTGGTATTGCATTCATGGAAATAAGAAATTTGAAGTAGAATCTGGATGGAAAACCAGATCAGTACAGCAACAAAATACACTTTTGATAATTACTAAATGACTATTTATAAAGTAGAACTCTTCATCACAGATATCTACCACATAGAGATAAATAAAATGTAGTAAAATGGTGGTAATCTAATTCATGTTAACCTCTCCAGTGTTGATGCAGAAAGAATTGTATTCCAGGAAATGGCATAAAATCCCATTGATTGTTTAATTCCAATGTTAAAGGAACTCAATCAAGTATCCAATTAAGAGTAGAGATAATGAAACTGCAAGATGAGATGACTGGAAGCCCAATCCTTCACCTGGAGAAAGAATTTACAAATATTGAGAAAAAATACTGATGTTTGGGCTAGGATTGAAGATATCAATGAAAGCGCAACATTTTGAAAATGTGCCAATCCCTAGAAGGATATGTTCCGATACACTGTATTTGGTGGGTGTGCTGTGGATGTGTTGAGATTTCATGGGTGCCATCATTGTCATGCTTCAAATATACTATAAGCCTGAATCGTGGCCCTCTGGATCCTACCGTCATTCTGCCTCTTGTTCTGAGATGTTTTAGGTATAGGGTTTGCATTCCAGATGTATGAGTTGGGGCTAGACTTCACACAGTCACTTGTTCTCTGCTGTTTGAGCAGTTAGAACTTGGTAAATTGTCTCCATCTGTTGCAGGAGAAGCTCCTTTAATTGGTAGTGGGAGCTATACTTACCTGTGGGTATAAGGGTTTTTAGAATATAGTAAGAAATAACACTGTTTTAGAAGAGTGTCAGGAATGGGTCATCTAGGAACAGTGATTGTGCTGGCTATCATTATTTTTTCTGAGTTCACAGAACCAGACAAAAATTTCCTCCTGCTGAGTGAACCTTAAGTCCATTACATACTTGTTGGTTACTCCCAAGATAAGAATGCCACCATTGCAACAGTAGGCATAATTTGCTGGGCTCCTCATTGGTTGCTGTGATTCATAACCTTTACAAAAGGGTGCAAATATTGATAGCTTTTCTCCCTTGGGAACTTGCATTGCATCTTCTGATACTATAAGAGCCTGTCCTCAGGAAGAAGACTTCTATGTCAGTTCCAGTTCTGTTTCTTCAAGTCCTGAGTCCTAAGTGTGTGGCGTCTTAGGCAATATGGTGTTTTATTTAAGTTCTGAGAGGCAAGCAAGGACTAAGACATGAAATTGCATTGTTTGGGAGTCTTAGACTATCTTGACCAGCAGCTCAAAGGGAAGTTTCATTTGCTTAGCACTGAGAGTTTCGTAGATAGCCTTTGGCTGTACACAGGTGCTTGTGGCACATGAACACACACACACACACACACACACACACACACACACACACACACACTGAAGTTTGGGGTAGGACTGAATATGTCAATGGATGTTCAAAGTTTTGAAAATGTGCTGATCTCTAGGAAGCATTCAGATACATGTGTTTGATGGGTGTGGCTGTGTATATGTGGATATTTCATAGGTTCACCTTTGCATAAAATACACATGCATATTTAATAAGCTTATAACATTATTTCCCTATGTATTTATCAGACATTCTTAATATTATTATCTCTGTTTCATCCCTCTCCCTTTGTTTTACCCGCCTTCCTTCGCTCCCCAATCAAAGCCTCCTAATGTTTCCCATTTTCTCCTCAAAGCATCTGTGCTCCACTAGCCTCCTCTTCAGAGCCCCTTCTCCACATCCTTCCCCCTTGGTCCCTTTCTACTTTCCTGGTTTCTGCTGTTACTCCAGGATTTACACACAGACATCTAAAGATTCAGATCTAGGATCCAAAAATAAGAGAATATAGGGCATTTGTCTTTCTGGGTCTAGGTTACTTCATTCCATATAAAGTTTTCCTGTTCCAATTATTTACCTGCAAATTTCATGTTTCTTAAAATGGAACAGATCTTTATTGTGATTTTGTACATTTTCCTTATCCATTCAACAGCTGAAGAACATTTAGTAGGATATTGAATCCATCAGACATTTGCCAAGGAGTGCGGTAGCTGGGTCATATAATGAATCTACTTTTAGTTTTTCTGAGAATTCGCAACAATGATTTCCATGATGGTTACACCAGTATGAAATTCAGTGAGGAGTGAATGAGATTCCTTCCTCCCATCCTCATGAGCATTTCTGTTAACTCTCATTAATGTTTCTGATCCATTTGTTGTTAATTTTTTGTGTGTAAAATGGAATATAAAGATCTAGTTTTACCATTCCACATGTAGATATCAGGTTTTTCCAGCACAATTTGTTGCAAAGGCAGTATTTTCTCCACTGTGTACTTTTCATAACTTTGTCAAAAATCATGTGCATGTAGTGATGTGGCCTTATATCGGGGTCCCCAGTCTCTTCTGTTGATGTCTGTGTCTGGTTTTATTCCAGTGCCATAATGTTATTACTACTATGGCTCTGCACTAAAACTTGATTTCAGGTTCTGTGATGTTTGCATTATTAATCTATTTGATTAGAAGTATGTTGACAGTTTAGAGTTTTTTGGACTTCCACATAAATTTTAAGATTCTCTTCCTTTTTTCCTTAAAAATGGCATTAGAGTTTGTTTGGAGTTGCATTGAATCTATAGACTGGATTTGGTGGGATTGTATTTTACGCAATGTTGATTCTATTAATTTATGAGTCTGGAATGCTTCTCCATTCCAGTTTCATTCACAATTTTTTTCTTCAGTATTTTAAAGTTTTTATTGCAGAGATTTTTTTCACTGCCTTGATTCGGATTATTCCAATAGATTTTTGATGCGGCTGTGAATGAGATTTCCCCCACTGATTTCTTTCTTGCTATGTTTGCCATTGGTATATAGGAAGACAACTGATCTCTGTATACTAATTTTGTAACCTGCCAATTTGCTGAAATGTTTATCTGATCTAGGAGTTTACAATTAGAAGTGTTTAAATTCTTCTATGTACAAATGATATTACTTGAAAATAATGGTGCACCAAACTCTTTGCTTCCTGCCTATATTTTCTAGCATTTCCTTCTCTTTCATTATGGCTACAATTAATATTTCAATCACTATATTTACTAAGAGCACAAAAAAAGTGGACAACTTGTCTTCTTGCTGACCTTAGTGGAAATGTTTTGAGTTTCCTCCTTCTAGCATGATGTTGATTGTAGCTCTGTCATATATACCCCTTATTATATTTAGATATATTGTCTTCATCCTGAAGGAAATAAGAAATGTCCACTCTGCTTCAATTTTATGGTAGCAATTTTAAATATTTTTTGCTGCTAATAAAAGCATGTGAGCCTCTTTTGCTCTGTTTTGAATGATTATTAGTTACTGAAATATTTTTTAGTGTATGAGTCAACATGATAGATGGTTCTATAGATGTATTGGAAGAGTCAGTGTTTCAAGGAATTGATTCTTATGTTATCAATTAATGAACATGAGGCATACATGACAAACCAAGTCTTTAATCCCAGTACTCAGGAGGCACAGGGAGGTTGATCTCTGTGAGATATAGGACAGCCTGGTCTTCACAGCAATTTATAGGACTCCTATTTGGCTATATATAGGAAGACACTGTTAAAAAAAAAAACAAATAATGGGCATCGAATTCTTAATTCCTTTAACACTGACTCAGTGAGTCAATGTGACATAGTCCATTATTGATACTAATTTCTCTATAATAACAGTTTTTACCTATGTATGTATCAATTTTAAAGATCATTCAGGAAGTAAAATTTTAATTCATTGATTTCTGTATTTTTTCTGCATTCAATTTCATTAATATGTGCTTTTGTTTGATTTCTCTTCTCTTGCTTGAATTAATTTAAAATTTGTCTTTCTTCTCTCAAATTTTCTAATATGAAGACTTGAATTATTCATTATGTTTTTCTTCACTTGCAGTATTTTCTTTTAATTATACAGATGTCCCTAAAAACACTGCTTTCAATGAATTTCACCTTCACAAGTTTTTAATTTCTATATTATTAAACTATGCATTTGAATTTTTCTCTTGTGATCTCTGTAACCTATGTTTTATTTAGAAAGTTTAATTTAATCTCCAAGTTTTGAGAGTTTTCTAGCTATGTTTTATAATTTGGCACTTCATTCCATTGTTGTTTGAAATAGTAGACTGTATTATTTCTATATTCTTATGTCTGTTAAAAGGTGTTTGAGGTTCCAGAGCATGAGCTGTCTTTTTGAATGCTAGGTGTGAGGCCGAGAAAAAAATTAAATTTTATGTTGAAGGAGTGATTTGCATATGCCAAGCTGATTAAATAGATTAACTAGATTAATGGCAGTCTTTGTGTCTTCTCTTTCTATATGAACGTTCCACCTGCCTTACCTGAAAGTCACAATGAAACATTCATCTATATGAGCTCTCAGGTCTGTTTTGATGCTGTTGATAGGTTCATACTTATTAACAATTATTAAGTAATTTTAGAAAACTCAGCTCTTCTATTTTCTAATAAATAGTTTAGATTTATAATCATACATCGTTTTAAGTGCTTTGTCTAAAATTATAATAATAATGCCAACTCTTTTTACATAATGTTGAATTTATACTTTCATTTCTCCATTTGCATTTTAAAGCATAATTGATAATTGAACAGGATACTGTGCATTCTAGTCAGATCCTATACCATTGATCGACTTCTCTAGACCTCTCTACTTCTCTAGATAAAATATTGAAAGTATCTTATTTATTATTTTTATTTGTATAAGTGTTTTGCCTGAATATATGCAAGTACACCTGTGTCATAAAATGCCCGTGGAGGTCAGAAGAAGAGTGTCAGATCTCCTAGAACTGGAGTTAGGGGTGTTGTTAGCAGCCAGGTGGGTACTGGAAATTGAACTGAGGTCTTCTTCAAGAGCAGACAGTGCTTTTAATTGCTCAGCCATCTCTCTAGCTCCTATTTTTTTAAATATTAGTATATGTATATGAGCATATTCATGTATCCAAGCAAGTGTGGGCCAGTTATATTCCAGGACATGTGAGGACCTCAGTGGAGAAGTTTGATTGTCAGTCCTCTCCTACCATTCTTTTTTAGTCTGAAACAATGTCTCATGCTGCAGGCTAGGTGGCATGCAAACTTCCAGAGATGCACATAAAACTTAAGTTCTCTCTGAAGCCCAAGCACTTACCTATGAAATCATCCCCCGACTTCTCTTCCCACCCTCACTAGTGTTTAACTTTTTTATTGGATAATGTCTCACTGCTTTGCCCAGGACTGCCTTTAATTCACTCCATAGCCCAAGCAGGTCCTTAAATTGTAATCTTCCTTTCTCAGACTCCCAAATAGCTGTATCTTCAATCCCAGCTCTATTTATTACTATCATTATTAATTATTGTGATTATTATTATTTGGGTCTATTTAAAACAGTGTCTCTCTGTACCCCAGCTGGCCTGGAACTCACTATGTAGACAAGGCTGCCCTGACCTCACAGAGATCCACCTGCCTCTGCCTCCTAAGTGGTAGGATTAAAGGCATTTGCGACCATTCCTGGCTTCAATATATTATATTTATATTTGTCTTTTATTTTTTATGCATTATGGAATTTTCACATTTCCACATACAATTAATTTACACTAATTACCATACTGCAAGATGAGCATTGATTTATACCAAAATTATCTTAAAAATTAACAAATTGTTACCCAGGAATAGTAATGCATGTCCTTAATACCATAACTCAGGGAGCAGAAGCAGGCAGATTTCTGGGAGATGGAGGCCAGTTTGATCTACATACTGAGTTCCAGGCCATCTGGGGCTACAAGGAGACACTGTCTCACAAAGAATTGTTATTCAATGGAGTAGACCTCCAGTCCTTGCTGATTTTTAGCCTGCTAACACCTCACATTCATCAAGCTAAGATTTGGTAAAACAGGGAAAATTTTAAGCAACAAAGAACTGAATTTAATGATTAATGCACTTTTTTTGCCTTTTCTGTTAGCATATAAGCGTCGCTCATACTTTGTTTCACATTAAATTTTTAAAGTCATTTAAAATGAAACAAGAGTTTTCATGCACTCAGAAGCAATAGCAGCTTCTTCTTAGAGAAATCGTAGTTTGTACTTGGTTTTATCCACTCTAAATAGTTTTTTTTTTAATTTTACTTGTATGAATGCACTGCCTCAGTGTAAGTGGGTGTACTTGTGTCTTGCTGTGTCCTCGGAGATCAGAAGCCGGCATGGGATCTCCTGGAACTGAAGTTGAGGAAGGTTGTTTGGGTAGTTGTTAAGCACCATGTGGGTGCTCAGTATTAAACCTGAGTCCTCTGCAAGAGCTCTTAACCACTGAACCCTCTCTCCAGTCCTGAATTTATCCACTCTAAGTCTTTATATTTTATAGGCATACTGAGACAGTTAACATTCATTGTGGTTCTTCCTGTTGTTGAATCAATATCTACCCTGTTTGTAACTGTATTCTATTAATGCATTTTCGTCCCATCATATTTTTGACCATTTTCAATAAAGTGGAACATTTTGGAGAATTTAACCATTAGATTTCCAGTTATATTCCTTTAAAATATTTAGTGGTTGCCCAAATCAAATTCAGGCAGAACTAATCTAATTGATTCAAATAATATTGCTCTGTATCACATCAGTGTCAGTAGAGACTATAGGATCCTCTCTGTCATCATTTCCAGTATTTCTCATTCTTATTTCTCTTATTCATTTCTTATTACTTATGGATGAGAGAAATCAAACATTGCCTCTATTACCATGTATTTGGATGATCTTTCTTAACATTTAAAATAAACGTATCTAAAATAAACATTTTTCCTGTCATCACAGAATTGCTCATAATGTATTTATGCAGCAAGATATTTGATCTTCAGTGCTGCATGTTCATATCGATGTGATTCAATGTATTACTGGACTCTAGATTAGAGGTGGAAATTTGAAATGTAATATTCTTTTTCTAGTAAAAACAGATCATTAGGTTTAGTTATATTTCAAATTTATTTTCTGGCACTAAGAAAGAGTATGATTATTCAGTATTTGCTATATATTGAAAACAAAATTGACTATATTGTGAATATTTTCTTAATGGTTCTTGTGAATATCTAGACAGCTAACTGCATATTCCTATAGAGGCAGACAGATAAAGATAAATCAGGAGACTGGGAGGGAATGCATAAACATACGTAGGTATAGAAATCTTTGAGTCAACAACGAACAGAAACTTGCAAAAATGATCAATGCCTTTCTAGAACTATTTTAATGAAAATAAAATTGAATACATGTAAAGACATATCAGAATAGTCTCCACTGAAAGTAAAAGTTAAAGGAGAATATCATTTTGAGAACAAATGTTTACTATCGATGTATGATTCCATAAACCAGAGTCTTATAAAATGAGTTTTAGGATAATGTTTTACCTTTCAGAAATTTTACTGTGTTAAAGAAAAGACCCACCACTCGTTCTCGAATCTGCTTGGTCTTGACCCCATAAACCACAGGATTAACTGCAGGAGGCACTAGGAGGTACACACTTGCAAAGATAATGTGGACACTTGGCGGGACCTTCTTGCCAATGCGGTGCGTTAGGAAGCTAAACAGGGCAGGTGTGTAGGAGACGAGGATAGTGCAGACATGGGAAGCGCAGGTGCCCAGGGTTTTAGTGCGGGCGTTCTGGGAAGAAAGCCGGAACACTGCCTGGAGGATTTTTATATAGGATGTGGCAATGAGCCCCAAGTCCAGTGACATCACCGACAGGGCCACTGAGATCCCATATGCTCTGTTAATGAGTGTGTTGGCACTGGCCAACTTCACCACGGCCATGTGCTCACAGTAGGTATGATGGATGACATATTGTGTAGAGTACCGCAACCTCTTAATGAGAACAGGACACGGCAAAACCATGATCACAGCTCGGCTCAGGCCAACTACACCGAGTTTAATCACCATAGATGTTGTCAGGACAGTGGCATAATGCAGTGGGATGCAAATGGCCACATAGCGATCAAAGGCCATGGCCACGAGGAGGGCTGACTCCATAATGCAAAGTGTGTGGATAAAATACATTTGTGTTAGACAGACATCAAAGTCGATCCAGTGTGCATCCAACCAGAAGATGCTAAGCATCTTAAGAGCTGCAGAAGAGGCAAGACACATGTCATTCATTGCCAGCATACAGAGGAAAAAGTACATGGGCTGGTGGAGGCTTGACTCTAGCTTGACGGTAGCAATGATTATGCTGTTCCCCAGCAGCGTCAAGAGAAACAGGAGGCAGACAGGGACACCAATCCAGCAGTGAACGTTTTCTAATCCAGGAATTCCAACCAGGAAGAAAGATAGAATGTGCTGATGTGTACTGTTACCCGCCATGGTCAAACTCAAGATGCTGCATGCTTACCGCAAAGCATCATGGGAAATGCTCTGTAGGCAGAAAGTAGCGTTGAAAATGGATTTCCCTGTGGTCATAAGTGGAACGAATCCAAAAGCACTGTACATCACCTTCCCTGAAGGACTGACTTCATCAAAACTCTGGGCATACTCTATTACATGACTTCACTTTTGAAGGCTCATCATGTTAATCTATGAAGAAAACTGAATTTATTAATTCCCTTTTCCCCTCGCCTTTAAATCTTAGCTCAATGTTCATCAGAAAGCTTCTGTTTGCACTATCAGAGCAGTAATGCTCTATCAGAAATCTTTGTTAAAACTGATTATTTTCTTTTCAAGAAACCGAGACAGAATAGGAGATACAAGCATTAACACAGGCAGAAGCAGACTTTGTTTAACAGGTGTTAGAATGCTCTATGTTTTTAACTTATACTTTTACCTTAGGGTAGCATAAGTAAATACTTAGGCATTCCGATAGAATCTGATAACAGCAAAGCGTATGAAATTATAGACATAATTCACTTATCATTCTTCGAAGTAAATTTATGCATGTTTCAGATTGTCATGGGACAGCTTATACATTTTCCGTTAAAGCGTCTGTGAACGAGGAGGTTGATGGAGAGAAGCTGAAGACATATAAGGAAAGCAAAAGCAGCTTGGGCACTTCAAAGTTTGCTTTGCCTGGAAGGTGGAGACAGAGAGATGGATTAATGGCATAATAACTGAGCAGACAATCAGGTCACAGGCCACCTTCCTCTACAAAACCGAGACAGGTGTACATCCTGTCATTGGAACCTATACTTTTAAGAAAACGTCATTGATATTTCAGCCAACTTTTGGGTGGAAGTCACTTTGGTTACTTGGAAAGTTTTCAGTAGTGACTGACTTGCAATTGTTTTCTGGTGTCTTGTGCCAAACAGCTTGATCTAAAACAATGGCCTGTGTTTTGTACTTAAGATTAACTACTCCTTAAGATCTGATATGAACAGGATGATACAGGTGTAAAAAATAGTGGTTGTTTGTGTTTATTTACAGAGTAAAATATTTACAAGTGTTACATACAACCACATTAATAACATGCAAGTCCAATCTTCTTAGAACACTACAGGTCTGAAGACTGATCCCCTCCTCCAGCTCTGACACTCGTGCTTTCCAGGGACAGTGGGGATTAAAGGATGAACAATTTGTGATTTTTATCTCAGCAGTAAGTCTAGATTCTTAGGACTCTTCCTCTTTCTATCTCCTTCAGTTTTATATTGATGCTGTCATTCTTCCTAGAATCTGGTTTCCAGCCTGCAGCAGCCACAGCAAAAGCCACTGTGTAGCCATGACAGGCCAGTGGTAAAGGGAGTGGAAGGAGGGACACGTGCTTCTCGGAGCTTTGCCCTCCGCTGTTCCCTGGCAGTCAGCTCGTGCTTTACGACCTGGAACATCAATACCCAGAACGATATGATGCTTTCTGACCTGAACTATTGTTTGCTTCTTGCTTCTTGTGCTTTTCATCATTTTGCTTTCCTGTAATCTCTTACCTCTGGCCAAAGCAGAAAATGTCCTTAATAAATCAATAAATTCAATGGAAGCCATACAAAGCGCTTCCCCAGTCATGCAAGCCTTGGTTCTAGTAACAAAAGAACAGAAAGAAAAACCTGAAAAGGGGGTTGGGGCTTTTATGGATCAGCTTAAGCGGAAAGAGTTCATGATACAGAAAAAAGATGATGAATCAGAGAAAGTAAAACTAGAAATATTAATTGGAAATAAATATAATAGAGTTTCTAGAGAAAAGGAATTACAGAAATTGGCAATCCCCACTGGGTATTTTTTAGGGTACTTACAGTATAAACTTAAGAGTGATTGGTGGACTCCACCGATATGGACCCCTAAAGCTGGTGTCTACTTAGACCCCCTGCCTTATACAGGAGCATATTATGAAGGTGGACATCAATGGGTAAATTACGATGGCCAGAAACGTATGTGGCACACACTCCCCTTCATGGAACGTTTAGCCCAAAGTCGACCCCCGTGGTGCTTAGTTCCCAAGCATGAAAAGAATAAAATCTTGAAAGATTTAGAACCCACCATGGAAAGATTAGTAAAAACACTTATATGGATAAAACAATGGGCTTATGAAAGAATAAAAGCTAGGGTCTCACAAGTGCCCGATTCTCTGTCATACTGGTAAAAACTTTCTCATGAGAGTTTCATTATTAACCAGTCACCACAAACTTGTGGGCAGGCAGTGCCAGACATAATTCTATGGAACAAGGCACTGTGACCTTTGGATTGAGCTCAGTTGGCTGTAACCACAAAACATATATCAAAAAACCTTAAGAATATAATGTGACAATCTACAAATTGTATAGTGACCAAAATTCAATGCTTTGTATTGCTTAAACTGTTATCCTGCCAATTTCCTTCTGTAACCCTATAAAACCTCAGATGAAGCTTCAGTAAAATTGCAGCAGATTCAAACCTCAACCTGAGTTGTGTCTGTCTGTCATTCGCCGAATCCTAATTCTCCTAAGCCTTCACCCCTGCTCTCCCTCGGTGTCCGGTCTCCAAGAGGGACGGTCCGCGGCACCAGCCAGCACCAAATATGTAGACTATTAACTGTACTCCATAACACAATTTTATTCATACACTCCCTGTCTGAATATTCAAATAATACTTCTGTAGGAACAAATTGTTAACCATATTCTTTTAAAATGCGACTACCCTGAAGGTGATTCAAATGTTTCTTTGATGTGTTCTGAGTAAGTAAATGAAAAATTTTTCAGAATTTGGAAAATCTGAAATTTTTTAAACATTTAATATTTTCAAATTCTCAAATGACTTTTTCTTTGGGAGAGTTTTAAGCAAAGTTCAATGATTACATCTGATTCTGGGAGAATGAAAATTATAAAGGGCTGATTGGAGCTGACAGGGCATATTGATAGGCAGAAAATTATGACTATAAGAAGAAAATTACCTTACCTTGAAATATTTTTATATACATAAGCAAGAAAGCTTTTATAAACACAGTTCTTCCTGGTTAATGTACATAGTGTTAAAAATCATATCATTTTCCTCCTAGTAAGTTAGCTTACATAAAGGCAACATGGCTGTTAGAATGACTTCCTCTGAGAGAAGATTTTATCCAGAGTCCCAAAAGGGCAAACTTTCAGACAGTACTGAAATTTTGATCTGCTTCTCCTCCATTTCTGCTTAAAGAGTCATCTCTCTCCCAGGCTTACTTTGAATAGAAGTTACAACCACAAGTTCATCACATAGGCCATTTTAAGTGCTAAAATGACCTTTAGTTTCTGTTGGTAAAATTATTCATCTCTTTCTAAATCAAAAAGTCCTGTATTTCTTCGGAGAGCCTTGGCATTGATATTGTTTATTTCTAAGTCCTTGAGCACAGTCAGTTATCTGTACCTCTCCCCTAAGAAAAGAATGACTAACTTGAAATACCGTGGAACTCACCATTTAGTTTTGTTTGAATATACGGCACATTTTACCTTAATGTATTATGGTAACACACATAACGATTCTCATAACCTCAATTATCTAACTCCAATATTTCATCAACATTTGCTAACTCAGTATTTCTGTTGGAGAACAAGACTTTCTTCCTGGTGTCATTCTCATTCAGGAGACATACAAAAGCATGTACAAATATTAAATAAATGCAAAATTCTTACAGAAAATCAGAACTTCTGGCATCCTCATACATTTCACAATGTCGGACAGTATCTGTCTCTTCAAGCATTATGCACGCTCTCAAGCAGGTAGCTATGACTAATTAGTCATGTGCTATTCCGATGCTCAGAAGACTGCAATGACTTGGAGGACTGCTTAGCCCCTTAGGAGGTACTGAAGTGCAGGGAGGATTGGGAAATCTTGAACCACAGAGAAGCACAATGTCTCTGTGCACCACTAGATGAATACTGTATCCCTCACATATCTGGTATAAAGAATTTGTGAGTTCTTCTTTTACAGAGTATAACTCAAGAATCCATCCCAGGGAGCCCAAGGATATTATACACCAAAAATGTGAAACAATTATATACTTCTTTGGAGACATCTATGAAAAGACTAAGAACAGAACAATTTAATTCTCATAAACTTTCTTTTCTATGTTTTCATTATATGAGAGTATTCTTCATGTATATAATGTGATATAATCAAATCCATCACCCAACCCTCCTCTCCAGTTCCTTCCCTGTCTTCCCACTATTTTCCCTCATAACTTTATATACTTTCATTTTAAACTTAGTGCTGCATACATGTACACAGGTATAGGACCACATACGGGAGCATGGACAGTCTCTCCAGGATCACATCCCTGGATAAAACTGACTCTTGCTCTACCAGAAACCATCAGTTACCAATAACTCCTCGTCTATGAGTGGAATGTCATGAGCCTCTCCCCCATGCATACTGAACTTTTGGCTGGCTTACTCTTATGCAGTCATAGTGTTGGAATCAAAGCTAATGTGAATCATGTATACAATGGCCTGTCGTGTCCCTACAGATGTACACTTCTCTAATACTTACATTCTTTCTGGCTCTTCTTCCATGAAGACCTCAGATCCTTATGGGGTGGGATGTGTTATACCTGTCCCATTCACAGCTGGTTAGTTCACAGATTCTTATTCTCTGCATGAGGTCCACTGATGGGTTTGCTGTATTGCTTACCCTATACTAATAAAAGAAGCTTCCATGGCTAGGTTTGAAAGATGTCTTAATCTGTGGTTATAAAGGTCAGAAGTTAGGGGACAGCTTATTACCATGCCTGTTTAAGAGAATAATAATAAATTTTCCATTAAGATTTAACCAGTCACCATTTGGGGGACCAGATAGCTGTACCAGGCTTCAATTCCATGTTATGGACTGAGCATTAAATCCAAATAAGAAATAGTTTGTTACTTCTATAATGTTCATCACACTATTGCAAAGGAGACATATTTTTATAGGCCAGTCAATACTGTAGGTCACTGGTGAAGGACAGAAAGGCAGAGAGAAGCTAGGGCACATGAGGAAAGGAGCGCCTTGTTCCAAATTCCAGTTAAACCAAGCACAATAGCAGGAAGTTCAGAACAACTGAAAACTGCTCAAGGATTTTCTCCCATCAAATTTTTCTAGGACTCTCACTAGATGCTGCATTTATATGAAAATGTAGCTACAAAAGCCCTTGTGAAAGCCTAGCCACTCCATAATTTATTAATATAAGGTTACATAATGCCAGCCAAGGCATCTCCAGAGATACCTCATGCATCTCTTTATTGAATGAAAGACAAAGAAAGAGAGAGAGAACAGAGAGTGAGAGAGAGAGAGCAAGAAAGAATGTTTTTTTTAAAAAAAAAAAAACTTTGGAGATGTAATTTGACATATAGGCCTAATCCTGAAGCAATGAATTTCTTACTCTCTTGGAGAAGCCTGCACTTACACTTGAGCACAGCTACTTTTCTACACTCCGCTCGGGAAGCACATATTTAGGTATGTCTTACTTTGTACTGGTCACCTCTCTTTCAGTCCCAATGCTTAAGCTGATACTAAAACATTGTTAAGAAAATCACCAACTCTTCTTCACTGAAGTGGCTAGTTCTGAAATTCTTTTCAGCATTCAAGCCATGAACTCTGGTGTGGCCAGAGTTGAGGTACGTAAAATTGTAGAACTGCTCCAGCTCTTCAGGGTGGCAGTGTGGGGCTGGGTTTCTATTCTTTCACTACTGATAATGCCACACATATTATCATTAAAAACTACCATGTGGCCGAGCTGTAATTCCTTATGATAATCATCTGCAGTAATGGAATCTGAAGGATCAGATTATCTGTCTAAATCACACTGACTTTCATGCAAAGAGGTGAGTGTTTTGCTTTTTACGGTGTGTCTTTTGCCCAGCTCAGTATTGGAGGGGGGTCTGGACTTCTCTACTGATGAAATGGACTGGCCTTTTTATGTTTCTAGGTAGGCAGTTTCACCTTTCACCATTATTTAACCAGATTTTACATTATTCTTCCATCCTTGAAGTTTACCTTCTCAGCTGATCTCAAAATAACAGAATATTGATTGCCGAACTTTACCCTTTATCCAGGGTTACATGGCTTCATTCTTTTCACTTGGCCTCTCCCAGGAGCTGCACATTGACTCTGACATCAGGAGTTTATCATACGACAACCACGGACACTGAAGACATTTGCTCCCAGTTTCTCACATTTGGGAGTATGTCTGACACTGTAATACAATAAATCACCCTGTTAAATCTTGTGAATAAATGTCTGTCTTTATTGAAACCTTGGAATTTTGACAGATGTATAAACCAAGAAACGTGAGCATATATATTTCAAGAGGCCTCAAAGCATTCACTTATCCAAACATTTTGTTTTTATGTTTGTTTTCTTTCATTAAAGGTGTGTGCCACCATGCTGGGCTCTATCCAAATATTTTTAAGTACCTTCTACACATTATTCAGTTTCTAGGATACAGTTGTAAACAAAAAATAATGCTTCTATTCTTATGACCTTCAAAGTAAACAGAGATATTTATCATTACATCACTTTTGTATAGTGAAACTAGTTACAAAGGCAAAATGTTGAAAACCAGGAAAGAAATGTTCTTCAAACAAACAGCTCTCATGGAAGTTTCCTAGTATTGAAACTAGAGAGATTGTTCAGTGGTTAAGAGCACTGGCTGTTCTTGCAGAGGACCCAGCTTTGATTCCCAGCACCCATATGGTAGCTAACAACCACCCTTAATTCAAGTCCCAGGGGTTCTGATGCCCTCTTCTGATGTCAGCTGGAACTGTACTTCATGGGTGTCCTTACACACATGCAGGCAATACACTCAGAGACCTAAAATAAAAATAATAAATAAAATATTTTTTTAAAGGTTTGATAAGGAATTCCTTTTTTCTTGCAGGTCTGTATCTTCAGTTTAAAATTCCAAAATACCAAGAATATATTCTCATTTTTGCAGCTGAGAGTCCAGCAGGGATCAAGATACATTCTGTTTATTCACACTATATTCACCAAAAGCAATAGGGAATTTTTCTCTGATTTCTCCATTCTACTTCTTCAATAATAGAAGGGAGAAATTTCAGTTGGTATCCATCATTATATATTAATTTGTAGATGTTTGATGTAGTGCTGAGGACTGGTGCCAGGGCCTTCTATGAGGACTCTGCCAACTAATCGATATCCTAGCCCTGATGCTTTTAAAGTACTAGATGATGCTATCATTAGATTGCTTAAGAACTGCAAAACTTTATAAAACAAATAAAAGTCATAGACAGAAGAACAAACAGACAAAGAATGACTTAGTTCAGTTTGAATTTTATTCATTAATTTAGTCAAAATCACATTTTATTAAAAATAATTTATCTGGCAAGTACTTTGCTACAGTAGCAAAACGTATTATCGCACTCTGTCTAAACAGCACACTCAGTGAAGCCATGGAGAATGTTGGCTGCTCCTGCAGAGAACCTGGGTTTGATTCCCAGCACCCACAGAGCAGCGAACAGATATCCATAACTTCAGTTCCAGTGAATCCAAAGGCCTCTTCTGCCCTTTGTATGCATTGTATAAAATGGATGTACTTACATACATGAAGACAATACACTCATACACATAAAACTAATAAAATATTGCAAGAATACACTCTAGAGGACGTAAAAGGAACAACACAAATTTTCCTTAAAAAGAAACGGCAGAATAGGTATGCTTCTGTTATTTCTTTCGTTCTATAAATTACTACTGAAGCATCCAAGAAGTTCTGGATAATTACCACCATTTGTGGTGGGGGAGTAAAGAGTAAATGTGACCAATACAGATCACTTGAAAACAAGTATGACGAACCTCATAGATAAACCACAGTTATATGAAGTGAAGTATGCAACTAGTCGCTGGCTGTCTCCAGGTGTGATGCTAACATTCTGTGTCATATAGACTTCTCATAAGAATGGTTTTGGTCAATTTAAAGCCTGTCATTTAAGCTATAGCTTCTAGCTTTTTAGGAAGCCATAGTACCACAAATACCCTTGGCTCTTGCTAGTCTGTGGAAGATCTGTGTAATTTCATCTTCCTGTCACAGATATTTGCCTCTATAGTCTCTCTAAGTCCTCTTTCCAGAAAATAACCATTAATACCTGACAATGGAATTCTGCATGCCAGGATTTCCCGTCCATTGTTATCCAAAATGTTCTCCAAATAGGACTTCTTGAAACAATGTTTAATTGATTCCTTGAGAATCTCCAAAGAGGTCTTTTTAAAAATAATATGTTATTGATTCTTTGAGAATTTCACATATTGTATTTTATAATGCTTAGGCACCCTCCCCTGTCTACTCTCAGATCCATACCCATTTCCTTCCCTATTCACTTCATTTTTCCATTACTTTTTAAGGCCTGTTGATTCTCATTTGTGTTCCTGAAATATTCTTGCTATGGGGTCCATCCACCAAAGCATTTTCAGCCTACCTGGCCTGACACCCTCAAAGAAAATGGACTGTCCTTATTCCAGCAGTTATCAGTCTCCATTAATAGTTCTACAGTTAGTCCTGGGGCTTTCTCCAGTCATGCTGTGGTTTTGTGTGGCTTGGACTTGCACTGGTCCTGTTAATGTTTATCTGTGACAAACACTGGGAGTCAGATGTGAATGTACTTATTATTGAATGAAAAATGGGGTTTACTTGTATATTGATCTACTGTCTCTGGCTCTCTGGCTCTTACAGTCTTTAGTCACCTCTTATACAATGATCCCTGAGTCTTGGGAAGGGAGGTTGTGATACAGGTGACCGGTTTATGGCAAAGCATTCCAGAATCTCAAATAGAATATTTAACACAACTCTAATTCATGAAAATATTTAGCTGTGTTTGACAATGCCTGGCACCAAACCAAATTGATCAAGATACTGGCTACTTGTCCTAGAATTATATTTATGTTTTAGAATTATTATTGTTATTATTACTTGACAAATGCTAATCAAAATAATAGCATAGCAGACTTTTCATGAATAAGTTTTCCCTGGAGTAATCATTCTAAATTGAGGGATCTGTCTGACTCATTTTAACTAAGGTAGAAACCAGTTCTATATGAGCAAAACTATTAAATGCATAAGTCCTATGTACAGAAGATCTAATCCATGAAGATTACATGGACTTAAATATGCATGACCTATGTTATAGTATAAGAAGTTATATGTGTGTACACGTCAGGTGTCCTAATCTCACTGTAGAAGAAAAAGACTCAAGATTATAGGAGGGTTGTTGAGCTAGTGACTAGTATTGTGAATACATTATATCATATAATATCAGCAATAGACAGCTATACAGTAGCAGAGGCAGTGGTTGTTTTCTATTGAAATGTGTTTACTTGGGTAAACCTGCCTGCAATGTTGTCACTTAATCCAAATTCAAGAAGTTCCCTAGAGTAAGCAAAGTCATGTTCTAGAACGAGGCAGGGAAAATAAGCGAATTATACCATTCTGAATCTGTTTAGTTTTTATGCTATAGATGACAGGGTTCATGAAAGGAGGGAAAAGGAAGCAAATATAGCTCATTGTGATGTGGACCACATGAGGAACATGCTTTCCAAACCTGTGAATAAAGGTCAGACCAACAACAGTGACATAGAAGACTAAGATACAGCAGATATGAGAGACACATGTGTTGAGGGCCCTGGCCCGTTCATCTGTGGAAGCAATGCCCATCACAGTCTTCAGGATCAAAATGTAGGAGAAAAAGATGATGAGGAAATCCAACAGGCCCATTCCAAATGCAATCACAACCGGATAGAGGCGATTGAAGGTGACATCAGCACAGGCTAGCTTGATGACATCTTGGTGTAGACAGAATGCATGGGAGAGCACGTGGGATCGACAGTAGGGAAACCAGTGCAGGCGAATGATTATTGGCATGACTGACAGACCAGCCCGAGTCAACACTCCCACTCCAATCTTTATTACCCGGATGTCAGTGAGGATGGACGTATATCTCAATGGGTTGCAAATGGCAATGAAGCGGTCATAGGCCATGGCAAGCAAGACTCCTGACTCCACAAGTGAGAGAGTGTGGATAAAATAGGCCTGAGAGAAGCAGGCTCCGTGGCCGATCTCCCTGTGATTTAGCCACAGAACAGCCAGCACGGTGGGCATGGTGGTCAATGTCACCCCAAGATCGGTAGCTGCCAGCATAGCTAAGAAATAGTACATGGGCTCGTGGAGGTTGTGGTCATCCTTAATGAGGAGCAGAAGGGTGCCATTGCCGAGCAGTATGGAGATGTAGGTCACCAATATTGGGATGGAGATCCAGTGATGTGCCTTTTCCAGGCCTGGAAACCCAGTAAGCAGAAATGGGGAAGTGGAGATGTTGAGCCATGTTGCTAGCATTGCTAAGAGGAAACTATCTGTCAGGTAAGGTGAAAAAGCCAGTTCCTTAGAAGTTGACCTTATGGGATACTACCTGCTCTTATCGTGTTCAGTGTTTCTGATTCCCAACACACGTAAGGATCGTTCTAGGAGATTTCTAAGTATGAGAGAACGGGATATGTAAAGAACTCTCTGTATCGTTCAGAGCTCACTGTGTGTACGATTGTGGCATACACAGTAGAGATTAGGCAATGTATGGAGAGCATGTCTTGGTGAAGACTTTTTAAAGCCTATAATCCAAACAAAAATAAGAAAAAAATCATTATAATACGGAAGTGCTTGGATAGTGTTGGCAGTCATAAGGTGATTTTCCCCCTACTCCTCGTCTTGATTGGCAGTCTTAAGAAGACTTGCAAATTTTCAAAATATATGAGGCCTAGAAGTGAGAAAGATTCTAAGCAGTGTTTGATGAGCAGATACGGATATCTGATTCCAAAATAATCGTAAAGAAACTGATAAATATACAAAGTAGACAGTTATCTTTAGGGAATGATATATGGCATATGTCTACAAAGAATATTCGATGGATTAAGAGTAGAGATTTTTGGGAGGCTGCAAAATTATGTATATGTATATGTATATATGTGGGAGGGGGAAGAACAAAAAATACATAAAAAATCCAGTCTTGTTGAGCATTATAGCACTTTAGTTCCTCGTGAATTAATTTTAAAAATATCAAAATTTCATAATTGATATATAAAAAAAAATTTAAAGGATACTATGATATCCATATGATTCCCTCTATGGAAACAACTCCACATAAATGACTGTTACATGTCACCTGTTTGGAGAAGGAAAACTAAAAACTGGTTGTTTAGACATACATGTTTGTGTTTTTTTTTAATTTTTTGAAATTTTCTAACCTGTATGTGGATTGTGTTTGATGGCTTGTCATTTGATGGCTTTTTGTCTCAGGTTTCTCAGGAGTAATCATCTGGGAATATATTATCTGACGGCAACCATAGAAAAGGTAACCACTTTCTTTTATGTTCAGGGTGGACTGCATGAAAATTGTACTGTCCCGTTAGTTTAACAATGGTTATATTATAAAAAAAAGACTCCAAGATCACTGGAACTCACTCTTCAGAAGAATTTGTGTGAAGTCCCACTACACTATTTTCTAACGACAGTGAACCTGAGAGAGCCACTGGAGATCTGGGGTTGTGTGTAAAGGAAACCAGTGATTTCTGTCTTTATCATGCCTTTGACACAGGGTATAAACATAAACAGAATTCCAAAAGCGGATTTTCTTTGCTTTTGAGTTTTTGTATTGCATGGGATGCACATCTATGTCATTCACCCTGAGATTTGTCAAATGATCCATTTTTCTTATGACATTTACGGGAAATAATTCAGACAACATGGGGAGGCTTGACATTAAGCAAATGTATTACATTGCCATGGGAGCAGCAGATTGGTGTGCCTGGCTAACAAATAAAAAGTTGAGGAGATGTGAGTGGGAACTTCTGACACTGCTGAAGATGATATTGGTTTGTAATATTTACATTGGGAAAAGACTGAGCAAAGCAACTCTTGGGGGAATAGCTAAGTCCTTCATGTCATAGAAAGGCTCAAATCTGCTTGGGTTATGCCCATTAAAAAAGGAGACATGAGTCCATTTTTTTCTATTTTTGAAGCCAACAGTGTTATGATTTGACTTAAATTTACTGTATTCCCTGATTTCCACAATGAAACTAAGAAATGTATTTGTCATCTTGCATGGTACTTGGAGTGTTTGTTTGATTGATTTTGTTTTGTAGTGAATATACTTAAATTTTCTTCCAAAATTTAAATGTGCCACAATAAAGCTGGGGTAGTACAATATATCATTTGGTAACCGTGTTACATTAATACCACATGAACATGCAAGAGAGGAATGAGAGCAAATAAGCAACATGGGGGACTGAAAGGGAGAGAAGAATGCTAAGAAGCAAATGGAAGGAATGACTGACTCGTTTTCATCTAATTTGATAAACTGCAATTTTATATAATCACTTATTTTGTAGAACAGTAATCTATATCTGCCAGCTAATAAGACCATACTACATATCAATAAAGTCAACTATTTAAACGCCCTGTGGATGATGCAGGCATTATGCATTGGTATAGTCTTTAGCAATACAGTCTAGCTTGCTGTATTTCTTCTTGTGTACTTACACACTTGGCAATTCTCCCTACTCTATCCAGAGCTGCCATCTGGGGTACAAGGGCTTACCCATGTGGCATAGAGAATTTGTCTAAAGTCTAAACTTCTTCCTCATCCCTACAGTTCCTTGATCTTCTTCAAGATCTCTGCTTCAGACAATCTTGCTTTGTTGATGAAAAACTAATACCTAAAGTTTCACATTCTTCTCAGAGATTGTAATGGAGTATTCCACAGTGGAGCTCTCGCATAGCCCTTTCCCTCTCATGTTCTCTCACACCTTTCTTTGGGCTCCTTTCCTTCCCTTTGTCCTAATGCCCTCTCATCCCTCACAAGTGCTTCAGTTCCTCAGTTTTATATCTCCCAGCCTCTCCCAGCCGGTATCCCTTATCCCTCTGTTTTGAAGAGTTCAAATCTATTTTTCACTCTGTTTACTTTATCCCCCTGATTTCCCATATCTCCATCTGAACAATAAATGGTGGAATGCCCAACAAGTACTTTATGTTCTTTTTCAGAGTCAGTGACTGATTAGTTTTCCTACACATAAAAACTGATTTTTTTTCACCATTTTGAATCCATGGTTTAAGTAGGTTATCAAATCATTGAACACAGACTGCCTGGAGCATTCTTTCTGGGAGCTGATTCACTATGAATGCCGAGCTGCGTTTCTCCAGAATGTGGAAAGATTCCTGTGCCATTCTAAAAGATGTGGGAAGCAGAGTGCACCATAACGATAGTTCTGGAGAAGTGAATGCCTGCTCCTCGCCGTGAATCTTTCAAAGCTCTAAAGGAACAAAGCTATGTGAATTTCTGTACTTGAGGACACAATTGCACCACTTTATCCAAGCTTAATTTTCATATGGCACATTTGTTCTATGGTTTGATAATTCCTTTCTGAGTGCTTAGTTCTGTTTTTTTGTGACCCAACTTGTCTCAGTCCTGATATGTAGCTTTGTCTGCCTGGAATTCCTGAACCTTCTATCTTTCTCCTAAATGCTGGGACTACAATTGTGCACCATCATTTCTGGCTTCAGATAAGTGACTTCTCCAGAAAGTTTCTGAATTTCTGTTGATTGATTGACAGCTATACCTCCTTATGAATTTGGAAAAAAATCTTTGTCTTAAATTTTTTCTGGAATTCTAAAGAATAATTTCTATGACAAACATTGCAGGTTTAGAATGGAGGTAGGAAAAATGAAAAATTCTGACTGGAAGAAGAAAGGTAGCACAGACACACAACTCATCTCATCAACCCTCAGGATTGATCTCATTTTCTTCTTGGCCTCGTGTGTTCCGGAATACCTTTGGCATTATCATTATTATTAATTAAGAATTTCATACACATACAATGAAACATGATCATGTACCACTCTGTTTCCCATTTCCTCCCTATGTTTCTTCCAAATCCTCCTAACTTAATTTCCTTTTGTGAATGTGTAAACAGAGGTAACCCCTAAAGAATCCAGCCTGCAAAATCATTGGAAATTATTCTTAAAACTCATGGTTATTGGGCATGTAGTCTTGAACAATATTACTATTGTTTTTCTTCTGTTGAAAATTCAGCAACCTCTTCCCCATCTTGCTCTGCTCTGATGCTGGCAGTTAACTCTAGAGATGAAATTGATTACCTACCTTCACTGCCTGAGATTTTTACCTTCTTCATTCTCCTGTGACATTTTCATGAATGTCAGATCTATAGCTTTGTGAAGGGTTTGGTTAAAATACCATTTTTTTCAGAGAATGCACCAAAACCTGGCCAGTAGGAACATTCATTTCAGAAGCATCCCTCTGAGACTATCTGTAGTTCAGACTGCTCACTGCTCCCCTCCCTTTCTCCCAGTCTGTCTCTCCCTTCCATCTTTCCCTCCCTTGGGTATATGGTCTTTTATTAGCAGTCTCTAAGTCTCCTGTCTCTATTCTAGCTTTAGCCCGAGTCCTGTTGCTAAGAGGGTGATTTACATCTACTTTTATATGTAAACAAAGTGAATAGACTGAGTAAGAATCTGGAGTGAAATCAGGCTTTATGAAGAGTATATGACTTGCTTTTTATAAGAAAACTTAATACTACCCTTAAAATTGAAAAAAAAAAACATGTAAGTTTTATGAGAGTAAAGAATCAATTGTGTTGAAGTTAGAGTTTCCTTCTAATAATACCCTATCCTGACATTTGTGTCATTGGTAAGCAGCCAGACTTATCCATTCACAAGGGACCAAGGCATCCAACACACTATATTTCTGTTATGAGTTGAGTTCTTCAAAACAGATGCTAACGAGACAGTTTGAGGAAAACATGGCTTATTCAATGTATTTAAATTAACAACTATAGAGTTTTTTCAAAAGAAAAAAAACATAACTGAGATTTAGATTATCTTAATCTTGGATAATCCACTGGAAGTCTCTGGAACAAGTTTTACCAAATCAAACATATTACAGCATATTGGGTAGAAATGGCCAGTTCTTTAACTCCTCCTTACTAAGTTACCAGACCTAATTTTCTGGCCTCAAGAGATCATAACTTTCAGCACAATGGTCCCCTGCAGCTAAGGGATTCCTGTATGAGCTGACACTTAGAGGCAGAATGCTGACCACACTCCCTGAACTGGGTAAGATGTCATTCCTTATTGAGAAATCTTGCCAGCACATTCTCATCTGCAACAGCATCTTGTTGATAACATCTGTAGATGAATATCATGGTGGTTCATACTAAAAACCAAAGTTTACTGGATGAACCAGGTGGATCATGAGCTTAGAACCAATCTGGGATACATGGTTAATTATTGGCCAGTCTGGGCTAGACTCTATATAGAAAGATCCTGTCTCAAAACAACAGGAACAAGATTCTGTCAATATTATGAAGTTGGAAGTCATTGTCAAAGAAGACATGTTCAAATCCTTAATCAAATTCCAGTCTTGACCTTTCAGAGACCAATAGACATACATCCAGATAATCAATTATATAGGCACGTTTCCACCCAACATATGTGATATATGCAATATTTCAGTTTTCACAGAACACTGTAAACTTTTACAGAGCTTCACTATAGAGTTCATATAAAGAAGTCATCAAAACCCATGATGATGATTTTTTTAATTTTAGTTTGCTCTTCACAATTTCATACACGTATAATGTACATTCTGATTATTGGAGTGCCCCTAAGTCCCCTCCCTTTTGTAATATCCCCCATCTTCCTACAAAACTCCACATTCATGACATTTTTGGAGTTGTTGGAATATACCACCATGAAATAATAATAATAATAATAATAATAATAGGGATTAACACATTGTTCAATAAAAGCGCCTAAAAGTAATGGTATCAATGCCACAACCAGTGACTCCATCACCCCACTGCCATCCGTACACAACTCATCTAAATAAAAACTAAGCAGAGAAACTCTGAGGTTAACTGACAATGTAATCAAATGGAGCTAACAGATGTCTACAGGGCAGTTCTCCCAGACCCTAAGGAATACTTTCTTTTCAGCTTCCCATGGAACTTTCTCCAAAATTGACCACATATTAGGAAATGAAGCAAGTCTTAACAGCTTCAATAAAATTGAACTAATATCCTGCATCATATCTTGTCACAAGGGAATGAAGTAGGATATCAACAACCATAAAACTTACAGAAATTGGGGCTGGAGTGATGGCTCAGCAGCTAAGAGTACTGATTACTCTTGCACAGAACCTGTATTCTATTCCCAACACTCACATGGTAGCTGACAACCATCCCTAACTCCAATTCCAGGGGATCCCATGCTGACTTCTGACCTCCTAGGCATTCCACAACATGGGTGCACTTACACACATGCAGGAAATACACATAAAAATAGTAATAATAAAAAATACCTTTTTTAAAAAGCTAAGAAAGTATACAAACTCATAGAAACTGAACAAAGCACTACTGAATGAAAACTGGATCAAAGAAGAAATCAAGAAGGGTATTTAAAGATTCCTATCGTTGAATGAAAATGAAAATACAACACATCAGTATCTATGGGAAACAAGACAATCATAGAGGGAGCTTTATAGGATGAATATCCTGCATCAACAATTTAAGAGATATCAGCTTAATAAGTTAATGATGAACCTGAAAGCATTTAATAAATGAGAACAAACAAAAAGATTAGGTAGAAGAGCTAGTATAGTATCAGAAATGAAATTAATGAGATAGAAATAAGAAAAGTCTATAAAGAATCAATAAGACAGAGTTTGTTCTTTGAAAAGATTAACAATAATTACAGCCCATAGCCAAGTTAATCAAAAGAGGGAGAAAGAAGACCCATACTAATAAAATCAGAGAAGAAAAAAAGGGAAACATTTTAACAGATACTGAAGAAATTAAGTGAATCTTAAGGACAAACTTAAAATCTGTATTCCAGTAAACTGGAGAATCTAAAAGATATGTGTTTCTAGATTAATATGACCTATAAAAATTGAACAAAGATGAAATAAATAGTGTAAACAGATCATAACAACCAACGAGAAAGAAGCAGTAATTTAAAATCTCCTCCCAAAAACGTCCCACATACAGGTGGATTCAGTACAAGATTCCACCAGAAATTCAAAGAATTAACACCAATGATTCTGTGAAATAGAAAAGGAAGAATCTCTCCCAATGTCCTGTTACAAAGCCACTATTATGCAAATGTCAAAACTAGATAAAGGCCCAAAAGAAAAAAATAGAATTATAGGCCAAGGTCCCTAATAAAAATCGATCTTAAAAATACTTGAAAACCAAACAGAAGAGCATATGAAAAAGATCATCTACTATTATTAAGTTGTTTTCATCCCAGATATGCAGAGATGATTCAATATATATAAATAAGTAAATGTAAGACACTAAATAAACAGACTCAAGATCAGAAACCGCATGGCCATCTTATTTGCTGCAAAAATGGTTTCTGGTAAACATTCTTAAAATGGAGGGAAAGACATTGAATATCAGATTTCCAAGCTAAAAATCACAGCATTATCATGTCACCAAAAAAAAAAAAAGTCAAGATCCTATGAAAGAGTAAAATGTGTTCAGAATATGACAGGATCGCATTTTCTCTTCCCTCCTTCCTTGAATTTGAAATGAAACACAGTTGGGTTACCGAGTCACTTTGTTTTCTTCTTTCCAGGTTAGAATGTACTATATGAATTCATTGGATCACGCATACGAACTTTATGTTTAAATTTGAGAAATTATGTTTACTTATAATAACTAATTTCAACAATGCTATGTGAATTCTCATTTAAATAGTTTGCACATCTTTGTTCATTCTTTTTTAAATTTAATTTTGGTTTAATTTTTCAATTTTCATACAGTTTGATGGCATTTCGTTCCCCTCACCTAGCTGCACCTCCCCTGACTGCACCCAACATAATTTAATTTACTTTGTTATGTGGCCTATATATAGTCAGATTTATGTCTCCAAATACCAGTCACTGTGAGTTCATCCACTGGCAAACCAAGAGTCCCATCCCATCCCAGTAAGACACTGTGTCTCCCCCACCCAGCTGCCATCGATTGCAAAAGTTCATTAAATTGGATTGAGATTTCTTACCCATTTTCCCATATCTACGCTAGGGTCTTATCTGGTTTGAGCTTGCATGGGACTTGTGTATTCTGTTACCATGGCTTTGAGTTCACTCATCAGTTGTCCAGAAGATACTGTTTCCTGTGGCCATCCACCTCCTCTGACTCTCATTTTTTTGCCAATTGCAGCACCAATCTCCTATATGTGAATATAGATCCTGATGTAATACCAGGAGCCTGGAAAAGAGAAAGGAAGTAAAGGGAAAAAGAACAAGAAAAGGGAGGAGAAGAGGGAGCAGATGTTACCAGGGGGGAAATGGAGAAAGTGGGGGGAGAGGAGGGAGGGACATGCAGGGAGTCACACTGTGGAGAGGGGTGGTCAGGAGAGGTGGGATGGAGGGAGGCACATGTTAATGGGGGAAAGGCGAGGAGAACGTGGGTGCTGGGAATGGAAAGGGAGGAGGGAGGTCAGATGGCAGGAAGGAGAGCAGAGAAAAATGCATCTTGGAGGGCTGGGAAATCCAGAGGGAAATGTGATACCAAACAGGGCTGTCCACTGTCTCCACTCCTTTTCAATGTAGTGCTTGATACACTTTCACGAGCAATAAGACAAGAGAAGGAAATCAAAGGAGTACCAATTGGCCAAGAAGATGTCCAGTTATCTCCATTTGCAGATGATATTATATACATAAGAGGTCCCCAAAATTTAACATGTCTAGATCACCTCCACTAACCCAATTTCTTATATTGCCACACCAAAGTTAATGTGCTGTATTATGTATAAATATATATATATATGTGTATATACACATTATACATGTTATAAATACAGCTAGGTATATAACATCTAATTTGTCTCTGCAAATGTCCTTCGATGTGAATTCATCCCCTGGAGCCTAGTTAACATACCAAAAGTCCCATTCTTGAGGGAGATTTTTGCTCTTTCTCTAGCAGTCATCAATTGCCAAAATTTCCTTAAGTAAGCTTGAAGTTCCTTACACACTGCTCCAGGTCTATGCCAGAATTTTGCCTGGTGTGAGCTTGCATAAGACTTGTGCATGATGTCATTATTGTTGTGAGTTCATATGAACTTTCTGGAAAAGTGTTTCCGTATGGTCATCCACCACCTGTGGCTCTTACAATCTTACAATGATCCCTAAGCCAGTGAAGGCACTCTATAGCCTCTTGTACTCTACACATTGGTTATTTGAAGGTTTCTATGTTAACCACCATCTTCTACATTAAGAAACTTCTCTGATGAGAGCTGAACTATGCATTAATATATGGGTAAAACAATAAGCCATTATAAATCATTTTAATATAAATATTTAGTACAAAACTAATATTAGGTTCTCTCCAGTGTCCTGTGACCTGTCTAACCTCAGGTTCCTAAGCCTGATATTAATGTTAGATATAGATTCCATCCTACAAAGTGAACCGTATTCCCATTATACAGTGGTTGTTTACTCCCATAATATTCATGCCACCATAATAAGTATAATATTCAAATTTACAACAAAGTACTTAATAACTAGTACATTCTAAGTTATTTTAAAAATGACCGGACAAAATTCAACAGACACTTCACAAAGTATAGAATTTTCAACATCATAGGAGGCAAGATGAGGCTCTTTGTACTCGGGGCATGGAGGAACCAAATGATGGCACTAGAGGCTCTTTCAGTCTTCTGACTAAATTCTCAGAGCACAGCAACTTCTTCTGAAACTGAACCACAGGGCATAGTGCAGGGAGTGGAATACGGAGGGCCATGCAGGGAAGACACAGACTCACAGTTACTATTTTTAGTTTTCTTTTCACAAGGGCAAAGGTACTTTTAAATTTAGTAGCCTTGACAAATCTTGAAGAAGATAAAGCTACAAACAAAAGGACAAAATCAAGCCATTCCACATATAACTTTGGAAACTTGCTAGTGTGGAATTTATTATATCATTATATTATCTGAGAAATTAATGATATATATGATATATTAAATAATCTCAATAAGTCACTTGAAAATATGCATTTATATTAAAACATAATTTTAGAATACTAAATTATAGCAACAATACAACATCAATAATATACAATGAGGACATAGGTTTATCATAAAATGGAAGCACATAAACCTGACCAAATACTCTCCCTAAAGCCAATTGCCCCATTTGTATTTAGTCTATTTATTTCAATATTCCCAACTATAATATTGAATGTTTATGATTCACTCTTCAGATATGCCTGGAGGAAAAATTAATACCTGGAGTGTTCAGGACACATGCATTACTTTCTTTGGTGTTCTGAGCATATATCAGACAAGATGCAAATTATAAAAAGAAGAATTGATTTTGTCACAGATTAAGGGTGTGGTTCACTGTGGTGGGAGAAGACAGGGGTTCAAGAACTTGAGTTCTGCACAGTTTAAAAACCAGAGAAAGACTGCCATGTTCCACATTCAGAGTGCTGCTCTTCTCAGCTGAACCTCACTGAAAATGCTCTCAAAGACAACCCAGAAATGTGTCCATTCGGGGATTCTAAGTTTAGTCAAGATGACAATAAGCATGAACAATCACAGTTTCTGATATAAAACAGGTACCTAATAAATATGAATTATTTCATATTATTATAATAGTCATAACTGTGATAGGTGTATTTGCTAGAGTGAAGATTTAAAGATTAAAAGTAGCCCTACCACCAGAGGAGGAACTACCAGAGGAAAAAAACATATCTTAGAAAAATTTAATCTCAGAGTTCTGACAATTTTATCTCTGTCTAAATCTATCTGCACATTATTTCTTTATTTCCAATTCTCTTTTCTCTAGACTGCAATCCTTCTACAAACAAGGAGGAGGGGAGCTAAAAATTATTTCTTTACATGGTTCTAACCAAAACTGTAAGGATATCAATTCCTTTTAACCAGTTACTGTCTCCTGATATCAAGTAAATGAGGAATGAGGAACTTCAGGTAGGCATAACCCTCCAACTTTGGGGAAATGTTCTATAGCATGTGCCAAGTACATTCATAGAAGGTCTACTTTAAAATCAGAACAAAGCACAAACTCAAATGAACAATGAGCTGAATGCATAAACTTTGTTATTGGACATGATACAAAGTAATAATATCCGGTGTAATTTCAAACCTGTGATAAAAGAATTAAAGAGCAACTCCACATATATTACTGCCTATTAAACAATCCTGGTCAAAAAGATAATATTGGATAGTATAGAATTTTCATGATATTTCTTAATGGGAAATCTACATGATAGAAATGCAACAAAGACTCATAGGTTGTAATTAGACCTCAGTGAGTCTCTCTTTAAATATTAAGAAAGCTCCACCCATGACTGAGGAAGATGTACAGGGAGGAAATTAACAGACACAAATGTAATCAAGATGTGTTTATTTTGATCCATGAACTTTTGTGGAAGGCTTTAAATCTTAAAAAGTTGTTTAATGTCCATATTATATGCATGCGAATGTCACTGGTTCATGATAACTGTGCTAAAAAAGGAGAAGAAAGCATATAAAACAAAAGTGAAGTTTATGCAGCTTAGATTTAGATTTACTTACTGGCTCCTTTATAAATCCAATTGTTTAGGTATATTTAATGTGGATCAGAGTACTTAGGAGCCATTCAAGGAGAACAGTCTCTGGATTCTCACCCGTATCTGTTGGGTCTTGATGCTGTAGATAATGGGATTCATCAAGGGTGGGAAAAGAATGTAGATGTTGCCCATGAGAACATGAACCAGTGAAGAGAGGTGCTTCCCAAAGCGATGCACCATGGTCAGACCAATGATGGGGATGTAGAAAACCAAAACAGCAGAGATGTGTGAGACACAAGTCTGCAAGGACTTGACTCGCTCCTCCCGGGAAGCAACAGACAAAACAGCATGCAGGATCAGGACATAGGAGGCCAGAATGAGCACCGCATCCAACAACATTGTGCAGATCACCAGAGCCACAGCGTAGTAGCTATTGAAGTGAATGTCTGAGCAGGCCATTCGAATCAAGTCTTGGTGCAGACAGAAAGAGTGAGAGAGGCGATGAGGACGGCAGTAATTTAAGAACTTCAGGCGAATGATGGCTGGAGAAATGAGCATGGAGCTACTACATATGATTGCAACACCAATTTTCATGATTTTGTCATTTGTTAGAATGGAGGAATATTGTAGAGGGTTGCAGATGGCGATGTAGCGGTCAAAGGACATGGCGAGGAGCACAGAGGACTCCATGCATGACAAACCATGAATAAAATAAGACTGTGCAATGCAGGCATCAAGGCTGATCTCTTCGGTAAAGCCCCACAGGACGCCCAGCACTGTGTGTACGGTGCTCAGCCCCATGCACAGGTCGGTGAAGGCCAGCATGGCCAGGAAGTAGAACATGGGCTCATGCAGGCTCGGCTCTGTCCCGACCACATGCAACACCATGCAGTTCCCCAGGAACACCATTGCGTAGATGGAAGAGAAAGGAATGGCAAACCCGAGATAGTAAACTTCCAGGCCAGGGAACCCCGTGAGAGCAAAACTAGAACTATTGGCATAGGGGATAGGAATATTAGACATTTATAGACGATACAAAATATTTCTGTAGATATATTTAAAATCAAATGTTTTGGTGAGGTCTTAATTTGGAGTAAATTTCATATTTTCTTGTAGAAATACAATGGAATAAATTTCCATAAGCAGCAAAATACAAACCTTGTGCTTTGTTGCTTATCATTGTAAGAAGTTGTCTAGTCCTGGGTCCTGTGGTGCTTATGTTGAGGAATATCAGGGAATATGGAGATTTATATAGAAACAGTGATGCTCAGGGGCACTTGAGACTGCCAGTGCACCCTAGACTTTCAGGGATCTGCACAACCCTAAGGTATATAGAACTTGACGTAAGGTGTGCGGAGCTGCCTTGCCAGGCACGCCCTTGGGGAACAGAAAGGTGAGGCTCATTTCCTGCCCACTGCTTCAGCTGAGCCTCTTGCTGCCTCTGAAGAGTTGGGGAGGTCCCAACGGAACTTGGTCATAGCAGTCTTCCAAAGTGACATCAAATGTGGAACCAGGAGCTGAACAAAAGAAATGTAATCTGAGTTTTCCACACTGGATATTAGGAAGTCACTCCCTAAATGGCTTGCACATTTATGTTCTGCTTTCTGATTCTGTACTTTCCTTGCGTCCCTTTATCCTATGTGAGATTTATACTGTTTTAAAGATTTTACATTATAGCATCTTCTTCCACTTCTTACATGATGCCTAGTATCATAACTTGATGAGTACCAAAAACAAAGCTTGCAGTATCTACCTTAACTATAAGCATGCCAGATATTTAAGTATAGAACATTTCCTCATTGTCTTGATGGCCTGCCTATGCTGTGGTTGAACTGATAATTCTGGGGGGAGAGTAGATGGAGAACTCCCTGGCGGATCTGCTTGGTCTTTACACTGTAGATAATGGGGTTGAGCACTGGTGGAACCATTAAGTAGATGTGAGCCATGAAGATGTGGATGAGTGGAGAGGAATGCTTGGCAAAACGATGGACAAGAGATAACCCTATCATAGGCACATACAGAATGAGTACAGCACAGATGTGGGATGCACATGTGTTAAGTGCCTTAAGCCTCCCCTCACGGGATGCAATTCTTAGCACTGAGTGAAGGATAAAAACATAAGATACAAAAATGCCCAGAGAGTCCATGCCCCACAGCATAGTAATCAGGACTAAGCCATATATGACATTGAATCTGATGTCAGCACAGGCAAGGCGGATCATATCCTGGTGCAGACAGTAGGAATGAGAAAGGACATGGGAGCGGCAGAAGGGAAAGAATGCCAGCCGGGCCATTAGCGGAATTATCAAGATAGAACTCCTGAGCAGAGATGCAATTCCGATCTTGGCAATAAGTCTTGGAGTAGGAATGGTTGCATATTGCAAGGGGTGGCAGATAGCCACATACCGGTCAAGAGCCATAGCCAAGAGCACAGATGATTCAGTGAAGGAAAATGTGTGAATCAGAAACATTTGGACTAGACAAATGTTGAACGGGATCTCTCTGGAAATGGACCACAACACCCTGAAAAGTGATATCATTGGAGTCAGGGACATGGCCATGTCATTGAGAGAAAGCATGGCCAGGAAGTAATACATGGGCTCATGGAGCTTGCAGTCCGTGCGCACAATGTGCAGGATCATGCAGTTGCCTGTTATTGCAACAATGTAGAGGAAGCAGAATGGGATGGAAATCCAGTGGTGAAATTCCTCATAGCCAGGGATACCTGTGAGATAGAACGTGGAGGACAGGACACTGCTGGAGTTTGAGGTTGCCATTAGGGCTGGTGATCAAAACACAATCAAGATCAAGTTCCACATGTTATTTCTGTGAAGATGGTAAGGACTAGCCCAAGATCTGTGTCAAGAAAAAAAAGGAGTGAATGAAATAAAAACAACAACATAAAACTTTAGTATTTGTGAGTAGTCACTCCTTAACCCATCCCACATCCCTATGTGGCATCTCCATTTTATTGCAAGTTAGTATCAGTTACATAAAACATGTATGTCACAACCATCAGGATGGACAATAATAAAATCTGGTATGTTTAGTATCCCCCCTAATCATGATAGGAAAAGAAGAGATCTTAAGGCAGGTGGGAAAGAGAGAAGGTCGTGGAATACAGTAGTTAGCAGAAGTTGGAACCACACACACACACACACACACACACACACACACACCACTTCTAAACATGAACAATCTTTGTTCAACACTACCCACACAGAGATGTATATACATTAATTTTAGACCATATGTCTTATTTTTTAATGGTGACCCCTCTACTCTTCTACATTGCTTCTTCACCTGCACAAGTTTTCTGTTTTCTTTTGTTATTCTAAGACATCAAGCAGTGCTCACCTTAACTTAACCCTTTGCAGAATCAAAGCAAGCACCAGTCAGCATGCCTCTTATTCTTACTCAGTTATATTCAACTATGCAATTGATTTTACATGTCTGTAATGGTCAGATAATTAACTCTATTATCAGTTTTGTTTGGGTCTGGTATAGTCAAGAGCTAATTGCAAGATAAGGTGGACTTAAAATAATACAGAATTTTTAAAGGAAAGTTTGATAATAAAATATATAATATGTGATTTAAAGGAAGTAGAATTAGCCCTGGTCTATTTGGGAGAATTTATTTGGGGATATATTCAGGATACATTATATAGCACATATGGTACTTTCAAAGAATAAATAAAAGTCGTATTTTAAAAAGAAGACCAGAAAGCAGTGGGAGAAGCATATGCGAAGAAGGCCAACAGGTGCAGTGCGGGGATCAGAGAAGGCAGTGAGGCAGAAGAGGCCACCGGTCACAGTATTTCATACGATTAAAAGAACTATGAACAATAGCTTTTTATAAAACGCCATTTTATTGGGGGTCGGGTTTCTGTTTGTTTGGTCGGGTCAGTGAGGTGATTCACATCTGTAATGGTCATAGTCAAGAAGCTGAGACAGGAGGGCTGCTTTGAACCAGAGGCAAGCTTAAGTAACACAGTGAGTTCATGCCAGTCTGAAGGCTACAGAGTGACATCTAGCCTGAAAGGAATGAAAAACTCATTCTTCCAAAAAGAATAAAGGAGTGGATAAGTCTTTAAAAGGATAGAAGTATGCAGGTTCTCTCTTGAAAGTAAAAACAAAAGAAAACAAATGGAAAAAAAAGGCATATTAAACAGGATCTCACATTTATGCTAAATTAAGGCAGACCAAAAGAGAAATTACTTTTTTCATACTTCCTTATTCCTTCTCTGATTGCGGAAAAGGCATTAGTTTCCTTTCAATCTCCTTTCCTACCTACATGCTCAGCAAAATGCTAGTAGGATTACACACTCTATCAGCTGTTAAATGCAATCCTCCTGTCTGGTAAAGGCCACTCTACTGTCAGTTCCACTTAGATCTATATAAGTCCCATGTGAATAAGCTCTAAATTTGGCAGATAGTGCCTGGGGGTGGGAATTCCTAACAGAAATTAACATTTTATTTAATCTTTTGCTGTGGAGTAAGAGACGTCTGTACTGTCTCAATATACTCACAAATATCCAAAATATCAACATATAAATCCCCTTTTAATCTTTTTAGCTACCACCAAGTTCCTCTGACTCTATAATTAACTACATAATATACTTTTACTTAATATAGTGTCAATTTTCAAAGGAAAAATTGCCCTAGGTAGGATGCAAATGAGATTCCTGGAGTTTTAGTAAGCTGTGAATCTGGGCAGACGCGGTTCGCATGTGGAAGTCCCACCTCAGTACAGCTGTCACTGTTGACAGGCCCTCCTGGTACCATCCATACTGCAGTTCTGCTTGATTTGTCCGCCCAACCTCTTTTGCCCCTGACCCTGGGTTTTCAAGGTCATTCACATGGACATGTCATTTCTTCCAGCATTAATAATAATAATAATAATTAATAATAAAATAGAGCAACTGGAGAGATGGTGCAGGGGTTAAGATTAGCACTGGCTATTCTTGCAGAGGACCCAGGTTGGGTTCCCAGCAGCCTCATGGCGGCTAGCAGCTGTCTGTAACTCCAGTTCCAGGGAATCTGACACCCTTTTCTGACTTCCAGAAGCATTGCATGACAGATGCACTTACATAATACATGCAGGCCAGACACTCATACACATAAAAATAAAAATAATAAAATATTTTTAAATAAAAGGAGGTTAGAGTTTCCAGGGTTGTGTCATAGATTTGAATGCCTAAGAAAATTGCTTGACCAGAAAGGACTTAGCATACATGACAGAATCCCTGAAATCTGGTCTGGGGAGGAGAACTGAGGACAGTGAGGGAGTCTAAATTTGATTAAGATCTATCATATGTAATGCAGAAAAAACTCGGTAAAATTTTAAAACATGGTTTGGGACCCATAAAATATAAAATCTTATTTTAAAATTACTGATATTTGAGATCTGAGGGAGAGCTGTACGGTTATCTGGTAACATTCCAACCTCATTTTGAATTGATTTCTCTGCTATGTCTGAAAGCAAATCTTTACTGCATGTAAACAAGTCCTTGCACAGATGCCACTCTATATAAAATTCTAGGACCCCTGAAGTAAACTTTGTCTAAAAATTTTCAGGTCTAACCTAGATTCTGCAAGCATGAGTAGACGCAAAAAGGATACTTCCGTGAAAATTATTCCCGTAACTGAGCTGAGAGCCTCTTCTATCCAAAGCCAGTCTCGGTCCTTCGCCACTCTTCTGATATCTGTCCTCTTTTCTTTGCTTCTCAATGTTCTGCTGTGTTTTCCTTTTTGCTCCCATTTATAGTTTTACCAGATCTCACGTACTTTGGAGAAGAGTTCCTCTTGACATGAATGAGCATTCTAATTCTACAAGCAGGTAAAATGAATTTATAAGGCTTCCTGTATTCCTTAGAAAGGATGCAGTGAACATGTTGGAGAGAGGCTGTAACCCTGTCAGTGCCAATTTTTTTTTATTTATAATACCTCCCAAGTTTCTCTGTGCACCATCATCATATCACAGCAGGATGTCACAATTTAAGAGCACAGGATGAAAAATTCTCTAGAGATTATCAAATGTTTGTTGTCTAGAAAAAGTGAGATGATGCAATGTGGGATGAGATACTGGCTTGACTCTAGGATATGAGAAATCAGTAAAAAGTTTTAGGTATGGTGTTATGAGGTGTTACCAAAGTCGGGAAGAGCAGAGTCCCTAGCTAGCATTAATCTGAGCTCAGTTCTAGGTGGTAAGAGTTATGCATACAGCGAAACTCTCTTATTTTAGATGATGTCCTAAGAATCATTCAATAATCAAAGCCAATATCATTCCTGAAATCTGATTTTCCAGTGTAGTACTTTTCTTATTATTTCATTGATTCCTTTCCAGGACAGTGAATCCAAGCAGCTTTCCCTGAATAAATAACCCTCTCACTGACATCTAACAGAAGGAAAACAAAAGTAATGTGCCCCTTTCCTGGTAAAGTCTCTGGTCTGAAGTCATAAGTTCAGCCTTGAATGTCTCCTTAGATGGAAGGATGTAATAGCACACTGATTAGACTACACATTATGAAAGTGGCTATGGTGTCTGGGAAAAAGGTGTGCTGGACGCATGCCTACATCCTTTACTCTGTGACAGGATGTGGTAGGCTACACGAACTGGTTCTCTTGCTCTCTGAATTTTGGCTTGTCAAAGACAATTGTGGAAAGTTAAGGAAATACAGGAGAGCATATAGCTGGAATGCTTATGGTTGTGAATCGCCCTCCATCCCACACTTTGGCTTCTGATGGTGTCTTCACCCCCCTACCACATGGGAATGGTCATCCACATTCACCGTGTCTGACTTCTTGTGTAGTCTTTCAACCTTCCCCATGCAAGAGGAGCAGAGACAGGCAAACTCTCCACTATGAAACATGGTTCATAAGTCCTGCTTTGATTTTTCTAAAACTAACCCATCAACTTATTATAAATCTAGCATCAGATTCTTCAGATCACCCCAGTGTGAACATGGCATGCTCTCTTGTCATTTCTAATCCCTATTTCATTTGTTTGAGCTCTTGTAGTCATTGTTTGTTCTGTTTCTTTTTCATTTCTCACGTGATTGGGGCTTCTTTAAGTAGCTCCATGAGATATATTGAAAGAACTCTTGAATTGTCGTCATTTTTCGTTTGTATGTGAGCATTGATTATCTTAGTTTCCCTTCTTTTTTAAAATTAAGGACATTTTAGTCCTCTGATTTGGTATTTTTAATTCTTTATTGAATTTTTCCAGTGTCTACACCATATAATTTGATGGTATTTAGATCTTCTCCACCTTCCTCACTTCCCATTATTGTCCCCAACACAATTTAATGTACTCAGTTATTTCTAAAACATGGCTTATAGAGTCAAAGTTGTGTCCCGAATGTCCTTCAATGTGGGCTCTCCATTGGACCCTGGGTAACCTACCAAAAGTCTCACCCTTGTAAGAGACTGTCACTTGCCCTCCCAGCAGGTAAGAATTGACAGAAGTTCCTTAGACTGGGTTGGAACCCCCTAGCCCTTTCCCCACGTCTTTTTGTGATTTTGTCTGATCTGAGCTTGCAAGGGACTTGTTCACACTGCCACCATTGCTGTGAGTTCATATGTGTAACTTCCCAGCTTTCTAGAAAACTGTTTCCTTATAGTGATCTACTCTTCTGTCTCTTAAAATCTTTCCACTGCTCCTCTCCCCGCCTTCTGCAACGATCTCTGAGCCTTGGGAGGCAGATGTTTGAAATAGGTGACTAAGCACTCTGGGGCCTCTTATTCTCTACACATTAGCCAGTTGTAAGTTTCTAAGTTAACGAGCATCTGCCACATCAGGAAGCGTCTCTGGTGAGAACTGAGTGATGCATTCATCGTACATATAGAGATTGTGTTGAAGATTGTGTCACTTGGGGTTATATGTCTCTCACACACAATCAGCTTTTTCATCAGTTGTGTAATTCTATAATAGTTTCTGTCTATTGCAAAAAATAGATTTTTTGATGACTAGTGAGAGGTACATTTATCTCTAAATATGGGGAAGCATATTTAAAATACAGTAAGAAATTAAATTGCTCTAGGAATGTGACAAAAGTAGGTTTTTCATGGATCTACAAAATCTTCAGCTATTTGTGTTTGGCAAGCTTTACAATACCACACATAAGTTCATTCCATTGAGCATATCTTAACTCCAATTACATAGCTGTTGATTACCCTCACAATAAAAGGGTCTCTAATGCACCAATAGCAATAGTTTGCTAGGCTAATCATTGTTGTTTATTAGGCTCTACCACAGGGTTTGACCTTTATTGGTTTTTCTCCCTTACTAGCGTGTAATAGTATCCTATGATGCCATGAACATCTTCAGGGAAGAGGATTCCGGGTCAGTTCAAACATGATTTTTCTAAGATCTGCTTCTGTAGTATGGCCTGTCTTCATCAATAGTGTTAACTTCACACTGTAGGAGGAAATCAAGGACTTCAAGGACTGTGGCAATATTTTGTGTTATTTTGTGTGTCTCTTGAACTAACTTGACCAAAAACTGAAATGGAGGTTTCTCCTGCCTGGCACTGTGCTTTTCAAAGTACAGCCTTCAGCTGTACAAATGCACTGAAACATATAATATATATATATATATATATATATATATATATATATATATCCTTTGTTCAATAGGACTTTTACTTAATACATTTCCCTCTGGGTTTTCACACCATTATGTCTCTCTCTCTCTCTCTCTCTCTCTCTCTCTCTCTCTCTCTCTCTCTCTCTCTCTCTCCTTTAGTATAACATTCTCTACTTGCTCCTTAATTAAGGTACCCTTCTTTTTCCATTTCCTCCTATGATCAGTTTCCATGGAGCCTCTTCCTGCTATTTATCCACATAGTTCCTTTCCATTTTCTTGGATCCTGCAGTTACATCAAAATATATATTTACATAGAAAGATTTGGAATAAGACCCACAATTGAGAGAGAACATACTTGATCTATTTGTGTTCCTTTCCTTAGAATAACAGTTTCTATTTCCATCCATTTATCAAAACTTTCATGTTTTTCATGATGTCATGTTTCTTTAAAGCTGAGTAGGACTCCATCATGCAACTTTACTAAATTTTCATAATCTATTTGTCAGGTGAGGGGCATTTAGGTTATTTCCATTTCTTAACTATAGTGAAACTGTAGCAACAAAATTGGATTTCCAACTATCTCTACAGTAGGATGAGTCCTTGGGTTACATTCCAGAGTGTATAACTGGATCATAAGGTAGATTCGTTTTTAATTTTTATTAAAATATTTTATTTAGTATTTTCATCTTATGTGTATGGTGTACTGCCTGCATATATGTAAGTGCACCCATGTGCTGTAAGCCTACAGAGGCCACAAGAGGGTGCCTGATTTCCCTTGGAACTAGAGTTATAGGTAGTTGTTAGACACCATGTGGGTGCTGGGATTCCAACCTGGGTCCTCTGTAAGCTTAGTGGGTGCTCTTAACCACTGAGTCACCTCTCCACCCTCATTTTAGCTTTTTAAGTGTGCCGTGCAGCCTTCCGCAGTGGTTGCATGAGTTTGTGATTCTGCCAGCAGTGAGTGCGCATCCCCCCACTCCACATCCTCACCAACATTTGGGTCATTTGTTCTCTTGATCTTACCAGTCTAGAAAGATGGAATCTAAAAGTGGTTTTGCTTTGTATTTCTCTAATTGCTAGGAATGCTGAATACCTTGTCAGGTGTTTCTTAGTCATTTTTCTTTCTTCTTCTGAGAGCTCTGTGTACAGATCCATACCACGGTTTGGTGATTGGATCATTTGTTTCTTGCTCTTTTGTATTTTTCAGTTTCTTGTATATTCTAGATATTGATTCTCTGTCAGATGTATAGCTGGTAAAACTTTATCCCACTCTGTGGGCTCCTTCTTCACTCTATTGTTTGTTTTCTTGGGTGTACAGAATCTTTTTACTGTAATGAGGTCCCATTTGGCAACTGTTGACTTTAATTCCTGAGAGTCCAAGGTCCAAGTTAGAAAACCTTTTGCTGCACCTATTATCTTGTAAGGTACTGGCTACTGGCTATGGTGTTTTTGTTTGTTTGTTTCTTAACAGTTTCACCATTTCAGGCTTCACACTGAGGTCTTTTGATCCCTTTTGGGATGATGTTTGTGCAGGGTTGTAGGTATGGGTCTGATTTTATTTTTCTACACATGGAGATCGAATCTTGCCAGCACCATTTCTTGAAGCTGCTGTCATTCCTCCAGTGTGTGTTTCTGGCGCCTTTGTCAAATACCAGGTGGCTGTAATAGTTCGAAATCATGTTCGGATCCTGAATTTTGTTCCACTGCTCTATAGGGTCTATTTTTGTGCCAATACTATGCTGGTTTTTATGGCTATAGCTCTGTAATGTAGATTGATACCTGATATGGTAACCCCTGTCCCTCAGCGATGCTCTTTCTGTTCAGGATTTCTTTGCCTGTCTGGGGTCTGTTGTGCTTCCTTATTAATTTTATGATGGATAGTTCTATTTTTGTGAAGAATACCTTGGGGATTTTGATTGGAATTGTACTGAGTCTTCAAACTGCTTTTAGTAGGATAGTCTTTTTCACTATATTAATTCCCCCTATTCATGAACAGGAAAGGTCTTTCCATTTCCTGTCTCTCTCTTCAAAGATTTAAAGTTTTCATTGAAGATGACTTTAATGTCTTGGCTAGGTTTATTCCTAGATGTCTTATTTTACTTTTTGAAGCTATTGTGAATGGAAGTGTTTCTTGAACATTATGTTATGTGTATATAGAAAGGCTAAGATGTGTACAAATTGACCTTGTAACTTCTCCTTTCCTGAAAGTGTTAATCATTTCTAGAAATTTTCTGGTGGAATTTTGGATCTCTTATGTATAATATCATATCATTTTCAGATAATTATTGATGTGCACATTTCCAATTAATATCCTTTTTAATTTCATTCTCATTTCTTACTGTTCTATCAAGAGTTTAAAGTACTATATTGAAAAGATGTGGAGAGAGCAGACAGTCTTACCTGGTTCCTGATTTTAATGGGAGTGTTTCATGTTTTTCTTTGTTTAAAATGATGTTGGCTATGGGTTTGTTGTACATAGTCCTAATAAGTTTGATGTATGTTCCTTTACTTCAATTCTTCTAGGACTTTTATCATGAATTCATGTTGGATTTTGTCATATGCTTTTTCTGCATCTAATGAGGTGACCAGATTTTTAAGTATTATATTTATTGACTTACCTACAATGACCCATCCCTGAATCTTAGGAATAAAGCCTACTTGATCATGGTGGATGATATTATTAATGTGTTTCTGTGTGCAGTTTACAACATTTTGTGGAGAATTTTTGTGATGGTGTTCATTATGGATCTGGGCCTATAGCTTTATTTTGTAGTTTTTTATCTGGTTTTGATATGAGTGTAATGCTGACTTCATAGAAGGAGTTTGGGAGATTTTTCTCTTTTGCCATCATTTTAAAGTAATTTAAGTAGTGTTGGTTGTGGATGTTCTTTAAATTTCTGGTCAAATTCTACTGGGAATCCAGTGAGTATTGGGCTTTTTTTAGTTGAAAGATTTATATTACTGTTTGAATTTTCTTTTTGTTATGGGCTGCTTAAAGTATTGATACCTACTTGGTTTAAAATTGGTGGTTTCAGTGAATTTAGAAATTCATCAATTTCTTTTAGATTTTTCAAATTCAATAGACTAAAGCTTTTTAACGGATTCCCATATAATGTTCTGGATCATTTTGGGTGTCTGTGTAAAATTTCTTCTTTCTCGCTTATTTTGTTGATTATGATTTTCTCTTTCTTTCTTTTAGTTGACTGGGTTAAGGGTCTGGGTATCTTGCTTATATTTTCAAAGAATCAGCTCTTAGATTCTTTTATTTCTATTGTTTCTATTTCATTGAGTTTGTTGATTTTGTTATTTCTTCTCATCTGCTGGATTTAGTTTTAGTCTGTTCTTACCTTTCCAGCGTCTTGAGGTCTACTGTTAAGTCATATATTTGTTCTCTTTCTGATTTTTTAAAGTAGGTGTTTATAGCTGTTAATTTCCCTCTTAGGAATGCTTTTAAGGTGCCCCAGTAGTTTCATTGTGTCATATTATCATTTTCCCTCAGTTTCAGGGATACTTTTATTTGTTTATTTATTTTTCTTTGATATATTGATCATTCAGATTTGTAGTACTTAAAATCCATTAGTTTGGATAAGTACTAGAGTTCTTTTTTTGTTTATTTTTGACTCAATTTTTGTTATGGTCTTGTACAGTGCATGAATTTATTTTGATTTTTTGGACTGTTTGAGGTTTGTTTTGTGCCTCATCATGTGGTCCATTCTGGAGAAACTTCTGTGGGTGGCTTAGTATACGCTTTGGTTCTTCAGTGGAGTACGCTGTGGGTGTCTTTTGGGTTCATTTATTATATATCATTTAATTAAGATTTACCTCTGTTCTTTATCCAGTTGTCCCATCTATTAGAAATAATGGAGTAGTGAAGACACCTACTATTTCTGAGTTGGGGTTAATCTGAATCTTAAAGTCATGTAGTACTGTCTTTATGAAATTTTATGAACCAGAGATTGTTGCGTATGGGCTCATCTTGCTCAATTTTTTCCTTGATTAGAATGAAGTGACCCTCTTTATCTCTTCTGATTAATTTTAATTTGAAGTCGATTTGTGATATGTAAGAGTTTCAACATCTACTTGTTTCTTAGCATCATTTGTTTTGAATGTTTTTTTCATCCTTGGACCCTAAGATAGTGCCTTTTGTTAAAGATGAGATGAGTTTCTTGGAGACAACAAAAAGATGGATTTTGTTTCTTAATCCATTCAACCTGTGTTGTTTGACTGAGGAGGTGATGTCATTTATATTTATAGTTGTTACTGAAAATGTATATTAGTTATTATCATTTTGATTTATTCTATTTTGATGGTACTATCTAGTGTCTCATTTGTTTTCTTTCTATAGACTTTTGGTAATTTGTTTCTTCAGGTCTTTTCATAACTTTGAGAATTCTCTATGGGTCTGGTTTGGTGGACATGAATTCTTTCAGATTATTTGTATCATAGTAGATTTTTCTTTCACCTTGAATTATTGTAGTTTTTCTAGGTAAAGTATTCTGGGTGAGCATCTATGATCATTTAGAATCTGGAATATTTACTCATGGTTCTTTTGGCTTATAGAGTTTGCAAGGAAAAGTCAGTTATAATTCTGATGGGGTTCCTTTATATGTAACTTAGTTTCTCTGGCAACTTTCATTATTCTCTCTTTGTTCTGCACATTTAGTATTTTTACTATGATATGCTGTGGGAATTTCTGCTCTGGCCCTGTCTATTTGGTGTTCTGTGTGTTTCTTTTATCTGTATGGGTGTGTCTTTCCTTAATTTAGGGAAATTTTCTCCTATAATCTTGTTGTTGATCTGGTCAATGTCACTGACCTGAGATTCTTATCCTATGCCTATGATGCATAAATTTAGTCTTTTCATTCTATCTCACATTTCTTGCACATTCTAATACTGTGTCTTTTAAAAGTTTTTTCCATACTCTAGCTTGAGAAGTCCAGTTCTTTAATGTTATTGTCTAGTCTTGATATTCTATTTCATTCATTCTGTTGGTGAGGCCTTTTCCTGTCATTTCAAATTGACTTACTGAATTTTTCAATTCCATCTCCATTTAGCCTGAGTTTTCTTCAATACTTCTATGTCTTTCATGAATTCACCTATCAAAGTATGAATTGTCTTTGTCATTTAATTCATCCACATATTTATATTTTCTTTAGTTTCAGTCAGGAGTATAGCCCTATCCTCTTTAAGCTCTTTGAATCTTTTTTTGTTTCTGTGTTCTTTAAATTTGTTATATGCTCTGATCATGTTTATGATTCTGTGTCCTAGAATTCCACTATGTAGTTCTCATTGTAAAACACTACTACAGTACTTGGGAGGTTTGGTGTGGACATCTTCATATATATATATATATATATATATATATATATATGTATTATTTGTGTTTTTTCATTGTTGATTTCTTTTGTTGGTTGTGTGTCTAATGTGACACTCAAGCCTTCCTTTGTTTAGTTGAATTTTGATTTTGTTTATATTGTTGATGTTGCTTGGTGTTTAAGGTTCTCACTTTTAATTTTTTGTTGGAGGGACAGCAGGGATCTCCCAAGCTATCAGGAGCTCTCCAGGAGGGTGAAGGAGCGGAGGCTCAAGTCAGAGTGACGAAGATCAGTTGAGCTGGTTTTAACTAGCTAAGCAGAGAATAGGTGAGCCCTGGAGCCCAGTGACTGGCATTTGTCACAAAATAAAGGAATGGTGACGTTGTGTGGCATCTAACTCATTCAATCATGCAGCAGCTCTCTGGCAGCCTCCAGAGGAAGGGGCCAAGATCCAAGGAGGGCTGATGAGAGCTGGATAGGCTGGTTCTGACTAACTAGCAGGGAAGGTGTGTGCCCTGGAGCAACAGTACTATATCTGGTCCCAAAATAGGGGTGTGGGCATGACAAGATCTGACTGACTCACTGCAGCTGGTCAGGCTCTATCCTGTGCTCTCAGTGGGAAGGGGCCAAGGCTCACAGTGACTTGATAGGAATAGGACGGGCTGGTTCTCACTACCTAGCAGAGTAGACATGGGCTCTGGAGAAGCAGGAGTATGAATGCCGTGGGATCTCGGTCTTCCTCAGTTTCTCACTGGTTTTTTGCTTCATTTTGTTTTTTTTTATTTATTTGTTTTGTTTTGTTTTATTTGTTTTTATTCTGTAATCCCATAAGTTTTGGTATGTTGTGCTTTCACTATCATTTAAGAAAAAATATAGTATATTCTCTCTTCCTTGATCTAGTGGTTGCTCATTAGTAACTTAGTATAGATAAATTAGATAGAAAGATGATAGCTAGATAGATTAGACAGATAGCTAGATAGATAGATGATAGATAGATATATAGATAGATAGATAGATAGATAGTTGATAGATAGAGGCAAAGATACAGATACAGATATAAATATTTCAGTTCAGTTTTCTCATAAAGTATATAGATGTTTTCTTGAAATATGGTGAGCTTCCTGAATGCAACAAATTTCAATTTCAACTGAGTTACTGAAATGTCTTTCATTTATTCTTTAAATAAGATCTTAGTTCTCATCTGGGTGTTCTCATCTGGTGATGCACACCTTTAATCCCAGCACTTAGAAGGCAAAGGTGGGCAGATCTCTGTGATATTGAGGGTCAGACTGGTCTACACAGAAAGTTCCAAGCCAGCAGATAGATGTTGTCTTAATTTAAAAAAAAAAAGAAAACTTAGTTTTTAAGAGAGTTTTGCTACACGATGACATATAATAGTGTCTATTTATTGGTGGGTATTTGTTTAATTTTTATACTATGACTTTCTTATGGAGTTTCCTTCCAAAAATTCAAAGGAATTTGCTTGTTTTCAATTGAGACTGGTGGCATCCCAAGCCAGGTTTAGAGTGAGACTGTCATTAATATGTGATCGTTTCACTCCAGAGGGTCTCCCAAGTCCAGCATCAGTTATGCTTTACCATAATGGCCTGAAATGCTTGAAATGATGTCTCACAAGGTTTCTCCATCACAACAAGCATTTTCCTTGTTCTAGAATATGTCATGACATCTTGTCAATGGTGCTAGTCTATCTGGTGCAAGACTCTGTCTGGCCCTATACATACCATAGGAGGAATAGCACAGATAGGCAATGGGTTGGAAGATGCCTATTTAGACTCCAAGAGACAACGATTTCTTTGTATTGTAATATTTTTGTTAGGAGACAAATACAGTGGGCAGTCACACATGCAGCAACAGTACAATAATAGATGGTAGCCTGAGCCAGAGTCCACCAAAAGCAGTAGGGGACTAATGGGGGCCCAAGTTCCACACAGCTGTGGCTTCCCTGGTTCTCTAAGAACTCATGTATTCAGAAATAGATGGGGTAGGCCAGACAAAAGTCTAAGCATCTGGGGACATGATGCCATCCAGTTGGGTGCAAAGTCTTCTTTTGCAAGCATTGACTCAGGCACTAGGACTGCCTAGACCCATCCAGTGTGAGGTTTTACTAGCCTAGTCTTCAGTTAGTTACAAGGTGCACAGTTCTTAGTCACTTTCCTACACTAATTCACAGTGCTGGAATTTTGCTCACCTCTGTCTGCTCAAGGTTGGGGAAGGAATGGTGTAGGCAGTATGTTTGCCTCCTAACTGAAAAGGAACCAGATTTCATTATGGTGACAGCCCGGGGCTGGGGGGTTGGTCTTACATGGCATTGAGTAGCACTAGGTTTTAATCTGGTAGTCTTGAAACTGGTTCCAAGTTTAATGTCTGGATTTAGTTCCATGTCACTCCACCAAACAGAAAACATCTCTACACAAACTTCACTGCTGAGAGTTGCGGGAGGCCTAATAGAGCTCTCCTTTCTGCTGGCTTCAGTGTGTTTTCACTTCTTTGAAGAATAATACCAGGGATGAGGATGGTTCGCTTGGATTCCTTAGCTCTTGTGGAGGTAGTGTGGTGCAAGAGTAGCTGTGAATACTGCCTCTATAAAAAACACTGGAGTGTCTTACTCTACCTACATATATCTTTCTTGCTTCCTAAGCTTTACCCATTCTATGACACTTGGATGTGTACCCACAAATAAAACACATGTCCAACAAAAATTGCCAGAAATTGTTAACAGTATTTATTTGTTCCAGTCCCAAATTGGTAAAAACCTAAATACCCACGCACATAAAGAGACAAAGAAATGTCAGTATATACATAAAATTAAATGCTACTAAGAAAGATGAACTACTGGTGACTACAATTCATCAGTAGTGATAATAAGCACATAAATGGTTACCAGGAGATGGAATGTGATGAAGAGATTTATTACAAAGGCACTTAAAAAATCCTACTGGTTCCTCATTTTCCTGTTGCCCTGATTTCATGAGCATATGTATGTGCTAAAACTTGATGTGATGGTGTAATCTCTGTGAAGTTATTCCTATGCTTTCTGTGTTTAAAAAGCTCATGAGATGCAGTAAATTCCACTTCTATAATTGAAATGGCAATCGTGAATAACTTTGATGTCCTAATAAGAAAGAAAAAAGCAAGAATGGGAAATAGATTCACAAATACACATTAGGTAATTTTTAGATAGGTTTTACAGATTTGACAATATTGAGTTCATTGAAATAATGATATCTGTGTTTCAAACCTATCAAGTACATTTCTGAAAAGCTTAAATTGTTATCAGTACATATAAGCAGGAAAGGACTGCACCCAGAGTGTCCATTAGTAGAAACAATATACCATCATCCCTACTTTGAAGAAAATAATATTCGAATGGGAAATATACATATATAATTATAAAATCTAATACCATTGGTAACCCAAAACATGCCAGTTAAAATCACAGACTATCCCTGCTACTTATGAATCACGCAGGTGAAGTTACCAGTTGCACTCTCCAGCTTGAGTAAAGATGTCAAGTGATGCAAGTACCCCACATTCTGCTGTCGATTTTAGTTGATAGAAGTGCATCTTAAATGCTTAAAAATATTGAAACATATTGGAAAATATTAGAGACCTATGAATTGGTAACTTGATTCTTAGATGTAGACACCAGCATATTGACTGCATGGAAATACACATGGAGGAAGCAGCATTCCAAGTTGTTTTTTCTCAGAACTCATCAACAGAGGATAGGTAAACAAACTGTGCTGTGCTTTCTTCAGGAAAGGAAATTATAACAGAGGCCCAAATAATAACCTGGAAAAAACTCGCTTCTGTTCACTACACAAAATAGGTATTTTATGACTCTATTTCTACAAAATTTTAAAACAATCAGAACCAAATTGTACAACTAAGAATAAACACTGATATTTTAAAAAACAGAGAAAAGGACAAAGGGAAACAGCTACATGTTTCCATGGAGTTTGCCGTGGAAAGAAAGAGAATAAAGAGAAATGTTCCTGCAGCAGTGGCTGTTCTTATCTTTCTCTTGTCGCCTAAATCAAAGATTGCACACTATAAATGCTTGCTCAGAGGTACGGCAATAATATTACCTCATTGGTGTTTTCCTTTGAGCTGTCGACTCTTACTTGTTTACCATTGTAAAACTTGATTTACAGTCATAAAATTTGTGAGACGCTGTCTTTCATCATATCCAGAATGAGCTTGTCTAAAAGTTCTTAATATCCTAATGCCAATATTCATTTAAAACTATAGTTTTCAATCTTCTAATATGTATTTAAAGATTCTTCTTCTGATCCTTCATAATCAGAAGATAATTAATCCACTATTTCATAACAATGTGCAGTGTTTACTTTATAGTTCAACTAGAAATAGACTGGGTTTTCAACTGATTTTATGAACAAGAAAAGTTCATCTGATTTAATTTATATTATCAGCACATTTTTATATACACGACCTTGTACCGAGGATGATTAATTCACTCATGGTTAATGGGTTGTTATAATTATCTGTTAATTTGAGTGCTTTTTTATGTTTTAGTTTTAGACAGAGTCTTTCTGTAGCTCCAGCTGGCCTACAACTCATTATGGAGACTCACAGAGATGTTGGTTTCTAATTCAGGAACATTTTTCATTTTTATTCATTTTAAGAGGCTAATTTTCATCCATTATTCACTCTATGATTTTGATGTCACATATTCTGTAGTATGCAATGTGGAATTAAAGTAATTTGTTCAGTTATTAACATTTATCTCACTCAATGTCCATTTTCATAGTGCCTATCAACTAATATGTTCTCTTGTGTCATTGTGTTATTTTTTTATGTAGTAGTAAATTCAGTTCACTTATACTAAATTTAACTGTACTCCCTACTTCTTTGTATGGTATGCACTGTGTAGGCTTGTTCATGCATGTGTGGGGGAATGCATGTGGAAGCCTGAGGTTCAGGACAGAAATCATTCTCAATCACACTTCCACCTCAGTCATTGAGGCAGGATTTGTCAATCAAACCCAGAACTTGTCAGTATGGTTTATCTTCCTAGCCAATTTGTTCTGGAGATCCCTTATCCCCACCTTTCACTTTAGAAGGCTGGAATTTCAGCCACACAACTACATTTATATGAGTTTCTGGTGATCAGAACCCCAGACTTCATGCATGCGCAACAAACACTTAACCACTGAGCCATGTCCCCTGCCTAATAAATTTTAGTCTACTAATAGTTTGTAACCCATTCATTTCTGCTCACCTGAAAAATTCTGTTTAATGAAATTAACACATATAAACCTATTTGTTGAATGATGTCAGCTCTTTTATATGTGATATGGTGTGTGTGAGACAGAGAGAGAGAAACAGAGAGAGAGACAGAGAAAGAAAGAGAGAGGCTTTCTTCCATTGTTTCATTATTTGAATACTTAACATATCTAAAATGTGGAATCCAAATAATTTACCCATCTACAATACTTTTTGTATGTTTTCATAGACAACTTAGTAGATTTCAAGCTTGCTCTTTTCTTGAAGAGAATTTAGACATCGAATCCATAGACACATCACACCAAGGGAGGTTGAAGATGTACACAAAGATGAAGGGAGATGCTTAGAATGGATCTAGAGTCTGCCTTCATATTCAATGTGTTTGATTCATTGTGAATTTTCAGATTCACATTTCAGGAATTATTCTTTCAAGTTTGCCTCATTCCTTTACATTAATAATAATGGAAGTAAACCCCTGAGTGTGTGGATTTTCTATACGGCTTAATTTATGTATGACATTAGCTTCCTACCATAGACTAACAGCGGGAAAAGGCTTTCTGTACTATATGAAGTATGAGACAATATTCTAGTCATTTCTGACATAAAGGTAGGTAGGATGAAGTTCTCCAGATGCTGGAAGTGGCAAATTTTAAATATAGCAGAATTTTCCTCTGCGTTTTGTTGTTTGTTCTTCAACTTATAATTTTAGTGAAGTCCATCTAAATCCCAAATTTACATTTAAAATCACGAATACTATACCATGGAGCACAGAATATTTACTACAAAAGTCTACCTCTTGGTTTTGTTTTCATGAAAGTGCATTTGAGGACATGGTTATTACTTTAATCTTTGTGATTTTACTACACTATTCTTTGATTTATTTATAGCATTTTGATATCAATATATGTTCGTGTCTATTATTCACTACGTATTGTTATATCAAAAAGGATTTATACATTGTATATAGAATACACTGATGATTTCAAATCTCTGAAAATGTAGATTAGAAGCAAGAGCCAGGAAATGGAACAGAGCCACAATTACAGCTGTTTGTTGGGTTTGCAATTTTAAGGACACAGTCTTTCGAAATCACTGAATTCCAGTGCTGTTCTCTGAAACTTGATATGTCAATATGGTGCAAGAACATTTCAGTTCAAATACAGAGACCCAAACCAGAAATTACATTACATAATTTTAAATCATAGCCTAAGAGATTTTTTTATTATATGTGAGCCAAACACTTACTGTTCTTTTAATGAATACTTCCTAATGTATAAGCATCTGCATTATTTCTGGTTCCTAACCAAGGAATTTCATTTATGGGAAGGACTTCATACTTGAGTACTGTAATTATGATATTTCCAACCCTGTTCCTCTCTCTCCAATTCCTCCCAAGAAATTGCTATATATTACTGATTATGTATATAAACATTGCACAATGTATTATACTGTATACAATGTATATATATATATATCAAAATAATATATATACAATATACATTATATATAACGTATATAGGGTTTTATATAATTCACTAAGTCCACTCAACAGTGCTTGTAATTATATGGGTTTAGGATTAAATATCTACAATCAGGAAAACTATCAGGGAGCTCACAGTGGAGAAGAATAACACAGATCTAAAACTGAAGAAGTTCCATGTTTGAAATCAACAACATTTCTGTAGGGTCAATCAGTAATGTTCAAGAAGTTCTTTTAGATAAAAGAATTTTCAGAACTTTTTCACGGATTTGTTTTGTTTTGACTCCATAGACAATGGGGTTGAGGAAAGGTGGGACTAACAGGTAAAGATCTGACAAGAGGATGTGAACATAGGAGGGGATGTGAGAACCGAACCTGTGTGTGAAGAAAGAGAAGAAGGCCAGCAGGTAGAACTGTAGGAAGACACAGATGTGTGCAATGCAGGTGTTGAAGGCTTTGACCCTTGCTTCCTTCTGGGGCAACTGGAAGACAGTGATAAAGATCTGAACATAGGAGAAGGTGATGAAGATTATGTCAAACCCTAAGATGGTGAAGGCAACAATGAGACCACATATCTTGTTGATTCGGACATCATCAACTGCCAGTTTCACAAGGGCCATGTGCTCACAGTAAGAGTGAGAGATGATGGTGGTCCGGTAGTGTTTCAGACGGCACTTGATGAGCAATATGGATGGAAAAGTAAGAATGAACGCCCTGAGCATCACACCAACTCCAAGGTGAGTCAGGAGCTGTCGAGAGAAGATGGTAGCGTGCCTCAGGGGGTTGCAGATGGCCACATAGCGATCCAGGGCCATGGCCAGTAGGATGCCTGATTCTGTGGCCTGAAAGGAATGGATGAGTTCCATTTGCAGCAGGCAGGCATCAAAAGAAATCTGTGGCAGATGGAACCAGAAGATGCCCAACATTTTCGGAAGAATGCAGGTGTTAAGGGCAATGTCTGTGGCTGCCAGCATGGCCAAGAAAATGTACATGGGTATATGGAGGCTCTTTTCACTTTTGATTATAGCTAAAATAAGGGAGTTGCCAATCAGAGCGAAGATGTACATGACACAGAATGGAATCCCGATCCAACACTGCACTGACTCCAGTCCAGGGATTCCAACTAGTGTTAACACAGAAGGCATGAAGACTGAGCCATTGAATGTGAGCATGGCAAGCTGGTCAGTAGAACTGAGCACTGGCCTCACTGCTTCAGTTTGTAGTTCATGTCAAAACTTGACGAAACAAAATAAGAGGATAAAAACTCATTTTAGCAAAGTATACTTAACTATCTTAGGAGTCTATCAACTTCTCCCTTTTATCCCTGAAACTTCTAATTTATAGTCTTAACAAAATAAGTTTTAAAATCACCAACTATGCTAAAATATGAATTTATGTTCATAATTTTAGGTGAGTAAAATGGAACTTTTAAGTGACTTATTTCTGATGCAATAGTACTGGACCAAAGCATTCCTTTTTTCCTTGCTATTCACTGTTTATGCATTCTTGTGGTTTTTTTTTTGGGGGGGGGGAATTCTTTTGGTTTTTTTCCTGGAATTCATAGAGTGAAGATTTTATGAGAATTTATATCTGCCTAAAATTGACATGAATAAAATCCTCAAGAGTGGGAATTTGCTTAGTTGCTTAGATTTCCCCAAACCAGACCTTACTTCATTAGTTAGTTTTCAAGGTAAAGGATTTAACCAACCTTCCTTCCTTCCTTCCTTCCTTCCTTCTTTTGTTCTTTCTTTCTGTCATTTTTGGCTTTTTGAAACAGATCTGTGAAGTCTGGACCTTTCTATGTATATCAAGCCAGCCTCAGTCTCAGAGAGACTGCCCTGCCTCTGTTTTCTGTGTGCTAGGTGCTGGTATAAAAGTTGTGCACCATCATCCCAGCTGCGTTAGTCCTTCTATATGTGATTCTTCTCTCAAAGCCTCTCTGGAATTGCATACCACATTAAACTTTGAAACTTCCATGTTTCCTTAAACACAACCATTTATTTTATACTTTGTATTACATATCCTCTGAAAAACTATTATTATTATGTTTTAATTTATCATCTTTTCTGTTTTCCTCAAAGCTGGATCTCAACTTCCATTTTCTCATCTCTGCACACAACTTATATTGAATAGCAAGTGCCAGCCTGCAGCTTGTCCTTTTTAATAGAAACTACTTTTACATCTCTAAGTCTGTCCAGTTATTTATGTTGAAGTCTTTGAAAAATAGTAACGCTCTATGAAGAGAAATTTCTAGTGCTAATATATCTTTTCTTCCATTGCTTTCACATTCTTTTCCAGAGAGAGAAAGAGATGACTTCTATCTTAGTTTCAGTCTCCTGTCCTCATCCTGTCCCCTAGCTCTTATCATCCAGGACAACAAAATACTGCACGCTTCGCTGTGGAAGGCTTTTATCTTGTTATCATCTGAAGCTTATGGATGGATGAAGTGCTGTGTCTTGACTATTTGAAACCTGCATTTCTATCTCCATCAAGAAATATTTCCTCTCCAGGAGACATAATATATTTAAAACTTTAATAGTATATTTTTAGTATGTATAAAACTTTTCTAGTGTGAACTAAGTATACTGAATAAACACTGTGAGGATGGTTTAAAACAAAAACTAGATAACAGAAAAACTGCACAAACATGCCTTTCCTGTCATTCATCAAATATTTTACTTGTTGTTTCTTTATTCATTTAATGAGCATAGAGTATCTCTGGGAAATGAAAGGGTGTCTGTAATCTCACCATTTCAGGTCTCCTGAAAGGATCCCCCTTTTATTCCAATTATTTCAAAGCTTAACTAACTCTTATACACCCTTTCCTTTTCTGAGCTTTCTTACCTACAGAATCTTTCTTTGAACAAATCATGCTTGCTAAACTAGCTCTTACAGTAGAAGTAAACACCAATCTGCACAAATTGGAAGCTGATATCCTAGTTATTTTTAAAGGAATATTGTCCATTATAATATTTGAATCATTTGAGGAACAAATACAAATATATTTATTCTATGTGTATAAATTATCTACATGATAGTATTTGGAATGCAAATAGTAGTACACATTGCTCATTAAATTTGGGGGATATTTTTATCTTTTTTCTTTATTTGATGTATGAGTTCATATCGATGAACTATGGTCATTGAGAGAAGGGAAAAACAAGGGTTATGAAGCAGAATATTCTCTGTAGCTGTTGCTGGTCAGGAACTTGCTACAGCACCAGGCTGACCAGCAACTTGCATTGACTCTACTGTCTCTGTCTTCCAAGTCCTGGATTGCAGGTGTGTGCCACCAAACACAGACACCATGATAGAAATGAAAATAAAACCTGAGAACTGTTTCACTGTGAGATGTGATGATATAATGTGACCACAGTAGGTGACTGACTGGGAAACAAATCTTTGGAACGTGGTAATTGATGCAGCAGACACAGGAAGATGAGGTTAAACATGCTCTCAGAATAAGAGTTGCCACATTGGTGACAGAAAGCAATCACAGATGAACTTTATGTGTACTAACACATATATATAAAAGAAGGAGTGAAATTATTATTACCCAGCTAATATTACACAGCTATTATATCTGAACCCAAGTAAGCACTATAGAAATGTGCATCTTCTATGTATGAATATATCACAAATGATTATTATCACTTCAGAGATACCATCTTAGATCTGGAAAGATTGCTCATGGGTTAAGACCATATGTTGACTTTGCCTGTGATGTGGGTTTGGTTTCCAGTACCCACAAGGCAAGCTAACCAACTAACTGTGACTTCAGCTCCAGGGTGTGTGGCTCCCTGTTTGACCTTTGTGTGCCTTGTATACACAAGTGCACTTAGAACAATTCAAGGAAAACACATACTTGCAAAAAAATTAATTAATTAAAAATTTAAAATAACTCCCATTCTTATTCACTATAATTTCCATGACTTTAAAACCATTCAGGCTTTCTGAGACAGTCTGCAAGTTGCAGGAGATTTTCCAGAGTCGGGTTGATATTCTTATTATGGGGTATAGATTTCCTCCTCTTTTTTTCTCATACATTTCTAAATCCTCATAGCAGACATGTCACAAGGGTCATAGACTGGATTGTATAAAAGCTCTAGTCGGACAAGACAGTCAAACCCCAAGTTTTTTAGGTTCTTGAGATGGTTCATAAAATAAGTTGTTCAGTTCCATTATGTACAGAAGGAAACACATCACAAAATGGCTATAATGTCAAGTTGAATGATTCATTTAAAATACTTTTTTAAAGTAAAAACATATTCTGTCAGTAAAACTCAGATTTTAATTCACAAAACTGTGTCCTGCTGATGAAGCAGTTTAACAGGCTTGACACAGAACCTTCCCCAGATGCTTCTCCACCATATAAGCATGCTAAGGATCCCTAAATGTTCAGTTAGCAGAGCTTCCACACATGGTTTTCACTTCCACTCACGTTTGCCTCTTCACTCCTCTCATTTCCAAACTCTGTAAGTGTTGTTAGCCCACATGGAACTATAGCAAAACGATTCCAAAATGCACACATTATGTAATTGTCACAGAAGAGATTTCTAAAGTTGAAACAATCAACAGTGTGTATATATATATATATATATATATATATATATATATTCCTTACTTCACAGGGGATACATGGACTAGGTTACCTCTTTGAAACAAATCTTGCTTGTCTTTACTCACAGCACCAATCCCAAGCCGCTGACTTATCTGAGCCACCTAATGAGATACACAGAGAAACCATAGAGCATCTTTATGATGCTCTGTCAGTGGTGGATTTGGTTTTATACCTTAGGGAATCTCTGTGGAATTAAGATTTTCCTGTCCCTCCTGAATCTTAAGGTCTTCTTACAGCAAGCCTGAAAAAAAGGTGTAATTTGGCCACTAGCTAGGTGGCTAAGTGGCACAGGCTTGCCTGATATTTCTGGAGTCTAAGATTGACAGAAAACAGTGAAATAGACAAAGAAAAAGAAAAAAAATATACATATATATGATTATCATTGTAAACTTATTGTCTAGTACAGACTATAAATCAAATGTTCTCTATCAAACTCTGCTGCTATCTCTTTGAAATACTGGAACACTGGACCAAAGTTACACTCCTTTGAATAGCTAATGAGAAGACAGAGTCCCAAGATGATAGAATCAACTACAAGCTCTTACTTTCAGATAATTACTTGCAAGTTAAATAGAAACTGCTTTATATATTCAAAATAACAAATGTCAACACATGCTGACACAGAAACAAAAAAGATTGTTATGTAATTACAGTATAACAAACAGTGGTTTCTTATCAGACCCACGAATCTGGCTAAATTTTGATAGTATTTTTAGAGGCAATCAAATTTCACGTTCTGAAATTCTTTTACTTGAACATCAGTGGCATAAAGCTCTTATGTACTCAAATCAGTTCTACCCAAAATATCCACATAAAAATATTTAACTATCGATAGATATCTTTAATAGATACCAGCTATTTCTATAATCAATGAACTAATAGTTATGCCCTCTATTTTCATAATAGAGAGAACAGCTTGTTAGTTCAAAAGGAAAAAAAATTATTTTAAAGGTTGAATGCATAGAAACAAAAAATAATTTGTTAATTACCAAATACTTGACAAAGAAACTGGGGAGATCTAAGTCAAAAAACACAAAGTTTGATTTGGAAAGAAACAATGACATCAAATTAAGCATACACAGTACATTACATTTTCTAAGAAAGTAGATCTTTTGGAATACAAACACAAACTAATAAAAAAGTAATACATATGCTAAATATCTGGAAATCTAAATTCTACACCATACACATAGATCAAAATATGTCATACACTTTAAATGTGCATTTTAATATTAATTGTGGTATAAACGACATTTAAAACTTCTGCTTTCCAGAAGGTAAAAGAAAATGATTCCAATATTCTGCTTAGTATAGGAAATACCTTACCAAGGCTGAACTATTTCTGTATTCTCGTGTTCTCTCTCTCTCTCTCTCTCTCTCTCTCTCTCTCTCTCTCTCTCTCTCTCATCACTTTGTGTGTACATATATGTATAATAAAGATATTTTCATCCATTGTTTCTTATTTTGACATTTATTTATGTAAAATGAGGAATCCAGATGACTTCTCCATCTACAACAATGTATGTATGTAAGTGTGTGTGTGTGTGTGTGTGTGTGTGTGTTTATAATCATCTTGTGAATTATTAAACTGGCTCTTTGTTGAAGACAATTCAGACGTGATATGGAGAAATACATCAGATCAAAAGTGGAAGATAGGAACAAAGAAGACAGGAAAGGTGTGAAGATGGATTCAGATTTCTTGTTCCTAGTCCTGTGATTTTGACTCACACTGAATTTAAAGATTGCAGCATTATTTTTCAAAATTTTTCTTTCTTAAATCTTTGAAAGTTCATGTTTGTATCCAGTGAAATACAACCATATTTACCCCACATCTATCCCCTTCAAGTCCCCCTTATCCCTCTCTTTGTCTTTGATAACCAACTAGGTCTGGTTAGTCCTGCCCATGTGTACATGGCTTTGGGGCCATCCATGAAAAACATTGACAACCTACCAGGAGGACAACCTCAAAAAGAATGATTCCACCAGTTTTGTCAAATATTCACTATTAATAGCTCCTCCGAAAGGAGGGGTTCCTGGGGATGACCTATATGATCTGCACCAGAAGTCTGGATGATTTGATCTTGTGTATCTCTGTAGAGGTAACTCCAGTGTCGGGAGTTCATGAGTCACCATTTCACAGGACTCCTCCTCATCCTCTGCCTCTTACATACTATTTGCCTCCTCTATGAAGTTCCTTCAGTCTTACTTGGGTTTATGGGGGTGGGGTGTTCATGGAAATGACCCAATAGGATTGAACAGTCATTTGTTTATTCTTATCACTTTGATCAGTATACATCTACCCAGACACTGGAATAATAAGCTGGGGCCATAGTAGTTTATGTTATTGTGTATAAATACAAATATTAGAAAGACACATTAACAACACGACCATTTAGAAAAATAACAATAGTATGTTTTATTCTAAGGCCTATGACCTCAACATTTGACCAATAATATTGAGCAGATATGAAATTCCCTCCTAAACTTGAAGGTAAGACCCTATTGCTGAAGACAGATAATACTTTGGATACAAGGCTTAGAGCAAAAAGCTGGAACTGACCTGGAAACCTCCTGCTTGAAGACTAACTCTCATTTGTATAAGGTACTATGCAAGCTGCTAAGACGGAAAATCAATTTGTGAGGGTCCAACTCATCTGTGAAGCCTAATAACCAGGACAATGACTGGTATGGTAATCTATCACTTTTAGTACAGTTGTAGCAATTTTATCTTTAGAGTAATTGACAGCTGTCTTATTGGATTTAAGCCCTCTCAATGGGAGGGAACTCATGTATGGTACTGTAAACGTAAATACATACACATGGCTGGAGAGGTCATAGAATCTATGAAGAAAACCTATATCTGTCATACCTCTAGACAAATTTTAAATTTCTACTATATACTAAATATACATCCTTTTATATTTATTTATTTTATTTTACTTGTTCAATTTCTTATTCTTATTTTTATACATTTCAGACAACTGTTCTTAATCAAATTTAACCTCCCTCCCCCATCCACCCTTCTAATCACCACTGCCTTCATGTATTCCATTATACCTTTTAAGTCTTATCCAGTCAAGCATTTGTACCCTATGCCCTTTAGTGAAAATTCATCCACTGGAGTCTGGTCAGTCTGTGTAGAGGTAGTAAGTCAGGCCTACTTTCCCTCTCTCAGTAGTAATCATTTTCCAGTAGTTCTCAGTTCAGGTCTGGCCTGCCACCAATTCCTATCGCTCCACTCTGGGCTCTTGTCTCATTTGAGTTGGTGTGGTTCCTGTTCTCAAAGCCATCATTGCCACAAGTTCACACGTGCAAGCTACCACTGACCTGAAAACCTCTACTTCATGAACCAGGCCTGGCTCTTATAATTTTTCTGCCCTGTTTTCTGCAAATGATCCTTGATCCACGGATGGGTGAGTTTATGCGTCCTATCCAGGGATAAACACTCTGCAGTCTCTTATTCTATAAATCTTGGCCAGCTGTGGACTTCTGCATGCATAGCACTATGTTGTTTAGAGAAGCTTCGCTGGTGAGAGTTGAGACATGCTTCAGTTTTCTCTCTGCATCTCCCTCTGCTGTGTTCTATGAGCCTTAGGAGTAGATGTTCAACTATAGGTGTGTCACCTAAGACTTAGTATCTCTCAATAGTATATTCTCTGTGTCTTAAAGTTGTGGAATTCTGCTGTAACCTCCATCTGTTGCAAAAGGAAGCTTCTTTGATGACTGGTATACTATGTATTTGTCTGCAGATATAAGGGTCCATATTTAGCATATGGTAAGAAATTTCTCTAGAGATATGACAGAGGTGGGGTTCTCTCTTGAAGCTATGGCCCCTCTAACCCCGTATATTTGGCTGAGTCTACAGTGTGCCCATGAGTTCACTCCCATTGAACTGGTTTTAAGTCAAAATAGATAGTTTTTGATTATCTCCCAGATGAGAGTGCTACTATTGCACCAAAAGAGACAGTGTGCTGTGCCAGTTGCTATGCTTATGAGAATTTAGGGTTGGGTTGGGCTATCGATTGATTTTCCCCCTTAGAAGTTTCCATGTTATCATCTAGTATTGTGGGAGCCATACTTCAGGTACAAGGCTTCCAGATCACATCCTGCTCTATTGCTCTGAATCTTGTATCCCAAGTATGTCCTGTCTTCAGCAATCAGATATTATCTTCTAGTTCTAGGGGATAACCAAGAACTTTGGTGATTGCCTATAAGGGTGTCCGCTTCCTGCAAGTAAGCCCCCCACCCATTGCTCTGTAAGTAAGCCCAAATAAACTCTGATTTCCCATACTGTAGTTTGGCAACATCATACCCAGTTTGTTATTAGGGACCTAGAGAGGAGATCAGAGCTGAATGCCACTTGTGCCTCCCAAGAAGAGTTTTAGCAACACTTCCTCATGCAACAGATTGTGATTCACACAGAAGAGAGCAATTGCCCAAAATACAGAAAATAAGACTTATGAGGGTGTATGTTCCTGTATAGGACTCATATCTTAAACCTCTGCCACCCAGGGCTCAGGGACTATTGGAGAATAAGGGGCAGAAAGGTTTGGTCACACACAGACAATAAGTGACTATAAGATACCCAGCCCTAAGTGATATGTCTACAATGAAACTTCTACACCCAAGACTAACAGAACATAGTAGAATGGAGTTCAGAGAGGATACTAATGCATCTCTCAACTCTTACTAGCCAAGCTTCATCATGCAACAGAGGACAATGAGCAAAGGAGTCCACATGGACTTAATTGTAGAAAATAAGAGTCTTCAGAGTATGTGTCCCGATATTAAACATCACTCTCCCAGAGCTCAGGGACCATTGTGGAAGAAGAGGCAGAAAGACTGTAAGACTGAATAATCCTTTAATCCGGTCAGAAAGCAGATCGGTACTCTGTAAGAGCCCTGTCACTGTAACACCAGTGGGCACATCTTGCCTGTCACATTGGCATTTCAGCTTACAGGCTTCAGTGCTGGGTAAAATCCTTGGTATCTTTTCTCACACAGCAGCCTGCACAGCCCCTTTTAGCAGTGTGAAAGCGAGCCTGCAGGAACACATTTCCCACATTGTATGGTGTCTTCAGAAACGGAATCTTACCCTGTAATTATAGTAGATAACCAAGGAAAATTTCGATAGCAGGTGTAGTTGTGGAGACCTCTGAGCTCTCCCTGACCAATAATCCATAAGCAAGTATCCCATGCTTTGCACTGTGGCTTTCGTTTAATAAGCCATGTCTTCTGGAAGAAATATTGTACATCAATGAACTATAATTCTGCTCAAGCAATTTTTTTAATGTTGTACTTTGAAATTTTCTTACTTACTAGTGGGTTTCCATAAGGCTTTTTCATACTTTCTCAGTTTTGGTTGTCCTAATCACTTCCCCCTCCAATCCCCTTTCCCCTGCCCCACCTCAGATTGATCACTTAACCCCATTATTCCCTTCTGCTCTTCATTACTCATTCCATCATTCCCAGTGCTTCATCCAGCTACTTGTACTGTGGTTGTGAGACAGTATGCCTTTGTGTGGCTTTTTGTGTACATGGTCTTTCAGTTATTCCTCCCCCTCCATCCCTGTATTCTCATTTTTTCTTTCCCATCTGCATCTTTAATATCTTAATAAAGTGGAGTTCACAGACTATCTGTATGGTAGATTTGAATATTACATGAGTCCCAGACTTAAGGTTTTATAATCAAATACCTGACTGACACTGGAAAAATATTTCATGTGTTGTCAGAAGTGTCAGGTTGTATTCTAAGCTTTTCTGTCATAAAGGTAGATAGAAAGCAATCCTCAAGAGATTGGAAATAGGTCAATTCTACATACAACAGGATTTGCCTCTCTATTCAACTGTTTTTGTTTTCTAACTTTTATTAAATCCAGTGAACACTGAAATTTACATTAAAGGTCACTGATACACCTGGCTTCACAGTGATGTTCAATGCATAAGACAGCATGTTTGTTTCATTTTCTTGAAAGAATTTTAGTAAATGTGGTAATCATTTCAGTCTCCTTCTTTGTGATTTTACTAAACAAAATTCTTGATTTTTTATAACTGGGGTGTCACTATAATTTTGTGTATGTTATTGATTTTATATTAGCTTTCTATCGATAAACATTCATAGAAAGTATACAATACAAAACAGACAGATGGTTCCAAATCTGTAATAATGCAGATCAGAAGCAAGTATGAAGAAAGGGAGTATATCCCAAATCGGGTGTTTTTAGGGTGGCAGTTTAAGAATATTGTATATAGTACCATCTTTACGAATTATTGGATGAAGTTGCTGTTGTCTACAATTCTTGTTACATTTGTCAAAATGGTCCAAGAACACTCAAGTTTAAATAGTCAGTCTGAAAGTAGGGAAAGATATAAAATAGTTTGAAAACACACATAAAAGGATTTTTAATTTGTATGTGAGATAGATAAGTTTATTACTTTTTAATTCCTTATTTCTATGCTTAAAATAAGAGCATTTGAAATTACACACATTATATCACACGTTAATATTTGAAAACACAAATTTTTATCTCATCCAGGCTTCTGATTAAAAGCAAGTTAGCATTTCAACAGTAAGAGGCAGTAATGCTCAGGAAGGTTTGCTTGATTGAAGAATTTTCAGGACTTTTTCAGAGATTTGTTTTGTTTTGACTCCATAGACAATGGGGTTGAGGAAAGGTGGGACTAACAGGTAAAGATCTGACAAGAGGATGTGAACATAGGAGGGGATGTGAGAACCGAACCTGTGTGTGAAGAAAGAGAAGAAGGCCAGCAGGTAGAACTGTAGGAAGACACAGATGTGTGCAATGCAGGTGTTGAAGGCTTTGACCCTTGCTTCCTTCTGGGGCAACTGGAAGACAGTGATAAAGATCTGAACATAGGAGAAGGTGATGAAGATTATGTCAAACCCTAAGATGGTGAAGGCAACAATGAGACCACATATCTTGTTGATTCGGACATCATCAACTGCCAGTTTCACAAGGGCCATGTGCTCACAGTAAGAGTGAGAGATGATGGTGGTCCGGTAGTGTTTCAGACGGCACTTGATGAGCAATATGGAAGGAAGTACAAGAATGAAAGCTCTGAGCGTCACACCAACTCCAAGGTGAGTCAGGAGCTGTTGAGAGAAGATGGTAGCATGCCTCAAGGGGTTGCAGATGGCCACATAGCGATCCAGGGCCATGGCCAGTAGGATGCCTGATTCTGTGGCCTGAAAGGAATGGATGAGCTGCATTTGTAGCAGGCAGGCATCAAAAGAAATCTGTGGCAGATGGAACCAGAAGATGCCCAACATTTTCGGAAGAATGCAGGTGTTAAGGGCAATGTCTGTGGCTGCCAGCATGGCCAAGAAAATGTACATGGGTATATGGAGGCTCTTTTCACTTCTGATTATAGCTAAAATAAGGGAGTTGCCAATCAGAGCGAAGATGTACATGACACAGAATGGAATCCCGATCCAACACTGCACTGACTCCAGTCCAGGGATTCCAACTAGTGTTAACACAGAAGGCATGAAGACTGAGCCATTGAATGTGAGCATGGCAAGCTGGTCAGTAGAACTGAGCACTCGCCTCACTGCTTCAGTTTGTAGTTCATGTCAAGACTTGAGGAATCAAAGTAAGAGAAAGTATCTCATTTTAGTTGAGTAAGATTTAACTTGCAAGTGACTTATTTCTGACCCAAAAGGACTGGACCAAAACATTCCATATTCCCTGCTGCTCATGCATTCTATTCTTGTAGTTTTGCAACTGGAATTCATAGACTCAAGATCTTACAAGAATTTACACTTACCTAAACCTTACATGAATAAGCCACTAGAGTGATTTGCTTAGATTTCCCAAAATCAGTCGGAAGTGCATTAGTTTCTTTTTCAGTTTGGCTTTTATTCTTCTTCTTTGTGGGACAGATTCATCTAGCCTGGGCCTTGCTGTATATACCAAGCCTCAGTCACAGCCAGACTTTCCTAACTGTGCTTTCAAGGTGCTGGATTTAAAGGAATGTAGCATCACCCCAGTTAGGTTAATCACTACGTATGTGATTCTTCTCTCTGGAATTGCATACACATTCAACGTTGAAGGTTCCATGATTTCTTAACACAGTTGTTTATTGTATGCTTTATAGTATCAATCTTCTGAAAATCTATTAGTTTTTTAATTTTATTAATCTTTTCTGCTTTTTTTCTCAAAGCTAGTTCTCAGCTTCTATTTCTTGGTTTGTGATGATAGCATGATTTGTGTTTGATAGCAAGTGTCAACATGCAGACTCTCCCATTTAACAGTAACCATTTTTATACCTCTAAGTTTGTCTAATCATTTCTGTTGGACTGTTTGAAAAGATAGAAAATGTTCTCTGAAGAGGAATCTGTAGTGTTAATATAACTTTTGTCTAATAGTAATAATAGTAATAATAATAATAATAAAGACTTCTATAGAGATGGCAGGTTTGTGCTTTCACATACCTTTCCGGGGACGACTCCTGTCCCAGTCTTTGTCTCCTGCCCTCGTCCTGTCCATTAGCTATTCTCATCCAGGACAATATGATAGTGCAGACTGAAAGACACACTTCTGTGTAGAAGACTTTTACCTTGTTACCATGTGAAGCTCATGGATGAGTGTGCCTATTTTAAACCTGTACATCTATGTCCGTCAAGAAACATTTCTTCTCTAGGAGATAGGATATATTAAACACTTTAATAGTATATTTACTTTCATTTTTTAATTCAAAACTTGATTTCTGATGTGATTTAAATATACCCTTGCATAAACACTGTGATAATGCTCTAAACAACAGCTAGTAAAAGAGAAAAAAATTGTACAGCCATGCCTTCCCTACAATTCAGGAGGATCATTAGTGGTCTCTCTTAATTCCACCATAATTATCATAGATTGTCTCTGAGAAAGGAAAAGGTGCATGAAATCAAACCTGCTTCAAGTCATCTAAAGGAGGATTTCTTGCTTCCAATTATTTCACAGCTTAACTAATTCTTGCAAGGTGTTCTTTTGGAGTTTCTTACCCATATACTTTTTCTTGAACCAATATTCAGTATATTAAGCTAGGTCACCTTACAATAGAAGGAAATGATTCTTTACACGAATTGGAAATCAGTATCCTAGCAATTTTCTTTAGAGACATTGTCCATTATAGTCTCAAGGCTCTTGAAACATTTGCGGAACAAATGCAAATATATTTATTATATATTTATAATTTATAAACATAATACTTGTTTTGAATTCAAATGTTAGCACCTATAGTTCACTAAACATGTTTCAAATATAATTTATTCTTCTTAGATCTTTGGATCATTTTATGTTATTGAAAATATGAGATCACATCAGTGCCCTTTGGTCTTTGAGAGAAGGGAAAGATAAGATTATGAAGCAGAGTCTTCTCTGTAGCTGTGGCTGGTCTAGAACTTGCTATCGCACCAGCCTGACCAGCACTTTGTATTGACTCTGCTGTCTCTGTCTTCCAAGTGCTGGGTTGCAGGTGTGTGCCGCCAAACACAGATACACTGATAGAAATGAAAATAAAACCTGTGAACTGTTTCATTGTGGGATGTGATGAAATAATGTCACCACAGTAGAAGATCGACTAGAAAACAAATCTTTGGAACTTGGTAACTGATGCAGCAGAAACAGGATGATTAGGTTTAACATTCTCTCAAATTGACTTATCACAGTAGGGGACAAAAAGCAATCACAGATGAACTTTATGAAAACTAACACACGTTTAAAAGAAGGGGTAGAATTGTTATTTGACATCTATATATCTGGACTACAGTAAATGTTATAGAAATTTGCATTTTCTCTGTATGAATATATCCAGAAAGATTACTCTTACTTTACAGTTCTCATTTAGGGTGTGCAGAGAAGGTTCATGAGTTAGGACCATAGGTTGCTCTTGCCCATGACCCAGGTTTGGTTCCCAGCCCTCACAGGGCAAGCTAAAAACCAGCTTTAACTTCAGTTCCAGGGGTTCTGACTCCCTGTTGTGGCCTCTGTGGCCTTGCATGCAAGAGGGCACTTAGAAACATTTGAGGAAAACAATTATATGCATGAAAATAAAAATCAATAATTTAAAATTGTTCCCATTCTGACTCCCTGTAATTTCCATGACCTTAAACCGTTTAGTTTTTCTGAGACAGTCTGCCATTTTTAGGATAGTTTCCAGAGTCCAGTGGATATTTTTATTATGGGGTATGCCTCCTCTTTATTTCTTATAAATTTCTACATCCCCACATCAGACATGCCACAAGGGTCATAGACTGAATTGTATAAAAGCTCTAGTCAGGCAAGACAGTCAAACCTCGGATCTACCCTTCATTATCATTCATGCTTTTGAGACAGTTCATAAAATAAGTTGTTCAGTTCCATCATGGGCTGAAGGAAACACAATACAAAATGGCTACAATATCAAATGAAATAATCCATTTAAAATATTTAGAAAAAATGACACATACTCTCTGTCAGTAAAAATCAGATTTTAACTCACAAAACTGTGTCCTCCTGAAGAAGCAATTGAACATGCTTGACACAGAACCTTCCCCAGATGCTTCTCTGCCCTAAGTCTGAGAAAGATCCCTCGAATGTTCAGTTAGCGGGGTTTCCACTCAATTTTTCACTTCTATTGTATTTTCCTCTTCACTTCCCCAATTTTCCAAACTTGCTATAGTTGTTGCAACCCAGTTTTGACTTAACTATTTTAGAAAGATTCCAAAATGCACACATTACTGTTCCAGAAAATATTTCTAAAGTTGAATTATATATATATATATATATACATATATATAAAGATCATATATATAGGCCACACATATATATATATATATATATATATATATATATATATATATATATACTTTCTTTCAGGGGGATACATGAGCTAGGTGATGTTTCTAAAAACAAATCCTGTTTGTCTTTACTCACAGCCCCGAATCTCAGGCCCACAGACTTACCTGAGCCATCTGATGGGAAACACAGAGAATCCAGAGTAGACGCTTTATGATGTTCAGTCAGTGGTAGATTCAGTTTTATGTCTTAGGGTGTCCCTGTGGAATTAAGATTTTCTAGTTCCTGGTGAAACTTAAAAGTCTTCTCACAGCAAGCCTATAAAAGGAACCATAACTTGGCCACTATGTGGCTCAGTGGTAGAAGGTTGCCTGTTATCTGTGGAATCTAGAATTGAAAGAAAGTAGTGAACTACAAAAAGAAAAAGTAAAAACAAAAAAAAAATCACAGATCATCCTTGAAAACTTAGAAAATCAATTGTTTAGTACAGACATATCAAATATGCTCTATCAAACTTCACTCTTAACACTTTGGAACATAGACCCAAAATTATACTCCTTTTAAATGTTAATGAGAAGGAGGATCCAGTCTATCTCAAGTTCTTTCCTTAAGATAATAACTTGTAAGACAAATAAAAACAGCTTTATGTATTCTAAATAATAAATTTCAACACATGCAGACACAGAAAAGATTGTCAAGTAATTACAGTATAATAAACAATGATTTCTTATCAGACCCATGAATCTGGCTAAATTTAATTAGTATATTTAGAGACAATCAAATTTCAGTTCCTGAGATTTTTTTCACTTGAACAACAGCGGCATAAAGCTCTCGGTTTTTCAAATCAGCTCTCACCAAAGTATTCTCACCAAAATGTGATAGGTATTTTAATAAATTTAATATCACTAATGTCTATAAACAAATAACTAATTGTATCCTCTATATACTTAATATAGAGAACAGTTTTTTAGTTCAAGAAGAAAACAAGATTTTAAAAGTTGAATTCATAGAAACAAAATGTAAACTATTAATTACCAGAGGAGTGGTGGACAGAGAAATTGAGGAGATCTAAGTCAAAAGACACATTTGGACAGAAACAATAGCGTCAATATAACTAAACCTATGAACAATGTATTATATCCTCAATTTAGCTAAGAAAGTGGATCTTTAGAAATATCATAATTAAAATAAAAGATAATACATATGCTAAATATCTGGAAGTCTAAGTTCTACACCATACACATAGATCAAAACATATCATACACTTTAAATGTGCATTTTAATATTAATTGTGGTATAAAGGGAATTTAAAACTTCTGCTTTCCAGAAGGTAGAAGAAAATGATTATAATATTCTGCTTAGTATAGGAAATACATTACCAAGGCTGGAGTATCTGTTTCTATGCTCTTCAAGAATTTATTTATGCAAAATGAGGAATCCAGATGACTTCTCCATCTACAATGATGCATGCATGTAAGTGTGTGTGCGTGAGTGTGTGTGTGTGTGTGTGTGTGTGTTTATAATCATCTTATCAGACTAGCTCTTCGTTGAAGACAATTTAGATATGATATGGATAAATGCATTAGATCAAGAAAAGTGGAAGATAGAAATAAAGAAGGCAGGAAAGGTGTGAAGATGGATTCAGATTTCTTGTTCATAGTCCTGTGATTTTGACTCATAATGAATTTAAAGATTGTATCATTCTTTTTCAAAATTTTTCTTTCTTAATTTTTTTGAAATTCATGTTTGTATAAAATGAAATAGGGTCTTATTTACCCCACATTTATATCCTCCAAATCCTCCCTCTCCCTGTCTTTGTTTGTCTTTGATAACCATCTAGGTCTAGTTAGTACAGCCCATATGTATACATATGTATACAGCTGTGGGGCCATCCACAGGAGAATGGAAGACCTATCAGAGGGACATCCTCAAAAAGAATGATTCTTCCAGTCTTGTTAAATATTCACTGTAAGTAGCTCCTCTGGAAGGAGGGGAGCCTGGAGATCATGTACATCATCTGCACCAGAAGTCTGACTGATTTGACCTTTTCATCTCTGTGCAGGTAACCCCAGCTTCGGGAAGTTCGTGAGTGCAATAACTCTCGCATGTCCAGGAATCACCGTTTCACAGGAGTCCTCTTCATCCTCTGCCTCTTACATACCACTTGCCTCCTCTATGAAGTTCCTTTAGTCTTAATGGGGACTGGGAGGGTGTGGTGTCCATGGAGGGCATCCAATAAGGACTTAACACAGTGAAATGCTCAAAAATGGTATTTAAAAAATTAATTAAAAAAGATATCTTCTTCTCTGACTCTTCTTTGATTCAGCCAGAATCAGTTAGCTACTCCATAACTGTCGTGCCACTGTGGTGTCAGTGGGCACATTTTGCCTGTCATGTTGGTATTTCACTTACAGCTGCAGTGCTGGCTAAAGGCCTTGCTATCTTTCCTTCCACAGCAGCCTGCCTAGCACCTTCTAGAAGTACGAAAGCCAGCCTGCAGGGAGCACATTTCCAAGGTGGTTTGAAATAGATTTTTCTCTATGCTGTAGACAAAGTGTGTGGTGTCTTCAGCAACAGGAACTTCCCCTGTAAATATGGTGGATGATCCAGGGCAATGGTAACAGCCTGTGTGGTTTGGGAGAACTCTGAGTTCTCCCTGACCAATAATTCATAGACAAATTTCCCATGCCCTATACTGCAGTTTTCACTTAATAACCCATGTCTTCTAGAAATAATATTGTACACCAATAGTGCGTAATTCTCCTCGTTCTTTTTTTTAATCCTGTACATTGACATTTCCTTATTTCCTTGTGCATTTCCATAAGGCTTTTTCATACTTTCTCAGTTTTGGTTGTCCTAATCACTTCCCCCACCCCATCCCCTCTCCCCTGCCCCACCTCAGATTGATCACTTAACCCCATTATTCCCTTCTATTCTTCATTACTCGTCCATCATTCCCAGTGCTTCATCCAGCTACTTGTACTGTGGTTGTGAGACAGTAGGCCTTCGTGTGGCTTTTTGTGTACATGGTCTTTCAGTTATTCCTCCCCCTCCATCTCCGCTTTCTCATTTTTCTTTCGTGTCTGCATGTTTCCATTACCCTAATAAAGTGGAGTTTGCAGATTATCTGTATGGTAGCTTTGAATATTACTTAAGTTCCAGATTTGATGTTTTAGAATCAAATACCTTCACTGAGACTGAAAAAAATAATTTATTTGAGAAGGGTCAAGCTGTATTCTAAGCATTTCTGACATAAGGGAAGGTAGAAAGAAATTTTCAAGAGGTTGGAAATAGGTCAGTTCTACATACCACAGGATTTGCCTCTCTGTTCAACTATTTTTGGTTCTATAACTTTTATTAAATCCAGGGAACACTCAAATTTACATTAAAAATCATTGATATGTGTGACTCAAAATTTACATTAAAAATTTCTGATACGTGTGATTCAAAAGTGACGTTCAATGTGTAAGTCTGCATCTTTGTTTCATTGTCCTGAAAGAATTTTGGTGAATATGGTAATTACTTCAGTCTCCTTTGTGATTTTACTAATTAATATTCTTGTTTTATTATAGCTTTGAGATATCACATAATTTTGTATACATTATTGATTTAATGTTAGCTTTATATTGATAAACATTCATAGGAAACAGAGTAGGCAGAATGATGGTTCCAAATCTGTAAAAAAGTAGATCAGAAACAAATATCTGGAAATGAAACACAGGTAAAATCACATGTGTTTGTTGGGTGACAGTTTAATGACCTATAGTTCTCCATCTTTAGGAATTATCAAGTAATTGTTATTTTATGCAATTTGTTGGTAGATTTTTTTCAGCATGGTACAAAAACATCTAAGTTTAAACACAAAGTTCCAAAAGTAGAAAAGTACATTAATAATTTGAAAACACAACATAAGAGGATTTTTTGGTTTGTATGTGAGATAGATAAGTTTATACTTTTAAATTCATTATTTCTATCCTTAAATTAAGAGCATTTGAAATTACACATATTATATCACACATTAATATTTGAAACCACATTTTTTTTCTCATCCAGGTTGCTGATTAAAAGCAAGTTAGCATTTCAACAGCAAGAGGCAGTAATGCTCAGGAAGGTTTGCTTGATCGAAGACTTTTCAGGACTTTTTCACAGATTTGTTTTGTTTTGACTCCATAGACAATGGGGTTGAGGAAAGGTGGGACTAACAGGTAAAGATCTGACAAGGGGATGTGAACATAGGAGGGGATGTGAGAACCGAACCTGTGTGTGAAGAAAGAGAAGAAGGCCAGCAGGTAGGAAGACACAGATGTGTGCAATGCAGGTGTTGAAGGCTTTGACCTGCACCTCCTTCTGGGGCAACTGGAAGACAGTGATAAAGATCTGAACATAGGAGAAGGTGATGAAGATTATGTCAAACCCTAAGATGGTGAAGGCAACAATGAGACCACATATCTTGTTGACTCAGACATCATCAACTGCCAGTTTCACAAGGGCCATGTGCTCACAGTAAGAGTGAGAGATGATGGTGGTCCAGTAGTGTTTCAGGTAGCATTTGATGAGCAATAGTGTTGGCAGTATGAAAAAGAGAGCCCTGAGCATCATGCCAAGTCCAAGGGAAGTTATGAGCTATCAAGAGAAGATTGTAGCATTCTTCAAGGTGTTGCCAAGCACAGAGATGATGTACCTGACACAGAATGGAATCCCAATCTAACCCTGCACTGATTCAAGTCCAAGGATTCCAGCTAGTGTTAGCACAAAAGGCATGAAGGCTGAGCCACTGAATGTGACCATGGAAAGCTGGTCAGTAGAACAGAGAACTCAACATTGCTTCATCTTCTATTCTATGTTAAGTTTTGATGAATGAAAAGAGCAAGTAATTCATTTCTAACAAACTGTACTTTTTTATCTTAGAAGTATACCAATTTCTCTCTCATCCCAATGACTTCTATCTAATTTACAGTCTCCTTTTAAAAAATGATTTTAAAATTAATTCATGCTTATTACTTTACCAGTCCTTATTAGTATCTGGAATTAAATTCCCTGGGTTTCTGTGTTATCTTGTGCTTGCTACTGAGTATCTGTACTTTTGTGTATTCTCTCACTTGGAAATTGGAGAAATAAACTGACATAGAATAAATATGTTGTAAGAATCAGAGTATGCCCACATTGTACACGAAGAATCCACAATAATAGGAAATCTCTCAGGTTTCTCAAAAGGAGATATAAGTGAATTTAAAGAATGTGTGGTCCTAGAGATAATACTTTAACTTAAAAAATAGTTGCTGGCAAAAATAACCACAATATGATATTGACTCATGCATCTGCTTTGAGTCAATATGCTTTACATTTCAGCTAAAATTCAGATTCATTTTAAAATGAGAGATGCCCAGCCCTAAGTGACACATCCTCAGTGGACCATTTCAGAAGAGGGAGCAGGGTTGTATGAGTCAGGAGTGGTGCATGAACATAAGGAAACAGAATCTTCCAGGCCTCTGAGACCTTGCTCATACGTACTTACAGCAATAGTAATAGTATGCACCATACCTATGCTGGCTCAGTCAGACAAAAATCCGGCATAGAACTGGGGAAATGGGCAGCAGACCCAAACATCAAAGGAGAAACCTCTGGCAACTGATTACTTCTGGGTGAGGGAGACGCTTCCTCTTTAAGGAAGTGATTCTAAATAGGCTGACTAGACTCCAGAGGATGAACTTATACTGAAGGACATCTGGGTACAAGAGCTTAACCAGATAGACTTCAACATATATGACAAAACGCATCATATTCAGTGAGGGGACCGGGGACATAGGGGGATGTTGACAGGGAAGGGAGTCTAAATATGATTAAAATTTATTGCATAAAATGCATGAAAACTCAATAGATATATTCATTAATTTTTTTAATGACTTGCATTCCTATGTCTTTCCTGTACGTGAAAATCATATTTTTCTCTTTTCTCAGTTATATTTCTGTACACATAAAATGAGCTGAAATCCATGCTAATGGAAAGTCATTAAAACTACCTCAAAAATCTCTGGGTATATTAGCTATGGTAGTGAAAACTTTTGTGGACACTTTTTTTTTAACAAAGTGCTAATATGCAGATTTTTCTTTATTTCTATTTCTCATAGAGAAGACTTTTAGATGGAAACTTCTATTCAGGAATAGGCAATATTTACCATTATTTGTCATGATGACAACATGTGCTGACAGAGGAGAAAAACGAAATTGCTCGATCTTGGATTTGCTTGGTCTTCACTCCATAAATGATAGGGTTGAGCATTGGGGGTACCACCACGTAGAGGTTGGCCACAAGGATGTGGATGTGGCGAGGGATGGTTTTGCCTCCAAAGCGATGGGCAAAGAATGAAAAGAATGCTGGTGTGTAGAACATGAGTATGACACAAATGTGGGACCCACATGTGCTAAGGGCCTTATACCTGGCAGCCCAGGAAGGGATCTGGAAAACCGTGTGCAGAATCATAGTATAGGAAATGATGATGAATATTATATCCAGACCTGTAGACAGCAGGGCCATGGTCAAGCCATATATGATATTGACATTGATGTTGTCACATGCCAATCTGGCAACACCCATGTGCTCACAGTAGGAATGGGGAATTACGTTCCTCCCGCAATATAAAAGTCGGTGTACTAGGAAGATGAATGGACAGCAGATGAAAAAGCTCCTGAAGACAGCTGCCGTGCCAATCTTCCCAATGACTGAGGAGGTGAAGATGGTGGTGTATCTCAGTGGGTAACATATGGCCACATAGCGGTCAAATGCCATGGCCAGTAGAATGGCAGATTCTGCCACAAAGATGAAATGTATGAAGAACATCTGAGATACGCAGCCACCAAAGGATATAGCTCTGGAATGGAACCAGAAGATAGCCAGCATCTTGGGCGCTGTGGCTGTGGACAGCAGAACATCGGCTAAGGCTAACATGGAGAGAAAAAAGTACATGGGCTCGTGGAGACTGGGCTCGGTCACTATCAGGAATATCAGGAAGATGTTGCCTATGACAGCCACAACGTACATAGAACAGATGGGGATGGAAATCCAGGTATGCAGATCTTCCAGTCCAGGGATTCCAATCAAAATGTACCACACGTCCTGGGGACTAGTGTGGTTGTGAAAGGAAGGCATCATCTTTATTGTCTACTCATCCTAGGATTTTAATAAACACCACAAGATTGAAGGAAGAATAAGGTCTGAGCAGATCTTTTCCCAGTATTTTACACTGTATTAAATAACATGAATAACTAATGCAAACATGCACACTTTCTATCAAAGAATTAATTCTTGCATCTTGGAAACAAAGCAATCATTTATTAAATGTTTAATGTGTATTTTAGCACTTGCATACATATGGTTACAGAATCTTACCACAGGTAATTTAAAGGCTTCTCCAATATTCCACAACATGGGAATTTCAGTTTCCCACACTAGAACCTAGTGAATTAAAAATTCCATCAGAAAGAAAGGAAAAGCTCTGATTTTAATCACATCTAGTAAAATTTTTTAAAGACACAGAAAACCAATCTTTTTCACTCATACCCTTGTAGAAAATAAAATAGGAAATTGAGATTTGCTGCCTATAAGAGAGAAGAAATTAACAATTTCAAGGCATACAATATGTAGCCTTTTCTGCGTTGTTAGAGCACTGAATTGAGGCTAAGCCACTGGGATTCTAAAAGTGGGTTAAATTTTTCTCTCTCTGTTTATTAACCCATTTCTCAAAACTAAATTTGATGTTAAAACTCTAAATTACTTGCAGTGCTTGAGTAGGCTCTGAATTGGACAAGTCTAGTATAGGGTGAAGATAAAAGATGTTCATCTAGACAATTTCAGTCACTAACTGAAAATCTGACAATATACTTTGCATAGTCAAGTAAACCACAGCAGCAAGCTGCTTTTGCAAAACGGAGCATGAATGGGTCTTTAATTAAAGAGATGAAGTTTGTTTGATGATTACAAGAGGTGATAAGAGCCAGAGTGAAGATTATTGTACCACTAAAGTAAGTGAACTCTCTGTCTGCCTCTCTCTCTCTCTCTCTATCTCTCTCTCTCTCTCTCTCTCTCTCTCTCTCTCTCTCTCTCTCTCTGTGTGTGTGTGTGTGTGTGAATGATGTATATAACAGTATGGATTAGACATGGTTGTAAATTTTTTGTTTTCTGAAAATAAATTTCATTTTTCATTTTAATTTTATGTAAATAAGTATACTGCCTGCAAGCATGCAAATGCATCTGTGTAGTGCAATGCCCATAGAGGTCAGAAGAGGGCATCATATTCCCTTGAATCTGGAGTTACAGGTGATTGTTGGCCACCATGTGGATACTGGGAACCAAACCTGGGTCCTCTGCAAGAGCAGACAGTGCTCTTAACTGCTGAGTCATCTCCATTTGTAACATTTGGAATCGGCAGGCAGCTCCTATTATTTCCCAGGCCATTCTCTCAGGAAAAAAAGATGCCCAAAATCCTCATATGCTAAGTTGATACATGTTTCACATTCTACTGAATAGGAAAATGTCCTTGCCAACTATATAACCAGAGGGAATTAAAATCTTGAATGCATGAAGGACTTAAAAACTAAGTGCTAAAATTCAAAACCATCCATTGAATAAAAGGGCTAATGAACAAGTTTTTAATGGAAGAAATACAACTGTTTGGGATTCTGAGCCATCACGGAAATGCAAATGAAAACTGCTTTGAGAGTCCACTGAGTCTTATTAAGAAGAACAAAATGATCATACATACAGAGACAGTTATGCACCTGGAGATTATTAGATTAGGCAAAATAATCCAGATTCAGAAAGATGATATTGCTTGTTTTCTGTCATATGTGGAATCTCAGATTCATATATGTATGTATATGTATATGTATAAAGGTCATCAAAGTAAAAATAGGACTATGAGAGAGAAGTGATGTAAAGAGAGAATAGGGTAACACCCAGAGGCGGTCATGGAGCGTAGGTCGTGACAGCAGCAGATGTACGTGGTTCGAGGAAAGGGATGGACAGGTGTGGAGAGCAGAGCGGGGAGGAAGCGGGGTTAGTCAAAGGGGAAGACATATTCTTTATAAATATAATCCAATAAGGAAAAGTCTTGTGTGGTGATATGCATGTATGAATATGTCACAGTGAACACAGTGTTATATGCTTAACACAAAATTAATTTACAAGACAGAGAATAAAGAAGTGACTGCTCTTCATACCTTGCTTTCACTAGCGCTCAGTACACAAATTGTGTGTCAATTTATTGTATGTTTGCCAACTTTTGTTTATTACTAGGTGTTCAATATATCCTTTATATAATTGAAATATTTGAACATTGTTCAATTATGGCTAAATATATAATGCTCACAGAGTCAAACAATTTGGCCTTGGCATAAGTTGGCATGGAGTTCATTTAAAATGTTAAACTAAAAAGTTAAAATATTTATATCTGTCAATCTACTTCACGCACTCACATAAACCACTGGGCAACTAGGACTTTGAAAACACAGAAAACACAGTTCGCATGAGTGAAAGAGGCATGAGATGCAGGGGAAGAAACCACGTCCTAGATGTTTTCTTTGCAATTTGTTGGTGATCATTAGGATTCCGATAAGCTATGTTTGGTTTACCAGTCATTGTAATATTCACTGTAATTTATAATTACCTAAATTATAGATGTAAGCTTCTGATAGCGTGCTGCCCTATGATAGCAATGCCCTATAATAACCCTGATGACTTTTTCTGACTGTGGCCACAAAAAATTGCATTTGAACACTGGATGAGTCATATTCTGGCTGTAGGACACAGGAAAGTAACTTAATTTGGGCTGTAGTTCTCTTGCTGATAAATTATCTACAACATTAGGACCGTTGTACATATCTGTCCATTCTGAAGTTAGTGTTTCAGGATGAAAGTTACATAGATCTCTGTTGCCACAGCAGATAACATTAGGACACTTGTAAAGTTACCACAATCCAGAAAAAAAAAATGCTTCTGTAAAACTTTCAGCTTTGGGCTAATTGAGACTGAACTGATATTCTAAAATTTGTTTAGAATATCCTACAAAACAAGATGCATTTTCTCATGCTGGCTACATTTTCCCAATTAGTAATCTGTATTCTACAATCACCACTTACTTTATAAAGTATTTATAATGTGCAAATGATGGACAATTTGATTTCTAATGAAATGTTATTCTTACCTGATTCCTCTTGTAACACCTGCATTACTTACAGAAAACTACGTTAACAACCCTGTATTTAACTTCTTAATCTGTATCTAGACCAGTAAGTGATATATAATAAATGCTCAGTACACTTTGTGGAAAACAAGTGTGTATGCATTTGGGTATATATTAGCATTATCTTTACTATGTGTTGTAAACCACTAAATCTTATTTTAACCAGAGCTTTATTGTATCTATATATTGGTGATTAAAAAGTAGTCATTGCATAAATATAATCTAAGAGAGAAAAATTCTTGTGTGGTGACCCAACTAATAAAGATAATAGAAATATACCACCATTGCAAATCAACTCTAACTAAAGTTAAGTATTGCACTGCATAGGTCAGAAATGCAGAAAATGTGAATTAAGTTCTTGAAATAGTGAACAGATCCTTCAGTTTCCTGAGAATGTTTTTCATGTTATCTTCTGCAAGCTCCCTTTGAACACAATTTGGTTTACTTACTTGTATCTGTTCGAAATCTGAAGGTATTTGACAGGTGAGAGGGGGAAGAAACAGCAATACGGAAAGATCTGAAGCCCAAACACCATCTAGAACCATCTGTTTATACCTTTTTTTAGGCATCTCTTGAGCCCTAGATTTTCAACCCCAGAGAATGGAGTTTTATTCCTGCCATAGAAGATTGTTCAGAGCTGTTTCTTCTCCTCTGGGAACTTTCTTTCTTGTCTTCAGCTACGGTCTGCAAATTTCCTCTAGTTAGCATTCTGAGATGTCCCAATTAGCTCACATTTAGTTTCATGTCCAGATTTTTTTTGCATGCCAAAGACTTGTGAAAGGCTTCAACATTCTGTTCCCTTGGGAGCATCTGCAAACATAGGATTCTCACACCCTGAAGTCAAGACAGTTCTTCAAATTTTACAAACGAAAATTACCTCTGTTTGCTGGACAGTTATGTTTTTTTGTCTTTTCTTCAAGCACAATTACTGAATAAGACTCACATAGTCTTTGCTTTTTACAATACTGTTCTAGTTTCCTTTACTGTTGCTGGGATGAAAAAAAAATGACATGACCAAAATAACTTGAAGGAGGAAAGAGTGTATTTCCTTTTACATTTTCAGATCACAGTCCTTGACTGAGGAAAATCATTCAAGAACTCAGGCAAGAACATAACGAAACCACATGGGAACTCAACTTGCCAGTTCACTCTCTAGATTGGTCCCTGACTAGTGATTAGGTGGCTTAAATTTTAAGAGTCATCTTATTTTTATTTTTGGTGTATGTATGTGCATTTCTGTGTGCATGCACATGAGTGGATAGGGTGCCCATAGAGGACAGAAGAGGGTGTCAAACCCCCCTAGAGTTGGACTAACAGGCACTTGCCAGCAGTTTGACATGGATATTGGAATCAAACTTTACAAAGGCAGCAAGGGCTCTTAACTGCCAAGCCTTCCTTTCAGCCCAATTAGCTTTCTTATGTAGCCCAGAAGCACATACCTACGGGTGTTGATTCCTACAATGAGCTGGGCCCTTCTGATTCCCACAGTGAGCTGGGCCCTTCTGTACCAATTAATAATCAAGATAACCCCTCACAGACATGCCCACATGCCAATCTGATCTTGAACATTCCTCATTGGAGGCTTTCTTCTCAAATGATTCTAGGCTGTGTAAAATTGATAGTTAAGCTAACTAGGAAAAAATACATTATATGGCCACCTTTAATGGTCATTCTCTTACTATACCAATAGGGGGCAGAAGTGTTCTATTTTTTCCAATATCTTTAAGGATGTATGAAAGGGATCTGTTTTTAAGCTGCGTGATTTTACTTTGTTCAGGCCCTCTTGGGTCTTGGCATGGCTGAAAACATAGATAAAAGCGTGCTGCAAAGGTCTTCCAAAGAACCGTAGAATTAGAGGTTCTGAATATGCTGATAGCAAACAGAACTGTTAACCACAAACAGGATTCTTAAATACCAGTTTACATGAATTACTACAGATATTCATTTTTTAAGTACTCTTTTTTTGACTTATCTATTCTTTATTTTATTCATTTCATATTTAATAAAATGTCTATACCTAGTAATCTTATCTTAACTGAAATACAAATAAGGTATGGTGGTTTGAATGAGAGTGTCCCCCACAGGCTCTAAGTATTTGGACATTTTGTCCCCAGTTGGTGGCACTGTTTGGGGAGGTTTTAGAAGTTGTGGCCTTGCTGGAGGAAGCAGTCACTGGGTAGACTTAGAAAATTCTTAAGCCTTGCCAGATCTCCAGTCAGTCTCTGCTTCCTGTGACTCCTTGAAGATATAAGTGCTCACGTCTCCCCACTCTGATGGACTCTGGCCAGTTTGGAATCCTAGGCTAAATAAACTCTTCTTATTATAAGTTCCCTTGGTCACTGTTTCTAGCATAAGACAAAATAATGAAATAGACAAAAATAATGAAAAATACCTTCTTTACGAACTTTGAAGTATACAATACATCAACAGCAGTGGTCACCATGCTGCTAAAAGCATTCTTCTTTTCGAACAATAACTTTCCCCCATTTGATCAGCATCTCTCTTCATCCCTCCTATCAGCTGCTTTGTCTGTTTCTAGGAGATCCTTTAAAACAAATCTATATTTATACAAACATGAACAAATGAACTTAACAGAAAAAGACTTCATTATTATGCTTATTTAAAATGTTATCTCTATTTTTATATTCTGAATATTCATCTTAAATAGACAGAGACATACAGCTCCCACCACTCAACAAGAAAGTTTTCTGTGGTCTCAGAGACGGCTCAACAGCTAAGAGCACTGTCTGCTATTGAAGAAGACCTGGGTTCAGTTCCCAGCACCCACATGATTGCTAACAACAGTTCATAATTTCAGTAAGGTTTCTTTTCTATTTCTGTGAAGATTATAATTTGTAATTTTGATAGGGACTGCATTGAACCTGAATACTGTCTTCAGTACTGTAACCATTTTGCAATATTCGTTATCCCAATCTATAAACATGCTGGAGGGATCACACTACTTTCTTTCCAATTATGCTTCAGACTCACTAAAAACATGAAATTAAAATAGCATGGTACTGGCATAAAAATAGGTATGTGCCAAGGAAAAAAGGATCAAGAAATGAACTCACACAGCTAGAACAACCTGGTATTTGGCAAAGATGACAGGCCTTGGAGAGAAAGGGAAAAACAGAAGAAACACCTCTTCAACAAATCATGTCGGAAAAAAAAAAAGCAGATTACCACGTGACGAAGAATTAAGCCAGATTTTTATTAATTACTCTGAGAGAATATGAATTCAAAATGAATTATGACCCTTAATGTAAAACCTGGAACACTGAACCTTCTAGAACAAATATGGAAAACATTTCAAAACATGTGCATAGTCAAGGACCTTATGAATACAACTCTAATCACTCAGGAAATGAAACCAAACATTGCCAGGTGAGACTGCAGATTATTGAAAAGCTAATGTCTAGGAAAAGAAGCAACCCTGTGAAAAGAGCATTCAGAATGGGAGAAAATCCTTCTCAATGACACGTCGAACTAGAGACTAATACCTAAAAATTTGTAAAGAACTTCAAAAGTTAAATAGCCCCCCAATCATCCAGTCAATAAATGGACTGTTGACCTGAGTAGACAGTTCTCAACAGAAGAAAGATCAATGGCCAACTCATATATGAAAAAGTGTTCAGCTGTCTTAGCGATCAGAACAGTACAGATTCAGACTGTTTTCAGAGTCCTCTCACCCTAATCAGAATGTCTGTCATCCTGAAAGCAAACAATAGAGCTAGGTGAGAGTGTGGGTAAAGAGGAAATCATCATCAGTACCGGAGGCAATGTAAACTTCGAAGATGCTGTGGAAGCCAGGGTGGAAGTTCCTCAAAATCTAAATACAGAGCTACCATATGACTCAGCTTTTCCACTGCTGGGAATCTAGCAGAGGGGGTCTGGATCAGCGCACTACACAGTCACCTTCCCCTGAATGTTTACTGCCCTGCAGGGCTTCCTGGCTTTCCTAGACATAGTTCCTGCGTCTGACAGATAAAGTAACAGAAGTTTGCCTGCTATAGCTTTGTCTATTGGTTGTTGTTTGTTTTTCTAGTCTTTGAAAACTTCACACTTATATACAATATACATTCCCTCCCTTTTTTTGTACTGAAAATTGATTGAGTCCACTACCCCCTCTAATTCCCTTCTGGAATGCCTACATATCACATCTCCATCTCAACTTCATGTCCTATTTAAATTATTTTTTAAGTAACTGAGTTCAATTAATGCTGCCCATCTACTTATGGATGTGGGTGTCATGCACTGGAACGTGAACAATCTCCTGGTGGCCACACCTCCAAAGAAAAGTGACTCCCTCCCTCAGCAACCATCAACTGCCATTTGCTGTGAGCCTTGGGAGCCTCTGGCCTTTCAATGCCGGAATTTTTAATCTGCTTTCTCTTGTGCAGATCTTGCCCACGTAACCATGGCTGCTGTGAGTTCTTGTGTGTGACAGGCATGTCGCGTCCAGGCATTTCCCAGCTCCTGCCTCCAGGTTCCTGCCCCGAGTTCCATCTCAGCTTCTCTTGATGACAAACTGTGAACAGTGAGACAAATGAAAACTTTACTCCCCAAATTTCTTTTGGTTAGTGTTTTGTCACAACAGAAAGCCCACTAGCACAGCGGGACACCTGCAGTATGAAAGTAGAAGAAGAAAACAGGAGTTGATAAAGTTTAAGTGAGGACAGAATCAGGTGTGTGGAGAAGAAGGGCCATGGGGGGAAGTTAGCTAAAATTTGGAATGTGTGCATAAAAGCCCCATAGGAACTGGGGTAGGTGTTCATTAAGGAAGAGTAGGGGTGTTCCATAAACATAGGAAAACAGAGACTTTCATGTCACTGGAAGTTTGCACATGTGAACTTGTGACAGCGGTGCCGCTGAACACAGGACCCATTCCAACTCAATTAGACAAGAGCCCCGAATGGAGTAAGAGAAATGAGTGGCAGGTCAGCCCTAGTCTGGGAGCTACTGGAAACTGATTACTACTGGGTGAGGGAGAGTAGGCCTTGTCAATGAGCTCCAGATAGGCTGACTAGATTCCAGTGGAAGAATTTCCACCAAAGCACATCTGGGTACAAGTGTTTGACTGGATAGGACTTAATATGTATGGTGGACTTCATGAACTCTGGTGAGGGGAGGTGTAAATGGGGAGAGGGTCTGAATTTGATTAAGAACAGTTGTATGAAATGCACAAAAGCTCGATAAATTTTTTAAAAATCTTCAACATATCTAGTGACTATGGAAATGCAAACCACCTAGTCAGAATAGTTGTTATTAAAACAGTAGACGCAGCCAGGATGTGACTGCCACTGTTGGTGGGGGTACGAACTCTTGTAGCCAGTGTGCAAATCAAGGGAGCGATTTCTCAGAAAACCAAAGCTAAACTGCCACTTGACCTGCTCCTGAATGCACACCCAAAGTACTGTATGCACTACTGTAGAGATACCTGAACATACATGTTTATTGCTGATATATTCACCGATGCTAGAAAATAACAACTTCATGTCTTCCTGTTTTGATATTTTATTTGACATTTTTATTTTTTGCGTATGAGTATATTTCCTGAATGTGTGTAAGAGCACCCGTGTCATGCAATGCGTGTAAGAAGAGGCTGTTGGATTCTCTAGGAGCTGGAGTTATGCACTTATGAACTGCTGTTAGCCATCAGGTGGGTTCTGGGAATTTAGCCCAGATCCTCTGCAGGAGCAGTCAGTGCTCCCAACCACAGAGCCTTCTCAACTGTTCTACGTGGGTTTTTAAAAAATTCACCAAATATTATGAAAGCCAGTCATGTATGCATGGCTATGTCACCATCACTAGCATATGAGTGACCTACCAGAGGCCATATTCTTAAAGAAAACTGACTTTCCCTCTACCATCAGCCATCAACTGTCAACATTTCTGTCAATTGTGAACCACAGTGAACCATGTCCCCCATCATGAAATGCTGACTGACTTGGGCATGTGTTTATCTTGTGCAGGTAACCACAGTTGCTTTGAGTTCATGAGTACAGAGGCTCTTGTAATCTTCCTCCCCTTCCTCCACAATGGTCCTTGAGATTTAGAGGAAGGAGGTGAGAGATAGATGTCTCATTTATGGCTGAGCATTCCAGAGACACTTATGCTTTGCACTTGGACCAGTTGTGAGTTTCTGTGTTAACTGCTATCCACTGTATCAAGAAACGTCTCTAATGAGGATTGAGAGCTTCGCTAATATATGGTCATAGAGAAACAAATTTAAAGGGTACTTTGGTACTACCTGACAGAACTTTTTAAGATGCATCATATGGCATGCAATTGTGTCTTTTTCCATGAGTTATATACACAACATTCGAACCTTCTAGGCACAGTTCTATGAACGTTGCTCCATCTGGCTTTCATCTTCGCTGCGTAATTAGATAAAAATTGTTTCATGTTGGTTTTGTCCTTGTAGTTTTGCTTTAGTACTCTGATTTTGTGAATCAACCTTCCTCTTTCAGGATGAAGCTATAGCAAGCAATATTTTCGTATAAACATGTCACCAAATTGAGGACTGTGACTGCTGATAAGGAAGGTTAGCAATTTGGTGTGACATTAATACATAGATTAAAATTTCATATTGTCATATTGCCAGGATCTGAGTTGTGTGTATATTTGTGTAAATGTGTGAGTGTGTGTTTGTGTGACTGTGTATACATACACATATTAGAGACTTGTTCCTACAGTTACAGTCCTAGAACACTAAAAATTAAAGTCTGGTAGATTTTACTGAGTTTTCCCACATTACACATTTTAATGTATATTATTGATTTTTTAATACATTTTATACAATAGACCTTAATCATATTTAGGCACCTTCCTGATCTGCACCCCCATAGCCCACTCACAGGATTTCATATATTCTATGGTTTATGTTAAGGTCTGTGAAGTTGAGTTTGAATAGCCAAATGTCCCTTAGGATGAGTTCATTCACTGGAGCGTGTTTATTCTATCTACCACCACTCCCATAAAGATGGACTCTCACTCACCAAGCCAGTGATCAGCTGCCAGTAGTTCCTCAATTAAGGTTGTGACTTCCTGCCCTCTTCCAGAGCTCTATGTTGGTATTCATCTGATTAAGTTTTTATGGTTCTTGTGCATGTTGTCACCATTGCTGTAAAAATTCATATGAGCAAGATCCCAGGAGCCTGGAGGTCTCTGTTTCCTTATGACCATGCACCATCCCTGGTTCTTGCAATCTTTCCGTTCTCTGCTGCGGTGCTCCATGAGCCATGGGTGGATCAAGTTTAATATGAGTCCTATCCAGGGACACTCACTCTATATGCACTTTTTATATTCCCAATTCAAATGAATTTTTCTTATTTCAGTAGGTTGAATAAAAGTTCAGTGTCTTAACCTAAAAGGGGTTTTTCTAACTAAATCAGTCCAAGGAAGAAGAAAGAAACAATTTACATCAAACACCAAAGATAATACATTTTTATAACAGTTAAATCTATGAACACAACTGTTAAATGATATTACTGCCCCTTAATAACTAGTGAGTACTATTGATCTTCATTAAGCCCAGAAGAAGTAGGCAGTGAACCCACTGACTGTATAAAGGTTGCTCCTTTGGCTAGTTAAGAGTTCCACTGGGTCAATTAATAGACAGGTTGCAAAGTCTTTATTTCCATTTGAAAGCAGAAGACACTGCTTCCAGAGCAAGTGAACATAGGTTTCCTCACAGCAGATACAGGGTTGTAGAAGGTCCACATTTTGCAAATGCAGTTTCATCTCCAGCAAGAGTGCACTTTGCCAGGATTCATCTGGTCCCTGTCTTTCTCATCCTGGTCTACTTTGAAGTCTCAGCTATGAAGTGAGGTGCTGGTTTTGTATTTGAGGTCACTTCTTCTCCCAGGGTTCCCATTCAAAACAGTTGGATCTGAACTAAAGGAGCAGTCATTTTCTGGTTTTTGTCTTGTTTGGTTGACTGGACTACCATAGGTTGTGTGTATATTGTTGATATCTCCAAAAGAGCTGATGAAAAGCTGAAATGCTCACCTGGGCAGGGAAGAGTCACTGCACACACCATCAGTATTGAATAAGGATCATCTCATCCACAAAACTACATTAGTGAGGACATCAGTTTTAATGGTGCTGGCAAAACTGGATCACCTCCTATAAATGGGACCCTTATCTTTCACCCTGACAAAAGTCAGATCCAAATGAATCAGAGACCTCAGTATAAAACTTAAGATTCTGAAACTGCTATAATAAAATGTAGGCAGTACCTTATAAGATATAGGAAAGGGCCTCCTAAATCAGACACCAGTTGCTAAGGCATTAAAGTCAACAATCAACAAGTGGAACTGCATTCAATGAAAAGTAGAATGTCTACAGAAAAATAACCAAGGAAGAAAAGAGGATACCCACCCACTCAGTGAGAGAAAATTTTCACATACTACATTTCTAACAGTGTTAATATCCAGAATATACAAATAACTTAAAAAACAAGCAAGAAAATAAATGACTCAATAGAAAGATGGCTAAGGACTTGAACAGAGAGTCCTCTAATAAAGAAATAAAAATGGCTAAGAAGCATCTGAAAATGGCTCAACATCCTTAGTAATTAGAGAAATTCAGATCAAAATCGCTTTAGGGGTCCTTCTTAACCCAGTCAACCTTACTAAAATCAAGAGAAGAAAACACCAAATCCTAACGAGGATGTGGAGAAAGGGGATTGCTCATTCACTGCTGATGGGAATGCAAACTCATGCTGTCACTATTGAAAGCAGTGTGGAGAACTCTAAAGAAATTAAAAATGAATCTACCGTATGATCCAGTCATACCCCTCCTTGGACTCATTCTCCTACAGAGATTTCTGTACATCCATGGTTGTTGCCACTCTCTTTTCAGTAACTAAGGAATGAAAACCATTTGAATGTCTCTCAAGCCATGAATGGATAATGAAAATGTGGTACGTAGACACAATGGAGTTCTACTCAGCAGTAAGAAAGATGAAATTTGCAGATAAATGGATGGATCTAGAGAGCGTTGTACTAAGTGAAGTGCCACGGACTCAGAAAAACAAAAGATGTTTATTCTCTCTCACTTGCAGATTGTAACACCAATTGCTTATGAAGTACATCAGTTTTAGAACTGGTAAATGCTAGCATGTTTGTATTCAATATTCACGTAAGTACAAATACATATACATACATGTATGTATATTAAATGTGTGTATATGTATATCATATTTACATACATATATGTGCAGGTGTATGTGTGTATATTATATATGCATCAATATTTGCATCTACTGTTGTGCCTCTTTCATAGCAGCCATTCTAACAAGAACCAAGTGATACCTCCTGGCAGTTTTTGATTTGAATCCCCCTGATGTTTTCATTCATGTACTTGGTTACTACGTATCTTCTTTTGAAAAACAGCTGTTTAGTTCTTTATAGCTTTCATAGTTTTTCTATTTGTTTACATGGGTTTCATAAATTGTGTATTATTTTTGCTCTAATAGATGGTTTACAGATATTTTCCCAGTTTTATAACTAGCCTTTTGTTAATTATCCACTTCACTGTGCAGAATTTTTTCCCGTTTCATACTGCTTTTTTATATTTTCTTGAATGATTTTTGTTTTGTTTTCTCCTGTCTTATTGTTTGAGAATATCATTTATATATAGAATACACTCCCATCTCCTCTCCTACAATTCCTCTCCAGTCATCCCGCCACCTTTCACTCCCAAGTTCAGCTGCTTTGTTTTTCTTTAACCCATTAGGTCTGCCTACTGCTGTCTGTATATGTGTATAGAGTCATCTACTAAAGCATGGGTACCTTCACATGTCCCACATCTCTAAATAAAGCTGACTCTCCTCACTACAGAGTCACCAATTGCCAATAGCTCTTCACATAGAGGTGATACTTCATGTTCAAACCCACCCCCCTGCCTGCTGGTAATTTGTTTGACTTGATGTTACTCAGATCCTGGGCATACTCTCACAGTGTTATGATGTAACTTCCCTGTTGTATCCTATCCTGAAAACAATGTTTCTTTATTGTCATCCACCTCGTATGGCTCCTAGATACTCCCCCTTTCTGATGATCCCTGAGCCTTGGGAGATGGGGGTGTTATTTAGATGCCCCATTTAAAGCTATTCATATTGTACTCCCTTATTCTTTACACAATGATTTGCCTTTGAAGGCAAATCCCCCAAATGCAGCCAAAACCAATGTTTCTGTTGATATTATTTGGTTATATTTTGAAACAGATCTCACTCTACATCTCAGGCTGGCATGAAATTCTTGATCCTGATTAAGCTTCCTGAGGACTGGGATTGCAGGCACATATATACCTGACCCAAGATTAATCTTAATGACCATGTCCTATGCTTTATTCTAGATGTTTTATAGTTTCTCATCTTACTTTAAAGCTGTAGTTAATTTTTAACTGTTTTATGTATATTTTAAGTCAATGGTTCACTTTAATTTGATTTTAATGGCTTTATCCTGTGAGCTCATAATTACGTTTTAAGTATTTGTAATTCAGTATATGTATTAAAATCACACTATTACAGAATTGTTGTAGAGGAGAGTAGAGGAACTCTCTGAGACACTTTTAAAAAACTTTTTAAAACTAAATTTCCAGAATTTAACATTTTTAATTATATTTTTGGAAAATTTGTTATTATCATTATATTTATATCATTTTCACTTGTCCCTCTAGCCCTTTAACACATTCAAATAATTGGTTATTGAATGAGGAACATAAAAGTAGGATGTGTTGCCAGCAGTGACACTAATAATTACATTCACAGGAATGCCATAAGAGACAAGATAAGGTAGATAACAGATCTCTGACCCCTTCATGACTATTTAGGATAGACACACTGAGAGAATGAGAATTCCATTTGCTATGGATCTCTAAAGTATTCATAAAACTACAATGACTATTAAGCAACAAAAATCGGTCTTTTCATAGTCTCCTTGGTCCAATATATATACACTATTAGCAGCAAACTCCTTTCAAACTGTGACTGTGAGAAGGCCTCAGGGAAACCAGCATGAAAGTGTCATGGTCACCACTGATGATGGAGGCGGAGAACAAGGGCTCAAGGGAAAGGAGGCCACACCACCTTGTCCTGTCTTTCAATTATATCTCTGTAATTCAGTAGGGTAACTAAGGTAACAGG